>JAVQMF010000057.1:16250000-17500000 GCA_032878935.1 Erythrophleum fordii | reverse complement strand
TGCATATATTATGTATGATTGAATGGGAGATGAGCTATTGGGATTCTTTGAATCTTATCCCCTCCTCTCCAATGATCTAATATGCTAGGTGGACTAAGTGGACATGGCAATGGGAGCCAACCACCTTGAAGAAAGAATATTAACATCAATATGTCTAGCTTTTGCCTTTTTATAACCATAATGATACTTAATGATGTATATTCTTGTTGTAAATAGCCTATGACCTTTGAGACATATGCAATTATGATATTATGTGATGTAGGAATGAAAGAATGTGTTATGTGAATGATGGAATGTAAATTGAGTATGTTATGGCATTATAGTTAAATGAATGGCTTTATGGAAGTATACATAAGTATGGATGAAAAGGATAAAATAAGATGTATGAGGTTTTGGACCATTTGGGTAGCTCACACAAGTCCTAAATGTGCTTTTAGACTTTCCTAAAAGGTGCCAAGACTAAAGGAAAATCATTTGGTCACTTTGGTATCCCATGTGGAGTTAAAAATGACCATAATGGAACCCTATGTCACTTTTTGACCAAATGAGCTCTTCTTCATCTGAGATTTGGTAGACATTTAGAGCTTTTTGGGAAGCTAAAGACTATAATTTTTGGAGGTCTACAGAATATTTGATGATTTTTCAAACTTGGCAATTTTTCTGATTTTGGTCTGCTGCACTATTCATTTGGTCTGAAAATGAATTCTGTCACACAGGACTCAAATGATGTCCAATTTCTATGAAATTTTATAAAGAAAAACTAGACATTCACAGTGACTCGTAATAACTAGAAGCATCTCATTTGGAGGTCTAGAGAGGGAGATATAAATTTTTGAACATTCTGTCTAGTATTAGGACCCTTACCTAACCTGAGTTACTATTCTATTAAATTCTGAGGTCTCAGTTGCCTGAGCGGGTCTGGAAATATTTTTCTCCTCTAGTTAACATCCACAAATTTCCATATTGGTATCATTTTTATGGATTGTATTTTTGTGAAATTAATTGAACATTTTCAAAATTTACTGTAGAATCTATGACAGTATTAGGAGGCAGTTTGACTTCTGGATTTGGTGGATACCAAACGCCCTCTATGATAGATGTTATAGTTTGTTCATATTTTTAGTGTTAAGTAGACATCTTTATCTTTCCATAATAGCCAAGAATGTATGATTTCAATTGTTTTAGAATTAGTTATGATTTTCCAAAAGTTGGTCAAAAAAGGGATCTATTCTGGCTGAAATTGCACTTGATTATTTTGAGCTCTCTTTTGATTTCCATGAGTTGTGGGCCACATTTTATGATGAAAAAGAGTTTTATTGATGTAATTAAATATTAGTATATATAATATGAGCTCACACTATCCATGTGTCACTGAACAAAAATTTTAAACACGATGCAACCTGAAAATATTCATCATTTTAGTCCATCTTTCTTTACACTCTCATGGAATTGATGATGTAAAGCTCATGAATGTCATAAAATAAGTTAGAAATGATGGTGTTACACAACCTGCTATGCTATGCTAGGATCTACTATGATCCATCTCTGGGAGACGTCAAAGCCTAAGATTACTATATCTGACAGCAACATACATGCTCACTAAGTCCAGTAACCATTGCTCATAATAATTGAGACTAATCTCAGAAGTACATCATGCTCTTTATGTCTAATTCTCTAGGATCCTGTCATATTGATACTAGGGAGCATTTTAAATTTTTCACTTATCGCTCCTCATAGGATCCTCAGATTCCCATTTTAGCCCCTTTTGCTGAGGCTTCCTTTTCTTACTCTATTGACTTACTTACTTTACATATACTCATTCTAGCCTTCCTCTCATATCTTGTAGTTTCTAACTATGCCCACATTCTGGTTTTAAGTGCCTTGCCACTAGGACATCTCACACTGAGTGTGGTTAACATCTATAACAGGAGAGAGGCTATACACTTGTCCCTTCCATTTTATTTATATATATTATAAGGGACTCAAATCATATATACTGAACTCATGCTATCTGGATCTAAACATTATTTATTGGGGATTCCTTTTACATGCTTTTTCTCATCATTCTAATATTATTGGAATCCCTTTACCTTTCTTTTCTAACTTATCTCATTCTTTAACTAGAATACCTTTCGATTATTGGGACACTTTGGTGATTGATGTCATCATTTGCTATGTACTTAAGCCACATTACTACTAGGTTGGCTAGACCTAATATTATGTAGCCTCTGTTACAAGCAAACCATAACATCAAACACTAATACATCGGCATTTCATGACTGAGCTCAGAGCCATTATCAGCAGTATATTACAAGTTTCCTAACAATCTAAAGTATTCCTCTCGTATCTTTCTTTATTTCCCCTATTCTCATAGGATACTCGAGGAAAACATAATTCTTTCCTTTACTTCATCCCGAGATCACTATACATTGCCCGACTATTTTTACTTCGAGCACTATCATGCTAGAAGGGCATCTATGCCAAGGATAGGTGTGCTTTCTTAAATACTCAAGCACATCAACTCAATATTTGTTCTCAATTTATGATATCCTCGGATTGAACACTGTCATATCTTCTCTTTCTTTTTACCTTTCCTATCCTTTTTTTAGGTAAAAGAATACTCTACTAATGGCTATCTCTGTTGCCAGTTCAGGTTTCTTTATGCTCAAGAGCACCTGCATTTTCCTGAGGTTTTTCTACTTATTCACTCTTTGTAACATCAAGGGGTCTACTTTTCTTATACTTTTCCTTTGCTTTTAACTAGACCATCCTTTGGTAAGAGAATTTCTATTCCTATAACCTCAAGAATTACATTCTATGGTGGTCTTGGCTTACACTTTTTTCCTACATCATGCGAGACTCATCTTTTGAGGTGGTCTCTAACTTCCTCGAGCTTTCCTGAGGGTATTAAAGCCTAACTATCTATCTTAGCTTATTTCTACAGTCGGATCAAAGCTAGGCTTTCTCTCTATTTAGCCTGTTTAGCTTCATTCCCAAGAGTATCATATACTATTTCTAGAGTACTACTAACCCAGTCTAGGACATATATTCTCAATGTATGGATTCTACCTCACTGAAAACTTATGCTCTACTAGGTGCTCTAATCACACATGTGCCTTAACCCCTACAATATTCTCATCTTAGGGAGCTCGTCTAACTAACCATTGAACCCCTGTCTATTTACCTTTCTAGGCTCAGTCTATGCATTTTGTCATTATTAAAGTGAGGGCATCTTTTCTGTAATTAGTTTCTTAGCTCTTCCTTGCTTCCTTTATCGCTATACTTTACGACTTAGGGGGGTCTATTTAGGGGAAATTAATAACCACTATTGGGTGGTTTCCCTAACATAAGGATGTCTCATCTTTTCTTTCTCGATCGAAGAAGAACTTTCATTGAGCCTTTCATTTACATACCTCACCTGGAATGATGCTACTAGTCATCTCCTCTAAGCTTTAGCTTATGCTCGACCTAGGTTAGCCATCTTATCGGACCTGTAGCTTACTAACGATTCTCATTCTTTTCTAAGCTTCTGTTACTAGGCTATTCATACTTACCTCTAGGTATTACCTATGAGGTACACCTTTCTAGGCCACTCGCTATGTGTCTCACTGCTAATAGTCTTATCTTACGTTATTTTGAGGCTACACTAACATTCTATCATTTAGTGTCTCATAGGATAACATCCTAGGTTGGAGTCAATGCCTTAAAGGTGGGTCTCAACAACTTTACTATCCCTGTATCTAACTTTCTCTATGTTAAGTTCTTTTTTCAATCTCATTTGCTAGGCCCACGGATTTCTTACTAATCCTTTGTAACTATTCAATACCCTTTTCTCTACTTATATAGGGGTTCCTGCTTTCTATGGGTTGTCTAACTCCTTATTAACTCTTTTTTTAAGTTGGCTTAAATATAATCAACAAGGCATTCATAGTGGCATTCACTGCGGCTAATCAGCCTTGGGTTTACCCTAATTTTTCTATCTAAGTATTGGTTGTGGCTAACTTCTTAATTGGCCACGGCAAGGAACTCTCTGGATTACCTCGTTGCTTCTATGGAATAATTGGCTATGGCTAACGGCCTTTGATTGGCTTACTTATTCAGGGATTGGATTTTCATCTTTAGTTACCAACCTGAGCCTTATTGCCTCTATATCTAGCTAGAGGATTCTACCCTTGCTTCATTCATGCATTGCTAGCTATTACCTCTGGGCTGTCAAGGCTCTAGGGTGTAGCTTGTAACTTAACCTCTAGCTTGAGGGAATTAGCCTTTTAGGCTCTGAAACTTATATAGACATTTGGGTGCTGTGGCTGGGGGTGACCCTTTCTCATTTCCCTTCTAAACTAGTCCTGTGTAGCCGTAGTCTCATCTCATACTGTGCTGCATCTTACTTGTCTCTACATTACTCAAGGCATCTCAAAATGGTCTGAGTTCAACTACCAGGGAAAATTAGGCCTTACATACTCTCTCTAGCAAGCCTCTTCCTATCAACGAGATCATTTCTCATCGTTTATATCTAAGGCTTGCCACTGATCCCGATGAGCTATCACATTTCATCAAGTTGTAGCTGTTGGATCCTTTAACTTTGTTTAAGCTTAGCTCTGCTCAAAATACTCTAGATGCCATTCTTTCCTACTGTACACTCACTACTCCAAGACCATTTTATAGATTACTTATCGTGAACAAAGCCACAAATTATCCTCATATACCCAATATGCCTCATACAAGGCTCTACCAATCCATTCAAGTCTTTACATAGCCCTATTGCTACATCCTTAAGCCAAATCAAATTTGAGAAAGCCTAGAACTTTTCTCTGATACCAATAAATATAATGCCATAATTTCCTAGCTCATTTCATGCCATTCTCATGCATCACATCATGTAACTCATGGAAGAGCAAAGAAAATAGTATAAAATAATGAATATTTGAGTGTTGTGTCATGTATGAAAATTTCCTTCAGTGTCTCATGGACCATTTGAGCCTATACAACACATTCTCATATTTAATTACATGAACACAACTCATTTGAATCATCAAAAGTGGCTTACATCTCAAGAAACTCGAAAGGAAGCATGAAATATATATATTCATTTTCAACCAGAATTTGCTCATTTCTGTCACGAAATTTGGAAAATCATAAATAATTCTAGAAAAATCAAAATCATTCATTATTGGCTATTCTAGAAATATGCATATGTCTACTTTATGTTAAAAATATTTCTAGACCATAACATCCATCACAGAAGGCGTTTGACATTCGAAATGGTCTAGAGGTCAGGCTGTCCACTGGTGCTGTCACAGAATTCTGTAGCAAATTTAAAAAATGTCCAATTAATTCCACAATAATCCAATCCATGTAAATGATACCAATATAAAAATTTGTGGATATTAGCTAGAGGAAAAAAATAACTCCAGATCAGCTTAGGCATTTCCAGGCATCGAAAATCAATCAAACAATACCTGAGGTCAATTAGAGTTCCTAATACTGGACAACATTTTCAAAAATTCATATCTCCCTCCCTAGACATCCAAATGGGGTGCTTCTAGTTGGAACAAGTCAATGAAATGTCTAGTATTTTTGTATAAAATTTCACGGCAATTAGACATCATTTGAGCCCTGTGTGATAGATTTTATTTTCGGATCAGTATGAATAGTGACATAACCAAAACTAGAAAATTTTTCAACTTTGAAAATTCATCAAATATTCTCTAGACCTCCAAAAATTCTGTTCTTTAGCTTCCTAAAAAGCTCTAAAAAATCTTTAATTTCAAACCAAATATTAGATCAATAAGAGCTCATTTGGATAAAAAGTGATGTAGGATTCCATTATGGTCAATTTTAACTCCATATAGGATGCCAAAATGTCCAAACAGCTTTCTTTGCGGCTTGACACCTTTTGGGTAACTCTAAAAGCATAATTAGGACTTTTGTGAGCTGCCCAAATGGTTCCAAACCTCATTCATCTCATTTTGGCCATTTCACTCACATATATGCATAATTCCATAATGTCATCTAAGAAGCTCATTTGCCAAATCATGCTCAAATCACAATCTAATGGTCACATAACATGTTCTCTCATTCATACATAACATATTATCATAATTATATGTGTTCATAACATCATAACACATATACATCCATTGGTTACATCTTTTGCCATTTATATGGCCTTAAAGAACTAAAAATCATGCATTATAGTGTCAAACTCTCTTCTTCAAAGTGGTTGGCTTCCATTGCCTTGCTCTCTTAGTCCACCTAGCATGTTAGAATATTGGAGAGGAGGGGATGAGATTCAAAGAATCTTAATAGCTCATCTCCCATTCAATCATACATAATGGATGCAAACAATTCTGATAAATGCATGTATAATCATGTTGACAAATGTAAACATTCAAGAGGCATACATAGCATACAAAGGCTTGCCAAGTAAGTGGATTGGCCTCACCTATTTACTTGTGGATTTTGGACTTGCCTCACCCATTCTTTAAGAGGTTCTTGGACTCAACCATGCTCCTGGGAGTCAACTTCACTTTTGGGATGTTGCAACCAATCTTAAAGGTTCTTGGCTCATCCTCACCATGGCTAAAGGTTCTTGGCCTCACCACACTCAAGTAAACTAAAGCAAACATCATTGATATCATTTAAAAAACATAATGCATCATCATGGTACCATGGAGTAAGAGCTTATGCTAGGACATCTTTCATGGCTTGAAATACACATACACACATTTAAAGACAAGTAAAGCAAGCAATCATGCATGAGAGAAGGTGGAGAGAGCTACCTTTGTCACATTTGCATATTTTCTTCCTTTGGACTTAATTCCTCTACCACGGCTACACACTCACAAGGAGGTGAAGATCATCTCTCTTGGCCTAGACACATCATATGGAAGCCAATTAGGTACATGGAATTAATTCTAAGGCCACACATCTTCCTTAAATACTAACTTGATCTAATGACTCCTTTATGGCTCCAAAATGCACCTAATAAAGCAACACCCATCAAATAAATTCTAGGCTCCATTCTTTCCTTTCAGATATGATTCTTGACTCCTTTAAGCCTTTTGGAGTCATCACACAATCAAAACCACGAGCCTAATTACATGTTGCTTCTTTAGGTCATATTATGGAACATAAGGCACCGTCTCACATTCTATGCTTTCTAAATTTTTTCCAAGGCTTCCTCTCATATTCATTCATTATATATGACTCAAAAATGGGCTTAGAAAAATTAAAAAATCTCCCTAGTTATAAGAACCTCTCTTGGCTAAACCTATGCTAGGTTTTTGGCTCCATGGACTTTGTATTGTTTTCTCAAGGGAGGAAGCACATGGGGAGACTTCTAGGAATCTTAAGAACTCATTTAAACTCTTATTTAAGCATAGAAAACATTGTACAAAGTCAGATTTTACAAGGTATAACACCTTAATCTATTACCGCTATCTAGCCTCTCACTGGGCTCGATTCCACATGATTTCCAAAGAAACAATACCAATCCGTGGCATTTTCATGCTATGAAACGGGGTTTCATACACTCATTATCTGCCCCGTGGGTCCTGTGAACCCATCATTCACATTCTCTACTCACACTCCACTTATACAACTCATGCATAGCATAAAACAAGCCATAAGCCACGGGTATAGAGCCAAAAACCAGAAAATGCAATTTTCTCACTTGTGCCCAAAAGTCATATTTTGGCTCTAACTTTGGAAAATCATAACTAATTATATAAAAATGAAAATCCAGTAAACTTTAGCTTTCTGGAAAGCTCTAAGTGTTAACTTTACTTTAAAATTGGAAATCTTAGCGTTTGGACCATGTTTGACATCAAAAATGGGAAAGAGGTTCGACTGTCACTGTTTCTGGCCCAAGTTACTGTCATGAACTTCAGAAATTCATAATTAAATCCACAAAAATCCAATGTAGGCACACTATACCAATTTAGAAAGCTACGGATGTTTAATAGAGAATAAAAATAAGTCCAGATTAGTTCAATAGCCCTCGCACCCCGAAAACCGATGGAACAGTAACAGAGGTCGGATGGGCTCCCTGATGCTAATATAGAACTTCAGACTATTCAATCTCTCTCTACAGACCTCAGATTTAGGTGATTCTAGTTGGTACAGGTCACTTTAGTTTTCTAGTTTATGTGTATAAAATTTCATGATAGTTGGCCACCGTTTGGTCTATCTATAACATGGATTTTATTTCTGACCTATAGGAACAGTACATGACCAAACCATGGATTTTTCCCAAATTCAATAATTCACCAAACATTCTCTAGTCCTCCAAAAATTACCCACTTTAGCTTCTCAAGAATCTTTCTACAAACTCTAGAGGCATGCCAAATTTCATGGCAAGAGGAGCTAATCCGATCATACTTTGACGGAGCTCTCAAAAATACCGGTTTTGGCACCCAAAAGGTCCAAAATGGGTCCAAACCTCTCACACATTCTCACCACTCATGGACAAGTTTAAAAGCATAAAACTAGGATATTTAACATGTCCATATGATCCAAATCAACATACATTCCAATCTCGCTATGCTACGGCCAAATATACATTATCACACACATTCAACAAAAGGGGCAAAACCCTCATTTCTATTAATTTGGCTATCAACATAGTTTATACATAATCTATTCATACATATACACTTGCTACAACATTTACATCTCAAAAATAGTGGGTGCATATTCATTGTGGCACCACTTTACATCAAAATAACCAAAACAAAGCTATAATCTAGCTAAGCATACTCCTAGGCTCCTTGGTGTGCACTTGCTTTTCCTTGTGCTCCACCTAGCATGTTAAGTTGGGAGGGGAAGGGGTGAGATTCAGGGAATCTCAGTAGCTCATGCACTCAATCAAGGCATATAACAAGTCAAAGCATGTGAATAAGCATTTAGCCATTCTCAATCATCCAACACACATTGTACATGCTATGGAAATCACAACAATGCCAAAAATGAGCTCCAGGGACTTTTGGTCTAGTCTCACCCGAGTTTAGGGACTTTTGGATGGCCTCACCCGAGTTTAAGGACTTTTGACTTGGCCTCACTCGATTATGAGACTTTTGGCCTTGTCTCACCCATCTCAAGGGACTTTCGGCTTCACTTCACCCATCTCAAGGGACTTTCGGCACTACCTCACCCGAGCAATTCTCACATTTCAACACACAAGCACATTGGCATCAATGCATCAAAGCAATAGCATATGGTATATTCCACACAATAAGCATATACATAAACATACAATGACTATTACATCCAAGAATGCAACAAGAAAGAGTGGGAAGAGAGAGCTACCTTATTAGCCAAGGTCAACACTACCTTTTCCTTTTAATTCCTCTTCTCCCTTCTTAAGTTCACAATCACACCTTGATGGAGGTGTTTCTCTTGAGCCTAGACATACAAAAGCATGCAATTACTCTCTTAGAATGTAATCTTTCAGATCAAACTCTTCTAACCTACCAGAACCTAGAGTTCTCTCTCTCTCTCTAGAATGCCATCAACTCTTTCTCTCTCTCAAGCTCCCATGGTAGTGGAAACAACATTTTCAAAGAAAACACAAAGATTCAAAGGTGTTTTCCACTTTCCCTCTTCTGACCCATGCCCAAAATCCAACCATTTTCACAAACAAAACCGTAGAAAGAGAGGGCAAAGAGAGGAGATCCAGATTCTAAGGAGAAATGAGAGAAACTTGCTTACCTTTCTCTTGCTCTTCCTCCTTCTCTTGGTCTCTCTCACTCTCCACACCTCTTTTCTCTCCTTGGGTCGAAGTCTAGGGCAGAAATGAGAGAAGGAATGAGTTTAGGCATTTAATGAAGTCATTTTCTCGCTCTTTACTCTCTTCCGGATTGACCCTCGCTACGGCAAAAATTAACCTTCGCTATAGCGAGCTCGTGTTATCTGGCTTCGCTATGGCGAGGTGTAACCTTCGCTACGGCAAGATCGTATCAGTTCCCTTCGCTATGGTGAGATTTGACCTTTGGTATGGCGAACTCGCGTTAGTTCCAGACCTCACTTTCGCCATGGCGTACGCTACGGCGAGCTGCCCCCTGGTTTCTGTATGGACTGCTGCCCGCACTAGCTATAGCTAGAACCTTGTTCGATATTGCGAGAAGACATTCTCGCGACAGCGAGACCATTTCTCACTATCGCGAGAAGACTTAGCACAGTTTCTAGATTTCGAAAATTTCCAGCTTTCTACTTTCTTTCTTTTCCTTTTCTTTTCTTTTTCCCGGTTGTTACACAAGGTGCAATTGAAACCTTAGAAATTGCATTTTGAAATTGAATGATTTTTTGTTAATTCTCTTTGTATATTCTTAATCTCCACACACTTTTTCTTTAGATTCACTCTTGGTTCTACCTAAAAATCAAATCCTCTTAGGGTTCCTTAGGTTAGGCGAAATGGAGAAGAAGGGAGACCAAAGGTATCAACCATGGGAGAAGAAATTACCTTGTTATCTTACTTTTTCTCACTTAAATCTTTCTTTTTCCAAGCTCCTCTCTTCAAATCCAAAATTTTCCCTAAGTTTTTCCCTTAAATCAATTTTGTAAACTTCATTTTAATCAAAGGAAACAAAGGAGAATGAAGGAGAAGAGGTTTGGATGGAAGAAAGCATGAAAAACTACTAAATTTTCTTACCTTTTAGCTTGAATTTCTCTTCCTTTTCTTCCTTCTCTTGTGCGCCTCATCCCTTAGGATTTTCTTTAGTTTTTGGGCAAAGCTTGGTCGACCAAAATGAAGGGGGAAGAAGGGCGCCTCTTATATATATAAAGGAGGAAGAATAACTTTTCAAAAATTCCTGTTTTGTCCTTCATTTTTGGCATTTCCGTTTCTACTTTGTTTTAGCTCCTTTTTTAGAACCGTCTTTTCAATTACAAAATTTAGGTTCTCAATTTAGTAAAATGCCTTTAGAATTACTCAAATTGGAGCTAAAACCTTCCCAAATGAATCTATTAAAGTTCGGGTACACCGACATTGGAAAACGTCCACCAGAGGAGCTTTAGCTATCTCGAGCCTTCCTATGGTGTTCAGGCCCTTTGAGAACCCTGGGGAACTCAAAAATTTCATTTAAAAAGACCTCCTGTGTGAATTCTAAAATTTGCCTAAAATTACAAAATTGCCCTTATGTTTCATAAGTTTTTTGTAAGAAATTGTTTCTTCATTCTAGCTCTATTTTTCTCTCTGTCTGTGTAACATCTGATTCTCTAAAAACAAGAGAAAACGTGAGAAATGTAATGTATGATTTCTTTGTAAATGGACAAAACTCACCGGATACAAAAGGAAGTCCCCCGAAATGATGTATTCAAGGTCTCAAAAAATTTGGGAAGCATTTTGGACTCCTAAAAATAGGAATCTTAGGCTCAGACGGAAAGAAAAATAGAGCTAGAATGAAGAAATAATTTCTTACAGAAAACTTACGAAACGCAATGGCATTTTTGTAATTTTGAGAAAATTTTGAATTCACACCAGAGGGCTTTTTAAATGAAAGTTTTGAATTCCCTAGGGTTTTCAAAGGCCTTAAAAACCATAGGAGGGCTTGGGATAGCTAAAGCCCTTCCGGTGGATATTTTCTAATGTTAGTGTGCCCGAACTTTGACGAATTCATTCGAGAAGGTTTTAGCTCCGATTTGAGTGATTCCAAAGGCATTTTACAAAATTGGGAACCTGAATTTCATAAGAGAAAAAATGGTTCTAAAAACGGAGCTAAAACAAAAATGCCAAGAACAAAGGACAAAATTAAAATTTTTAAAAAGTATAACTTCCTCCCACTTATATATATGATGTGCCCTTCTTCTCCCTTCATGGTGCATGACCAAGTTCTGCCCAAAACTAGAGGAAAATCCTAGGGAGAGTGGCACATAAGAGGAAGGCAAAGAGGAGGAGAAATGAAAGGCTTAAGGTATGGAAATTTAGTAGTTTTTAATGCTCTTTCTCTTCCAAACCTCTTCTCCTTCATTCTCCTTTATTTCTTATGATTATAATAAAGTATATGGATCTATTTTAAAGGAGAAATTGAGGGGAAAATTCGGATTTGAAGAGATGAGCTCAAAGAACACAAGATTCAAGTAAGAAAAAGCAAGAAAACAAGGTAAATCTTGCATCCCATAGTAGCTACTCCTCCCCCCTTCTTCTCTATATTTCACCTTATGTATGTAGATGCTAGAGGGCTGGAATTTTGAGGTAAACCAAGGGTGAATTCCATGAATTTATGGGAGGAGAGTAAGAATATGCAAAGAAATTCAAGAAAAAGCCATGGATTTTCAAGGTAGCAAACCTAAGGTTTAATGGGTTTCCTTGAAAATATGATTTGATATAATTATTCCTAGGCCTAAATGAATGTTTAAATGAGTTCCTAAGATCCCTAGGAGTCTCCCCATATGCATCTTGCATGTAGAAAACAAAGCAAACTCCATTGAGGCCAAAAGGAGAAATAAGCTCAGCCTAAAGGGGATGAGACACCTAGGGAGAGTTTTAAATTTTTCCAAGCCCATTTTTGAGTCATATATGATGAATGAAAATGAGGGGAGGGCTTGGGAAGAATTGAGAACCCATAGAAAGTGAGTTGATGCTTTAGGTTCCATATTATGACCTAAAGAAATAACATGTAGTCAGACTCTTAGTTTTGATTGTGTGATGACTCCAAGAGGCTTAAAAGGAGTCAAGAATCATAATTGAAGGGAAAGAATAGAGCATAGAATTTATTTAAGGGATGTTGCTTCATTAGGTTCAAGTATGGAACTATAATGAGGTTATAGACCAAGCTAGTGTCTAAGCAAATTGTAAGACTTTAGAAATGAGTCCATTAACCTAATTGGCTTCCATAAATTGTGTCTAGACCAAGAGAAACCTTCCCCAAACTTTTGTGTGTGTGTGTGGCCGAAGTAAGGAAGGAAGATTTAAGGGAAAAAGTGTGCAATTGCTTCCAAGGTAGCTCTCTTCACCTTCTCTCATGCATGGATGTGTGCTTAGCTTGTCTTAGAATGTGTGTATGTGTATTTTCAAGCCATGAAAAGTATGCTCGCATGATTTTATATGCCATCATTTTATTTTGACATATTATGTTTCTTAATGATGTTATGATGTGTGCTTGGGTTTACATGAGTGTGGTGAGGCCAAGAACCCTTAGCTATGGTGAGGATGACCCAAGAACCCTTGAGATTGGTTGAGACAAAGTAAAGAGTCTCCCAAAAGAAAGATGGACTCCCAAGAGTATGGTTGAGTCTAAGAATCTCTTAAAAAATGGGTAAGGCAAGTTTAATATCCACAAGAAATTATGTGAGGCCAATCTATTTGCTTAGCAAGCCTTTGTTTGCTATGTGTGACTTTTTCAAATGCTAAGAATGCTTCTTGAATGATTGCACATGTCCACATGCCATGCATGCATTTATGAGACTTGTTTGTATCCATTATGTATGATTGAATGGAAGATGAGCTATTGGGATTCTTTGAATCTCATCCCCTCCTCTCCAATGATCTAACATGTTAGGTGGATCAAGTGGCCAAGGTAATGGAAGCCAACTACCTTGAAGAAGAGAGCTTGACAACATAATGCATGGTTTTTAGTCTTTAAAGCCATATTCATGTCAAATGATGTAACCCATGCTTGTATATGGTTTATGACCTTTGAAACATATGTAATTATGATATTATATGATGTATAAGTGAAAGAATATGATATGTGAATGCTAGAATGTAAAGTGAGTATATAATGCCAAGTTATGGTTCTTGAAAAGTTAATGTAAGTATGTATCAGTGTGGATGAAATGGTCAAAATGAGATGCATGAGGTTTGGAACCATTTGGGTAGCTCACACAAGTCCCAATTATGCTTTTAGACTTGCCCAAAAGGTGCCAAAACCCAAGAAAAGCCATTTGGACAATTTGGTATCCTATATAGAGCCAAATTTGACCAATTTAGAACCCTATGTCACTTTTTGCCCAAATGAGCTTCTTTTAATTTGAGATTTGGCATGCAATTAGAGCTTTGTTGAGAGATTTTTGTGGAGCTAAAGAATAGAATTTTTGGAGGTCTAGAGAATATTTGGTGAATTTTCAAAGTTGGAAAATTTTCTGGGTTTGGTCATGTCACTGTTCATACTAGTCCGAAAATGAAATCTATCACACAAGACTCAAATGATGTCCAATTGTCACAACATTTTATAAAAAGAAATTATGTCTAGAGAGGGAGATATGAATTTTTAAAGGATCTATCCAGTATTAGGAACTTCAGCTAACTTCTGTTACTAGTTGATTGGATTTCAAGGTCTAGGCGTGCCTAAACTGGTTTGGAGTTATTTTTTTCTCCTAGATAACGTCCATAGATTTCTATATTGGTATCAGTTATATAGATTGGAATTTTGTGGAATTAGTTAGACATTTTTGAAATTTGCTATAGAATTCTATGACAGCACTAGTGAGCCTGACCTCTAAAACTTTTCGCATGTCAAACATCCTCTGTGTTGGATTTTATGGTCTGGACATATTTTTATCACAAATTAGACATGATTATCTTTGTAGATTGGCCAAGAATGCATGATTTTGATTTTTCTAGAATTAGTTATGATTTTCCAAAATTGTGATAGAAAAGTGGAAAAATATGGTCAAAAATATGTATGTATATTTTAAGCCTCCCTTCAAGTTTCTTGAGATGTTAGCCACTTTAGATGATGCAAATGAGTTTTATTCATGTAATTAAATATGAGAATTTGTTGTATAAGTCCATATGGCCCATGAGACTTCGAGAGAAAAATTTCTATATAGTGCAACGCAAAGAAATGTATTATTTTTAATATCTTTTCCTTACTCTTTCATGGAATTGATGATGTAAAGCATGGGAATGTTATGAAATAAGCTAGAAATATATGGTCTTACATTTATGGTATTAGAGCAAAGTTCCAAGTTCTCTCAGATTGAATTTGGCTTGAGGATATAACAATAGAGTTATGTAAAAGGCTATGTAAAGGCTTAAATAGATAGGTAGAGCCTTATATGAGACATTTTAGGTGTGTGAAGATAGCTTGTGGCTTTGTTCACGATGAGAAGTAGTATGATGGTCTTAGAGTAGCTAATGGACACTAGAAAAGAGTGGCCTCTAGAGTAGCTTGAGCAGAGTTGAATGATCTGACGGCTAGAGCTTGATGAGATGTAATAGCTCACCAGATTAGTGGCAAGCCTTAGATATAAATGATGAGAAATGATCTCGTTGATATGAAGAGGCTTGCTAGATAGAGTGTGTGAGGCCTAATTCCCCGGGTAGTCATACTCAAGCCATTCTCAACTATCTCGCATAATGTAGAGACAAGTAGGATGTAGCACAGTATGAGATGAGATTGCAGTTGCACAGGATTAGTTTAGAGGGGAAATGAGAAAAGAGTCACCTCCTAGCCATAACACCCAAATATCTAGATGAATTCCAAAGCCCAAAAGGCTAATTCCCTCAGGCCAGAGGTTAAGTTACAAGCTACACCCTAGTGCCCTAATAGGCCAGAGGTAATAGCCAGCCGTGTATGAATGAAGCAAGAGATAGAATCCTCTAGCTTGATGATGGGCTAGATATAGAAGCAATGATGCTCAGGTTAGTAGCTAAAGATAAAAATCCAATCCCTAAAAAAGTAAGCCAATTAGAGGCTATTAGTCGTGGCCAATTATTCTATAGAAATAGAGAGGTAATCCAGAGAGTTCGTCACCACGGTTAATTAAGAAGTTGGCTGCAGCCAATCCTCAGACAAAAAAATTAGGGTGAACCTGAGGCTAATTAGCCACGACAAATGATGTGTTAGCCGCGGCGAATGGCACCATGAATGCCTTGTTGGTCATATTCAGGCCAACTTAAGAAAGGAGTTGATAAGGGGTCAGACAACCCACAGAGGGCAAGAACCCCTAGTATAAGTAGAGAAAAGGGTATTGAATAGTTACAAAAGATTAGTAAGAAATTCGTAGGCCTAGTAAATAAGATTGAGAAAAGAGCTCAGCATAGAGAAAGTTAGACACAGGGATGATAAGGTTGTTGAGACTTGCCTTTAAGGCATTGACTCCAACCTAGGGTGTTACCCTGTAAGACACTGAATGATAAAATGTTAGTGTGGTCTTGAAATAACATAAAATAAGACTACTAGCAGTAAACCACTAGAGTGGCCTTGAAAGGTGTACCTCATAGGTAACACCTAGAGGTAAGTATGAGTAGCCCAGTAACAGAGGCTCAGAAAAGAATGAGAATAGTTAGTAAGCTACAGGTCTAATGAGATGGCTAACCTAGGCTGAGTATAAGCTAAAGTCCAGGGAAGATGACCAATAGCATCATTCTAGATAAGATATATGAATGAAAGGCTCAGCAAAAGTTCTTCCTGGATCGAGAAAAAAAAGATGAGACATCCTGATTCGGGGAAGCCACCCAATAATGGTTAGTAATTTCCCTAGATAAACCCCCCAGTCATAAAGTATAATAATAAAGGAAGCGAGGAAGAGTTAAGAACCTAGCTATAAAAAAGATGCCCTCGCTTTAGTAATGATTAAATGAGTAAGCTAAGCTCAAAAAAGTAAATGGATAGGGGTTCAATAGTTAGTCAGATGAGCTCCCTAATATGAGAATGATATAGGGTTAAGGCACGTGAGTGATTATAGCACCCAGTAGAGCATAAGTTTTCATAAAAATAAAGTCCAGACATTAGAGCACATGTCGTGGATTAGGTTAGTAGAACCCTAGGAATAGTATACTATGCTCTTAGGGATGAGGCTAAAGAGGCTGAATAGAGAGAAAGCCCAGCTTTAATCCAAACGTAGAAATAAGCTGAGATAGACAGTTAGTGCCTTAGTACCCTTAGGGAAGCTTGAGGGGGTTAGAGACCTTCTAAAAAGGCAAGCCTCATGTTATGTAGAGAAAGAGTGCAAGTCGAGAGCACCATAGAATGAAACTCTTGGAAATTAATAAAATAAAATTCTCCTTACCAAAGGATGATCTAGTTAGAAGCAAAGTAAGAGTATGAGCAAAAAGTAGACCCCCTTGATGTTACAGAGAGTGAATAAGTAGAGGAATCTCAAGAAAAGGCAGTGCTCTTGAGCATAAAGAAATTTAAATTGGCAATAGAGACAGCCAGTAGTGGAATATCTTTTTACCTAAGTAAGAGAATAAGAAAAGTAGAAAGAGAAGATATGATAGTGTTCAAGTCGAGGACATATTAGATTGAGAATAGATATTCAATAATGTGCTCGATTACTTAAGAAAGTGCATTTATCCTTGGTATAGATGCCCTTCTAGCATGATACTGCCTGAAGTAAAAATAGTTGGGCATTGTAGAGAGATCTCAGGATAAAGTAGAGAAAGAATCCTAATTTCCCTTAGCACTCTCCGAGAATAAGACTGATAAAGAAAAGTAAAAGAGGGATACTTTAGATTATTGGAAACTTGTAATATATAGGTGATAGTGGCTTTGAGCTCAGTCATAAGAAGCCCATGTATTAGTGTTTGATGTTATGGTTTGCTTGCAACAATGGTCACATGATATTAGGCCTGATTAACCTAATAGTAATGTGACTTGAGTGCATAGCAAATGATGACATCAATCACCAAAGTGTCCCGATAATCGAAAGGTATGCTAGTTAGTTAAAGAACAAAATGAGTTAGAAGAGAGAAGTAAAGAGATTCCAGTAATATTAGAATGATGAGAAAAGCAGGTAGAGAGGAATCCCAGTAGAGAATATTCAAATTCAGATAGTATGAATTCAATATGTATGATCTGAGTCCCTTATAGTACATGTAAATGAAATGAGATGGGACCAGTGTATAGCCTCTCTCTTGCTAAAAATATTAACCACACTCAGTGCGTTAAATGCCTTAGTGCCAAGGCACTTAAAAGTAGAATGTGGGCATAGTTAGAAACTACAAGATATGAGAGGAAGGTTAGAATGAGTACACATAAAGTAAGTAAGTTAATAACATAAGAAGAGAAAGCTCAAGTAAAAAAAGGTTAAAGTGGGAATTTGAGGATCCCATGAGGAGTGATGAACAAAAATTAAAATGCTCTTGAGTATCAGTATGAATGGATCCTAGAGAATCAGATCACATAGAACGCACTTCATATGAAGAGTATGATGTACCTCTAAGTTTAGCCTCAGCTATTATGAGCGATGGTTACCAGACTTAGTGAGCATGTATTTTACTATTAGATACAATAATCTTAGGCTTTAATGTCTCCCAGAGATGGATCGTAGTAGATCCTAACATAACACAGTGAGTTGCAGTAAACCCTAGTAGGGCTCTGAGAGGTCGCAGTAGACCCATGGGTCAAGTAGATCCTACAGAGTTATAGAGAACCCTAGCCACAGCATGATAGTTCTCTGGTGAGATGACAGCTTGAGATAGTTTTATAGAGCAGTTAGTCTCAGAGACTAGTATAGTTTTAGCTAGTTTTTGTCTCAGAGACTAGAGACTTCCTAAGTTTAATAGACCATTACCACAGAGATATAAAGGCTTTACTCAGATAGTTAAACTACTGATTAGATCTCTTTAGAGATGAGCATAATGTATGGGATGAGGAAAGTAAGAAATTAGCTTTCTAGAATTAAAGCCAGATGAACCACTATCTAGTAGATAGCAGCCCTGACTGAGGGATAGAGAGATCCCCTACATGCTTGCTTATGTATTCAAAAAGGGATCAGGTGCAGTTTTACATGAGGTAAGTGGTACAATATGCCTCTAGTGAGCAAAACTGTAAGAATACATAGCATCCCATGAGAACTCAATAGTAGTAAGTGATAATTGCTCTTCGGTGCTAGTATGAGACACACATGTTAGACCTATTAGTATTGAAATGAGGGACTATAAAATGCCACTATAAGTGAGCAAAGGAAGTGAGAAAAAGTCCTGGTCTACAAAGACAGATGTAGTAATTGAGATGTGAGGCCTGTGACAGAAAGAAATGTGAATTATAATCATGGGATGAGCTTGTAAGAAAGAACGCAGAGATAAACAGTGGATAGTACATGTAAATAAGTAAGTAGACAGACAAAAACCTCTGATGGCTATAATGATTAGAAAAGATGATGAGATGTTATGACAAGTCATTGACAGAGGTCACGAGAGACTTAATACAAAATAAATTACCTCTCGAGATGTGTAAATGAGTCCACTGAAAGAAACATTAATCCTGCAAATGGGTTAACAGAGGCCTTAAAAACCATGGGAAGGCCCGGGACAGCTAAAGCCCCTCCAGTGGACGTTTTCTAATGTCAGTGTACTCGAACTTTGACGGATTCATTTGGAAAGGTTTTACCTCCAATTTGAGTGATTCAAAAGGCATTTTACTAAATTGGGAATGCAAAATTTCATAATGGAAAAGACAGTTCTAAGAAAGGAGCTAAAACAAAGAAGAAACGAAAATGCCAAGAATGAAGGACAAAATAGAAATTTTTGAAAAGTGTAACTTCCTCCCACCTATATATATGATGTGCCCTTCTTCTCCCTTCATGTTGCACGACCAAGTTCTTCCCAAAACTAGAGGAAAACCCTAGGGAGAGTGGCACACAAGAGGAAGGTAAAGAGGAGGAGAAATGAAAGGCTTAAGGTATGGAAATTTAGTAGTTTTTCAAGCTCTTTCTCTTCCAAACCTCTTCTCCTTCATTCTCCTTTATTTCCTATGATTATAATGAAGTATATGGATCTGTTTCAAAGGATAAATTGAGAGGAAAATTTGGATTTGAAGAGATGAGCTCAAAGAACAAAAGATTCAAGTGAGAAAAAGCAAGAAAACAAGGTAAATCTTGCATCCCATAATAGCTACTCCTCCCCCCTTCTTCTCCATATTTCACCCCATGTATGTAGATGCTAGAGGGCTAGAATTTTGAGGTGAACCAAGGGTGAATTCCATGAATTTATGGGAGGAGAGTAAGAATATGCAAAGAAAATCAAGAAAAAGCCATGGATTTTCAAGGTAGCAAACCTAGGGTTTCATGGGTTCTCTTGAAAATCTGATTTGATATAATTATTCCTAGGTCTAAATGAATACTTAAATGAGTTCCTAAGGTCCCTAGAAGTCTCCCCATATGCATCTTGCATGTAGAAAACAAAGCAAACTCCATGGAGGCCAAAAGGAGACATAGGCTCGGCCTAAAGGGTATGAGACACCTAGGGAGAGTTTTAATTCTTTTCAAGGCCATTTTTGAGTTATATATGATGAATGAAAATGAGGGGAGGGCTTGGGAAAATTTTAGAACCCATAGAAAGTGATTTGGTGCTTTAGGTTCCATATTATGACTTAAACAAGTAACATGTAGTTAGGCTCTTGGTTTCGATTGTGTGATGACTCCAAAAGGCTTAAAAGGAATAAAAAATCATAATTGAAGGGAAAGAATGGAGTCTAGAATTTATTTGAGAAATGTTGCTTCATTAGGTGCAATTATGGAACTATAACGAGGTTATAGGCTAAGCTAGTGTCTAAGCAAATTGTATGGCCTTAAAAATGAGTCCATAAACCTAATTGGCTTCCATAAATTGTATCTAGGCTAAGAGAAACCTTCCCCACACTTTTGTGTGTGTGTGTGTGGCTGAAGCAAGGAAGGGAGATTCAAGGGAAAAAGTGTGTAATTGCTTCCAAGGTAGCTCTCTTCACCTTCTTTCATGCATGGATGTGTGCTTAACTTGTCTTAGAATGTGTGTATGTATATTTTCAAGCAATGAAAAGTATGCTAGCATGATTTTATATGCCATGGTTTCATGATGACATATTATGTTTCTAAATTATGTTATGATGTGTGCTTGGGTTTGCATGAGTGTGGTGAGGCCAAGAACCCTTAAGATTGGTTGAGACAAAGTAAAGAGTCTCCCAAAAGAAATATGGACTCCCAAGAGTATGGTTGAGTCCAAGAATCTCTTAAAAAATGGGTAAGGCAAGTTTAATATCCACAAGAAATTAGGTGAGGCCAATCTATTTGCTTGGCAAGCCTTTGTATGCTATGTGTGACTTTCTCAAATGCTAAGAATGCTCCTTGAATGATTGCACATGTCCACATGCCATGCATGCATTTATGAGACTTGTTTGTATCCATTATGTATGATTGAATGGAAGATGAGCTATTGGGATTCTTTGAATCTCATTCCCTCCTCTCCAATGATCTAACATGCTAGGTGGATCAAGTGGCCAAGGTAATGGAAGCCAACTACCTTGAAGAAGAGAGCTTGACAACATAATGCATGGTTTTTAGTCTTTAAAGCCATATTCATGTCAAATGATGTAACCCATGCTTGTATATGGTTTATGACCTTTGAAACATATGTAATTATGATATTATATGATGTATAAGTGAAAGAATATAATATGTGAATGCTAGAATGTAAAGTGAGTATATAATGCCAAGTTATGGTTCTTGAAAAGTTGATGTAAGTATGTATCAGTGTGGATGAAATGGTTAAAATGAGATGCACGAGGTTTGGAAAAATTTGAGAAGCTCACACAAGTCCCAATTATGCTTTTAGACTTGCCTAAAAGGTGCCAAAACCCAAGGAAAGCCATTTGGACAATTTGGTATCCTATATGGAGCTAAATTTAACCAATTTAGAACCCTATGTCACTTTTTGCCCAAATGAGCTCTTCTTGGTTTGAGATTTGGTATAAAATTAAAGCTTGTTGAGGGATTTTTGGGAAGCTAAGGAACAGAATTTTTAGAGATCTAGAGAATATTTGGTGAATTTTCAAAGTTGGAAAATTTTTTGGATTTGGTCATGTCACTGTTCATACTAGTCTGAAAATGAAATCTGTCACACAGGGCTCCAATGATGTCCAATTGCCACGAAATTTCATACAAAAAAGCTAGACATTCCTAGTGACTTGTGCCAACTAGAAACACCTCATTTTGCTATCTAGAGAGGGAGATATGAATTTTTAAATAATCTATCTAGTATCAAGAACTTCAGCCAACTTCTGTTACTGTTTGATTGGATTTTGAGATTTAGACGTGCCTGAGCTAGTCTAAAGTTATTTTTCTCTCCTAGATAACATCCACAACTTTCCATATTAGTATTAGTTGCATGGATTGAATTTTTGTGGAATTAGTTAGGCATTTTTGAAATTTGCTGCAAAATTCTGTGATAGCACTAATAGACAGCCTAACCTCTAGACATTTTTGCATGTCAAATGTCCTCTGTGTTAGATGTTATAGTTTGGACATATTTTTAGCATAAATTACAAATGAGTGTCTGATAAACATGATTTTTATATATTTTATTCTCCTTAGTTTAAGCTTTTTAATGGTTAAATAAGGCTTAATGGATTTACTTATGTATATAATTGATTTTTGTAGCCATTTTCTGCACTCTAGAAATTAAATTGCAAAATGATGGATTTTAATGCATAAATCATTTTGAATGAATTTTTTGAATATTCCTACTTAATTTTCTCATTTGTTTTATGTAGATTTTGGGCAAATCATCTCTCATGATGATGAAGGAATGGACAAATCATGTTACACAATTCCCACTTTGAATCATGCTCCATGTTGCAGCAACACAAACAAATATTCCACCATTCTCACATGAGCAAGTCATGATTTAAGTGGGGAGAAGGTGAGTTCTCGAACTTGGGTGGATGGCTACGAGTTACTGGGCAGAAGCTACGTAAGGAGCTTGGATAAGAAATGGAGAAAAAGCTTGTGAGAAGCACCACTAGTTTTCATGTAAATGAAGAGCAGCTACATGTGAGAAAAGAGAAGGAGCTGCAGCTCAACGTGAGAGAGCTAAGAATAAGAGATGAGCAAACGAAGATCCATGCACACACTCATTTAAACTCAGGGAAGCAAAAAAAGAAGAAGATACATGAAGGAACACTTGAGAAGGGGGCTGCCACATCCACATACTCGAGCAAATGGAAAGGAATGATTGAAAAAGCAACATGAGCAAAACAAAGTATCCAAGTGGAAGCTACGTGAAGAAGACGAGTAGAATAGAGCATGAAGAGCAGAGAGCAGATTTATGGTGAAGAAAAGAATACATACAGACCATGTGATGAAGCAGCATGCATGAGTCTAGGCAGTTCACGTAGAAAGGAAGTAATGGGTTGTGCATGTGAGTAGTATAACATTGAAGAAGCTACAGCTGGACGAAGCAGATTTGAAGCCACGAAATGAACGCTGCAGGAGAAGAAGAAGAAGCACGAAGCTTAGGCAGAATGAAAGAAGCAATCACGTGGAGAAGGAATTAACGTGGAATATGATATGATAAAATAAGATGAATGGGGCCCACACTCACATAAACAAATAAGAAAAAAAAAGCTTCAAGCAAATGGAACAAGAGCTAAGTAGCACACGATTGATTAAGAAAAAAATGCTAGAGCTGAGGGAAGGGAGAACACATGAAAAGGCTGGGATTAAAAGAGAAAAAAAAATGGGCTGAGAATAACGTGAGAGTATGTGACAAATCAAGGCCACGTGAGGAGGACAGGCATAAATTACACATTCATGGCAACATCAAGAGGATGAATCATCCATTGTAGAATTAATCAACATATCATTCAATCATCCAGACGGGACACACATCATTCACTCATTCCATTGCATAACACCTCATCCACAACACGTGAGATTCATCCAAAGAGGAAGGCACATGATTTTTAATAAGTGTGTGAATAAAAGAAATACACTCAAGCAAAGGCAGGGGGAGTCGAGAGAATAAAAAGGATTTCATCATTCAGACGACGTCATTCATACATTCCATTTTACCTGCCCTTCATCCACTCCAGTCCATTTCACACTCTGTTTCCCTCCATTTCCATCCACCAATGAAGCTTTAATTCATCCATCTATGACTAGCAAGGAAGAAGGCTCTTGGAGAAGCTTGAATCCATGAAATCACAAGCAGAATTTTGCCTAAGAATTTCTATTTTCCTACATTTTTTCTCTTTCATCTATTATCTTGGTTAAGCTGTATTTGATAGAGAATTTGTGTAATTGTAATTAGTGGCTGGTTAGACACTAATAGGATATTGATTGACTGATTACTTGATTGATTTAGTACTGGATTTTCCAATTTCCTACAATTATCTATGTATGCAGTCAAGGTGTTTGATGAAATGCATGTAAGAAATTGAGTGTTTAATTGTTTGATTTAAGGATTCCTTGGTGTTTAGTTGGTAATTAAACATTTTTGGATGGTAATTCAGAGGCTAATTGATCATTTAATCAATCAATTTGGATGTTCATTGATTTTAAAAACAAGAATTAATGATTTAATGCGGGATTGAGGTCTCAATTCAACATTACTTCATTAATCTCTTGATTCTTGCGTGATAACTCAAGATACATTTGTTATGAACACAATTAGGGACTCTTAAATAGAATTAATTACAATTGGATTAGGATAAGGATAGTGGATACCAAGGGACGATTCCAAAGCTAGTCATAAAACCATCATTAACTCATAATTCATCCAATTAGGTAGAGTTTAGGAACTTTATTTCAATTAGTTTTAGGATTAGTTTAATTCAATCAAAAACCCCCAAATTAAGTAGCTTTTAGGACCTTTAACATTTAGAAAACCCAATTAAACATTGAACTCAAATTCCAAGGGAGATGACCTAGGTTGTGCCACTTGCTACATATTTAGTTCAACCTAGTTTTATTTTGAGGGTTGCACGACGAGCTCGTCAATATCTTTCTAAAATGGCCAATAATGAATGATTTCAATTTTTTTAGAATTAGTTATGATTTTCCAAAGTTGTGACAGAAAAGTGGAAAAATTTGGCCAAAAATATGTATGTATATTTTGAGCCTCCCTTCGAGTTTCTTGAGATGTAGGCCACTTTTGATTATGCAAATGAGTTGTATTCATGTAATTAAATTTGATAATATGTTACATAAGTCCATATGGCCCATGAGACTCTGAGAGAAAAATTTTTGTATAGCGCAATGCAAAGAAATATATTATTTTTAATCCATTTTCTTTACTCTTTCATGGAATTAATGATGTAAAGCATGGGAATGTTATGAAATAAGCTAGAAATATATGGTGTTATAGTCTGAGCTTGGGATTTTCATTTTTAGGAGCCTAGAATGCTTCCCAAATTTTTTAGGACCTTAACTACATCATTTCGGGGGACTTCTTTTTGTATCCGGTGAATTTTGTTCGTTGACGGAGAAACCGTACGTTACGTTTCTCGCGTTTTCTCTAGTTTTCAAAGAACTGGATATTATAGATACCAAGCATATTCATACCAAAAATCAACATGTCATTAACATATGGACAAATTATAATACCATATTCCTTTGTGAATTTTGAGTAAATACATTTGTATGGATGATTATTGGTGCTTGAATGTATGGTGTCCATGTGTTTATACATTCATCGAGCATGCTAGACTTGTAGATATACAAAAATATAATTACATGAGATTATTTAATTAAATTAGCAAGCCTTGCTCAGGAAAGTATACCTGTTGTTTTAAGTAATATAATTTCTCTAGTATAAGGTCAATCCCACAAAGATGTATATCAAGACAAGTTTAATTAAACTTTCTACTCCTATATTTGCTTAAGTTATATTATTTAAACTAATTAGTGTTTTATGATAACCTTAGTCAATGGTGACCTTTAGAAGGAAGGATGTCACTATCCTAAATGTAACTTATACTAATGTGCATATGCAAAGACCTTTAACATAGACTTTAAACATAAAAATACTAATTAAATTCTAGTTTCATACATCTTGAAGCATAGAGCTTATTCCTAACAATGTTCTAGTTAGGGTAGGCTAATTCCTAGTACTATTGTTTGTCTACACCTCTTGAGACAACAATCCTATAATATCCTAACTTGCTAATGCATACCAAGGTTAGATAGTATACACACATTACGTTCTATGAATTACTAGACTAACTAGTATAGTAGCTCATTGCCATGTTGCATCCCATACTAATTGCCTAGGGCTCAATTAAGCAAACACCTAAGGTGTAAGCTAACTAGTAATTGCATTATGAGTATATTAGTGAACATTAGCCACTATTGCTTTGTTGACACTCATTAACCCCTACCTAATCAACTTTCCAAGCATTTTCATAATTAACCAACTCCTAAATCCATTGTTATGTTTAAGAGTCAATCAATGAACTAGATATAAGAAAATTTACTAGTATCATTGAAGATATACAATTACAACATAAACCATACATTGGTAAAAAAAAATCATCCCAACTTATAATTAATTTATGAAACCCCATGATTTATATGTGTGTGTGTGTGTGTGTGTGTGTGTGCGTGTGTGTATAAATGAGGGATAAAATACTTATAACACTGATATGGAGGTAAAAATTAAATTTTTAAGCTAGAACCAAATTCTTTTAACTTGGTTTATTTTGAATATATTTTGTATACACCTTGATAATAAAATTAATTAATAGAAATAGATGAATATAAGGTTTGGATCAGGTGGCAGCCAAGGAGACTCTTCCCTCTAATGCCTACATTCGAGCCCAGCAACACACATAGCCCAGTATTTTTTTTCTTTTCCTTGCCACTCTTTTATTATATCAAAACCCCCCTATTTGCTTAAGTAAAGAGTTGGTTTTTTTAGCCATTTCCTTCATCCATCTTCTACTACATGCCTTGTCCATTAAAGCTAAGTTTTCAGATAGCAAAAATAGTGCAAAAACCACTAGAAATGTTTGTCATCAGCCTCATTCTTGTAGCACCTCTATTCCTTTAGTTGCTTCAGTTTTCTATGTGTTTTTCCCTGCTGCCATTAAGCTCTCTTGCTCTATTTTGGCTATAGATTTTTTTATGTAGATTCATGCTCTCTAGGTCAATGAACTCGGCTTCCCTATTGCTGGAAAATATTCATATCTTTCTTTAAGTTATCTTGTTCAATTTTTTTTATGCATTGCTTCATTTTTTAGTGGCTCTAAATTGTGTTCTACACATTTTCCTTTTTCCTTATTATTCTTGACTAATAGAGCACAGTGAGGTGTGAGTGGCTATTCTTTTCTTTTCTTTTTCTAGAGGCTTGGCTAGGTGAGGAAATCTATGGATGAAAAGGAGGTTAGTGTAAAAATTTTGAAGGACTATACTTTTAATTTTAGCCTTCCAATGTTGGAAACCTTGATGTTGTTGTTATTATGGATTTAAGTAGTATTTGAGCTCTCCTTTTTTATTTTTGCTTCAAGCACTTCCATAATCATATAAGCAATAATTATTGAGATTTTGGGACTATAGATTTAGTAGTTATTATGGTTGAATTCCTTTGAATTTTAAATGGGAATAGTCTTAAGCCAAATTAAATATATATCTTATTTCACCTATTCTTTTTTTGTATTTTAGACCTTGAAAATATTGGGAAATTTCTATTGTAAATAAAGAGAACCTAAGAACTTCAAGTTGGAAATTTTCAAGAAGTTCATTAACATTTGAAAAAATTTAACTTCCCTAACATAAAAGTTCTATAAATGATAGTTGATCAAAGTATAAAAACTAGGGAAGGAAGGTTCATAAATGAAAATATACATGGGATTGTAATGGTTTGAAGAAATAAATAGGATATTTAAGTATTAAAATTGTAAATTGAATAAATATGTTTATATTGGTATTGTGAAAGGAATATAATTAATTTCCATAACCTAAGAGGCATGTCAAGATTAAGCATTAGGGAAAGAGGGTAAATTTTATTGTGAGGCAATTTGAGATTATCCAAATACTAAGATTTAATGAGCCAATACTATAAGGTATTCAGTAGAGTTAGTCACAACTAAGGAATTAATAGAAAATACAATAAAAAAACTTCTCTATGTTATCTTAAGAGGGGAGTAAATAATACTAACTATCTATATATAAATGATACAAACTCTGTTTCAAGGCTTGTGATTAAACATTTCTTATTCAATTATATTTATTTTACTAATTGCATTTTCATTATTTAATTATTTGAATTTTTATTTAAGTATTTTAGGACTTTGGGATATAAACCAATGTTGGAAATCATCTTTGTTTAACTGTGGGACTTTTAATTCAACTTTCCTGATTTTTCTATAAACGCGAATATTTAATGATGTATGTTGCTTACATGTTCTGATGATAAGTATGCATAATTAAGAATTTTGATTAATTTCAAGCAAGTACTTATGAGATGATCCTTTTGGGAGCTATCTATTTCAAGACCCTGCAGCTAACTGTAGTAAAGGTTAGCCACAGTGCACTATGATTTGTACCCTAATTAGCAGGGGTGTTGCTAGCCTAATGTAATTAGCCATCATATGTGGATTTGTTATGATTTTCACAAGCAAATTACTCAGTGTTTATGTTACTTACCCTTGTAGGTTGTGTACTTTGCATATAATCTGTTTGGTACCAACTAGATGCGCTTGTTGTATTTGATGAATGATTTACTGGGAGAATTCATTAATCACAGCTTCAATGTTCCGCTTGTTGATTTACTAATTTGAATGGAAATTTTAATGTTAAACTCATCCATATTCCTTGTAGTTAGCCTTATTTATTCATTGAGCATTAAACTCTTTTTTTTTGTATTTAATATTCTTTTCAGATAGCATAATAGAACCTAAACCTTCATTAGCAACATAGAAGTGGTTGTACACTTTTGTTTTAATGAGCTTTGCATTAGTTCACAGAGGCATATTTTGTTTACCATTTTGTAATTTGGTTCCATACTATAATATGTATGTAGCTCTATTGATCCATAGACATGACTCCTTACCCTTAGTATTTAAGGTTTAGTGGATTGTATTGAAAGTAAAACTCTCTTTTGATGTAAACTTTGTGTTGGGTTGATTGTAGAAACTTTGGGAGGTCCAAATTTCAGGGGAGGCTTTGTCAAAATTTCTATAAAAGTTACATGCAATTAATTATGTTTATTTCAAGTATGACTTATAGTTTATTCTAATTGGTTTATTATTGGCATTGAATTATAAGGATTTCTAATAAACTTTGATAAGAATCCTAGTTTCAATTAGGTTTACAAAGGACAAATTGTTTATCTTCTATGCTAGTCATACTCTTGGCTATAGGGTATGACAAAGTTAGTATTAGAGCCTGGTTTTCCTATGGTTCGATGAAGCAAGTGTTCTTCAACAGGATCTCAGTCATCATTATGAACCTAGGCATAATCATGATTGAGATATCATCGAAGACCTTATAAGATGCTTTAATACTTTTTCCTTCAAGTTTATTGACCTTCTAAAATGTGATGTTTATTTTCTTTTAAGACTTGAATTTTGAGAATTTTTTAAATGTTGCTATTTTATTGTAGAGTGAGGATGCCCCTCAAAATTTGTTCAATTAATAGACTAGTAGCTATAAATGATGCTTTTGAGAGTGCAAGGGCTTAACAAGCTACCCCACTAACTCAAGGCCATGACCAAAGCCAAGATAGGGGTTATGGGACTGTTAGACCCCCTAACAGGCCCATCAAGAGAAGTGGAACCTCAGGTTATGAGAGAGGAGAGAGAGGTCCTAGTAACACTTTCTTGATTTTTGAAATTGAAACCTCTTACTTATTTTAGAATAGAAAGTCAGAAGGATCCATAGTAATTTATTGATGGTATTAAGAAGATTTATAGAGCTTTAAGTTGTCCAAGTGCTAAATCACCAGAGTTTGCTGGATTTCAATTATAGGATGCAACATATTTATGGTTCCAAACCTTGTTAGGATAAAGGCTAGTTAGATCATCCCCAATGTTGTAGGAAGCATTTAAAGGATTTTTTATGGATCATTTCTTACCATAGAGCATTCGTGATCCCAAGGCTAGAGAGTTTAAGGGTTTGAGATAAATACTAGGAATGAGCGTCTTTGACTACAACATCTGTTTCACCCAGCTTTCTTAATACACCCCACATTTAGTCACTACTAAGAGGGACAAGATTAAAAAGCTTATGAATGGTTCACTATGATTGTTGTACAGAGTGGTAACTACGTAAAATAAAAGCTACTATAGATTGTGTAGGGATGATAAAGAGAAAGAATAGGGAGGATGATACCTCCTTGATAAACATTATTTTTTATATATTTTATTCCTTTTTTATTTGGGCATTTTGATCATGAATTATGGTTTAATGTTCTTAATTAGATAATATTTGATTTTTACTAGCCATTGTTTCACTCTAATAACTAATTTGCAAAATTCTTGGTTTTTAATGCATAAATATTTTAAAAACATTTGTAAATTTTTCCTACTTAATATTTTCTATCATTTGTGCAGATTTTTAATGGGCAAATGGAAGTTAAATGGTGGAGATAATTTTGGAGAAGAATTGAAAACTACAAGATTAAATCAAGGGCAAAGATTTAAGGATGGAAGCTTCAAGTGTGCAATTTCAAGGATGGATTAATTGCCATAATTTTTAATGCATTTTTAAGAATATAAAAATTGAAAAAAAGAAGATATGAATGGGTATATGGGTGAATTGAAGCCACGTTCCTCCATTCACACATTGACACACGGGAACAGTCTGTAATATCCTATGATTTAGGAATTCAAATTAATTCCAAAGAGTGGAATGAATTACTTACAAGGGATCACGAGCCTAGCAAAAGCTGGTATAAATTATAAGAAATTAGAATCAAAACCATTTGATTAATGAATGAAGACCCCATAATAAAATAAATTGAGGCTAACTGAGATTAGAATATTAATTAAAACATCTAAAATTGTGGTTAAGAGCCTCAGGATAGCCTAAAATCTGAGTCAAAACGATTGAATGAGGTAAAGGAATAATGCAGCGGTAAAATCATAATTTTAGTAAACATTTTTCAAAACTCAAATGAGAGAGCTTTAAATAGAAAAATTGAATTTCTCAAGGTTCTCAGATGTAACATCCGATTTTCTGAAAACAAGAGAAAATATGAGAAATGTAATGTACGGTTTCTCTGTAAACGAACAAAACTCACCAGATACAAAAGGAAGTCCCCGAAATGAGATGGTGAAGGTCCCAAAAAATTTGGAAAGCATTGTAGACTCCTAAAAGCGAGAATCTCAAGCTCAGACGGAAAGAAAAATAGAGTTAGAATGAAGAAACAATTTCTTACGAAAAACTTACGAAACGTAATGGCATTTTCGTAATTTTGAGTAAATTTTGGAATTCACACAGGAGGGCTTTTTAAATGAAAATTTTGAGTTCCCCAAGATTCTCAGAGGCCTTAAAAATCATGGAAAGCCCCGAGACAGCTAAAGCCCTTCTGGTGGATATTTTCCAATGTCGGTGTGCCCGAACTTTGACAAATTCATTCGGGAAGGTTTTAGCTCCAATTTGAGTGATTCTAAAGGAATTTTACTAAATTGGGAACCTAAATTTTATAATGGAAAACACGGTTCTAAAAAAGGAGCTAAAATGAAGGAGAAATAAAAATGCAAAGTATGAAGGGTAAAATGGAAATTTTTGAAAGGTGTAACTTATTCCCACCTATATATATGATGCGCCCTTCTCCTCCCTTCATTATGCACGACCATGTTCTGCCTAAAAGCAGAATAAAACCCTAAGGGATGAGGCTCACAAGAAGGGGAAGAAAAGGAGGAGAAATCAAAGGCTTAAGGTATGGAAATTAGTAGTTTTTCATGCTCTTTCTCTTCCAAACCTCTTCTCCTCCATTCTCCTTTGTTTCCTATGATTAAAATGAAGTTTATAAATCTTTTTTAAGGGAGAAATTGAGGGGAAAATTCGGATTTGAAGAGAGGAGCTCAAAGAACACAAGATTCAAGTGAGAAAAAGCAAGAAAATAAGGTAATTTCTCTTCCTATAGTTGCCATCTTTGGTTCCCTTCTCCTCCATTTTGCCCCACTTGAGAAAACCCTAGGAGGAGATTTTTTTTAGGTATAACCAAGCATGAATCTAAGAAAAAAGGGTGTGGAGATTAAGATTATGCAATAGAAATTATCAAAAAACCATTAGATTTCAAGATGCAAATTCTAGGGTTTCAATTGCACATTGTAAAATCTGATTTTGTATGATGATTCCTATGCCTAAATAAGAGTTTAAATGAGTTTCTAAGACCCCTAAGATGCTCCCCACATGCTTCCTCCTTCAAGAAAACCAAGCAAACTCCATGAAGGCCATTAAGCTCTATAACCTCGGGCTAAAGAGTTTTTCATAGCTAGGGAGAGTTTTAAATTTTTCTAAGGCCACTCTTGAGTCATATTTGATGAATGAAAATGAAAGGAGGCCTTGAAAAATTTTTAAAACTCATGGAAAGTGATTTGGTGTCTTAGGTTCCATATTATGACCTAAAGAAGCAACATGGTGCTAGGCCTTTTGTTTTAATGGTGTGATGACTCCAAGAGGCTTAAAAGGAGTAAAGAATCATATTTGAAAGAAAAGAATGAGGCCTAGAAGTCATTTAAGAGGTGTTGCTTCATTAGGTGCCAATATGGACCATAATGGAACCTATAGAGCAATCTAGTACTTAAGCAAGTTGTATAGCTTTAGAGAATGTTTCATGAACCTAATTGGCTCCCAAAAATTATATCTAGGCCAAGAGAAACTATCTCCACCAATTTGTGAGTGTGTGCAAGGTAGCTCTCTCCACCTTCTTTCAAGCATGGATGTGTGTATAACTTGTTTTAGAATGTGTGTATGTGTATTTTCAAGCTATAAAAAAGTATGCTAGCATGCCTTTACATATTATGCTTCTTGATGCCATGTTATGTTTTCAAATGTTTACATGATATTTTTATGAGTTTGCTTAAGTGTGGAGAGGCCAAGAACTCTTCCCTTTGGTGAGGATGAGCTAAGAACCCTTGAGCTTAGTTGAGACAAAGTAAAGAGTCTCCCAAAAGCAAAGTGGGCTCCCAAGAGTATGGTTGAGTCCAAAGCGCTTAAAGAATGGGTGAGGTAAGTCCAAAATCCATGAGGAGAAGTGTAAGGCCAATCTAAGCACTTGGTGAGCTCTTGAATGTCTTGTATGATTGATTCACATGCTAAGTTTGCTTTTAAAATGTCCATGACTTCTATTCCCTCCATGCATGCATTTAAAAAGCTTGCTTTGCACATATTATGTATGATTGAATAGGAGATGAGCTATTGGGATTCTTTGAATCTCATCCCCTCCTCTTCAATGATCTAACATGCTAGGTGGACCAAGTGGATATGCTAATGAGAGCCAATAACCATGAAGAAGGGAGATTGACAAGTATATGTCTAATTTTAGCTATGTTGGGACCATACTTATGTACCTTGATGTATATGATGATGTAGATAGTCCATAAACCTTGATACATGTATAAATATGTTATTACATGATGTTTATAACTATGGATATGATGCATGAGCTTTAGAACACAATTTGAGTTTATAATGTCCAAATGTGCAATGTGGAAGTATGATGCAAATATGCATAAGTATCGGTTGAATGACCAAAATGAGATGCATGAGGTTTTGAACCATTTGGGCAGCCTACACAAGTCTTAAATATACTTTTAGACTTTCCCAAAAGGTGCCAACACCAAGGGGAGGCCATTTGGCAAGTTTAGTACCTTATATGGAGCCAAATTTGACCATAATGGAACCCTATATCACTTTTTAGCCAAATGAGTTAGTATTCGTTTGAAATTGGGCATGCAAGTATATCTCATTAAGAGATTTTTGGAAAGCTAAAGAGTATAATTTTCGGAGGTCTAGAGAATATTTGATGAATTTTCAAAGTTGCAATTTTCTATTGATTCTGGTATGGGCACTGTTTAAACTGGCAGATTTGTGTTTTATGTCACTTGATGGTCATATGGTGTCCAATTCTTGTGAAATTTTATATGAATATACTAGAGGTTATACTCTTTCTATGGCCGTAGAGATCACATCATTTGGAGGTCTGAGCAAAGAGTTATACATTTTTGAAGTTGGTTGTCAGTAGCAGTGGCGCCCCAGGAGTTCAGTTATTGTTCCATAGGATTCCAATGGCTAAACGTATCTTTTTCATTCTGGAATTATTTTTATAATCAAGTTAACATTTTTATATTTCCATAATGACAGAATTTTTGTGATTTCTATTTTTATATAATTAATCATGAATTTTAGAAGTTTGTATCAGTAATTTGAATAGCAGCCCAGGCTGCCAGCGACCTCAGTAGATTTTTGAATGTCAAACGTCCTCCATGATGTGTGTTATGATCTGGTAGTATTTTTACTGTGATTTAAACAGCCTAATATTTTTAGAATGATCAAGATGGCATTGTTTCAATTTTTCTAGATTTAGTTATGATTTTTCAAATTTTGCCCAGAAAAGAGGCCAATTTTGGCCGAAAATGAGTTCCCATTTTTCATGCTCTATTTCAGTTTCCATGAGTTATAGGCATGTTTTGGTGATACATTTGAGTTATAATGATGTAAATAAATATGAGAATGCATGGTATGATCCACGTGACATCGAATGAAATTTTGAGACCTAGCGCAACACAAAAATGAGTATTATTTTCCTTGCCTTTTTATGCAAAACTCACATAATTCATGATATTAAGCTATGTAAAGGCATGAGATGAGTTGGAATGAGCTAGAATTCATGGTGTTACATTTATTGGTATCAGAGCAAAGTTCCAAGCTCTCTTGGATTGGATTTTGGCTTGAGGATGTAGCAGCTGGGCTCTGTAAAAAACATAAATGGATAAGTAGAGCCTTATATAAGACATGTTGGGTGTATGAGTATAGTTTGTGGCTTTATTCATAATAAGTAAGTTATATGATGGTGTTAGAGTAGTTAGTGGACACCGAGAAAGAGTGGCCTCTAGAGTAGCTTGAGCAGAGTTAAGCTTGAGCGAAACTGAGGGATCCAATAGCTAGAACTTGATGAGATATGATAGCTCGTCGGGATCAGTGGTAAGCCCTAGATGTGAACGATGAGAAATGATCTTGTTGATAGGAAGAGGCTTGCTAGAAAGAGTATGTGAGGCCTAATTCTCCCTAGTAGTCATACTCAGGCCATTCTGAGATGTCCTGCTTAATGTAGAGAGAAGTAGCGCTGCAGCGTGGCATAAGATGAGATTGCAGCTACACAGGACCAGTTTAGAGGGGAATGAGAAAAAGAGTTACCCCTTAGCCACAACACCCAATTGTCTAAATAAGTATTAGAGCCCAAAAGGTTAATTCCCTCAGGCCAGAGATTTGAGTTATATGCTACACCCTTCAGAGCCCTGACAGCCTAGAGACGATAGTTAGCTATGCATGAACGAAGCAAGAGGTGAAACCCTCTAGCTTGATGATGGGCTAGATATAGAGGCAATGAGGCTCGAGTTGGTAGCTAAAGATGAAAATCCAATCCCTGAGAAAAAAAGTAAGCCAATCAGAGGCCGTTAGCCACGGCCAATTACTCCATAGAAGCAGCAAGACAATCTAAAGAGTTTCTCGCCACGACCAATTCTGAAGTTAGCCGCAATGAATGATGTGTTAGTCGCGGCGAATAACACCATGAATGCCTTGTTGGTCATATTCAGGCTAACTTGAAAAAGGAACTGATAAGGGGTTAGATAACCTATAGAGAGTAGGAACCCCTAATATAAGTAGAGGAAAAGAATAGTTATGAAATATTAGTAAGAAGTCTATGGGTCTAGTAAATGAGACTGAGGAAAGAGCTTAGCACGGAGGAAGTTAGCCACAGGAGTAATGAGGTTGTTGAGAGCTGCCTATGAGGTGTAAATTCCAACATAGAGTGCTACCTAGTGGGACACTGAATGATCGAACGTTAGTGTAGCCTCAAAATGACATAAAATAAGACTACCAGTAGTAAGGCACATGATGAGTGGCCTAAAAAGGTGTACCTCATAGGTAACACCTACAATAAGACTACTAGTAGCATCGTTCCAGGTTCAATATATGAATGACAGGTTCAGTGAAAATTCTCCCTGGAGCAAAAATGGAAAGATGGGATATCCTTATATCAGGGAAACCACCTAGTAGTGGTTAGTAATTCCTCTAGATAGACCCCCTGATTGTAGAGCATAGTGATAAAGGAAGCAAGGAAGAGCTAAGAAACTAGCAACAAAAAAATGCCCTCGCTTTAGTCATGATTATATGAGTAAACTGAGCCACAGAGGTAAATGGATAGGGGTCCAATAGTTAGTTAGATGAGCTCCCTAATATGAGAATAATGTAGGGTTAAGGCACGTGTATGATTAGAGCACCTAGTAGAGCATAAGCTTTCAGTAAGGTAGAATTCAGATATTGAGAGTACATGTTCTGGATTGGGCTAGCAAAAACCTAAAAATAGTATACTATGCTCCTAGGGTAAAGCTAAAGAAGCTGAATAGAGAGAAAGCCTAGCTCTAATCCAAATATAGAGATAAACTGAGATAGATAGTTAGTGCCTTAGTACCTTCAGGGAAGTTAAAGAGAGCTAGAGACTGCCTAAAAAGACAAGCCTCGTGTTATATAAAGAAAGAGGATAAGCCGAGAGCACCATAAAATGAAATTCCTAGGATTATATTAAATAGAATCTTTCTTACCAAGGGGTGGTCTAGCTAAGGGCAGAGTAAGAGTATGAGCGGAAAATAAACCCCCTTGATGTTATAGAAAGTAAATAAGTGGAGGTACCTCGGGAAAATATAGGTGCTCTCGAGCATAGAAAAACTTGAATTGGCAACAGAAACAGCCAGTAATACCCTTTTACCTAAGTAAGAGGATAAGAAAGGTAGAAAGAGAAGATATGACAGTGTTCAAGTCGACGACATATTAGACTAAAAATAAATATTCAGTTAATGTGCTTGAGTACTTAAGAAAGCACACTTTGTAACACCCCGAAATTAATTAAGGTGTTAATTATGGATTAAGATTAATTAAGGATAATTAATAGAGCATAATTGAGCAAGTTAGTGAATAGGTATTCTAGAGAGATAAATTGTTAATATGGGTTAAGAATTTATTTGGGATAGAAACTTCACCTAGTTCCAAATTAATGAATCATGATAAGAGGCTAATGGAGGCCCAATGAATTAGAGGTAGACCCAAACTAATTTAATGAGATAGAGGCCCAAGATTTATCTTGGATAGGCTCAATTAAGTGGCCCAATGATCCTTGTGCAGACCCAAGCCTTTGAACCCTTCAAGTTTGGCCCAAAACTCATTAAACTTCAGCAACTCAATGTGTGAAAACTGGCCCAACAGAATTATGCAGCCCAACACTTAAAAACTGGAACAATAAGCAAAAATCTGAAACCCAATTGGATTTGGACTTGGAGCAACCCATGACCCAGCCTTTTGACCCAACTTAAACCCATCTAAACCCTAATTGCTTCAGCCACACCTTCATTTTTCTGAAACTCAAGAGGCAAATTCGGAGGTTGAGAAGGAGGCTAGGGTTTAGGGCAAATTTCTGTATTTTCACACACTTAGAGCAAGATTCAGCCAAGGTAATAGTTATACAACTTAATCCCCTCATCTTCCTCTCTAATTTGGTCCGATTAGTTTTTCATTTGGAGAGTTTTCATCATACCTAAAATCTGAAAAGTGAGTGTTTAGGGGTTTTCTTGATGAAATTCGTAGGTTGAGATTGGGGTTGGTATTAGGTGAACTTAAACCCCCCATTTTGATGCTTTCTTTGTTGGTTTGAGACCCCCATAGCTTATTTATATTATGGGTACTAATTCTGTACGAATTTGCTTAGGATTTTGGGTGACACATTGAAAATTCTGGTGGGAGATACTTGAATCCGAATTTAGGATTTGTGGTGGCTGTTGCAATTTTCTGCAAGTGAGGTAACCAGGGTTTATATTAATTCCATGCATGTATCTGTTTAATTTCATATCTGCTGTATTTGAATGGTTTGAAATTGTTGAATGAAATAATTGGCTATCTGTTGTATGATGGTTGGACCTTGTGAGTCCATGGTGGAGCTGTGGTGCGGCTGCCACCCGTGCATGTGCCGCGATCGGGCACTGGGTATGATCAACCCCAGATGCACTGAGCCCTAGTTGTGCTCAATGGGGAGTAGGTGCCGTGGACGGGCCTCTCCCAATGTTAATGGCCTTTAACATGTGATTATATGATTGCTAGTATGGGATAGTAATCATGATAGCCTGATTAATTCATTTGCCGAAATGACTGATATGATTCTGAATGATGATTTTGATTCATGCATATATGTATATTAAACTGGATTATATGGTGGAATTGCCATGGTTATTGAGATTTATATCTCACCCTATGTTATAGGATTAACATTTCAGGTGAAGGTTCTTCAGGTAAAGATAAGGGTAAGCAAGTGGATGAACATCCATGAGCTGAGGCCTAATGTGGGGGAGCTGCACTTGGTCTAAGTGTATTAGGATAGATGCTAATTTTGTTGAGTCTTGTATAGCATCATGTATTTGCATTGCCAAGTGTAGGAGTCTGTAATTTTGATGATATAATGTGTACCTATTGAGGATTAGGCCTTACCTCAAATTGGTAATTGACGTATGAACTTACGATATCAGTTATGAGCTTTGATGAACTCTGATGTATCTTGTTATTAGAAATGAAATCTGGAATTATTACTATGAATCTCAATTGATTGGGTGCCAAGTGATAGTTGTTGATAGATTATGAACTCGAGTCATTGTTATTTTACAAATTGCTGATGAATGGATTTGCTGATATAGGGTAATTAGAGGAAAGCAAGGGACCTTTGAGTCACGAGTTAGTATGGGTAGAATAACTTGTTAAAATCAGGCTAATAAAGGACATTTGAGTCCTACAATTGAGGTAGAGGGGCCCTAGGATGAGATTGGAGGGAGAAAGGTGAGTGGGAGCCAAGAATTTTAGAGTTGTAGGATCAGAGGAACTTTAGCCGCGGCTAAAAATGTAGTTGGCCGCGGCCAATAGTGGCGAAGTCGCCCAGGGAGAGGTCCAGAGGGTAATTCGCCGCGGCTAAATATAAATTGGCCGCGGCGAAATATTAAAGGGGAAACTGGGAGTCATCCAGAGAGGAATTCGCCGCAGCGAATCAGGGAATTGGCCGCGGCGAACTTTTGAGAAAATGTCCCCGGCATTCCAGAGAGGAATTGGCCGCGGCCAATATCGATAGGCGAGCGAGGAAGTTCCAGGAGGCTTCTTCGCCGCGGCGCCATGTAGGTTGGCCGCGGCGAAGATCCAACTCGCCGCGGTGATAGATGAAAAAGGGGTAATACCAGAAGGGAATTGGCCGCGGCTAAGGGGTGATTTGGCCGCGGCTAACATGCTAAAACAGTTATATTAACTAGAAAAGCCTAGATTTCCATGGATTAATCATAAAGGATGATCTAGAGTCACTAGGGTGAGTCATAACTAATGAGTAATAGAATCCAAGGCCTATTAATAGATGTTTTATTCCCTTATGAACATAGGAGCATGTAATTGAACGATTGATGACTCTAATCATATTAGGGTTTAAATTTTTCTATATTTTCATAATTAATGAGGATTAATTGTATGTTTAACCTTAATTATCGAGATTTGAGATTAGGGTCGTCACACACTTGTCCTTGGTATAGACGCCCTTCTAGCATGATAGCACCCAAAGTAAAGATAGCCAGGCGATACAGAGAGATCTCGGGATGTAGTAGAGGAAGAATCCTACTTTCTCTGAGTACTCTATGAAAATAAGGCGAATAGAGAAAAGTAAGAGAGAGGTACTTTAGATTATTGGGAAACTTGTAATATATAGTCGATAGTGGCTTTGAGCTCAGTCATGAGGCCCTTGTATATTGGTGTTTGATGTTATAGTTTGCTTGCAATAATGGTTACATGATATTGGGTCTGGCCAACCCAGTAGTAATGTGAGTTGAGTGCATAGCAAACAATGGCATCAATCATCAAAGTGTCTCAATAATCGAAAGGTATCCTAGTTAGCTAGATAACGAGATAAGTCAGAAAAGAAAGGTAAAGGGATTTTAGTAATATTAAAATAATAAGAAAAGCATGCAGAAAGGAATCTCCAGTAAAAAAATGTTCATATTCAATATGCATAGCTCGAGTCCCTTGTAGTATATGTAAATGAAATAAATAGGGACCAGTGTATAGCCTCTCTCCTGCTAGAGATGTTCATCACACTCAGTATGTGAGATGCCCTGGTGCTAGGCGCTTAATAGCAGCACATGAGCATAGTGAGAACTATAGGATATGAGAGGAGGGCTAAAACAAGTATATGTAAGTAAGTAAGTCGATAGAGTAAGAAAAGAAAGCCCAAGTGAAAAAGAGGCTGAAGTGGGAATCTGAGGATCCTATGAGGAGCAATAAATGAAAATTAAAACACTTCCTAGTATTAGTATGATGGGATCCTAGAGAATGAGATGACACAGAACCCACTTTGCACAAAGACCATGATGTACTTTTGAGTTTAGCCTCAACTATTATGAGCGATGGTAACTGGACTTAGTGAGCATGTATTTTACTGTCAGATATAGTAATCTTAGGCTTTGACATCTCCCAGAGATGGATCGTAGTAGATCTTAGCATAGCACAGTGGGTTGCAATAAAACCTAGTAGGGCTCTGAGAGGTCGTAGTAGACCCAGGGGTCACATTAGATCCCACAGAGTTACAGAAAGCCCTAGCCACAGCATGATAGACCTCTGGTAGAGATGACAACCTGAGATAGTTTTTACAGAGCAGTTAGTCTCAGAGACCAGTACAGTTTTAGCTAGCCTTTGTCTCAGAGACTAGAAACCTTTTGAGTCTGGTAGACTGTTGCCACAGAGATATACAAGTTTTACTTAGACAGTTAGACCACTGACTAGCACTTTTAGAGATGAGCATAATATATGGGATGAGGAAAGTAAAAAAATAAGCTTTCCAGAGTTAGAGCTAGATGAACCACTACCTAGCAGATAGTAGCCCTGACCGAGGGATAGAGAGATCCCCGCATGCTAGCTTATGTATTCAGAAAGGGGTCAAGTGTAGTTTTTATATGAGGTAAGTGGTATAGTATATCTCTAGTGAGCAAAACTGTGAGAATAGCTAGCATTCCACCAGAACTCAGCAGTAGTCAGTGGTAGTAGCTTTTCAGTGCCAGTATAAGATGTGTGTTAGGCCTATCAGTATTGAAATGAGGGACTACAAAATACCACTGCAAATGAGAAAAGAAAGTGAGAAAAAGTCCCGGCCTACAGAGATAGATATAGTAATAAACAAAGAAACTGGGATCATTAAAAGCAGAAACTCCTTAAAGGAGCTATAATCCCAATAAGCAGTTGTGATACGAGGCCTATGACAGAAAGAGATGTGAACTATAATCATAGGATAAGCTTTGAGAAAGAATGTAGAGATGAACAGTGGACGACACTTGTAAGTAAGTAAGCAGAAAGACAGAAACCTCCGATGGCTATAATAATTAGAAAAGATGATGTGATGTTATGAGAAGTCATTCAGAGAGGATGCAGGAGATGTAATACAAATGAGTTACCTTCTTAAATGTGTAAATGAGTCCACTAAAAGAAACGCCAATCCTGCGAACGGGTTAACATTAACCCATTATGATTAATAAGCTCTCCCAGGATAGGCCTTCAGAGTCAGAAATTTCTTTCCCTTATGAGAAAGAACTAGCTAGTATTTTATAACAGTAGAGCCCTTATTAAGAGCTAGTAATAAAAGTTCCCTAGCCGAAAGAAAATTCGAAAGAATGAAACCATTGAAAAAGCATTTAGAGCCAAGAAGAAGGGAAAGAAAAGAACAGTTAGCCAGAAAAGAAAAGAGCAAGAGGAAGTGTACCCTAAATTTCGAGGATAAAATTTATTTAAGGGGGGAAGAAATGTAACATCCATTTTTCTGAAAACGAGAGAAAATGTGAGAAATATAATGTACGGTTGCTCTGTAAACGAACGAAACTCGCCGGATACAAAAGGAAGTCCCTCGGAATGAGATAGTTAAGGTCCCAAAAAATTTGGAAAGCATTGTAGACTTCTAAAAATGAGAATCTCAGGCTCAGACAAAAAGAAAAATAGACTTAGGATGAAAAAATAATTTCATACAAAAAACTTACGAAACGTAATGGCATTTTTGTAATTTTGAGCAACTTTTGGAATTCACACAGGAGGGCTTTTTAAATAAACTTTTTGAGTTCCACAGGGTTCTCAAAGGCCCTAAAAATCATGGAAAGCCCCGAGACAGCTAAAGCCCTTCCGGTGGATGTTTTCCAACATCGGTATACCCAAACTTTGACAGATTCATTCAGGAAGGTTTAGCTCCAATTTGAGTGATTCCAAAGGAATTTTACTAAATTGGGAACCTAAATTTTATAATGAAAAAGACGGTTCTAAAAAAGGAGCTAAAATGAAGGAGAAATAAAAATGCAAAGTATGAAGGGCTAAATGGGAATTTTTGAAAAGTGTAACTTTCTCCCACCTGTATATATGATGCACCCTTCTCCTCCCTTCATTATGAATGACCATGTTCTGCCTAAAACAAGAAGAAAACCCTAGGGGATGAGGCTCACAAGAAGGGGAAGAAAAGGAGGAGAAATCAAAGGCTTAAGGTATGGAAATTAGTAGTTTTTCATGCTCTTTCTCTTCCAAACCTCTTCTCCTCCATTCTCCTTTGTTTCCTATGATTAAAATGAAGTTTATAAATCTGTTTTAAGGGAGAAATTGAGGGGGAAAATTCGGATTTTAAGAAAGGAGCTCAAAGAACATAAGATTCAAGTGATAAAAAGTAAGAAAATAAGGTAATTTCTCTTCCTATGGTTGCCATCTTTGGTTCCCTTCTCCTTCATTTTGCCCCACTTGAGAAAAACCTAGGAGGAGATGATTTTTAGGTAGAACCAAGCATGAATCTAAGGAAAAATGGTGTGGAGATTAAGAATATGCAAAGGAAATTATCAAAAAACCATTAGATTTCAAGATGCAAATTCTAGGGTTTCAATTGCACCTTATAAAATCTGATTTTGTATGATGATTCCTATGCCTAAATAAGAGTTTAAATGAGTTCCTAAGATCCCTAAGATGCTCCCTACATGCTTCCTCCTTCAAGAAAACCAAGCAAACTCTATGAAGGCCATTAAGCTCCACAGCCTCGACCTAAAAAGTTTCTCATAGCTAGGGAGAGTTTTAAATTTTTTTAAGGCCACTCTTGAGTCATATTTGATGAATGAAAATGAAAGGAGGCCTTGAAAAAATTTTAGAACTCATGGAAAGTGATTTGGTGTCTTAAGTTTCATATTATGACCTAAAGAAGCAACATGGTGCTAGGCCTTTTGTTTTAATGGTGTGATGACTCCAAGAGGCTTAAAAGGAGTAAATAATCATATTTGAAAGAAAAGAATGAGGCCTAGAAGTCATTTGAGAGGTTTTACTTCATTAGGTGCCAATATGGACCATAATAGGGGTTATAGAGCAATCTAGTACTTAAGCAAGTTGTATACCTTTAGAGAATGTTTCATGAACCTAATTGGCTCCCAAAAATTGTATCTAGGCTAAGAGAAACTATCTTCACCAATTTGTGAGTGTGTGGCCAAAAGAGGAGGCTTGAATCCAAAAGGAAAAGTGTGTAATTGTGTGCAAGGTAGATCTCTCTACCTTCTTTCATGCATAGATGTATGTTTAGCTTGTTTTAGAATGTGTGTATGTGTATTTTCAAGCTATGAAAAAGTATGCTAGCATGCCTTTACATAATATGCTTCTTGATGCCATGTTATGTTTTCAAATGTTTACATGATGTTTGTATGAGTTTGCTTGAGTGTGAAGAGGCTAAGAACTCTTCCCTTTGGTGAGGATGAGCTAAGAATCTTTGAGCTTGGTTGAGACAAAGTAAAGAGTCTCCCAAAAGCAAAGTGGGCTCCCAAGAGTATGGTTGAGTCCAAAGCTCTTAAAGAATGGGTGAGGCAAGTCCAAAATTCATGAGGAGAAGTGTGAGGCCAATCTAAGCACTTGGTGAGCTCTTGAATGTCTTGTATGATTGATTCACATGCCAAGTTTGCTTTTAAAATGTCCATGACTTCTATTTCCTCCATGCATGTATTTGAAAAGCTTGCTTTGCACATATTATGTATGATTGAATGGGAAATGAATTATTGGGATTCTTTGAATCTCATCCCTTCCTCTCCAATGATCTAACATGCTAGGTGGAACAAGTGGATATGCCAATGAGAGCCAACAACTATGAAGAAGGGAGATTGACAAGCATATGTCTAGTTTTAGCTATGTTAGGACCATACTTATGTACCTTGATGTATATGATGATGTAGATAGTCTATGAACCTTGAGACATGTATAAATATGTTATTATGTGATGTTTATAACTATAGATATGATGTATGAGCTTTAGAACACAATTTGAGTTTATAATGTCTAAATGCGCAATGTGGAAGTATGATGCAAATATGCATAAGTGTCGGTTGAATGACCAAAATAAGATACATGAGGTTTGGGACCATTTGGGCAGCCTACACAAGTCTTAAATATACTTTTAGACTTGCCCAAAAGATGCCAACACCAAGGGGAGGCCATTTGGCAAGTTTGGTACCTTATATGGAGCCAAATTTGACCATAATGGAACCCTATATCACTTTTTATCCAAATGAGTTAGTCTTGATTTGAAATTGGGCATGAAAGTAGATCTCATTGAGAGATTTTTGGGAAGCTAAAGAACATAATTTTTGGAGGTCTAGAGAATATTTGATGAATTTTCAAAATTGCGATTTTCTATTGATTCTAGTATGGGCACTGTTCACACTGGTAGATCTGGGTTTTATGTCACCTAATAGTAAAATGGTGTCTAATACTTGTGAAATTTTATATGGATAAACTAGAGGTCATACGATTTCTGTGGCCAGTGAGATCACCTCATTTAGAGGTCTGAGCAAAGAATTATGCATTTTTGAAGTTGGCTGTCAGTAGCAGTGGCACCCCAGGAGTTCAGTTATTGTTCCATAGGATTCCAATGGCTAAACATGTCTATTTCATTCTGGAATTTTTTTTATAATCGAGTTAAAATTTGTATCTTTCTAGAATGACTGAATTTTTTTGATTTCGAGTTTTATAGAATTAATTATGAAGTTTAGAATTTTGTATTAGTAATCTGAACAGTAGCCTAGGCTGCCAGCGACCTCAGTAGATTTTCAATGTCAAACGTCCTCCATGATGTGTATTATGATCTGGTCATATTTTTACAGTGAATTAGATAGCCTAAGATTTTTAGAATGACTAAGATAGCATTGTTTCGATTTTTCTCGATTTAGTTATGCTTTTTCAAAGTTTGCCTAGAAAGAGGCTAATTCTGGCCAAAAATGAGTTCCCATTTTTCATGCTCCATTTCGGTTTCCATGAGTTGTAGGCATATTTTTGTGATGCATTTGAGTTATAATGATGTAAATAAATATAAGCATGCATAGTATGATCTCACATGGTCCATGTGACACCGAATGGAATTTTGAGACCCAGCACAACACGAAAATGAGCATTATTTTCCTTGCCTTTTCATGCAAAACTCACATAATTCATTATATTAAGCTATGTAAAGGCATGAGATGAGTTAGAATGAGCTAGAATTCATGTGTTACATTCTTAGAGACCCCAAAAATCATACGAACCCTTAGAATAGTTAAAACTCATCTAGTGTATGTTTTAAGTTATTAATTTACCAAAATTTTGACTAGACCATTCAGGGTTGTTTTGAATCCAATTAATTTGAAATCAGAAGTATTTAATGAATTAGAGGACCTAAATTTTATGATGGAAAAGATGGTTCTAAAAAAGAATTAAAATAAGCTCAAACAAGGAAAACAAAGTTTAAGGGTGTACTTGGAATTTTGGAAATTGCTATAATAAGGCTTCCTCCCTTCTTATATCACGCCCCATTTCTTCTCTTCATCTAAACTGACTCTCATTTGGCCTAAAATAGAATCTAAGCCATCTTTAAGTGGAGCACCAAAGAGAGAGCAAGGAGGGAGAAAATAAGGCTTGAAAAGGGTAAGATTTTGCTACTTTTTCATGCTCTTCCTTTCACTAATGTTCTTCTTATCTTTCTCCCCTCTTTTCTTATGGTTTTGATGTTCTAAAAGGAGGTGTTTTGTGGCTAGTTCAGTAGAGGGAAGGGAGAGTTTGGAGGAAACCTTGGAAACCTAAGAAAGCTCTCTTAACAAGCTTTAAGACAAAGTATGAAGCCATAACCAAACTTGCTTCTCCTTAGCTTTTTCTAGCATTTATGTTTTGACCAGAACTAAGGTGCTATGTAGGGAGTTTGATTTTGGTCCAAACTTAATAGAAAATGGGGTTTTAAAGCATGAAGAATCATACAAAACAAATAGAACTCAAAGAAAAGATATAGATAACAAGTTATAGAAATTAAAGTTTTGATTGCACCTAAGGATTTATGAAACTTTCTAATGATGATTTAACTTATGTAAGAGCATATTTGAGTTCATAAGAGACCTAGGAAGCTTCACGGATACCAAATCTCCTAGGAAAGCAAGTAAAACTCCATAGGTGCTATTATGTATGGGTGTCTCGGCCAAGCTCTAAAGGAGGCACCCAGGGAGAGTTTTCTTTGATTCTAAGGTATGAATAGTCTAGATATGAATTATAAATACTAAAAGAACTATTAGTTTGAATTTAGGAACCATATTTTGAAAGTTGAAAGTTTAGGGTTCCATTATGCATAAAGAAGCAATTTGGTATTAGGCTCCTTGATTTGAGTTTGTGATGACTCTAATGAGTTTAAATGAGTCATGTGACTTAAATTAAATGAGAAATTGGAGCCAGGATAATGAATTATATGAGTTGCTTAATTATGCTACAATATGGAGCCATATGGAAGCCTAGAACTAGAAGTATCTTATATAAGGTTTGTGTAAGATTAGATATGGTTCCATTGATACCTTTGTGTATTGTTTAATGTGTCTAAGCCAAGCAAATCAAGTATCTCCCAAGTATATTTGTGAGGCCAAGAAAGAAAAGTGAGAGGCCAAAAAGAAAATTTGTGCTTCTTGAATAAATGTAGCTTTTCATCCATTCTTGTATACTTATCTTAGTTGTTGAATTATCATTGATTGCTTGTATGTGTGTTTGAATCATGACTTATGCCTATTATTATTGGTTTGACAATGTGATATCATTATGGTTCTTAAAATACTTTTAGAAAGTGTATGCTCTTAATAAGTGAGGTTGTGCCAAAAATCCCTTAAATTGGATGAGGTAAAACCAAAATTCCCTAAGTAAAGATGAGACAAGGCCAAGAATGTCATACCATAGTATTCTAGTGCCATATTTCTCAATTCAAAATGGCTTACACACATTCTCAAGGAAAAATCCAACAAAATATATGAAAATAACGAATTTATTTGCGTTATGTTGGGGATTAAATTTTTATTTTGCCTTATATAGACCCCATAAGTTCCCCAACATCATTCTCTAATTATTTATCATTTATACAAATCATGCACAACTAAAAACATCACACAATCCACCATTTCAAGCTCTAAACCCCAAATTTTCCATTTATTCTTCTCGAACAGCAAGTGGCAAATTTCAGGGGAAACTTTGAAAAATAATAACTAAATCTAGAAAAATTGAAATCAAACAAACCATAGCTTTGTAGAAAGCTATAGATGTCAACTTCACACTAAAAATAATTCCTAGCTACAAAAATCCCATCTAGGCCATGTTTGACAACAAAAAAGGCATGAAGGTTAGACTTCCTAAAATACTAATACAGCTTACTGATACAAACTTTGGAAATTCATAATTAATTCCATAAAAATCCAATTTCTTCAAAACTATGCCAATATGGAAATCTACAGATATTAACTAGAGGGAAAAAATAGTTCTAGATTGATCCAAGAGCATTCAGACCCCAAAAATCAATGGAACAGTACTGAGAGTCTGGAGGTGCATCTGGAATAGAACAGCAACTTCAAAAATTCATATCTCCCTCTCTAGAAATCCAATTGACGTGCTTCCAATTAGCACAAGTCATTAGGAAGGTTTAGTTTTTCCTTGTAAGATGTCATAGTAATTGGACTTCATTTGGCCCATAGGTGACAGATTCATTTCTAACCAAATGAATAGAAATATCAGCAAATTTTGGTTTTTTAGCCAACTTCAAGAATTCGCCAAAAATTCCATAGACTTTTAAATATTCTACACTTTAGCTTCCCAAAAAGCTCTCAATGAGCTCTAGATGCATGCCAAGTTTTAAACCAAGAAGAGCACATTTGGAAAAAATGTGATATATGTAACACTATATTTGTCTAGCTTGCCTTATGCTATTCTAGGTCTTATGCCATGCATTTCACAAAGATGCAAGAAAGATGGCATTAGAATAATGAATATACTTGCCTTACATCACGAATAAATTTTTCTTTTGGTGTCCTATGGGCCATATGGACTCATCCATCTCATTCTCATATTTAAATACACAAATACAACTCATAACAAGCTCAAGAAGTGGCCTATACCTTGAGCAAAGGGAGTGGATACATAAAATGCAATGGTGTAGCATCGGGTATCCAGTTTAAATTCTATGCCTAAAATTGGAAAAATTATAACTAATTCTATAAAAATCAAAATTAGGCACACTATACCATTTTGGAAAGTTACAGATGTCTACTTTATGATAAAAATAAACTCAAGCCATAATAGAGCTTCTAGCTATTGGAAATTGATAGAACAATACCTGAGGTTGACTGTCATTACTGGTATTGACTTCCAACTTCAAAAATTCATATCTCCTTGCTCAGAGGTCCAATTAGGCTGATCTTAGTGGCCATGGAAATATTTCTAGATGTAGTTTATGCCTATAAAAGTTCTTGAGTATTGGACATCATTTGGCCTATAAATGGCACAACCCAAGTTTTTGACCATATGAATAGTGTCTGCATCAGTTCACAGAACAATGCCAATTTTGGAAATTCATAATTAATTCCACAGAGCTCCAAATAATCTGATCTTTAGCTTTCCAAAATGATCTAGATAAGATCTATATGTGTGCTAAAGTTCATGGGAAAATTTGTTTATTTGGTTAGATCTTGACATTGGGTGCAAAATGGCTCATTTTGTATCATATAAAGGGTCCAAATGGTCCATTTCAAGTTCTAAGGCACCCATGACCACTTGAGCATATAGGAATGCACCAAAATGACTATCTAAACTTGTCTCAAAGGTGTATAAACCTAAAAATCAAAAACTCACTCTCTCACCCCATGCCATACACAAGATTACATAGGTCTAGTCTTGCCATTCCATACCTAAATTGCACATTACCATTCATTTGGCCTAAAACACATACATACATCAAACATTTGGGTAATTACATATGTTCAAATGATTACATAACAATTCCATCATAGGATTACATACTTGCCACACATATGGCTATAAAAGAAGCAAAACTAGGCAAATGGTTGTCAATCTTCTTCTTCTAGGCTTAGTGGCTTTCATTACTTTGCTTATTTGGTCCACCTAGCATGTTAAGACATTGGAGAGGAGGAAATGAGATTCGAATAATCCTAATAGCTCATCTTCCTTTCAATCACACATAAAGAATGCAATACAAGTCTTGAAAATGCATGTATAGACATATTGAAATGTGTAAGCATTCAAGAAACATCCTTGGCATTTAAACAAGTCATATATAGCATACATAGGCTTGCTAAGTGGATTAGCCTCACCCATTCTTTTATGGATTTTGGACTTGCCTCACCCATTTTCTTTAAGAGGTTTTGACTCAACCTCACTCTTGGAAGTCAACCTTACTCTTAGGAGACTCTTTACTTTGTCTCAATTAATTTTAAGGGCTCTTGGCTCATCCTTACCATGGCTAAGGGTTCTTGGCTTCACCACACTCAAGCAAATCCAAGCATACATACTAGGCATCATTTAAGAACATGTTACACCATCATGGTACCATGGAACTAAAGCATATGCTAGAACACTTTTTATGGCTTAAAACACACATACACACATTCAAAGATAAGGTAAGCACACATTCATGCATGAAAGAAAGTAGAGAGAGCTACCTTTGCCAAATAAGTGCACTTTTTTCCTTGAGCCTTCAGTCCTCTCTTTCGACCTCACACACACAAAAAGGTGGAGATCATTTCTCTTGGCCTAGACACATCATATGGAAGTCAATTATGCTCTTGAATCAAATTCTAAAGCCATACATTCACTAGAAAAGCTAGATAGTTCTTATGGCTCTTTTATGGTTCCATAATGCACTTAATGAAGTAACATTAAGAAAACATCATCTTGGATCCATTCTTTCCATCCATTTATGATTCTTGACTCCATCTAAACCTCTTGGAGTCATCACACAATCAAATCAAGGAGCCTAGCTAGATGTTGCTTCTTTAAGCCATAATATGGAACCTATGATACCATCTCACTATCCATGGCTTCTAAAATTTTTCCAAGGCTTCCTCTCATCCTCTTCTATCATACATGACTCAAAAATAAGCTTGGAACAAATTAAAACTACCCCTTGGTGCTCCAACCTCTCTAGGCCATGGCTATGGACCAAGGAGACACCAAGTGAGTTTGCTTTGTTTTCTTGATGGAAGATGCACATGAGGAGCCTTCTAGAGATCTCAATAGCTCATCCAGACACTCATTTAAGCCTTGAGATTATTGTATCAAATCAGATTTTTAAAGGAGCTGTAATGTCTGATTTTTGTTAAACAATGGAAACGGACACGTTTTCAAAGCAAGTCCCCATAAATGAGTTAGTTAAGGTCCTAAAAAATTTTAGCAACATTCTAGACTCCTAAAAATGAGAATCCTAACCTCAAACAGAAGGAAAAATGGAGCTAGAATGAAGAAACAAATTTTGATGGAAAACCTATGAAACGTAATGGCATTTTCGTAATTTTGAGTAAATTTTGGAATTCACACGGGATGGCTTTTTAAATGAAATTTTTGAGTTTTTTAGGGTTCTCAGAGGCCTTAAATACCATGGGAAGCCCCTAGACAGTTAAATCCCCTCCAGTGGATATTTTCCAACATCGGTGTACTCGAACTTTGACGAGTTCATTCGAGAAGGTTTTAGCTCTGATTTGAGTGATTCCAAAGGCATTTTACTTAATTGGGAACTTAAATTTTATAATGGAAAAGACAGTTCTCAAAAAGGAGGTAAAGCAAAGGAGAAACAAAAATGCAAAGAACGAAGGACAAAATTAGAATTTTTGAAAAAGTTACTTTCCTACACCTATATATAAGTGGCGCTTCACACTCTCCCTCATTTAGCTTCAAATTATTCAGCCCCAAACCAGAAGAAAAACCCTAGGAGAGAGGCGCACAAGAGAGGAAGAAGAAGGAGAAGAAAATCCAAGCTTAAGGTATGTTTTTATGGTTGTTTTTCATGCTTTTCTTTATCCACACCTCCTCTACTCCCTTCTCCTTAGTTTCCTTTGAATAAAATGAAGTGTATAAATTTGATTCAAGGGTGAAATTCAAGGAAATTTTCGGATTTGAAGAGAGGAGCTTGGAGAAAGCAAGATTTAAGCCAAAATAAGTAAGGAAACTAGGTAAAATTTTATCCTATGGTTTCTATTATTGATTCCTTTTCTTCTCCAATTCGACACACATGAAGAACCCTAGGAGGATCTGATTTTTAAGCTAAAACAAGCATGAATCTTAGGTATTTGAGGGAGAAGAACAAGAATGTGCAAAGAAAACAACAAAATAACCATTTGATTTGAAGATGCAAATTATAGGGTTTTAAGTGTTCCTTTCAAATTCTGATTTTTTGTGATGATTTCTAGGTTTAATTAAGAGTTTAAATGAGTTCTTGAGATTCTTAAGATGCTCCCCACATGTTTCCTCCTTCAAGAAAACAAAGAAATCTCTATGGAGGCCAAAATTGCCCATAGTCTTGGCCTAAGCAAGTTCTTATAGCTAGGGAGAGTTTTAAATTTTTCTAAGTCCATTCTTGAGTCATATTTGATGAATGAAAATGAGGGGAGGCCTTGGAAAAAATTTAGAACTCATAGAAAGTGATTTAGTGCTTTAGGTTCAATATTATGACTTAAAGAAGCAACATGATGATAGGCTCTTTGTTTTAATTGTGTAATGACTCCAAGAGGCTTAAAAGGAGTCAAGAATTATATTTGAAAGGAAAAAATTGAGCCTAGAAATTATTTGAGGGATTTTGCTTCATTAAGTGCAAATATGGACCATAATGGGGTTTATAGACCATCCTAGTGTTTAAGCAAGTTGTGTTACCTTAGAATTTGTTTCATAAACCTAATTGGCTTTTATATATTGTATCTAGACCAAGAGAAACTATCTCCACAAGTTTGTGGATGTGTGGCCAAAAGAGGAGGCTTGAATTCTAAGGAAAAAGTGTGTGATTGTATACAAGGTAGCTCTCTCCACCTTCTTTCATGCATGGATGTGTGTTTAGCTTGTCTTAGAATGTGTGTATATGTATTTTCAAGCCATGAAAAGTATGCTAGCATGATTTTATATGCCATGATTCATGATGACATAATATGTTTTCAAATGAATGCATGATGTTTGTTTAAGTTTGCTTGAGTGTGGAAAGACCAAGAACTCTTAACCATGGTGAGGATGAGTCAAGAACCCTTGAGATTGGTTGAGACATAGCAAAGAGTCTCCCAAAAGCAAAGTGGGCTCCCAAGAGTATGGTTGAGTCCAAAGCTTTCAAAGAAAGGGTGAGGCAAGTCCAAAATGCATGAAAAAAAGTGTGAGGCCAATCCAAACACTTGGTGAGTTCTTAAATATTTTGTATGACTTGTTCACATGCCAAGCTTGCTTCTTGAATGTTCATGACCTCCATGATATCCATGTATGCATTTTTAAGGCTTGCTTTGCATATATTATGTATGATTGAATGGGACATAAGCTATTGGGATTCTTTGAATCTCATCCCCTCCCCTCCAATGATCTAATATGCTAGGTGGACCAAGTGGACATGGCAATGGGAGCCAACCACCTTGAAGAAAGAAGATTGACATCAATATGTCTATCTTTTGCCTTTTTAGAACAATTATGATGTTTAATGATGTATATTATTGTTGTAAATAGCCTATGACCCTTAAGACATATGTAATTATGATATTATGTAATGTAGGAAAGAAAGAATGTGTTATGTGAATGATGGAATGTAAATTGAGTATGTTCTGGCATTATAGTTTCATGAATGGCTTTATGGAAGTATGCATAAGTGTGGATGAAAAGGCCAAAATGAGATGCATGAGATTTGGAACCATTTGGGCAGCTCACAAAAGTCCTAAATGTACTTTTAGACTTACCCAAAAGGTGCCAAGACCAAAGGAAAACCATTTGGTCACTTTGGTATCCCATGTGGAGCTAAAAATGACCATAATGGAATCCTATATCACTTTTTAGCCAAATGAGCTCTTCTTGATCTGAGATTTGGCAAAAATTTAGAGCTTGTTGAGAGAACTTTTGGAAGTTAAAGACCATAATTTTTAGAGGTCTACAGAATATTTGATGATCTTTTAAAGTTGGTAATTTTTCTAATTTTAGTCTGTTGCACTATTCATTTTCGAAAATGAATTCTATCACACAGGGCTCAAATGATGTCCAATTGCCATGAAATTTTATACAAAGAAGCTAGACATTCACAAAGACTCGTGCCAACTAGAACCACCTCATTTGGAGATCTAGAGAAGGAGATATGAATTTTTGAACATTCTATCCAGTATCAGGACCCTTACCTGACCTGAGTTATTGTTCTATTGAATTCGGAAGTCTAGGTTACTTGAAATGGTCTAAAAATATTTTTCCCCTCTATTTAACATTCACATATTTCTAGATTGATATCATTTGAATAGATTGGATTTTTGTGGAATTAATTGGACATTTTCAAAGGTTGTAGTAGAATCTGTGATAACATCAGGAGGTAGTTTGACCTCTGGACCTTTGCAGATGTCAAACGCCCTCTGTGATAGATGTTATGGTCTAAGAATATTTTTATTGTGAATTATACATCTTTATCTTTGCATAATATCCAAGAATATATGATTTTGATATTTCTAAAATTAGTTATGATTTTTCAAATTTGGTAAAAAAAGGGGTCTATTCTGGTCGAAATTGCACTTGATTATTTTGAGCTCTCCTTTGATTTCCATGAGTTGTGGGCCACATTTTATGATGAAAAAGATTTGTATTAAAATAATTAAATATGAGCATATATAACATGAGCTAACATTATCCACGTGTTATTGAACAAAATTTTTAAACACGACGTAATGCGAAAATATTCATCATTTTAGTCTATCTTTCTTTACATTCTCATGGAATTGATGATGTGAAGCTCATGAATGTCATGAAATAAGCTAGAAATGATGGTGTTATAGGAGCCCATGAAACCCTAACTTTACTATCTTGAAAATCAATGGCTTTTACTTGATTTTCTTTGTATATTCTAAATCCCCACACCTTAATTCATGTGATTCATTCTTGTTTCTTCCCAAAAACACTCTCCCTTTGGCTAGCTATAGGGAGGATGAAATGCACACAAGAAGAGCAAGAAAAGTGAAGCATGGAAACTAAGAATTTCACCTTGATTTTAAGCTTTGCTTAAATGCTTTCCTTTTTATTCTAGCTCTCCTCTTCAAATTTGAATTTTTTCCCTTTGGTCTGACCTCAAAATAGCATTAAAAACCTCAATAAAACCATGGAAAGGAAGAAGGGAAGGAAGAGAAGAAGTTTAGTAAAGGAAAGTGCTTGAAAAACCAAGATTTTCATACCTTTCTTACCTTGTTTTTCCTCTTACTCTTGCCTCCTCTTGTGCGCCATTTTCCCTTCCTCTCCCTTCTATTCTTAGGTAGAAATAAGGTCAGTTCTAAGAGGGAGAGAAGGAAGGTGTGAAATAAGAAGGGGTCTCTTGGAGCTTCTTTATTAAAAATTTCAATTTTACCCTTCGTTCTTGGAATTTTTGTTTCTAATTTTTTTTAGCTCCCTTTTGAGAACTTTCTTTTCTATCAGGTCCTAAATCTCATAAAATGCCTTTGGAATTACTCAATTTGGAGCTAAAATCTTCTCAAACAAATCAGTCAAAGTTTAGGTCAACCAACGTTAGAAAACATCCACCATAGGGGTTTTAACTATCTCAAGGCTTCCCATGGTTTTCAGGGCCTCTGAGAACCCCAAAGGACTCAAAAATTTCATTTAAAAAGCCCTCCTATGTAAATTCTAAAGTTTGCTCAAAATTATGAAAATGCCATTACGTTTAATCAACCTTCTGTTCAAATTCGTTTCTTTATTCTAGCTCTCTTTTTCCTTTCGTCTGAGCCTAGAATTCTCATTTTTAGGAGTTTAGAATACTACATAAATTTTTTGGGACCTTAACTAATTCATTTTGGGGGACTTGCTTTTCTATTCAGTGAATTTTGTACATTTACAGAGAAATTGTGCGTTACATTTCTCGCGTTTTCTCTCATTTCCAAAAATTGGATATTACAATATAGCCTCACAAAATGGCCAATTTTGGCTCCCATAATGCATCAACTAGGTCCAAATACAACTTGTAGGCACTACCCAAATGGTCCCAAACACCATGCATCTCAATTTGGCTATCCCACGTGTAATGCCCGATTTTCATTAAATGACAAAAATTGATGCATTTTTAAAGCAAGTCCCCTGAAATGAATTAGTTAAAGTCTCAAAAAATTTATGTAGCATTCTAGACTCCTAAAAATGAAAATCTCAGGCTCAGATAAAAAGAAAAATGGAGCTAGAATGAAGAAACGAATTGTAATGACATGTTAAGGAAACGTAATGACATTTTTGTAATTTTAAACAAACTTTAGAATTTTCATAGGAGGGCTTTTTAAATGAAAATTTTGAGTTCTCTGGGGTTCTCAAAAGCCCTGAAAACCATGGGAAGCCCTAGGGTAGTTAAAGCCCCTCTGGTGTATATTTTCCAACGTCAGTTGACCTGAACTTTAACGAATTCATTCGAGAATGTTTTAACTCTAATTTGAGTGATTCCAAAGGTATTTTATAAAATTGGGAATCTGAATTTTATCATGGAAAAGAAGGTTCTCCAAAAGGAGCTAAAACAAAGCTAAAATGAAAATGCTAAGACGAAAGGACAAAATTAAAATTTTGAAAAGTCATTTCTTAACCTAGCTATATATATATATGTGTGTCACACCCCACCTCCTCCTTTACTTAGCTCATTTAGTTTATGCCCTAAATTAGAGAAAGAACCCTAAGGGTGAGGCGCATAAGAAGGAAAAGAAAGGAAGGAGAAAAACAAGGAAAAGACATAGATTTTCTTAGTTTTTTCGTGCTTTTTCTTTAGCAAACTCCTTTTCTTCCATCTGCTCTTCTTTCCTATGATTTTATTGAAGTTCTTGGATCTATTTTGAGGGCAGAACAGAGGTGGAATTTTTAGATTTAAGGAGAGGAGGCTAAGGAAAAGAGGAATCATCTAAGAAACTAAGGAAAAATAAGGTAAATCTTCATTCCATGGTAGCTATCTCTTATTCCCTTCTCCTTGGTTAGTCCCACCTTGGGAACTTCAAGAAGACATTGATTTTAGGCAGAACCAAGGGTGAACCTTAGGGAATTAAGTGTGGAGAATAATAATATGCAAGGGAAACAACAAACTAGCCATTAGATTTCAAGATAGAAAACCTAGGGTTTCAAGTGTCCTTTATAAATTCTGATTTGATACAATGATTCCTAGGTCTAAATAAATGTTTGGATGAGCTCTTAAGATCCTTAGAAGGCTCCTCATATGCATCTTCTATCAAGAAAACAAAGTAAACTCCCTTGGTATCCTTATACTCCATAGCCATGCCTAGTGTAGTTGGGACACCTAGGGGAAGTTTTAATTTGCTCCAAGCTTATTTTTGAGTCATATATAATGGAAGAGGATGAAAGGAAGCCTTGGAAAAATTTTAGAAACCATAGAAAGTGAGATGACATCATAGGTTCCATAATATGACCTAAAGAAGCAACATGTAGTTAGGCTCCTTATTTTAATTGTATGATGACTCCAAGAGGCTTAAATGGGGTCAAGAATCATAAATGGAAGGAAAGAGTAGAGCCTAGAACTCAAATGATGGATGCTACTTCATTAGGTGCATTTTGCAACCATAAAGGGGCTATTAGACCAAGCTAGTGTTTAAGGAAGATGTATAGCTTTAGAAATGATTTCAAGAACTTAATTGGCTTCCATATATTGTGTTTAGGCTAAGAGAAGCAAACCCCACACCCTTGTGTGTGTGAGGCCGAGGAAGAGGATCTAAGATTCAAGGGAAAGGTTTGCAAGTGTAACAAAGGTAGTTCTCTCCACTTTTTCTCATGTATGAATATGTGCTTACCTTGTCTTTGAATGTGTGTATGTGTGTTTTTAGAGATGAAAACTGTTCTAGCATATGCCTATATTCCATAGTACCATAATGTCATATTATGTTTTCAAATAATGCTAAATATGTTTGCCTTGGTTTGTTTAAGTGTGGTGAAGCCAAAAACCCTTAAGAATGGTTGAGACAAAGTTTAGAGTCTCCCAAGAATAAGGCTTAGTTTAAGGCCTTTAATAAAAAGGGTGAGGCAAATCCAATAACCTTGAAGAGAATGGGTGAGGCTAATCCACTTACTTGGCAAGCCTATTTATACTTTGTATGACTTATTCAAATGCTAAGAATACTTCTTGAATGATCACACTTTCCATTATGCTCATGCATGCATTTTTAAGACTTGAATTACATTCTTTATGTATGATTGAAAGGGAAATGAGCTATTAGGATTCTTTGAATCTCATCCCCTCCTCTCCAATATCTTAACATGTTAGGTGGACCAAATAAGCAAGGTAATGGAAGCCACCAAGTTGGGAGATGAAAGCATGACAACAAAGTGTCTAGTTTTGCTTCTTTTGTAGCCATATAAATGACATATGATGGAACTATTGTATAATCATTTGAACATGTGTAATTACTCATATATTTGATGTATCTATGAGTTTTGATGATAAATGAATGGTAATGTACATTTTGGGTAGTGAATGGCAATTCCAAATCTATGCATTCTTGTGTATGGCATAGGGTGAGAGAGTGAGTTTTTAATTTTTGGGTTTGTGTACCTTTGAGAAAAGTTTAAAAGGCTATTTTGGTATATTTCCACATGCTCAAGTGGTCATAGTTGCCTTAGAACTTAAAATGGACCATTTGGACCCCTTATATGACACAAAATGAGTCATTTTACAACTCAATGTGAAGATCTGACCAAATAAACAAGTTTGTCCATGAATTTTGGCACACATATGGATTTTATTCAAAAAATTTTGGGAAGCTGGAGACCATATTATTTGGAGTTTTGTGGAATTAATTATGAATTTCTGAAGTTGGCATTTTTCTATTAAACTGATGCAGACACTGTTCATATGGTCAGTAATTTGGGCTATGTCATTCAAGGGCCAAATGATGTCCAATGCTCATGAAATTTTATAACCATACACTAGACATAATAATATTTCCATGGCCACCAAGATCACTCCAATTAGACCTCTATGCAGGGAGTTATGAAATTTTGAAGTTGGTGGATAGTACCAGTAGCGATAGGCAACCTCTAGTACTATTCCATCAATTTTTGGTGGCTAAAAACCTCAATTGTGGTCTAGAATTATTTGGACATAAAGCAGACATCTGTAGCTTTGAAGAATGGTAAATAATTCTTGATTTTGATTTTTCTAAAATTAGTTATAATTTTTCAAAATTTATGATAGTAACCTAGAAATTTAACCCAAGGCTACATCATTGATTTTCATGTATACCATCCACTTGCACGAGTTCTAGGCAACTTTGTGAGATGGTTTTGAGTTGAAATGATGTAATTAAATATGAGAATGAGATGCATGTGTTCATATAGTCCATAAGACATTGAGTGAAAATTTTATCCACCACGCAACACAAATAAATTAATTATTTTTGTTGAATTTTCCTTCCTCTTCTTGTGTGGTAATGGAAGGAAGCTTATCATTCATGTGAAATGAGTTTTAGAATTATGGTGTTACATCACATCCATAAATGAATTAATGACAATAGGCCATACAAAAGGCAAATTCCACATTTCCACTAATTTAATGTCACATAAGGTCTATACAATATCCATACATCATTTTACAATTGTTCATGGCTCTACATTTCAAAAATAACATGTACAAGCTTACTTTAACATTCAACTACAATTAGAATTACATAATTAACAAAATATAACATATCAATCTCCTTGGCTTGCATTCCCTTGATCTTGAACACCACCTAGACATTTTAAGAAGGGAGAAGAAAAGGGAATGAGGTTCATGGAATCTTAATAGCTCACACACTTATTCACACACACATTAATGGCATATACACATCAAAGCATATGTATGGATAATTTGACAACCATAAAGTATACACAGTCACAATTTCCATGCTACCTATTCACATTCAAGCCAAGAATATGTTCTAGGAACTTTTGGTTTTGTAATATCTCATTTTTTTTAAACGACAGAAATAGGTATGTTTTCAAAGCAAGTCCCTTGAAATGAGTTAGTTAAGGCTCCAAAAAATTTAAGTAGCATTCTAGACTCCTAAAAATGAGAATCCCAAGCTTAGATGGAAAGAAAAACAAAGCTAGAAAGAAGAAACAAAATTGAACGAAAGGTTGACGAAACGTAATGGTATTTTTGTAATTTTGAGCAAATTTTGGAATTCACACAAGATGGCTTTTTAAATGAAAATTTTGAGCTCTCCAAGGTTCTTAAAGGCCCTGAAAACCATGGGAAGTCTCGGGATAGTTAAAACCCCTCCGGTGGATGTTTTCTAATATTAGTTGACCTGAACTTTTACAAATTCGTTCAAGAAGGTTTTAGCTCTGATTTGAGTGATTCCAAAGATATTTTATTAAATTGGGAACCAAAATTTTATAATGGAGAAGATGGTTCTCAAAAAGCAGCTAAAACAAACTAGAAACAAAAATGCCAAGACAAAGGGGCAAAATTAGAATTTTTGAAAAGTCTTTCTTAACCTTCCTATATATAGGTGTCATGCCCCACCTCTGTAACACCATAAATTCTAGCTTATTTCATGACATTCATGAGCTTCATATCATTAATTCCATAAGAATGTAAAGAAAGGTAGACTAAAATAATGAGTATTTTCACATTGCATCATGTTTAAAATTTTCATTCGATGTCACGTGGACTATGTGAGCTTATACTATACATTTTCCTATTTAATTACATCAATACGACTCATTTGCATCATAAAATCATACCCACAATTCATGGAAACTGAAAAGAAGCATAGAATATGGAGGTTTAATTTCGGTTAGATTTGCCTCTTTTTCTTACTAAACTTTGGAAAATCATAACTAATTCTAGAAAAATCAAAATCACACATTCTTGGCCATTCTGGAAATCTATAGATGTATACATCACACTAAAAATATGCCCAAATCATAACATCCATCTCAGAGGGCGTGTGACATCTGAAAAGGTCCAGAGGTCAAGCTACCTCCTAATGCTGTCACAAATTCTACAGCAAATTTTGAAAATATCCAATTAATTCCAAAAAAATCCAATACATGGAAATGATACCAATATGGAAAGCTAGGAATGTTAGCTAGAGGGAAAAAATAGATCCAAACCAGCTCAGACAACCCAAACCTCGAAATTCAATTGAATAGTAACTATGGTTGGGTATGGGTCCTGATACTGGAAAGAATTTTCAAAAATTCATATCTCCCTCTCTAGACCTCGAAATGAGGTGCTTCTATATGAGTCACTGTGAATTTCTAGTTTCTCTGTATAAAATTTCGTAGCAATTGGACATCATTTGAGCCCTAAGTGACGGAATTCATTTCCAGACCAAATGAATAGTGCAGCAGACCAAAATCAAAAAAAATTTTAACTTTGAAAAATTATTAAATATTCTATAGACCTCTAAAAATTATGATCTTTAGCTTTCCAAAAAGATCTTAATGAGACATAATTGCATGCCAAATCTCATACCAAGAATAACTCATTTGGCCAAAAAGTGATATAGGATTCCATTATGATTATTTTTGGCTCTATATGGGATACCAAAATTACTAAATGGCTTTCCTTTGGTTTTGGTACCTTTTAGGCAAGTCTAAAAGCACATTTAGGGCTTGTGTGAGCTGCCCAAATGGTCCCAAACCCTATGCATCTCATTTTGGCCTTTTCATCTATACTTATGCATATTTCCATAAACTCATTCATGAAGCTATCTTTACCATACATACTCAATTCATGTTCCATCATACACATAATACATACTTTCATTTCTACATCATATAATAGCATAATTACATATGTCTCAAGGATTATCCACCATTTACAATAATAATATACATCATTAAGTATCATTATGGTTCAAAAAAGGTAAAAGCTAGACATATGGATGTCAATCATCTCTCTTCAATGTTGCTGGCTCCCATTTCCATAGCCACTTAGTCCACCTAGCATATTAGGTCATTGGAAAGGAAGGGATGAGATTCAAAGAATTCCAATAGCTCATCTACCATTCAATCATACATAGTATATGCAAAGCAAGCCTTAAAAATGCATGCATGGATATCATGGAAATCATGAACATTCAAAAAGCAAGCTTGGCATGTGAACAAGTCATACAAAACATTCAAGAGCTCACCAAGCATTTGGATTGGCATCACACTTCTCCTCATAGATTTTGGACTTGCCTCACCCATTCTTTAAGAGCTTTGGACTCAATCATACTCTTGGGAGCCCACTTTGCTTTTGGGAGACTCTTTACTTTGTCTCAACCAATCTTAAGGATTCTTGGCTCATCCTCACCACGGTCAAGAGTTCTTGGCCTTTCCACACTTAAGCAAACTCAAACAAACATCATGTACTCATTTGAAAACATATTATATCATCATGAATCATGGCATATAAAATCATGCTAGCATACTTTTCATGGCTTGAAAATACACAAACACACATTATATGACAAGCTAAACACGCATCCATGCATGAGAGAAGGAGGAGAGAGCTACCTTACGCACTTTTCTCTTTGGACTCAAGCCTTCTCTTTCAGTCACACACCCACAAACTTGTGGAGATGGTTTCTCTTGCCCTAGATACAATTTATGGAAGCCAATTAGGTTCATAAAACAATCTCTAGGGCCATACAACTTGCTTAAATGCTAGATTGCTCTATAAGTTCCATTATGGTCCATAAATGCACCTAATGAAGCAACACCCCTCAAATAATTTCTATGCTCCATTCGTTCCTTTCAAATACAATTCTTGACTCCTTTTAAGCCTATTGGAGTCATCACACAACTAAAACAAAGAGCTTAACATCATGTTGCTTCTTTAGGTCATAATATGGAGCTAAGGCACCAAATACTTTCTATGAGTTCTAAATTTTTTTTGAGGCCTCCCCTCATTTTCATTCATCAAATATGACTCAAGAATAGCCTTAGAAAAATTTAAAACTCTCCCTAGCTATAAGAACATGGTTTGGCTGAGACTATGCATGGTTTGGGGCTCCTTGGAGTTTTCTTTGTTTTCTTGAAGGAAGAAACTTGTAGGGAGCATCTTAGGGATCTCAAGAACCTATTTAAACTCTTAATTAAACCTAGGAATCATCATACAAAATCAAAATTTGAAAGGTGCACACAAAACCCTGGAATTTGCATCTTGAAATCTAATGGTTATTTTGTTATTTTCTTTGAATATTTTTGTTCTTCTCCATCAAATACCTAAGATTCATCCTTGGTTGGGCTTAAAAATTAGTTCCTCCTATAGCTCCTAGGGTTAGGTGAAATGGAGTAGAAGGGTGATGGAATATATCAACCATAGGATGCAATTTTACCTTGTTTCCTTGCCTAGTTTGGCTTCAATCTTGTTTTCTCCAAGCTTCTCTCTTCAAATCCAAAATTTCACTTGAATTTCTCCCTTAAATAAGATTTAGTACATGTTTGGTTTAGCGTTGGAAGGTGAGAAAACCACGTTTGCAACCTACAAAATGCAAAAGCTACAATTTGTTGCTTTGGCCAAAATCACATTTTGAGGAAAGAAAAAGCTAAACCAAACATGCACTTATAAACTTCATTTTAATCAAAGGAAATTAAGAAGGATGAAGGAGAGGTGGTGTGGATGGAGAAAAGCATGAAAAACAACCATAAAAACTTACCTTTTGCTTGGATTTCTTTCTCCTTTTTCTTCCTCTCTTGGGCACCTCTCTCTTAGGGTTTTGCTTCTGGTTTGGGGCTAAGAAATCTGATGCTAAATGAGGGCAAGTGTGAGGCGCCACCTATATATAGGTGTAGGAAAATAACTTTTTCAAAAATTCCAATTTTGCCCTTCATACTTTGTATTTTTGTTTCTCTTTCGTTTTAGCTCCTTTTTAAGAACCGTCTTTTCCATTATAAAATTTAGATTTCAATTAAATAAAATGCCTTTGGAATCACTCAATTCAGAGCTAAAACCTTCCCGAACAAATCCGTCAAAGTTCAGACACACTAACGTTGGAAAAAATCCATCGGAGGGGATTTAACTATCCCGGGACTTTCCATGGTTTTCAAGGTCTCTGAGAACCCCAGAGAACTAAAAAATTTCATTTAAAAAGCCTTCCTAGGTGAATTCCAAAATTTGCTCAAAATTATGAAAATGCTATTACGTTTCGTAAGCTTTTCATAAGAAATTGTTTCTTCATTCTAACTCTATTTTTCTTTTTGTCTGAGCCTGGGATTCTCATTTTTAGGAGTCTAGAATGCTTCCCAAATTTTTTGGGACCTTAACTACATCATTTCGAGGGACTTCCTTTTATATCCGATGAGTTTCGTTTGTTAACGGAGAAACTGTACGTTACGTTTCTCATGTTTTCTTTTGTTTTAAGAGAACCGGATGTTACAACCTCCTTATTCACATAGTCACATTTGTTTCTGCCCTAAATTAGAGGAAAAATCCTAAGAGTGAGGCGCACCAAGAGGAGGAGAAAGGAAGAAGAAATATAAGGTAGAAAGGTATGGATTTTCTTGGTTTTCCATGCTTTCTCTTTAGCAAACCTCTTCTCCATTTCCCCTTCTTTCCTTTGATTTTATTAAAGTTTTTGGATCTATTTTGAGGGACGAACAGAGGGGAAAGTTCAGATTTGAAGAGAAAAGGCCAAGGAAAGGAAGAATCAATTAAGAAAACAAGGACAAACAAGGTAAATCTTCCTCCCATAGTAGTTATCTCTTGCTCCCTTCTTCTCTTTGGTTTGTCCCACTCAGGGAGCTTCAAGAAGGCTTGGATTTTGGGTAGAACCAAGGGTGAATCTTAGGAATTTAAGGGAGGAGAATAAAAATATACAAAGAGAATTAACAAACATTCATGGAAAATTAAGATAGCAAGCCTAGTATTTCTAGTGTTCCTTGTAAAATGTGATTTAATATCATAATTCCTAAGCCTAAATGAATGTTTAAATGAGCTCCTAAGATCCCTACAAGGCTCCCCATATACATCTTCCACCACGAAAACAAAGCAAAGTCGATGGGTGCAATTCAAGTGCATAGGCTTGGCCTAGAAGGGTTAGGATACCTAGGGATAGTTTTAAATTTTTCCAAACCCATTTTTGAGTCATATATGATGAGTGAAGATGAGGGGAAACATTGGAAAAAATTTAAGAGGCCTAGAGAATGAATTGGTGTCATAGATTCCATAATATGACCTAAGGAAGCAATATGTAGTTAGGCTCTTTGTTTTAATTGTGTGATGACTCCAAAAGGCCTAAAAGGAGTCAAGAATCATAAATGAAAGGAAAGAATGGAGCCTAGAACTCATTTGATAGGTGTTGCTTCATTAGGTGTATTTAGAAACCATAATTGAACCATAAGGAAAAGTTAGAGTTCCAAGTAGATGAATGGCCTTAGAAATGAGTCTAAGAACCTAATTGGCTTCCATAAGTTATGTTTATGCCAAGAGAAGAAAATCTCATACCTTTGTGTGTGTGAGGCCTAGGAAGGGAGAGCATTTTTAAGAGGAAAAGTGTGTGGTTGCAACAAAGGTAGCTCACTCCTCCTTCTCTCATGCATGAATGTATGCTTGACTTATCTTTGAATGTGTGTATGTGTGTTTTAAGCTATGAAAAGTATTCTAGCATGAACTTTTATTCCATGGTACCATAATGATGCATTATATTTTCAAATGGTGTCTAACATGTTTGCTTGAGTGTGGAGAAGTCAAGAACTCTTAGCCATGGTGAGGATGAGCCAAGAACCCTTAAAAATGATTAAGACAAAGCAGAGTGTCTCCCAAGAGTGAGGTTGAGTCAAAACCTCCTAGAGAAAATGGGTAAGGCAAGTCTGAAATCCATAAGTGAATGAGTGAAGCTAATCCACTTACTTAGCAAGCCTATGGATGCCTTATATGACTTACTCACATGCCATGAATGCTTATTGGAGGTTTCTGTCATCCATTATGCTCATACATGCATTTTCAAGACTTGTTTTGCACTTTTTATGTATGATTGAAAGGGAGATGAGCTATTGGGATTCTTTGAATCTCATTCCCTCCTCTCCAATATCCTAAAATGCTAGGTGGACCAAGTGAGCAAGGTAATGAGAGCCATTAAGTTGGAAGATGAGAGTTTGACAACAAAGTGCCTTGATTTTGCTTATTTATGGCCATATGAGTGGCAAATGTTGTAATCCATTTTTGTATATGTCTATGACCTTATGAACATGTGTATTTATGCAAATGCATCATGTACAAATGAGATTTAATGTTATATGTATGGCATAGTGCAATTTGGGTATGGAATGGCAAGACTAGCTTTGTATGTTCTTGTGCATGGCATGGGGTGAGAGAGTGAGTTTTCAAATTCTAGATTTGTGCACATTTGAGACAAGTTTAGAATGTCATTTTGGTGCATTCCCACGTGCTCAAGTGGTCATGGTTTCCTTGGAGCTCAAAATGGTCCATTTGGACCCTTTGTAAGACACAAAATGAGCCATTTTGCAACCTAATGTCAAGATCTGACTAAATAAATGAATTTGCCCATGAAATCTGGCACACATGTATATCTTATCTAGAGCTTTTTGTGAAGTAAAAGAACAGATTATTTTGATCTCTATGGAATTAATTATGATTTTTCAAAGTTGGCATTTTTTTACTAAATTGATATAGGTACTGTTCATATGGTTAGAAATTTGGGCTATGTTATTTATGGGACAAATGATGTCCAATGCTAATGAAATTTTATAGCCCTAAACTATACATGATAAGCTTTCCACAGCCACTAATCACCCCAATTAGACCTTTGAGCAAGGAGATATGAGTTTTTGAAGTTGACAATCAGTACTAAGGATGACAGTTGACCTATGGTACTGCTCTATCAATTTTTTGTAAGTATCAACCCCTTTTGAGGTTTGGACATATTTTTAGTACAAAGTAGACATCTGTAGCTTTCAAAATGGCAAATAATGTATGACTTCAATATTTCTATAATTAGTTATGATTTTTCAAAGTTTATAATAGTAAGCAAGAAATCCTACCCAAAGCTGCATTCTTGAATTTCATGTATTCCATCCACTTGCACGAGTTCTAAGCTACTTTGTGGGATTATTATAAGTTGTATTTTTGTAATTAAATATGAGAATGAGTTGAGAAAGTTCATACGGTCTACATGACACTGAATGTAAATTTTATCCCTTACACAATGCATATTTATTCATTATTTTTAATGTTATTTCCTTGGAAACTTGCGTAATTCTTGGAAATGAGCTTAGACAAGGAATGAGATGAGCCATATAATTATGGTGTTACACTTATTGGTATTAGTGTAAAGGTTCAGGCTCTTGATGTGGGTTGTGGTTTGTATTTATAAGTTGCTTTAATGTATATCAGCTATTTTTGGATGAATTGAGTGTGTGATGGTTGTGAAAGTGTTCCCTTAGATGTTAAAGTTTGTTATGATGCTTTAGTGCTATGGTGAATACTAGAAAAGGTCAACCTTCTAGAGAGGCTCATGCAAATGATAGAGCTGAGCCCAACAATCCAGTGGCTGAAGCCCTTCAGGTTATTATGGCTCACCTGGATCAGCAGCAGATCGTGATCATGTAGTTATAGGAACGACTTACTGAGAGAGATAGCCAGGGTCCTACTCCTCCTCCTCCATAACCACCTCATCACTCAAATCATCCCGAGCATTCAGGGGTGACTCACCCAGATCTGCAGCCATATGTCTAGATGGTTGCCCCTACTCTACCAGCTCAAACGCCTCCAACCCAAGAGTAGTCTTCTACTAGAAAGATTATCATTCAATTTAGAAAATTTAGGCCTCCCACCTTTAATGGTGAGATGAATAGCCGAGGCCTGAATTATGCAGCTAGAAAAGATCTTTTAGGTAATGGAGTATACGTCTGAGCAAAAAGCCAAGATGGCTATTTTTCAATTACAGAGAGAGGCAGATTATTAGTGGAGGGGCATTGAGCCTATTTTGATGGCGAGCAACCTTCCAATTACATAGGAGGCATTCCTCTAGGCTTTTTATGAGAAATACTTCCCCAGCTTAGTTAAAGATGAGAATGAGTCAGAGTTTGTACTTCTGAAATAGACAGAGAAGATGTCAGTGGATCAGTACATGGCCAAATTTGTAGAGCTCTCCAAATATTCCTCATATTTACATAGGCATGATGATGAACACTAAAGAGCAGACAACTTAGAGAAAGGTTTGCTTTTTGAGATTCGAGATAAGGTAGTTCCCTAGAGAATTAGGAACTTTAATGCCCTAGTTGAGATATGTAGAGTAACAGAGGTGAACCTCAAAATGATGCAGCCCACCTCTAGTGCCAGACCACCCCTCCCTGAGCCTAAGAGACCTAGAAAGGAATCACAGACTATAGTTACTAGTAGGAGAGGTGGAAGGAGCTAGTGGAACAAAAGAGGAAAGAGAAGAAGAACTCAGTCCAATAAAGGCAGTTCTGTGCCTACAGCATGTCCTCAGTGTGGTAGGAACCATGGAATCAGACCATGTTATGCGGGGCAGAATGTATGTTACCAATGTGGTAAGCCAGGACACATAGCTAGGGACTACACACAGGCTCCTTAGCAGTTCCTATAGTAAAGGGAGATGGCTTCTGCTCTTAGACCTCAGACTCAGGATAGAGTATTTACCTTGTCATAGTAGGAGGGTAGCCAGTCCCTGAGTCTGATCCAAGGTATTATTAGAATAAATGATTTTTTTGTAATCGCATTATTTGATTTGGGTGCTAGCCATTCTTTTATATCATATGATTTTGCTAGGAGGTTAGGTTTGAGTATGCATACACTACCATATGACTTGCATGTATCTACCCCCACAGGAAACTGAGCCATTACCTCCCATACTTGCTTGAATTGTGTGGTCCAATTTAATTATTGCCTTACCACTCTTAACTTAATATGTATGCCCCTTGTTAACATTGATTTGATCATTGGTATAAATTAGATGTTTGCTAATAATGCCACACTAGATTGTAGCCACAAATGCATTACTTTACCTGAGTATAGGACTATACCTAGTATGAGGACTGAGTAATCTGGTATGACCATCTCCCAGGCTGAAAGGTCTCTAGGGCATGGTTGTTGGGGATATCTAGTTTTCTTTTTAGTTCAAGTTGAAGTAGAAGAGGTATAGATGAAATTCCAATAGTGAGAGAGTTCCCAAAGGTATTCCTTAGAGAGATCAGCAGACTACCCCTAGAGAGAGGTTGAATTTCCTATAAACATTATACCTAGGGCAGGTCCAATGCTTAAGGCCCAGTATAGGATGGCTCCCACTGAGTTAACTGAGTTTAAAAGGTAGATAGAAGAGCTTTTAAAGAAGGGTTTTATTATACCTAGGGTTTTACTAAGGGGAGCTATAGTCTTATTCGTAAAGAAGAAAGATGGGAGTCTTAGACTGTGTATAGATTATAGAGAACTAAATAAGATAACCATTAAGAGTAAGTATCCTCTCCCTCGCATAGATGACTTCCTAGATCAGTTAGTAAGAGCATCAGTATTCTTTAAAATAGATCTCAGGTCAGGATATCATCAGCTTAGAATCAAAGCTGAGGATATTCCCAAGACAATATTTAGAACTAGATATAGGCATTATAAATTTTTAGTTATGCCCTTCGAGTTGATGAATGCACCTACAGTGTTCATGGATTACATGAATAAAGTATTCAAGCAATATTTAGATAGATTTATAGTTGTCTTCATAAACAACATTCTCATCTATTCAAAAAGTAAAGAATCACAAGTAGCCTTTGAGATTAGCTTTGGACACCCTGAGAGAGAGACAGTTATATGCTAAACTTAGTAAATGTAAGTTTTGCTCACTGAAGTTCAATTTTTAGGTTATGTGATCTCCTAGGTAGGGGTTGCAATAGATCCCCATAAGGTACAGGTAGTTTTACAGTGAGAGAGACCTAAGACAGTGACAAAGATCAGGAGCTTCCTAGGTTTAGCAAGCTATTATAGGAGGTTCATTCAGGACTTTTCTCGGATAGCGATGCCACTAACTCGGCTCATAAGAAAGAATGTGTCGTTTATGTGGGATGAGAAATATAAGAAGAGTTTTTAAGAGTTGAAGCACAAGCTAACCATGACCTCAGTTTTAGTACTCCCTGACCCTAGAGAGACTTTTATAGTCTATAGTGATGCTTCTAAAAATGGGTTAGGATGTATGCTTATGTAGAATGGCCGAGTGGTAGCTTATGCTTCTAGACAGCTAAAACCTCACAAAGAAAATTACCCTACATATGACTTAGAATTAGATGTAGTAGTATTTGTTTTGAAAATATGAAGACACTATATGGGACAGCTATAGAAATTTACAGTGACTATAAGAGCTTTAAATATTTATTTGAACAGAAAGAATTAAATATGAGACAGTGGAGATGGTTAGAATTTTTAAAAGATTATGATTTCACTTTGAAATACCATCTCGGTAAGGCTAATGTGATAATTGATGCCCTAAGTAGGAAATCCATACACATAGCCTGTATGATGATCCGAGAGCAGGAATTGATTGAGAGATTCAGAGATATGAGTCTTTCATGTGAGGTGCATTTAAGGAAGTTATTAATGAGTGAAACCCGAATAGAGAATGACCTAAGGGACCAAATAAGAGAGGCTCAGTGAATAGATGACCATGTAGATAAGATTAGGTTTCAGATAGCTCAGGATAGCATTCAGGAGTTCAATCTGTTTGAAAATGATATAGTGAGATATAGGGATAGGCTATATGTGCTTAGAAATATAGAAATCAAAGAAAGAATATTATATGAGGCACATAAAAGCAAGTACACCATTCATTTAGGTAGTAATAAAATGTATCAAGATTTAAAGAAAATGTTTTAGTGGCTTGGAATGAAAATAGATATAGTAGAGTACGTCTCCCGATGTTTAGTATGCCAAAGAGTCAAGATAGAGCATTAGAAACAAGTTAAGTTACTTTAACCCCTAAACATCCCGAAGTGGAAATAGGATAGTATAGCGATAGATTTTGTCATAGATCTACCCAGGACATCATCGAGGCATGGTGCAATATGGGTAATAGTGGATAGATTAATAAAGTTAGCATACTTTTTAGCTATGAAAGCTACTTATACCCTAGATAAGCTAGCCCAGCTATACATCTGGGAGATAATTAGATTGCATGGTGTGCCTAGGAGCATAGTGTCAGATAAAGATCCCAAATTCATTTCAAATTTTTGGAGATCATTACAAGATGCTTTAGGGACCAAACTTAGATTTAGCACAGCTTATCACCTATAAACAGATGGTCAAATGAAGAGAACTATCCAAATCCTAGAAGACATGTTAAGGGCATTATGCTAGAGACAAAAGGAAACTGGGATACATACTTGCCTTTAATAGAGTTTGCCTATAATAATAGCTATCATACAAGTATACAGATGGTACTGTATGAGGCATATGGGAGGAACTGTAGGTCCCTGATGTGTTGGGTTGAGCAAGGAGAGCGGAGCCTAATAGTCCCAGAATTAGTGAACTAGACTTCTAGACAAATTGAGACCATCAGAAAGAAATTACTCAAGGTCCAGAGTAGATAGAAAAGTTACGCAGATAAGTGTAGATAGCTGTTAGAGTTTGAGATTGGAGACCATGTCTTCATTAGAGTGTCTCCAATCATAGGGATAGGTTGGTCCATTAAGAGTAAAAGACTCAGTCCAAAATACATAGGTCTATTCTAGATTCTTGATAAAACAGGACTTGTGGCCTACAGACTTGCCCTTCCCCTAAACTTGAGCCAAGTACACAATGTATTCCATGTTTCACAGCTTAAAAAGTACTAGCCCTACCCCTTACATGTCATAGAGTATGAGAATGTGCAGTTACAGGATGATCTATCATGTATAGTATCACCAAATCGGATCATGGATGTTAGACTCAAGCAGTTATGGAATAAGATGATGACGTTGGTGAAAGTGGTTTGGAAGGGGTTATCTCTCGAAGAAGCTACCTAGGAGCTAGAGGAAGAAATGAGAAAGAAGTATCCAGAGTTCTTTCCATGAGGTATATTATCAAAATTTTGAGGATGAAATTTATTTAAAGGGGGAGAATTGTAATATCTGATTTTTGTTAAACAACAAAAATTGGAATATTTTCAAAGCAAAACCCCTTAAATGAGTTAGTTAAGGCCCCAAAAAATTTAAGTAGCATTCTAGACTCCTCAAAATGAGAATTATAGGCTTAGACTAAAAGAAAAGTGGAGCTAGAATGAAGAAGCAAAATTGAACGAAAGGTTGACAAAACGTAATAGAATTTTTGTAATTTTGAATAAATTTTAGAATTCACACAAGAGGGCTTTTTAAATGAAATTTTTTTAGCTCTCTAGGGTTCTCAGAGGCCCTAAAAACCTTGAGAAGCCTTGGGACAATTAAAATCCTTCGGTGGATATTTTCCAACGTCAGTTGACCTAAACTTTGACAGATTCGTTCAGGAAAATTTTAGCTCCGATTTGAGTGATTCCAAAAGAATTTTATTAAATTAGGAATCCAAATTTTATAATAGAAAAGAAGGTTCTCAAAAAAGAGCTAAAACGAGTTAAAAACAAAAATGCCAAGATGAAGGGCAAAATTAGAAATTTTGAAAAGTCTTTCTTAACCTCCCTATATATAGGTGTCACGCCCCACCTCCTCATTCACTTAGTCACATTTTTTTCTGCCCTAAATCAAAGGAAGAACCCTAAGAGTGAGGTGCATCAAGAGGAGGAGAAAGGAAGGAGAAATACAAGGTAGAAAGGTATGGATTTTCTTATTTTTTTCATGCTTTCTCTTTAGCAAACCTCTTCTTCTCCATTTCCCCTTCTTTTCTATAGTTTTATTGAATTTTTTGGATCTATTTTAAGGGAAGAACAGAGAGAAAAATTCAGATTTGAAGAGAGGAGGCCAAGAAAAGGAAGAATCAAGCAAGAAAATAAGGATAAACAAGGTAAATCTTCCTCTCATGGTAGCTATCTCTTGCTCCCTTCTTCTCCTTTGTTCGTCCTACTCATGGAGCTTCAAGAGGGCTTGGATTTTGGGCAAAACCAAGGGTGAATCTTAGGGATTTAAAGGAGGAGAATAAGAATATGCAAAGAGAATTAACAAACAACCATGCAAAATCAAGATAGCAAACCTAGGGTTTTTAGTATTCCTTGTAAAATCTGATTTAATACCATGATTCCTAGGCCTAAATGAATGTTTAAATGAGCTCTTAAGATCCCTAGAAGGCTCCCCATATGCATCTTCCACCAAGAAAACAAAACAAAGTCCATGGGTGCAATTCAAGTGGATAGGCTCAGCCTAGAAGGGTTAGGATACTTAGGGATAGTTTTAAATTTTTTTCAAACCCATTTTTGAGTCATATGATGAGTAAAGATGAGAGAAAACCTTGGAAAAATTTTAAGAGACCTAGAGAATGAATTGCTGTTATAGGTTCCATAATATGATCTAAGGAAGCAATATGTAGTTAGGCTCTTTGTTTTAATTGTATGATGACTCCAAAAGGCCTAAAAGGAGTCAAGAATCATAAATGAAACAAAAGAATGGAGCCTGGAACTCATTTGATAGGTGTTGCTTCATTAAGTGTATTTAGGAACCATAATTGAACCATAGGGAAAAGTTAGAGTTTCAAGTAGATGTATAGCATTAGAAATGAGTCTAAGAACCTAATTGGCTTCCATAAATTTTGTTTAGGCCAAGAGAAGCAAATCCCACACATTTGTATGTGTGAGGCCGAGGAAGGGAGAGCATTTTCAAGAAGAAAAGTATGTAGTTGCAACAAAGGTAGCTCACTCATCTTTCTTTCATGCATGAATGTATGATTGACTTGTCTTTGAATGTGTGTATGTGTGTTTTAAGCTATGAAATGTATTCTAGTATGAGCTTTTATTCTATGGTGCCATGATGATGCATTATGTTTTCAAATGGTGTCTAACATATTTGCTTGGGTTTGCTTAAGTGTGGAGAAGCCAAGAACTCTTAGCTATGGTGAGGATGAGCCAAGAACCTTTAGAAATGGTTGAGACAAAACAAAGTGTCTCCCAAGAGTGATGTTGAGTCAAAACCTCCTAGAGAAAATAGGTAAGGCAAGTCCAAAATCTATAACTAAATGGGTGAGGCTAATCCACTTACTTGGCAAGTCTATGGATGGCTTATATAACTTACTCACATGCCAAGAATGCTTCTTAAAGGTTTATGTCATCCATTATGCTCATGCATGCATTTTCAAGACTTGTTTTCCACTCTTTATGTATGATTGAAAGGGAGATGAGCTATTAGGATTCTTTGAATCGCATTACCTCCTCTTTAATTATAACACCATAGATTTCTAGTTTTCCTTATATTATTTCTAAGTCTCATGCCATGTATTTCTTAAGAACACAAGGAAATGGCATATAAAAAGTGAATATTTTTGCATTGTTTAGGGGATGAAATTTCCATTCGATATCTCATAGATCATGTGAGCTCATGTATCATATTTTCATATTTAATTACATAAATGCAACTCAATTTCATCACCAAAATCAGCCTATAACTTGTGTAAGTGCAAGAAACACATAAAATATCATAGTGTAGCATTAACCAGAATTTCATACTTTCTATCACAAATTTTGAAAAATCATAACTAATTTTATAAAAATTAAAATCACATATTCCTTTTCATTCTAGAAAGATACAGATGTCTAATTTATGTTAAAAATATTTCCAGGTCATGAATCATCAAGTAGGGGCATTTGACAGTCAAAAAGCACCCAAGATTGCAACTGCCTAGGCTACTATCACAGGTTACTATCATAAATTTTGGAAATTCATAACTAATTATAGAAAAATATAAATCATTCAAATTTGGTCAATTTTAGAAGCTATAGATGTTAAATGTAAGGGAAAAATATCTCTAGATATGCCAAGTTCATGTAAGAACTGAATTATGATTGAACAATACTAGAGGTCAAGTGGCATTACTCGTACTAACATGAAACTTCAAAAATTCATAACTTTCTGCTCAGACCTCCAAATGAGGTGATCTTGGTGGTCATGAAATTTCATAACCTATAATTTATTCCTGTAAAATTTCATAAGAATTGGACACCATTTGAACATCAGATGACATAGAAAACAAAATTGGCCATATGAACAGTACATGCACCAGAATAGCAGAAAAATCCCAACTTTGAAAATTCATAATTAATTATGTAAAGCTCCAATTTTTCTTCAATTTAGCTTCCTAAAAAGATCTCAATGAGCTCTACATGGCTACCAAATTTCATGGAAAGATTCATCCACTTGGTCAACTTGTGTCATAAGGTTCTGGTTTGGTCATTTTTATGACTTTTACTAGCATCAAAGTGTCCAATTTTGCTTCCAAAGCTTGTGTGGCCACTTGAGCACATGGGAATGCACCAAAATGACTCTCTAAACTTGTTTCTAAGGTGCATAAACCTAGATTTTGGAAACTTACACTCTCACCCCATGCCATACACAAATTTTCATAATGCTAGTCTTCCCATTATATACCCAAATTGCACCATACAATTCATACAACATTAAATCTCATTTGTAGATGATACATTAGCATAATTATATATGCTCATAAGGTCATAGGACATATACAATAATGGATTACAACCTTTGCCACTCATATGTCCTTAAAGAAGCAAAATCCATGCACTTTGATGTCATACTCTCATCTTCTAAGTTGTTGTCTCCCATTACCTTGTTCTCTTGGTCTACCTAGCATGTTAGAACATTAGAGAAGAGGGAATAAGATTCAAAGAATCCCAATAGCTCATCTCCCTTTCAATCACACATAAAGTATGCAATACATGCTTTGAAAATGCATGCATGGATATATTGAAACATGTGGGCATTCAAGAGATATCTTTGGCATTTGAACAAGTCATACATAGGCTTGCCAAGCGAATGGATTAGCCTCACCCATTCACTTGTGGATTTTGGATTTGCCTTACTCATTTTCTTTAAAAGGTTTTTGACTCAACCTTCCTCTTGGGAGTCAATCTCACTCGTTGGAGACTCTTTACTTTGTCTCAACTAAATTCAAGGGTTCTTGGCTCATCTTCACCATGGCTAGAGGGTTCTTAGCTTCTCCAAACTCAAGTAAACTAAGACAAGCATATAAAACATCATTTGAATGCATAAAATATCATCATGATAGTATGGAATAAGGACTCATGCTAAAATACTTTTCATAGCTTAAAACATACTTGCACACACTCAAAGACAATGTAAGCACACATTCATGCATGAAAGAAGGTGGAGAGAGTTATCTTGCTTGCATTTACACACTTTTTCCTTGAGCCTTGAGCCCTCTCCTTTGACCTCACACACCCAAGAAGGTGGAGATTATTTCTCTTGGCCTAGACACATTATATGGAAGCTAATTATACTCTTGAATCAAATTCTAAGACCACACAATCACTAAAAAGGTTAGGTGACTCATAAAGCTCTTTTATGATTCCATAATGCACTTAATGAAGCAACCTTTGGAAAACATCATCTTGGCTCCATTCTCTCTATCTATTTATGATTCTTAACTCCATTTAAACCTCTTGGAGTCATCACACAATTAATTCTAGGAGCCTAGCTAGGTGTTGCTTCTTTAAACCATATTATGGAACATATAAAGCCATCTCACTATCTATGGTTTCTAAAATTTTTCTAAGGCTTCTTCTCATATTTTCCCATCATACATGATACAAAGCTAAGCTTGAAAGGAATTAAAACACTCTCTAGGTGCATGAATTGTCCTTGGCCGAAGCTATGCTTCCATATGGCACTACTGGAGTTTCTTTCCTTCCTTTGATGGGAGAATCGTGTAGGAAGCTCTCTTGGTGTCTTAAGAACTCATATGAACACTTAAACATCATAAAATATGGCTAGGGTTCATGATAGAGTTCAAGGTGCAATCAAAAAACCCTAGCCTCCCTATCTTGCAAATCCATGGCTTTTACTTGAATTTCTTTGCATATTCTTACTCTCCTCCCTTAATTTCATAGAATTCACCCTTGGTTCTATCCAAAATTCAAACCCTCTTGTAGCTACATATATGGGGCAAAATAGGGAGAAGAAAGGGAGAGGAATAGCTACCATAAGATGGAAATTTTATCTTGTTTCCATGGCTTTTCTTGCTTGTTTTTCACTTTCCTTACCCTCCTCTCTTCAAATCTGAACTTTTCCCTTTGTTCTTCCCTTAAAATAGATTTATAAGCTTCAATAAAACCTGTAAACATAATTTCTAGCTCAATCTATGCCTTTAAATAGCTCATTTCCAATAATCATGTAAATATTCAAAGAAAAAGACATTAAAATAATGCATTATTTAACATTGCGTTGCGTATAAAATTTTCATTCGGTGTCTCGTGGACCATATGAGCTCATGTATCACATTTTTATAATTAATTACATAGATACAACTCATTTCCATCACCAAAAGTAGCCTACAACTCGTGGAAAGCAAAAGGAAGCATAAAATATATAGTTGCATTATCGGCCATAATTCTCCCCTTTCTATCACAAACTTTGAAAAATCATAACTAATTTTAGGAAAATTAAAATTATTCATTCTTAGCCATTTTAGAAATATACACATGTATAATTTATGTTAAAAATACTTCTATACCATGAAATACCACATAGAAGACGTTTGACATGCAAAAACATCTAGAGGTTTGGTTGTCTACTGATACTATCACATGTTTCTGCAGCAAACTTCAAAAATGTCCAATTAATTCCAAAAAAAAAAATTTATATAAATGATACCAATCTGGAAATCTACCAATGTTATCTAGAGGGAAAAAATAACTACGAACTAGTTCAGGCACATCCAAATCTCGAAACCTAATCAAACAATACTTGAGGTCAACTTGAGTGCCTGATACTGTATAGATTCTTCAAAAATTCATATCTCTCTCTAGAAACCCAAATGAGGTGCTTCTAGTTGGCATAAGTCACTAGGAATGTCTAGTTTAGCCATATACAATTTCATGGCAATTGGATATCATTTAGGCCCTGAGTGATAGAAATCAATTTCGAACCTAAGTGAATAATACATTAGACCAAAACTAGAATTTTTGCCAACTTTGAAAATTCATCAAATATTCTCTAGACCTCCAGAAATTTTGTTTTTTAGCTTTCCAAAAAGCTCTAAAAAATCTCTAATTGTATACCAAATCTTAGATCAAGAAAAGTTCATTTGGACAAAAAGTGGTATAAGTTTCCAATATAGTCAATTTATGCTCCATAAAGAATACCAAAATGTCCAAATGGTTTCTTTTGATGTTTGGCACCTCTTGGGCAAGTCTAAAAGCATGATTATGACTTGTATGAACTGCCCAAATGGTTTCAAACCTCATGCATCTCAATTTAGCCATTCCACTTTCATTTGTAGATACTTGCATCAAACTTTCAAGAAGCATAATTTGCTATTACATACTCAATATACATTCTAATGGTCATGTAATAATCTCTCATTTACACATTACATATTAACATAATTATACATGTTCAAGAGGTCATGGGTCTTATACAATAATGGAGTACATCAATTGCCATCCATAAGGCTTTAAAGTAACAAAATCTAGGCATTTTGATGTCAAGCTCTCATCTCTCATGTGGTTGGCTCCCATTTCCTTGATCTCTTGGTCCACCTAGCATATTATATCATTGGAGAGGATTAAAGAATCCTAATAGCTCATCTTCCATTCAATCATACATAAAAGATGAAAAACAAGTCTTACAAATGCATGCATGAGCATATGGACGTGTGCAACCATTCAAGAAGCATTCTTGGCATTTGAAAAAGTCATACATAGCATACAAAAGCTTGCCAAGCAAGTAGATTGGCCTCACCCATTTACTTGTGGATTTTGGACTTGCCTCACCCATTCTTTAAGAGGTTCTTAGACTCAACCTTGCTCTTGGGAGTCAACCTCACTTTTGGGAGACTCTTTACTTTGTCTCAACCCATGTTACGGGTTCTTGGCTCATCCTCACCATGGCTGAGGGTTCTTGGCCTCACCACACTCAATCAAACAAAAACAAATATCATGAACATCATTTAAAAACATAATACATCATCATGGTACCATGGAGTAAGAGCTCATGCTAGAACATTTTTCATAGCTTAAAATACACATACACATATTCAAAGACAAGTAAAGCAAACAATCATGCATGAGAGAAGAAGGAGAGAGCTACCTTGGAAGCAAACACACACTTCTTCTCTTGAATTTCCTCTCCCTTCGTTGGCCTCACACACACAATGGTGTGGGAATGATTTCTCTTGGCCTAAACACAATTTATAGAACCTAATTAGGTTCTAAAATTAATTCTAAGGCCACACAACTTGCCTAGTCTCTAGCTTAACCTATAAACCCCTTTATAGTTCCAAAAATGCACCTAATAAAGCAACACCCATCAAATAACTTCTAGGCTCTATTCTTTTCTTTCAAATATGATTCTTGACTCCTTTTAAGCCCCTTGGAGTCATCACACAATTAAAATAAAGAGCCTAACTACATGTTGCTTTCTTAGGTCATATTATGGAACATAAAGTACTAACTCATTCTCTAAGCTTCCTAAATTTTTTCCAAGGCTTCTCCTCATATTCATTCATTGTATATGACTCAAAAATGGGCTTGAAAAAATTTAAAACTCTCCCTAGGTACACAAACCCCTTTAGGCCAAGGCTATACAGGATTTTGGCTTCCATGGAGTTTGCTTTGTTTTCTCAAGGGATGATGCACATGAAGGGACTTCTAGGGACCTTAGGAGTTCATTCAAACATTTATTTAAGAATAGGAATTAAAAGATCAAATCAGATTTTGTAAGGAATACTTGAAACCCTAGAATTTACATCTTGAATTTCCATGGTTATTTGTTAAATTTTTTTTTTTTTTTTTTTTTGCATATTCTTAATCTTCACACCCTTTTTCCTAAGAATCACCCTTGGTTCTGCTTAAAAACCAAGTCCTCTTAGGTCTTCTTGAGTGGGGTGAAATGGGTGGAGAAGAGGAGCAAGGGGTAGCAACCATGGAAGAAGAAATTATCTTATTTTTCTCACTTGAATCTTGTCTTCTTTGAGCTCCTTTCTTTAAATCCAAAATTTTCCCTTAATTTCTCCTTTAAAATAGATTTATAAACTTCATTATAATCATAGAAAACAAAGGAGAATAGAGGAAAAGAGGTTTGGAAGGAAGAAAGCATGAAAAACTAGCAAAATTCCATAACTTCAAGCCTTGATTTCTCTTCTCCTTCTTCTTCCCTTGGTGCACCACTATCCTAGGGTTTCTTCTCTGGTTTGGGGCAGAAAAATATGAGACTAAATGAATGGAAAAGTGGGGCACCTCATATATACAGGTGGAGGAGAATGGCTTTCTCAAAAATTGTCGTTTTGCTCTTCATTTTTGGCATTTTCGTTTCTACTTCGTTTTAACTCTTTTTTTAGAACTGTCTTTTCCATTATAAAATTTAGGTTCCCAATTTGGTAAAATATCTTTGGAATCACTCAAATTGAAGCTAAAACCTTCTTAAACAAATCCGTTAAAGCTTGGGTACAATGACATTGGAAAACATCCACTGGAGGGGATTTAATTGTCCCGGGCTTCTCATGATTTTTGGGCCTTTGAGAACCCTAAAGAAATCAAAATTTTCATTTAAAAAGCCTTTCTATGTGAATTCCAAAATTTGCTCAAAATTATAAAAATGCCATTAATTTTGTAAGTTTTTCGTAAGAAATTGTTTCTTCATTCTATTTCCATTTTTCTTTCCATTTGAGCCTAGAATTCTCATTTTTAAGAGTTTAGAATATTACTCAAATTTTTTAGGACCTTAACTAATTCATTTCGGGAGACTTGCTTTGAAAACGTGCCAGTTTCCATCGTTTAACAAAAATCGAATGTTACAAAACCATAGGAAAGAAAGAGGAGAAGGAGGAGAAGAAGTTTGGTGAAAAAAAGTGCTTGAAGAATCAAGATTTTCATACCTTTCTTGGCTTGCTCTTCCACTTCTTCTTGCCTCCTCTTACGCACCTCATCCTTAGGGTTTCTCTTTGGTTTAGGGCAAAAACAAGTGTGGCTAAATGAAGTGAGAAGGTTGGGCACCTAATATATATAAGGAGATTTAAGGAAGACTTTTCAAAAATTCTCATTTTACTTTTTATTTTTGGCATTTTTGTTTCTAACTTGTTTTAACTCCTTTTTTAAAATTGTCTTTCTATTATGAAATTTAGGTTCCCAATTTAGTAAAATGCCTTTGGAATCACTCAAATCAAAGTTAAAACCTTCCTGAACGAATCCGTCAAACTTTAGGTACACCGACATTGGAAAACATCCACTGGAGGAGTTTTAACTATTCCGAGGCTTCTCATAGTTTTCAAGGCCTTTGAGAACCCTAGAGAACTCAAAAATTTTACTTAAAAGGCCCTTCTATGTGAATTTTAAAATTTGCTTAAAATGACAAAAATTTGTTCAACCTTTCATTACATTTCGTTTCTTCATTCTAGCTCCATTTTTTTTTTCTGTCTAAGCCTAGGATTCTCATTTTTAGGAGTCTAGAATGCTTCCCAAATTTTTTGGAACCTTAACTAATTCATTTTGAGAGATTTCCTTTTGTATCTGGTGAATTTTGTTCATTTACGGAGAAATCATACGTTATGTTTCTCACGTTTTCTCTCGTTTTCAGAGAACTGGATATTACACCAATATCCTAACATGCTAGTTGGACTAAGTGAGCAAGGTAATGGGAGCCATCAAGTTGGAAGATGAGAGTTTGACAATAAAGTGCCTTGATTTTTCTTCTTTATGGCCATATGAGTGGCAAATGTTGTAATTCATTGTTGTATATGTCCTATGACCTTATGAACATGTGTATTTATGCAAATGCATTATGTATAAATGAGATTTAATGTTATATGTATGGCATGTGCAATTTGGGTATGGAATGACAAGACTAGCCTTGTATGTTCTTGTGTATGGCATGAGGTGAGAGAGTGAGTTTTCAAATTCTGGGTTTGTGCACCTTTGAGACAAGTTTAGAATGTCATTTTGGTGCATTCCCACATGCTCAAGTAGTCATGGTTGCCTTGGAATTCAAAATGGACCATTTGGACCCTTTGTAAGACATAAAATGAGCCATTTTGCAACCAATGTCAAGATTTGACCAAATGAGCGAATTTGCCCATGAAATTTGGCACACATGTAAATCTTATCTAGAGCTTTTTGGGAAGCAAAGAGTAGATTATTTTGAGCTCTATGAAATTAATTATGATTTTTCAAAGTTGGTATTTTTCTGTTGAATTAATACAAGTACTATTCATATAGTCAAAATTTTGGACTATGTCATTCGTGGGGCCAATGATATCCAATGCCCATGAAATATTACAGCCATACACTATACATGATAAACTTTCCATGGCCACAAGATCACACCAATTGGACCTCTGAGTAGGGAGATATGATTTTTGGAAATTGGCAATCAATACTAGGAATGACAGTCAATCTCTAGTACTATTCCATCAATTTTCAGCAGCTAGAAGCCCCCATTGAGATCTGGACATATTTTTAGTACAAATTAGACATCTGTAGCTTTCTAGAATGGTAAAGAATGCATGATTTTGATTTTTCTAAAATTAGTTATAATTTTTCAAATTTTATGATAGTAAGTTGGAAATCCTACCCAAGGCTGCATTCTTGAATTTCATGTATTCTATCCACTTGCACAAGTTCTAGGCCACTTTGTACGCTTTTTATGAGCTACATTTGTGTAATTAAATATGATAATGAGTTAAGTAAGTTCATATGGTCTATGTGATGCCAAATGTAAATTTTATCCTCTACGTACACAAATTTATTCATTATTTTTAATGTTCTTTCCTTGAAAACTTGTGTAATTCTTAGAAATGAGCTTAGACAAGGAATGAGATTAGCCATATAATTATGGTGTTATAGGTTTTGCATCACCCCATTTCTAGGACTTTTGGATTTACCTCACTCCTGACCTAGGAACTTTTGACTTGGCCTCACCCTTTTAAGAGACTTTTGGCCTTGTCTCACCCATGCCATGAGACTTTTGGCATCACCTCACATTCATTGAAGGACTTTTGGCATCACCTCACCTTTTTGAGCTATTTCTACAACCAAGGCAATTCAAGAAGACACATTGGTACCAATGCAACATTAAGACATCAAGTGACATATGTGTTAGTACTGCTTACCACCCCCAGATTGATGGTTAGACGGAGATGACCATCTAGACCCTAGAGAACATGTTGAGGGTATGTGTGTTAAAAATGTAGGGTAACTAGGATGCGTATCTACCATTGGCAGAGTTTGCATACAATAACAACTACTATTCTAGTATCCAGGTAGCCTCTTATAAAGCTTTGTATAGGAAAAAGTGTAAATCTCCGTTATGTTGGGTTGAGCTAGGTGAGAGGAATTTTCTAAGGCCTGAGATAGTAGACCAGACCACCCAGCAGATAGAAATAATTAGAAAGAAACTCCTTATAGCCAAGAGTAAGTAAAAGAGTTATGTCGATAGGAGAAGGAGGCCATTAGAGTTTGAGTTTGGAGACTATGTATTCATCCGAGTGCCTCTAATGACAGGGGTAGGTTAGTCTATGAGGGTAAGGAAGCTTAGTCCTAGGTATATTGGTCCATTTGAAATCCTTAAGAGAATTGGACCCGTGGCCTACCGGATAGCCCTACCTCTAAACCTAGCCTAAATCCATAATATATTCCATGTCTCCCAATTGAAAAGTACTTACCAAACCCCTCACATGTCATATAATATAAGTATATTCAATTGTAGAAAAATCTTTTTATATAGTGAAACCAGAGAGAATTGTGGATGCTAAGCTGAAACAGCTGAGAAATAAGAGCATCCCTCTAGTGAAAGTAGTCTGGAAGGGTTTGACATCTAAGGAAGCAACCTAAGAGCAAGAGGATGAAATGAGATGGAAATATCTAAAGCTATTTCCCTAAGGTACATATTTAAATTTTGAAAACGAAATTTATTTTAAGGGGGTGGAAAATGTAACAAACGTAATTTTTGTAAAATGACAAAATAAGCCATATAAAAGAAAGTCCTCTAAAATGAACTAGATAATGTCCTAAAAAATTTGGGTAGAGTCTTAGGCTCCTAAAAATGATAATTTCATATTCAGACAAAAAGAAAAACGGAGCTAGGATGGTAAAACAAATTGTAACAAAAACTGATGAAATGTAATAGCATTTTCATAAATAAGTGCAAATTTTGAAAAAACAGATAGGAGGGCTTTTTAAATGAAAATTTTGAGTTGCCCAAGGTTTTTAGAGGCCCCAAAAATCATGGAAAACCCAAAGACTGGTAAAGCCTCTCTGATGTACTTTTTCCAATAGCAGTGAGCCTGAACTTTAATAGATTTGTTCGGGAAGGCTTTAGCTCTGATTTAAGTGATTCCAAAAGTATTTTATTAAATTAGGAATCTAACTTTTATAATGGAAAGATGGTTCTTAAAAAGGAGCTAAAACGAAGCCAAAACGAAATTGCCATTACAGAAGGACGAAATTGAAATTTTTGAAAAAGTAAGTTTCTTGAAGCTTCCACACAATTCTCCCCTTTTTCTCCTGTCATATAGCATAACATTCTTCTGTCCAAAATACAAAAAAGGGACAACTCTTTTAGGTGCACAAGAAGAGGAAAGAAAGGAAGGAAGAAAGAAACTAAGGAAAAGGTGAGGAATTTCATGCTTATCCTTCTTCCAATCTTGCTCTTCTCCTTCCATGCTTTCTTTTTATGGTTTTCTTAAGATGATTGGTTTTGTTTTTGCTCCAAAACTTAGAGGGATAGTTCAAAAATTTTGAGATGATGCAAACCAAGAAGAAGAAGCCTTGAAAGCACACTTAAAACTAAGGTAATTGCTTATTGTTATTACTTCTTCTCCTTGCTCCATAGATGTCTGTATTTTGGCTAAGAATAGAACCAAGGGAGGGGAGGATTTTCTATCCAAAAACAAGAGGAGAACTAGGGTTTTAAACCATGAGGAAGAGGAATATGGCAACAAATTACAAGAAAAACCAAAGGAAACTAAGATAGGAAAGTGTAGGCTTCTTTAGGTTTTTTTGAAATCTGATTTTGTGTGAGTGTTTCCTTAGCAATTTAAGTATTCCCTTGAGCTCCTAAGACCTTTAGAAACCTTCCAAAGTGGCTCTCCCATCAAAGAAAAATCAAGAACCCCATTCTTGTTCATAGGTTTAGCCAAGCTAGGTTCATTGGGTTAAGGAGTGTTTTAATTTGTTCTAGCTTGGTTTGAGACTTGATATGATTTTAGAAGATGGGAGAAACTATTGGGAAAATTTTAGGAGCCATGGATTGAGAGATGGGACAATGGTGTCCATAATGGTGTTTTTGTGAAGCAACTTGATTCTAAGCTTGTGTAAATGATTATGTGAGGGCTTCAAGGACTATCAATGAGCTCAAGAGGCCTAGAAATGGAAAGAAATGGGAGCCTAGAGCTTGAATTTTGAAGGTTGCTTCAATAGGTCATTTATGGAACCATTATGCCATTTATAGAACCAAGTGTGTATTTAAGAGTGAGTTTAATGTCTTGGGTTGCTTCAAGTGCATAATTGTGTGTTAATTGTGATGTTTAGGCCAAGTGAACATCCAATCACCTAGCTGTACTTGTGAGGTTGAAAAAAGCAAGGAACAAACCAAGTAAAGCTTGCATCAAGTTAAAGATAGCTCTCCACCTCATTTTTTTATATTCTTGTGTGCATATGTATGTCATTTTATGCTTGTGTGTGCTCTTGTGATTTAAGAACATGCTACTTGATGTCTTGATATTCCATTGGTACCAATGTGTGTTTTTGAATGGCTTTACTTATGAATTGCTCACAAGGGCGAGGTGATGCCAAAAGACCCTCAATGTAGGTGAGGAAATGCCAAAAGTCTTAAGTCATGGGTAAGACTAGGCTAAAAGTCTCTTGAATGGGTAAGGCCAAGTCAAAAGTCCCTAGGCCAAGGGTGAGGCATATCCAAAAGTCCTAAGAATGGGATAAGGCAAAACCAAAAGTCCTTAGAGCTTCTTGATGACATGATTGTGAAAGTGTGGGATGAAAATCTTGAAAATGTGCATTCATGATCAAAGTAGCTTGTTTACTTGTACACTTGATATATGTATGCCTTGAATGTGTATGTGAATGGGTGTGTAAGCTATTGAGATTCTAGGAATCTCACTCCCCTTTCCTCTATTATCTTGAAAGGCCTAGGTGATGTTCAAGAAGCAAGGAATGCAAGCCTAAGGTCTTAAGAAGCTACACTTTGACAATTATGTGGTTTTTCTTGTACCTAGATACCAAAGTGGATATGTATATGATATTTTTGAGTTGTAAACTATTGAACAAATGTAATATTATGTATGAATGATGTATAAACAATGTATGGTGCTAAGACGATGGAAATGTGAAATTTGAACCTTTGTGTGCATACTTGGATACATGCATTCTTGAGTGTGGGATAGCCAAAATAAGATGTATGGTATTTGGGACCACTTTGGCAGTTGATACAAGTCATATTCATGTTTTTAAACTTACCTAAGAGGTGCCAAACACTAAAAGGAGCCAATTGGACCAAAGAGTTGCATTATGAGAAGTAAAAATGACCATATTGATGGGTTGTGTCACTTTTTGTCCAAATGAGCTCTTCTTAGACTAAAATTTGGCATGCATCTAGAGCATGTTAAGAGCTTTTTGGGAAGCTAAAGTGTAGGATTTTGGAGGTCTATAGAATATTTTTTGAATTTTCGAAGTTGAAAAATTTTCTAGTTTTTGGTTAGTCTACTATACAATTGGTCTAAAAATGAATCTATTTCATTCATAAGGCAAATAATGTCCAATTACCATGAAATTTTACAAGAGAAACTAGACCTTCCTAATAACTTGTGCCAATTAGAAGAACCTCATTTGGTTGTCTAGAGAGAGAGATATAAATTTTTAAAATTGATGTTCTGTTTTAGGCTCACCTCTAGACCCATGTTACTACTTGATTGATTTTTAGAGTCTGAATTGTCTTGGATTGGTCTGGAACTATTTTTCTCCTCTATTTAACATCTTTATCTTTCCAATTTGGCATAGATTTCATAGATTTGATTTTTTTGTAATTAATTATGAATTTTCAAAGTTTATATTAGTAAGTTGTATCAGATTTCTGGACAGCTCGACTTCCCTGCATTTTCTATTGTCAAATGTGGTACAGATGAGATTTTCATATCTAGTACTCATTTTTTGTGTAAATTTGACATCCAAAACTTTCTAGAAAGCTATGGTTTGCATGGTTTTGATTTTTCTACATCTATGATTGATGGGTCTGTCGCACAACCCTTAAAATAAAACTAGGTTTGACTAAATATATAGCTAGTGGCACAACCTAGGTCATCTCCCTTGGAATTGGAGTTCAATGTTTGATTTTCTAAGTGTTAAAGGATCTTAAAAGCTATCTAAATTTGGGGGGGTTTTTGATTGAATTAAACTAAGTAAAATGAAATTGAATTAAAATTCCTAAATTCCTAATTGTTTGAATTAATGAGGTGAATGATAGACTTATGACTAGCTTTGGATTCATCCCTTGGTATCCACTATCCTTATCCTAATTCAATTGTGTTTAATTCTGATCTAAGAGTCCATAATTGTGTCCATTAGCAAATGATCTTGAATTACCACTCAAGATTCAAGAACCTAGCAATTTGATGTTAATTGAGACCTCAACTATCATTAAATTACTAATTCTTGTGATTAAGATCTATGAACACTTGAATTAAATGATTAATTAATCAATTCGCCCCTGAATTAACACCCTAGGATGTTTAATTAACTAATCAAACTCCAAGGAATCCTCAAATTAGACAATTAGGCACACCAATTCTCACAAGCATTTCATCAAACACCTTGATTGCACACTTGAAAAATGGTAGGAAAATACAAAATTTAGTGTTTAATCCAATCAATTAATCAATAAAAGGCTTCCTAATCAGTGTCTAACTAGCCACTAATTACAATTACACAAATTCTCAATCTAATACAACTTAACCAAGCATGTACAAGAAAAAGAAAAAGTGTAGAAAATTAAGGAAATCTTAACCAAAATTCTGAGTTCTTCTCTATGGATTCAAGCTTCAACTCAAGTGCCTTCCTCCTAGCTAGCCATAGATGGAATTAGAGCTTCAATGGGTGAAGATGAAATGGGAATGGAGGAGATGACGTGGAGAGGATGGAGGACGAGGAATGGATGCTATTCTGGATGATGAATGTGCGAATGGATTCTCTCACGATGGAATGGCATCCCCTTTTTTTTTTTTGCCCAAGTGTATTTTTTTATTTTAATTCCCTTGTGAGTAGCACATGCGTCTTATTCCATTACTAATCATGTGCTCTCATTCTCTTCACTGGATGATTAACGATAAATTAAGGTGCGTGACATCAAAAGAATCAACTTCCTTGATCTGGAGTTACCCGTGTGTATTTTTCTCCTAGCTACACGTGGCTTTTGTGCTTCTCTTTTTTACGTGAGCTCCATTCTCCTCAGCTCCTTCACATTGCTCCTTTTTCCACATTCTTCTTAACTTGTTTTTCACATCCCATACAGCTGCTTTATTTAAAATTCACGTGCTTCTTACGTGTTGCTTCGCTCCTTCAATGTGGTTCAGCTGACTCTTCATTCCTCTACACGTTCTTTTGACCTCCTTCACGTTAACTCATCGTGCTCTGCTCCTCGCTTCTTCTCTTCATGCATGTAAAACCCGTGGCTTATACTTTGTTTAGCTGCTTCATCATTCTTTCTCCATTTTAAAATAGTAGCTTCTTGCTTTCTTCGAATCCAGAACGTGGATGTTTCTTCGTATCCAAACGTGCTTCAGCTGATGCTTCCTCGTGTTGCTTCTTCGTCTAGCCCAGCACGTAGTAATCACGCAGTAGCTTCAGTCACTTGCATGCTCTGTTCTAGACATGTTTCTTCCACTCTAAAACTGAGCTAAACTCTCGTGATTCCTCTCTTTCATTCATCTCATTTCATCCACATTTCTACTATAGCCTGTAGCTAGTGCAACCCGTAGCTCTTTCCTTTCATTCTGCAGCTTTCCCACATGATTCCTCCACGTAAAACTCTTCTCCCTTGCCATAAGTTAAGATCAATTGCCCCTGCTTCCTTCATTTAGCTCATATAGCTTACATGAGAGCTATCCAAGCTCCTTTCAACTCGATGCTCTTTCCCATTCAAACCAGAACCCACTTAACCCGTAGCTTCTTTCATTTCAGCTCATTCTTCCTTACGTGGCTTCTTCTCCAACTCATGTGCTGCCTTAATGCTCCACATATTTTCCATGCATTTTCCACATGCTTTTCTCCTTCTTATTTTCCTTCTTATATCCCATGCATGGCTTTATTTTGCTTGTGCTTCCAAGTAACTTTGTTGCCCAAACAAATGCATTCAAATTGTGAAAATTATTTCCTCTTAAGATTGCACACTAACAAACTTGAAGCCCATCTCTTCTCTTTTTCTTCTTCAATTCAATTTTCTATTCAAGCTCTAATTACCTATTGAAAATTTGCACAAAAAGTAAGAACAATTCAATAGGAAAATTCACAAAATCATTTAAAGAAATTTATGCATTAAAATTCTAAAATCTTGTAAATAATTTCCTTGAGTGCACATATGACTACTAACATCAAATTTTACCTAATTAAACTCCTCAAGCTATATTTGCTCATTAAAATGCTTAAGTTAGGAGAGTCAAAACATATAAAATTCATGCTTATCAACGATTTTTCAAAGTTGCCCTTGAAATATGCCATATGCTACCTGCAAGATTAAGTGAAAATTTTGGTGTTTTTGACTTGAAAACCATGGATTGCTGATAATTTAAGTTGATTGTGATTTGTTTCAATGATAAATAACTAGAGAATGTTATCAAATAATCCACAGGACCCACGTAATGTGAATTGAAAAGTTTTACCCCAATGTAACGCGATAAAGTGCATGAAAATATGACTTTTCTTAATAATTCCCTATGAACATGCACTTAATTATCTTAAATGGGAGGATATAATGAGAGGAAATATAAGGTATGACATCTATCACCCAAGCCTCTGCCTTGTCCGCATATAGTTCCTCATCAAATACCAAAGGTTTGCTCTTTCTGAATTGATTTAACTATTTTTGAATAGATGGCAGAGTCTGAGCTGGCTCCTGGGGAGGTGGGGGTGGAACACTGGAAGTGGAAGGCTGTGGAGTACCAGAAGTAGAAGGCTGAGACTAAGGTAGAGAGGCCTCTCTCTTGGCTTCCTCCTGTCTAGCCAGGAATTCTTGTAGCCGCATAATCATCTCATGCTGCTGCTTACAATCCGCTGCTGCTAGGCCGTAACATCCTCATATCTATTGAGCCATTCCATGCAGCTCGCAAAGGGTCCTGGGATTCAACCTCTGAGCCCATAACTGGCCTGCCCCTACCTTTACCTTTTCTGGTTTCAACCATTTTCACTGAAAAGAAGTCATAAACTTAGCCCACAATTACAATTTAAGCATATATACATAGCCATTCTAGCACTTCCAAGGCAATTCACACCCAATCACAAGCCAAATGCACCAATCAAGAGCCAAACACAGAGCAAAAGTGCCTGAACCTTTGCTTTGATACCAATAAGTGTCATACCATAGTATTCTAATGCCATATTTCTCAATTCAAGATGGCTTACACACATTCTCGAGGAAAAATCGAACAAAATATATGAAAATAATGAATTTATTTGCATTACGTTAGGTATTAAATTTTCATTTCACGTCATATGGACCTTGTGAGTTCTCCAATATCATTATCTAATTATTTATCACTTATACAAATCATGCACAGCTTAAAACATCACACAATCCACGGTTTCAAGCTCTAAACCCTAAATTTTCCATTTATTCTTCTCAGACAGCAAGTGGCAGATTTTAGGGAAAACTTTGAAAAATTATAACTAACTCTAGAAAAATTGAAATCAAGCAAACTATAGCTTTCTAAAAATATCTACACCTTAACTTCACACTAAAAATAATTCCTAGCCACGAAAATCCCATTTGGGCCATGTTTGACAATGAAAAAAAGCATGAAGGTCAAATTACCCAGAATACTAATACAGCTTACTGATACAAACTTTAGAAATTCATAATTAATTTCACAAAAATCCAGTTTATGCAAACTATACCAATTTGGAAAGCTATAGATGTTAAATAGAGGAGAAAAATAGCTCCAAATCGATCCAAGAGCATTCAGACCCTAAAAATTGATAGAACAATACTGAGGGTCTGGAGATGCACCTATAACAAAATAGCAACTTCAAAAATTTATATCTCCCTCTTTAGACATCCAATTGAGCTACTTTAAATTGGTACAGATCATTGGAAAGGTCTAGTTTTTCCTTATAAAATTTCATAGCAATTGGACTTCATTTGGCCCATAGGATGATAAAGATTCATTTCAAACTAAATGAACAAAAACATCAGCAAATTTTGGTATTTTAGCCAACTTCAAAAATTCCATAGACCTCCAAATATTATGTACTTTAGCTTTCCAAAAAGCTCTCAATGAGCTCTAGATGCATGCCAACTTTCAAACCAAGAAGAGTTCATTTGGATAAAAAGTGACAGCCTCACAAAATGGCCAATTTTGGCTCTCATAATGCATCAACTTGGTCTAAGTGGATTCCATTATGGTTTAGCACCTCTTGGGCAAGTTTAAAAGCACAAATACAACTTATAGGCACTACCCAAATGGTCCCAAATACCATGCATCTCAATTTGGCTATCCCATATCCATTAATGCATTAATGACTATAAGCCATACAAGAGGCAAATTCCACATTTCCACTAATTTAATGTCACATAAGGTCTATACAATATCCATACATCATTTTACAATTGTTTATGGCTCTACATCTCAAAAATAACATGTACAAGCTGACTTTAACATTCAACTACAATTAGGATTATAATTAACAAAATATAACATATTAAGCTCCTTAGCTTGCATTCCTTTGATTTTGAGCACCACCTAGGCATTTTAAGAAGGGAATGGGAAGGGAAATGAGATTCATGGAATCTCAATAGCTCACACACCCATTCATATACACATTCATGGCATATACATATCAAATCATGTGTATGGATAATTTAACAACCATAAAGTATGCAAAGTCATAATTTCCATGCCACCTATTCATATTCAAGCCAAGAATATGCTCTAGGGACTTTTGGTTTTGTCTCACCCTATTTCTAGGACTTTTGGATTTGCCTCACCCTTGGCCTAGGGATTTTTGACTTGGCCTCACCTTTTCAAGAGACTTTTGGCCTTGTCCCACCCATGCCATAAGACTTTTGGTATCACCTCACCCTTATGAGCTATTTCCACAACCAAGGCCATTCAAGAAGACACATTGGTACTAATGCAACATCAAGACATCAAGTGGCATGTTGTCAAGTCACAAGAACACACATAAGTATACAATGGCATACATATGAACACAAGAATGCAAGGAGAATAAGGTAGAGAGCTACCTTGAATTTATGCAAGTTTTTCTTAGTCTTCTTCCTTCCCTTTTTCAACTTCACAAGCACATATAGGTAGGTTGGTGTTCTCTTGGCCTAAACACCATAAATAGCACACAATTGCACACTTGAAGCAAGCTAAGATACCAAATTTATTCTTAAACACACACTTGACTCCATAGGTGGCATATTGGTTCCATAAATGGCCCATTGAAGCAACTTTCATCATTCAAGCTCTAGGCTTCATTCTCTTTTCATTTCTAGGCCTCTTGATCTCATTTAAGGTTCTTGGAGCCCTCACACATTCATTTGCATAATTAAAAAACCAAATTGCTTCATAAGGCACCATTATGGATACCATTATCCTATCTCTCAATCCATAGCTCTTAAATTTTTTTTAATAGTTTCTCCCATCTTCTAGCATCATATGAAGTCCTAAACTAAGGTTAGAACAAACTAAAACACTTCTTAACCCATTGAACCTAGCTTGGTAGAGACATAGAAGATGAAGGTGGTTCATAGACTTTATGATTTTTTTTTTGGATAAAAGAGCCACTTGGGAGGCTTTCTAAAGGTCTTAGGAGATTAATGGAACACTTAAATAGCAGTATTAAATCAAATTCTACAAAAATGATGGGTTCTATCGTGCAACCCTCAAAATAAAATTAGGTTAAACTAAATATGTAGCTAGTGGCACAACCTAGGTCATCTCCCTTGGAAATAGAGTTCAATGTTTAATTGGGTTTTCTAAGTGTATAAAAGACTCTAAAAATTTCTAAACTAAAAGGGCTTTAATTGACTTAAACTATCTAAAATAAAATTGAAATAAAGTTCCAAAACTCTACCTAATTAGATGAATTATGGTTGATAATAGGCTTGTGACTAGCTTTGGATTCGTCCCTTGGTATCCACTATCCTTATCCTAATCCAATTATAATTGATTCTGGTCTAAGAGTCCCCAATTATGTCCATCGACAAATGATCTTGAATTACCATGCAAGATTCAAGAAATTAACAAGTTAATGTTGAATTGAGACCTAAATCTTACACTAAATCATTGATTCTCGCCTTTAGGATCAATGAACACTCAATTTGATTGATTAATCGATTAATTGGCCTCTGAATCATCTCTATAGGAGATTCAATTAGCTAATTAAACTCTAAGAAATCCTTAAATCAAACATTCAAGCACTCAACCTCTTACATGCATTTCATCAAACATCTTAACTGCATACATGGATAATTGTAGGAATTTGAACAATTCAGCACTTAATTCAATCAATTAATCAACAAAAATAATCTCTTAATTAGTGTTTAATCAGCCACTAATTATAAACAACACAAATCTCCAATCAAATATAATCTTAACCAAGAAAATACAAGAAAGAGAAAAGTGAAGAAAGAGATGAGAATCTTAGCCAAAAATCCCTTTCTAATTAATGGATTCAAGCTTCTCTAAGAGCCTCTTCTTAGCTAGCCACAAGGGAGAGAATTAAAGCTTCATTTTATGATGGAGATAGAGGAAAATGGATGGAATGGCATGGTGGATGGCTGCTGGATGAAGTGGATGAATGACGATGAATGACATGATGGATGAATTGTGTGATACGATGGATGATGGTGTTGAATGAATGACGGGGTGTCCAAATGGAATGTAGCGTGTTTTTTTTATGCCTTTCCCACATGATTTCCCTTTGCTTCCTTTTAATGATTCACATGCTTCCTTCATTTGCTAATTGCCCATAGCTTTTTTTCTCATTGATATGAATAAGTGTGGGCCTCAACTTGTCATGCTAAATATAATATCAAAATTCCCTCCTCACATACTTCTTACGTGCAATACCACATTGCTCCTTTAGCGTTTTTATTATTTTGCTCCCATGTTTAATTTTATCATTTCACGTATGCTGTTCCATTCGTAGCTTTCTTATGTGACTTCCATCATGCATGCTTCTTCTTCGTCTGCTTAAGCTTCCCTGCCCATAGCTTCTTCTTTTCAGCTCATACATCCTTCGTTTTTGCATGTGTGTGTTTGGCAGCCTTTCATGCTTCATGCAGATAATGTATCATATGCATGCAATGAGAGCTTCATCACTTTAACCTGTAGCTCTCTTCCTCTGTTTCATACTGCTGCGCATGCTCTGTACCCATGGCACTTCTTCCTTCTTCTTCAAGTTCGAATGAGTGTGTGCATATGGCAGCCTCTTTCTCCACAACACTCTTTCAACTCTTCCTTCACCAAACCTAGGCTCCTTTTTATTTCTCGCGTGCCTCCTTTTACGTTTTCTGCTCTAGCGTCTTTTACATGTTAATCTCCATGCCTCTTATTCCTTTAAAACCTCTGCATGTGTGTATGACGTTAAGAGGACTACCATATGGTTCTTTACATCACATGGATCTGCTACATGTATTTAAGTGGATGAAACTACGTTTACATGGAAGAAAAAGCATGATGCAATATGAGTGAACTGAAGCCTATGCAAGCCTTGTGTTCTTATGAGTGAGTGGCTACTCACATTCAATTTCCCATTCAAGCTCCAATTTTCATTGAAAATCTGCACAAAAAGAATAGAAAAGATGAAATAGGAATATTCACAAAATTCATTTAAAAAGATTTGTGCATTAAAATTCCTAAATTTTGCAATTAAATTCCTAAAGTGCCCAAATGGCTAATGAAATCAAATTCCACCTAATTAAATGCAACAAGTCATATTTAATCACTAAAATGTCTAAATTAGGAGGATTCATGTATATAAAACTAGCATTCATAAAAAACCCTAAAGAATCCTACACTTTCCTAACTTGATTTTCATGGGTTTTTCTTGCAAATTCTTGGCATATTCCACTTCCCCATGGCCTAAAACCCTAGTTCCTCTCTTATTTATGGATAGAACTCCTTCCCCTCTCATGGTTCTAGTTTGGCCGAAAATGCACCAAGAGAAGAGCAAGAGAAGAAAACAACAAAAGGCAAAAGTTACCTTGGATTCAAGCTTGCTTTCAAGAGCCTTTCTCCTTGATTTGGTTCTCCTCAAAATTTTTGAACTATCCCCCCTTGTTTTGAATTCAAAACAAAACCAAAACCTCTTAATAAAACCATGAAAAGAAAACTTGAAGGGAGGAAAACAAAATTAGAAGAAGGAGAAGCAAAAAATTCCTTGAAATTGGCTACCTCTTCTTGGTTTTCTTCCTTCTTTCTCTCCTTCTCTTGTACACCTAAGAGAGAGCTTCCTTTTTCTAATTTTTGGGTAGAGGGAGTCAACCTAAAGAAGGGGGAAGAAAAGTCATGAAGCTTTTGGAACATTCAAGAAACTAGCTTTTTCAAAAATTCCAATTTCGTCCTTCCGTAATAGCAATTTTGTTTTCTCTTTGTTTTAGCTCCTTTTTGAAAAATATCTTTTCCATTATAAAATTAGGTTCCTAATTTAATAAAATGCCTTTGGAATCACTCAAATCAGAGCTAAAACCTTTCTGAACGAATCTATCAAAGTTTGAGCTCACCGTTATTGGAATATATATATCTAAGGGGCCTTAACTATCCTGAGGCTTTTCATGGTTTTTAGGGCCTCTAAAAACTTTAGGAAACTCAAAGTTTCCATTTAAAAAGCCCTCCTATGTGCTTTTTCCAAAAGTTGCATATATTTACGAAAATACCACTACGTTTCGTCAGTTTTATAATAATTTTGTTTCACTATCCTAGCTTTGTTTTTCTTTCCATCTGAGCCTGGATTTATCATTTTTAGGAGTCTAGGACATCACCCAAATTTTTTGGGACATTTTCTAGCTCATTTCAAGGGACTTGCTTTAATACAACTCATTTCGCTGTTTTACAGAATTTACCGTTCGTTACAAAAAGTCTCATGGAGTGAGTAAGGCTAAGTTAAAAGTCCTAAAAATGGGTGAGGTTAATCCAAAAGTCCCACATAATTGGATAAAGCTAGACTAAAAGTCTCTAGAGCTTGATTTTGACTTCTATTGATCTATTTGATTTCACAAATATAATTATGTTTGATGTTTGGATGAATATGATGCATGCTTGCTTTCTCTGACATGAAAATATGCCATATAAGTTTACTTGAAGGATGATTGAGCTATTGAGATTCTTTGAATTTCACTCTCCATTGTATTATCTCTAACCATGTCTAAGAAGCCAAGGATAGAAGCCAACAAGCATGAAGTATGTGACTTTGATAATGGTTTTAGTTTTCACATATTATGTTGTCAGTGAGAATTTATAATTGATATTTTTATAATATAAAAGCTCCACCATATGTGAAAGTATGAGATTATATTGTAAATGTCAACTATGGTTGTAGAAATGCAAGAATATGTGATTTGGGTATGTGTGTAGCATGAAAAATGTGTGTATAATGCCAAGAAAATAGGTCAAATTTATATCCATGTTGTTTAGGACCTTTTGAGATGGTCTTACATGTTGTGTTTTATATTTTGAATGTGCTCAAATGGTCACTCGCACTAAGGGAAGCCATTTTGAACCATTTGGTATCCATAATACACCATTTTAAGCCATAATCTACCCCTCAATCAAAACCAAACCAAATGAATGAATTATAGCATGAAATTTGGCAGGCATTTAGATCTCATTGAGAGCTTTTCATAGAGCTAAAGAACACAATTTTTAGAGCTCTATATAATTTCTTATGATTTTTTTAAATTTGGCTAGAAAATGTAGAAACTGCTTAATACTGTTCATTTGGTCAATTCTAATTTTCTGTGTATTTGAGAGGCCAAATGAACTCCAATAGTTATAAAATTTTACAAGCATATAGTTGGCATTATAAGCTTTCCATAACCACATAGATTACTCAATTTGGAGCTGTTCAACTCAAGTTATGCTTGTCCAAAATTTCAAGTTTACATATTCACGAAAATCATTATTCCATTAGATTTTTAAGGCTCAAACATATTTGTTTTGATCAAGAGTTTTACAACATGTTGTTCATGTCCTAAGCCTTTGATAGAGTCCTAATTTCCATGATTTAGAGCTCTTTGGCTCAAGATATGAATTTTTGAAATTTTGACAAAATTATGGAACTATGATGGAATGTAATTATGTTAGTATGTGATGCTTGACTTAAACCCAAATTCCATGCTTCTTTTTGTGATATTTCTCATTGAACAAGTATATTAAGGATGAAAGTTGATATTGGTAAATTGAAATGGTTCAAATAAGCAAAAATGAAATAATTGCACATTTAATGTCAGTTAATTCTGCTGCTAAAAGTGTTGAAAGTATGAAAATGGATGTTATAAACACATGGACATGCAAATTATGTGATAATATATTATGGTATGACACACTCTATTTTCACAACACGCTAGATTACACACGGTTTTGATTTCCATTTGGAATGCAACACACACATTCTTAACATGAAGGAATGATGCAAATGTGGCAGACCCATTATACACATTCTCAGGTTTAGGATGTTCATGCATGAGTTTTTTTTCCATGTAATCACATAGCCATCTACTCAAACATATGCACAACATTTTAATGGAACAAGAAGCATAGCATTCTCTCTCACACGGGCCATTCCCTCACATTGACATGCACGAATGGGTCATGCACAATAGTCATTATTCACAGATTCACCCATTCTCAAATATAGGCACAGATTGGGAAAGATTAGATAGCTCACACACACAATGATACATGTGGGATGGAGCAGCATGAGGTCTAGGATGCACAAGGTTCTGATCCATGCACATGTAAACACACACGTAGATGCATCAAAATCTCATGTCCAGCTCTAGCCATTCCTTCATCCATATCATAAGCACGACATTCTTACATGTTTATTCGTGAAGAAACATAAACAGCTCCCTCCAATACATACACGTTCATATATTCTTACAGAATCTCACATGGGAGATTAATGAAAAACATGTCTAGTCACACAACATATGCATAGGCTTTTCCCATATAGATTCTAGCCATTTACACACTCCACAGCTCTCATTCTCACATGGAGACATGTTGATACATAAAAGCACATGGCAATTCACTTATTCTCACATGCACGGATGAATGGAGAGGGCCCACACATATTCATGAATGGAAGGAGGCTCAAGTTTTCTATATAAGTGGTGATTCACATAGAGGGCATGAGGGGTAGGGGAATGGATTACCCATGAGAGAGAGGGAAGAGAACACATGAAAAGGAAAAAGGTATGGACTCTTAGGTTCGAGAGAGCCATGGGTTTATGCAAAGGGTGAGGGATTCAAGTGACAATGGCAAAGAATGTGAGGGAGAATTCATAAGAGGAGTCATAGGTTTTCGGATTGAGAGAGTAGCATGTATTAAAGGAGAATCATTCATTTTCCATCTTAGGATCTCTCCATAACAATGGATCATCACCACCATTTCTTCTATCAATTCTCTCCAATGGAAGCTTGAATCCACCATGTAGTTATCGTGGGATGAAGACCTTGAAGTTCATATTTGAATTCAAGACAAATGCTCCAAGATTTAGCTAATTTTCTTCTTCTTTTCTTCTCCTTTTAATGTTGCAATTTTTTGGTTTTAAAAGTCTAGGTTTAACTTGTAATTAATTACATGAGAATTGTGGATAAAATTTTTTATTAGATTCTTAAAATTGTTGAATTATTGGATTAACATTTTGTAGAATGAATTGGAGGATTAATTGTTCTATTTAGTGGCCACACATTTTGTTCCTTTTCCCTTTAAATTTTTAGCTTAATTAATGCAATGGTTCTTATGTAATCTTGTTGGAATTTTGTTCTTAATTATTGATTTGAGAAATCTTGATGTTTGATTGTTAATTAGACATCTAGGATGAAAGTGTAAAACCTATAAAAATCAATTAATCTCTATTTTTTTGTGTTCAAGGAGCTTAATCTAAGGATTAGTAAGTTAGTGTAATCTTGAGGTTTCAAGAATTATAAATTTGCTAATTTCTTACATCTTAAGTGGTCACTTGGGGAAATTAATTAGGAATACACTAAAAGAGGATTAGGTCTAGACCTTAGTGAAATATAATTTGGATAATGAGAATCGTATTTCAAGGAATTGACTCAAAGCTAGCTATACTTAATTGCTTGATTGTTCACACTTTCTTTAATTCTAGATAGTAGCTTTGCTTTACTTCTTTAATTACTTTTAATTTCAATTATTAAAGCCCTTACAAAATTTTGTAATTGTTAGTTTTAGGTTGCATTTGACATTTGGAAAACCTTATTGAGTAATTGGAATCCATTTCTATGGGAGTCGATCTTGGTCGCACCACTACTACAAATTTATTTTCACAACCAAGTTCTTTAAAACTATTCAGTAGTAATTATCAATTTTGGCATTGTTATCAGGGAAATTAGATTCTCAATTATTTGAAAATGTTTTTTAGGTGTCTTAACTCTATCTTAGCTTTATTTTTGTGTAGATTTTGCTCTATTTTGAACTTGGTTTTTGGCTATTTTGTTATTGTGGATCAATTACTCTGCTTGTTAGAATTTTTGTTTGACTCACTCAGATTTGCTTGAAACTTTGTATTCCAAGTTTTTTTCATCTGCTGAGTAACAATAATAGTCTACGCTATTGGGTGCAATATTTTTAGGCCAAATTCCAATGTTTAGAGCAATTTTTTTTTATGTTTTAGTATTTTCTAGAATTTTTTAGTTTTTTTTAAATTTTTTCAAATTTAATTTCTTTATTTTTGTGAGTTTCCTTTGTGTGATTTTTCTCTATTTTTGAATATTTTTGTATGTTAGATAATTGTTAGTTTAATTGGAATTTATTTCTCTTAACTTTTGGTGTGAGGAATTAAACTAATTCAATTACAGATTTGATTTTTTAGTGTGCTTTAATTTTTCCTGGATCACCTGCCTAGAAAATATTGAAACTTGGTACTTGTATATTTGGGGTGGTGCTGAGCAAAACTTACAACTTAAGCTGTGAAGTAGCCTCTAAATTTGCCAAATTCCATCATTTTCCTTGAGTTTTCTATTATTTAAGTATTTTTTTATTTTTAGGACATTTTTTCTATTTTTCTAGGTTTATTTCTTTGATTTTTCTTGGCTGGTTCTTGTGCTATTTCTTAATTCTTGCTTGCCTAATTGGTTTATGACATGGTCCTCTGGTGAAAATTAATTGATTTGGACCCTGAGATTGAAAGAACCTTCAGAAGATAAGTAAGGATTAAGAAAAATAGTGTTAGTATAAGGAATAGTAGTAGTACTTCTTTTGCTTTTAATTTTGTGCAAGGACTTGGTTGTGTACCTCATTTTTCTAATTGTAACATAGTTGAATAAAGCAAATAAATGCTAACATGAATATGTATGCACAAGCTAACTTGAATGTTAATAGGAATTTGAATAGTAACATGCATCTAGAACCGTTAAAGAACTTGCAACTTTTGATGTGCATGATTAGAATCTTTGTATTTAGTATCCTGAATTAGATGAAAATTTTGAGCTTAAGTCTAGTTGATTCATTCATGGACTTACATGGAGCGGGTTCTTAAAGGAGATTTCAACACTAAGAGCTTGAAGAGATCCATCTAGAAGCCTATGAGAATGCATAAATTTACAAAGAAAAGACTAAGGCTTTCCATAATAAGAAAATTGCAAGGAAGGAGTTTGTGTAACATCCAGTTTTCTGAAAACGAGAGAAAACGTGAGAAACATAATATAAGGTTTCTCCATAAACAAATGAAATTCATCAGATACAAAAGGAAGTCCCCCGAAATGATGTAGTTAAGGTCCCAAAAAATTTAGGAAGCAATCTAGACTCCTAAAAATGAGAATCTCAAGCTCAAACAGAAAGAAAAGCGAAGCTAAAATGAAGAAACAATTTTTTACGAAAAACTTACGAAACGTAATGGCATTTTCATAATTTTGAGTAATTTTTGGAATTCACATAGGAGGGCTTTTTAAATGAAATTTTTGGGTTCTTCGGGGTTCTTAGAGGCCCTGAAAACCATAGAAAGCCTCGGGACAGTTAAAACCCCTCCAATGGACGTTTTCCAACATCAGTGTACCCAAGCTTTGATAGATTTGTTCAAGAAAGTTTTAGCTCTGATTTGAGTGATTCCAAAGGGATTTTACTAAATTGGAAACCCAAATTTCATAATGGAAAAGACAATTCTCAAAAAGGAGCTAAAATGAGTTAGAAATGAAAATACCAAAAATGAAAGGTAAAATTAGAATTTTTAAGAAAGTGGAAGCTTCTTAAACACACTTTAAGTTTCTTATTTCTTCTCCCCTTCATTTGCATGACCCATTCTACCTAAAAACTAGAGAAAACACCAGCTCTATTAGGTGCACCATGGAGGAGAAGAAAGGAAGAGAAAAAGCAAGGAAAAGGTAAGAAATTTCATGGATTTTCATGTTCCTTCTTCTTCCAAACTTGTTCCTCTCCTCTTAAGCTTTCTTCCTTTGATTATAAAGAATTTTATAAATCTATTTTTTAGGGAGAAATTAAGGGGAAAATTCGGATTTGAATAGAGGAGCTTGAAGAAAGCAAGATTCAAGTGAGAAAAAGCAAGAAAATAAGGTAATTTCTTCTTCCATGGTTGCTACCCTTACTCCTCTTCCTCCACCATTTTGTCCCACTCATGAAACCCTAGGAGGACTTGGTTTTTAGGTAGAATGAAGGGTGATTCTTAGGAAAAAGGGTATGGAGATTAAGAATATGCAAAGACAATTAAGAAATAACAATGGAAATTCAAGATGCAAAGTCTAGGGTTTCATATGTTCCTTGTAAAATCTGATTTGATACCTTGATTCCTATATCTAAATGAGAGTTTAAATGAGCTCTTAAGATCCCTAGAAGTCTCCCCATATGCTTCCTCCATCAAGAAAACAAAGTAAACTCCATGGAACCCATCATACTTCATTGTCTCAGCCAAGAACGGTTACCATAGCTAAGGAGAGTTTTAAATTTCTATAAGCTCAGTTTTTAGTCATATATGATGAATGAATATGAGGGGAAGCATTAGGAAAAATTTAGGAAGCTTAGAGAATTACTTAGTGCTTTATGTTCTATAATATGACTTAAAGAAGTAACATATAGTTAGCTCTTAGTTTTGATTGTGTGATAACTCTAAGAGGCTTAAAAGGAGTCAAGAATCATATTTGAAAGGGGAGAATGGAGCTTAGAATTTATTTGAGGGATGTTACTTCATTGGGTGCATTTATGAAACCATAATGAGGTTTATAGATCAAGCTAGTATCTAAGCAAGTTGTGTGGCTTTAGAATTAATTCCATGAACCTATTTGGCTTCCATAAATTGTGTTTAGGCTAAGAGAAATCATCCCCACACTTTTGTATGTGTATGCCCAAAGGAGGGAGCTTTGATTCAAGAGAAAAAGTGTGTAATTGTATCCAAGGTAGCTCTCTCCACCTTCTCTTATGCATGATTGCTTGCTCTACTTGTCTTTGAATGTATGTATATGTATTTCAAACCATGAAAAATGTTTTAGCATGAGCTCTTACTCCATGGTACCATGATGATGCATTATGTTTTCCAAATGATGTTTATGATGCTTGCTTTGGTTTACTTGAGTGTGGTGAGGCCAAGAACCCTTAGCCATGGTGAGGATGAGCCATAAACCCTTAAGATTAGTTGAGACAAAGTAAAGAGTCTTCCAAAAGTGAGGTTGACTCCCAAGAGTAAGGTTGAGTCTAAGAACTTCTTGAAGAATGGGTGAGGCAAGTCCAAAATCCACAAGTAAATGGGTGAGGCTAATCCACTTATTTGGGAAGCCTTTGTATGCCATGTATGACTTGCTCAAATGATAAAAATGCTTCTTAAATGTTTACATATGATAACATGCTCATGCATGCATTTGTAAGACTTGTTTTGCATGCTTTATGTATGATTAAATGGGATATGAGCTATTAGGATTCCTTGAATCTCATCCCCTCCTCTTCGATGTTCTAACATGCTAGGTGGACTAAGAGAGCAAGGTAATGAAAGCTAACTACCTTAAAGATGAGAGCATGACATCAAAGTGTCTTGAAATTGCTATTTTAAGGCCTTATGGATAGCAATTGATGAAATCCCTAGTTGTATATGACCTATGATGTTATAAGCATGTATAATTATGTTAAAGTATTGTGTATAAATGAGAGCTAGGGTTATATGTATGGAAATACTCATTTTGGTCATGTAATGGCAATTTTGCATTTTGGAATTTTATGTATGAATAGAAGTGGAATAGCCAAAATGAGATGCTTGAGGTTTGAGACCATTTGGGCAGCTTACACAAGTCCTATTTATGCTTTTAGACTTACCCAAGAGGTGCCAAACCCCAAGAAAAGTCATTTGGACATTTTGGTATCCTATATAGAGCCAAAATTAACTATAATGGAACTATGTGTCACTTTTTATCCAAATAAACTCTTCTTGATCTGATATTTGGCATGAAATTAGATCTTCTTAAGAGCTTTTTGGAAAGCTAAAGAACATAATTTTCAAAGGTCTAGAGAATATTTGATGAATTTTCAAAGTTGAAAAATTTTCTAATTTTGGTCATGTCATTGTTCATATAGGTTTGAAAATGAAATCTATCACATAAGGCTCAAATGATATCCAATTACCATAATATTTTATATAAAAAAACTAGACATTCACAGTGACTTGTGACAACTAGAAGAACCTCATTTGGATGTCTAGAGAGGGAGATATGAATTTTTAAAGATCCTATCCAGTATTAGGAACTCCAACTGACCTCAGGTACTATTTGATTGATTTTCGATGCCTGGACATGCCTGAGCTAGTCTAAAGCTATTTGCCCCTCTAGCTAACATCTATAACTTTCTAGATTGGTATTATTTGCATGGATTGGAGTTTTGTGGAATTAATTGGATATTTTTTAATTTTGCTACAGAATTTTGTGACAACACTAGTGGACAGTCTGACCTCTAGACCTTTCTAAATGTCAAACGTCCTCTGTGTCAAATATTATGGTCTAAAAATATTGTTCATATGAAGTAGACATGTGTATCTTTCTAGAATGGTTAAGAATGCATAATTTTGATTTTTCTAGAATTAATTATGATTTTCCAAAATTTATGACAGAAAAAAGGAAAATCTAGCCAAAAATATACACATGTATTTTATGCTTCCCTTTGAGTTCCATGAGAGGTAGGCCACTTTTAATGATGCAAATGAGTTATATCTATGTAATTAAATATGAGAATGTGATACATGAGCTCAAATGGTCTATAAGACACTAAATGACATGGTCCACGGGACACCGAATGAAAAATTTATACGCGACGCAATGCTAAAATAATCAATATTTTAATGTCATTTTCTTGCCTCTCATATGAATTGTTTGATATAAGGCATAGAGATAGTATGAAATGAGCTAAGAAAGTATGGCATTATAGTTTGTGGTTAGAGACAAAATTTTGCTCTACAAGTCCCGCTTAAAGCTTATGCTCAGTAAGCTTCGTTCTAAATGGGAAGGTCTTTATACAGTTTCTAATGTTTTTCCTTTTTTGTGTAATGGAGCTATTAGAGGCTACTAGAGGGAAGTTTAAAGTTAATGGCCATAGTCTCAAGCATTTTTATGAAGGAGTTACAAGGAATGAGAAGAAGGAGCTCCAGCTTCATAATGCAACCTAACTTCTTTGGTTGTATACTTTCCCTTTTCACTTTTTATATTGTGTTGTCTATCTTTTGGTTGGATCTTGTATTGGCATTGAGAACAATGCAACATTTAAGTGTGGGGAGGAGAATTCAATCAAAATATTTTGTTTTGCTTTGTTTTGGTTAGTTGATTTTAAGTTTTTGTTAGCATGAAGTTTTGTTTTGTGTTGTTTGTGTGTTATGAAAAAAAAAATACTTTTTCTTTTGTGAAAGTTGCTAGTATTGAGATATGATCATAGTTTTGATATGTCTTAACTTGATAGAAAATTGATCTTGTGTTGAGAATGCAAGCTAAATGACAATTAGCTTAGCTTTAATGAACTTTGATGATGGTCAATTTATCCTTGTGAGATTTTGTACTTATTGATATTCATTTCTAATGTGTATCCTTTATCTTACCTTTACTCTAGAATTTGGCTTAAATCTTATCTAAGGTCACATTTATTCATTTGCCATGCATGGAAATGATTAAAGCATTTGTTCTTATTTGTTTTGTTTTAGATAGAGCCAAATAGCCATCTCACACATGTTTTATCATTTGTTTTACCCCTTTGAGCTTTATATATTTTCTTCTTAGTCTTTTAGACATAAAAATCAAATAAATATCTTTTCCTACCTTGATTAGAGCATTGTATCTTAATAGGGTAGATGGATGTGCATTTTCACATCAATTTTAGGCTATTTAGTTCGTTCTTTTAGAAATGCACATATTTAAAAAAAAATTAATGTTTTTGTTAAAGGAGTATACATAGTTGGAAAAGGAGAAAAAATAACAAAAAGTTTGAAGAAAGAAAATAGAACATATATATATATATATGTGGAAGAAGAAGAAGAAGAAAAGTAAACGAAGAAAATATATTAAAAAAAAAGAAATGAGAAAGAGAAAGAAAGAAAAGTTACTTTTGCATTCTTTCTGTATATGCTTGTTTGTGGTAAATAAGACCTTGAAATGCACATTTATTCCATTCTATATTCCTTTTCTTTGTGCTTTTGATGATTTAAGTATCCACTTTGCTTCTTGAATTGTTCTTCTCTCTTTTGTTTACTGCTTATTTCTTACCTTAGCTTATATTACAACTATAATAAAGACCTTATGATTCATACATTGGCATTTGATTTTAAGTAGTGGAGATGTAGATAATAGCTAAGCATATGGTAGTAAAGTTGGATAGGTTAGAATTTGAAAGTAAAAACTTAATCCTAAATACTAGAGAGTAGAGTGACAAACACTAATCTATGTGAGAGGCTTTCATTGCATTTCATTTTTGTTAGGTGTATTTCCATGGTATTTGTTGTATTGTTGCAAGTGATATGACTTGGATAGTTAGGGTATTGATTTGCTATGATTTTCCTTATGCTAAGTAGCTTACACATTTTCTTTTTGGTTTCTTTTCATTAGCCTTTTCTTTAGAGTTTTGATTCCTTTTGCCCAGGAGTGTAAAAGTTTAAGTGTGGGGGAATTGATAAACATCATTTTTTAATATATTTTATTCCTTTTTATTTGGGCATTTTTAATGATGAATTATGGTTTAATGAACTTAATTAGTCAATATTTGATTTTTATTGGGCATTGTTGCATTCTAGGAATTAATTTGCAAAATACTTAGTTTTAATGCATAAATTCTTTTAAAAAATTTTGTAAATTTTTCTTACTTAATATTTTCTATTATTTTTGTAGATTTTTAATGGACAGATGGAATTAAATGGTGGAGATAATTTTGGAGAAGAATTGAAAACTACAAGATTAAATCAAGGGCAAAGATTTAAGGATGGAAGTTTCAAGTGTGCAATTTCAAGGAAGGATTAATTGCGATAATTTTTAATGCATTTTTAAGAATATAAAAATTGAAAAAAAAAAAGAGATGAATAGGCATATGGGTGAATTCATTCACACATTGACACACGGGAACAATCCATTTTCACACACTCACATATACACACTAGATCACACATAGTTTTGATTTCCATTTGGAATGTAACACACATTCTCAACATAGGGGAATGATGCATATGGCAGACCCATTATACACACCCACAAGTTTAAGACATTCATGCACAAGTTTTTTTTCTATGTAATCACATAGCCATCCACTCAAATACGTGCATGACATTTTGATGGAACAAGAAGCATAACATTCTCTCTCACGCGGGCCCACTCCCTCAGATTGACATGCACCCATGGGTCATGTACAATATTCATTATTCACACATTCACCCATTCTCACATACAAGAATGAATTAAGAGAGAGCAAATAGCTTACACACACAATGAGACACGTGGGATAGAGTAGTATGAGGTCTAGGATGCACGAGGTTCTAATTCATGCACACGTTAACACACATATAGATGCATCAAAATCTCACACATAGCTCTAGCCATTCATTCATACATGTTACAAGCACGACATTCTTACATGTCCATTCACAAAGAAACATATATGGATCCTTCCAATACACACACATTCATATATTCTTACAAAATCTCATGTAGGGGATTAATGAAAAACACATCTAATCATAGGCCACATGCTCAGGCTTTTCCCACGTAGATTCTAGCCATTTACACACTCCACAACTCTCATTCTCATGTGGAACACATTAATACATAAAAGCACACAGCAATCTGCTTATTCTCACATGCATGGATGAATGGAGGGAGCCCACATATATTCACAAATAGAAGGAGGCTCAAGTTTTCTAGATGACAGGTGATTTATATGGAAGGCATGAGGGGCAAGGGAATGTATTAGCTACAAGAGAGAGGGAAGAGAACATGCGAGAAGGAAAAGGTGTGGACTCTTGGGTTTGAAACAGCTAGTGGTTTGAGGAGGAGAGCCACATGTTTGTGCAAAAGGATGAGAGATTCGAGTGACAGTGGTGCAGAATGTGAGGGAGAATTCACAGGAGGAGTCTTAAGCTTTAGGATTGAGAAAGTAGCACGCATTAGAGGAGAATCATCCTTTGTTTTCCATCTTAGGAGCTCTCCATGGCAAAGGATCATCATCACAATTTCTTCCATCAATTCTCTCTAATGGAAGCTTGAATCCACCATGTAGTTAGGTTGGGATAAAGACCTTGAAGTGCATATTTGAATCCAAGATAAATGCTCCAAGATTTGGCTAATTTTCTTCTTCTTTTATTCTCCTTTTAATGTTGCAATTTTCTGGTTTTATAAGTCTAGGTTTAGCTTGTAATTACTTGAAAATTGTGGATAAAATTTTAGATTGGATTCTTGAAATTGTTGAAATATTGGATTGACATTTTGAAAAATGAATTAGATGATTAATTTTTCTATTTAATGGCTACACATTTTGTTCCTTTTCCTTCTAAATTTTCAGTTTGATTAATGCAATAGTTATTGTGTAGTCTTGTTGGAATTTTATGCTTAATTTTTTTATTTGAGAAATCTTGATATCTGATTGGCTAACTAGACACCTAGGATGAAAGTGAAAAACCTATAAAAGTCAATAAATCTCTATTTTCATGTGTTCAAGGAGCTTAATCCAAGAATTAGTAAGTTAGTGTAATCTAAAGGTTTTAAGACTCATGAATTTGTTAATTTCTTGCATCTTAAGTGGTCATTTGAGGAAATTAATTAGGAATACACTAAAAGAGGATTAGGTCCAAACCTTAGTGAAATATAATTTGGATGATGAGAATCAAACTTCAAGGAATTCACTTAAAGCTAGCTACACTTAATTGCTTAATTGTTCACACTTTCTTTGATTCTATATAGTAACTTTGTTTTACTTCTTTAATTACTTTTAATTTCAATTATTAAACCCCCAACAAACTTTTGTAATTGTTAGTTTTAGTTGCATTTGACATTTGGAAAACCTTATTGAGTAATTATAATCCATTTTTATGGGAGACAATCTTGGTTACACCACTACTACAAATTTATTTTCACAACCAAGTTATTGGAAACTATTCAACAGTAGTTATCACTCTTAGAGGAAAAAGAGGCATGATAATAAGGGAAAATATGGGGGAAGTTCTTTTACATGTGGATCTTCTCATCGAACTAGACCTCAAGGTCATCAGAGACCTAGTTAAACTTTTATAGGATCTCCAACTCTATCTTCTACTAGCACTGTCAGGTATAGAGTACTTTCTGGGAGTGTTCAAATCGTATCTTGCTCAATTCCTACTCAGTCTCATCTAGATAGGAGATCTTGTTCTGTTTGTGGAAGATGCATTTTAGGCCATGCCATAGGGAAATAGGAGCATGTTTTCAATATGGGCAAGTTAGACATTTGGTGAAAGATTGCCCTTAGTGTTACCCTGAGTCTAGTTAGGCATTAGTTCGATCTGCTAGGCAATTTTTAGTTGGGGCTGAGTTTGATGTATAGTTACTATATAGAAGGATGGAAGTAGTAGTAGTAGGACAGTAGTGGGAAAGGGCTAGACAACTATAGGTCATGGTCAGGCTCGTGTTTTCGCCTTGAAGAGATTAGAACATAGGCATCTAATGCTGTAGTGATAAGTACACTCATAGTCTATTCATATGATGCATATACATTATTTGATCTAAGCTCTACACATTGCTACATATCCTTATATTTTATGAGGAAAATTAGCCAAAACCCTACAAAGTTAGACCATCCGCTACTAGTTGCAACCCTTGTGGGAAAATTTATACTAGTTAATTAGTGTATAAAGCCTATGTGATTACTTTGGTAGATCGAGAGACATCAGCTAATTTAATAATACTCATAATGATAGATTTTGATGTGATACTTGGAATGGATTAGCTAGCTTCTTGCCATGCAGTTTTAGATTGTTACCTTAAGTTGATCAAATGTAACTTTTCAGGTGAATCTGTTTTCATTATCCAAGGTGATTGAAGTGAAGCATGAAAATAACCTAATATCTACTATAGAAGCTCGAGAGTTCTTGAGAAAGTGTTGTCAGGGATATTTGGCGATAGTTAAAGATATGGAGATATAGATTCCAGCATTAGAACAAGTCCCAATGGTGAGAGAAGTTTTTGGTGTTTTTCCTTAGAAATTGCCTGGGTTACCCCTTAGAGGGAAATCAAATTTTGTATTGATGTACTACTTAGTACTCAACCTATATCTATTCCTCCTTATAGAATGGCACCTATGGAGCATAGAGAGTTAAAGAATCAACTGTAAGATTTGTTAGACAAGGGTTTTATTCACCTTAGCACATCCCCTTGGAGTGCTCCTATACTTTTTGTAAAAAAGAAAGATGGTTCTTTCCATTTATGTATGGATTACAAGTAGTTGAACAAAGTAACAATGTGAAATAAATATCCTTTACTTGATATAGATTATGTATTTAATCTGTTGCAGGGGACTTAATGTTTTACAGAAAATTATTTGTGATCGGGTCACCATCAATTAGGAATAAGAAGCAAAGATATTCGTAAAACTGCTTTCACGACCCAATATGGTCGTTATAAATTTTTAGTGATGTCATTTGGATTAACTAATGCACCAGCTGTATTTATAAATTTGACAAACTGAGTTTTCAAGCCTTTTCTGGATCAATTTGTCATAGTCTTTATTGATAATATTCTAGTTTATTCTAAGAGTCGAGAAGAGCATAAGCAGCACTTAAGAATGGCATTGCAAGTGTTAAAGGAACACCTGTTCTATGCTAAGCTTTCTAAATGTCAGTTTTGGTTTAAAGAAAATGGTGCAAACCCACAAGGATTAAATTCCTCAAACCCATAGCTAATGCTATAGCATACACACCACAAGAAAGCTAAACAAAGGTTTACTAATCCACTTGGAACCTTTGAGCATAGACGAATAAGAACCTTGAGTATTAAAAGATGCCATAAGGTTGATCAAGCCTTGATAAGTTTGTTAGTCCTATGAAGAACCCTAGAGAGAATCCACTCTCAAGTCTAGAATTTTTAGAATTAAAATTTCATTCATTCATCTAATCTAATTACAAATGAAGGAAGAATACATGTTTATATAGTGTAAGTCAAATTTGGCTTTTATTAGCCTAGGAGGAAAACTAGGGAAAATAACTACATAATCTTAACTTAATGGCCTAGGAATCAGGAATACAAAATAGTGAAATCTTTTTGAAAACTGAAAAAGAAAGAAAATCTACTTAATTAATTCTAATTTTTATCCAAATACATAAAACTTCTAGATATTGGCATATTAAACCCATAATAACATTATTTAGGCCCAAATGAGTCAATCCATATACGGCCCTCAATCTAAGCTCTTTAATTAGTAATGTTTTAATCTAAAATAGCTCCAGCAACTCTACCTTTAGCCTAAATGATGTTAAGGACATCTTAATTAATGCTTGAATCAAATTTGTGAAAATTTTGCTTAGCCTAATTCTCTTGAACAAGTACACTTAATACTTCTTTAAGTCTTTTAGTCCTAGCTCTTATGATAGGTCCAATTGGAAGATGCAAAAAATTATTTAAAAGTTTTGAGTTAACTTGTTCTAGATCAATAGATGAGGCTTTTAAGTTAGCTTGCTTTTTTGGGCTAGCTAATTTCATCCCATGTTTACATCAGAAATAGACTTTTTGGGTCATGTGATTTCAAAGGAAGGGGTATAAGTAGATCCAAGTATAAGTATTACAAAAGTGGCTGCGACCCACTATTGCTATAGAGATTCATAGCTTCTTAGGTTTGGCAAGCTATTATTGTCAATTTGTTATGGATTTTTTAAAGATAGCTACACCATTGACAAGATTAACATAAAAGAATGTAAAGTTTTAGTGGTTTGAGGCTTATGAAGAAAGTGTTCAGATACTAAAAGACTATCTAACTTCGACACCAATTCTGACATTACCCTTTGGGTCTAAAGGATGTGTCATATATTGTGATGCCTCTAGAAAGGCTTGGGATGTGTTTTGACATATCATCATCGTGTAATTGCTTATGCCTTTAGGCAACTTAAGAAACAATCCTTGCTCTTAAAGTTTGGAGGCATTATCTTTATGGTAAGACTTGTGAAATTTACACAGATTATAAGAGCCTTAAATATTTTTTTCAATAATAGGATTTGAATCTAAGATAAAGAAAGTGGATGGAGCTACTTAAAAATTATGATTGCACTATTTTGTATCCTCCTATCAAGGCTAATGCAGTGGCAAATACCTTGAGTAAGAAGTTTACGGGAAGTCTAAGCCACATTGTAGAAGTAAGAAGACCTTTGATTGCAGACCTTCACAAGATAGAGGGTATGGGAATTCAATTTGAAATTGAAAAACTAGGAGTATTTTTAGCTCATGTACAGCTTTGTTCTTTTCTATTTGAAAGGATGAAAGTAGCTTAAGTAGAGAATGCATAGTTATCTAAGTTTATGGATAACGTCAAAAGTAAGAAAGAAAATGAGTTTACATTAGACTGAAATGGAGTTTTATGAGTTGGTGCATGGCTATATGTATCGAATGTGAGATATCTGAGGAAAGAACTATGGAAAAGGCTCATTGCTCTTTGTATACTATTCATTTAGGTTCTACAAAAATGTATCAAGACTTGAAGCAATTGTATTGGTGAAAAGGTATAAAAATGGATATAACATATTTTGTTTCTCATTGTCTGATGTGTTAGCAAATAAAGGCTAAATATCAACCTACAGGGTTGCACCAATGATTGGTGACAATAAAATGGAAATAAGAAATCATTATTATGAATTTTATAACAGGGTTATAATATCCCATGTTTTGTAAACTAACATATGGTCCTTAAAGAATGGAATGGATTAATTAGAAAGGGGTCACAAGGAGAGAAAAGGCCAATCAGGGTTAAAAGAGCCAAATTAAGCCAAACTAATAAAAGATTAGGGATTTTAGAAACATGAGAATTGGCTTGAGAAATCAATATCCCTCACCATAATATGATGAAATGAGGATAGTAGAATAACTAGATGAGGTAGGTTTGATTAAATCCCTAATGGTATAAGACATAGAGTTTTGATTAATCATAACTTTGATCAAATCTTTTTAGACTATTTTAATCCTTATAACCTCAAAATAAATATAAGAGGAAAGTCTAAATTTCAGTGTAGACCTATTGATTTCTAAACATACTGAGAAATGAGCTCAAAATGAGGAATTAAAATTTTGGGATGTAATGGTCATTTTTAAAATTGTTAAAAAATATCTTAGATATTTCTTGGTTCTTATCTATACATCATGCCACTTTTTCTCCTCCATTCTAACTAACTTTGGATAGCTCCAAGCACCTATCCAAGAAGGCATGAAAGAGGGAAGAAAAAGAAGGAAAGAAGGCTATGTATAGGTAAGTAAACTTGCAAAATTTGATTATGATGTAGTTATAAAACTTCTCCTACTCCATCTCCTCATTATCTTGGTGGTTTTGGTTTCTCAAAAGGGGGAATTTTGTGGTTAGTCCCTTGAGTGAAAAAGCTCCTTTAGGGAAATCAATTGTACCAAAATAATCTTCATCAAGAGCACATTAAAACAATAGATGATTTTGCTAGGAAAAAATTGTATTCTTTGGGATTCCAAGCCCTCATTGTAACACCATAATTTGTAACTCATTTCATAACATTCTTATGCATCACATCAACAATTCCATGAACGAAGTGTGAAAAGTCCATTAAAATAATACATTTTCTTACATTACGTCGTGTATAAAAATTCCATTCAGTGTCACGTGGACCGTGTGAGCCCATACCATACATTATCATATTTAATTACATGAATACAACCCATTTGAATCATAGAATGTGGCCTACAACTCATGGAACTCAAAGGAAAGCTCAAAATATTCATGTATATTTTCGGCCAGAATTTTACTCTTTTCTAACCAAACTTTGGAAATTCATAACTAATTCTAGAAAAATCAAAATCATACATTCTTGGCCATTCTAGAAAGCTATGAATGTTTAATTCATACTAAAAATATGCTCAGACCATAACATCTATCACAGAGGACGTTTGACATTTGAAATAGTCCAGAAGTCAAACTGCTCACTGGTGCTATCGCAGATTTCTGCAGCAAATTTTGAAAATGTCCAATTAATTCCAAAAGACTCCAATCTATGCAAATGATACCAATTTAGAAAGCTGTGGATGTCAGATAGATGGAAAAAATAACTCTATACCAGCTCAGGCATGCCAAGACCTCGAAGTTCAATAGAACAGTAACTGAGATCGGGTCAAATCCTTGATACTAGACAGAATCTTCAAAACTTTATATCTCCATCTCTAGACCTCCAAATTAGGTGCTTCTAATTGGCACAAATCATGGGAATTTTTTGTTTCTCTGTATAAAATTTCATGGTATTTGGACATCATTTGAGCCTTGTGTAACAGATTTTATTTTCGGACCAGTATGAACAGTGACATAACTAAAACCAGAAAATTTCCCAACTTTGGAAATTTATCAAATATTCTATAGATCTCTAAAAATTATGTTCTTTAGCTTCCTAAAAAGCTCTCAACAAGCTCTAATTTCATGCCAAATCTTACTTATTTGGCCAAAAAGTGACATAGGGTTCCATTATAGTCAAATTTGGCTCTATATAAGATACCAAATTGTCTAAATGGCTTCCCTTGGGGTTTGGCACCACTTGGATAAGTCTAAAAGCATAATTAGGACTTGTATGAGCTACCCAAATGGTCCCAAAATCTCATACATTTCATTTTGACTATTTCATCCACACATATGCATAATTCCATCATACTATTCATGAAGCTAATTTGCCATCATATACTTAATTCACATTCTAGTGGCTACATAACATATTCTCTCATTCATACATGGCATAATATCATAATTACACATGTTCAAGAGGTCATAGACTATAACATCATGGGATTACATTCTTTGACATAAATATGGCCTTAAAGAACCAAAAACTATGCATTAGGTTGTCAATCTCTCTTCTTCAAGGTGGTTAGCTTCCATTATCTTATCCACTTAGTCCACCTAACATATTAGATCATTGAAGAGGAGGGAATGAGATTCAAAGAATCCCAATAGCTCATCTCCCATTCAATCATACATAATGAATGCAAATAAGTCTCATAAATGCATGCATGGCATGTGGACATGTGCAAACATTCAAGAATCATTTTCATCATTCAAGAAAGTCATATATAGCATACAAAGGCTTGCCAAGCAAGTGGATTGGCCTCACCCAATTTATTATAGATTTTAAACTTGCCTTACCCATTCTTTAATGCATTCTTGGACTCAACCATGCTCTTGGGAGCCCACTTTGCTTTTGGGAGATTTTTTGCTTTGTCTCAACCAATCCTAAGGGTTCTTAGCTCGTCCTCACCATAGCTAAGGGTTCTTGACCTCACCACACTTAAGCAAACCCAAGCACACATTAAAACATCATATGAAACATAATATGTCATTATAAAATCATGGCATATGAAATCATGCTATCATACTTTTCATGACTTAAAAATACACATACACACATTCTAAGACAAGCTAAGCATACATCCATGCATGAGAGAAGGTGGAGAGAGCTACATTATACATAATCACACACTATTCTTCTTGAATCAAGGCTTCCTCTTTCAGCCACACACATACACAAACTTATAAAGATGCTTCCTCTTCACCTAGACACAATTTATGGAAGCCAATTAGGTTCATGAAACAAATTCTAAGGCCACATAACTTGCTTAAACACTAAGTTGTTCTATAAACCCCATCATGGTCCATAATTACACCTAATGAAGCAACATCCCTTAAATAAATTCTAGGCTCCATTCTTTCCTTTCAAATATGATTCTTGACTCCTTTTAAGCCTTTTGGAGTTATCACACAATTAAAACAAAGAGCCTAACTACATGTTGCTTCTTTAGGTCATAATATGGAACCTAAAGCACCATCTCACTTTCTGAGTTCTAAATTTTTCCCAAGGCCTCCCCTCATTTTTATTCATCATATATGACTCAAGAATGAGTTTAGAAAAATTTAAAACTCTCCCTAGGTATGCTAACCTCTCTTGGCCGAACCTAAGAAGCATTTTGCTCTCCATGAACTTTGCTTTGTTTTCTTGATGGACGAAGCACATGGGGAGACTTCTAGGGATCTTAAGAGCTCATTTAAACTCTCATTTAGATATAGGAATCAAGGTATCAAATCAAATTTGGCAAGGAACATATGAAACCCTAGACTTTGTATCTTGAATTTTCATGGTTATTTGTTAATTCTCTTTGCATATTCTTAATCTCCATACCCTTTTTCGTTAGAATCACCCTTGGTTCTGCCTAAAAATCAACTCCTCTTATGTCTTCTCAAGTGGGGAGAAATGGTGGAGAAGGGGAGCAAAGGGTAGCAACCATGGAAGAAGAAAATACCTTGTCTTCATGACTTTTCTCACTTTAATCTTGTGTTCTTTGAACTCCTCTCTTCAAATCCCAATTTTCCCCTCAATTTATCCCTTAAAATAGATTTACAAACTTTATTATAATCATAGGAAATAAAGGAGAATGAAGGAGAAGAGGTTTGGAAGAGAAAGAGCATGAAAAACCATGAAAATCCATACCTTTCTACCTTGAATTTCTCCTCCTTTTCCTTATCCTCTTGTGCGCCTCATCCCTTAGGGTTTTCCTCTAGTTTAAGGTAGAACATGGTCATGCATAATGAAGGGAGAAGAAGGGTGCATCATATATATAGGTGGGAGGAAGTTACACTTTTCAAAAATTCTCATTTTGCCCTTCATTCTTGGCATTTTCGTTTCTCCTTTATTTTAGCTCCTTTTTTAGAACCATCTTTTCCATTATGAAATTTAGGTTCCCAATTTAGTAAAGTGCCTTTAGAATCACTCAAATTGGAGTTAAAACCTTCCCAAAAAAATCCATCAAAGTTTGAGTACATTGACATTGGAAAACGTCTACCAGAGAGGCTTTAGCTATCCCAGGGCTTTCCATGAATTTTAGGGCCTCTGAGAACCCTAGGGAGCTCAAAAATTTCATTTGAAAAGCCTTCTTTTTCATTATAAAATTTAGGTTCCCAATTTAGTAAAATTCCTTTAGAATCACTCAAATTAGAGTTAAAACCTTCCCAAACAAATCCATCAAAGTTTGCGTACATTGACATTGGAAAACGTCCACAAAAAGGCTTTAGCTGTCCTAGGGCTTTCCATAGTTTTTAAGACCTCTAAGAACCCTAGGGAGCTCAAAAATTTCATTTGAAAAGCCCTCTTTTCCATTACAAAATTTAGGTTCTCAATTTAGTAAAATGCCTTTAGAATCAATCAAATTAGAGTTAAAACCTTTCCAAACAAATCCATCAAAGTTTGCGTACATTGACATTGGAAAACGTCCACCAAAGAGGCTTTAGCTGTCCTGGAGCTTTTCATGGTTTTTAGGGCCTCTGAAAACCCTAGGGAGCTTAAAACTTTCATTTGAAAAGCCCTCTTGTGTGAATTCCAAAATTTACTCAAAATTATGAAAATGCCATTACATTTCGTAATCTTTTCGTAAGAAATTGTTTCTTCATTGTAGCTCCATTTTTCTTTTCGTCTAAGCCTGGGATTCTCATTTTTAGGAGTCTAAAATACTTCTCAAATTTTTTGGGCCCTTAACTACATCATTTTGGGGAACTTCCTTTTGTATCCAATGAATTTTATTTGTTTATAGAGAAACCGTACATTACATTTCTCACGTTTTCTCTCATTTTTCAAAAAATTGGATGTTACACTCATAGCTTCAACGAACATGGGAATAGAAGGAAACATATATAAAATTGAAGGAAACTTTTTGAAAATGAGGCTTTTTAAGGGTAAAGAATAATGATATGTTAATAGAATTGATAAAGGACTAAAGGATTGGCATATAGCTTCACCTAGAGTTTGGTTTTGGCTTTGAGAGATTTAAAACCCTAAGAGAGCTAATTAATCCCTCTAATAATATAGTTGTGTTAGAAATGAATTTTGAAGATTATGAAACCATCAAATTCCCTATGGAATGAATGAAAACTCTAAGATGGAAGTGTGTGTGTATGACTTGGCCATATGGTGAAATGGATGCCTAGGGAATTGTTTCATTGATTACAAGGTTATGAATGGTCTAGACATAAATTATAAACACTAATAGAGTCATTGAAATGAATTTAGGAGCTTTAATTTTGAAAGTACAAAATTAAGGTTCAATGATGCCTAAATGGACCATATGACTCTAGGTGGGTTCAATTATATTTTTAATGACTCTAATGAATTTCATAGGAATTATAAAAGGTCATATATGATGAGATTTTAAAGTCTAGAAATTGAATTTTAGAAGTGGCTTCTTAAGTCATTCAAAGAGACCATAAATTATACCTAACACCTAATTTGTATATAAAAGGCTAACATGAGTGTAACTATGGTTTCATTGATTATTTTATGCTTCATTTAATGTGTTTAGGCCAAACAAGTGAAATCATATCTACGTGTGTGTGAGACTATGGAAACAAAGAGAGGAGACAATGGAATTTATTGATTTGGTAGCTTTTCCTTTATTCTTATATATGTGTGGTTGATTTGCTTAAATTTCTTGGTCGCTTGTATGCATTGTTTGCAAATTATGTGAATTGTTGATTGTTTGAGTATAATATGCAATTATATAACATTCATTTGTATTTGAGGTTAGATTGGCTTTTAGATGAGTGAGGCTATGCTAAAAATCCTTTGATAATGGGTGAGGTTAGGTCAAAAGTCCTCAAATATAAGTGAGGTTAGGCCATAATTCCATGATCAATATGTCATAATTCTAACTAAAATATCATATAAATAGGTCCAAAGTTTGGCCCCAAGGGACCCTACATATAACCTTTCTCATTTGGCTTATAATCCTACATCAAGTGCATCAACGACCACCTTAACAAGCAAATATAACATTTAATTGCATTTGATGGCTCAAATAATAGCTAGCCCCATTATTACCTTAATTCTAACAATCCAAAGTAAAAATAACAATTGAAATATTCCAACTCCAACAATAAAATACTATAGCCATAACAATATTAAACTATAATTTCACAAACTTATCTTAGCCAAACAAGAGACAAAGTGATCAAAACCAATCCAATCTATAATCATGCGCACATTCTTGTCCTTAGAGAAGAAAATGAGGGATATCCAAGCAAAACTCTCATATAAAAATGTAATCATGCATAGTCTTGACTATAAGGGGAGAAATAAGGAAAACCTCAACATAACTCTACTTTTTGAACCAAATCTCATTCCATTCTATAATTCAAGTGTTAAAGTCTTTTTAGTTTAGCATATCCATACACTTCCATTTCTAAATACATGTTTATACTAAATTAAGGCTTAAAAGTTGCATCAACACTCTTCAACTAAGATCCATCATCCTAATTAGTTACAATACAAAAGAATGGCATAATTCAAAATGATCAGCCCCAAAGCTATGTCCAATACAATTTGTTATAACAAAAATAACCAAATACACCAAAAGTCTCTAGGTAAGCTCTTGGCCTCTCAAGGGACAACTTGCTTACCCTTATCTTTTGTACAAATTTCACTTGGCATGAGTTAGTTTACATACAAATAATGAGATATATAATCTCAGTAGCAAATTCCATCATTCTAAGCATACATAGTGTCACTTTAGCAAAGGAACACAACCATGTATAAATGTCATTATAAAGGCATTTAGGTTAGCAATCATGTAAGCTAGCTAATGGCTATTATTTCATGAATTTGCATACTTTTTATTAGCATAGGAAGAGCTACAACACTCAATTCCTTACCTCATCATACTTGATGCCATAAGGCACTCCTAAATAAAAGGGCACATGAAACGTGACATACATAGCCAACTCATGTCATAAAACATTTATAATTACAACATACATTCATATACAAGCATTCCCATGCCAAGCAACATATATGCATACAAAAAAGGATAGAATTACTACCATAGAGATTCACCACCCACCACCAAGTAAGCTCTTGAACTCCTATGCACAACAAGGTCCTCCTTCTTGGCCGAACACTCTCAAGCAATACCAATCAACTTAAATAGCCTAAAAACATCTTTTTTGCATAACATAATAAGAAACTAGGTATTTAATCATTTAATCCTATGCTTATTCTGAATTTAACATGTAAAAAGAGCTTCCATACCACACTTTGGATTCCAAAACATGCTTTAACTATCTAGGCTTCATATTTAATCATATCATGGCCTATGTCTTGCCATTCCAATGATCAATCTATGCTAAAACTCAAAAATTCTCATTACTAACAACTTTTTTTAGTTACCCCTTTCTTAGGCAAAAATTTAAGAATTTTAATTGGGGAGGATTTTCATGCATCTTAGGCTTTCTAAATTCCTTATATTCACCTTAAAGAACACTTTAAATACCCATTTTGTAACATCCAGTTCTCTGAAAATGTGAGAAACGTAATGTATGATTTCTTCGAAAACAAATGAAACTCACCAGATATAAAAGAAAGTCCCCTAAAATGAATTAGTTAAGGTCTCAAAAAATTTAAGAAGCATTCTAGACTCCTAAAAATGAGAATCCCAGGCTCAGGAAGAAAGAAAAACGGAGCTAGAATGAAGAAATAATTTCTTACGAAAAACTTATGAAACGTAATAGCATTTTCATAATTTTGAGTAAATTTTGAAATTTACATAGAAGGACTTTTTAAATGAAATTTTTGAGTTCTTCGAGGTTCTCAGAAGCCTTAAAAACTATGGAAAGCCTTGGGACAATTAAATCATCTCCAGTAAATGTTTTTTAATGTCAGTGCACTTGAACTTTGACGAATTCGTTTGGAAAGGCTTTAGCTCTGATTTGAGTGATTCCAAAGGCATTTTACTAAATTGGGAACTAAATTTCATAATGGAAAAGACATTTCTCAAAAAGGAGCTAAAATACATTAGAAACAAAAATATCAAAAATCAAGAGCAAAATTAGAATTTTTAAGAAAATGGAAGCTTCTTGAACACACTTTAAGTTTCTTATTTCTTCTCCCCTTCATTTTCATGACCCATTCTACCCAAAAACCAGGGAAAACACTAGCTCTCTCAGGTACACCATGGATGAGAAGAAAGGAGGAGAAAAAGTAAGGAAAAGGTAAGGAATTTCATGGATTTTCATGCCCCTTCTTCTTCCAAACTTGTTCCTCTCCTCTTGAGCTTTCTTTCTATGATTATAATGAAGTTTATAAATCTATTTTAAAGGATAAATTGAGGGAAAATTTTGGATTTGAAGAGAGGAGCTCAAAGAACACAAGATTCAAGTGAGAAAAAGCAAGAAAACAAGGTAATTTCTTCTTCTATGGTTGCTACCATTGCTCTCCTTCTCCACCATTTCACCCCACTTGAGAAGACCTAAGAGGACTTAGTTTTTAGGCAGAACCAAGAGTGATTCTTAGGGAAAAGGGTGTAGAGATTAAGAATATACAAAGAGAATTAACAAATAACCATGAAAATTTAAAGTGCAAAGTCTAGGGTTTCATATATTCCTTATAAAATCTGATTTGATACCTTGATTCCTATGTCTAAATGAGAGTTTAAATAAGCTCTTAAGATCCTTAGAAGTCTCCCTATGTGCTTCCTCTATCAAAGAAACAAAGCAAAGTCCATGAAGGCCACTATGCTTCATTATCTTGGCCTAAGAGGGTTACCATACCTAGTGAGATTTTTAAATTTTTTTAAACCCATTTTTGAGTCATATATGATGAATGAATATGAGGAGAAGCCTTGGAAAAATTTAAAAATCTTATAGAATGAGTTGATGCTTTATATTTTATAATATAACCTAAAGAAGCAACATGTAGTTAGGCTTTTTATTTTAATTGTGTGATGACCCCAAGAGGCTTAAAAGGAGTCAAGAATCATATTTGAAAGGAAATAATGGAGCCTAGAATTTATTTGAGGGGTGTTGCTTCATTAGGTGCATTCTTGGAAACATAAAGGGACTAATGAGCCAAGTTAGTATCTAAGCAAGTTGTGTGGCCTTAGACTTTGCTTCAAGAGTATAATTAGCTTCCATACGATGTGTCTAGGCTAAGAGGAATGATCTCCACCTTCTTGGGTGTGTGAGGTCAAGGGAGAGGATTCAAGGCTTAAGGAAAAAGTGTACAAATGCTACCAAGGTAACTCTCTCTACCTTCTCTCATGCATGATTGCTTGCTTTACTTATCTTTGAATGTGTGTATGTGTATTTTAAGCCATGAAAGGTTCTTTAGCATGACTTTGATTCCATAGTGCCATGACATTACAATATCTTTCATATGATATTTATGATGTGTGCTTGGGTTTGCTTGAGTGTGGTAAGGCCAAGAACCTTTAGTCATGGTGAGGATAAGCCAAAAAGATTGGTTGAGACAAAGTAAAGAGTCTCCCAAAAGTGAGGTTGACTCCCAAGAGCATAGTTGAGTCCAAGAACCTCTTAAAGAATGGGTGAGGCAAGTCCAAAATCTACAAGTAAATAGATGAGGCCAATCCACTTGCTCAGCAAACCTATGTATACTAGGTATGATTTTTTCAAATGCTAAGAATGCTTCTTAAATGATTGCACATGTCCATATGCCATGTATGCATTTGTGAGACTTGTTTTGCATGCTTTATGTATGATTGAATAGGAGATGAGCTATTAGGATTCTTTAAATCTCATCCCCTCCTCTCTAATGTTCTAACATGCTAGGTGGACCAAGAGAGTAAGGTAATAGAAGCCAACCACCTTGAAGAAGAGAGCTTGACACCATAATGCATGATATTTAGTTCTTTAAGGCCATACAAATGGCAAAAGATGCAACCAATAGATGTATATGTATTATGTTGTTATGAACACATGTAATTATGATAATATGACATGTATAAATAGGAGAATGTATTATGTGACCATTAGCTTGTATTTGAACATGTTTTGGCAAATGAGCTTCTTAGATGACATTATGGAATTGTGCATAACTGTGAGTGAAATGGTCAAAATGATATGCATGAGGTTTGAGACCATTGGGGCAACTCACAAAAGTCTTAATTATGCTTTTAAACTTACCCAAGAGGTTTCAAACCTCAAGGAAAGCCATTTGGACATTTTGGTATCCCATATGGAGCTAAAATTAACCATAATGGAAATCTATATCACTTTTTGTCCAAATGAGCTTTTCCTGATGTGATATTTGGCATGCTATTAGATCTTATTGGGATCTTTTTAGGAAGCTAAAGATTATAATTTTTAGAGGTCTACAGAATATTTGATGAATTTTCAAAGTTAGAAAATTTCTTGATTTTGGTCATGTCACTGTTCATACTGGTCTGAAAATGAAACCTATCACACAGGGCTCAAATGATGTCCAATTGCCACAAAATTTTATACAAAAAAACTATACATTTCCAATGACTTGTGCCAACTGGAGCACCTCATTTGGATGTCTAGAAAGGGAGATATGAATTTTCAAAGAATATGTCGAGTATCAGGAACTCTACCCGACCTCAGTTACTGTTTGATTGAATTTTGAGGTCTGGGCATGCCTAAACTAGTCTAAAGTTATTTTTTTACTCTATCTAACATCCACAGATTTTGAGATTGGTATTATTTACATGGATTGAATTTTTTTGAAATTAATTGGATATTTTTGAATTTTACTACAGAATTTTGTGACCGCACCATTGAACTACCTAACCTCTGGACTATTTCGCATGTCAAACGTCCTCTGTGTTGGATGTTATGGTCTGAACATATTTTTAGTATGAATTAGACATGTGTAACTTTCCAAAAATTTCCAACAATACATGATTTTGATTTTTTTACAATTAGTTATGATTTTCCAAAGTTTGTGACAGAAATGAGCAAATTCTAGCCGAAATTATATATGTATATTTCATGCTTCCCTTCAAGTTCCTTGAGTTGTAGGGTACTTTTGATGATATAAATGAGTTGTATTCATATAATTAAATATGAGAATATGATTTATCAATTCACATGATCCACATGACACCTAATGGAATTTTTATACGCGACACAATGCTCAAATATTCATTATTTTATGCTATTTTCTTAGCTATTCCATGAGTTACATAATATGAAGCATGAGAATAGCATGGGATAAGCTAGAAAATTATGGTGTTACATTTATTGGTATCAGAGAAAAGTTTTGGGCTCTCTCGAATTGGATTTGGCTTGAGAATGTAGCAATAGGGCTATGTAAAAGGCTTGAACGGATAGGTAGAGCCTTATATAAGACATGTTAGGTGTATGAGTATAGTTTATGGCTTTGTTCATGATGAGTAAGTTGTAGAATGGTCTTGGAGTAGTTAGTGGACACCAAGAAAGAGTGGCCTCTAGAGTAGCTTGAGTAGAGCTAAGCTTAAGCGAAGTTAAGGGATCTGACGGCTAGAGCTTAATAAGATGTGATAGCTCACGCGGGATCAGTGGTAAGCCCTAGATATAAATAATGAGAAATGACCTTGTTAATATGAAGAGGCTTGCTAAAGAGAGTATGTGAGGCTAATTCTCACTGGTAGTCATACTCAAACCATTTTGAGATGTCCTGCTTAATGTAGAGACAAGTAGTGATGCAGCGCAGTGTGAGATGAGACTTCGGCTGCACAGGACTAGTCTAAAGGGGGAAATGAGAAAAAAAGTCACCCCCTAGCCACAACACCCAAATGTCTAGATAAGTTTTAGAGCCCAAAAGGTAAATTCCCTTATGCCAGAGGTTAAGTTATGAGCTACACCCCTAGAGCCCAACAGCCCAAAGAGGATAGGTAGTTATGTATAAATGAAGCAAGAAGTCAAATCCTCTAACTTGATGATGGGATAGATATAGAGGCAATGAGGCTCGGGTTGGTAGTTAAAGATGAAAATCTAATCCCTGAAAAAACAAGCTAATCAGAGGCCATTAGCCACAGCCAATTAATTACTTAGTCGCAGCTAACTATTCCATAGAAGCAGCAAGGCAATCCAAAGAGTTCTTCATCGTGGCCAATTAAGAAATTAGCTATGACCAATACTCAGACAGAAAAACTAGGGTGAACCTGAGGCTGATTAGCAATGGTGAATGACATGTTAGCCGCAGCGAATGGCATCATGAATGCCTTGTTGGTCATATTCAGGCTAACTTGAAGAAGGAGTTGATAAGGGGTCAAATAACCCACAAAAAGCGGAAACCCCTAGTATAAGTAGAGAAAAAGGTAGTAAATAGTCACGGAAGATCAGTAAGGAATCTATGAGCCTACCAAATGAGACTGAGAAAAAAGCTCAACCTAGAGAAGGTTAGACACAGGAATGATAAAGTTGTTGAGACCCGCCTTTAAGGCGTTAACTCTAACCTAGGGTGTTACCCTGTGAGACATTGAATGATAGAACATTACAGCCTCAAAATAACATAAGATAAGACTGAGGCATATAGCGAGTGGCCTAGAAAGATGTACCTCATAAGTAACACCTAGAGGTAAGCATGAGTAGCCTAGTAACAGAGGCTCAAAAAAAAAAAGAATGAGAATAGTTAGTAAGCTACAAGTCTGATGAGATGACTAGCCTAGGCTGAGCATATGCAAAAACTTGGGGGAGATGACCAGTAGCATCGTTCCAGGTGAGATATGTGAATGAAAGGTTTAGTGAAAGTTCTCTCTGGATCAAAAAAGAAATGATAAGACATCCTGATGTTAGGGAAACCACCTAGTAGTGGTTAGTAAATTCTCCTAGATAGACCCCCCTGAGTCATAAAGTACAGTGATAAGGAAAAGAGGAAGAGCTGAGAAACTAGCTATAGAAAAGATACCCTCGCTTTAGTAATGACTAAATGAGTAGACTAAGCCCAAAAAGATAAATAGATAGGGGTCCAATAATCAGTTAGATGAGCTCCTTAATATGAAAATAATATAAGGTTAAGGCACATGAGTGATTAGAGTACCCAATAGAGCATAAGCTTTCAGTGAAGTAGAATCCATACATTAAGAGTACGTATTCTGGATTAGGTTAGCAAACCCTAGAAATAGCATACTGAGCTCCTGGGATGAGGCTAAAGAGATTAAACAGAGAGAAAGCCTAGCTCTAATCTGAACATAGAAGTAAGCTGAGACTGACAGGTAGTGCCTTAGTACCTTCAAAGAAGCTCAAGAGAACTAGAGACCACCTAAGAAGGCGAGCCTCGTAGTATATAGAGAAAGGGTGTATGCCCAAAGCGTCATAAAATGAAATTGTTGGAATTATATAAAATAGAATTCTTTTTACCGAGGGATGGTCTAGTTAAGAGCAGAGTAAGAGTATGAGCGAAAAAGTAGACCCCTTTGATGCTCTAAAGAGTGAATAAGTATAGAACCCTGAGAAAATATAGGTGCTCTTGAGCATAAAGAAATCTGAACTAGCCACAGAGACAGCCAGTAGTAGAACATTCTTTTACTTAAGTAAGAGGATAAGAAAGGTAGAAAGAGAAATTATGACAATGTTCAAGCTGAGGACATACTAGATTGAGAATAGATATTCAATTAATGTGTTTGAGTACTTAAGAAAGCACATTTGTCCTTGGCATAAATGCCCTTTTTGCATGATAGTGCCTGAAGTAAAAATAGTCAGGTAATGTAAAGAGATCTCGAGATGAAGCAGAGACAGAATCCTATTTTTCTTGAGCACTCTACGAGAATAAGGCAAATAAAGAAAAGTAAGAAAGGAATGCTTTAGATTGTCGGGAAACTTGTAATATATAGGCGATAGTGACTTTAAGCTCAGTCATGAGGTGCTCGTGTATTAGTATTTGATGTTATGGTTTGCTTACAATAATGGTTACATAATATTATGCCTGATCAACCTAATAGTAATGTAACTGGAGTGCATAGCAAACGATGACATCAATCACCAAAGTGTCTCGGCAATCAAAAAGTATCCTAATTAGTTAAAGAATGAGATGAGTCAGAAAAGAAAGGTAAAAGGATTCCAATAATATCAGAATAGTAAGGAAAGCATGCAGAAAGAGATCCCTAGTAGAAAATGTTTAGATTCAGTATGCATAGCTTGAATCCCTTATAGTATGTGTAAATGAAATGAACAGGGAATAGTGCATAGCCTCTCTCCTACTAGAGATATTAGCCACACTTAGCGTGTAAGATGCCCTAGTGCTAAGCACTTAAAAGCAAAATGTGGGCATAGTTAGAAACTACAAGATATGAGAGGAAGGCTAAAACGAATATATGTACAGTAAGTAAGTCAATAAAGTAAGAAAAGAAAGCCCAAGTACAAAAAGGATGAAATGGGAATCTGAGGATCCCATAAGGAGTAATGAATAAAAATTTAAATGCTCCTAAGTATCAGTATGATGGGGTCCTAGAGAATGACATAACACATAACCCACTTAGCACGAAGAGCACGATGTACTTCTGAGCTTAGCCTTAGCTATTATGAGCAATGGTAATCGGACTTAGTGAGTATGTATTTTACTATTAGATACAGTAATCTTAGGCTTTGACGTCTCCCAAAGATGGATCACAGTAGATCCTAGCACAGCACAATAAGTTATAGTAGACCCTAGCAGGGCTCTGAAAGGTCACAGTAGACCTAGAAGTCACAGTAGATCCCACAAAATTATAGAGAGCCCTAGCAATAGCATGATAGTTCTTTGGTGAAATGATGGCCTGAGATAGCTTTTACAGAGTAATTAGTCTCAGAAACCAATACAGTTTTAGCTAGCTTTTGTCTCAGAGACTAGAGATCTCCTAAGTCTAGTAAACAATTGCCACAAGATATGAAAGCTTTACTCAAACAATTATACCACTGACTAGATCTCTCTAGAGATGAGCATAGTGCATGGGATGAGAAAAGCAAGAAATTAGCTTTCCAAAGTTAGAGCCAGATGAACCTAGCAGATAGTAGCCCTGACTGAGGGATAGAAAGATCCTCGCATGCTAGCCTATGTATTCAAAAAGGGGTCAGGTGCAGTTTTTACATGAGGTAAATGGTACAGTATATCTCCAATGAGTAAAACTGTGAGAATAGCTAGCATCCCACTAAAGTTCAATAATAGTCAGTGGTAGTAGCTCTTCGGTGCCAATATGAGCCACACATGTTAGGCTTATCAGTGCTGAAATAAGGGACTATAAAATGCCACTGTAAGTGAGCAAAGAGAGTGAGAAAAAGTCCCAGGCTACCAATATGGATGTAGTAGTAAACAGAGAAACTAAGATTATTAAAAGTAGAATTGACGGGCTTGTCGTGTAACCCTCAAAATAAAACTAAGTTGAATATTAAATATAGCAAGTGGCACAACCTAGGTCATCTCCCTTGGAATTGGAATTCAATGTTCAATTAGGTTCTCTAAGTGTTCTAAGATCCTAGAACTATCTAGTTTGGGGGGTTTTTGAATGAATTAAACTATCCTAAAACTAAATTGAATCAAAATTCCTAAATTCTACCTAATTGTGTGAATTGTAAATGATAATGGCTTGTGACTAGCTTAGGAATCGTCTCTTGGTATCCACTATCCTTATCCTATTCCAATTTTGATTAATTATGGCCTAAGATTCCTAATTATGTTCATTAGCAAATGATCTTGAATAACCATTCAAGATTCAAGAGATTAATAATCTAATGTTGAATTGAGACCTCAATCCCGCATTAAACCGTTAACTTCTTGTCCTTAAGATCAATGAACATCCAACTTGATTGATTAACTAATTAATTATCTTCTGATTCATCATCCAAAAATGTTTAATTAACCAAATAAACACTAAGGAATTCTCAAATCAAACAATCAAATACAAAATCTCACTCATGCATTTCATCGAACACCTTCGTGGCATACATGGGAGATTAGAGAGAATAATGAGAAACCAGATTCAATCTAACTAATTAATCAACAAAAAAGGTTTCCTAATCAGTGTCTAACCAGCCACTAATTAATTACACAAATTCTAAATCAAATACAACTCAACCGAGATTGTACAGAATAAGAAAAAGTGTAGGAAAATTAAAGAAATCTTAGCCAAAATTCTGCTTCTTCAACAAGGATTCAAGCTTCAGCCCAAGAGCTTCCTCCCTTGCTAGCCTCAAGATGGAGATTAGATCTTCATTCGGTGGATGGAGATGGAGATGGAGAATGGAATGGAGAGAATTATGTGGAGTGGACAAAGGCGAAGGGGTGGATGTGTGCGTTGTGGGTGAGAGGCGTGGGTGAATGAGACGTCTGAATGGCTAGGGTTTGAGCGTATATAAAGAGACGATGGAATGGGAAGAAGGCGTGAATGGGCTGGAATGTGGATGGAGGCGTGTGATGAATGGAGACGTCTGGTGAATGGAGACGTCTGGTTGTGTATTTCTGCTCCCTTTCACGTGCTATTCATTAATCAATTCACGTGCTCAGCTTTTGTTCCATTTGCCTGAAGCTATTATGCATGAGATGGGCCCCACTTTATTATTCAGCTCATGCACCCACGTTACTGCTTTCCAGACGTAACTTCTGCAGCTTCTTCGTGGCTTTGGTTCTGCATGACTTGTGGCTTTGCTTCCTCAGCCAAACGTTAAAGTCGTAGCTTCAGCTCTGTTCAGCAGCTTCATTCCTTCTCAAACCAGACTTGCACCGTGGCTCTGCATGTGTTTTAAGTGTATAAACGTGGGACCCACTGTGAATATAATAACCCACATTTTGCTGCAGCGTTTCTTCGTTCGTTGCTGTCCAGATTTTCTCTTCATGCAGCTGCTCTTTGTTGCTCTGTAGCTACTGTACAGACTTTAACTCATTGCCTTTCATTCTTAGCTTCATCTGCCTCTTCGTTGCCTCTCTTTGTTCTACCCAGCTCGTCACTTTCACCACGTGTTTGTTCTGTTCTGCATGAAAGCTCCTTCTCTCATCTCTCTTCCTCATCCAGCGCTGAAGCTTCTCGCGTTTCTCGTTCTCTCCCTTGTTCTGCCTTTTGCTTCGTGCATGTTTAGCTACTGCCCCCATGTGATTTTCTTCCTCTTTTCTTTTCGTGTTTCTACTTCGCTGTTTTCGTGCTTCTTCCTCAAACCAGAAACCACAGCTTCTCTCGCCTTCTCCTTCAACGTCAGCTCCTTGCTCTTCTTTAAACAGCGTCTTCCATGGTTCTGTTGCCAGCCATGCAAACCCATGCTTCATACTTCTTTATTCTTTGTTCACGTTGGCCTTGGCTTCCCTTTCCAGCTATTGTTGCTTTGTCTAGCTTAATCTGAACCCATGGCTTCTTCTCTCCAACACCATTTGTTTTTGCATGGTATGAAGCTCGTTGTTTCTTCTCAAAGAACCAGAACCATTAGCTTCTTCATTTATTCTGTGTTGCTCCTGAACCTCCTCTGTTTATTCATTCCATCTTCATGCTGCCTTGAGCAAAGACATGTGCTTCCTGGTCCTTCTTTGATATATTCATCCAAGGATCCATGCATGATCACTTCAACTCCATTCCTTCTTTTCCATTGCCCAAAATCTGCATAAAAACAAAGGAGAAAGATCACAAAATTCATTTAAAAATGATTTATGCATTTAAAATCAATTATTTTGCCAATTAATTCATAAAGTGTAGAGAATGGCTACTAAAATGAAATTCCATCTAATTGAACCCCTAAAGTCATACTTGGACACTAAAATACTTAAGTTAGGAGAATAAAATAGATGGAAATACATGTTTATCAAGAATCTCTTCAAAGAAGCTATAATCCCAGTAAGTAATTGAAATGTGAGGCCTATGACAAAAAGAAATGTGAATTGTAATTTCGGGATGAGCTAGTAAGAAAGAACATAAAGATGAATAGTAGATGGTATATTTAAATAAGTAAGCAAACAGAAAAAAAAACCTCTGATGGCTATAATGATCAAAAAAAATGATGAGATGTATGAAAAGCCATTGAGAAAGGACAAGAGAGATTTAATACAAAATAAGTTGCCTCTCAAGATATGTAAATGAGTCTATTGAAAGAAACATTAACCCCGACGACTGGGTTAAAGCTAACCCGATATGATAAGTAAGCTCTCCTAAAATCGGTCTCCAAAGTTATAAATTTCTTTCCCTTGTGAAAAGAACTAGCTAGTACGTTATGATAATAGAGCTCTCATTAAGAGCTAGTATAAAAATTCCCTGGCTAAGAAAAACTCAAAGAGTGAAATAGCTGAGAGAAGCATATAGAGCCAAGAAGAAGGGAAAGAAAAGAGCAGTTAGCCAGTGTAGAAAAGAGTAAAAGAAAGTTATACCCCAAATTTCGAGGACAAAATTTATTTAAAGGGGGAGAAATGTAACATCTAGTTCTCTGAAAACAAGAGAAAATGTGAGAAACGTAATGTACAGTTTCTCCGTAAATGAATAAAACTCATTGATATAAAAGGAAGTCCCCCAAAATGAATTATTTAAGGTTCTAAAAAATTTGGGAAGTATTCTAGACTTTTAAAAATGAGAATCCTATGCTCAGACGGAAAGAAAAATAGAGTTAGAATGAAAAAATAATTTCTTATGGAAAACTTACGAAACGTAATAGCATTTTCATAATTTTGAGCAAATTTTGGAATTCACACAAGAGGGTTTTTTAAATGAAAGTTTTGAATTCTCTAGGGTTCTCAGAAGCCCTGAAAACTATAGAAAGCCTCGAGACAGTTAAATCCCCTCCGGTGGATGTTTTCCAATGTCGGTGTATTTGAACTTTGGCAAATTTGTTCAAAAAGGTTTTAGCTCCGATTTGAGTAATTTCAAAGGCATTTTACTAAATTGGGAACCTAAATTTCATAATGGAAAAGACATTTCTCAAAAAGGAGCTAAAATGAGTTAGAAACAAAAATACCAAAAACAAAGGGCAAAATTAGAATTTTTAAGAAAGTGGAAGCTGCTTGAACACACTTTAAGTTTCTTATTTCTTCTCCCCTTCATTTGCACGACCCATTCTACCCAAAAATTAGAGAAAACACCAGCTCTCTTAGGTACACCATGGAGGAGAAGAAAAGAGGAGAAAAAGCAAGGAAAAGGTAAGGAATTTCATGGATTTTCATGCTCCTTCTTCTTTCAAACTTGTTCCTCTCCTCTTGAGCTTTCTTCCTATGATTATAATGAAATTTATAAATCTCTTTTAAGGGAGAAATTGAGGGGAAATTTCGGATTTGAAGGGAGGAGCTCAAAGAACACAAGATTCAGTGAGAAAAAGCAAGAAAACAAGGTAATTTCTTCTTCCATGGTTGGTACCATTGCTCCCCTTCTCCACCATTTCACCCCACTTGAGAAGACCTAAGAGGACTTGGTTTTTAGGTAGAACCAAGGGTGATTCTTAGGGAAAAGGGTGTAGAGATTAAGAATATGTAAAGAGAATTAACAAATAACCATGGAAATTCAAGATGCAAAGTCTAGGGTTTCATATGTTGCTTGTAAAATCTTATTTGATACCTTGATTCCTATGTCTGAATGAGAGTTTAAATGAGCTCCTAAGATCCCTAGAAGTCTCCCCATGTGCTTCCTCCATCAAGGAAATAAAGCAAAGTCCACGAAGGCCATTATGCTTCATTGTCTCGACCTAAGAGGGTTACCATACCTAGGGAGAGTTTTAAATTTTTCTAAACCCATTTTTAAGTCATATTGATGAATGAATATGAGGGGAAGCCTTGGGAAAAATTTATAAAGCTTATAGAATGATTTGATGCTTTATGTTCCATAATATGACCTAAAGAAGCAATATGTAGTTAGACTCCTTATTTTAATTGTGTGATGATCCCAAGAGGCTTAAAAGGAGTCAAAAATCATATTTGAAAGGAAATAATGAAGCCTAGAATTTATTTGAAGGGTATTGCTTCATTAGGTGCATTCTTGGAAACATAAAGGGACCAATGGGCCAAGTTAGTATCTAAGCAAGTTGTGTGGCCTTAGACTTTACTTCAAGAGTATAATTAGCTTCCATATGATGTGTCTAGGCCAAGAGGAATGATCTCCACCTTCTTGGGTGTGTGAGGTCAAGGGAGAGGATTCAAGGCTTAAGAGAAAAGTGTACAAATACTACCAAGGTAGCTCTCTCCACCTTCTCTCATGCATGATTGCTTGCTTTACTTGTCTTTGAATGTGTGTATGTGTATTTTAAGCTATGAAAAGTTCTTTAGCATGGCTTTGATTCCATGGTGCCATGATGTTACAATATGCTTTCATATGATGTTTATAATATTTGCTTGGGTTTGCTTGAGTGTGGTGAGGCCAAGAACCTTTAGCCATGGTGAGGGCCAAAAAGATTGGTTGAGACTAAGTAAAGAGTCTCCCAAAATTGAGGTTGACTCCCAAGAGCATGGTTGAGTCCAAGAACCTCTTAAAGAATGGATTAGGTAAGTCCAAAATCTATAAGTAAATGGGTGAGCCCAATCCACTTGCTCAGCAAGCCTATGTATGCTAGGTATGACTTTTTCAAATGCTAAGAATGCTCCTTGAATGATTGCACATGTCCATATGCCATGCATGCATTTGTGAGATCTATTTTGCATGCTTTTATGTATGATTGAATAGGAGATGAGCTATTAGGATTCTTTGAATCTCATCCCTTCCTCTCTAATGTTCTAACATGCTAGGTGGACCAGGAGAGCAAGTTAATGGAAGCCAACCACCTTGAAGAAGAGAGCTTGACACCATAATGCATGATTTTTAGTTCTTTAAGGCCATACAAATGGCAAAAGATGTAACCAATGGATGTATATGTACTATGATGTTATGAACACATGTAATTATGATAATATGACATGTATAAATAGGAGAATGTATTATGTGACCATTAGCTTGTGATTTGAACATGTTTTAGCAAATGAGCTTCTTATATGACATTATGGAATTGTGCATATGTGTGAGTGAAATGGCTAAAATGAGATGCATAAGGTTTAAGACCATTTGGGCAACTCACAAAAGTCCTAATTATGCTTTTAAACTTTCCCAAGTGGTGCCAAACCCCAAGGAAAGCCATTTGGACATTTTGGTATCCCATATAGAGCCAAAATTGACCATAATGGAACCCTATATTACTTTTTGTCCAAATGAGCTCTTCTTGATGTGAGATTTGGCATGCTATTAGATCTTTTTGAGGGTTTTTTGGGAAGCTAAAGATCATAATTTTTAGAGGTCTACAGAATATTTGATGAATTTTCAAAATTAGAAAATTTTCTAGTTTTGGTCATGTCACTGTTCATACTGGTCTGAAAATGAAACCTGTCACACAAGGCTCAAATGATGTCCAATTACCACAAAATTTTATACAAAGAAACTATACATTCCCAGTGACTTGTTCAACTTGAAACACCTCATTTGGATGTCTAGAGTGGGATATATGAATTTTCAAAGAATCTGTCCAGTACTAGGAACTCCACCTGACCTCAATTACTGTTTGATTAAATTTTGCAGTCTGGGCATACCTAAACTGGTCTGGAGTTATTTTTTTCCTCTAGATAACATCTATAGCTTTTCCAATTGGTATCATTTGTATAGATTGGATTTTTTTGAAATTAATTGAAAATTTTTGAAATTTTCTACAGAATTCTGTAATAGTACCAATGAACAGCCTGACCTCTTGACCATTTTACATGTCAAATGTCCTTTGTGTTGAATTTTATGGTTTGGAAATATTTTTAGTATGAAGTATACATATGTAGATTTCCAGATTGGCCAAGAATGCATAATTTCAATTTTTCTAGAATTAATTATGATTTTCCAAAATTTGTGATAGAAATGAGCGAATTCTCACTGAAATTATATATGTAGATTTCATGCTTCCCTTCGAATTCCTTAAGATGTAGGCCACTTTTGATGATGCAAATGAGTTGTATTCATGTAATTAAATATGAGAATATGATGTATCAGCTCACATGGTCTACGTGACACCTAATAAAATTTTTATACACGACACAACGCTCAAATATTCATTATTTTATGCTATTTTCTTAGCTTTTCCATGAGTTACATAATGTGAAGCATGAGAATAGCATGGGATAAGTTAGTAAATTATAGTGTTACACATTTGGTCTAATTCTTCCAATTATATCTATGACTCAATTTCCCCTCTTGGGTCTCAAAACTTAATATTGTACGAAACTTAGAACCATTCAATTTTCTTGACTCAAGTTTCATTTTCACAACTAAATTAATATTCTTGGATTAAATATAACTCATAAGGGTTACCATAACAACCAAATTTCAGTATATACATCACAATCCCAATTCCTTACATCAAACATAACCAATATTCAATAATGCATAAACTTTGCAAAATTGGCATCATAATAATTCAAGACCAACTCTAATGTACTTAGTTAGGCCTTTTTAATCTCAATTAATTCATCAATCTTGTAATTATCTTTTTATGACCAATATGTACCCTGTAGCCCCTAATTTTGAGAATTTCATTTAACCTACTCTAAATAATGTCCAAAACATACTTTTATGTTCTTTAATACTATACTTAAGCAAGAGTAACATCACATTCAGCCCCACCTCCATGACAAAAAATTAGAAGGAATTAGGCATTTCAAAATACAAGTTTTCTTAGTGAAAAACTTATATGAAAATGCTTAGCACTTTACTTTAATCATTTTGCACCAACTTTCATCTCAAGAGGAACTTCTTGGGGGATCATGCTAGCAACAAATTTGCCCATTCAAGATGAAATTTAGATCATTAGAAAGCTATTGAAGAGAGGAGAAACTTTCATAACTGGGAGGAAGGCCAAAAATGAATAAATCTAACCTAAAAACCTAGGTTTTTATTTCTCTCTCTTCTGCCAATTTTCTTGTCCATGTTTCCTTTGATTTTGCTGCAATATCTCTCTCTTCCTACTACTAGAATAGATGCTGGTTAGCCAAGGAAAAGAGATAAAAGATGAAAGAGTAGATGCTCACTTCCCCACACTTGAAAGTGATATATTTTTAGAACGTCTTACCCATGATTTGCAATTTTCCTCTAATCTAGCTCATGAATCCCGTATTTTTATTTTACTATGCTAATTTATTTACTTTATTAGCTTTCATACTAAAAAAATACATTTTAAGCCCTTAATGGCTTAAATTATCAAATTCATCCTTGTACCATTGGGTTTCTTGATATTCATGAAATTAGAGCTTTAGGCCATTTTAACTATTTTGGAGCCTCTAACAACTTTCTTTAATCTTATATTAGAAAAAAGTAATTTATTTTCTCATTATACTATTAATTTCAAATAATTATCATTTTGTCGTTATTTCCTTACATAGTCCATTTAAGCACCCTTTTTGGTCCTCAAGTGGACCTTTAGCTCTTTTTCTTTATTTTAATTAGGCTTCTACTCCTTTTTATCCTTTCCCTTATCTTTATCTTAAAGTTAGTCCATTATAATAATTATTGGTTGTTACACTTCAACCATGGCATGATTCCCATTAGGATCTTTTGGGTTCCTTCACTTCTGTATAAAGTCTTAAAGTAATTTTTGTCATTACAAATGTAGACATAGATTGTTGCACCAAAATCTAGCCACTAATCTTGGTTTTTGGTTGCTATGCTAGCCATATTTAACTCTGTAATCATCCTTACTTGAAGCATAAATATCATGGCCACCATGTCTTAGATAGCATTCTCCACTATGTTTACTTTCTTAGAATTTCCAAGTTTGAAGTTAATGTTTGCTTTCTAAATCTACATTCATGAATGATATGACCTTGTTTTCCATAATGGAAATAGTGAAAAATCTATTTCTTCTTCTTTAGAGATTACTTGGATACTATTAGACTATTGTTTCCATTGCCAGAATTCTTTCGAGACTTCTTTTGACTAACAAAATTAACCACATAATTTGAAGCCAGAAATTGTGCATTACATTAACAAGTTTCAATCTTAATTTAAGAATGAGTTTGTAATTATTCTAGGGCTAATTTGTCAGTGGAATGTAAAACTTTCTTTATATAATCACTTCATGTACAAGGATGCTTAGAAAGCATTATACCAATTTGTTATGGATCAAGAATTTTCATATCAAGATCTCTTGGTTTTGAAACTAAGATTTGTAACTCAAGAACTTGATCCATGATAGGCTTAGAATCTATCATTTTCAATACAAAATGCTATAGTACTAGAAAATTGTACGGACCTTGTTTTTCACTCTAGTATGCAGTTTTTAAGGTAGTCTAGATTTCTTTTGGAGACTTGAAATTGGAATACAGATCATATAGACAATCAATCATTATGTTCAAAATATGTCCATGACACATTAGTTCATCTTCTTCATGTTTCTTTCTCTGCATTTTGATTTTGTCTAAACCATTTTTAGTGGGATTTGGCAACATTGGCAATTGTGAATCCAAAACATAGTAAACCTTTGATGTCGTAAGTAAAAACACCATCTTTCTCTCTAATGAGTAACGTTATTGCCATCAAACCAATCAAGTTTAGCGAGTGATTCTTTAAAATTAGAAAAATATTAAAAGAGAGAATTAGGAAAGATAGGCTTTGAAGCATGTAATAACTTTCTTTAAAGAGTGATTGCTTATACACTAGAGATTTACAAACAACTTCCAAAATGGGCTTTACCTTTTATACATTTAATAATCCCTTTTCCCTTTTCCAATGTTGTGACCTCATATCCCACACAATATTACAAACTACTCAACAATTATTATTTAATTGTACAAAGTACAATGAATTCCTTATCGTTCGTTTGTCCTATAATGTGAATTATAATTTTGAAAAACTCTTGCCCTGACTTATCCTTTCCAAACTTAGCTAGTTTTATTTACTAACCAAACGTCACAACTTACACCTTTAACATTTTATAGGTTTCAAGAAATAACATCGGTCATGAATTAGTTTTGTGGCATAGGTGGATAGCATCAAATTGGCATGGCTCGCATTGTTTGTGAGTGAGGCTTCTTAAGAGTTGTATTTTTAATGGTTAATAATCTAATTAGCTCCACAAAACTCATAAGTAGGATCCCCATTGGCCATTGGCGTATGTTGTGTTCTTAATGAAATCTAAGAGAGTGCTCTCCTTGCTTTGTTGATAAATGAATTGTTTTAGGAATTTCAAGATATTCAATTTTAGGGGACTATTTGCCACAATTTCTATAAGCTAAAAACAATTTGGTTGTATAATCAAATGTTTTGGAATGTCAATTGGTATCAACATTAGAACAACGCATTTTAATTGGATCCATTCTATGTTTAGTCTAATAGCATGAAAGTATAGATTCTATCATTCTAATAGGCTTACAAATGTGAGTCTTTACTCATATGTCGTGTCAAGCACATCTTCATACCCGGTGTGTGACACAGTGTTATCCATACATTACCCATAATTATTCCTAACACAATTAAACGCTTTTGATTTAATGATTGATCCAATTTTTTTAAACATTTAGTGTGCTTGTGTGTGTACACTAACTAAAAAAGAAAAACTTTCGATGCCAAAAATAAAAGAAAAACATAAAACTAATAAATAAGTAAACAAGTAATAGAAAAACGGATAAAAGACCTCAATCATTTATTTTTTGATGTGTATTTCTCAAGAACCCCAACTGACTATTTCTCCAAACCTACATGGTGTAAAACTCTTCAGACCAAATGAGCATGATTTAATTTTGATTTGAACCTGTATAGTGTAATTAGAATCTTCAATTCCACCCATGTGCTTCCGTCCATAACCCACCTTATAGTAGCTTCTATTAAAACATGGCTTTATCACCTCCATCATTAATTTAGTTCCTATTTTGTCCGCTGTCATCCTCCCGCTCATAACTTCTATGGGGCCAGTTTTGTTAGTCATTAATTAAGTATATTTTCCAAATTTTCTAATTTTTTATTTGAAAAAAAAAGAAATGAGAAAAATTATTAAGGGTAACCTAAATGTTTATTATCAAAATTTTTAATAAAATGTAACATATTGACATTTTTTATTTATTGTTTTACATCTTTAATTAAAGAAAACTCATGTGGTGTCATATCCTAATTGAATACTATGGTAATAGACACCTTAAAAATGTTTTAAGCGGACTCAATTTATTAACAAAATAAAATATATTAATTTGTATTTTACTAATATATATATATATATATATATATATATATATATCAGACATGTTTATTTATTCAAAGTTAACTTAGTTTGAATCTATTGTATCCTTAAAGACCGGATGTAAAAAAATAATAAAATAAAATAGACTTACTCTCTTCCTTAGCAAGCCACATAAATTTTGCGAAGAATACCTAGAGAATAAAAATAAAGGTACAGTGAACAACCAGGAAGAAATCTTTTTCTCTTCTCTCTTTCTCTCCAAAATCCAAATCTCCAATGGATTCTTCGGCAACTCTTAGCCACCACTACCAAGCCAAGCTGGTCCAAAAGCAATGTGATAGCTTCTACCTCGCCGGAAAACACCCATCTTCTCGCCGTAAACCGTCCTTCTCCTCCTCCTCCTCCGCCTCCACTTCTTCCTCCCTTGATCAATCAATGTATTCTCATCTGAGTCCCGCAACCCCTCTTCGACTAATCTCCCGCATCCCATTTTCTTGGGAACATTTTCCGGGAATTCCCAAGAATCATAACCAAAACTGCAAAATCAACAAGAAACTCGAATCCTCCTCCTCCCACAAACTCTTACCATTGCCTCCTTCAACAACCACTCATCATGAAGATCATCAAACCCGGATTCGGAAGAAGAATTCGATTCAGGGTAGTTTTCACAGGGATCCTTTCTTTGCTGCTTTGGTTGAATGCTCAAAGTCTAAGAATGATCATGATCATCAAGAAGAAGCCATTACTAGTGGTAGTCTCTGGAATAATAATGTAGCTAAGATTTCAAGGAGTCTTAGTGATCGTTTTGAGTTCATCAATCTTTTTGCTTCTTGCAAGAGAACCTGTGCTGTTTCTGAATCTCTCGTTCATCGTCCAAGCGCAAGAGGAACAAGTTAAAGAAATATAGACACTGCCACATAGAACAGACCATAAAATTTTATATGTGCATGTGCTATGAAGTGTCGTATTATTGTGTGATTAATTTTTCCTAAATGTTCGTGCCGCTTTGTGTAGAAGAAATAACAATGGACACGTTAGTCACCGATTCCTGAAAGCTTTCTGAACTCGGAGATGCCTAGCTAGGTGCAATGTGCTGGTGTTGATGTCGGTATAAAAAAAATAGAGGTATTTCATTTTTTTATTTTAAAATGTTCCTTCTTTGCTTTATTTTAGTTTCTGATATATGTGAAGACAAATATATCTTTGGAAACCTGAGTTATTGTAATATGTTAATACATATAGGAAGCAGAGAAAACAATTACTTAAAGCAATTTGATATTATTTTTATTTAAAAAAATTGTCGTTTTTGGCATTATTTAACATCTAAATCTCTAATGTAAAATATATGATGTTCTGTATTTCATGTGACGGTGTCCCATTATGAGTGAAATTTACATTACTCCATGTGGGAATAATTATCATGCACTGGACCACTGTGGAAAGATACTGCTAAGTTATTGATTATTTGACTTTTGTATTTTCGATGTAAATAGATACCTATATTCTTATGTGAATGTGATTTCTCAATTAGGGTTTCATTGATGTGGTCTATTTCTGTTCATAAGTATATGTTGATGTTTATCTTAGGTAGTTGAGCTACCTCCTTTCTCAGTGCCACCCCAACACAGATTTCAGCAGATCAATTCGTCCGCTGCAGGAAAAAAAATCACAATATGACAAAACTTTGAGAGAATTATGCCCTTAAAATTACTCAAAAAGGAGACTTAATTTTGAAAATAAAGCTTGAAGACTCTAACAAAAGGAAAAAAAAAACCATATCCTTGTTGAAGTGGCTGTAGACTATGTAAATCTTTTTTGCTTACAGATTTTTATAATGGTTACTGGTTATCTATGTAATGAGGGTAATCCTAATTAAATTATTTTAAAAAGTATCTCATGTTAAAACCAGTTGCTCCTCTGTTTCATGCTTCCCCCCAAGATGAGAATTTTAGATTAAACTCTGTCAGAGCGAAACTTCACAAATCAAGTGAATTTCAAATGCACCAAGTTGACCAATACTAATTAGAAGATTTGAGTTAAGAATCCAAGATAAGGATGTTCCATTAATCAATATGTTTAAACTGAGAAAAACAACTTTATAATTCAGTTCATACAATTTATCAGATTCTTCAAACTGTCGCCACCCAAATAAAGATGGGATTTGAATTTAGATTTTTGTGCTTAAGCAATGGAAAGTTAAATTAGCTTGTATTTTTAATACATGATACTCTGTTTGATTTATGTGAACATGCTTAAAGTGGCCATAATTGTTTAAGGACTGGTATTTCCTCACCTCCAATTTCACAGTTTTTAAAAATTACTGGTAATATTAATTGAGTATGAAATAATAATAAGCTACGCAATAAGTTACTGTTTATATAATAAAATATTACGTCCAAGAAAAGTTGTAAAATTAAAGGATTATGGATTATTACAATGATACCTGTAACGTGTATTTAATGCCTAAAGGGGTTCAGCTATATTTATCTTCAATAATCATCACAATTATTTTGGTTTATATTCCATTTTTAATTTATAGTCATATATATAGGGACATGCACTAGTGAATGAATTGGAAGCATTCAACTATCCTCATAATTGATTTAGACAATGTTGGGACTCAAGTTATGGTGAATTGGTCCATCTGCACACATATTTGATGAAAGCTATTTTGGCATCTAAATTTATGTAATTTTTTAGGGTAGATGATGAGGCCCAGCTGCTTGTGACAATATAGCACCATTTTATTCAGATTCTTCACGCATTATCATAGTTTATTATCAAAAAAGATTAATTAAAAAAGTACCACTTTGAAGTCATTTGAACTAATGATTTTAAATTTAAATCAGTTATTAAACTAATAGAGATATTAGTTCACGATTTATTAGTCTGATCGTAATAGAATTGTGGTTGAATGAATAATAATTAAATATATACCTTTAAAATTTTATATATTAAAATTCTAAAATAAGAAATAAATTTTAAATTTTATCATGCCATGAGAGTATAACATTTTCACCTCCCTAGTTGAAATAAAATTGTTAATTTTTTTAGAGTGTTTTTTCTATCTACATACTTGTTTTCAAGTTTTGTCATTGGGTATCTTGAAAGTAGCTATGGTGGTAGATAAAGTAGAGAGAGAGAGAGAGAGAGAGAGAGAGAGAGAGAGAGAGAGAGAGAGAGAGAGAGAGAGAGAGAGAGAGAGAGTGTGTGTGTGTGTGTGTAAAATCTTTCTTTATAAGCATTAAACTTACTATTTAAATGTCTAATTTTATTTTAAATTAGAGTAAAAGCCTTAAATAATTACCTAACAATAAAAATACGAGTTGGTTTGAAACTTTTTATAAACTTACTAAACTATTCTATCACTTTGACCTACACTAATTACCAAATGTCTGGTAACTTACTTGTAGATCAAGTGTATAGGATTTAGCTTACATCATTTAAAACTCTATGGATAACTCATGTAACTAACCTTCAAGTTCTCTTGGTATAAACTTGACTCTATTGTGACCATAACCTTGTTGTTACATCATTTAAAACTCTAAGGATAACTCATGTAACTAACCTTCAAGTTCTCTTGGTCTAAACTTTATTCTATTGTGACTGTAACCTTATCGACAAAATATTGGTAGAGTCATCTAAATCTTGGTTTCTCTAAATTTTTTCAATTAAAGAGTATCTTGTTAAAAAGGTAGAAGTTTCTCAATTGACAATATCCTAGATTTTTCTTTATTGAATTCAAAGATCTCATTGATAAGATCTTTAACCTTTGTCAACAACATCTTATACTAGCCTTTAAAATGAAAAAAAAAAAATCACTTGGACCAAATTTTTACTAGATTCTCTCAAAAGAATACCTAGTAAATCAACTTAAAACAAGTCTAGAAGTCTCACTACATCTTCAATAACACATATTCCTCAATACATGTGTATCAACTATACCATAAACATAACCATTCATCTTAATCTTGCGTTACATCAAATAAACCACAAAATCATCCATCTCATATCATGTATGACTTGTTTTAGCATATTTACAACCTTACTTGATATCCACATTCATAAACATGTCAAAACCTAAAGTAAGGAACATCATTTGCCATATTTACATCTTTTACAGCAAATACAATATATACAACAATGTGTAGCCTGTGGACAACATATATACATAAGGTTCATAAACAAACTAAAGTCTCATAACATAGTATATAATTTAGCCAAATCTTAACACTACAAAAAAAATTGATTTTTATGTATGAGTTTTAGTGGCGATTAATAAAAGTCATCACTAAGATTATATTTTAATGGCAACAAAATGAGGTTGTTACTAAATGTTATTATTTGTTTTAGCAAAAACCTTTTTGTGGTAACAAAAAATTGTTGCCACTAAATGAATACCTTTAGTGGTGACGAATGAAAAGGTCACCATTAAAATCAGTTGCTATTAAATTTTTAGTCATGGAAAAATTTTGCCTTATGACAAGAAGACCATTAGTGGCAATACAAAAAGGGCCACCATAGAAAGAACTTTTAGTGGTGATTGTGGCCCCCACTAAAATTGTCAAAAAGTTTTCTCAAGAAGAAAATTTTGGAAGAAAGACTATTAATGACAACAAAGATTTTGTCACCACTAAAAGATATGTTTAGTGGCAATCTTGGCCGCCACTAAAAGTGAGAAAAAATTTTACCATGAAATAAAACTTTGGAGCGAAGATCATGGGTCACTGTTGAAAGATTCAGTTATTAGTACACATGTCACCACTAAAAGCTTAAAAAAATTTGTTGGGAGCCAATATTTTCAAGTAAAGACCATTTGTGGCAATGTCGTATTGTCACCACTAGATGTTATTTAGTAGCAACACATGTTGCCATTAAAATCTTAAAAAATTTTGTTGAGAGCCAATATTTTCAAGCAAAGACCATTAGTGGCAATGTCTACCACTAAAAAAAACATTTGATAGCAACAACTATCACCACTAAAAAGATTGAAAAATTTGAAGGAAAACAACAATTTTGATAAGAAAGACAATTAGTGGTGACAATGTGGTGTCACCACTAAAAAGAAATTAGTGGCGATACTGTCGCCACTAAAAACATTAAAAATTTTGTCAAAATTTAAAATTTTGGAATGTAGGGTATTAGTAGTGATTATGAGGTTGTCGCCACTAAATTCAGTCTTTTGTGGCAACTTAGGGTGCCGCCACTAAAAGCATTAAACATTTTATAAAAAATTTGTAGTGAAAACTATTGGTGGCAATTTAGGATTTTTTTTTACTCACATACTTTAATTAAAAAAAGCTTATTACTTAGATGCTTAGCCATAAAAATTATTTCCTCATATACTTATTTATTTATTTTTTAAAATTTGCAAGATTAGTACATGTTTTTAAAAAATGCTGCTAAAAATGCGGATTGATACAATTCGTGTTCAATATAATATAAGGGAAGAGAGAATTTTAGGGCAGGGGTAATGAGTGTTGATTTGGGGATGAGGGAGGGGAAGTTGGGTGGTGAGGAATGGGTATTTTGTGTGTGTGAGAGTAAAATATATTTTATATAATATAAATTATATTTTTATATTATATAAAATAAATATATTATATTATATTTATTATATATAAAAGCATATTATATATTGTGTAATTTTTAATATAAAAATATTAATATATAATTAATATTACTATATTTAATTTATTTAATAAAGTTATATTTCTAAGTATAATTCATTTTTTTAACTTACTTGTATATAAAATATTTTTTTAGTCTTGTTAAGAATTTTGTAGAAAAATTATGTCAACTTAGATTATTTTTATACAAAAATAAGTTTAAAAATATTTTTATGTACAAATAAGTTAAAAAAATAAATTATACTTAAAAATATAACTTTATCAAAGAAAGTTAAATTTCTAAATTTAATAATATTAATTATATTTTATATAGAAATATATAAATAAGTTAAAATAATCTTTCTATAAAATTCTTAATAAGACCCAAAAAATATTTTTATATACAAATAAATTAAAAAATAAATTACACTCAAAAATATAAATTTGTCAAAAAAGATTAAATTTATAAATTTAATAATATTAATTATATTTAATAAAAAAATATACAAATAAGCTGAGGTAATCTTTTGATAAAATTCTTAATAAGACCCAAAAAAATTTTTTACATACAAAGAAGTTAAAAAATAAACTATACTTAGAAATATGATTTTATAGAAAAAATTAAATTTACAAAATATATATTTAATTATTATTGACACAATTACATTTCACTACTATGGGACCAATGAATCTTGAATTAGTGTTTTCACCAATTAAATGACTAGTTCAATTTCAAAAGTAATGCATATTTAAAAGTTATTTATTTGTAATTTAATATTATATGATAAAGTCTTTCTAAAAAATATACATATATATATATATATATATATATATCATTTTTTTAAAAAAATATTTAATTTAACCCTAAATTTTGTCTTTTACCCGACCTCTCCAATCTCTATTCTTCTATGTCATAAAGAAAAGCATTTATGTCCTCTTATAAAATGATTGAAATAGATAATTATTAATATTTTAATAAATATTATCCAAATCTATTAAAATACTTAATAATTATCTCATTAAAATTATATTATATTATTTTAAATAATCCAAAATAATGTATTTGTTACATAAACTTTTTCTTATTTATATAACATTTATTAAAAGTTTCTTTTTAATTATTTTTATCCATTTTTTAGTTATCTAATCATTAATTAAATATAAAAAGTAAACAAGATAGACAAATTTAGATTTTAACATTATATAATCATTAATCAAACATACAAAATAAATCAAGTAGATAATTTTATTATTTCTATTTAATTTTTAAATAAATAATTACAATCTATAAATTATAAATTCAAGGTTGCTTTTTAAAATTTTAATAATCATTGTATAAAAATTAATATTAGTTTAATTAAAAAAATCTCAAGAAATATATTTATCAAAAAAATTATTTTTTATTTATACATTGACAACTAGAATTTTTTTCAAATTCTTTATCCAATTTTATAAAATATTTAATCATTAATTAAAAAAATACAACAATGAATAAAACCGATCACAAAATGTAAAAGTTTAAATTTTTTAGTTAAGTTTAAAAAAAACCGAAGGATTATTATTTTTAAATATTTATTAATAAATTAAAATTTTAATTTTTAGAATTCATATACTTATGATGTGAGTTTAAAATTTCAATTTGTAGAATTCATTTTATTAATATATCTAAAATTTTATATTTATATAAGAATTTATATATCTAAAATTTCAAATTTTAGAATTCATTTTATTAATAAAGCCAATCAATTTTTATTAATTTTTTATTAATATATCAAATTTTTAATTTTTGTTAATAAACAAGTAAATTTTGCAACTCATTTTGTATCCTAATGTATCTTCCTCCCCAACGCCGTGGCGAACGCAACATACAGTGCACCGACGGCTTGCAGGACCTCCATGGCCAGAGCTTAAAGCTTTGATTGAAGGGGAAAGAGCACGTTTTGACTAAGGTGAATTTAGAAAAAAATGATTTACTCTCTTCCCCTTACATTTTGGTCTGATTAATAGCTGATTTGGTGGTGGTTTCGTTGCTTGGCAAATTTGGAAACTTGGGTCTTTGGTACCGAAAATTGGGGAAAAAGGAAGAACAAAAGATCCCCTCTTTCATCTCAGTAAGTAGTTCTGAAGTTGAATTATGATCATCACTTAAAGGAAAATGCATTTTGCATCACTTTACTAAATTCTTTTTGTGGGTCATTGCTTGTTATAGAAAGCTATATTCCATTTGTCTGCACATTTTCCCCCTCCCACTTTTGAACAGAATCTAGAATATTTGATTTCCTTGACGTTTTAATTCCTCAATTGATAGTTCAAGTGTGTAACAAGCATAATTATATCTTGGTAATTATATATAATTCTTGCATTTTTCGTTTATTCTGTGTCATGCTTAGCAAGCCTCCTTTACTTCCCTTCTTCCTCTACTTGTTATCAAGGTAACAATGCCTGCCACCCTACTTAGTTGTTCGCCTAAACATTTCGAAGGTACCCTAAAGTGCAACTTTAGAAAAACAGCATAATGGGTGGTCCAAGTTTAACAAATAAAGATACATTATTTGAAAAAAAAAAAAACTGATTGTGAATATATAACTCTTTCCATTTTACACAAGGATCGAATTCATATTATATTCCAGATGATTTAGTATGGAAACTACCATCTAGAATAGCCACAACTCTATTTAATTATCCAGAAGTTAGCTTTTTTGTATATATATATATATATATATATATTGTTAATCTATAATGTATGGTTCTGTGGTTTAAGTATCGTTCTGTTCGTGCTTTGATTCAAGGTTCTGTTGATGCTTTAAGGGGATGGCTATCCCTAAAGTAGAAAACGTAGGTCTATCCTTGCATATAAGTAATTTTAAGACAAAACTTGGGGTTCTTAGGTGTTTCATATCTTTCCAATTATATGATGCCGCAAAGTTTTATCCAAATTGTAACAACCAAAAATAAAGCCAAACCAAGCATCTTATTGTATTGTGTGAATGCAGCAAAAACAAACAATAACAAACACACACCATTCAAATGAAAGAAGCCTGAGTTTGGCCAAGAAGGTAAGTATGGAACTCAAAATAAAATAATGAAATATATTGATACACAGAAATACACAAGCAGACAAATTAGTAGCATCCCAGACAAATTTGTGTCAAGTGTGAGAACTGCAGATAATCAAATAGGGTAAAATATCCAACTATGTTACCTTTGGCCACTGCCCTCTTCATCATCACCAGGTTCCTTGTCTAGTACTTCAAATCTGTAAAATTGTATCAGGGAAAGATAATAAATAAATGAATAAATAAATAAATAAATAAATAAATATATATATATATATATATATATATATGACAATTGCCCAAAAATAAACCCTGACTAGGGACTTCTAATTAACTTAAGAAGAGCAAGATGGCTAAAACAGGGCAAGGGGTAAAGGGGTACAAGGCACATTAGAAATTAAGGAATTAACCTAACCAGTTCTAATTGTTAAAAACCTTAAAACTGACACATGACCATACATAGGGATGACATTTTAGTTGAGTGATTGTCACTAGGCAATTATATTGGCGCCCATCAACAAAGATAATGATAATAAATGTTCACAGCTCTATTTGCCAACTTTAAAACTGACACGACTATACAATTACAAGAAAAGGCTTATCTTTTTGTTTCCTTATTGCAACGAATCACTTTTACAACAAACCATTCGTTCTTATCAACATTCTGTGGTGTGACCCTGGCTGCTACCTGATATCAAAATACTTTTCTGCTCATCACCTTCTACAAAACAAATAGTGTCAACTAGACAAGGTAGAAAACCAGTGTCGCATTGGAAATAAAGTGCAATTTAGGATTACATTACCACTGCTCGCTTCTTTTTTGTGGTAAAATCTTTGGCCCCTGCTCGCTTCTTATTTGTGGTAAAATCTTGCTTCTTGTTTAAGATGCTTTTAAGACTAAAATGGGAGATATTTTAATTACTAACTTGCTTCTTGTTTATGGTAAAATTTTCCATATTTTTCGTTGTTTAAAATTTAAACCCATGGGACACCAAATCATCATTTGACAAAACCTACAGAATGGAAATTGTATACTTACCTGCATATGAACACAAGGTTGATCTAATCTATGAATGTCTAAATGCATATCATGCCTTTCAGTTACCTGTTGCATACTTGAGATGGCAAAAACCGATATCTTAGAATAAAATCCTTTGATTCTCAACTTATTTTCATTTAAATTAAAGATATCTCATTGAACGAAATTTTAATATCATTATATAGTTCCCAAGTTTCTACACCTTATTCAGTCATTTACGCCTAATGTTATGTTTATACATATCATTTTAAGCTAGATGTGGTGTTGGATTTAGTGTAGGTATCTCTTTGTCTTGCTTTGGTGTGGGTCTTCTCTTGCATGCTCCTTATATAGGTAAACCCCTCGCATGGAGTCCCCTGTATAGAGTTGAATTATTGGTTGCTTGCTAACGGTTGCTCTAATGTATTGGTTGTATGCTCCTTCAATATGACCTGATTTAAAATTTATTAAGATATTTATAGATTAAGATCAAGATAAGGAGTATTTAATAAATAATTAACATTCAATGTTTAATAAATAAATAATAGTGAAATATTAAAAAACAAGTACAAGTAAATAACATAACAACTTTAAAATAAAGACTATTTATGAATAAGTACCATTATATATTTTATAGATATTTATTAGTATAATATTTAATAATTAATTAATAGACTAGTATTTAAAATGAAATTGGAGGTTTTCCTGACATAAATAATAAAATTTTTTTTCTCTCTCTATTCCTAATTTTATAAGATATCTTTTATTAGGATTTACTGTTAGTATCTTTTTGTTTTTACTATATTTTAATTTTTTGAATAAGTCAAGCATGATTGTCATAATATTTCCTCCTTGGAAATCAGCGATCTCTTAAGCTTTTGTCTATTTATTTTGTATGCTCTCCCTCCTGTGTTTTTATAGAGTGAAAATTTTATTTACTACAATGGTATCAGAGCCCCAAATCGATCCATGGCGATCAGATTTGGTGTCGCTTTGAACATCGAGGCCTTAGAGGGATAGAACTTGCCAACGGGAAGTAACCCTCAACGTCTGTTGGGAACCCGAGTTCAAATCCCTCAAGCGCCACCACCACCAAATGATATAGGATCAGTTCTCATTACTTGTCATCGTCTAAATGGGATAAATTATTTGTAGTGGAGTTCCAATGTGAAATTATTCATTATCAGCAAAGGCAACTCAAGTACCTATCTGGTGAAGTTGTGCAACTACACCCAGATGATCCAAAATTTCAACAATGGGTCGAGGACAACAGTATGATACAGTCTTGGCTTGTCAATTTGATGACATCTGAGGTTAGTCTAAATTATATGCTATATGAAAGTGCTCATGATGTATGGGTAGCAGCAAGAGAGACTTTTTCTTCTCAAAAGAATAAGGTGGCAATTTTAAATTTGGAATCCTTCCTCCATGATTTTCATAAAAACTCACTCAGCGTGACTGATTACTATAACACGATGATGAGGCATTGGTAGCAGCAGGATTTTTATGAAAGCTACAAATGGCCCTGTAAAGCAGATGCAAAGTACTACAAAAAAATTAAGGAGGAGTAGAGACTGCATAAATTTTTGCTTGGCTTGAACTCAAACTTTGATTATATCAAAGGGAGAATTATGAGCCTAGAAAAGCTTCCTATTGTGAAAGAGGCCTTTTTCACTATCAAAGAAGAAGAAAGCAAAAAGCAACTTCTATCTAGAGGACAGAGCTAATAGAGTGATCTTAATTCTATGGCTCTTGTTGCCAAACACGAAAACAAATTGTAGAAGGGCACGCTTCCTATTGTGAAAGAGGCATTTTTCACTATCAAAGAAGAAGAAAGCAAAAAAGCAACTTCTATTTAGAGGACAGAGCTAATAGAGTGATCTTAATTCTATGGCTCTTGTTGCCAAACACGAAAACAAATTGTTGAAGGGCAATAAACCCATGTGTGATTATATTAGAGACAATTGCTGGAAGTTACATGGTAGACCACCCAATAGCAAAGGGAAACGGAAAATTGAAAGTAAGGGGTATGCTGTGACTCATGAGGAATAGAATGAAGTTGTTCAGGGAGGTTTAAGTACCTCATAACTGAAATCACTGAGGAAACTATTAGAAAAATATAATCAAAGCACTGTGATACCTGAAAAATAGTGACTATGGATAATTTGGCTAGATCAGGTAAATATATTTAGGCTCATAAAGTTAGAGCATTGAAGTTAGAGTTATGGATTGTAGACTTTGGTGCAACTGATCATATGATAGATAATATATCTTTGTATCTAATGATTAAACCTTGCAATGGAATAAACATTAAAATTGTTGATGGTACATTCACTAAGGTGCTAGGGATTGATACTATTTATATTACAGAGGAAATAATTTTGCTTGATGTGCTTTACACCCTTGGTCTTAAATGCAATTTATTATCTGTTATAAAAGTGACTAGAATGCTAAATTGCAATGTTAATATGTTTTCCACTCATTGTGTTTTCTAGGAATTGGGTTTGGGGAGGACAATTGGCAATGCTAAGGAATTTAAGGGTCTCTGTTACCTAAAGTGCAATCGTATAAGGGATGTGAAGAAGGCTTTTACAACAAGTATTTCAAATAAAGATTTGATGTTGATGCATTATAGATTAGGTTATTTTAGTTTCAATTATAAGTTAAAGATGTTTCCAAACATTATAAATAAGAATGATATTTCTTTTTATTATGATGTGTGTCAATTAGCCAAGCACATTAGAAATTCCTATCCTTCACAAATCCATAAACCCTCTCATCTATTTGTCTTAATCCATAGTAATATATGGGGACCTTCAAGAATCCAAACTCTTTCAAAAACCCGCTAGTTTGTTACCTTTATTGATGACCATACATGATTGACATGGGTGTTCTTTATGAAGGACAAATTTGATTTGTTACAGATTTTTAAACAATATCATCAAATGATAAAAACTCAGTTTCAAACATCCATTAAAATCCTAAAAAGTGACAATGGGAGAGAATATCTTAGTATACAGTTCACCCAGTACCTAAAAGAGAATGGAATAATTCACCAAACCAATTGTGTTAACACACCTCAACAGAATGGAACTACAGAAAGAAAAAAATAGACAATTCCTCGACATAACAAGAGCTCTATTGATAACCCATAATGTACCTAAATTTTTCTGGGGTGAAGTTGTTTTGACAACCGCATATCTTGTTAATAGGTTACCTTCTAAAACACTCAATTTCCAAACATCAGTACAAAAATTATTTGAAATTTACCCTGACAATCATCTTGTTACATCTATTTCTCAAAAGGTTTTTGGGTGTGTGGCCTATGTGCATAATTACCATGGGGGTAAGCTTGATCCTAGATCCTTCAAATGTATATTTTTGGGTTACTCTCCAAATAAAAAATGATATAAATGTTTTCCTCCTACTTTAAAGAAAATATTTGTCTCTATAAATGTTACCTTTGCTAAAGATCAATCTCACTATCTCAAAAATTCCATTCAAGGGGAGAATCATAGGGAATGGGAATTTTTGAGTGATTTTTCCAATTCTGTAACAAATCAGAATGCACTTGAGATAGCATCTGATATCATGTTTACACCTATTCCTTTACCTACCTTAGCACCTGAAACTATTTCTGCACCAAAACCAATTAATATTTTTGATTCTAAAATTAATATTACTCCTGCAATAGCTCTAGAGGTTGCTGAAACATAATTTGTTCCTACTGAACCTGACCCTTATTTTTTTGGTCACAATGATGAGAATTTATAGGAAACTAGGATGCCTAATCAACGTGGTGAGAAAATAGTCTTAATGAGACCGAAAAATATAAGCAAACAGCAATCAAGAGGAGGTGATATGACCTTTGATATTCCGAGGCAGAGTCAAGAATTTAAGCCAAACCTTGTTTTTGATGATTTGGGTTGGCCTATTGCTATCCAGAAGGGTGTACGATCATGTGCCAAGCATCCTATAGGTAAGTTTATCTCTTATGATAAATTGTCAGAGAATTGGAAGTCTTTCATTATTAGTGTTTCCAGTGAACAACTACTAGAATCATATCAAGAAGCTGTTAAGAATCTAAAGTGGAGAGAGGCTATTAGTGAAGAATTAAAGGCTCTTAAGAAAAATTAGACTTGGAAGCTGACAAGCTTACCTAAGGGACAGTCAACCATGGGTTGGAGGTGGATATTTATTATAAAATACAACCTAGATGGTAGCATTAGTCAATATAAGGCTCGTTTAGTGGCCAAAGGTCACACTCAGATACATGGGATTAACTATCAAGAGACCTTTGCATCGGTTGCTAAATTAAACACTATTAAGGTACTCCTATCACTTGCTACTAATCTAAATTGGCCCTTACATTAGTTAGATGTTAAAAATGCCTTCCTTAATGGGGATTTGGAAGAGGAAGTGTATATGGATGTTCCTTAAGGATTAGAAGAGTATGGAAGGTCAAATGTTGTTTGTAGGCTTCATAAATCACTATATGGTTTGAAGCAGTCTTTGCGTGCTTGGTTTGAAGGGTTCACCAAGCTTGTGATGCACTTGGGTTTCTTATAATGCCAAATTGATTATACTTTAATTGTTAGGCATGCAGGTGGAAAAATGACAGTTTTGATAGTTTATGTAGATGAGATAATTATTACGGGGAATGACATTGAAGGAATTCAGATTCTAAAAAATTCTTTGGCAAAGGAATTTGAAGTAAAGGACTTAGGTAAACTAAAATATTTCTTGGGCATAGAGATTGCAATATCACAGAGGGGTATTATTGTCTCCAAGAGAAAGTATACTTTAAATTTATTGAAAGAGATAGAGATGCTTGGTGTAAAGCTTGCTACGACTTTTATGGATTCTAATACAAAATTGAGTTTTAAGCAGGACGGTATCTTAGTTGAGAAGGATAGATATCAAAGACTTGTTGGAAAGTTAATCTATCTATCACATACTCGGCTTGATATTAGTTACCTAGTAAGTGTGGTGAGTCAGCTCATGAGTAGACCACAAGAAGAACATTTGGAAGCAGTATACCGAATCTTAAAATACTTGAAGTTGAATCTAGGGAAGGGACTAATTTTCAAAAGGAATGAGTCACATGAATTAGATTTATATACTAACGCAGATTGGGTAGGATCAGTAATAGATAGAAGATCTACTACCGGATATTGTACGTATTTATAGGGAAACTTGGTAAATTGGAGGAGTAAAAAGCAAGGAGTTGTCTCTAGAAGTAGTGTAGAGGTTGAATATAGAGCCTTAGCACTGGGCATTTGTGAGGGAATTTGGCTTATGAGACTTCTTAAGGAGCTGAAGATAAAATTTTAGTCACCAACTTAGGTATGGTGTGACAGCAAATCAGCAATAGAAATTGTGCATAATCCTATTCATAATGATAGGACTAAGCATGTTGAGAAAGAAAGCCACTTTATTAAAGAGAAGATTCAAGAGGGGATCATTATCCTGAGCTATGTGAGCACCCACTCTCAAGTTGCTGGCCTTCTTACAAAGGCCCTTACAAGATCAAGATTTGATGATCTAAGCTGCAAGTTGGGAATGCACGACATATATTCACCAGCTTGAAGGGGAGTATAGGAGGTTTTCTCGATAGAAATAATAAATTATTATTTTTCTCTCTCTATCCCTAATTTTAAGGGATATCTTTTGTTAGGATTTATTGTTAGTATCTTTCTATTTTTACTAATTTTTATTTTTAGAATAAGTCAGGCATGATTGTCGTAATATTTCCTCTTAGGAAATCAACGATCTCTTCAGCTTGTGTCTATTTATTTTGTACAATCTCCCTCTTGTATTTTTATGGAATAAGAATTTTATTTACTATAGATAATTGAATAATTTCATAACTTTAAAATTTAATAGGTAATTCTGGATTAGGATTAAAAAAATATAATTAAATAAAATAATGAATTAAAAATTTATTAAACAGCTAATAAAGATAAAGAATACTTAATAAATAATTAACATTAAATATCTAATAAATAATTAATAGTAAAATATTTAATAAGTAATTAATTGATTAACATAAAAAAGTACAAGTAAATAAAATAATAGTTTAAAATTTAATAAGAAATTAATGGATTAGATTAAAAATGAAAATATAATTAAATAAAATAAGTTAAAAATTTGACAAATTATTAATAGATTAAGATAAAGATAAAGACTATTTAATGAATAAGTAACATTAAATATTTTATAGATATTTAAAGGTATAACATTTAATAAATAGTTGATATTTAAAATTGCCGTGGTTAATCTTACTTGGCACTATCTTGTTCATCATGTTGTTATAAATATGCATAAACAAGTCATTGAAAATGATAAGTAATGATACACTTCGAACTTAGTGCTGTGAGAACAAATTTGAACAATTCCAATAAAAGATTTAGTCTTATTTTGCTTGCTTAATCTACTGTTACTTCAAAATGCTATATTTAATCCTTATAGAAAATTGCAAACATTTTCCTTTGAATAAGTTGAATCACCATAATAGATTACAATTGTTGCATGTTGCACCCTACGTCACCACCATAGATTGCAATCCTTGCAATCTTGAATAAGTTGCCATGCACTCAACATACCATGGTAGTTAAACATAGAGAAATAGCCAGTTGTTTAGGATTTGCATTAGAATGGAAAAGTCAGCAAATGGTAGTTACTATTTGCCTAATGAGTAACAGAATATAAGCAAAAAGTAACTATTGGTTTCTTTTGTTTTTCTCCCCTTTCCTCCTCATATAACCATTAAATATTAGTCATAACATAGGCGACCTAATTGTATGCAATGTAAAGAAATATAATACTTGTGCAATGAAGTTAACTACTTTGTTTGGGATATGCTTGTGCTATTGCAATACCTTGGATAACAATGGTGCTTTTTAATTTTCTCACAATATTAATCATAATGTTTTAAAATATAAAAGGTTGGAGTCTTTATTTGGTTAATCAATGAACTAAATACTTGTGTTCTAAAGGATATACTGTAATGTCCCGTTTTCATTAAACGATGGAAATGGGCACGTTTTCAAAGCAAGTCCCCTGAGATGAGTGATTCAAGGCCAAATAAAATTTAGATAAAATTTTAAATAATAGAAAATGAGGATTGGAGCCTTGAGTTGCCCAGAAACCGGGGTCGGAGCGATTCGAAAAATTTGCCGAAAGGCCAGTGGCATTTTCGTAAATAAGTGTAATTTTGGAAAAGCACCTAGGAGGGCTTTTTAAATGGAAATTTTGAGTTGCCCACGGTTCTCAGAGGCCCCAAAAACCATGGAAAGCCCCGGGATCAGTAAAGCCCCTCCGATGTACTCTTTCCGATGTCGGTTGACCCAAACTTTGACCGATTCGTTGAGGACGGTTTTAGCTTCGATTTGAGTGATTCCAAAGGTATTTTATTAAATTGGGAACCTCTTTGTTATGATGGAAAAGACGGTTCTCAAAAAGGAGCTAAAACGAAGGAGAAACGAAAATGCTAAGAACGAAGGGCAAAATTGGCATTAAAGTGTTAAAGGAAGCTTATTTCTTCTTCTTTATATGCCACGTTCTGCCTCCCCCTCTCTAAACCGACTTGCTTCTGTCCATTTTCAGAGGAGAACTCCAGCTCCTTAGGCGCACAAGAGGAGGAGGATTTTGGAGGAAGAAATTCAAGAAAAAGGTAAGAAACTTTAAGACATTCCATATCCTTCCTTCTTGAACCTTGCTCCTTTCCTCTCAAGTTTTCTTTCTATGGTTTTAATGGAGAATTTGGTGCTGTTTTTGGGGCAGAACAGAGAGGGGAATTTCGAAAATTGAGGGAGTAAGCCAACCAAGTGGAAGAACAAGCCAAAGGAAGCAAGAAAACAAGGTAAAACTTCCATTCTTTGGTAGTTTCTCCCTCCCCCTTCCTCTTGCACGAATTTGACCACCATGAGCCCAATTCTTAGGGGCTGTTTTCTGTCCAATTTATGGAGGGATTAGGGGTTTTAGATGGCAAGGATTAAGAATGAACCAATAGAATCAAGAAAGGAGCATTAGGAAACAAAATGGAATCATTAGGGATCCAAATGCTCCCTTGCAAATCTGATTTTATATAAATGTTCTTAGGCTTAAATGAATGTTTAAATGTGCTCCTAAGGTCCCTAAGAGGTCCCCCATATGTCTCTTCCTCCATAAAATGAACAAAACCCCATGGAAAGTCATGAACCTAAAAGTTGGAAAAGTGTAGAGCATTTAAGGGGATTATAAAAACTGATTTAATCTATAAGTTCCCTTGGTTGTTTAAGTGTTTCCTTGAACTCCTACAACTCTTAACAACCTCCCTAAATGGTTCCCCCATCAAGGAAAAATCAAGAAGCTATGAAATCCCATTTATGCTCTAACTTTCGGCCAAGTAGGGATGGCATAGTTAGGGAAAGTTTTAAATTGTTTCAAACCCATTTTTGAGTCATACATGATGAATGAATGTGAGGGGAAACCTTGGGAAAAATTTAGGAAGCTTAGAGAATGAGTTAGTGCTTTAGGTTCCATATTGTGACCTAAGGAAGCAACATAATGTTAGGCCCTTTGTTTTAATTATGTGATGACTCCAAGAGGCTTAAAAGGAGTCAAGAATCATATTTGAAAAGAAAGAATTAGAAATCATTTGAGGGGTGTTGCTTCATTAGGTGCCTTTATGGACGATAATGGGGATTGTAGAGTAATCTAGGGTTTAAGCAAGTTGCATAGCCCTAGAAATTGTTTCATGAACTTAATTGGCTCCCGTAATTTGTGTCTAGGCCAAGTGAAACTATCTCCACCAACTTATGGGTGTGTGGCTAAAAGAGGAGGCTTGAAAGCTAAGGAAAAAGTGTGTGTTTGCATACAAGGTAGCTCCTCCACCTTCTCTCATGCATGGATGTGTGTTTAGCTTGTTTTAGAATGCTTGTATGTGTATTTTCAAGCTTTGAAAAGTATGCTAGCATGCCTTTACATGTCATGATCCTTGATGCCATGTTATGTTTTAAATGAATCCATGATGTTTGTATGAGTTTGCTTGAGTGTGGAGAGGCCAAGAACTCTTCCCTTGGGTGAGGAGGAGCCAAGAACCCTTGAGCTTGGTTGAGACAAAGTAAAGAGTCTCCCAAAAGCAAAGTGGGCTCCCAAGAGTATGGTTGAGTCCAAAGTGCTTAAAGAATGGGTGAGGCAAGTCCAAAATCTATGAGGAGAAGTGTGAGGCCAATCCAAATACTTAGTGAGCTCTTGAATGTCTTGTATGATTGATTCACATGCTAAGGTTGAATTTAATATGCCTATGATTTCTACTTTCTCCATGCATGCATTTATGAAACTTGCTTGCACATATTATGTGTGATGGAATGGGAGATGAGCTATTGAGATTCTTGAATCTCACTCCCTCCTCTTAAATGTCCTAATATGCTAGGTGGGCTAAGTGGACATGGCAATGGGAGCCAACCACCTTGAAGAAAGAAGATTGCCATCCTTATGCTTGATTTTTGGTCTTTTGATTCATAAGGAGACTTCATGATGTATATTATTATTGTAAATAGTCTATGACCCCTTGGACAAATGTAAAAATGATATTATGTGATAGATAAATGAATGAGTATGGTGTATGTATTCTAGAACATAAATTGAGTGCTTATACTAATGTATGCACTTGAGAAAAGCTTGGTGTAATGTGTATAAGTGAGGGTGAAAAGGCCAAAATGAGATGCAAATGGTTTGGGACCATTTGGGCAGCTTCCCCAAGTCTTAAACATGCTTTTAAACTTGCCCAAAAGGTGCCAAGACCAAAGGAAATCCATTTGGCAATTGTGGTACCCAATATGGAGCCAAAATTGACCATAATGGAACCCTATGCCAGTTTTTGGCCAAATGAGTTAGTATTGCCCTGAAATTTGGCATACAATTAGGTCTTATTAAGAGCTTTCTGGGAAGCTAAAGAACATAATTTTCGGAGACCTAGGGAATATTTGATGAATTTTCAAAGTTGGGATTTTCCATGGTTTCTGGTATGTGCACTGTTCATACTGGCAGATTTGATTTTCGTGTCACTCGATGGCCAAATGGTGTCCAATGCTTATGAAATTTTATATGAATATACTAGAGGTCATAAGTTTTCCGTGGCCACTGAGATCATCTCATTTGGAGGTCCGAGCAGAGAGTTATGAATTTTTGAAGTTTGCTGTCAGTAACAGTGGCATCTCCAGAGCTCAATCACTGTTCCATCAGTTCCATATACCTAAACGTATCTGTTTCATTTGGGAATTATTTTTAGTGTCAAGTTAACATTTGTAGCTTCCCAGAATGACTGAATTTGTGTAATGTCGATTTTTTTAGAATTAGTTATGAATTTCAGAAGTTTGCATCAGTAACCTGAATCACAGCCCAGGCAGCCAGTGAGTCTGTAGCTTTTTGGATGTCAAACGTCCTGTGTGATGAATTTTGTGACTTGAACATATTTTTAGTGTGAAGTAGACATCCTGAGCTTTCCATAATGACAAAGAACACATGATTTCGATTTGTCTAGATTTAGTTATGATTTTCCAAAGTTTGTGACAGAAAAGAGGAAATTCTGGACGAAAATGCAAACATGAATTTTAATGTGTCCCTTTGCTTTCCACGAGTTGTAGACCAAATTTGATGATGGAAATGAGCTATATTCATGTATTTAAGTATGAGAATGTGATAGATGCATTCATATGGCCCACGGGACTCCGAAAGAAAAATTTTACCCGTAGAGAAATGCATTTTAATTCATAACTCTCTATGCCACTAGATTGTTTCCATAGAACAAACATAAGATGAGGCATGGGAATTGCATGAATTGAGTCCTAGAAGTATGGTGTTACATATACAAACAAGTTATGAACACTCATTTTAAAGGCATTAATGTAGGATTGAGGGATAGATAAATGTTGGATGGACATTAGAAATAGAACCAATATGGCATATAGATGAGGTGTTGATAAGTTTCTCCCATGGGCATTTAATTAGGTCGAGGTGATTGATATGATTCGATACCTATGTAAATGGTGCAAGAATATGACATGGATGTCACACCCGAAAATGCGACCGCGTGGCGCCAAGATTAAAATCAAAATTATAGGTAAAAATCTCTTGAAATGAATAGGGTACAAATAGATAGAGTACATTTTGTAGGGTTCAGGAGTCGCCACTAAAATTTTTATTTTTGAAAAGGTAAAACTTTGAAAAAGTCTTTTTATGAGAAAAATTGTCTATAAACCAGATAATGGATTCGGAAGTCGATTGTGAGTAGGGAAGGTGTTAGGCATCCAACTACACCCGTTCTTAAGAACTTTTACCCTAAATTAGTTGTGCAAAATGATCATGGCCTCTATTCTATTTTAATTCTCCCTAACCAATCATATGTAAAGAACAGAAGGAAAAATTTAAGGAGATAAAATTAAAGAGAAGAAAGAAACAAAACAAAAAAAGAAATTCATAGAATAAATAGAGAAAAGGGAATAAAATTAGAAGTAATAAAAGAAATAAAATTAAAGGAAATAAAATTTAAGAGAAAATGTTTATTTACAAAAGCGGACTTGACCTAGGATAAAAACCTAGGGCCTACGTACCCTTCGAAAGGGATCAAAGTCCACGTAGTTCAGCGGTATCATGTTGATTGGTTGGTGTATATTTTTTCTTTGTTTTATGTTTTTGTTTTTACCTTTTTTCTTGGTTGTTTTTTTCTTGTTTTTATTTGTGTTTTTGTTCTTTATTTTTTTAATTTAATTTTTTGGGTTTGGGTATTGTTTTTTGTGAAAAGACAAAGAAAATAAATTACTTTTTCTTTTAACAAGTAAAACAAGTTTTGAAATTGGTTGATGTGTTTTGATTTGTTAAAGGAAAATTTAATTTAATTTTTCTTGCACTTTAAATTTTTTTTTCTCTTTTTTCCTTCATCATTTTATGTTTTTTTTCATTTTTCTCTTTCTCTATCTCTTTTTATCATTGTTTTGTTTAATTTTTGTTTTGTTTTGTCATTATTTATTTTATTTTTTTATTTTTTTACCTCTGTTTTATTTTATTTCTTTTGGGTTCTATTTTGTTCTTTTTCTTTTTGTTTTCTTTTTGTTTTTATTCTTTGCCTTTGTTTTTGTTTTTATTTTGTGTTGTGTTTTTGTTTTTGTTTTGTTTTTATTTCTTTTTGTTATTATTCTTTGTTTTTTTATTTCTATTTCTTTTTGGTTTTTCTTTTGGTTTTGTTATTATTGTTTCTTTTTCTGGTTAATTTTTATTTTTGTGTTCTATTTTTTCTTCTTTCTTTTTTTGTTTTTAGTTCTATTTTTTTTTGTATTTCTCTTTTCTTTTTTCTTAATTTTGTTTTTGTCTTGCTTTTCTGTATTTTTTTTTGGCTAATTTTTGTTTTGTTTTTCTTTTTCCTGTTTCTACTTGTATTTATTATTATTATAATATTATTTTTTGTTTTTATATTTTTTTTGTTTCCTTTTTCTTTGTATATTTTTTATTTTTGTGTTTTTGTGTTTTTTTTTATTATTTTAGAGAAGAGGAAATAAAAACTATTTTAGATTTTTACAAAGAAAATAAGTTTAAGATTGGTGTATATGTCTTAATTTGTGAAAATTAAAATGATCTCATTTATTTTATTTTTTTTTACCGTTTTCTCTTTTCTTATTTCTGATTTTATTATTTATATATATATATATATATTTATTTATTTATTTATTTGAAAACACCTTTTTCAATTTTCGATTTATTATTTTTTTGGCATTTGTTTTTGTTTTGTTGTTGCTGTTTTTTTTCATTTTCATTTTTTTATTTTTTTCCCAAAAACGTCTCTAAAAGAAAATGTCTTTGAATCTTTAGAACACTATTTCCGAACATTTGCAGAATAAACATTAGGCAAGTATTTGGGGTTCATTTTTGTTCTTGGGAAAAATCTTTTTAATCTTTCTCTTTTTTTTTTTTGTCGTTCTTTTCATGAAAAACTTTCTTTGGAAAATTATTTGCTGGGGCCGTTGAGACCCAAAATGTTAAACATACGTTTAAGGCCTAACAGGCACAAAGAGGCTTATTGCCACACACGGCCTTTTGGTCTATCCCTATATGCCTAAGGAGATATGAAATCCCACATGGCATTGTCTAATGTAACAAATTTGACGAAAAATAAATAAAAAATATTTACAGACTAGAATAACGGCTTGTAGGTGTGTGCTAGGTGTCCAACCAGATTCACTACATCATTCTTGAGTGTATTTACAGTATGAAAAACTGAAAAATAAATGTGCATACGGATTACAGATACATTGCAACATATCCTTCTCTTCTTCTGACTGAATCAAAAGGGCATCTCGTGCATTGAAAACCTAACCTCCCCACATATTGCTTCAGCAGCGTGTCCGAGTCCACAAACAGACCATATAATTCACAAAATCCATCAAAAGCATTTTAAAGCTAAAACAGTGTGATTCTATCGGGTTTCAGGTATCAAATTAATAGCCCCACACATTCTCAAACATCATCAAACAATTGCGAAACTACAACAGGTTGTATTCTCTGATTGACACTATTAGGACCTCTAAGAAAGAATCCTACATCTATGCCAGCGCAGAGATGAAATCTAAACAATAAATAACATATATATACACAGATACATAACTGAACTGGAGGTGACTCGTTGAACTGGTTAAATGTACAGAGATGAAATCAGCTGCCAATGCATTATTCGACAATCTAGGAATAAACAGAACATGCTTCAGAAACAAACAAGAATTGAACTGGCAAAAAGAAAGCACAGGGAAGGCAATCTGTGACTACTCGGTTGAATACAACCTTCGACATATTACCCAGCAATCCAACTAGAAATGAAACCAACCACAAATGCATTATTCGACAATCCAGGAATCAACAAATTAGGTCTCAGAAGCCAACTAGAATTAACCCAATGCCAAATGAAACTAATAATGTGTCATGCAGCAATCAGAGCCAACCTATGAAATTCTGAATTCATACCTGGCCGGTGTCTTTGCTGAAGTTTAAGGGTTTTGTTCTCTGTCGGATCACTCCTAGCTCTCCTCTCTCGTGTGCCTCTCGTACTTCTTTCGTTCTGCAATCCGAGATTCAACCCAGAATCTCTGGTTTCTTGTTTCTCACCTCTCCAGAAAGCCTCTCCTCTCGATCTCCTCACTGAATCTCACTCTCGGCCCAAAACCAAAATCCCCAGAATCTTCCTGGCTTCCCAGAAAAGAAAAGAAATCAAAAGCTCCTTCCCCTTTGCTCTCTCGCTCTCCGGCAAATCAAAGTAGAAATATCCCCTTTCTCTCTCAGTCTCCCTCGACTCACCGTTTTCTCCTACCCAAAAATTCCCCCAATCCTTTTGCCTCTCGTGCTTCTTCAATCTGAGAAAGGAACTTCCACCAAACAACAATCCTCCCCGAACCTCTCCCTCGGTCTCTCCGAAAAAAGAAAATTCCCTCTCGACTCTTTTTTTTATTCCCTCATAGAGAAAGTCCCCCCGAAAGGATTCCTTCTCCCTCAACCTCTTGTGCCCTTCGAGTTTTCTTCAATCCGAAAAAGAAAACCCTTCCGAAAAGAAAATTCCCCCCTCTCTCTTATTCTCACGAATCTTTATAAACATCCCTCTTGTGGTCCCCTTCTGTTCCCCTCTCCCGAAATCCTTCGCGATTTCCTGCTCCACTCACCTCTCCGTCCTCCTTGTACGATTAGGTTTTGTTTCCACCTTTTGGTGCGTCGTGCGCTGCTGGAGGACACGAAATGGGAGCGCTCCAGAGTAGGGGACCACACAGCTAGGGTTTCTCTTCGTTTCGTCTGAGTTATCCTAAGTTCGGGTTTACTTTCGGGTTGGCGAAGTGGGGAGAGGAGTCCGAAATTCTTGGGCTGAAACAAAAATGGACTCCCATCTTTTGGGCTTTCTTGTTATTATTTTCAGCCCAGTTCTAAATTAGCTTTTGGGCTTTCTTTCTTTTTTTTTTTGATTCCTTCTTTTTCTTTTTGGCCCAATTCTGAATTGGGTTGAATTTGTTTTCTTTCATTATTTTTCAACCCCCATCTTTTGGGCTTTCTTGTTATTATTTTCAGCCCAGTTCTGAATTAGCTTTTGGGCTTTTTTTTTTTGTGGTTCCTTCTTTTTCTTTTCTGGCCCAATTCTGAATTGGGTTGGATTTTTTTTCTTTCATTTTTTTTAGCCCTTTTTATTTCTATCATTCATCTCTCGCTGATTTCCTTTTTGTTCCAATTTCAGGATTAATGGGCCTTTATATTTTTTTATTTTGATTTTTCTTTGATTTTTTATTAATTTTAGTTTTTTTTATTTTCTTTTGGACCAATGTAACTTTGAATTCTTCATTTATTTATTATTACATTTTTTTTTTACTTTCATTGGCTTGTTTTTTTTTTTATATTATTTTAAAATAGATCTGGATAACTTTGAATTCTTCGTTTATTTATTATTATATTTTTTCTTCTTTTTTTTATTAGTTTGATTTTTATATTATTTTAAAATAGATCTGGACAAAATACGGTGTTCACAATTGCCCCTCTTTACTTGTTTTTTAGGCAAAGAGATTAAAAATATATTTTTTGATACTTTTGCATAAGGAACAAGTAAAGATAAGAACATGTATTTTGTCTGAAATGATTTGATTGTCTCTTAAAATTAGGGAATATTAAACAAAAGGGGAGAAGCGACCCAAACAAAACATGGTGTTTCCCGGTTGCCCCTCTTTGCTTATTCTTTAAGCGAGGAGATCAGAAATGCAATATTAGATATCCTTAGCTTAAGAATAAGCAAAGATGGAAACGGATGTTTTGTTTGGGGAGCTAGCAGGTTAAAGGTAGTTGACTTACCTGGGAGTTAATGTACTTGATAAACGACGCTTGCAAGTACAAGGTTTTCGAACGTGTGCTGCTCTGGTAGGACTTTGGTGCCTATTCTGGCAGGACTTTTATTGGTGCCTATTCTGGTAGGACTTTGGTTTGCCTGTTCTGGCAAGACTTTGGTTTGCTTGTTCTGGCAGGACTTTGGGTGTGCCTGTTCTGGCAGGACTTTGGTTGCCTATTTTGGTAGGACTTTTATTGGTGCTTATTTTGGTAGGACTTTAGTTTGCCTGTTCTGGCAGGACTTTGGGTGTGCCTGTTCTGGCAGGACTTTGGTTGCCTATTCTGGTAGGACTTTGGTTTGCCTGTTCTGGCAGGACTTTGGATGTGCCTGTTCTGGCAGGATTTTGGTTGCCTATTCTGGTAGGACTTTTATTGGTGCCTATTCTGGTAGGACTTTGGTGTCTGTTCTGGCAAGACTTTTGGGTACTTGTTCTGGCAGGACTTTAGTTTGTGCCTATTCTGGTAGGACTTTGGTGCCTATTCTGGTAGGACTTTGATGCCTGTTCTGGCAGGACTTTGGTTTGCCTGTTCTGGTAAGACTTTGGGTGTGCCTGTTCTGGTAGGACTTTGGTTGCCTATTCTGGTAGGACTTTGGTGCCTATTCTGGTAGGACTTTGATGCCTGTTCTGCCAAGACTTTGGTTTGTGCCTATTCTGGTAGGACTTTGATGCCTGTTCTGGCAGGACTTTGGTTTGCCTGTTCTGGTAAGACTTTGGGTGTGCCTGTTCTGGTAGGACTTTGGTTGCCTATTCTGGTAAGACTTTGGTGCCTATTCTGGTAGGACTTTGATGCCTGTTCTGCCAAGACTTTGGTTTGTGCCTATTCTGGTAGGACTTTGATGCCTGTTCTGGCAGGACTTTGGTTTGCCTGTTCTAGTAAGACTTTGGGTGTGCCTGTTCTGGTAGGACTTTGGTTGCCTATTCTGGTAGGACTTTGGTGCCTATTCTGGTAGGACTTTGATGCCTGTTCTGCCAAGACTTTGGTTTGTGCCTATTCTGGTAGGACTTTGGGTGCCTATTCTAGTAGGACCTGTGAGTGCCTATTCTGGTAGGACTTTGGTGTCTGTTCTGGTAGGACTTTTGGGTGCCTATTCTGGTAGGACTTTGGTACCTGTTCTGGGAGGACTTTGGTTGCCTATTCTGGTAGGACTTTTATTGGTGCCTATTCTGGTAGGACTTTGATGCCTGTTTTGGCAAGACTTTTGGGTGCCTGTTCTGGCAGGACTTTTATTGGTGCCTATTTTGGTAGGACTTTAATGCTTGTTCTGGCAGGACTTTTGGGTGCCTGTTCTGGCAAGACTTTGGTTTGTACCTATTTTGGTAGGACTTTGATGCCTGTTCTGGCAGGACTTTTGGGTGCCTGTTCTGGCAGGACTTTTATTGGTGCCTATTCTGGTAGGACTTTGATGCCTATTCTGGCAGGACTTTGGTTTGCCTGTTCTGGTAAGACTCTGGGTGTGCCTGTTCTGGTAGGATTTTGGTTGCCTATTCTGGTAGGACTTTGGTTTGCCTGTTCTGGTAGGACTTTGGATGTGCCTGTTCTAGCAGGATTTTGGTTGCCTATTCTGGTAGGACTTTTATTGGTGCCTATTCTGGTAGGACTTTGGTGTCTGTTCTGGCAAGACTTTTGGGTACTTGTTCTGGCAGGACTTTAGTTTGTGCCTATTCTGGTAGGACTTTGGTGCCTATTCTGGTAGGACTTTGATGCCTGTTCTGGCAGGACTTTGGTTTGCCTGTTCTGGTAAGACTTTGGGTGTGCCTGTTCTGGTAGGACTTTGGTTGCCTATTCTGGTAGGACTTTGGTGCCTATTCTGGTAGGACTTTGATGCCTGTTCTGCCAAGACTTTGGTTTGTGCCTATTCTGGTAGGACTTTGGGTGCCTATTCTGGTAGGACCTTTGAGTGCCTATTCTGGTAGGACTTTGGTATCTGTTCTGGCAGGACTTTTGGGTGCTTATTCTGGTAGGACTTTGGTACCTGTTCTGGGAGGACTTTGGTTGCCTATTCTGGTAAGACTTTGGGTGTGCCTGTTCTGGTAGGACTTTGGTTGCCTATTCTGGTAGGACTTTGGTGCCTATTCTGGTAGGACTTTGATGCCTGTTCTGCCAAGACTTTGGTTTGTGCCTATTCTGGTAGGACTTTGATGCCTGTTCTGGCAGGACTTTGGTTTGCCTGTTCTAGTAAGACTTTGGGTGTGCCTGTTCTGGTAGGACTTTGGTTGCCTATTCTGGTAGGACTTTGGTGCCTATTCTGGTAGGACTTTGATGCCTGTTCTGCCAAGACTTTGGTTTGTGCCTATTCTGGTAGGACTTTGATGCCTGTTCTGGCAGGACTTTGGTTTGCCTGTTCTAGTAAGACTTTGGGTGTGCCTGTTCTGGTAGGACTTTGGTTGCCTATTCTGGTAGGACTTTGGTGCCTATTCTGGTAGGACTTTGATGCCTGTTCTGCCAAGACTTTGGTTTGTGCCTATTCTGGTAGGACTTTGGGTGCCTATTCTAGTAGGACCTGTGAGTGCCTATTCTGGTAGGACTTTGGTGTCTGTTCTGGTAGGACTTTTGGGTGCCTATTCTGGTAGGACTTTGGTACCTGTTCTGGGAGGACTTTGGTTGCCTATTCTGGTAGGACTTTTATTGGTGCCTATTTTGGTAGGACTTTGATGCCTGTTTTGGCAAGACTTTTGGGTGCCTGTTCTGGCAGGACTTTTATTGGTGCCTATTTTGGTAAGACTTTAATGCTTGTTCTGGCAGGACTTTTGGGTGCCTGTTCTGGCAAGACTTTGGTTTGTACCTATTTTGGTAGGACTTTGATGCCTGTTCTGGCAGGACTTTTGGGTGCCTGTTCTGGCAGGACTTTTATTGGTGCCTATTCTGGTAGGACTTTGATGCCTGTTCTGGCAGGACTTTGGTTTGCCTGTTCTGGTAAGACTTTGGGTGTGCCTGTTCTGGTAGGACTTTGGTTGCCTATTCTGGTAGGACTTTGGTGCCTATTCTGGTAGGACTTTGATGCCTGTTCTGCCAAGACTTTGGTTTGTGCCTATTCTGGTAGGACTTTGGGTGCCTATTCTGGTAGGACCTTTGAGTGCCTATTCTGGTAGGACTTTGGTGTCTGTTCTGGCAGGACTTTTGGGTGCTTATTCTGGTAGGACTTTGGTACCTGTTCTGGGAGGACTTTGGTTGCCTATTCTGGTAGGACTTTTATTGGTGCCTATTCTGGTAGGACTTTGATGCCTGTTCTGGCAAGACTTTTGGGTACCTGTTCTGGCAGGACTTTTATTGGTGCCTATTTTGGTAGGACTTTGATGCTTGTTCTGGCAGGACTTTTGGGTGCCTGTTCTGGCAAGACTTTGGTTTGTACCTATTTTGGTAGGACTTTGATGCCTGTTCTGGCAGGACTTTTGGGTGCCTGTTCTGGCAGGACTTTTATTGGTGCCTATTCTGGTAGGACTTTGATGCCTGTTCTGGCAGGACTTTTGGATGCCTATGTTTGGGTAATGCATATGTATATGTGAGATGCATGATATATGAATGAAGCTTCATGGGGGAAAGTAACCAGAGAGTTTGGTGGATGAATGTAATTTTGCGAGCAGGAAACATGAGACATGTGGATGTTGCCCCTGATTTGGTTTCAGCTTCTTAGGCAACGAAGGACGAATATGTGGGATGCTTTATTTAACATTTACTTGCCCCATTATGAAAGCATGTATTATTTGTTGTACTTTCCTCTTTTTTCCATTTTCTTCTTCTTTTTCCCTTCTCTTTTCTTTTATTTCCCTTTTTTTTCCCTATTTCTTTTTCTTTTTCCCTTCTTTTTTTTTTAATTTTATCATTATTATTTCTCGTCTATTTCTTGTTTTGTTGTGTCTTTGTCTTTTCTTTTTTTCATAAAAATGCTAATTTAGAGGCATTACCAAGTGTTGAACTTTTAACTGACCAACTATAAGGGCAAGGTATATTGTCTTCTCGAATCACTACCCATTTAACCAGACTCTTGGCATTTTGGCTTGCATTCAATTGGGAATCCTTGACATTCCACCAACAGAGGATTTCGTACATTACCTTTGAAGCCACGGTTGACCCTTTCATTTGTTTTCTTGGGAAGAAGAGTCATTGTATATGTCATTCATGAATGTCTTGATAACTGAGTTTAAGATGAAAATGGCATTTTAATGAGAGACATTTGAGATTTGGTCTCGGTCTATCCTTCTAGTAATGATTAGGATAATTGGTCCAAAGAGGGTCTCAATGATGATATGTCAAGTATTTGCTTTGATAAATATTATTCCTTAGTTGTTAATTTATTTATAAAAACATGAATGCAGTGGTTGCAATATGAACAGAAATTACTAAAAGAATAATCTCCGATTAGAAACCTTATCAAGCATATAAGAATTCAGACAATAGGTAATTTGCAACACAGAAAAGATAAAAGAACTAGAATCAAAAAGTTCTTTCAAAGAATGTCCTCTACGCTTGGCCCTGTCTGCCCCTACAAGGTGATTCTGTGCGTTATACAAGACATGCAATTTGTCGAACCTAATTTGAAACCTTTTTCGCCCATACTTCGACCTGACTTTGGACCTCAGATTTTGCCCCACCTTGTGCCTAGGCATTTTCCCATACCCCCTAGTGAGCTTTTCTTTCCTTTCCTCCCCTTCTTTTCCTTTCTCCTTTGCTTTTGTTTCGTTGTTTCTTTTCTCTTCTTTTGTATTTTTTTGTTCTCTTTTTTTTTGGCTCTAATTTTTGCCTAGGCCGCCCTTTCAGATTTTCAGCCTAGCGAGCTATTATTTGTGCTCTAACTTTTGCCTAGGTCACCCCTATGGGTTTTCAACCTAGTGAGCTTTTTCTCTTATGCAAAATATTTTTTTACTGCATCTGAATTGCAGGTCTTGGTCAATTCATGGCCATCCATATCCGACAAAACTAATGCCCCTCCTGAGAAAGCTTGCTTCACAATGTAAGGCCCTTCATAGGTAGGAGCCCATTTGCCCCGAGTATCATCCTAGTTGGGCAAGATTCTTTTAAGAACTAAGTCACCAGCCTTGAACTCTCTAGGGCGAAGCTTTTTGTTGAAAGCCCGTACCACCCTCTTTTGATACAATTGCCCATGGCATATAGCCGTGAGTCTTCGCTCCTCAATCATATTCAATTGTTCATACCGAGCCCTCGTCCAATCACTTTCATCTAAATTGGATTCAATTAATACCCGCAAGGTCGGGATTTCAACCTCGATTGGCGTGACAGCTTCCATTCCATAAACTAGAGAATACGGAGTCGCTCCAGTGGAGGTACGCATAGTTGTGCGATAACCATGCAATGCGTATGGAAGCATGTCATGCCAATCCTTGTAGGTGATTGTTATTTTAGCAATGATCTTCTTTATGTTCTTATTTGCTGCCTCTACTGCCCCATTCATTTGTGGTCGATAGGGTGCTGAATTTTGGTGCTTGATCTTAAACTGTTCGCAAAGTTTAGAAACTTCTGTTCCATTCAGGTTTGCAGCATTATCTGTAATGATCCTTTCAGGTAGCCCATATCGACATATGATGTTCGTCTTGAGGAACTTGCAGAAAGCTTTTTGAGTGATACTGACAAAGGAATTAGCTTTTATCCACTTAGTGAAATAATCGATGGCGACCAGAATAAAACGATGTCCATTTGAAGCCTTGGGATTTATTGGGCCAATTACATTAATGCCCCACATGGAGAAGGGCCAAGGTGCCACCAGATTGTGTAACAAAACTAGTGGTGCATTGATTTTGTCCGAGTATATCTGATATTTGTGGCACTTTCGAACATACTCAATGCAATCCTTCTCCATTGTTAACCAAAAATACCCACACCTCTGGATTTGTTTGGCCAACATGAGACCGTTTGTATGCGTACCGCATATTCCTTCATGCACTTCCATGACTATCTTTTGGGCCTCTCTCGTATCCACACACCGTAACAGTGTGCTATCGTGACTTCTCTTGTACAGGATCCCATTGCTGATGAAGAAATTCATGGCTAGACGCTGGATAGCCTTTTTATCACCTTCGGTGGCCTTAATTGGGTATTCCCTACTTGTCATATATATTTTAATGTCATGATACCAAGGTTGTCCGTCATGCTCTTCTTCTATGTTCAAGCAATATGCTGGTAAATCTCTGGCCCCTACTCGGAGCGGCTGAACTTGGACTCCATAGTCGAGTCGAATCATTACTGCCAAGGTGGCTAAAGCATCAGCAAATTGGTTCTTATCTCGAGTGATATGATGAAAATTGATTTCTTCAAATTGTTCAATTAATTGAGTCAAAAATTTTTGATATGGAATCAGTTTTGAATCCTTAGTTTGCCACTCCCCAGTCACTTGATGAATTATAAGAGCTGAATCGCCAAAAACTTCGAGGCTTTTTATACCAAGAGTTATTGCCGCATTTAACCCATTGATGCAAGCTTCATATTCAGCTACATTGTTGGTGCATTCAAATTCCAATTTAATGGCCACTGGGAATTGCTTTCCTTAGGGGATATAATTACAGCTCCAATACCATAGCCATGCATGTTTGCGGCTCCATCAAAATACATCTTCTATCGTCCATCTTCCTCATTTCCATCATCTTCAACATCCTCTATGGCTAAGACATCCTCATCAGGAAAATGAAAGTCTAATAGTTGGTATTCATCCAAAGGATTCTCGGCCAAGTAATATGCTATAATACTCCTTTTTACAGACTTTCGCGTCATATACTTTACATCGTACTCAGATAGAATCACTTGGCACTTAGAGACTCTACCAGAAACGTGTGGGCTTTCAAAAATATATTTGATGGGATCCATTCGAGAGATTAACCAAGTAGTGAAATAAAGCATGTATTGCCGCAAACGTCTGGTGGTCCATGCTAATCCGCAACAAGTCTTCTCGATCAGTGGGTAGCGGGCTTCACATTCGTTAAATTTCTTACTCAGGTAATAAATTACTTGTTCTTTCTTTTTGGAGGTGTCATGTTGCCCCAGTACGGCCCCCATCGATCTCGACAAGATGGTTAAATAGAGGATCAAAGGTTGTCCCTGCGTGGGCGGAACCAAAATTGAGGGATTTAAATAATCATCTTTAATCTTGTCAAAGGCTTGCTGGCAGTTACTATCCCATCCTCCAGTGTAACTCTTCTTTAACAATTTAAAAATTGGCTCGCAGGTTGCAGTTAAGTTGATAATGAATCTTGCTATATAATTTAGTCGACCCAGAAAACTTTGCACCTCCCTTTCAGTTTGGGGAGATGGCATTTCCCGAATCGCTTTTGCTTTGTCAGGATCCACCTCTATTCCCTTTTGGCTCACCATGAAGCCCAATAACTTTCCAGTTAAAGCCCCAAAGATACACTTGTTGGGGTTTAATCGAAGTTTGTATTCACGCAACCTTTCAAACAATTTTCTCAAAACTGCCACATGGCTCTCCCCTTCTCCAGATTTAGCCACCATATCATCGACATACACTTCAACCTCCTTATGCATCATATCATGAAAAAGTGCCATCATGGCCCGTTGATAAGTCGCTCCTGCATTCTTTAACCCGAATGGCATTACTCTGTAACAATAGGTTCCCCATGGCGTAATGAATATGGTTTTCTCTTTATGGTCCTTATGCATAGGGATTTGATTGTACCCCGAGTAACCGTCCATGAAGGAATACCGATGAGCTCGGGCCGTATTATCAACTAAAATATCAATATGAGGCAGTGAAAAATCATCCTTAGGGCTTGCCTTATTCAAATTCCTATAATCAACACACATGCGAACCCTTCCATCTCTTTTGGGGACTGGTACAATGTTTGCTACCCATTGAGGGTATGTGGACACTTGGAGGAACTCTGCTTCTAATTGTTTCATGACCTCTTCTTTTATTTTCAAAGACATGTTGGGGCTCATTCTTCTCAACTTTTGCTTCTTTGGCTCGACATTTGGGAATAAAGGAATCTCATGAGAAGCAATCTTTGGATCGAGTCCAGGCATGTCTTGATAAGACCATGCAAAGACGTCCATGTATTCCCTAAAGAGTTGAACCATCTCCTTTTTTTCTGGATTATCTACTATTTTAATCTCCCTTTTATCTTCCTCTGTCCCTAAGTTAATGTTTTCAACTATTTCTTCATGTGGGCATATCCCATTACCTTCAGAGTCGAGCATTTTTTCGAAGATTTGGGATAACTCTTCATTATCAGATTCAGAATCATGCATATTTGTAGTAACGCAAGAATCACTCAATAGGGGCTCGGGGACCTCTGCATTGGACATGAGTCCCGAGGAAAACGATTTCCTGGCGGAGGAAATAAAAAGAAAGTGAACGAGTAAAAAGAATGAAAAGAAAGCGTGATATTCAAGGACTTTGATTTCATTAACAAAAACCACTATCATTCATAAAATACTGAGTGCAATTGTAAAGTAAAATATCTTAAACAAATTAAAACAAAGGAACAACATAATCATAACAATTACTTTAGAGTTACGACATCAGCGATATCCTTAATTTCCCAATTATCCAATTTGTCTTCGGAATCGTCGACCGTAATCCAAGCTTTAACTCCTCGTGTGGCTCTATCATCAACCATTGAAATACTTAACCGTCCCATAACCTCTGAGGGGGGCGAAAAAGTTTCCCTGATGTGGGGGACTTTCTGCTTCTCTTGCTCTTTACTTCCCTTTGCGCTTGGTTGTACCTTTAGTTGATTTGACAACAAAGGTTCGTACCCTAATCCTTGACGCTTGGGATTTTCTGGGAGACTAATAGGCCGTTCAATTCCTTGAAGCTGTATCCCCAGTCCCTTTCTAGATTTGAACCCATTCCTTTCTAACATTTTCATCACAGTCTGGTTAACATTCCGGACGACATGCTTGGGTTCATCCATCTCTAAACTTTGAAGCAGCGTTTCCATCTCTTGTTCAGCAGCTTCGATATAGGGCAAAGAGCTGGGCTTGCTCAACATTATCTCCTCTTCTCCCTTAATAGTGATTATCCTCCCCTCATCAATGAACTTAACCCTTTGGTGAAAAGTGGAAGGCACGGCGCCGGCGGAATAAATCCAAGGCCTACCTAACAACATTGTATAGGATGGATCAATATCCATAACTTGAAAGTCCACCACGAATGTTTTCGGCCCGATCTCCAAGGACAACCGAGTATTACCGATTACTGCTCTCTTGGAGCCATCAAATGCTCTAACCACCATATCAATTTTTTGAATGAGTGATGCCTCAACTGCCAGTTGGTCAAACGTGGCTAGCGGTAACACATTAAGTGCCGATCCTCCATCAATCAAGACCTTCGCAATTACAAAGCCATTGCATTTCAATATAATGTGCAGGGCCTTAGGCTGATTGGCAGATGTCTCCACAATCTCTTCCTCGAAAAATGAGATGGCAGACGTGGATTTGACAACATTCATCACATTGGCAATCTTCTTTGGGGTGACATCGGGTTGCACATATGCTTCCTCTAATACTTTTTGCAAAGCTCAACGATGCACCTCTGAGCTCATAACTAAAGACCACATTGAAATTCGAGCTGGAGTTTTCTTCAGTTGTTCTACCACGTCATATTCGCTCTTCTTCATGATTCGTAAGAATTCATCGTTAGTGCTTTCTTCTCTTCCTTTTTGTTTCTCTTTTTGACCGCTGTTATCAACTCCTTTTCCCTTTAGATTTTTATCCACATTTGTAGGAAGATAAACTCTACCACTTCGAGTGACTCCTTTAGTCTCGACTATATTTGTGATAGGCTCTCCTTTTGCCTTAGCGATTACTGCGTGATTCAGGGGATATTCGATAGTTTCCTCATATCTCCAGGGTACAGCGCGATTACTTTCATATGGGAAGGGTGCTGGCATATTAACAATTATTGGTGAGGGTTTCGGAGGAGAGGAGGCCGCCGTTGAAAACAGCTCATTAACAATTAGAGTAACTGTTTTCAGTTGCCTGGCAGGGATGACAACATCAACACATTTCTTATCTATTATACAAACTTCTTCCTCAGACTTCCCTATAACCACAACTCCCAATGTCATCAATTCCTTCAATGCTCCCTGGAACTGCGCGCAACCTTCGACATTATGATCTGTAACTTGTTGATGGTAATCGCAAAATGTAGCTTGTGACTCAGCAACCGTTTTAACAGACTCTTCCGGTGTCAATTCCAACATGTACCCAGCTGATCGAAGATTAGCCAAAATAATCTTCATGGGGAACCCAATAGTGTCAAGGTTCTTGGAAAATCCCGATTCATTCTCGATAGCATTCACTTGTCATCCGTGGCTGGGTAGAAGATTGGTAGTGATTGTCGAATCTTCCCTGGGCTTAAGCTGGATATGATTAGACTCTATTAGATCCAACACATTCCTCTTGAACGTGATACAGTTCTCAATTGAATGCCTCGGGGCTCCCATATGATACTCACAGGAGACGTTGGGGTTGTACCAAACTGGGTACGGTGGTTGCATCTCCTTCACGTACCGTGGCCCTATGAGTTTTACCTCCAATAATTTCTGGTACAGCTCTGCATTGGTTGAATTGAAATTAGGCCATGGATGTCTCTTGGTCGTACATTAGCTCCCCTCTCCTATTGTCCTGGTCCATTCAGCGCCGGTCTATACTGAGTTTGGCCCTCACTTCCCCGACCAATCTGATAAGACACCGGTTGTCGTGAGAATGGTTTTGAGGGTTGAATGTAGCTTACTTCCCCTTCTTTCTTCTTCATACCCTGTCCCCTTCTAAATCTGCCCTCCGTCAAAGGAGATGCAAGCTTTCCGTCTCGAATGTCCGTGTCAATTCTCTCTCCCACCTCAATTAAATCCGCAAAGTCAGTAACATGAGTTCCCAACATGATTTTGTAGAAGGGATCGGATAAGGTCTGAATAAAGTATGAACAAAATTCGGATCCGATCATTGGGGGGCTGAACTTGGGAGGCCATTAATCTCCACCTTTGAGCATATTCTTTGAACGACTCAGTTGGTTTCTTATTCATTCTCTTCAACTATTCCCTAGTTGGGGCTGTGTCGAGATTAAACTTGTATTGTTTCATGAAAGCATTTGTGAGATCTCTCCACTTACGAATCTTAGAATGGTCTAATTGCATAAACCATAATAAGGCAGATCCAGTCAGACTTTCCGAGAAGAAATTTATCAGAAACTTTTCATCCCTTGACCAAACAGTCATCTTTGTGCAATATGACTTGAGATGAAAAATTGGGTTACCAGAACCATCGTACTTGTCGAAATCTGGAACCTTAAACTTTTTCGGAATTGATACTTCGAGGGTTAAGCACAACTCTTCTATCTCTAATGACCCCCATGTGGTTGGCCCTTGTAAATCACGCAGCTGGTCTCTGACCTCCCTTAACTCTCTTTCCCAGTCCTCCTTAGCATCATTACTCTTCCCTTTGCTATCCGCAGTTGGGATCTGGAATGTATAGGTTGCATCATACCCGGGAAAATCTTGTATATCTTTTGCTTCATCACGTGGAACCGGCTTATCAGCCACTAGCATAGGAGGATCTTGTGCGTTCGTCTGTTGTAGCACAGGGTCAGGTACTCGACTAGAATGTTCTTCAGTTATAACCATTCCAGATGAGCTTCTTCCCATGTGTGCAGCGATGGGTGGATGACTGGATGCACTGGGTGAATTATCAATGCCTTTTCCTTTGACAGCTTCCAACAACACCTTCATCATGTCACTCATTTGAGCCATCTGATTCTCCATAGTCGTGATGCGGTTATTCAGTGTGACTGTGTCTTCCTCAACTCTCTGACTACCTTCCCCTTGACGTTCCTCCATGAGCCTGGTTCTTGAGCGTGTGTCGTATATCCTAGTAGGATGTATCTGGTTATATGGGACGCGTTTCGGAGGCGCAATATTGTCTTCCTTTGATTTGACCCTTTCTATTCTTTTCCCTGTAAGGAGAAGACAAATTTAGTGATAAAAAATACTTCTCTTATTTTATTATGACCATTATTATTATATACATTCTTTAATTTGGGTTAACCATTTTGGCAAAGGAACATTGGGCCCTCTGATTCTTAAAGGATTTCATCAACCCATGTAAGAATATCAAAGTTGACACTTGACGTAAGAGGGAATTAAAAACCCCTATATGATCAGGTCTTTGTATTCATCTGAGCTATTCCCCTTTAATCATAAGGAGCATGCAACTTTCGTTTCTTTAAACCAAGATACTAAATGATACATTACATCGGAATTCTTTGGAACTCAATAACTACTAAGATATTTCAACTCATTTACAATGTCATTACATAACATAAAAAACTCTGTCATTTCCTTTGGTGTATTCCATGGGTTAGTCAAACCCTCAGCTGCTTTCAATGTGCTTGTGAAATTAGGGAAAATCTCATCAGCTAAAAGTAACAATTTCCTGAACCAGGACATGAACCTTTCCTTTTTTGTGGCTCGCTCCGCATGAAGTACCTTCCATGTCTCAATCGCCTCGGCTTGCTGATTAAGTTGTTCCACCAAGTTTTGTACTACCGCAGCATTATCACTTCTGACACTGGATATCTCATGCATTTTCTGCTCCAATTCCCTTGTCAGCATATCAATTTCGTGTTGAATCCCACTAGATTTAAGCTTCTGCACTTGTTTTTCAAGTACATCTTTTTCCTTAAGGACCTTCATCAACTGGCTTCTACTGATACGCATCTTCTTTTCATTTTCAGTTACCCGCTGTTGAGCCTTTTCTATGGTATCCCTCAATCTTATGTTTTCTTCCTTCATCCTTTTCATCCCAACATGCCCCACATTTCCTTTATGCCTCTTTACCCTATCCGCTTCTGCTCGCAACACTGCACATTCACTTCTCATTTGGCTCAAACTCCTCAGGCGTTCTTGCCTTTTTTCTTCTAAATCTTTCAATTCTTTTTTTTTTCTCTTCCACTTGTCTTGCTAGTTGTTTGTCAATTACTTGCATGTCATTGCCAAGCATGGGGTCAATGGGTCCAAAAGAAGGGTTAGCCCCCTTTATCCTTTCCTTTAGCCATTCTTGATACTCCTTGGTTGTGGCTACTATTCGCTTGCCCTGTTCGCATCTCCCTTTGCATATCACTCGACTCCATGCGCCTCTTATTTTTTGGCAAAGTGTCTTGGCTTCCGGATCATTATGATAAAAATGAACCAATTGTATCGCTTCCTTGGATGGAATATCTTGTTTGTATGCAAACTGTTGGTGGACAATCGAGGGGTTGTAATTAATACAGCCTCGAGGGCTCAGCAGAGGTACATTCAAGAATTCTCCGCAACAATACACTATTTCTTCACTTTCCCACCAAGCCAGCTTCCACCATACTGTGTTCTCATCCAATTGACTGAGGGTTTGAGCCCAATCATCACGAGTTTTCTTTGAAGATAACAGGATAGCACCTTCACGATTAAGGAAATCCTTAACAGGGTGATGTATGGTATCATGTCGTCGACCCAATTGATATTGCCTCCCATAAATATGATTGAACATCTAAACGGTGAGGAGTTGGAGGCAACACTTCAATTTCCCTCCATTTTCTTGTTGACAAAAGCTTAAGGTTAAGAACGTTTCTGCCAAAACTGCAGGCGTGGGATTTACACAATGATTTTCCACCATCCATAGAACACTCACGGCCGCCAAATCAATTATCCCCACTGCTGAAGGGAATAAAACTAATCCATATATGGCTAGAGTAAGGACTCTCTTAAAAGTCACCCAATCTCCCTTTTCAGCTAAGATCTCCAAACGCCTTTCTACGTACTTCCTCAAAAGGCCTTCAGTCTGTCCTCTCTGATGTAATTGAATTCTACTAGGATCTTCCCCTAAAATCTGAGCCATTGTACACTTTGATGGCAAATGTCCAGGATAGTAGCAAACTGCAGCATCCTTTCCCACAAGTGTATTCATGAAACTCCCATATTCCTCTAAAGTAGGTGTAATCTGGAACGTAGAGAATGTAAAACACCTTAGTGAATTATCCCAATGCTGGGCCAAGGCTGAAAGTGCTTCTGACTGGACCGGTATTCGTAGCAAATCTAGAATATCCCCATAATCCCTTCAAAAATCTCGGATATGTCTTCCAGTCAACTTTTCACCTAAGACAATCAAACTCTCGACCGATTCAGCTTCTGCTTTGATTTTAAGCTTCATTCCCATTGCAACTAGGCCAGTTGGTCTTGAGCTCAGATATCGTCCATTGTCCAAAGTTTCTATTACCACCATCGTGCCAATTAACCCAGATGACTGTTCATTATTTCAAAATATCAAAAGTTATTGGTTAGTGTATCATTATCGTTAGCTTGACAATTTTACCCAACTCTCAAGGAATTTATTATTCCATAGAGAATAAAAGGTACGAGGATCAATTTAAGAAAGAATAGCTCTCTACACAATTGACACCGATATGCTCAGTGAGCTGACATAATGATGTACTGACATTCATGCTATGATATTGGATATAATGCCTCGGCATGAGAAATGATAAAAAAAAAACTTTGCACTCCTCCTTGAGGGGCCTATTGCTCCATGAGAGAAAAGAGTCGACAATTAAATCGAGAGAAACAAGTCTTTCTACACGATTCAACGTCCTAAACAAAAATTAATTCTCTAACCGAGACATCACATCTGTTTATTAATGATATAAAACTATTGGATTTTATAATTTCCATGATTTGAAACATTCATTTTCTATTAGAAATTCATTGTTTCGCGAGGTAGAGTGTATTATGCGGTGTTTATTATTTTAACTCATATCCATTTCTTTTATGCATGAATGCATGCTGAAAAATTTCCCTTTCGAGGAGCCATGAAGAATGCGATTATGGCCTTTTCGGGGTTGAAAACCCACTAGGCAAGGGTTAGTTTAACTAATGCGTACTTTCATCATAGTTGACGTTATGTCTAGTTGGCGTCATAACAACCCGTCAACTACTCCAGTAATCAGTGGCGATGTGTCACTTTTCCTACAGGTATCATTGGGATGTAATGCATGAACAATTAAAGGTGCTCTCCTTTGTCCTACTATGGATAGATCCTAGGTTGTGATCATTGGTCTATAGAAGTATGGCTTTACCTACTTAGGAGGCATCTATGGCTTGACTATCAGTGCAAATTTTCATGGTAGATCTATGACCCCTAATCATTGGTCCCTAAATTGCCCCCATTGTGAGATGAGGATCTCATTATATGAATTCGACCTTGAGAGGAAAAAGATCCTACACAGGTCCAGTCCATATAACAAGGTACAATTTAGGCGAGGTCTTCATGATAGCCTTAGGAAGCACAAGGCTTCACAGGGAAATCAATATAAACCTCTACTAACCTACGAAACACTCAGACCCGGGTATAGGGCCCATAACGTGTGTGATATATTTGTGTATTAGTGATGTGTGTGAGGAGAGCATTTACCTTTTCATCCTATGAACTACCCAACCCTCATTTGCTAAATAGATTGGCAAAATAAAAGGCAGAGAAATATATGCAGATAGAAATAAGAAGTAATATGTACAAATATAGTCATCTACCCTAAAGTTTTATTCCATATGTTATCTATCCTAACATATATTATATACAAAATCAATGAAATGAAGCTAATAAAATAAGCATGTGAATGACACGTTATCTACCCTTAATCATGTGAGACAAACAAACAAAAGGAGAATCGAAATAAAAGAAGGCCATAATATCTTGCACAGCTAACTTAATTTGGGCTTGACTCTCTTATACTATCCCCAGTGGAGTTGCCAAACCGTCACATCCAAAAATGCGACCGCGTGGCGCCAAGATTAAAATCAAAATTATAGGTAAAAATCTCTTGAAATGAATAGGGTACAAATAAATAGAGTACATTTTGTAGAGTTCAGGAGTCGCCACCAAAACTTATATTTTTGAAAAGGCAAAACTTTGGAAAAGCCTTTTTATGAGAAAAATTGTCTATGAACCAGATAATGGATTCGGGAGTCGATTGTGAGTGGGGAAGGTGTTAGCCACCCCACTACACCTGTTCTTAAGAACGGTTACCCTAAGTTAGTTGTGCAAAATGATCATGGCCTCTATTCTATTTTAATTCTCCCTAACCAATCACATGCAAAGAACAGAAGGAAAAATTTAAGGAGATAAAATTAAAGAGAAGAAAGAAGCAAAACAAAAAAAGAAATTTATAGAATAAATAAAGAAAAGGGAATAAAATTAGAAGTAATAAAAGAAATAAAATTAAAGGAAATAAAATTTAAGAGAAAATATTTATTTACAAAAGCGGACTTGACCTAGGATAAAAACCTAGGGCTTACGTACCCTTCGAAAGGGATCAAAGTCCACGTAGTTCGGCGGTATCATGTTGATTGGTTGGTGTATATTTTTTCTTTGTTTTATGTTTTTGTTTTTACCTTTTTTCTTGGTTGTTGTTTTTTTTTTTTTTTTTTTTTTTTGTGTTTTTGTTTTTGTTTTTGTTATTTATTTTTTTAATTTAATTTTTTGGGTTTGGGTATTGTTTTTTGTGAAAAGATAAAGAAAATAAATTACTTTTTCTTTTAACAAGTAAAACAAGTTTTGAAATTGGTTAATGTGTTTTGATTTGTTAAAGGAAAATTTAATTTAATTTTTCTTGCACTTTCAATTTTTTTTTTCTTTTTTCCTTCATCATTTTATGTTTTTTTTTTTTCATTTTTCTCTTTCTTTATCTCTTTTTATCATTGTTTTGTTTAATTTTTGTTTTGTTTTGTCATTATTTATTTTATTTTATTATTTTTTTACCTCTATTTTATTTTATTTCTTTTGGGTTCTATTTTGTTCTTTTTCTTTTTCTTTTTGTTTTGTTTTTTATTCTTTGCCTTTGTTTTTGTTTTTATTTTGTGTTGTGTTTTTGTTTTTGTTTTGTTTTTATTTCTTTTTGTTATTATTCTTTGTTTTTTTATTTCTATTTCTTTTTGGTTTTTCTTTTGGTTTTGTTATTATTGTTTCTTTTTCTGGTTAATTTTTATTTTTGTGTTCTATTTTTCCTTCTTTCTTTTTTTGTTTTTAGTTCTATTTATTTTTGTTTTGTTTGTATTTCTCTTTTCTTTTTTCTTAATTTTGTTTTTGTCTTTGTTTTCTGTATTTTGTTTTTGGCTAATTTTTGTTTCGTTTTTCTTTTTCCTGTTTCTACTTGTATTTATTATTATTATTATTATTATTATTATTATTATTATTATTATTATTATTATTATTATTTTTTTAATATTTTTTTTGTTTTTATTATTTTTTTGTTTCCTTTTTCTTTGTATATTTTTTAATTTTGTGTTTTTGTGTTTTTTTTTTAAATTATTTTAGAGAAGAGGAAATAAAAACTATTTTAGATTTTTACAAAGAAAATAAGTTTAAGATTGGTGTATATGTCTTAATTTGTGAAAATTAAAATGATCTCATTTATTTTTTTTTTTTTTTTACCGTTTTATCTTTTCTTATTTCTGATTTTATTATTTATATATTTATATATTTTTTTTTTTTTTGAAAACACCTTTTTCAATTTTCGATTTATTATTTTTTTGGCATTTGTTTTTGTTTTGTTGTTGCTGTTTTTTTTCATTTTCATTTTTTATTTTTTCCCAAAAACGCCTCTAAAAGAAAATGTCTTTGAATCGTTAGAACACTATTTCCAAACATTTGCAGAATAAACATTAGGCAAGTATTTGGGGTTCATTTTTGTTCTTGGGAAAAAGCTTTTTAATCTTTCTCTTTTTTTTTTTTTGTCGTTCCTTTCACGAAAAACTTTCTTTGGAAAATTATTTGTTGGGGCCATTGAAACCCAAAATGTTAAACATACGTTTAAGGCCCAACAGGCACAAGGAGGCTTATTGCCACACACGACCTTTTGGTCTATCCCTATATGCCCAAGGAGATTGAAATCCCACACGGCATTGTCTAATGTAACAAATTTGACGAAAAATAAATAAAAAATATTTACAGACTAGAATAACGGCTTGTAGGTGTGTGCTAGGTGTCCAACCAGATTCACTACATCATTCTTGAGTGTATTTACAGTATGAAAAACTGAAAAATAAATGTGCATACGGATTACAGATACATTGCAACATATCCTTCTCTTCTTTTGACTGAATCAGAAGGGCATCTCGTGCATTGAAAACCTAACCTCCCCACATATTGCTTCAGCAGCGTGTCCGAGTCCACAAACAGACCATATAATTCACAAAATCCATCAAAAGCATTTTAAAGCTAAAACAGTGTGATTCTATCGGGTTTCAGGTATCAAATTAATAGCCCCACACGTTCTCAAACATTATCAAACAATTGCGAAACTACAACAGGTTGTATTCTCTGATTGACACTATTAGGATCTCTAAGAAAGAATCCTACATCTATGCCAGCGCAGAGATGAAATCTAAACAATAAATAACATATATATACACAGATACATAACTGAACTGGAGGTGACTTGTTGAACTGGTTAAATGTACAGAGATAAAATCAACTACCAATGCATTATTCGACAATCCAGGAATAAACAGAACATGCTTCAGAAACAAACAAGAATTGAACTGGCAAAAAGAAAGCACAGGGAAGGCAATCTGTGACTACTCGGTTGAATACAACCTTCGACATATTACCCAGCAATCCAACTAGAAATGAAACCAACCACAAATGCATTATTCGACAATCCAGGAATCAACAAATTAGGTCTCAGAAGCCAACTAGAATTAACCCAATGCCAAATGAAACTAATAATGTGTCATGCAGCAATCCGAGACCAACCTATGAAATTCTGAATTCATACCTGGCCGGTGTCTTTGCTGAAGTTTAAGGGTTTTGTTCTCTATCGGATCACTCCTAGCTCTCCTCTCTCGTGTGCCTCCCGTACTTCTTTCGTTCTGCAATCCGAGATTCAACCCAGAATCTCTGGTTTCTTGTTTCTCACCTCTCCAGAAAGCCTCTCCTCTCGATCTCCTTACTGAATCTCACTTTCGGCCTAAAACCAAAATCCCCAGAATCTTCCTGGCTTCCCAGAAAAGAAAAGAAATCAAAAGCTCCTTCCCCTTTGCTCTCTTGCTCTCCGGAAAATCAAAGCAGAAATATCCCCTTTCTCTCTCAGTCTTCCTCGACTCACCGTTTTCTCCTACCCAAAAACTCCCCCAATCCTTTTGCCTTTTGAGCTTCTTCAATCCGGGAAAGGAACTTCCACCAAACAACAATCCTCCCCGAACCTCTCCCTCGGTCTCTCTGAAAAAAGAAAATTCCCTCTCGACTCTTTTTTTTATTCACTCGCAGAGAAAGTCCCCCCGAAAGGATTCCTTCTCCCTCAACCTCTTGCGCCCTTCGAGTTTTCTTCAATCCGAAAAAGAAAACCCTTCCGAAATGAAAATTCCCCCCTCTCTCTCGTTCTCACGAATCTTTATAAACATCCCTCTTGTGGTCCCCTTCTGTTCCCCTCTCCCGAAATCCTTCGCGATTTCCTGCTCCACTCACCTCTCCGTCCTCCTTGTACGATTAGGTTTTGTTTCCACCTCCTAGTGTGTCGTGCGCTGCTAAGGACACGAAATGGGAGCGCTCCAGAGCAGGGGACCACACAGCTAGGGTTTCTCTTCGTTTCATCTGAGTTATCCTAAGTTCGGGTTTACTTTTGGGTTGGCGAAGTGGGGAGAGGAGTCTGAAATTCTTGGGCTGAAACGAAAATGGACCCCTATCTTTTGGGCTTTCTTGTTATTATTTTCAACCCAGTTCTGAATTAGCTTTTGGGCTTTCTTTCTTTTTTTTTTTTGGTTCCTTCTTTTTCTTTTCTGGCCCAATTCTGAATTGGGTTGGATTTTTTTTCTTTCATTATTTTTCAACCCTCATCTTTTGGGCTTTCTTGTTATTATTTTCAACCCAGTTCTGAATTAGCTTTTGGGCTTTTTTTTTTGGTTCCTTTTTCTTTTCTGGCCCAATTCTGAATTGGGTTGGATTTTTTTTCTTTCATTTTTTTTAGCCCTTTTTATTTCTATCATTCCCTCGCTGATTTCCTTTTTGTTCCAATTTCAGGATTAATGGGCCTTTATATTTTTTTTATTTTTATTTTTCTTTGATTTTTTATTAATTTTAGTTTTTTTTTATTTTCTTTTGGACCAATGTAACTTTGAATTCTTCATTTATTTATTATTACATTTTTTTTTCACTTTTATTAGCTTGTTTTTTTTTATATTATTTTAAAATAGATCTGGATAACTTTGAATTCTTCGTTTATTTATTATTATATTTTTTCTTCTTTTTTTTTATTAGTTTGATTTTTATATTATTTGAAAATAGATCTGGACAAAATACGGTGTTCACAATGGAAGCTAAGAAGTGAAGTAAGCGTAAATTTGTTCAAGAAAGGTCTCAGGGAGAGTTATAAAGTGTGAGACTTACATAGAGAAGTTCGACTTGGTGCCCACAATCCTTTTCAGCATGCAAATGATGAAGTACAAGAGGATAATGATGAGGAAAATGGCATGATTGAGATGTTACACGATATATTCGGTGACACATATTCAGACGAGTCTCTTAACTTGTGGGCTAACCAGTTTTTTAAGTTGTTGGAAAATGGTCAAATTGAATTCTATCTAGGTTGTAATAAGGTGTCAAAGTTGTCTTTCATAATCAAGCTTCTTCACTTAAAATGCCTCAATCATTGGAGTGACATATCTATGGATACATTGTTAAGTTTATTCAAGGATGTTGTACTTGAGAGGGCATTAGTACCTAATTCTTAGTATGAAGCAAAGAAGGTTGTCAGGGAGCTTGTATTAGGTTACACTAAGATTGATGTATGTGAAAATGATTATATCTTATGTTGGCAAGAGTATGCCAATGCAAAATCATGCCCTAAGTGCAACGCATCTAGATGAAAGTTGGATGGTCAGGGGGTAATAAAATGCCGTGTAAAGGGTTGCAACATTTTCCATTAAAGCTTAGGTTATAATGGTTGTACATGGCTTGACATATAGTTGAAGATATGAGGTGGCACATGAACGAATGCATTGACAATGGTGTGTTGTGACATTCATTTGACTCAATTGCTTGGAAATCATTTGATGACCAACATCCTGACTTCTCCCATGATTTAGAAATGTATAAATGGGTCTAACTAGTGATAGATTCTAGTCTCAAGAAAATATGAGTACTAACTATAGTATTTGGTTAATTGTGTTAGTTCCGTATAATTTGTCGCCATAGTTATGCATGAAGCATTTCCAAGTCCTAAGTGTCTTGGTGATGACATTAATATGTATTGCAACCTTTGATTGAAGAGTCATAAGAATTATGGAACAATGAGTTGACACATATGATGCCTACTCATAATTCAATTTTAAGATCCATACAGCTATTATTTGGGCAATCAATAGTTTCCAGCATAAGGGAACCTTTCAGGGTGGTTTACCAATGGGAAGTTTGCATGCCTCTATTGCCATAAAGGCATACATTCTACTTCTTTATGGAATGAGTTGTGTTACACGGGGTATCATCGCTTCTTTTCAACCAATCATCAATGGCATAGAAATATAAGGGTATTCAATGGAAAAGTTGAACATGTAATTACACATTTTCCTTTAATCGGTGATGAAGCACTTATGCAGCTTTAGGCATTGGGTAATGTAAGTTTTGGGAAAGGTCAGAAGCAAAAGCATTACCACGCTAATGATGTTTTCAATTTGAGAAAGAAGAGTATTTTCTTCAAATTGCCGTATTAGAAAACCTTTATGCTCTAACACAATTTGATGTCATGTATATAGAAAGAAATATGTCTAATAATATAGTGTTAACATTGATGGATGTGGTTGGAAAGACCAAGGATACATTGAAGAATTGATACGACTTTGTTGATTTAGGGATTAGACAACAGATGGGAACAAAATTTTGATTCTAGCAGTATGTTATACATTGCCTATACAAGAGAAGTTAAAAATTCGTAATTTCTTGGTTAAGTTGAAGATGCCTGATGCCTTCTCTTTAAATATCTCGAGGTGTATCAATGTCAATGGGCGAACAATTTCTAAGTTAAAATATCATGACTACTATGTATTGTTACAAGACATATTTCCACTTACAATACATGGCTTGTTGCCTAAGGAAGTGTTAGAATTTATAATAGAGTTAGGGAAATTTTAAGAAGTTGTGTTCAAAATGTTTGAGAATTGAAGAAGATGACATCTTCAAAACCCAAATTGTAATCACATTGTGCAAATTGAAAATGGTATTTCTATAAAACCTTTATTAACTAGTTTTTCTTTAACTACTATAGTTCATTAGCGAGTCCATTTACTTAAGTAGATAAAATATTGAATCCAAAAATTTCAAATATGTTTACTTATCTTTATCCATAATTCTATGTCATTCCAATTTAGCAAATAAAACATTGGTAATCCTTTACAATCAGTTTACTTTCACAAATAAAAACTAAAAGCTCACATTATAATTTAAGGAAAAATTGGCAGATTTTTTCCTTATAAAATAAGCTATCCAGACCAAATAAATGGTTACATTTTAGTTTAGAACTCACGGACATGGAAAATACATATAATTGTAATATCAAATAACACTATTTAGACATACATCATCATCTGTTATTAACAAACTTAAATTGTAGTTACATCACTATTAAGTTTATACTATTTCACGTATTATATCACTAAGAAAGTAAAACTTGACATATATATATTTATTGTAATATTATAACAAAATCAGATACATATATGATTTATATTGTTTTCTAATTCTTGACATCATCTTGTTTCTTTCCCTTTACTATTATTGGTACTTTCACCTAGCACTGGTTAGTAGGAAGAATATAAATAGGGGTGAGTGATGGTTGTGTCGCATAATCTCAAAATAAAATTAGTTGAATTAAAATTTATAATTAGTGGCACAATTTGGGTCATCTCCCAAGGAGTTTTTGTTGCTAATTATTTGTGAAAAAGTTTTCTAAGTGACAGTAAATAAAAAGTCTTTAGGGGGTTTTGAATTACTAAATTTTAATTGAATTAAAGAAAAATAACAAGAACTAAAAGTTTAAGATTAAGTGTAGTTAACAACTAGGAAAATGTGATAACTAGCCTTTGGATGGACATCCTAGAATTCGATTATCCTTGCTTCCTTTTAAATGTATCAAGATTGGACTTAAACTCTTCCCTCTTAGTTTATTCTTCATAAGAATTCTTGAATTACCATTCAAGACTCAAATCATTAATAATTTAATTAACTTACAACTACAAGAAATCTTGAACAATTCATAACTTGAGCTAAGAATGAAAATACACCAAAACAAAATCTAAATGCTTATTAAAGTAGTTGAACAATCTACTTAAAATTGCTAATTAACCAATTAGCTTAAGGAATTTTTCTAGTACATTAATCACACAGAAATCCAGCCATTTAATTCAATAACTTTTGCATCAATTGGCCTAAAAATAAGAGGAATTGTTAGACAGTCTGATGCAATGGCACCAAGAGACCTTGTTGAGCATAGAAGTGGACTTGATGAAGGATATGGTGCAAAGTTTCAAGCCCAAGGACATGATTTGCAAATTAAAGCCCAAGAGTTTAAGTCAAATGTGCCTAAAGATCCATTGCAAGGCATAGGAGGCCCAATAACAAGAGTTAGGGAATGAAAGAAGCCTTCAATTGTTTAATTCATAAGCTTTATAACTTAGAGCCCATTCATTTAAGTCAAGAGAAGGGCCAAGAAGATGTAAAAGGTGTGATCATGCTAACCATTCTACAAGAGGAGTGCCAAGGTCCAATTGGAGTCCAATTGCAAGAGATTAAGAATCATGTGACAACCATGTGATTTTTAATGAAGCATGAGCATCCCATGTGACAACTTAAGAAGCTGATTAGTTTTGACTAGGATTCCTTTTGAAATTTTGTTTTTTATTATTTTATTATTTTTTTGAACTTGGTCAAAGAGCTTATCTTGGAGATCAAGTTAAGATTAGTATCCTAATCTAATTAGGATATATATTAGGTATTATTTAAAATATTTCTAATCAGATTTTAGAGTTTTACTTTAATTAGGACTCTAGAAATTTTGCTTATAAAAGGCTTCCTATTGTACTCTATTTTGGACATGAATGAATTTGAGTATTATTCAATTATCTATGAGGCTTTTGCTTCTTTGTGTTCTCTGAGAGTTCACGTGACTTATCAAAAGATTGGTCTTCCTTTGTGGCGTCTTGAGGCTAGGGTTCTAAGAGACAAGTTCTCTTAGGGTCTTTCCTTTGACCAATATTCTTGTTTTCTAGTCGGTCTTGGGCAAAGTGTCATCTTGTTGAAGGTTCCTAGGACAAGGTTCCTATAGGGTCTCTCATCATTTGGTATCAGAGCTTTGGATGCTAGTACAAGGTATATCTTTGTATTTTTCCCTTTCATTATTTTTCATATTTTTTCTCCTTCCATTAGTATTACCTTTTCCATCTTCGTCTTTTTCTTCTATCTTCTTTTGTCTTCCATTATTGTGTTCCTCCATCCTCAAAAAAAAAAAAAAAAAGAAGAGAGTGTGATACTCCAAAAAGAAAAAAAAGAGAAGCGAGTGTGATACTCCTAAAAAAAAAATTGAAAAAAAAATTCAAAAAAAAAATTCGAAAAAAAAAGGAAAAAAAAAAAGAGGAGTGAAAAAAAAAATAATTTCAAATTGCAGAATTCAAAATTGCAAGTTGTGCCAATTCAAAATTGAAAGCAAGTTTGGAGTTAGTTTCCTAATTGGAGTTAATTTCCTAATTGGAATTAGTTTCCTAATTAGAGTCAATTTCCTAATTGGAGTTAGTTTCCTAATTGAAGTCAATTTCCTTATTGGAGTCAATTTCTTAATTGGAATTAGTTTCCCAATTAGAGTTAATTTCCTAATTGGAGTTTGTTTCCTAATTTAATTGCATTAAGTAGCTACCAAGTTATCTACTTTCCTATTTGCATTCAAGAAAGGATATTGTTTCCTAATTGTTCTAAACTTGAATTGCAAGTAGTTTTCTATTCTTAAGGTTTCTTATTTTCAAATTTTTTTCTTTCCTTCTTTTTCCTTCCAGACCTTCCCTTCCTCCTTCTTTTTCCTTTTGTTACACACCTTTTTTTTTTTTCCCTTTTTTTGATTCTTTGGGAATTTACATTTTAGGATTCTAGTTTTTTGATTGCCACTAGTTTGATCTTTTCATTTGATTTGCTTGTGACTTGCTTAGAACACTTATAAGAAGCAAATTATTGAGTGGTAAAAGGCAAGAGGGTTAACATTAAAGAAAAAGCCGAAAAGAGAGTTAAACACGAGTGAAATTATCATCTTTTGAGTGTAAACACGTAAGCTAGTGAGTTGCGAGGTCCTATATCTTTCTTTGCTTGTTTTTGTACAAACTAATATTTCAGGATGTCTAGAGAATCTGAGTACAGTGACTTTGACATGAAAGTCTAGGTTAGAGCCATTCAAAATACTCTTGAGAAACTTAGTGCCAGATTAGATGATGTGGAGTCTTCTTCCAATAGGAGGACCCATAGGAGGCAAGCTCATATGGAACCTGATGATGATGCTGAGTCCGACTTTGAGGAGTCCTATACTCGGAAAGGTGGACAATTATCATCTAATAAGGATGGTGGTATTGGAAACATCAAGATGAAGATCCCCTCATTCCCCGGGAAAAATGACCCAGACCAATACTTAGATTGGGAAAGAAGAGTGGAGCATGTGTTCGAGTGCCACTCTTACACTGAGGTGAAGAAAGTAAAACTTGCTGCAGTGAAGTTTACTGACTATGCTAGCATCTAATGGGATTAACTCTTACCAGAAGACGTACCGGTGAAGGTCCAATTCGTGATTGGCAAGAGATGAAAATTATCATGCACAAACGATTTGTCTCTAGTTACTATTATAGGGAATTGCATAAGAGGCTCCAAAAGCTGAAACAAGGTTCTATGAGTGTGGAAGATTACTATCAAGAAATGGAGATTGCCATGATTAAGGCAAATGTGGAGGAAGACCGTGAAGCAACCATGGCCCGATTCATTGAGGGCTTAAATCCTGAAATAGCTGCCCAAGTTGATTTATACAATTACCTGGATATGGAGGAGCTCTTACATAGAGCTATCAAGGTGGAAAAGCAACTAAGGGCTCGACAAAAGCTAAAAGTGACATCTAGCTCGAGTTCTTGGAGGGATTCCAAAGTCTCCTTCAAGCCAAAGACTGATTTCAAGTCTAAGGAAAAAAGTAAGGTAAAACCCTTTCAGGTTAAGGGTAAAACTGATTCAAAACCTTTATCATCTTCTAACCCAACTGCTTCTTCCTCTAAAGTTAGATGTTTTAAATGTAATGGTTTTGGTCACATTGCTTCACAATGTCCTAACAAACGAACTATGATTATTCTTGAGAATGGTGATGTGACTAGTGCTAGTAGTGAATCTGAGGAGGATGAGATGCCACCCCTGACTGATTACTCAGATTTAGAATTAACTGAAGCTGTAAATGATGAAGTCCTTGTGGCTAGACGTGCTCTCAACATTCAACCAAAAGAAGATCTCGAGGTAGAGCAGCGTGAGCATATTTTCCATACTCGTTGCTTCATCCACAAGAAGATCTGTAGTTTGATTATTGATGGTGGTAGCTGCACAAATGTAGCTAGTACTTTACTTGTGGAAGAGCTGAACTTGCCTACTTTAAGGCACCCTACCCCTTATAAATTACAATGGCTTAATGATAGTGGGGAGGTAAAAGTAACAAAACAGGTGATCATCTCTTTTTCTATTGGTAATTATCATGATGAGATTCTTTGTGATGTAGCACCTATGTATGCTGGTAACTTGTTACTTGGTAGGCCATGGCAGTTTGACAGAAAGGTAAAACATGATGGATATAAAAATTATTACTCCTTTGTTTTTAATGGTAAGACCATTGTGTTGACCCCTCTGCGTCCTGTTCAAGCATATGAAGATCAGTTAAAAATTGAAAGAGAGTGTAAGAATAGAGAGCAAGAAAAGAAAGGTAAAGTGAGTGTGAGTGTTGAGAATGAGAAGAAGCAACAAAAAGGAGAGTTGAGTAGAAAGAAAATTAGAGAAAAATATGAGGAAAAGAAAGTGAGTTTATTTTCAAGTAAAAGTGAGATCAAGAGAGCTCTATTTAGTGAAAATGCTTTCTTATTGCTTTATAAAGATGTTTATCTTACTATCAACGATCTTGATCACTCTTTGCCTGCTAGTGTTACATCTTTATTGCAGGAATTCTGTGACTTATTCCCAGAGGAAATACCTAATGGATTGCCCCCTTTAAGAGGCATTGAGCATCGCATAGACTTTATCCCAGGAGCATCTATTTCCAATAGACCTGCTTATCGAGCAAATCCAGATGAGACTAAGGAAATACAACATCAAGTGGAAGAGCTCATGAAGAAAGGCTTTGTTCGTGAAAGTCTAAGTCCATGTGCTGTGCCGGTGATTCTTGTACCCAAAAAGGATGGCAAGTGGCGGATGTGTGTAGATTGTCGTGCCATCAACAAAATAACGGTAAAATATCGCTATCCTATCCCTAGGTTAGATGATATGCTTGACGAGTTGCATGGTGCATGTGTTTTCTCTAAAATTGATCTTAGAAGTGGTTATCATCAGATTAGAATGAAAGAAGGTGATGAATGGAAAACTGCTTTTAAGACCAAGTTTGGGTTATATGAATGGTTAGTTATGCCATTTGGCTTGACTAATACATCTAGCACTTTCATGAGTTTAATGAACCATGTCTTTAGATCTTTCATTGGTAGATTTGTTGTGGTTTACTTTGATGACATTTTGATTTACTCTAAAAGTCTAGAAGAGCATGTGAATCATTTGCATGATGTGTTTGTTGTGCTTAGAGAGAATAAACTCTTTGCCAATTTAGAGAAGTGCTCTTTTTGTTTGGATTATGTGGTTTTTCTTGGATTTGTTGTAGGAGCTCATGGCATACAAGTGGACGAGGAGAAGGTCAAAGCAATTCGAGAGTGGCCAACTCCAAAGAATGCGAGTGAAGTAAGGAGCTTCCATGGATTGGCGAGCTTTTATAGAAGATTTGTTAAGGACTTCTCTACTCTTGCTGTAACAACCGGGAAAAAGAAAAGAAAAGGGAAAAGAAAGAAAGTGAAAGCTGGAAATTTTCGGAATCCAAAATTTCTGCCAAGTCCTCTCGCAATAGCGAGAAATGGTCTCGCTACAGCGAGAGTACTTGTTCGCAATAGCGAAGGCGATTTTAGCTATAGCGAGTGCTGGCAGCAGCCCATACAAAAACCAGGGAGTTGCTCGCCGTAGCGTGTGCCATAGCGAGAGTGAAGTCTGGAACTAATGCGAGTTCGCCATAGCGAAGGTCGAAACTCGCCATAGCGAAGGGAACTGATGCGAGTTCGCCGTAGCAAAGGTTAAGCCTCGCCATAGCGAAGCCAGATAACACGAGCTCGCTATAACGAAGGTTAATTTTCGTCGTAGCGAGGGTCAGTCCGGAAGAGAGTAAAAGGCGAGAATTAGACTTCATTAAACGCCTAAACTCATTTCTTCTCTCATTTCTGCCCTAGACTTCGACCCAAGGAGAGAAAGAGGCGTGGAGAGTGAGAGAGATCAAGAGAAGGAGGAAGAGCAAGGGAAAGGTAAGGAAATTTCTCCCATTTCTCTTTAGAACTCTGATCCCCTCCCTTTGCCCTCTCTTTCTGCGGTTTTATTTGTGAAAATGGTTAGATTTTGGGTATGGGTCAGAAGAGGGAAAGTGGAAAACCCCTTTGAATCCTTGTGTTTTCTTTGAAAATGTGGTTTTCCACTACCATGGGAGCTTGAGAGAGAGAAAGGGTTGATGGCATTCTAGAGAGAGAGAGAGGACTTTAGGTTCTGGTGTGTAGGAGAGTTTGATCTGATGATTACATTCTAAGAGAGTAATTGCATGCTTTTGTGTGTCTAGGCTCAAGAGAAACACCTCCATCAAGGTGTGATTGTGAACCTAAGGAGGGAGAGGAAAAATTGAAAGGAAAAGCTAGTGTTGGTTTTGGCTCTTAAGGTAGCTCTCTTTTCCACTCTTTCTTGTTGCATTCTTGGATATGATAGTCATTGTATGATTATGTATATGCTTATTGTGTGGAATATGCCATATGCTATTGCTTTGATGCATTGATGCCAATATGCTTGTGTGATGAATTGTGAGAGTTGCTCGGGTGCGGTAGCGCCGAAAGTCCCTTGAGATGGGTGAGGTGAAGCCGATAGTCCCTTGAGATAGGTGAGACAAGGCCAAAAGTCTCAAATGAGTGAGGCCAAGTCAAAAGTCCTTAAACTCGGGTGAGGCCATCCAAAAGTCCCTAGACTCGGGTGAGGCTAGACCAAAAGTCCCTAGAGCTTAATTTTGGCATTGTTGTGATTTCCATAGCATGTACATCATGTGTTGGTTGTTTGAGAATAGCTAAGTGTTTATTCACATGCTTTGACTTGTTATATGCCTTGATTGCTTACTTGATTGAGTGCATGAGCTATTGAGATTCCCTGAATCTCACCCCTTCTCCTCCCAACTTAATATGCTAGGTGGAGCTCAAGGAGAACCGAGCACACACCAAGGAGCCTAGGAGCATGCATAGTTAGAGATTACTTTCTTTTGGATATTTTGATGTAATTTTGATGTAAAGTGGTGCCAAATGAAGATGCGCCCACCATTTTTGAGATGTAAAGGTTGTAACATGTGTATAAATGTGAAAGGATTTTGTATAAACTATGTTTATAGACAAATGAATGGAAATGAGGGTTTTGCCCCTTTTGTGGAATGAATGACGTAGTGTATATTTGGCCGTAGCATAGCGAGATTTGAATGTATGATGATTTGGACCACATGGACTTGTTATATATCCTAGTTTTATGCTTTTAAACTTGTCCATGAGTGGCTAGAGTGTGTGAGAGGCCATTTGGATCCGTTTTGGACCTTTGGGGTGCCAAAACCGATATTTTTGAGAGCTCCGTCAAAGTATGACCGGATGAGCTCCTCTTGCCACGAAATTTGGCGTGCCTCTAGAGTTTGTAGAAAGATTCTTGAGAAGCTAAAGTGGGTAATATTCGGAGGTCTAGAGAATATTTGGAGAATTGTTGAATTTGGGAAAATTTAATGCATTGGGCATGTACTGTTCATCTAAACCAGAAAATAAAATCTGTGGCACTCATAGACCAAATGGATTCCAAATGTGGTGAAATTTTATACACATAAACTAGAAAACCAAAGTGACTTATAGGAACTGGAATCACCTAAATCGGAGGTCTGTAGAGAGAGATTGGATCGTCTGAAGTTCTGTATCAGCATCAGGGAGCTCATCTGACCCCCGTCACTGTTCCATCAGTTTTCGGGCTGTAGGAGCTACTGAACTGATCTGGACTTATTTTTCTCCTCTAGTAGACATCCGTAGCTTTCCGAATTGGTATAATGTGCCTAGATTGGATTTTTGTGGATTTAGTTATGAATTTTCGAACGTCATGATAGAAAGCTGCACAAGAAACAGTGACAGCTAGACCTTCCTCCCATTTTCGATGTCAAACTTGGTCCAAATGCTGAGAGTTTGATTGGGAATGATTTTTAGTGTAAAGTTAACACTTAGAGCTTTCTAGAAAGCTAAAGTTTGCTAGATTCCCATTTTTCTACAATTAATTATGATTTTCCAAAGTGAGAGCCAAAATATGACTTTTGGGCCCAAGTGAGAAAATGCAATTTTTCTGGTTTTTGGCTCTATACCCGTGGCTTATGGTTTGTTCTATGCTATGTATGAGTCGTCTATATGGAGTTTGAGTTGAGAATGCTTGAGATGGGTTCACAGGACCCACGGGGCAAAAGATGAGTATATGAAACCCCGGTTCATAGCATGCAAATGCTACGGAAGAGTAGTGATTCTTTGGAAATCATATGGAACCGAGCCCGGTGAGAGGCTAGGTAGTGGTAGTAGATTAAGGTGTCACACTTGCTGCCCCTTTAAATGATTTGGTAAGAAAGAATGTGGTATTCAAGTGGGGTGAAGCACAAGAGCGTGCTTTTAACATACTGAAGGACAAACTAACTAAAGCCCCTGTACTTGTATTGCCTGATTTTACTAAGGTTTTTGAAATTGAGTGTGACGCTTCTGGTATAGGCATAAGTGGTGTGTTGATGTAAGATTCCAAACCTATTGCATATTTCAGTGAGAAATTAAGTGGCCCTGCTTTAAATTATTCTACATATGATAAAGAGTTGTATGCCTTAAAACGAACTTTAGAAATTTGGCAACATTATTTGTGGCCTAAAGAGTTTATTATCCATTCTGATCATGAAAGTCTTAAGTTTCTTAAGTCCCAGGGTAAATTGAACAAAAGGCATGCAAGTTGGCTTGAATTTATTGAAACCTTCCCTTATGTGATTAAGCATAAGCAGGGAAAGGAAAATGTTGTAGCGGATGCATAATCTAGGCGTTACACTTTGATTACTTCCATGCATGCTAGATTGATAGGATTTGAGATGTTAAAAGACATGTATGAGTCTGATTCTGATTTCGCTGATATTTAGAAATCTTGTGAAATGTATGGTGTTAATGATTATTACAGGTTTGATGGGTTCCTTTTCAAAAAGAACAAGTTATGTGTTCCATTCGTGAGCTTCTTGTTAAGAAAACTCATGGCGGGGGATTAATGGGTCATTTTGGTGTCGAAAAGACTTTGGCTCTTTTAAATGAGCATTTTTATTGGCCTGGCATGAGAAAGGATGTGGTTGTTGTTTGTTCTAGATGTATTACTTGTAAGCATACTAAGTCTAGAATTCAATCACATGGCTTATATTCCCCCTTACCGGTTCCCTCTCACCCATGGACTGATATTTCTATGGACTTTGTCTTGGGTTTACCTAAATCTTCCACTGGGAAAGATAGTGTCTTTGTTGTTGTGGATAGGTTTAGTAAAATGACACATTTTATTGCTTGTTCCAAAACTAATGATGCTATGTATGTGGCAGAATTGCTTTTCAAGGAGATTGTTAGGTTGCATGGAGTGCCAAAAACTATTGTTAGTGATAGAGATGTAAAATTCTTGAGTTATTTCTGGAAAACATTATGGAATAAACTTGGCACTAAGCTTTTGTTTTCTACTACAGCACACCCACAAACTGATGGGCAAACCGAGGTTGTTAATAGAACCCTCTCTACTTTATTAAGAGCTATCATTCAAAAGAATCTTAAGAATTGGGAGAAGTGTTTGCCCCATGTTGAATTTGCTTATAATCATGCTGTTCATTCTGCTACAAAATTCTCTCCTTTTGAAATTGTTTATGGCTTTAATCCTTTAACGCCATTAGATTTGCTTCCTTTACCTTCACGTGAGTTTACTAACCTTGATGGTGCCAGGAAGGCTAAGTTTGTGCAGGATTTGCATAAGAAGGTGAAAGCCAATATTGAAAGAAGGAATGAGCAAATTGCTAGCCAAGTTAATAAGGGTAGAAGGCGTGTGGTGTTTGAACCCGGCAATTAGGTGTGGGTTCACTTGCGAAAAGAACGTTTCCCAAAACAAAGAAAGTCAAAACTCCAACCTAGAGGAGATGGTCCCTTTCAAGTTCTTGAAAGGATTAATGATAATGCTTATAAAATTGACTTACCTAGTTCTTATAGAAATATTAGTGCTACTTTTAATGTAGCTGATCTTTCTTCCTTTGATATTGCAGATTTGAGGACGAATCTTTTTCAAGAGGGGGGGAATGATGCAATGGCACCAAGAGACCTTGTTGAGCATAGAAGTAGACTTGATGAAGGATATGGTGCAAAGTTTCAAGCCCAAGGACATAATTTGCAAATTAAAGCCTAAGAGTTCAAGTCAAATGTACCTAAAGATCCATTACAAGGCATAGGAGGCCTAATAACAAGAGTTAGGGCCAAAGCAATGAAAAAAGCCTTCAATTGTTTAATTCATAAGTTTCATAACTTAGAGCCCATTCATTTAAGTCAAGAGAAGGCCCAAGAAGATGTAAAAGGTATGATCATGCTAACCATTCTACAAGAGGAGTGCCAAGGCCCAATTGGAGTCCAATTGCAAGAGATTAAGAATCATGTGACAACCATGTGATTTTTAATGAAGCATGAGCATCCCATGTGACAACTTAAGAAGCTGATTAGTTTTGACTAGGATTCCTTTTGAAATTTCCTTTTTTATTATTTTATTATTTTTTTGAACTTGGTCAAAGAGCTTATCTTGAAGATCAGGTTAAGATTAGTATCCTAATCTAATTAGGATATATATTAGGTATTATTTAAAATATTTCTCATCAGATTTTAGAGTTTTACTTTAATTAGGACTCTAGAAATTTTGCCAATAAAAGGCTTCCTATTATACTCTATTTTGGACATGAATGAATTTGAGTATTATTCAATTATCTGTAAGGCTTTTGCTTCTTTGTGTTCTCTGAGAGTTATATGACTTATCAAAGGATTAGTCTTTCTTTGTGGCGTCTTGAGGCTAGGGTTCTAAGAGACAAGTTCTCTTAGGGTCTTTCCTTTGACCAACATTCTTGTTTTCTAGCCGGTCTCGGGCAAAGTGTCATCTTGTTGAAGGTTCCTAGGACAAGGTTCCTAGAGGGTCTCTCTTCACAGTCATTAAGTTTGGCATTTCTATAAATATTTAGGCATCTAAATCATCCTTCAAATGTGAAGTTATAATCAAATTACATAGTAATTGATCCAATATATTTAGCCATCAAATTCTCTAATTAACAAGCTACACCTAGTCAAATTAAGCAGAGAAATTAATACTGAAAGTAAAAGATGGAGAAAAGAGAGTCTATCCAAATTGGAGAGGCAATCTTGGAGCTCCAATATTCATCAATGGAAGTCCAATCTTCAGCTAGCTACCCAGGAGATTTTAAGCTTTCATAGAGAGAATGGATGGAAGAATGGAGGAAGGAAGAAGCTAATGCCATCGAGTTTGATTCAATCAATCCCTTTTTCCTTTTTCATGTCTTTGGAGGTCTTCCACCCCACATGTTCCTTCCGTCGATTTCCCTTGTTTTCATTCCCTTCTCGTGTTATCTTCAATCACGTTAATCTGCCCCTTAGCACGTTTTGTCTGTGTGTGTTTATTCTTTCACTTAATGATCATGTGCCTAATTAAAATCTGCTCATGTGTTCTACTGGATGCTGCCTAAGCTTCATGTTGCACTGTTCACGTGGCTCTTTTAATCTTCTTACGTCAACTTCATTTATTGATGCATGCTTCCCATTCCACGTAACTTTTGCCATTTAAAACGTTCTGCCCAACTCATTCAGCTTGAGTTAATCTCTGTGCCTCTTCTCACGCTTTAAAACCATAGCTCTTCCCTTTTGCTCACAAGCTTCTTCACTTGTTGTTCTGCTCACATTCTGTTCTCCGCTCTACTGCCTTGCATGTTTGTTCTGGTCTCATGGTGTTCTTCTCCTCTCCAGCTTGAGACTCTTCTGTTCATTTCTAACCATGCTTCTACTTGTGTTGCTGATGAAGAGGACGTGATTGGTAAGTGTATGAAGCTCCTTCAGCATCCATGTGCCACTGCTCTCTTTTCACCATGTCTAGACCTGTGAGTGACTTGTGAATGTGATGGATTGAGTGACTGAAGGTAGAAGTTGCTGTGTGAAGTGAGTGCCATGTTTGAACGAGTGCATGTGAGTCTATGAAAGGATATGCAGCAATGTGAATAGATGTGGAAATGCAATGAATGTGCAACGTGATTGGAATGAGCTACTGCATATGCTTGTCTCTCTTATTTCATGTCAAAACTGAGCCTCCCTTTCTCCCTAAAACAGAGCCATCGTGGAGTGTACTATAGCTTCCTGAGTGTGATAGCTTGTGTGCATGTGAATGCTTCTTCTTCGTGTGAATATGTGAAGAGTGTGGACTGGTGCTACGTGGAAGAACCCATGTCTCCCATGCAGGAATGAATGAATGACGTGGGTGTGTGTCTTCTAATTGATGGAATGTTTGTAAATTGTGGCAACGTGTTGGTGTGCTCTTCAGTTCCCTCGAATGGAACCCGTGTGTATGTATGTTATTGGATGTGTTGCAATGTGAAGATGTGGCTGGACCTCATGCCTTGAGTGTTACGTGGAGTGTGGGTGATTGTGAATGATGTGAGATGAATGGAATGGATGAACATGCATGACTTCCTACGTGTGACTTGGTGAGTGTTAATGAGAAGCTTCTACGTGTATGTGTGCTTAAGTGTGATGTTGAGTGAGCTACTATGCATGTGAGTTGGAGCAGTGCCAACCATGTGGAAAAATAAGAAACCCATCATGCTGCGTGGATATGAAGGTGTAAGAAAGAGAGAGAGCTTGTGTGTGTATGAGTGAGCTGACCCTACATGTGTGTGCATGGAAGCTTGCGAATGAAGTGGAATTGCCTACGTGGAATGTGCATGAATAAGATGGATGATGATGATTGTGCTGCCTCCTTTTCATTCTCTTATTTTCAAATTTTATTTTCTAAGAAACTTGCACACTTGAAGCTCCATTTCTTCTTCAATTCAATTTCCCATTCAAGCACCAATTGTCATTGAAAATTTGCACAAATAATAAGAAAAATTTAATAGGAAAAATTCACAAAATTATCTAAAGAAATTTATGCATTAAAATTAAAAAATTTTGTAAATAAATTCCTTGAGTGTAGAAATAGCCACTAAGCTCAAATATTATCTAATAAAATGAAAAAAGTCATATTTAATCATCAAAATGCTTAAGTTTAAGAGAATTAATATATATAAAATTAGCATTCATCAGTGAGCTTTAGGAGAATCTTAGTAGCCAATTTTAACTAAATCAATACATACAAAAATGCTATGAGAAAATGTAGGGCACGTGGTGTAAGTATGTGATTCTTATGTATCATGAAACTCCAATGTAACTTTTAGCATAGAAACTCATTTCACAAGCCATGACATCTCAACATACTAGCTCAGCTCAACTTTGGGCCAAGGAAGAGCTACTACACTTAATTCCTTGACATAGAAAGCTAGAAGCAAAAATTATATCAACTCAAGCATAAAGCTTGTAATGGAAAGTATAGCTCAAAAATACATCAAATAACACATATAAGCATTTCAACTAAACTAAGTATTCAAATGCATGTAAGATAGGGAGATAAAACTACCTTGAATAGGCGAAAGGAAGTTAATAAAACCTTTGACCTTTTCGCTCTTTTTGTTGCTCTGTTTCTTTTTCCTTTTTGGCTCTACATCTACAATTAGATGGACCTCATTAGCTTGTTCTAAAAATGTCACATGAACATAATATCAATATCTAAAACTTATAACAATTTCTCTTAACTTCTTAACTTTTAAATATGCTTTAGACCACTTAAAGTGCACTTAGAACTCTCTTTTGCACATTTCCAAAATTTATGCTTATTAAGTGACAATTACATAATCTAAAATGCTATATTTTTACCATATTTGAGGGTCTAACTGTATGAAATTCTTTTTGACTTTCAATTTCTTGTGATTAGTCCTTCACTTAGGCTTTAGGCTAGGGATTTCATTAAATATGGATCTTAGGCAAACTCATACTTTTAGAATTCATAATTTAAGCTATACATTCCATGTTAACTATTCATATGGTCATTGGTACTATTCATTTCATATTTTTCATTTTTGACATATTAGAACCCATTAACATTAAGCCTCAAAGCGGTCTTTTAAAAATTTAGCTTTTAAACTTCAAATTCTCATCATTATAATCTAAGTGATCTCAATAGGATTTATTAGACATATCATAAACTTGCTTAAATAAATCTAACATCATTTGATCTCAAAATACTATTTTTTGAATCCTAAAAATTCAATTTTCAAAATATAGCTTTTAAATTCAATCTAATATTTCTATTATTATTTTTATATCATTTTAAAACTATTACATCCCTAGAATCAATTGAAAAACTTTGTAAACCCTCCAAATTCATCATAGTTGAATATGTACCATATAAATCTTAACTTATAAGTTTCAAAGATTTATTCACTTGGCTTATATTCTTATTTCTTGCATCATAAAATATTTAAATATACTAATTAGGAATTGAAAATAATACGGTTTCCCATTCATCTATGTAGTGGCCGAGTATACACATATAATAGCCTAACTTGTTTTCTTTTATGATTTAAAGGAAATCAATGGTATATATGAATTCTTTATATGCTAAAACCCTTGATTCACCAATAATACTTAAAGAAAAACTCTCCTCCTTACTTCTTATCTCATGGCCAAACCATTAAAGCCAAAGAATATAAAGATTTTGTGGGTGTTTCAACTAAAAACTTACCCTAATGTGAAGTATTCTTTGCGTAGATTGATTTCCACTGATTAGTTTCTTGAAAAGAATTTTTTGTCTTGGGTCAAATTTAAATTTCAAGTTTTCATGAAAAGAAAACCACAATTAAAAATGGTCCAACTCTCAGAGTAGATCAACTTTCCTAACTAATGTAAGGTAAAACGGGGTCGTTTACTTATGTAAATAGAAGTTTGAAATCCTTCTCTCTCCTCCCTCAGAAATGATGCCATTAAAGCTTTTAAAATCTGAAAATGAAAACTTGGAGAAGATGGTGGGACATGGCTTTCATAAGAAGCCTCATTTATGAATTTTTCAAAATGACCATTTTGTCTCTATGTGTAAAATCACTTCATTCGGATTTATTTTTCAGACTTTTCAAAATCTAATTGTTCCCTATGAAAATATGGGTACTCTTTCACATAAAAATATTATTTTTAGAGTTTAGATGGTTTAAATTTGTAAAAAATAGATCCTCTTAAAGTCTTTGCATTGTCGGGCTCTTTTAGCATATTAGAAGGTTTTTTATTGATTTTGATTATTCCTATAGTTATCAAAACTTCTGAAAACCCTAGTAAGCCTAATCTTGACCTTTAAAACTCTTTTCTTTGAGTTCTTTGAAATTTGCTTAAATTTGTGATTTTGCCACTAAAGGTACCATTTTTTTTTGTTTGGCCACTTTAGTTTCGTTTTATTTCCATAAATGATTTCATAATCCTATTTCTTGATGTCATGATTAATTTTTTACCCTTATTTAACTTTAATTTATTTTATTTTGGAATCTTTTTTCATTATCTTGTTGAATTTTAGTTTAGTTTAAATCGGATGTTACAGTTTCTACCTACTTTTTTTGATATCATGGTCCATTTTCAAGCTAAAATTGATGGGCCTGTATAATATCGGTGGATGTACCATATCAAGAGGTAAGGTAGACCAATTAATTAATGTTCTTTTTATTACTTAGAAGCTATAACTTATGCACGTTGGTGCTTACGTATATTAAAAAATTATGTTCAGAATAAGGCTCATATAGAAGATTCAATTGTTGAAGGTTACTAGGTGGATGAATGCCTTATCTTTTGCTTTTGTTACCTAAAAAATATCCCTACTAAGTTCAACAAATCTCCTAGAAACAATGATGGCCATGTGGAACATAATGAGATATCCATCTTTAAACCAAGTAGGCAAGTAAGGGGATGTTATGAGTCATTATTTCTAGTAGATGTGGAGTTCAATCAAGGTTGTGTGTATGTACTTTAGAACTAGTAGACATTTGGCATTCATTGAGTAAGTCTATAGGACTTGACCACCACTTACTCAAAAAATTTTATATTTTTACTTAATTAGGTCATACATTGTAGGAAGCACAAGATGGAAACTGAAACATAAGTTTTAATGGTTAAGGAGTTTCTCAGATAGTTTTGTGCACATATATGTTTTGACCTAATGTTTCCATCGGTCAGTTTAAAAGTTATGATATTTACACGTTGTCATTTATAGGTTTTAGAGCTAGGTGCACAAGGTGATACAAGTGATAACTTCATGAGTCTTAGAGTTGAACCACTCAAAATGATCTATTGTTATTCCATATTTATGATGAACGTATTTATATTTCATACTTAAAGATCGAGCCTCCAATAGGATTTGTAAGGGGTGATAATTTAAACAAGGGTATTATGGCATCTTCGAAGATATATATAAGTTGTCATATGTTGGCAATAAGAAAGTGTGTCTTTTCAAATGTCATTGGTGAGATGTGTGTCATTTAGAAAAAGGATATTAGGTTGACAAGTATGACATTATAAGTGTTAATACTTGATACTTACTAAACTCGAATGAGTAATTTGTCTTGGCATCTCAAGAGGAACAAATGTTTCACCTAAAGAACATTTATGACCCAGATTGACATGTTGTAAAAACAAATCCTCGTGACTTCTTTAATATGCTAGAGGTGATTGATGATGGCGTAGATGGGGACAATGAGGAAGTATTAAGTGATAAGGCTTATCAATAGATTGAAATTGAAGTAGATTTGACTACTAATGATGATATAGACATTGACCTAGTGGTCTGCCTTCATAGGGATGACGTTTAACCAAAAATAATAAACCATTTAAGTGAACGCCTTCGACTAAGTAGGCCAAATACAATTGGTGCAGTGGATGAATTTATTGATGATAGTGATAAGGATGTGTCCACATGTTCTATCTATTATAGAATATGTTAATGATTTTACAAGAATAGCCAAATACTAGGAAGAGCAATCAGCCAATATACTAGCAGTTGAGATCATAAGAAGCAAATTGTATTCTTGTCATGCTTTGAAACCCTCAAAAGAGAAAGAGGTTGCGAAGCAAGAAAGCAAAGAATGTTTTTTTGACATCTTCAAAGTCAATCAGATTTTTGATCATTTGCTTTGAGATAAATAAATTAGGTTGCCTAAAGGACATAAAATTTTGTCTGCTAAGAAGTTGAAGAACAAGAAATATTGTAAGTGGTATCATTCTAGTCACACTCGTGTATCCTAAACCCCTAGACACTAGAAGAAAGGTTGGTAATCATGATAATGGGGGACTAGAAGTCTAGATAAAATGAAAGAAAAGAGTAAAAAAAAAAAAACGAAAATAGAGCCAAAGTGCCTAAGAGGAGGAAACTGACGTACTAGTGGTAAAATTATAATTTTGAGCAAATTTTTAAAAATTCAAAGAAAAGATTTTTAAATGCCAAAAATTAAGCTCACTGGGATTTTTAGAGATCCTAAATACCATAGGGTTTCTCAGAATGGTTAAAACCCTTGCATATATGATTTAGGTTGTTAGTTGACTATAATTTTGACCAAACCTTTTGAGATAGTTCTATGACAAGATTTAGGTCGGTGTAACCAAACTTATAATGCTTCTAATCAATTCTAATATGACTATATAGAATATGTATGACAAGATTTTGAAATCTAGAAGTGCAATTCTTAAAATCACCCTTTGATGCTTAAGGTTACATAATGTATCCCATCATGTGAAAAAGTGAAATTATCAAATGAATAGTGACATGAACAAATAAATATTAATTATAGAATTTGTGGCCTTAAATATGAATCTAGAAGTACAAATTGGCTTAAAATTTAAGCTTAGTGAAATTCCTAACTTAAAGTCTAAGTGTTGAACTAATCATGGGAAATTAAAGTCAAAAGAGATTTTCTCAAATTTAGGCCCTTGAATGTGGTAAAATTTGAGCATTTAGAAGGCATAATTGCCACCCAATGAGCTTGTGTCTTGAAAAGTATCTATAAAGAGGGTCTTAAGTGCATTTAAATGGCCTAAATTATGGATAAAAAGTGTTAGAGATTTAAGAGAAATAGTTATAAGCATTACATGTTGATGATATATTTATATGATATTTTAGGACAATCTTGTGAGGCTCCACCCCATTGTGAGTGTACAGTTGAGAAAGAGAAAAAAATGGAGCCAGAAACAGAGCGAGAAATTTAGAGACTTATTTAGGTTTCTATTACTTATTCAAGGTAGTTTACTTTTCCCTATTTAGTTACATGCAAACTTGTTTGAGTTTAATATGCATTGTATTGTATTGGTTGTTTTATTATAATATATGCTTTATTGCATTTTGCATTAGTTATATGTCATGTTTGCATGTTATGTTTAATGAGTTAAAGAGATAAAGATGGATAATGGGAATGAAAGCAGTAGTTATCCTAAAGCCAAGAGAAAAGTCTAAGCTAAGCAAAGTTTCATGGCCATGATTGAGTATATTATAAGCTTGTGAGGTATTTATATTAGTTTTATATGACCATGCATACTTGTATCATTCTTGCTTGATTGTCTTGTGCTTATTTGGGTAGTTTGAGTATAGCTACTAATATTCTCTTGAATCTCACCCCTATCTGTATTGGACTATGTTTAACTCTATCATGATGTATTATGTACATTAGTATACAATAAGCAATGATGCATGACTCCAACTTAAGTTATTTAGTTTTAGTTGATGCTTTATGCCCAGGTTATGGTATATGACATTTGTTATATAACTTTGATTTAGGCAAATTAAGTATCTACAGAAAGCCTATGATATGAACTTTATGTTATAAAAATTTTAAGTGAAAATGAATCTATTTAACCCCTAAAAAGAAACAAAAATCAAGGCCATGACAGTATGAACAGTAACTACATAAATTCTATATTTATGGGTCAGATTCAAAAATTCTTCAAATAACTTAAAAAAAAATACTATTTTTAGTTTGTTGAAAAACTCTAAATTTTTTAGGTGTCCACCAAATTTCAATGCCAAATTAGATCATTTGAGCTATCAAGGATAAGGATGTAACTTATGGCTCATTTAGACCAAAATTTAGTTATAAAATGGTCTATTGGGCTTTTAAATTCAATCTCTTGTTTTGAGCAAACTTTAATCTACTCATCCTTCATTTCCATAGATACCAATATATGAAATAAGGCTAGCTACTAAGAATCATTATCATGTATAACATAAATCAATGTGCATACACTCACATTTGCATCAAAATGCATATACTCATATTCATAATCTTATACACGAGATACTAACTACATATCATCATAATGTACATTAAGTTACTATCCAATTGGTGCCCTACTATACATCACACTACCCATGCCAATCAAATAGCAAATCATGTTCTAAATTCCAACTCTTGCATCAAAATAATATATATGCTTATTCTCTAGCTTGTACAAGGATCACATTGCATGCCTTTATCATATGCACCACAATTGATCATTAACTCATCTCATATCATATATTAAATATGTATATATAATATACTTTCTAAGATTCTAGTTCTTCCTAGTTTCCTTCTCTTTGCTTATAGTACCTGTCATGGTTAATAGGAAATAAATGAAGTGAGATTCTTAAGAGAATCTCAGTAGCGAATTTTGTAACAACCACTCATTCTAAAAGCCTAAAACTAAGTAGATTATAAAAGAAAGTCCTTTAATGAAATGATTAGAGGCTAAATAAAATTATAGTGATAATTTAGACATCTAAAAATGGGGATACAAGGCTAGAGATGCCTAAAAATCGGAGTTAAAATAGCTAAATAAAATTAAATGAAAGGTAGTGGCATTTTCATAATTTTTTGCAACTTTTAGAAAACTCAAAGGAGAGATTTTTAAATGAGAAAATTGAGTTTTTCAAGATTCTCAGATACCCTAAAATCATAGGAACCCTAAGACTGGTTAAAACCCCTTCGTTTACATTTTGGAGTGTTAGTTAATTGAAATTTTGACCGATTGGTTTGAGAAGGTTTTAAATCCAATTTAGGTGAAACCAAAGGCATTTTATGAATTAGAAATCTAAATTTCATAATGAAAAAGACGGTTTTCGGAAAGGAGTTGAAATGAGCATAAATGGAAAGAATAAAGAAAGAAGGGCAAAATGAAAATTTTGAAAAGTTTTATAACTTGCCTTACTTATTATATATCCTGTCCCATACTCTCCTCTCATTTCCACCAATCTTGTTTTGTCTCACCACTCATCTGAAAGTGGCACATAAGAAGGGAGGAAGAAGGGAAGAGAAAATTAAGGCAAAAGGTAAGAAAATCTATGATTTTTCATGCTTCTCCCTTTATCAACCTTGTTCTTCTCTTTCTCTTCTCTTTTCCAATAGTTTTGATGATTGATTTGAGGTTAGTTCATGGCTAGTTCAATGAGAGGAAGAGAGACTTTGAAGGAGATAGTAGAAGCAAGCGAAAGTGCTCTTAAAATGGCTTGAAACCAAGGTAACTTCCATGGCTTGTCTTGCTTCTTCTTACTTGTTCTTCTTAAGTGATTTTTGGACAACCCTAGACCACCTAAGAGGGAATTATTTCTGGCCAAACCAAGGAAGAAACAAGGGTTTTAGAGTATGAGGATTAAGAATATGCAAGTGGAAATGAATGAAAAGTTTTAAAATTCAAAATATGTGACTTAGGGTTTTTGTTTCACCTAGCCATTTTTAAAGCCTTATAAGGATAGTCTAACTTATGTAAGAGTATGTATGAGTTCATCTAGGAAGCTTCACAAAAATAATTTCCCTAAAAACAATTAAGCAAACTCCATGGGTCCTCACATAGCCCTATGTCTCGGCCAAGAAGGGTTTGGCTACCTAAGGAGATTTTTATTTGATTCTAAGGTAGAAATGGTCTAGATATGATTAATAAACACCAAGGGAAGCATTAGCTTGAATTTAAAGGTTATAGTTTATGAGATAGAAGTTTAGGTTCCTTTTAAGATATAAAGAAGCAACTTGAGTTTAGGTTCTTTAAATTGAATTGGAGATGGATTTAATGAGCTTAAATGGAGTCATTTGTCTTAGATTAAATGAGAAATTACAGCTAAGATTATGAATTCTAGGGGTTGCTTCATTATGCTTTTATATGGAACCATAACCATGCCATAGGATAAAGTAAGCTTGCATAGAGTTTATGTGAGGCTAGAACTTGTTCCAATGATGTAATTGTGTCTCGTTTGATGTGTGTCTGTGGTCGAGAAGAGGGAAGAGAAGTCCAAGGAAGGAAGTTTGTAATTCTTGGCTTAAAGTAGCTCTCTAACCTTTCTTGCATGCATATCTTAGATGTTTCATTGTCATTGGATGCTTATGTGTATGTTTGAACCATGAGATATGTTCATAGTCATTGATTACATGTTATGGAACCATTATGCTTCTTGAAATGGATTTTGAGTGCAAAATGGTTCGAATGGGTATGGTTATACCAAAAGTCTCTTAGAATGGATGAGGAGGAGCCAAAAGTCCCTAAAAATGGGTGAGACAAAGCCAAAAATTTCAAGAAAGAGTGAGGTGGAGTCAAAAGTCCTTAAAAGTGGGTGAGGCAAATCAAAGAGTCCTAAAGAAATTGGGTGAGGCTAAACCAATATCCTTTAAAACCTATGTTTGATATGTATCAGTTTATGTGACATGAAAATATATTTATGTATGTTTATTAGAAGCTTTTATGACATGATTCCATTCTTTCACATGAAAATGTGCCATATATGTATGGTTGAAAGGATAAAAGAGCTATTGAAATTATTTGAATCTTACTCTTCCCTTCATATGTCTAACCATGTTTAAGGAAGCCAAGTGGAGCAAGAAATGGATGCCAAGCACATTGAAGAATGAAATTTTGACAATAGAATAAAGATTTATGTACTTTGATGTCAAATTTTGTAATAAAATGATGTTTAGGAGATGTAAATTATTGAGCATGCATAAAAGTAAGTGAATATCATGTATGAATAGAATTTGGAGCCAAATGCATGCTTATATGAGAGTTTGACATTTTAGAGCCTTAATGCGTATATGTATATGAACAACTAGGAAAGTGATTTTGAGAAATATGATGATTTGGACCATTTGAGATGCTTCTATATGTTATGTGTATGCTTTTGGATGTGCTCAAATGGACATGAAATGTATGGAAGGCTATTTGACACCATTTCATACCACTTTGACCCCAAAATTAGCCACTTTCTTGACCTGAATTACAAACTAACCAAATGGATGAATTTATGCATGAAATTTGACCAGCAAAGAGTTATTATCTAGAGCTTTTCATAGAGGTAAAGAGCATTACTTTTGGAGTTCTAGAGAATTTATTATAAATTTTTAAAGTTGGCCAAATTATGCAGAATTGTCCCAATCACTGTTCATATGGTCAGTTCGCTTCTCTATGTCACTCAGGGGCCAAATGGAGTCCAATGTTCATAAAATTTTATAGGCATATATTAGAAATTATAAGATTTATGAAGCCACCAAGAGCACCTTATTTGGAGCCCTGTAGTGGGAGAAATAAATTTTTGAAATTTCAAGTCTGCTATAGAATGGCTACCAAACCTGATGTACTGTTTCATTAGTTTTTGTAGGCCAAACATGATTGTTTTGATTTGAAATTTTTATGGTATCTAGATGACATCTTGAGCTTTTCAAAAAACTATCATTTGAATGATTTGGATTTTTCTAAAATTAGTTATGATTTTCTAAAGTTCATATTAAAATGTGAAATGTATGGCAACATGCAAGGTGAAATGCGATTTTGTGTTCCATGGCTTGAATCCAAATTTTGAGCTTCAATTTTTGATAATTCTAGTTGAACAAATGTGTTATGGATGGAAAATGAATTTGGTTAGCTCACACGATCAATTTAGCCAAAAATGAATTAGTTGAACTTTCAATGACGCAAATTTTTGTTGCTAAAAGTGTTATTTTTGTGAAAATAAATGTTGTAAATTGAGTTCTATATGGATATGGTATTACATTTATTGGTATTAGAGCAAAAGTTCAGGCATTTTAAGGTTGATTTTGGCTTGAGAATGTGAGATTGTCAGTTATGTATAATATGTATACGGATGAATCAAGTGATAATTATGGCTTGTATTCCTATTTGTATTAAAATGATATTGATTTGTTTAAGATAAGATGGTAAACACCAGGAGAGGTAGGCTTACTAGAGAGGCTCGAGCAGAGCCAGAGCCTAGTGATCTGATGGCTGGAGTCTTGCAGGCTATTATGGCTCGCCTTGATCAACAATAAGCCATGATTATGTAGTTATAGGAACAACTTGCACAGAGAGATAGTGAGAGGCTTACTCCTCTTCAGCCACAGCACTCAAGTCATCCTGAGCATTCAAGGGCGGCTCCCTCAGGCCCACAACCATAGATTCAATAGATGCCTTAGACTTCACTAGCTCAAACGCCTCCTGTTCCTAAGTAGCCTTCCACTAGATAGATCATAGCTTAGTTTAGGAAATTTAAGCCTCCCACCTTTAATAGTGAGTTGAATATAGAGAAAGTAGATGCCTAGATTATGTAGTTAGAGAAGACATTTAGGGTGATGGAGTGCATGTTTGAGTAGAAGGTTATTATGGCCATATTCTAATTAGAGAAAGAGGCAGATTACTAGTGGAGGAGCACTGAACTAATAATAAAATCAAAGAACTTCCCACTCTATTAGGAAACATTCTTACGGGCATTTTATGAGCAGTACTTCCTTAGTTCTATTTGGAATGTGGAGGAGTCAGAATTTATGCTTTTGAGGTAAATAGAAGGGATGCCAATAGACTAGTACATGGTAAAATTTGTAGAGCTTTTCAGATATTTTTCTTATTTCCAGAAACATGATGAAGAAAGATGAAGAGTAGAAAAATTAAAGAAGGGGCTACTACTAGATATCATAGATAGAGTGGTACCCCAGAGAAATAGGGACTTTAATGTCCTAGTTAAGGTTTGTAGAGTTACATAAGCAAACTTGAGGGCTATGCATGTAGTCCTGAGTGCCAGACCTCTCTTCCTTGAGAATAAAGGGCCATGTAAAGAAGTACCAGCTAACAGTAGTGGTAAAAGAGGTGGTAAAGGTTAGTGGAATAGAAGAGGAAAAGGCAAAAAGAGACCAGCTCAATCTAATAGAGGCAATTCCACTCTAGCAACCTACAGTTAGTGTGGCAGGAATCAGGGATGCAGACAGCATTATGCAAGCCAAATGTATGTTACAAGTGTGATAGACTCGAGCATATAGCTAGAGACTGTATACAGTAAAAGGAGGTAGCTCCTACACTTAGACCTTAGACCCAGGGTAGAATATTCGCCCTAACACAGTAGTAGGATAGCAAATCCTCGAGTTTGATCCAAGGTATCATTAAGATTAATAATTGTATTGTAAATGCATTATTCGATTTGGGTGCTAGTCATTCTTTTATATCCTATGACTATACTAGGAGGTTAGGTCTAAGTATACATACATTATCTTATGATTTGCATGTATCTACCCTCACAAGAAACTGAGCTATTACCTCCCATGTTTGTTTGAATTGTGTAATCTAGTTTAATCATTTTACCACACTTGACTTAATATATATGCCTCTGATTGATATTGACTTGATCATTGGATGTGTGTAAACAATGCCATATTGGATTGCCATAACAAGTGTATTACTTTACCTGAATATGGAACTATACCTAGTACCAGGATTGAGCTAGCTTTTATGACCACCTCCCAGGTTGAGAGATCTTTAGAGCATGGTTGTTAAGGCTTTCTAGTTTTCTTTTCTTTACAGGCTAAGGTAGAAGAAGGCATAGAGTAGTTACTCGTAGCGAGAGAGTTCCTTGAGGTATTTCTTAAAGAAATTAGTAGACTACGCCCTGATAGAGAAGTAGAGTTTCCTTATATACACATTGTGCTTGGGGCAGGTCTAGTGTCTAAGGCCCTGTATAGAATGGTTCCCACTGAACTAGTAGAGTTAAAGAAATAGATAGAAGAGCTCCTAGAGAAAGATTTTATTAGACCTAGTGTCTCACCGTGGGGAGCTCTAGTTCTATTTGTAAAGAAAAAGGACGGGAGTCTTAGATTATGTATAGATTACAAAGAGCTTAATAAGATCACAATTAAGAATAAGTACCCCCTTCCCAAGATAGATGACCTCCTAGATTAATTAATAGAAGCATCAGTATTTTCTAATATTGATCTTAGGTCAGAATATCATCAGCTTAGGATTAAAGTTGAGGACGTCCCTAAGATAGCCTTTAGAGCTAGATATAGGCATTATGAGTTTTTAGTTATGCCTTTCGAGTTGACAAATGGACCTATGGTATTTATGGATTACATGAATAGAGTGTGTAGGCCACACTTAGATAAATTTGTAGTTGTCTTTATAGATAATATTCTCATTTATTCTAAGAGCAAAGAATAACATGAATAGCATTTGAGATTAGCCTCATAAACCTTGAGAGAAAAGTAATTATATGCTAAATTTAGCAAATGTGAGTTTTGGCTAATGGAGGTGACATTCCTAGGCCATGTGATATCTCAAGTAGGGGTCACAGTAGACCCCTATAAAGTAGAGGCAGTACTTCAGTAGGAGAGATCTAGGACAGTGATAGAGATTAAGAGTTTTTTAGGTTTAACAGGTTATTACAGGAGGTTCATTTAGAACTTTTCTTAGATAGCTATGCCACTGACTAGGCTCACTAGAAAGAATGTATCATTCGCGTGGGATGAGAAATGTGAAAAAAAATTTCAGATATTGAAGCGTAGGTTGACCACAGCCCCAGTTTTAGTAATCCCTGACCCTACAGAGACTTTTGTAGTTTATAGTGATGTGTCTAAGAAAGGATTAGGATGTGTGCTTATACAGAGAGGTAGAGTAGTAGCTTATGCTTATAGACAGTTGAAACCATATGAAGAAAATTATCCCACTCATGACTTAAAACTAGCAGTAGTGGTGTTTGCTTTTAAGATATGGAAACACTACCTATATGGTGCATCCATAGAGATATACAGTGACCATAAGAGCCTTAAGTATTTATTTGAGCAAAAAAAGCTAAATATAAGGCAAAAAAGATTGTTAGAATTTTTGAAAGATTATAATTTCACTCTAAAATACCATCCAGGTAAGGCTAATGTAGTCATAGATGCATTGAGTAGAAAATCTGTACATATGACCTATATGATGTTAAGAGAGTAGGAATTCATTGAGATTTAGAGATATGAATCTCTCATGTCAGGTACATTTAGAAAAAAATTATTGATGAGTGAGACCCTAATATAGAGTGACCTGAGATATCAAATAAGAGAAGCTCAACACGTATATGAGTATGTGAGAAAAGTGAGAACCCAAATATCCCAAGGTACCACTTCAGACTTTAATCTATTTGAGGATGGAGTGATGAGGTACAGGAATAGGTTGTATGTGCCTAAAGATTTAGAATTAAGAGAAAGATATTAGAAGAGGCACATAAAAGCAAATACACCATTCATTTAGGCAGTAATAAGATGTATTAGGATTTGAAGAAAATGTTTTGGTGGCTTGGGATGAAAATAGATATAGCTGAGTATGTCTTACGGTATTTAGTATGTCAGATAGTTAAGATAGAACATCAGAAGCTAACTGAGTTACTTCAACCTCTAGATATTTGAGAGTGGAAATGGGATAACATAGTTATGGATTTTGTTATGAGTTAACCCAAGATATCATCGGGGCATGATGCCATATAGGTGACAGTGGATAGGTTAACCAACTCAGCTCATTTGTTAGCAATGAAAGTCACTTACACCTTAGATAAGTTAGCCCAATTGTACATAAAGGAATAATAAGACTACACGGTGTACCTAAGAGCATAGTATCAGATAGAGATTCTAGATTTACCTTAAATTTTTGGAGATCATTATAGGATGACCTAGGAACTAGATTGAGATTTTGTACTGCCTATCACCCTCAAACATATAGTTAAATAGAAAGAACCATCCAAACCCTAGAAGATATATTGAGGGCTTGTGTCTTAGAGCTAAAGGGTAATTGATACCTATTTGCCTTTAGTGGAATTTGTAATACCTCGAAATTAATTAAGGTATTAATTGTGGATTTGGAATAATTGAGAATAATTATTATGGAATAATTAGGCAAGCTATATGAATAGGAGTTTATGGAGAAATAAATAATTAATGTAGGTTTAAGATTCAATTAGGTCGAAACTTAATTTAGGTCCATAATTAATTTAAGTAGGTCATGGATAAAGACTAATAGAGGATTTAATAATTTTCTATAAAAACCCAACTTCCTATTGTGAGATTTAGCCCAAGGGAGACCACTTAACAGTAGCTCAATTTGGTTTAATGAGTTAGAGGCCCAAGACCCAGCTAAAATCCTAGAAATTCTGCAGCTCATGAAATCTAGCCCAACAAGACAATCTGAACCCCATATGGATTTGGGCCTTTAAGTTAGCCCATAACCCATTTAGGACCCAACTTAAACCTAAAACCAACTTCAGCCCTTCTTAACTTACAGAACCATAAAATACACAAGAAACACACAAAGCATTTTCAGAGGTTTTGGAGAAAGGCTAGGGTTTTTGGAAAAAATCCATCTTTTCTTACTTCTAAAGTTAAAATCAATGAAGGTAAGTGTTGTATAACTTGACCGCTTCCTTTTTCTCTCTAATTTGACCCAATTGATTTTCCATTTGGAGCATTTTCACTGCACCTTAAATCTGATATGGATCATTTGATGTTTCTTAGAGGATTTTTGGAAGTTGAGGTTAGGAGGGATATTAGGTAAGTATAAAGCACTCATTTTGATGCATTTACTACTAGTTAGAGACCTCAATAGCTGACTTATGATATGAACTCTATTTTTATATGAAAATATCCATAATTTTAAGTGATATTTTGAGGTCTCTGGTACAGGGAAGACAAAATCCAAATTTTATTCTTATAGTGGCTGAGTAATGTCCTTTAGGTAGCTATTGGTGGTTTAATTTTTTGAGTATTGGGTTGCTGCTATAATTGATGAATAGGAATGGTAATGGTTTGATTTTGTGTTCATAGGCTAAGGTAGCATTATTGTTGGCTCTCAAGGAATTATCTACAAGTGAGGTAATCAGGGTTAATGTTAAATTTCATGCATATGTCTACTTTAGTTTTATATCTACTGTATATGTATGATTTTGAAATGTATAATGAATGGTTGCCTATTTAATATATTGTGTTTGGAGCTTGTGAGTCCATGGTGGAGCTGTGGTGCAGCTGCCACTCGCGCATTGTGCTTCGATCAGGCATTGGGTTGTAATCAGACCCTTATATGCACTGAGCCTAAGTTGTGCTCACTGGGTAGTTGGTGCTATTGATGGGCCTCTTCCGATGTTAATGGCCTTTAACCTGTAGAAATGTAATTGCTAGTACAGGATAGTAGTCACTGATAGCCTAATTGCTTCATTTGTTATGATTGGTATATATTTTTTATGCTTATCTAATTTCATGAATATATGTTAATTAAATTAGAATATATGATTGGAATTTGTCTTTGATTACTAAGATTTGCATCTCACCCCGTTTCATGGGCTAACTATTTTAGGTAAAGGTCTTTCGAGTAAGAATAAAGGGAAGCAAGTGGATGAATATCCATGAGTTAAGACCATGTGTAAGAAATTCTGCACTTGGATGGATCTAATCTAGGATAGATGGTAATTTTTGTTATTCTTTTGTATAGCATTATCATCATGTAATCATGTTGCCAAGTATAAATATTTTATGTTTTAGTAAACAATAATGTAACTAATAGGGAATTAGGCTTTACACAACTTGGAGTTTGATGTATGCTTTCACTTACAATCTGATATGAAACCTCTTTAGTATGAATATATGACTTGACTTTTGAGAGTATACTTTCATATTTTCATGAATGATAATATTAGTAGCTTATAGATTTTGTTGCTATCAATATTTCATGAATTTACTGATACATGATAGTTTGATGAATAAGAATTAACCCTAAGTTTTGAATTGGTAACGATAGGTATGTTGAAAAAATCAGGTAGATTAATGCCATTAAGGCCCCACAAATTAAGGTAGGGTAGCCTTAGAGTACTACTAGAGGGAGTGTTGGATTATATGGGATGAAATTTGGGAGGTATAGATGCAGAAGAGGGTCATATTGCAACCAAGAATGGCTGAGTTGCGGCCAAGAGTCAGTTAGAAGTGAGGAGCGCCATGGCGTAGGATGTCTTACAGCGGTGAAAACGAGAAATCCACCCAGAGTGAGTGAGAGTGAAACCTTACCATGGCGCAAGAGAAAAATTTTACTCAGGGAGGGTAATAGAAAGCAACTTTGCTACGACGCAATTCAAATAAATTGAGTTGAAAGTTCCAGGAGGCATACCCGCCGCAGTGCCACATAGGCTCGTTGTGGGAAGAATCACGAAAACATGAATAACAGGTCCTCAAAAGCACTTCACCGCTATACAAAAAACCCATGCTGTGGCACAAGGTGCAAAGTTTCAGTTTTGAATTATAGTAGCCACTTATACTGCAGCGCAGGTGTACTAAGTCATGGTGGGAGTCTCCAAACTTGGCTTTTAGGTTCTAATAGCTAATTTAGTCGCAGAAAGGAAGGTCCAAATTGCAGTGAAGGTTCCCAAACTTTTATTTTAACCTAGAAACCTTAGTTTTTTCTATGGCAATGCTAAGGGATGACTTGGAAACACTTATAAGAGGTTTTTATGAGTTGGAATTAGTGGATAAATAAATTAAAGCTTAGAATTGATGATTAGATTCACTAATGTACATAAATAGCTATGATTATTTCATTAATGACCCTAATCACATCAAGGTTCAAATTCCCTTACCTTTTTTTGAATTTGATTATTTGAAATGGCTTTAGACCTTGATTTATGATTATTAATTACATAATTAAGCTTAATTATTAAGTGAAAGTTTTTTGTCATTACAAAATTTTCCTATAATAATAGTTATCAGTATAGTATTCAGATAGCACTGTATGAGGCCTTATATGCGAGGAAGTGTAGGTCCCCAGTGTGTTGGGTTGAGCTTAGAGAGAGGAGCCTTGTAAGCCTAAAATTAGTGGACCAAACCTATAAACAAATGGAAACAATCAGAAAGAAACTTCTAACGACATAACGTAGATAAAAAAAGTTACCCAAACAAAAGGAAAAGGCCATTAGAGTTTAATGTTGGAGACCATGTGTTTATTAGAGTGTCTCTAGTCACAAGGATAGGTAGGTCCATAAAGAATAGAAAGCTCAGTCCAAAGTACATATGTCTATTCCAAATTCTTGACAAAGTCAAACTTGTGGCCTACAGACTTGCTTTTCTCCTAAACTTGACCCAAGTACATGTTGTCTTCCACATATCCCAACTCAAAAAGTACCTACCTGACCCCTCACATGTCATAGAATAGGAGAAGGTGCATTTACAGGACAATTTATCTTATATAGTATCACCAATCAGATTGTAGATACTAAGCTAAAGCAATTAAGGAACAAGACAATACCGTTGGTGAAGGTGGTTTGGAAGGGGTTATCTCCTAAGAAAGCTACTTAGGAGCTAGAAGAGGAGATGAGAAAGAAATATTCAGAGCTATTTCCATGAGGTATATATCTAAATTTTGAGGACGAAATTTTATTTAAAGGGGGAGAAACGTAACACTTACTTATTCTAAAAGCCTAAAACTAAGTGGATTACAAAAGGAAGTTCCCTAAATGGAATGATTAGAGGCCAAATAAAATTAGAATGATAATCTAGATATCTAAAAATGGCGATACAAGGCTAGAGATGCTAAAAAATTAGAGCTAGAATAGCTAAACAAAATTAAATTAAAAGATTGTGGCTTTTTTGTAATTTTGGGAAACTTTTAGAAAACTCAAAAGAGGGATTTTTAAATAGAAAAATTAAGTTTTCCATAGTTCTCAAAGGCCATAAAAACCATAAAAGCCCTTAGAATGGTTAAAACCCCTTTGATTTATATTTTAGAGTGTTAGTTGACCAAAACTTTAACCGATTCTTTTGGGAAGGTTTTTAATCCAATTTAGGTGAAACTAAAGGCATTTCATGAATTAAAGAACCCAAATTTCATAATAGAAAAGATGGTTCTCAGAAAGGAGTTGAAATGAGCCCTAATGAAAAGAACAAAGAAAGAAGGGTAAAATGAAAATTTTGAAAAAGTGTTATAACTTGCCTTACTTCTTATATATCTTGTCCCAAACTTTCCTCTCATTTCCACTGACCTTGCTCTATCTTAAAACAGATTTCCACTCATCTTAAAGGGGCACACAAGAAGGGAGGAAGAAGGGAAGAGAAAACCAAGCAAAAAGATAAGAAAATTCATGGTTTTTCATGGTTCTCCCTTCACCAATCTTGTTCTCTTTCTCCTATAGTTTTGATGATTGATTTGAGGTTGATTCATGGTTGGTTCAGTGAGAGGAAGAGAGACCTTGAAGGAGAGAGTAGAAGCAAGTTAAAGTGCTTTTAAAAAGCTTGAAACCAAGGTAACTTCCATGGCCTGTCTTCTTTTTGCTTGTTCTTCTTGAATGATTTTCAGCCAACCCTAGACCACCTAAGAGGGAATGATTTCTAGCCAAACTAATAAAGAAACAAGGTTTTAGAGTATAAGGATTAATAATATGCAAGTGGAATTGAATGAAAAGCTTTAAAAATCAAGATATGTGACTTAGGGTTTTTGTTGCACCTAACCATTTTTAAAGCTTTCTAAGGATAGTCTAACTTATGTAAAAGTATGTATGAGTTCTTAAGAGGTCTAAGAAGCTTCACAAGTGCCATTTTCCTAAGAAAAATCAAGCAAACTCCATCGGTCCTCACATAGCCCTATGTCTCAGCCAAGAAGGGTTTGGCTACCTAGGGAGATTTTTCTTTCATTCTAAGGGTAGAAATGGTCTTGATATGATTAATAAACACCAAAAGAAGCATTGGTTTGAATTTAGAAGTCATGATTTATGAGATGGAAGTTTGGGTTCTTTTTAAGACATAAAGAAGCAACTTGAATTTAGGCTCCTTAAATTGAATTGGAGATGATTCTAATGAGCTTAAATGGAGTCATTTGTCTTAAATTGAATGAGAAATTGGAGTCAAAATCATGAATTCTAAGGATTGCTTCATTATGCTCTTATATGGAACCATAACCATGCCATAGGATAAAGTAAGTTTGCATAGAGTTTATGAGGCTGGAACTTGTTCCAATGATGTAATTGTATCTCATTTGATGTATCTAGGCTAAGAAAATCAAGCTGCACCTAGGTGTGTGTGTGTGTGGTCGAGAAGGGGGAAGAGAAGTCCAAGGAAGTTTGTAATTCTTGACTCAAAGTAGCTCTCTAACCTTTCTTGCATGCATCTCTTGGATGTTTGATTGTCATTGGATGCTTGTGTGTATGTTTGAACCATGAGATATGTTTATAGTCATTGATTACATGTTATGGAACCATTATGCTTCTTGAAATGGATTTTGAATGCAAAATGGCTCGAATGGGTATAGTTATGCCAAAAGTCCCTTAGAATGGATGAAGAGGAGCCAAAAGTCCCTAAAAATGGGTGAGACAAAGCCAAAAGTTTCAAGAAAGAGTGAGGTGAAGTTAAAAGTCCCTAAAAGTGGATAAGGCAAATCTAAGAGTCCTAAAAAAATTGGGTGAGGTTAGACCAATATCCTTTAAAGCCTATGTTTGATATGTATGTGTTTATGTGACATACCAATATGTTTATGTATGTTTATTAGAAGCTTTTATGACATGATTAAAATGTGCCATATATGTATGCGTGAAAAGGTAAAAGAGCTATTAAAATTCTTTAAATCTCACTCTTCCCTTCATATGTTTAACTATGTCTAGGGAAGCTAGGTGGAGCAAGAAATGGATGCCAAGCACATTGAAGAATGAAATTTTGACAATAGAATAGAGATTTATGTATTTTGATGTCAAAGTTTGTAACAAAATGATGTTTAGGAGATGTAAATTATTGAGCATGTATAAACGTAAGTGAATATCATGTATAAATAGAATTTGGAACCAAATGCATGCTTATATGAGAGTTTGACATTTTAGAGCCTTAATCTGTATATGTATATGAACAACTAGGAAAGTGATTTTGAGATATATGATGATTTGGGCCATTTGAGATGCTTCTATATGCTATGTTTATGCTTTTGGATGTGCTTAAATGGACATGAAAGGTATGGAAGGCCATTTCATACCATTTTGACCCCAAAATAAGCCACTTTCTTGACATGAACAACAAATTGACCAAATGAGTGAGTTATGCATAAAAGTTGGCCAATAAATAGGTCTCATCTAGAACTTTTCACAAAATCAAATAGCATTATTTTTTGAAGCTCTAAATAATTTATTATGAATTTTCAAAGTTGGCCGAATTATGCAAAATTGTCCCAATCACTGTTCATATGGTTAGTTTTCTTCTTTGTATCACTCAAGAGTCAAATGAAGTCTAATGTTCATGAAATTTTATAGACATATAGTAGATATCATAAGCTTTCTATAGCTAATAAGAGCACCTCATTTGGAGCCCTGTTAAAGGAGAAATGAATTTTTGAAGTTTTAGGTCTGCTATAGAATGACCACCAAACCTAATGTACTATTCCATTGGTTTTCACAAGCCAAACATGGTTGTTTTGATATAAAATTTTTATGCTAGCTAGATGACATCCTAAGATTTCCAAAAGCTATCATTTGCATGATTTGAATTTTTTTAAAATTAGTTATGATATTTCAAAAATTATATCAGAATATGGAATGAATGGCAAAATACAAGGTGAAATGCAATTTTGTGTTCTATGGCTTGGATTTGAATTTCGAGCTTCAATTTGTGATAATTTCACTTGAACAAATGTGTTATGGTGGAAAATGAATTTGGTAAACTCACATGGTCCATTTAGTCAAGAATGAATTAATTGAACTTTCAATGATGCAAATTTCCACTGCTAAAAGTGTTATTTTTTTGAAAATAAATGCTATAAGCCAATTGTGCCATGAATTAAGTTTTATATGGATATGGTATTACAAGTTTCAATATATATCAATGCATACAATAAATTTAAGTGAGAAAATACATGCATGTAGGCTATATGCCTCTAGTAGCTCAAATACAAGATTTGGCATGACACCTTAACTTTTATCTAGCCATGTTATAAAAATATACTAAATAGGCTCAACTAAGCTCAATTCTGGGCTAAGGAAAAGCTATTGTACTTAATTTCTCACCATAAATATCTAGGAGCCAATCATAGCATGATACATGTATAAAACTCATGATAAAAGCCAATTCAAATTTTAACTCATAAAATCATTAAACAATCAAACATACAAGTATCTCAACTCATTCATACACTTAAATGCATGCAAGATAAAGAGAGATAGCTACCTTGCAAAGCTAAAAATTATTTGATTATTCTCTTTTGCATCTTGCTCTTTTCATTCACTCCCAAAGTGAAATTGCTCTAAGTCAGCCTAACATACATCAATTTAGATGCAATTAGAACTTGGTTTAACTCATCTCATTATTACACAACTCACTAAAACTCATAAGGTAGTTTGAGCTACATTAAGCATTTTAAAAGGGAATTGTCATAAGTCAACCTCTAGGCCTCAAGATCTCTTTTGGTATAAGCCACTTTTACGTTTCAAAATAGGGTTCCTAAATTCATTCTAAAGGTTCCATTAGTGTCCATTATTCATATCTAAATCTCTTAAAACCTTAGGACTTATGAAAACATTCCCTAACTACTTTTTCCCCCCTAAGGCCGAGGCTATGCACTACTTTGGCTTCCATGGAGTTTTTGCTATTCTCTTGGAGAATTTGATACATATGGAGTATCTTTGTCTCTTTTTTAGCTTAAATGTGGTCTTAGATGGCTTAAAACATCTTCTTAGGGTTCTATATCTTCCATATTGCGACTAGAACCCTAGGTGCCCTAACTTGATTTCTATAGCTTTTAATGAAATTTCATCTGCATAATCTTACTCTACACCCTTTAAAACCCTTGTTTCTCTTAAGTTTTCATCAAGCTAGAGTCTTCTTCTCATCTTCTCTTTAGGCTGAACTTACCATGGCTTTAGGATTCAAAGAAAAATCAATTTTCTTTAACTAATATGTAATAGTATAAGTTCATACACCCCATACCATAATATTCAAAGCATTACATACTCATTTACATAGAGCTTGTATACTTCAACAATGGAAATCAAGCGTATGGATACTGAAATTGTTCAATTTTGCCCACATGAGTCACTTAAATTTACCTTAAATCATTTTCATCCATACCATATCCAAACAAATCAGAAACAACCCATTTTGAAGCTTACATCATGGATCAAAAGCCATTTCATCAAAATAATAAAATAGCACCAGAGGTGTCTACTGCGTCTTAATACTGACCATAAATTTAAAAAGTTTGGTTCTATCTCTACAGAGCTCCAAATGAGGTGCTCTCAACAGCTACAAGAAGCTTATGGTGTCTAGGTTATGCCTATAAAATTTTATGAGCATTCGATTTCACTTGACCCTCGAATGACATAGAAACACAACTTGACCTTATAAACAGTGCATAAACCAAATCTATAGAATTTTTTCAACTTTAAAAATTTATAATTAATTCTATAGAACTTCAAAAATAGTAGTTCTTGGCTCAACAAAAAGCTTTAGATGAGACCTATATTCATACCAAATTTCATGCTTAAATTCATCTATTTGGTCAGTTTAGGGTATAGGTTGCAAAATTGGGTTTTTTTTTTTTGGCACCATATAGGGTCAAAATGTGACCAATTGCTCTCCTACTCTAACCACAATTACTTGGGCATGTCCAAATGGATAAAACCAGCATATAAAGGTTGCCCAAGTGGTCCAAATACTCATACATCTCAAAATCACTTTCCAACTTGCACATACATACATGAACTCATAGGCATACCTAGGCATTTGAATGTCAATTTCTCATAAATGCACATATGGTTCCAAAATCCATTCATACATTGTAAATACATGTTTTTACATTTATCCATATATCTACATCATATTTACATCATTTGCACAAAATTCTTGGCATCAAAATACAAAAACCTCATCCTAATGTCAAAAACTCATCTTCAAGGCATTTGGCTTCCACCTCTTGGTCCTTGGGCTTCACCTAAACAAAGTTAAACATTTGGTGGACCAAATGGATGTGGTAATGGGAGCCAATAACATTGAAGGAAGGAGATTAATATCAATATGTCTAGCTTTTGCTTTTTAGAACTATAATAATGCTTTATGATGTATATTATTGTTGTAAATGGTCTATGACCCTTGAGACATATGTATTATGTGATTTAGAAATGAGAAAATGTGTTATGTGAATGATGGACTGTGAATTGAGTATGTATGGTAAAGATAGTTTCATGAATGGCTTGATGGAAATGTGCATAAGTATGGGTTACATGGCCAAAATGAAATGCATGAGATTTGAGACCATTTGGTCAGCTCACACAAGTCTTAAATGTTCTTTTAGACTTGCCCAAAGGATGCCAAAACTAAGGGAAAGCCATTTGGCAATTTTGGTATCCCATATGGAGCTAAAATTAACCATAATGGAACCTTATATCACTTTTTGCCCAAATAAGTTAGTCTTGATCTGAGATTTGGCATGCAATTAGGTTTCATTAAGAGCTTTTTGGGAAGCTAAAGATCATAACTTTTAGAAGTCTACAGAATATTTGATGATTTTTTAAAGTTGGCAATTTTTCTAGTTTTGGTCTGCTGCACTACTCATTTGGTTTGAAATTGAATTCTATCACACAAGGCTCAAATGATGTCCAATTGCCATGAACTTTTATACAGAGAAACTAGACATTCACAGTGACTTGTACCAACTAGAAGCACCTCATTTAGAGGTTTAGAGAGGGAGATATGAATTGTTGAACATTCTATCCAGTATTATGACTTTTGCCTAACCTGAGCTATTGTTTCATTAAATTTCGAGGTTTGTACTTGATGAACTGGTCTGGAGATATTTTTCTCTCTAGATAACATCCACAGATTTCCATATTGGTATCATTTGTATGGTTTGGATTGTTTTGTAATTAATTAGACATTTTCAAAGTTTTCTGCAAAATTCTGTGACAGTTCCAGAATACGGTCTGACTTCTAGATCATTTTGGATGTCAAACGTTCTTTGTGATGGATTTTATGGTATTGACATATTTTTATTGTGAATTAGACATTCATATCTTTACAAAATGACTAAGAATGCATGTTTTTAATTTTTCTAGATTTATTTGTGATTTTTCAAAGTTTGGTCAGAAAAAGAGGCAAATCTGGCTGAAATTAAACAACTACATTTTGTTCTTCATTTCGGTTTCCATGAGTTATGGGCACGATTTTGTGATGCAAAAGAGTTGTATTGATGTAATTAAATATGAGAATTCATAGCGTAAGTTCACACGGTTCACGTGACATCGAATGAAATTTTTATATACGACACAACGTGAAAAAAATGTATTATTTTACCCCCTTTTTCCTTACACTCTCATGAATGGGGTGATGTAAAGCATGTGTATATGATAAAATGAGCTAGATTTTATGGTGTTACATACCATGGAGGAGAAGAAAGGAGGAGAGAAAGCAAGAAAAAGGTAAGAAATTTCATAGATTTTCACGCTTCTTCTTCTTTCAAACTTGTTCCTCTTCTCTTAAGCTTTCTTTCCTATAGTTTTATTGAAGTTTTTGGATCTATTTTGAAGGAAGAACAGAGGGAAAAATTAGGATTTGAAGAGAAGAGGCTAAGAAAAGTGAGAAATAAGTAAGAAAAGCCATGGAAACAAGGTAAAATCTCCATCTTATGGTAGCTACTCCCCCCTTCTTCTCCCTATTTTGCCCCATGTATGTAGATGCAAGAGGGCTTGAATTTTGGGCAGAACCAAGGGTGAATTCTATGAATTTAAGGGAGGAAGTAAGAATATGCAAAGAAATTCAAGAAAAGGCCATTGATTTTCAAGGTTGCAAACCTAGGGTTTCATGGGTTCCCTTAAAAATATGATTTGATGTGATTATTTCTAGGCCTAAATGAATGTTTAAATGAGTTCCTAAGATCCCTAGAAGTCTCCCCATATGCATCCTCCATCAAGAAAACAAAGCAAATATCCATAGAGGCCAAATGCTACATAATCTCGGCCTAAAGGGGATGGGACACTTAGAGAGAGTTTTAAATTTTTTCAAGCCTATTTTTGAGTCATATATAATGAATGAAAATGAGGCAAAACCTTAGGAAAAATTTAGAAGGCCTAGAGAATGAATCTGTGCCTTATGTTCCATAATATGACCTAAAGAAGCAACATGTAGTTAGACTTTTTGTTTTAATTATGTAATGGCTCCAAGAGGCTTAAAAGGAGTCAAGAATGATATATGAAAGGAAAGAATAGAGTCTAAAATTTATTTGATGGGTGTTACTTCATTAGATGCATTTTTGGAACCACAAAGGGGTTTATAGACCAAGTTAGTGTTTAAGGAAGATGTGTGGCCTTAGAATTAATTCCATGACCCTAATTAGCTTCCATAAATTGTCTTTAGGCCAAGAGAAATCATTCCCACACCTTGTGTGTGTGAGGCCAAGGAAGCGAGAGCAAATTCAAGGCTTGGCTTGTCTTTGAATGTGTGTATGTGTGTTTTAAGTCATGAAAAGTATTCTAGCATGATTTCATATGCCATGGTACCATGTTGATGCATCATGTTTCTAAATGGTGTTTATGATACTTGCTTTGGTTTGCTTGAATGTGGTGATGCTAAGAACCCTTAAAGTTGGTTGAGACAAAGTAAAGAGTCTCCTAAAAGTGAGGTTGACTCCCAAGAGTAAGGTTAAGTCAAAAACCTCTTAAAGAATGGGTGAAACAAGTCCAAAATTCATAAATAAATGGGCAAGACTAATCCAATTACTTGGCAAGCCTATGTATGCCATGTATGACTTGTTCAAATGCTAAGATTATTCTTGAATGATTGTACACTCTATGATACTCATGCATACATTTTCAAGACTTGTTTTGCATCTTTTATGTGTGATTGAAAGGGAGATGAGCTATTGGGATTCTTTGAATCTCATTCCCTCCTTTTCAATGTTCTAACTTGCTAGGTGGACTAAGAGAACAAAGAAATGGGAGCCAACCATTTGAGAGATGAAAGCATGACATTAAAGTGTATAGATTTTGTTTCTTTAAGGCCATATGAATGGCAAATGTTGTAATCTTTGGTTGTATATGTCCCATGATGTTATGAACATGTATAATTATGTTAATGTATTATGTACAAATGAAGTTTAAGGTTGTGTGTATGGAAATGTGCAATTTGGACATGTAATGGCAAACTAGTATTATAGAAATGTATGTATAAATGGAAGTGAAATAGCCAAATTGAGATGCATAAGATTTGTGACTACTTGGGTAGTTCATACAAGTCATAAGTATACTTTTAAACTTGTCCAAGAGGTGCCAAACATCAAGAAAGACCATTTGGACATATTTGGTATCTAATATGGACCAAAATTGACCATATTGGAAACCTATATCACTTTTTGTTCAAATGAGCTCTTCTTGGTCTGAGATTTGGCATGCATTTAGAGCTTGTTGAGAACTTTTTTGGAAGCTAAAGTGCATAATTTTTAGAAGTCTATGGAATATTTGATGAATTTTCAAAGTTGAAAAAATTATGAAATTGGTTCAGGGTACTATTCACTTAAGTCCGAAAATAAATTCTGTCACTTATGGGTCAAATGATGTCCAATTGCTATGAAATTTTATAAGGAGAAACTAGACATTCCCAGTGACTTGTATTAGAAGCATCCTATTTGGATGCCTAGAGAAGGAAATATGAATTTTTAAAGTTTCTATCTAGTATCAGGCGTCTAGACTGACCTAGGTTACTGTTTGATTGGTTTTCGAGTTTTGGACATAAACTGGTTTGAAGTTATTTTTTTCCTCTAGTTAACATCTGTAGCTTTCCAGATTGGTATATTTGTATGGATTGAATTTTTGTAGAATTAATTGGACATTTTTAAAGTTTATAGCAGAAAGCTATATCAGTACCAGTAACTAATCTGACTTCTACACCTTTTTGAACGTTAAACATCTTCTGTGTTATGTTTCATGGCTTGAACATATTTTTAGCATAAAGTAGACATCTGTAGCTTTCCAGAATGGTAAAGAATGCATGATTTCGATTTTGCTAGAATTAATTATGATTTTCCAAAGTTTGTGATAGAAAATGGAAAATTCTGGCCGAGGCTACATCATGATATTTTGTGTATTTCTTTGCCTTGCACGAGTTGTAGGCCACTTTTGGTGATGGATTTGTGTTGTATCTATGTAATTAAATATGAGAATATGATACATGAGTCCATATGGCCCATGGGACTCTAAAAGAAAAATTTTATCTATAGCAAAATGCATGTAAATTCATTGTTCTCATGCTATCTTCCTTGCCTCACTATGAAATGCATATAATAAGACCTAGAAATGGCATGAGACAAGCTAGATAAATATGGTGTTACACTTTTCACATGCATCTTCCATCAAGAAAACCAAATAAGCTCCTTTGGTGTTCATATAGTCCATAGCCATGACTTAGAGAGGATGAAGCACTAAGGGGTAGTTTTAATTCATTCCAGGCTTGATTTTGAGTCATATATGATGGGAGAGGATGAGAGGAAGCCTTGGAAAAATTTTAGAAGTCATGGATAGTGAGATGATATCATAAGTTTTATATTATGGTTTAAAGAAGCAACACCTAGTTAGACTCCTTAAATTGATTATGTGATGACTCCAAGAGGCTTAAAAGGAGTCAAAAATCATAGATGGATGGAAAGAATGGAGCAAAGATTATGTTTTTCCAAGGTTACTTTATTAAGTGCATTATAGAACCATAGAAGAGCCATAAGAACCACCTAACTTTTGAAACAAATATGTAGCTTTAGAATTTGTTCCAAGAGTGTAATTGGCTTCCATATAATGTGTTTAGGCCAAAGGAACCAAATTCCACCTTCTTGTAAGTGTGTGGTCATGAGAGAGGAACCAAGTTCAAGGAGAAAAGTGTGTATTTGTAACAAAGGTAGCTCTCTTTTCTTTCTCTCATACATGAGTGAATGTTTATCTTGTCTTTGAATGTGTGTATATATGTTTTGAGCCATGAAAAAATGTTTTAGCATGTATCTATATGCCATGGTACCATGATGTTATGTTATGCATTCAAATGATGCTTTGTGAACTTGTTTTGGTTTGTTTGAGTGTGATGAAGCCAAAGCCCTCTAGCAATGGTGAGGATGAGGCAAGAACCCCCAAGAATGGGTGAGACAAAGCCAAAAGTTCATAAAGAGTGAGGCTTAGTCAAGAACCCCTTAAGAAATGGGTGAAGCAAGTCCAAAATCCCTAAAGAGAATGGGTGAGGCTAAACCATTTACTTGGCAAACCTATGTATATTTTGTATGACTTCTTAAATACTAAAGATGTTCCATGAATGATTATAAAAGCCATGTTGTCTATGTATGCATTTTTAGACTTGAATTTGCATTTTTTATGTATGGTTGAAAGGGAGAAGAGCTATTAGGATTCCTAGAATCTCATCCCTTCCTCCCCATATGTCTAACATGTCTAGGTGGACCAAGTGAGCCAAGGAATAGAAGCTATCAAGCATAGAGGAAGGAGATTGATAACAAAGTGTGTGATTTTGCCATTTTGTAGCCATATGAATGGCATATGATGTAATCCAATATTCTATATGATGTATAAACCCATGAGCACTTGTAAACATATGAATATATTGTATATGTACGAGGTTTGGTGTTATATGAATGTTGTAGCAAGTTCTTGACATTGAATGGCAAGATATGGCTTAAGTATTCATATGTATGCCTTGGGGTGAGAGAGTGAGTTTGTGAAATCTGGGTTTGTACACCTTTGAGACATGTTTGATAGACTATTTTGGTGCTTTCCCACGTGCTCAAGTGGCCATGGAAATCTTGGAACCAAATTTGACCTTCTTGAAATCCATTAAGAAGCTTAAAAAAGCATTTTTGTAACCTAATGTTAAGATCTAACCAAATGAATGAATTTACCCATGAAATTTGGCATGCAAATAGATCTCATCTAGAGATTTTCGAGAAGCTAAAGATCAGATTATTTGGAGCTCTGTGGAATTAATTATGATTTTTTAAAGTTGCCAAATTTCAACTATTTTGGTATGGTTATTGTTCATATGGTCAGCTTCTTTTGTGACGACCTTAATTTCTAATCATTGTAATTAAGGTTAAATATGTGATTAATGATCATAGATTGGGGTTACAAGGCATTACAACTAATTATATTATAAAAATACTGAAAAATTTGAACCTTAATGTGATTAGAGTCATCAATCATACAATTACAAGTACTTATATACATAACGAAAGTAAACATTTATTTATAAGTCTTTGATTCTATTACCCATCAGTTATAACTCATCCCAATGTCTCTAAATCATCCCTTGAGATTACCATATGAAAAACCAAGGTTTCTTAATTAATATAAGGGTTTCAGGATGTTCGCTGCGGCCAATTCCTCTCAATTTCGCCTCTGACTTCGTCATTAGTTTCGCCGCAGCAATAGCCATGACGAGTTGAACCTTCGCCACGGCTAACCTACTTGGCGTCGCGGTGAGGAAGCCTCCTGGAACTTACCTCACTCATCTCTCGCGATTAGTCGCGGCCAATTCCCTTATTAGCCACGACTAATTCCTCTTTGGAACACCTGTGACATTTTCATAAAAGTTCGCTGCGGCCAATTCCCCCATTCGTCGCGGCAAATTTCCCTTTGGACGACTCCCAGTTTAGTCCCTCACATTTCACCGTGGCTAATTACGCATTTCGCTACGGCGAATTCCTCTTTGGACTCCCCTTGGGTGAATTTGCCTCTATTGGCCGGGGCTAACTCCATTTTAGCCACGGCGAATTTCCTTCTAGTCCTATCACTCCTAAATTCTTATCTCATACTTTTTACTCTCCCTCCAATATCACCCTAGGGCCCCTCTACCTTAATTGTGGGGCTCGAATAGCCTTCATTAGCCTAATTTATCCAGCTAACCTATCCTTACTAGTTCAAGATTTAAGGGTCAATTTCTTTTCTCTAATTACCCTCCATCAGCAAGTTTGTAAAGCAACAATAACATAGATTCATGAACTATCAGCAGTTATCATTTGATACACAATCAATGGGGGTTCCATACATTAAGGATTCATAATAATATCTCAAAGGTTACATTTCTAGTAGTAAGCCATATCATGGTCTAATAAGGCTCACAGCAGATATTATAAATTCATACATCAAATACCAAACTAAAGTAAGGCCTACTCCTCAATAGGTACACGTTATATTATTAAATAAAGATTCCTACACTTGGCAATATAGATACATGATGATGCTATACAGAGGTTAACAAAATTTAGCATTTACTCTATTCCACTCAGACCAAGTGTAGCTCCCAACACCAGGCCTCAGCTCATGGATGTTCATCCACTTGCTCACCCTTATCCTTACCCGAGGAACCTTCACCTGAAATTGTAATCCCATAAAATGGGGTGAGATGTAAATCTCAGTAACCAAGGAAAATTCCATCATACATTCTAGTTTAATTAACATATATGCATAATTTCACATAAGCATCAGAAACATACCAGTCATATCAGTAAATGAAATAATTAGGCTATCATGGTTACTATCCCATACTAGCAATCATATTTTCACATGTTAAAGGCCAATAACACCGAGAGAGGCCCGTCCACGGCACCTACTCCCCATTGAGCACAACCAAGGCTCAGTGCATCTGGGGTTTAATCATAACCCGGTGCCAGATCGAAGCACATGCACGAGTGGCAGCCGTACCACAGCTCTACCATGGACTCACAAGGTCCAATCACAATACAATATATATCCAACCAATTTATTTAGCATTTCAAATCATTCATATACAACAAATATGAAATTAAAACAGATATATGCATGGAATTAATGTAAACCTCGATTACCTTACTTGTAGACAATTGCAACAGCCACCAAGGGTATAAAATCTCCCTATAATCATAGCATCAGAGAATTACTACTTTAATTCATCATTAACAGTTGCAACAAGTATCCAAAGAATTTAAAATGCTAATGACTACCTAGGGAACACTTACCGAACCACTACAAGTCTCGAATTCGGATTGAAGTATCCTCTACCAGAAACCTCAATATTTCACCCAAAATCCTAAGCAAATTCATACAAAATTAATACCGATATTATAAATCAGCTATGGGGGTCTCAAACAAGGAAAGAAAGCATCAAAATGGAGGGTTTATACTTACCTAATGTCAGCCCCTAGCCTTAACCTACGAATTTCATCAAGAAAATCCCAAACAACCACATTTCAGATTTTGGGTATGGTGAAAATACTCCAAATGAAAAACTAATTAGGCTAAATTAAAGAGAAAGATGAGGGGATTAAGTTATATAACTATTACCTTAGCTGAATCTTGTTCTAAATGTGAGAAAATGTGGAATTCTAGCCCTAAACCCTAGCCTCCCTTCACACCTCCGATTTTCTCCTTTGTACTTCAGAAAAATAGGGAAGTGACTGAAGTTTTTAGGGTTTTAATTGGGTTAAGTTGGGTCAAATATGGGTCATGGGTTACTCCAAAGATCCAACTCCTAATTGGCTTCAGATTTGAGCTTTGTTGGCCCAGCTCTTATGCGTTGGGCTGCTGAATTTTAATTAGGTTTGGGCCAAGTTTGAAGAGCTCAAGGAATTGGGTCTGCACAAGGCTTATTGGGCTATCACTAGGTGTTCTCTCTTGGGCCAAGTCTTACAATAAAAAGGTTGGTCTGTACCTACAATTATTGGGCCTCCATTAGTCTTAACCTTAGCCTACTCAATTTAATTTCGGCCTAGATGAAATTTCTATCCCAATGAAATCTCAAACCCATATTAATAATTTATCTCTCTAAAATCTCCATTCACTTAACTTGTCCAATTATCCCATATTAATTATTCCTAATTAATCTAAATCCATTATTAACACCTTAATTAATTTTGGGGTGTTACATCTTCTCCAGTGTCATTCAAGGGCCAAAAGATGTCCAATGCTCATGAAATTTATTGGCATAAACTAGACATGATTACCTTTCTATGTCCACCAAGATCACACCAATTAGATCTCTGAACAAGGAGATATGAATTTTTGAAATCTATGACAGTACCAATAGTGCTAGGCGACCTTGGTTACTTTTCCATTGATTTCCAGTAGCTTGACATCCCTGTTGTGGTCTATAATTATTTTTAGCACAAATCATACATCTTTAGATTTCCATAATGGTAGTGTGCTTGATTACAATTTTTGAAGAATTAGTTATGATTTTCCAAAGTTCATGAAAAAAAGTTGGCACACTAACTCGAGGCTGCACATGCAATCATACATCTTAAGATGGTTCTGAGTTGTATTTATGTATTTAAATATGAGAATGAGGTGGATGAGTTCATATGGTCCATGGGACATGAAACGAAAAATTTATCCATGACGTAACACAAAATAATTGAATATTTTTATTATATCTTCCTTGAGAATGAATACTAGACTAAAGAGATGTGATTGGAATAATGTGAGCTAGCCTAGTTAAATATGGTGTTGCACTTCTCCTTTCATTCTTCACTCCCCTAGGTTCAGCTTTGATATAAGATCCTAAAGGGAATTGGTTTTGGGCAAAGCATGATAGGAATTTGGGTTTTGAAGCGTGAGGATTAAGAATATACAATTGGAATCAATTAGGAAGCTATAAGATTCATGATAAGATACCTAGGGTTTTTGTTGCACCTTAGAAAGTTTGAAACCTTAAAAAATTATTTCAAGCCATGTAAGATCATAATTAAACTAAGAAGAAGCTAAGGACCCTCTATAGATGTCAAATTCTTTAAGGGTGAAACAAAAAACTCTATGGGATCCTTCCTTGGTGTATGATTTAGCTATGAAAGGAAAGTAATACTTAGAAAGAGTTTTCAATAATTTCAAGATTATAAATAGTCTAGATATGAATTATAGACACTAATGGAACCATTGGTTTGAATTTAGAAATTTTATTTTGAAAGGTGAAAATTTAAAATTCAATTATGCCTAAAGAGGTAACTTGATGCTAGGCTTCTTAAACCAAACTTATGATGGTTCTAATGAATTCCAATAAAGTCATATAACTTATATTGAGTAAGATTTTGAAGCCAAGAAATTGATTTGTGAGAGTTACTTCATAAGGCATTCAAATGAGCCATATGTATACCTAAAGCCCTAATTGACTTGTATAAGGTTAATATGAGTATAAGCATGATTCCATTATTTATTTTGTGCTTCATGTAATGTGTCTAGGCCATGCAAGTGAATCTCCATCCAAGTATAGGTGTAAGGCCATAGAACAAAAGAGAGAAGCCAAGGGGAATCCATTAAATTCTTTATGTCAAAGTAGCTTTTGCTTCATTCTTATATATGTGTGCTTGGTTTGCTTGAGTGTCATGGATTGCTTGTATGTATTGGTTACAAATGATTTGGTTCTTAATTAATAAGGTTGTGCCAAAAGTCTATTGAAATAGGTGAAATGAAATAAAAAGTTTCTAAATGTGGGTGAGACTAGACCAAAAGTCCCATCTATCACACCATCACACATCATATGCTAGAACATGCTAAATTAGAAAACCTTGTATTGCTGGCCGAAAGCCTTATTAACAAGGTCTCAGATTTCACAATGTAAAATACAAGATCTTGTTGACAAGTTCCTGGACCTTGTCTACAAGATATTATCTCAGCCTCTATATTAACATGGTTTAATGCCAAATCAATCATAGTATGATTTTCCAACTTGAAGCATCACCAAATAAGGCATAAAATTCATATTTGTAGCTTATACATCAAAACTTAGGAGGACAAACTTACAAACTCCTATGTCATTCCGTATTCTATCCAGAACTTTGAAAATTCATAATTAATCCTAAAAAATTAAAAATCATGAAAATTATACCATTTTGGAAAGCTCAGGATGTCCCATAACTACCATAAAAATTTCAAATCAAAACAACTACATTTGACTAGAGAAATTCAATGGAACAGTACATCCAGTCTAGGTGAAGTCCTACAGCTGAACCAAAATTTCAAAAATTCATATCTCCCTCTACACAAGTCCAAATGGGTTGGTTGTAGTGGCTCTGGAAAGCTTATGATGCTAAATACATTTTTGTAAAATTTCATGAACATTAGACTTCATTGGCCCTACTAAAGACACCAAAAACCATACTGTCCAGAAGCACAATACCATGACAGTTTCTACATAATTTGGCTAAATTTAAAAAATCATAAAATATTCTACATAGCTTCAAAAATTATGTTCTTTAGCTCTATGAAAACTCTCTTAATAAGATATATATATGCCACATTTCATGTTAAAATTAGTTCATTTTGTTTGTTTTGGTTCATGTGTAAAATATGGCTTAGTTTGGAACCATAATGGGGTCAAATTGTGCCAAATAGCCTTCCAAGCATACCATGATCATTTGAGCACATCCAAAACCATAAACACAACATGTAGCAACATCTTAATTGGTTTAAATCATCATGGAGCTCAATTCACTATCGTACTTACATATATACACCTTTATGTAAAGGTTCCAAAATGCCCAAATCATGCATTCTCATACATATGGCTCCAAATTCATTACATACAACATATTTACATATTTTTACATATACTCAATGGGTTGCATCTCATATATAACTTGTACATACACACTTTGACATTTATTTACATAAAAAACTATACTATTGTCAACAAAGTATTACAAATTATATTCCTTGGTTCTCATTGTTTGCTTTTTAGGTTTCACCTAGACAAAGTTAGATGGAAAGTGGAGGAGAATGAGATTCAAAGAATCCTAATAGCTCGTTTACCCTTTAGGTAAGCATACATGGCATATAATCATGTCAAATAATACAAGTATACACCAAACACTTTCAAGAATCATTCAAACCATGTTTTCCATGTCATATAAACATAAAGGCAAGAGTAAGCTCTAAGGACTTTTGGTCTAGATTTACCTTATGATTTAGGACTTTTGGATTAACCTCACCTATTTTCTAGGGACTTTTAACTTAACTTCACTCATTTTTTAGACTTTTGGCCTTGTCTCACCCATCTTTAAGGACTTTTGACACAACCTCATCCATAAAAAGCAATCTCACAATTCAAAAGCAATTTACAAAGCATAATGGTATTATACACAAGCTATTTCTAGTTTATGCCATGGTTATGATTCCATACAAGAGCATAATGAAGCAACTCATATAATCCATAATCTTGGCTCTAATTTCTTGCTCAATTTAAGTCACATGACTCCATTTAAAGTCATTAGAGCCATTATCAGCTCAATTCAAGGAGCCAAACATCAAGTTGCTTCTTTGTGCATAATGGAACCTAAACTTCTAATTTTTAAGATGTGATTTCTAAATTCAAACCAATTGTTCCTTTGGTATCTATTATTCATTTCTATGCTATTTATATCCTTGGAATTAAAGAAAACTCTCCCTAGGTGCATGGACTCCCTCTTGACTAAGACACACACTAAGGTGAAAAGCCTGAGAGGTCGTGTCGTGCAACCTCTAAAATAAACCTAGGTTGAAAAGTATATAGCTAATGGTACAACCTAGATCGTTTCCCTAGAAAATGAAATTCAATGTTTAATTGGACTTTCCAAGTGTACAATAACTCTAAAAATTATCTAACTAAAAAGGGTTTTACTTAAATTTAACTAACTAAAATTAAATTGAAATAAAATTTCTAATCACTACCTATTGCATGAACTAAGGGTTGAATGATAGACATATGACTAGCTTTGAATTCGTCCCTTGGTATCTACTATCCTTATCCTAATTCAATTGTAATTAATTCTGGTATAAAAATCCCTAATCGTGTTCATGGCAAAGCATCTTGAGTCACCACGCAAGATTCAAGAGATTAACAATCTAATGTTGAATTGAAACCTCAATCTTGCACCAAATCATTAATTCTTACCTTTAAGATCAATAAACACTCAAATTTGATTGATTAAATGATTAATTAGTCTCTGAATTATCAAACAATTAAGCACTCAATTTCATTTATGCATTTTATCAAATACCTTGATTGCATAAATGAAAAATTAAAGTAAAGTGAAAAATCTAGCACTTATCTAATCAATTAATCATTCAAAAAGTCTACTAATTAGTGTCTAACCAGCCACTAATTATAACTACACCAATCTCAATCCAATACATCTCAACCAAGCATGTACAAGAAAAAGGAAAAGTGTAAAAAAAAAGAAAATCTTAGCCAAAAATCTTTTGTTATTTCCATGGATTCAAGCTTCTCTAAGGTCTTTTTCCAAGCTAGCCATAAGATGGAGTTAATGCATCATGGAGGTGGAAGGATGAAGGAGAATGGATGGAGAAAGCTATGGCATGGAGGTGAATGGGTGTTTAATGATACGATGGAGTGTTATAACGTGAAGGAATGAAATTACCTCCTGGAGCTTGTTTACTTTCTTTTTAATAAATCATGTGCTTACTTCAGCCTTTACCATGTGCTTTGCCTTCATTTTTTCACTTTAGCCTAAGCTGTCCTTTTAATGAATCACGTGGCTTACATGTGTGCTTCTTCTCCTTAACAAAATAAAACCATCAAAGTCTCTCTATTCAGCCCGTAACAATCCACGTCAATTTCTCACCTACCATGCTTCTTCTTTCTGCTCGTGCTGTGGCTACATCCATACCTTCCACGTCAGCTTTGTGTATGCTATCCTTCCCATTTGGATTTCTCAACCCGTAACTCCTTCTTCTTCTGATCATCTTATAATTACATTTTCCCCATGGTTCTACTTACAACTCTATTCACATGCTCTCTTTTCTTCATTTGCTCAAGCTTCTCATGTAACTTCTGCCTGTGTTTTCTTCATGTAGCTCCCTAGTTTGCCTTCTTCATCTAGCCCAACACATAGTTTCTTCTTCCCACAAGCAGCTCGTGCTTCCTTGTGCAACTACCTCATAGTTTGTTCTGCCTCTTGCTTCCTAGCTCTTCTCTTTTCTGCATGTGTGTGTGAGTGAAATGGTAGTAGCTCATGAGTGTGTTTTACTTCATGAGTGTGTTTTATTAGTGAATCAGAGTGAAGTGAATGGAATGGACTCATGTTGCCTCTTCTTTTCCTTTCTTCATCCACCCAACTCGTTCAACTTTAATCATTCCCACGTAGCTGCTCCTTCATTCCTCTCTACACGTTTTGCCTCTTAATATGATCCTTAAACCCATAGCTTAAGTGAGTGTTTATCCTACATGAATCCAACCATGCATGTGTATATGGATGTAGGGATTGCACAAGTGGAGTGAGATGTGTGAGTGTGTATCCACATGCATGAAACCTAAGAAGTGAGTGAATGTGTTGATGTAGCTGCTACGTGTGACATGCAACCTTCAAGTGTGAATGTTTTGTGGTGTTGTTGTGCTCGTGACATGGAGAGTGGAAATGCAAGGCTATGCACCCAGTAGGTGTGTGTAAGTGAATGAATATGCCACACATGTGAGCTACCTTCCATGCCTACATGTTAAATGAAGTAGGTGTGTTGTAGATATGATGGAATAAGAGAATGAAGCTACAAGTTGCTATGTGAAGTGGAGTGAGTGAAGAACCCATGTGATTTATTCCTCCCATTCCATTTTTAATTGCCCAACAAAAAGTACATTTGAAGCCCAATTCTTCTCCTTCTCTTTTTAAAATCAAATTCTTATTCAAGCTTCATTTGGCCATTAAAAACTGCATAAAAGAATGAGAAAAATCAAGTAGGAATATTCACAAAATTATTTAAGAGATATTTATGCATTAATATTCAATAATTTCCTAAAATCCAAAAATGGTTAATAAAATTAATTATCTACCTAATTAAATGCAACAAGCCATATTTAATCATTAAAGTGCCTAAATTAGGAGGATTCATATATATAAAACTAGCATTCATTAGAGCTCATGAAGTTTTCTTAGTTTTCCTAGGGAATTTTCCATCCATAAAGCTTCCTAGATATCTTGAGAACTTAAACATGGTGTTACACAATCTAAATTATCACTAGAAAGCTCCATAAATCCCTAGGTGCAACTAAAACTCTATTTACCATAACTTAATTTTTAAAGCTTTTCTTTTTGTTCTAGTTGCATATTCTTATTCCTTACACTCCAACATCATAAATCCTATCAAGTTTGGATCAAAATAAGTGTCTACACATGACCTTTGTTCTTGCCAAAATGGAGAAGACAAGAAGGAGCCAAGAAGAAGCAACATAGGCTGTGATATATTACCTTATTTGCAAGCTTTTCAAGAGAGCTTTCTTATGCTTCAAAGCTTTCCTTCAAACTCTCCCTTTTCTCTACTGAACCAGTCATGACATGTCCAAACAAATCATCAAAACTATAGGAAGAGAAAGGAAAAGGAGGAAAAGAAGTTTAGTGAAAGGAGAAGCATGAAAAAGAGATAACTCCTTACATTTTTCAAGCTTGGTTTCCTTCCCTTTTGCTCCCTCTTTGGTGCGCCACCTTTAGCTGGTTCAATTTCTATTTTGGAGTGGAAATAAGTAGGTTAATAAAATAGAGAAGAATGGGATGCACTATATAAGGGTGGAGGCTTACTTATGACAATTTTCAAATTCCAACTATGTCCCTAAATTTTAGTTTCTCCGTTTGAGCTCATTTCATATCCTTTTTTAGAAATGTCTTTCTCATCATAAAATTTAGATTCTCTAATTCATAAAATACCTTTGGCTTCATCCAAATTTGATTTAAAACCTTATCGAATCATTCGATTAAAGTTTTAGTTAACCCACGCTCTAAAACTCAAATCGGAGGGGTTTTGATTATTTCTGGGGTTCGTATGGTTTTTAGGGCCTCTAAAGACACCAAGAAACTCAATTTTTCCATTTAAAAATTCCTCCTTTAAGTTTTTAAAACTTCCCTAAAATTATGAAAATGCCACTAGCTTTTGCAACTTTTTATTTGGCCATTTTGGCTCTATTTTTGGGCTAACATTGACTCTAATCCACATTTTAAGATACTTTAATTAACATCCTAATCCTATTTAGATTTAATTTTCCTTGCTCTAAGGTGTTATCGTTTCAGTTGACTTCTGGATTACTAGATATTACACCATTTATGAGTGAGGCTAAGTCAAAAATCCCTACAAGCAGGTGAAGCTAAACCAAAGATCCCTAATTACTAGGTGAGGCTAGACTAAAAATCCTTAGAGCATAAGATTGCTCTTAATGGAATCATGAGATCCGTAATACATGAATATGAATAATATATGGTTGTATGATGTGCATGCTTGCATTATTTGAATTTAAGTAAGCCATATATGTATGATTGAATGTTGGATTAGCTATTGAGATTCTTTAAATCTCACTTTTCTTTTGTTTCTACTAACCATGGCTAGGTGGCTCTTAAGGAAGAAAAAATGAGAAACAAACGGCCTAAAAAGAGTTACTTTGACAATAAATTATGTTTTGAGGCATACTCTTGCATATATGAATGTATAATTGTATATTTTGATGTATGATCATGCCATCACTCTTAAAAGTACTAGATTATGATGTAAAAATCATTTATGGATTGTAATGATGTGTGTATACTTATAAGTAAAAAGGTGATTTTAAGTTGTACGATAATTATTACATGTTGACCCAGCCAAACATGATGCATTTACCATTTAAAATGTGCCCACGACAAGAAATCGCATGATATGGCTGATTTAGTACTCTTTTGAACTAAAATTCATTTCTTTTTAGCCATAATATGCCTATACACCCTTGACCACCCAAATGAGTGAACCTTGGGTTGAAATTTGGTAGGCATTTAGAGGACATTAAAGTTTTTTCATAGAGTGAAAGACAATAATTTTTAGAGCTTTATAGAATATTTTATGAATTTTTCAAATTGGCTAGTTCATGTAGAAAATTGCAGTGCATTGTTCATATGGTCAATTTTGGATTTTTGGATTTTTGAGGGACCAAATGAACTCATTTTAATCTAAAACTTTTATAGTAGATGGCTCGCATTATAAGCTTTTCATAGCCACTGAGTTTGCATAAATCAGAGTTGTAAAGCTCAAGTTATGATTTTTTAAAATTAGGTCCCTATAATACGTTTTAAGACTCAAAATGTGCATATGGCCAAACCAACAAAATTCATGCCTCTCTTTATGATATCTTAAGCCTAACAAGTTGGTTAAGTATGAATTTGAAGATAGAAATGACCAAGATCCTTGTTATGTAAAAATTATGTTGTTAATGCTTTTAATAATAATAAATTCTGCTACCGAAAGTGTGAATATAACTATTTGTCTTAAAAGAGGTATATAACATGAGTTTATATGTATAATCTTTAATGGTATGACACTCTTCATCACCTTCGTATATCAAGAATAAATCCTTAGTTCTTCTCAAGTATTTTAAGATATTCTTGATAGCAATCCAATAATGCTTACCTGGATTTAACTAGTATCTACTCATCATGCTTAGGGCATATGAGATATTTGGAAGAGTACATTACATGGCATGTATGGTAGATCCAAGTACTGATGCATATGAAATCTTATCCATTCGATCTTTCTCTTCTTGTTTTAGACATTGAGTTTTAGAAAGACTTATACTATGTGACATAAGAAAGTATCCCCTTTTGGATTCTTGCATGTTAAACTGCACTTTGTCAATATATATACTCTAACTTAAGCCAAGCAATTTTCTTGATCTATGTAACCCTATAATTTCTAGCTCATCTCATGCCTTTAAATGACTCATTTCCAAGAATCATGAAAACTCTCAAAGAAAAAGGCATTAAAAATATTGATTATTTTAGCGTTGTGTCACATATAAAAATTCCATTTGGTGTCACGCAGACCATGTGAGCTCATACATTACATTTTAATATTTAATTACATGAATACAACTCATTTGCATCATTAAAAGTGGCCTACATCTCATGGAAATCAAAGGGAAGCATAAAATACATGTATATATTTTCGGCCAGATTTTCCTCTTTTCTATCAAAATCTTTGAAAAATCATAACTAATTCTAGAAAAATTGATATCATGCATTCTTGGCTATTCTAGAAAGCTATACATGTATATTTATTGCTAAAAATATGTCCAGACCATAAAATCCAACACAGAGGACATTTAACATTATAAAAGGTCCAGAGGTCAGGCTATCCACTGGTGCTGTCACAGAATTCTGTAGCAAACTTCAAAAATGTACAATTAATTCCAAGAAAATCCAATCCATGCAAAAGATACCAATATGAAAATTTGTTAATGTTAGCTAGAGGAAAAAAATAACTCCATACTAGTTTAGGCAAGCCAGACCTCGAAACCAAATCAAACAGTACCTGATGTCAGGTGGAGTGCCTAGTACTAGATAGTTTCTTTGAAACTTTATATCTCCCTCTATAGACCTCTAAATGAGGTGCTTCTAGTTGGAACAAGTCATTAGGAATGTCTAGTTTCTCTGTATAAACTTTCATGGCAATTTGATGTCATTTGAGCCTTGTGTGACAGATTTCATTTTCAGACCTGAGTGAACAGTGACATGACCAAAACTAGAATTTTTGCCAATTTTAAAAATTTATCAAATATTCTCTAGACCTCTAAAAATTCTATTCTTTAGCTTCTGACAGGCTCATCGCGCAACTCTCAAAATAAAACTACGTTGGACTAAATATGTAGCTAATGGCACAACCTCCGTCATCTCCTTTGGAAATGGAGTTCAATGTTCAATTGAGTTTTCTAAGTGTTAAAGGATCCTAAAACTATCTAATTTGGGGGTTTTTGATTGAATTAAACTAAATAAAACAAAATTGAATTAAAGTTCCTAAATTCTTAATTGCATGAACTAATGAGGTGAATGATAGACTTGTAACTAGCTTTGGAATCATCCCTTGGTATCCACTATCCTTATCCTAATCCAATTGTAATTAATTCTGGCCTAAGAATCCCTAATTGTGTTCATAACAAGTTATCTTGGGTTACCACTCAAGATTCAAGAGATTAATGAAGTAATGTTGCATTGAGACCTCAATCTCGCATTAAATTGTTAATTCTTGTCTTTAAGATCAATAAACACGCAATTTGATTGATTAACTAATTAATTAGCCTCTGAATCATCATCTAAAAATGTTTAATTAACCAACTAAATACCAAGGAGTTCTCAAATCAAACAATTAAACACTCAATCTCTCACATGCATTTTATCAAACACCTTGACTACATATATGGATAATTGTAGGAATTTCAAAAATTCAGTATTTAATCCAACCAATTAATCAACAAAAAGGCTTCCTAATTAGTGTTTAACCAGCCACTAATTACAATTACACAAATTCTCTATCAAATACAACTTAACCAAGACAATATATGAAAGAGAAAAAGTGTAGGAAAATAAAAATCCTTAGCCAAAATTCTGTGTTCTTCTCCATGGATTCAAGCTTCAACTCAAGTGCCTTCCCTCTAGCTAGCCACAAATGGAGATTAGAGCTTCATTTTGTGGTGGAGATGGAGGAAAATGGTGTGGAATGGGCAAAGGATGGAGGGGTTTGGATGTTAGGCAAAGGAATGGAATGGACGAAAGTTTTCGAATGAGTGAAAATGTGTGAAAGGATGATGGACGTGAATGGATGTATTTCCCCTCTTCAACAATGGACGCATGAGATGGATTGATAAAATGATCCAATAGCTGGTATTCCTTCATGAATCGCTTGCTCATCTCTCATTAAAAGTCACGTGTTCTCTTCTCAAAGCTCAGCATTGGTCTTCCACGTTAATTTCACGTTGCTGTCCAGCAAGCTTCTTTTGCATTTCTGCTTCGTCCAACTCATTCTTCACTTGTTTCTTTAATCACTTCATGTGCCTAGAAAAATCACGCGCCTTCCTTTTTCTGCCTGTAGCTTATCTGTTCAACTCAAACTCCACCTTCTCACGTGGAGTTCTCCTTCATTCCCATTTAGCTACTTACATATGACGTGTGCATAATGGTTCTGCCTAAGCTTCCCACGTCGATTTTCCAACTCAGCTTCATGGTCTCATGGCATCTTCCTTCATGCTCTTCCTCCATTTCAAAATAATAACTTCTTGCTTCATCCTCTTCATACATCTTTTACGTATTCTGCAGCCTCTTTCTCTTCGTGTTTTCTCATATATAGCTACTTGTGTCTTATTGCTTCTCTTCTTTGTCTAGCCCTTAGGTTTCTCTTTAGCTCAAGCTCTACACACTATTCAGGTGGTCTTTTCTTTCATTTTTCCACATCACTTAAGCTCCCCTCTTATGTTTTTAGCTCTTTTTTACGTGTTTTACATTCTGCTTCCTCTCCAACAACTCATGCTACTCATTCGCTACTCTTTCTTACTCACATGTTTGCTTCCTTGCCACAGTTTATCTTCCTCTATTCATGCTCTATTCTGCATGTATGTGTATTTGTATCCAAGCTTTAAACCTGTGGCTCCTATATGTTGCTCCTTTACTTGTTTTTCACGTCCCATGTAGCTCCCTGCTTTGCGTTTTGACGTCTTCTTCCTTTAACCCGTGGAACCATCAACTCGAGCTGCATGCTACGTGGATGGTTAGGGCTACATGTATGAACAGCAACCCTTCTCTAAACTCCATGCATCTTTTGTCAAGGGAAAGCTCATGGGTGAAGCAACGTGGCTGGCTATTGCTGGAACTTGTGGCTTGCATGAATGATGACTTGGGAGTGTGGACTGGTAACTCATTCAAATGCTTCGTGGATGTATGGAGTTAAGACGTGTGAGCTTTGAGATGATGGGCTATTACTATATGAGTGTGCTTCGCTGCCTACGTGTAAGTACGTGGAGAGAATGCTTGTGAGTGTGTTTTCCATGTATTTTCCATGCATTTTCCACGTGCTTTTTCTCCTTCTTATTTTCCTTCTTATATCCCATGCATGGCTTTGTTTTGCTTGTGCTTCCAAGTAACTCTGTTGTCCAAACAAATGCTTTCAAATTGTGAAAATTATTTCCTCTTGAGATTGCACACTAACAAACTTAAAGCCTATCTCTTCTCTTTTTCTTCTTCAATTCAATTTTCTATTCAAGCTCCAATTTCTATTGAAAATCTACACAAAACAATAGACCAAATTAATTGGGAAACATTTTACAAAATTCCTTACAAAATTGATGCATTAAATTCTAAAATCTTGTAAATAATTTCTTTGAGTGCACAAATGACTACTAACATCAAATATCCACCTAAGTAAATCCCTAAAGCCATATGTAATCATTAAAATGCCTAAGATAAGGAGAATAAAATGTATAAAAATCATGCTTATCAACTTCCTAAAAAGCTCTCAACAAGCTCTAATTTCATACCAAATCTCAAATCAAGAAGAGCTCATTTGGATAAAAAGTGACATAGGGTTCCATTATGGTCAATTTTGGCTCCATATAAGATACCAAAATATCCAAATGGCTTTTCTTGGGATTTGGCATCTCTTGGACAAGTCTAAAAGTATAATTAGAACTTGTGTGAGCTGCCCAAATGGTCCCAACCCTCATGCATCTCATTTTGGCCATCTTACTCACACTTATACATAATTTCATAATACCATTCAAGAAGCTACAATATCATAACATGCTCAAATTGCATTCTAGTGATCACATAATACATTCTCCCATTTATACATGACATATTATCATAATTACATGTGTTCATAACATCATAATACATATACATCTATTGGTTACATCTTTTGCAATTTGTATGGCCTTAAAGTAGCAAAATTTAAACACTTTCATGTCATTTTCTCATCTTCAAGGTGGTTGGCTTCCATTACCTTGCCCACTTGGTCCACCTAGCATGTCAGAACATTGGAGAGGAGGGGATGAGATTCAAAGAATCCCAATAGCTCATCTCCCATTCAATCATGCATAAAAGATGCAAACAAGTCTCATAAATGCATGTATGGTTATGTTGACATGTGCAAACATTCAAGAGGCATTTTCATCATTTGAGAAAGTCATACATACCATTTCCTTGTAGATTTTGGACTTGCCTCACCCATTCTTTAAGAGGTTTTTGGACTCAACCTTACTTTCGGGAGTCAACCTTACTTTTGGAAGACTCTTTACTTTGTCTCAACCAATCTTAAGGGTGGCTAAAGGTTTTTGGCCTCACCACACTTAAGCAAACCCAAGCATACATCATAAACATCATATGAAATCATATCATAATATCATGGCACCATGGAATCAAAGTCATGCTAGAACAATTTTTATCGTTTAAAACATACATACACACATTCAAAACAATGTAAGCACACATCTATGCAAAAAAGAAGGTGGAGAGAGCTACCTTGGAAGCAATTGCACACTTTTTCTCTTGAATTTTCGTTCCTTACTTCGGCCACACACACACAAAAAAGTGTGGGAATGATTTCTCTTGGCCTAAACACAATTTATAAGAGCCAATTAGGTTCATCGAATTAATTCTAAGGCCACACAACTTACTTAGACACTAGTTTGATCTATAAACCTCATTATAGTTCCATAAATGCACCTAATAAAGTAACACCCCTTAAATAATTCTAGGCTCCATTTTTTCCTTTCAAATATGATTCTTGACTCCTTTTAAGCCTCTTGGATTCATCACACAATCAAAACAAATAGCCTAACTATATGTTGCTTCTTTAGGTCATATTATGGAACATAAAGCACAAACTCATTCTCTAAGCTTCTTAAATTTTTCCTAAGGCTTCCCTTCATATTCATTCATCATACATGACTTAAAAATGGGTTTAGAAAAATTTAAAACTCTCCCTACCTACAAGAATCTCTCTTGCCTGAACCTATGCTAGGTTTTAGGCTCCATGGACTTTGCTTTATTTTCTCAAGGGAGGAAGCATATGGGGAGACTTCTAGGGATCTTAGGAGGTCATTTAAACTCTTATTTAAACCTAGGAATCATTGTATAAAATCAGATTTTATAAGATACACTTGAAACCTTAGAATTTATATCTTGAAATCTAATGGCTAATTTGTTATTTTCTTTGTATATTCTTGTTCTTCTCCCACAAATTCCTAAGATTCACCCTTAGTTTAGTAGAAAACTTGACTCCTTAAGGCCGACCATATATAGGTTGAATTACTCATAAGAGAGGGGAGGAAGAAGATCAAGTGGAAAGATTGCATGATACCTTGTTTTCCTTGGTTTTTCATACTTATTCTTCACCTTCCTTGGCTTCCTCACCAAAATTTCGAAATTTCCCCTCTATGCTTCCTTCAAAATAGCCTCTAAAACTTCAGGAAAATCATTGGAAGGAAGGGGGAAAAGGAGGATAAGAGATTGGCTAAGAGCAAGCATGAAAAATAATCAAATTTCTATACCTTATGTCTTAAATTTCTCTTTCTTCTTCTCTCCCTTTGGTGCACCTAAACCCTAGCTCTCTCCTCTGAAATTGCATAGAAAAATATGAGACTAAATGAAGAAGAGAGTGGGGCACCTCCTATTTATAGGAGGAGGAGAATGGCTTTTTCAAAAAAATTTATTTTGCCCTTCGTTTTTGGCATTTTCATTTCTACTTTGTTTTGGCTTCTTTTTTAGAACCGTCTTTTCTATTATAAAATTTAGGTTCCCAATTTAGTAAAATGCCTTTGGAATCACTCAAATCGAAGCTAAAACAGAATGAATTTATCAAAGTTTGGTACATTGACATTGGAAAATGTCTACCGAAGGAGATTTATGTAACACTCTAAAATTAATTAAGGTGTTAATCATGGATTTAGATTAATTAGGAATAATTAATATGGGATAATTGGGCAAGTTAAGTGAATGGAGATTTTAGAGAGATAAATTATTAATATGGGTTTGAGATTTAATTAGGATAGAAACTTCATCTAGGCCCAAATTAAATTGAGTAGGCCAAGGTTAAGACTAATGGAGGCCCAATAATTGTAGGTGCAAACCAACCTTTTTATTGTGAGACTTGGCCAAAGAGAGAGCACCTAGTGATGGCCTAATAACCCTTATGCAAACCCAAATTCTTGAGCTCTTCAAACTTGGCTCAAACCTAATTAAAATTCAGTAGCCCAATACATAAGAGCTGGCCTAACAAAACTAAAATCTAAAGCCCATTTGGAGTTGGACCTCAGAGCAACCCATGACCCATCTTAGACCCAACTAAAGCCCTAACACTTCATCATCTTCCCTATTTTTCTGAAGCACAAAGGAGAAAATCGGAGGTGTGAAGGGAGGCTAGGGTTTGGGGCAAGAATTTCACATTTTCTCACATTTAGAGCAAGATTCAGCCAAGGTAATAGTTATATAACTTAATCTCCTCATCTTTCTCTTTAACTTGGCCTGATTAGTTTTTCATTTGGAGTATTTTCACCATACCCAAAATCTGAAATGTGGTTGTTTGGGATTTTCTTAGTGAAATTCATAGGTTGAGGCTAGGGCTGACATTAGGTAAGTATAAACCTTCTATTTTGATGCTTTCTTTGCTAGTTTAAGACCCCCATAGCTGATTTATAATATGGGTGTTAATTTTGTACGAATTTGCTTAAGATTTTGGGTGAAATATTGAGGTTTCTAGTATAGGACACTTCAATCCGAATTTGGGACTTATACTGGCTAAGTAAGTGCTCCCTAGATAGTCATTAGCATTTTAAATTCTTTGGGTATTTGTTGCAACTGTTAATGATGAATTAGAGTAGTAATTCTTTGATGCTATGGTTATAAGGAGATTTTGTACCCTTGGTAGTTGTTGCAATTATCTACAAGTGAGGTAATCGGGGTTTACATTAATTCCATGCATATATCTATTTTAATTTCATATTTGCTGGACATGAATGATTTGAAATGCTAAATGAATTGGTTGGCTATTTATTGTATTGTGATTAGACCTTGTGAGTCCATGGTGGCTGTGGTGCAGCTGCCACCTGTGCATGTGCTTCGATCGGGCACCGGGTTATGATCAAACCCTAGATGCACTGAGCCCTAGTTGTACTCAATGGGAAGTAGGTGCCGTGGATGGGCCTCTCCTGGTGTTATTGGCCTTTAATATGTGAAAATATGATTGCTAGTATGGGATAGTAATTATGATAGCCTAATTGTTTCATTTACTGATATGACTGATATGATTCTGATGTTGATTTTGATTCATACATATATGTTAATTAAACTGGATTATATGATGGAATTTTCTTAGTTACTGAGATTCGTATCTCACCCTGTTTCATATGATTAATATTTCAAGTGAAGGTTCATCGGGTAAGGATAAGGGGAAGCAAGTGGATGAAAATTCATGAGCTCCAACATGTGGGGAAAAGGCTACACTTAGGCTGATTTATTTAATATAGATGCTAAATTTTGTATTCCTTTTTGTATAGCATCATCATGTAATCATGTTGCTAAGTGTAAGCTTTTATATTTTGATTACTTAGGATGTATTTATTGAGGAGGCAGGCCTCATCATAACTTGATATTGGATGTATGAATCCCATAACCCCTGATGGATGAATGTTACTGAATTTATGGTATGGTATACTATTGGAAACATAATTATGTGATGTATTGGATATTGATATGAATCATTGATGTATGAAACCTTTAACGGAATATGTATCGAATGTTAATTGTTAATAGTGCATGAATTTTGTTACTGTTACTCCATGGACTTGCTGATATAGGGTAGTTGTAGGAGTGAAAATTTACATTTAAGTTTTGAATTGGTAATGGTAGAATAACTGGGTGAATAGGGTAGATAAATACCATTAGAGTCATATAAAATGGGAGGAAGTAGTCATAGGGTATTCCTAAGAAGAGAATTAGAGTGCATGGGGCGAAATGTAAAAGATATAGCTACAGGAGGGAGTCACGCCGCAGCCAGAAAGGCCTTGCTGTGGCCTGAAGAGTGACAGTGGTGAGGGACACCGCGGCTTGAGAAATCTCACTGCGACGCAGTGCGAAAAAAATCACCCAAGAGGGTGACAGAATGAAACCTCACCACGACGCAATAGGTTCTATCGCGGCATAAGTCGAGGAAATTGGTTAAGGAGAGTACAGTAGCAAAACTTGCCACGGTGCGAATGTATTCCGCCGAGGCGAGAATCGTGGGACTTTAAACAGTAGCTCTAGGAGGAAACTCTGCCGTAGCGCCATGTAAGTTGGACGCGGTGCAGATCCAACTCGTCGTGCCGAGGAGTAAGTTACCTAGTGATTCCTGATAGCAACTTGGTTGCGGCGTGAAGGGTCGAGGCCGCGGCACAAAGTGAAAAACTTAGTTTTCGAGCTCTAGAACCTAACTTAGCCACGGCGGGAAGGTTCCAGGTCACGGCACAGGTCCCTAAACTCCCACATTTAGCCTAGAAACCCTAATTGCTTCAATGGTAATGCTAAGAAATGATATAGGAACACTTGTGGGAGGTTTTTGTGTGTTAAAACTGATGGATGGATGAATCACAAACCCTTAATGATAGTATAAATCCTTTTATACATTTTTCCATTTATGGTTGTTTAGTTGATGACTCTAATAACATAAAGGATTAAATTTCCCTATATTTGATTAAAGTAATTAATTGTAATGACTCCAAACCTTAATCATTAATTATTAATCATGTACACATGCTCAAAAAGCTTCCCATTAAGGAAAGCAATTTTAATGTCAATTTGGTAGACTTCATAATCATAATAAGCTGCCATAGCAAGTAAGATCTAGATGGATTTAAGCATAACAACTGGGGAATAGGTCTCATTATAGTGTTTACCATGAATTTGCCTAAAACCTTTAGCAACCAATTGCCCTTTGTAGGTTTGTACATTACCATCCATATCAATTTTCTTTTCGAAAAGCCATTTGCACTTGATGGGTTTTACGCCTTTAGATAGGTCAACCAAAGTCTACATTTGGTTGTGTGCATAGATTCCATCTCAGATCTCATGGCCTTAAGCCACTTTGCAAAGTTTGGGCCTTTGATAACTTCTTGGTAGGTTATGGGCTCATTTTCACCCATGAGCAAAACATCACCATGTTGAGTCATAAGAAATCCATATCCCTTAGGCTTATGGAGAATCCTATTAGATCCATGCAAATCTTGTGTTGAGCAAGTTCTTGTTCCATAACAACTTGTCAACTTTGCTCAGATTCTATAATAGGTTCAATGTTATCTTTTGAGTCTCAAACTTCTTTAAGTTTTATTTTTCCTCCCAATGATTTTTCTAAAAAACACCAATTTATGTGACAAACACTTTACCTTTGGTAGGATTATAAAATAGTACCCCTGGTTTTGTTGGGATACCCTATATGTACACCGGTGCACAATAAAAATGTTATCAGTATATATAATTATAAGGGTTAAAGCATAAAGGTGCAATTAAGCCTTTTAAAAAAATGTTACTAACTTAAATTTTTTGTCTTAAAGTAAACAAATATTTTATAACCCTTAACATTTCATTGTCTTGTGAGCCTTCCTATGTAAAACTTTTATCTTGCTTCATGCTTGGAGTCCACATGTCAAAAAAACATATTTTGTAGAGACTTGACATTTTATGTAAGCCTTACAGCCCAAATCTTCATAAAAGGCATATTGAGTCATTTCCCAGTCCACATCACATATGGAGTCTTTTGAACCACTTTGGAGGGAACACAATTAAGTGTAAAAGTAGCTGTTTCTAGAGAATGTTCCCAAAAGGAAATGGGAAGATCTGCATGACTCAGCATAGATTGTACCTTTAACAAAGTATGAGTCCTTCTTTCTAAAACACCATTCTATTGTGGTGTTCCAAATGGGGTAAGTTGTGACACTATGCCATACTCTTTCATATAGTCATTAATTTCTTAACTAAGTATTCTTCACCTCGATTTAACTGAAGTATTTTGATACTTTTGCCAAGTTGGTTTTGTAATTCATTTTTAAATTCCTTGAACTTTTCAAAGGATCCTGACTTGTGTTTCACAAGATACACATTTCCATACCTACTTAAGCCATCAATAAAGGTAATGAAATATTGAAAACCTCCTCTAGCTGATAAGTTAAGGCCACATACATCACTATGTATTAGACCTAAGAGATCAGTAGACCTTTTGTTGTGTCCAATGAATAGGCTTTTTGTCATCTTGCCTAATAGAAGATTCATAAACCTCATATGACTCAAAATCAAAATAGTCTAAGAGTCTATCTTTATGGAGTTTGGATATACGCTTCTCATTTATATAACCTAAGCAACAATGCTAGAGGTATATTGGATTCAAATTATCTTATTTAAATTGTTTGGTATTTATGCTATAGACAGGCATTTCAAGTTCTAAAATATAGAAACCATTAAACAATTGTGCACTATAATAAAATATTTCATCTACATAAATTGAACAACTTTTGTTCTTTATTAAAAATGAAAGACCTTTCTTGTCCAAATAAGAAACAGAAATAATATTTCTACTAATAGTTTGCACAAATAAAAATCCTCTAATTCTTTAACTAAGCCACTTGGTAAAGAAAGACAATATGTTCCTACAACTAAGACAACAACTCTTGCTCCATTGTCAACTCATAAGTCCACTTCTCCTTTAGCTAGAGTCTTACTCCTTTTAAGTTCCTGCACATTGGTACAAATGTGAAAACCACAATCGGTATCTAATGCCTAAGATGTAAAACCAGATACATTAATTTCTATAACAAAAATACCTGAAGTGGAAGCCTCACTTCATTTCTTCTTTTTCAAATCTTCTAGCTAAATTGTACAATTCCTCTTTTAATGTCTGATCAAACCACAATGGAAGCATTTCCCTTCCTTAGCCACACCACCCTTTGGTTTCAATGCAAAGGATTTGGGCTTAGGCTTGTCCTTGGATTTGGAATCCTTTTTGTTTTTACCTTTACCCTAGCTTTTGCTTTTACCCTTTTAAACCATCATGATGGCATTAGGTTTTGCCTTTTGCAAATTTTGTTCAATAATTCTCAACATGCTTAACAGTTCTGATAGTGTTTTGTCAATTTCATTCATGTTGTAATTCATAATAAATTGACTATAACTTTGTCGCTATTATTGCATAATTACATTGGTGGCCAACTTTTGGCCTAGTGGAAAGCCCAATCTCTTAAGGTTCTCAACATACACAATCATTTTGAGTACATAAGGCCTAACAAGACTTCTTTATGCCCATTTGCACAAAGACAATGCTTTAGAAATATCAAGCCTCTCATGTTGAGTTTGCCCTTGATATAACTTCTTAAGATATTCAAGCATGTCATAAGCTTCCATGTTCTCATGTTGCTTCTAAAGCCCAAAGTTCATGGTAGCCAACATAAAACAATCAATGCCCAAGGCATCATCATGATGCTTCTTATAGGAATCTCTTTCAGCATAAGGGGAACCAACTTCAAGTGGCTAAGGAATGTGTTCCTTTAGGACACAAAGCTCCCACTCATGCTTGGGGACTATCCTCAAATTCCTATACTAGCCCAAGAAGTTTATCCTAGCTAGTTTGTCCTTCTCAAGGATCAATTGCGATGATAGATTATTTTTTGTGTTTGCCATTGGAAATCTACAACAAAAATAAGCAAAGTAAATATTACATTAAAAAACATTTAATAAGGTCTTCTATTAAAAGCTCCTCCCATTATTTTATTCAAACTAATAGCCCTCACTATTTATCTAGAAAATCATATCATATAGACTTTCTAGTGGGCCAAAATACATATTTCATCTAGTCTTGAGTTTACTTTGATTGATTGCCCAAAATTAGACTATTTAGGTAGGCAACTCTTGCTAATTGCATTACATACAATTCTTGAATAGTTAGGTGAACAACACTTGTTCTGGCCCATCTTATGAATTAAGGTCTAACTCTATGCCTCTAGGTCCTAATCCTATTAAGATTACCTAGTTAAGTTACACCTAGTGTTGGCATTTGGATATCACTATTATCTTATCATGTCTCCTAATATAAATGAGGTACATTGCTTTGGCAAACCTACCCTATATTGATTGAGGCCTTGACAAGTGCTAATCAATGAAAGGCATCACTTGTTATTACTAACTTAATATTTTCATTAAGGGATTTATATTTAATTTAGATTTTATCTTTGTTGACCTATTATTCATGCATCTAGTGTATCTTATACATCACACGTTATTCATGTATCACATATAACATATATCATACATCATAAAATGCATAAAATTAAATGTGACATAGTATGACCTAAATTTCCTAGATCCTCCCATGCCGATGAGAGGATTAACTAAATGATACAAGCTACATATCTAATTCTTGAAGTCCTTTCTTAGGTTGTCATCATGTGGTCTCCAAATTGTTCTCCCTTTGTCATTCTTCATCATATATATATATATATATATATTATTACAACTTATAAGGAAACCTCAAGTTACATTTGAGGGGAGTAAGATGAAAAGAGAATGTACAAACCAAAAAATAAGAGAGAGGCACAACACACAGGTCATATTTTTAAAATTACAATCAAAACAATAAATCTCATTGATCTAGTAGGCCATACTATACACCATACAACATGTAACACACAAAGTCATACAAAATCATAAGATACGTAAAATCAAAACTTTAGTTAATATCTTTGATTTTAAGATTTAATTCAAATTCTTGTTACAAATTATATGTGCTACTAAAAGCTTGTGGGGGTCAAGAGTGTAGAGCCCTCTACGGTGATCTCGTTGGTTTGTCAAACACACCAACTTTTAGTGTCATGCTAACCTCCTTAATATTCAAACAAATCTAAGAACCACTCCCAGATTCATTGTTATCATATTCTAGAACCATTCTAGAATTGTCACAATCATCAACCATGGTCTATTATAAAGATATATCACAAATATATTTCAATTTGGGACATTCAGAATCTGTCCCAAAATTAAAGTCATTATGCATTAATATATAAATGATCAATGCCTATTGAGAATGTTATCATATAACATTACCATATCATCACAAATTTTGAAACCACAATCAATCCTAGGTTTAACGTTATCGTATAACCCTTGACCCATGATTGTAGACTTCAAAACCTATAAACAATTCTTGAATCTATATTATCTTATGACCCTATTACCAAATTCGACTACCATATAGTCATTTTTTATCAAAATTGATTATCATATAACCATTTCATCTTGCTTGATCCTACCTTATCACATAATCATATTGATCCAATTAGAAGAACACACATTCCAATTTATAGTATCATGCAAATGGCTCTAATACCATTGTTGGGTTTCGAGGCACAAGCATAGTGGAATAAATTTAAAATTTTTTTGAAACCCACTAAAGATTCTTGCAGAAAGGGCATAAACTAATGATATTACCTTTTGCATAGATCACTTCCCATAGCTGAGACCGCATCAACTTAACTCCTAAAATCCTAATCATGCAAATGGATGAACTCCTTCAAACACACATATTCCAGAATAGTTCTATGATCTTTATGTATGTATGTAAAGAATCACAAACACAGATCAACGAACTTGCGTCTCTATGGTATCCATACATGAGTAGGCCAAAACTCCAATTATAAAATGAATGGACAAAGTCTCTCTCTTCTCTTAGCCTATGCTAGAAGACTTTCACCCTATTTGGTAGCTCATTCTTGGTTTTATCTATACAGCTACCAAACCCTTAGTTGTTTATTTATAAATAAACGCCTAGGTTTTTGTGATGTCTAACTAATAGCCCTAGCCAAATAGATGATGAGTTGAGAGATGATTGGGCTTTAGTTATTAATCCAATCAAATAAAAATTGCCCAAAAATAATGTAATGTTACTTTAATATAAAATCATATATAATATTATAATATCATTATATTATATTATATTTATTATATTATATTTTATATATTAGGCTATATTCTTAAGATTTCTAGTCTAACTAGAAATCTTAATTATATTACATTAACTCTAATTTTAACCTACTCTTTGTATGTGACCTAGTAAGTTCTTATTATATTGATAGTGGTCTATAAAAAGAATCATATTTTAATACTATAGACAGTGATTGGTATTTAGTAATACATCACTGCCACCTAAATAATAAGAATGTGTATAACCAATATTTCGTGTAGTTCAATCCCTTTTTATTTATATATCTAGATTGAACTTGAGACATGAAATGTGTCATCCTCTTTATAATTCAATCTATATAATTTTTGACCCTTGAGTAGACTAAATAAAAAAAAATGAATCAATATCACTATTGATCTATTTGAGTACGGCCATGCGTTTCTTAGTTTCACTTAATCAAGGGACCTATAGATATCACTCCTCATACATCAAAAGGATAAAATCCTATCTATATCACTCACATTCCTCTGCATGATTTGTGATGCCCCTAATCATCACTTGTTTGGCCATCTTTATTAAAGGTGACAATTAATGGAATCAAAGTATATGACTCCTCATGCAAGGACCTATAGTGATTTTTGGTCAAAGGACAACGTACATCATGGTCACTATGATAATGGCTTATGACACAAAGTAATCCATGAAGCACTCTCACAGCAAGTCTATCTAGTACAGTTGTTCTCTGATACATACCATGTAATGACTTGATATCTCATATCCATGACTATAGTCATCAGCTAATATGCATACTAGTCTTACTGCATTACTGCTTTCTAATTTTTAATAATGCTCACCTATGGACAATTTAAGAATAATAAATTATTCTAAGGATAATCAATACATTTATTTGGGAAAATTATGATTAAGGACCAAAAGATGAAGAAAATTATTCTTAAGGACCTTTACCATTAGGTTTAATGATTTGTTGCTAAACGCAGTAGTAATCATCCTAAAACAAGTGGTAACAGGTCTTTAAGAATAATTTTTTTCATCTTTTGGTCCTTTATTATAATTCTCCTTATTTATTTTTATTACACAGATACAACATTAAATATAATAAGTGAGATGTCTTTATTTATCAAAACATAATAAAATGTATGCAAGTACAATCATCTTATGATTGGCCTTTAGGGCATACACCAACATTGAGCTGAAACCAGAATTGAACAATCAACTCTCAATACACTTGGGGACAAGGAGACAAGCTATAAACTTCAACTAGCCAATAAGAAGAAGAATTGGAATCTCCAATCAGCAAGCAAATCCCCAACCCTAAGGCTTAAGATCCCTTGATCGATATCAATTTAGGCACTAAGGAGCAACCCATATTAACTAAAATTTGTGGCTTAGTGAGTAAAGGAAAGTGAAATTGGTTGATCGATCTCATAAAACAATACAAGAATTGTTTTGCTTAAGAATTCCATGAAATGCTTAAGTAGCTAGAGAGTTGTTCAAGCATCAATTATCAATTAAAAAAGGATTTAAACAACACAAGTAACTAGTTACGAGATTCAATCCTGAACTACTATCAAAAATCAAGGAAGAAATAGAGGTTGCTAAAGGTAGGTTTCATACACATAGCTAGCAGTCAATCATGGGATTCTTACATTTATATATGGATATTCAAGCTATAATCAAATTTTTATAGTTAAATAAGACATCTATAAGAGTGCATGCTATTGCCCTAGTGCACTAGGTATTTATAAATGGCTTGTTATGCCATTTGACTTAAAAAATGTAGGCACCACCTACCAATGAGCGATGGATACTATTTTCCATGACTTAATTAGTAAAAATATAAAAGTTTATATAGATGATGTGGTGGTAAAATATAAGGATTTTGATTAGCATTTAGTTACATGGAGTAAGCATTCTAGAAGATGACATTTCATAATCTGAAGATGAATCTAGCTAAATGTGCATTTGAAGTCTTAGTTGGGAACTTCCTTGGCTTCCTTGTACATCAGTAGGGAATTGAAGTAGATAAAAACAAAGCTAATGTAGTTTTAGAGGCAAAGACACTACAAAATAAGAAAGAGTTGTAGAGTTTAACTGGTAAAATAAATTTCTAGAAAAAATTCTTTGCCAATTCTACTGAAAAGTGAAAAGCCTTTTCACCTTTTCTAGAGTTAAAAGATGCCAATGAATTAATCTAGCAAGAAGAGTAGCAAGTAGCTTTTGAGCAGATCAAGTAAAGCTTGGCTAATCTACTAGCCTTGGTACCTCCTATACCAGGTAAACTATTAAAGCTCTACATGTTAGCTATTGAGGATTCCATTGATTGCCTTCTTACATGGAATGCCAAGGATGGAATTGAAAGAGCTATTTACTATCTTAATCAATTGTTAAATAATGCTAAATATATATATACTCCAGTTAAAAAATTATTTATTTCTTTATACCATGCATGTACAAAACTTAAGTATTATATTTTGCCCAGAGAGGTTTTAGTTATATGCAAAATCAACATAGTAAAACATTTACTTGATAGGCCTATTTTACAAGGAAAATTAATGAAGTGGACCATTAAGCTAAATGCTTTTAATTTAAAATATATTCTATTACAAACTATTAAAGGACAAGCCTTAGTTGAATTTTTAGCTCAGCATCCCTACATTGATACTAAAGACCCTTTAGTAGAAGTCAACAATTATATGCAACTCAAGTTATGGATATTAGCATTTGATAAATCCAAAACTAAAAAAGATACTGGGATAGGAATTGCTATCACTAGCCTAATAGGATAGCATGGCAAATTTATATTCTAGTTGAAGGAAGGTTGTTTAATCAATCAAGTTGAGTTCGAAGGTTTAATTATCAAACTCACATTATTTATATCTATGAGGGATTAGTTCATCTAGATAATCATTAATTCTCAACTAGTTATTAAACAGCTTATTAGTGAATACAAATGTAATAATATGAATCTACTACATTATTATGAAATAGCTAACAATCTTTTTCAATAGTTTATCGATGTAATAATCATGCATGTACTCAAAAGTGAAAGTAATAGAGCAAATGGTTTAGCCTAGCAAGCTTCTAGATTCAAACTTGTAGATGTTGAAGTGATTAAGAAATCCTTCAAGCACGAGAAATTGTAGCCAATGAGATACCACAAATGTCATACCTTACTATATAACACCTTTCTTACTACCAAGGCCTCATATGGAACTTCAAAGAGTAAATGGAAACCTGAACTAATTAAAATTTTCTTTTACAAAAAAAACTTCCTCATACAATTTCACTATTCATTTGGTCATTCTTAAAATTTTATCCAACTTTGAAAATACATAATTAATTATAGAAAAATCGTATGAGGTTGGTTCTAGGCTCTTACTCAAGCTTTCTAGGTCCTTTACAATGGAAAAATACTTACTCAGCGGAATACATATTAATTCATATAAAATTGCCCCTAATTTAAACTAGACAATTTTACCCCTCATTTTTCATATTATTATTATTATTATTATTATTATTATGCCTTTATATAAGCACATGCATCTTTACACTTTAGGCACGCTAGTTATATTTTTTTTACTTAAGGGTTGAGTATATACATGACTTTCTATTACATACCATATTACCTTACAGTGTGACGACCCTAACTTCTAATCATGGTAATTAAGCTTAAACACATTGTCAAAAATCATAGATCAAGGCAAGAAATCATTTCAAATCATCAAATTAGGAAAAAGATAGGAAATTTGAACCTTAATGCTATTAAAGTCATTACCAATCAATCACAATGCTTCATGTACATAAGTGAAGCAAATCCTCAATTAAAAGCCTTAAATTTATTACCCATTAACTTCCAACTCCCAAGAACCCCTTGCAAGTGCTTCTAAGTCATCCCTTGATGTTGTCATAGGAAAAACCAAGATTTCTAAGTTAATATAAGAGTTTGAGAACCTTTGCCGTGGCTAAATGATTTCGTGCCATGACCAATTGCTCTCATGTTCACTTCTTACATCTTCACAAATTTCACCATGGAGAGAGGGCCTCTTGGAGCCTACCTCACTCGCCTTTCACTATTGGCTGCAGCCAATTTCCCTTTTTGCCATGGTGAATTCCTCTCTGAAGCATCACCAGATTTGCCCCTCAACTCTCATTGCGGTGAATCACTCTCTGTTGCCCTCCTTGGGCAATTTTGCCACTTTTCGCCGCGACTCAACCTATTTTGGCTGTAGCGAAACCCCTTTTATACCTACAACTCCTAAAATTTTGTCCCACACACTCTAACTCTCCCTTAATTTGTGAGACTCTAATGGCATTTATCTACTTCATTCACCCAACTAATCTATCATTACCCATACAAGAGTTAAGTGTTGATTCCAACTCATTTATCTATCCTATAATCGCAACTTCATGAATTAATGACAACAACAATGTATAACTATCAACAATTGTCATTCTAATACATGTCTCATAGGAGGTTTCGTGCATTACTAGTTTGAGTTGGCATCAATACATTACATGATCACCTTTACAAGAAAGTAAACCATATCATAGGATCCATAAAGTTCCATGTCAGATGTTATAAATTCATACATCAAATACCCATTAATATGAGGCTTAACTCCTCAATAAATACATTCTAAGTTATCAACATACATACTCCTACACTTGGCAACATGATTACATGATAATGCTATATAAAAGAAAAACAAAATTTGCATTTACTCTACTCATATTAGCCCAAGTGTAGCCTCCTCCACACATGGTTGGAGCTCATTGATTTTCATCCACTTGCTTCCCCTTATCCTTACCTGAAGGACCTTTTCTTGAAATAGTTAGCCCATGAAACAGGGTGAGATGCAAATCTCAATAACCAAAGGAAAATTCTATTCATATATTCTAATTTAATTAACATATATGCATGATATTATATAAACATCAGAAAATGTACCAATCATATCAGCAAATAAAACAATTAGGTTATCAATGATTACTATCCCATCCTAGCAATCACATTTTCACATGTTAAAGGCCAATAATAGTAGGAGAGGCCCGTCCACGGCACCCACTCCCCAATGAGCACAACCAGGACTTAGTGTGTCTGGGGTCTAATCATAACCCGATACCCGATCGAAACACATGCACGGGTGACAGCTACACCATAGCTCCACCATGGACTCACAAGGTCTAAATACAATACAACAGATGGCCAATCAATTCATTTAGCATTTCAAATCTTTCATATGCAGCAAATATAAATTAAAGCAAATATATGTATGGAATTACATAATTCCTAGTTACCTCACTTGTAACCAATTCTTTAAGAGCCAATAGAATACTACTTCAACCTATGGACATAAAATCAAGCCATTACTAACTCAAATCATCATTTATATTAGCAAGCCCATCACTTAAGAAGTTACACTACAAAGGACTACTCAGAAATACTTACCTAATTACCATAAGAACCAAATTCAGATTTGGTTATGCCTACCCCAGAAATCTTAGAACAACACTTCAAATTCTAAGTAAATTTGCATAAAAACAACACCCATATCATAAATCAGCTATAGGGGTCCTAAACTAGCAGAAAATACATCAAAATGAGAAGTTTACACTTACCCAATATCCCTCCTAACCTCAACCTCCGAAAATCCTCCAAGCAAATACCAAACAAAAACATATCAGATTTTGGGTATGGTGAAAATGCTCTAAATAAAAAACTAATTATATCAAATTGAAGAGAAAGAGGCGAGGATTAAGTTATATAACACTCACCTTGGCTGAATCTTGCTCTAGGAGTGGGAAATGATGGAATTTTGCTTCTAACCCTGGCCTCCCTTTTGGACCTCTGAATTTGCTTCTTGTGTTTGTGTTTCAGCAGAGTATAGAGGGGGCTGCATATGTTTAGGGTTTAATTGGGTCTTAAATGGGTTATGGGCTGATCCAAAAGCCCAATTCCTAGTGGGTTTCAGATTTAAGCTTTGTTGAGCTAAGTTTCATGAGTTAGGTTGGAGAATTATAGTTGGATTAGACCAAATTTTAAGAGCTCATTTGATTTGGGTCTGCATAAGGGATGTTGGGCTAATTATAAGAGTTCATGTAAATTGAGTTTTGGGCCTCTATCTCTTTAAACCAAATTGGGCCATTATTAGGTGGTCTCTCTCTTGGGCCAAGACTCACAATAGGAAGTTGGGTCTGCACCTATAATCATTGGGCCTCTATTAGTCACTAACCATGGCCTACGTATATGAATTATAGGCCCAAATTAAGCTTCTATCCTAATTGAACCTTAAACCCTTATTAATAATTTATTGCTCTAGAAATTCCCATTCCCATTACTTACTCAGTTATTCCATATTAATTATTCTTAATCAATCCAAATCCATGATTAATACCTTAATTAATTTTAGGGTGTTACATACAGTATCATAACATAACTCATCCACGTAGTAATCCAAAATATTTAATTACATGACAAAATGTAAAACATAAAAGTAAAGTCCTCAATTTATGCCTCCACACCATTTGCCCTTTCTTTTCTTGAACTTAGACCTAGCATGGGTTATATTTGGGGTGAGATTATTAAATCTCAGTAGTAGTAAACCAATCTCACTCACAAGCAAGCATGTAAGTACATAACATAATGCCAATCAAGGTGCCATACACCACATGGTAATGCAAGGAATTTCATACAAGGCCAAGCACAATCCAAGCATACATGTCTCATCTTATAGCATAAATGACAACTTGATATAGCATAACACTCATCATCATACAAACATACAAGCTTAAAGAAAGAGAAAGGAAAACTACGACCTTCACAAACTTTGCTCCTCAAGCCTTGAAACTTGGTCCACTTGCTCTTGAAGTTCCCAAACAAATATTAAACCCTTAAACCTTAACTCCTAAAGTAATATGGCCCTTTTAACCTCAGTGGAACTATTGGAATTAGAAAATTCTAACTCCTTCCCTTCCAATCCACTATGGTCGAATAGTGTGCATTTCTTGGGCAAAAATAAGTAATTTTATTCCATGAGTTTTGGGGGCTTTCCTATAGGTATTCCTAGCTAAAAACACACTTTTGAATCTATAATAATGCTTAAAATTATCAAATTCTAGCTTTAAAGACACGTTTTGGTCATAACATGACCTAGCTCTGTTTTAGACCTAAAATTAACTTTCGTTTGATTCTAAAAATTCCATAGCCTCTTCCTTTATGTTTTAGGACTTTAAATTTGGTATACATAACTCTATGACATTAAAAAAACACCATAAAAATTTTGAGGAAATTCTGACAGCATCTCCCCCTAATTTCTATTTTCCCAAAAATTACAATATTTGCATTTTTCAAAGTTCCAGCATATAACAACAATGAATAAGCTCATGTGGCCTCCATAGTCAATATATAAACACCATTCCTAGGCCTTCATATTCAACATATAAAATCCATTTCTAAGCATTCATATGCTGTCCAAGAGTGACACATAACTAGGGTTTAACAAAACTAACTTAAACCATGTGATTTTCAAGTGCAAAGTGGAGAAAACTTACTTTTTAAGCTTAATCCTTTCTTCCTTTGCGTTTCTCACACTAAAATCCCTTTTTTTCCCTCTTAGACCAACATACCACCTTGAAGAAAGGATGAAGATGCAGCTTCCCTTTGGAGAAAATGATTGGAGGATGAAGAAGATGAAGAAATTTATTGATGAATGGTGGTAGTTTTACTTGATTTCACTTCCTCTTCCACCTTTCCTCCCTCTCTCTCTCTCTTCATGTTTTTCTCTCTCTTTCTCTTGTGTGTGGCATGAAAATGACTTAATGGAGGTGAAGAAGATGAACCTACATGAAGTTAAATGGTCATACCAAATTTGGACCCTTGTATCAACCTTTTCAAGATCAAATCTTAACCTTCCATTCTTTTTCTTTTGATTTTCTAATTTTATGACTAAATATCTTCTTCCTAAAATTTCTTAGCCACACACTTGGATGTCCATTCTTAGCCCTTAAGTTATGGTGGTTTGATGGTTAGTAACCATGGTAAATTTTTTAACTGAGCTATGGTTAATTTCTAACCTAACCATAGTTAATCCTTTCAACTAACCAAAAATCCTTTCTTTTCTTTCCTCTTTATTTTATATTTATATTTGGATTTCATCTTCTCTAAAACCCTAATTATACTCTTTTTTCTCTTATTAGGCCTTTAGAATCAGCTATTGGGCCTTACAGTAGTCCAAAAATCGGTGTCTGGGCCTGATTAAGGTTTTACGGTACAATGTATACCTTTAAACTTTCTAAAATTTATAATTATTATTTTCTTTACTTTCTGGCCATACTGAGCCTCAAACAAGGATCAAGGGCCCTTAATCTCGATTCTCATAAATTTCGATGTCAATCAGACATTTGAGTCTTTAGGTGTAATTTCTATTATTATGTGTTATGATTGTACTCTAAAATTTTTATTTACTGCAATTTAGTCCTTGAAGCTCCTTCAGGGTTTCTTAGCCCTTTAGCCATTTCTATTTCTATGGGTGTTACAACTTCCTCTTTTGATTTTGCTCATAGCTACTAATCAGGCTAACCGGATCCTGCCTGGCCATCCGGACAATGTGGCGTCATCGGACCTGTCTCTTCAAATAGAGTTTAACTGTGGGTCATGGATTTTTGAAATTCATGCTCGATTTTTTAATAGTCATGGTTAAAGCCACAAATAGGGGGTGAAATTTGGGTTCCCCAAACTTTTAAGTAATCTATATATTTTGCATGACTCACAACTTTTCTTTGCACTTTAGTCCTTGGCTCCATTATACTTAGCCTTTGAGACTCTTCGAAACCTTTTCCTGCTCCTTTTTTTTCTATTTTGGCCCCATCATCTTAGTCTTAAGCCACTCTCTTTTTCTTTGTTTCTATCCTGGCCTCATTTTTTTTTCTATTTTTAGCCCTATTTTAGCTAATTTTTAGCTTCAAAATGACAGATGTTACATACCTGTAACGTTCGATTTTCGTTAAATGAAAGAAACGAGGGCATTTTCAAAGCAAGTCTCCTAAAATGAAATAGTTAAGATCCTAAAAATTTTGAGTAACATTCTAGACCCCTAAATATGAGAATCCTAGCCTCAAACGGAAGGAAAAATGAAGCTAGAATGAAGAAACAAATTTTAACAGAAAACTTACAAAACGTAATGGCATTTTTGTAATTTTGAGCAAATTTTGGAGTTCACACAAAAGAGCTTTTTAAATTAAATTTTTGAGTTCTCTGGGGTTCTCAGAGGCCCTGAAAACCATTGGAACCCCAGGACAGTTAAATCCCGTCCGGTAGACATTTTTCAACGTCATTGTACCTGAACTTTGACAGATTCATTCAAGAAGGTTTTAGCTCTGATTTGAGTGATTCCAAAGGCATTATACTAAATTGGAAACCTAAATTTTATAATAGAAAAGACGGTTCTCAAAAAGGAGCTAAAACGAAAGAGAAACGAAAATGCCAAGAACAAAAAGCAAAATAAGAATTTTTGAAAAATGCTTCCTCCTCCCCCTATAAATAGGTGGCGCCCTAATCTCTCCTTCGTTTAGACTCAAAATTTTTTGCCCAATTTCAGAGAAGAGAGCTAGGGTTTAGGCACACCAAGGGAAGAAGAAGAAGAAGAAAAGAAATCCAAGCCTTAAGGTATGGTTTCATGGTGGTTTTCCATGCTTTCTTCCATCCAAACCTCCTTTCCTTCATTCTCCTTTGTTTCTTTTTATTAAAATGAGGTTTACAAATCTGATTTAAAGGAGAAACTTAAGGGAAATTTCGGATTTGAAGAGACGAGCTTGGAGAAAGCAAGATTCAAGTGAGAAAAAGCAAGAAAACTAGGTAATTTCTCTTTCAATGGTTGCTATCTTGGTTCCCCCTCCTTCTCCATTTCGCCTAACCTAAGGAACCTTAGGAGGATCTAATTTTTAGGCAGAACTAAGGATGAATCTAAGGAAAAAGGGTGTGGAGATTAAGAATATGTAAAGGGAATTAACAAAAAATCATTAGATTTCAAGATGTAATTTCTAGGGTTTCGATTGCACCTTGTAAAATCTGATTTTGTATGAAGATTCCTAGGCCTAAATAAGAGTTTAAATGAGCTCCTAAGATCCCTAAGAGGCTCCCCACATGCATCTTCCCTTGAGAAAATCAAGCAAAGTCCAAGGAAGCCAAGAATGCTCCTAGTCTCGGCCTAGACAAGTCTCCATAGCTAGGGAGAGTTTTAAATTTTTTAAGCCCATTCTTGAGTCATATATGATAAATGAAAATGAGGGGAGCCTTAGAACCCATAGTGTAACACCATAGATTCTAGTCCATCTCATACATTTACATGGAATAATATCATGAACTATGTAGGATTTCCATGGGAAAAGCAAGAAAAGTGGGATTATTTTCGCATTGCGCTATGCCTCAAAATTCATTTCGATGTCATATGGACCAGATGAGTTCATATTATGCATCATCATATTTAATTGCATCATTACAACTCATTTAGACCCCAAAACATGCCTCCAACCCATGGAAACCAAAATGGAGCATGTAAATTTGGAGATCCATTTTCGGCCAGAATTGGCCTCTTTCCTGGGCAAACTTTGGAAAATCATAACTAAATCTAGCAAACTCAAAATCATGCAATATTGGTCATTCTGGAAAGCTTAGGATGTCTAGTTCACACTAAAAATACGTCCAAGTCACAGAATTCATCACACAGGACGTTTGACATCCAAAAAGATACAAACTCGCTGGCTGCCTGGGTTGTGATTCAGGTTACTGATGTAAACTTCTGAAATTCATAACTAATTCCACAAAAATCGAAATCACACACATTCAGTCATTCTGGAAAGCTACAAATGTTAAGTTGACACTAAAAATAATTCCAGAATGAAACAGATACGTTTAGATATCTGGAACTGATGGAACAGTGATTGAGCTCTGGAGATGCCACTGTTACTGACAGCAAACTTCAAAATTTCATAACTCTCTGCTCAGACCTCCAAATGAGGTGTTCTTGGTGGCCACAGAAAGCTTATAACCTCTAGTTTGTGTGTATAAAATTTCATAAGCATTGGACACCATTTGGCCATCGAGTGACACGAAAATCAAATCTGCCAGTATGAACAGTGCACATACCAGAAACCATGAAAAATTCCAACTTTGAAAATTCATCAAATATTCTCTAGGTCTCCGAAAATTATGATCTTTAGCTTCCCAGAAAACTCTTAATGAGACCTAATTGTATGCAAAATTTCAGGGCAAGACTAATTCATTTGGCCAAAAAGTGGCATAGGGTTCCATTTTGGTCAATTTTGGCTCCATATTGGGTACCAAAATTGCCAAATGGATTTCCTTTGGTCTTGGCACCTTTTGGGCAAGTTTAAAAGCATGTTTAAGACTTGGGGAAGCTGCCCAAATGGTTCCAAACCATTTGCATCTCATTTTGGCGATTCAACCCATACTTATACACATAATCACCAAACTTTACATTCTCATATCATGGCATTTCATACTCAAAACATGTGCTATTAGTCATACACCATACTCATTCATTTATCTATCACATAATATCATTTTTACATTTGTTCAAGGGGTCATAGACTATTTACAATAATAATATACATCATGAAGTCTCCTTATGAATCAAAAGACCAAAAATCAAGCATAAGGATGGCAATCTTCTTTCTTCAAGGTGGTTGGCTCCCATTGCCATGTCCACTTAGCCCACCTAGCATATTTGGACATTTAAGAGGAGGGAGTGAGATTCAAGAATCTCAATAGCTCATCTCCCATTCCATCACACATAATATGTGCAAGCAAGTTTCACAAATGCATGCATGGAGAAAGTAGAAATCATAGGCATTTTAAAAGCAACCTTGGCATGTGAATCAATCATACAAGACATTCAAGAGCTCACTAAGTGTTTGGATTGGCCTCACACTTCTCCTCATGGATTTTGGATTTGCCTCACCCATTCTTTGAGCACTTTGGGCTCAACCATACTCTTGGGAGCCCACTTTGCTTTTGGGAGACTCTTTACTTTGTCTCAACCAAGCTCAAGGGTTCTTGGCTCATCCTCACCCAAGGGAAGAGTTCTTGGCCTTTCCACACTCAAGTAAACTCATACAAACATCATGGATTCATTTAAAAACATAACATGGCACCAAGCATCATGGCATATAAAGGCATGCTAGCATACTTTCAAAGCTTGAAAATACACATACACACATTCTAAAACAAGCTAAACACATATCCATGCATGAGAGAAGGTGGAGAGAGCTACCTTGTATACAAACATACACTTTTTCCTTAGCTTTCAAGCCTCCTCTTTTAGCCACACACCCACAAGTTGGTGGAGATAGTTTCACTTGGCCTAGACACAAATTATGGGAGCCAATTAAGTTCATGAAACAATTTCTAGGGCTATGCAACTTGCTTAAACCCTAGATTACTCTACAATCCCCATTATGGTCCATAAAGGCACCTAATGAAGCAACACCCCTCAAATGATTTCTAGGCCTCATTCTTTCTTTTGAAATATGATTCTTGACTCCTTTTAAGCCTCTTGGAGTCATCACATAATTAAAACAAAGGGCCTAACATTATGTGGCTTCCTTAGGTCACAATATGGAACCTAAAGCACCAACTCATTCTCTAAGCTTCCTAAATTTTTCCCAAGGTTTCCCCTCACATTCATTCATCATGTATGACTCAAAAATGGACTTGAAACAATTTAAAACTCTCCCTAACTATGCCATCCCTACTTGGCCGAAAGTTAGAGCATAAATGGGATTTCATGGCTTCTTGATTTTTCCTTGATGGGGGAACCATTTAGGGAGGTTGTTAAGAGTTGTAGGAGGTCAAGGAAACACTTAAACAATCAAGGGAACTTATAGATTAAATCAGTTTTTACAATCCCCTTAAGTGCTCTACACTTTTCCAACTTTTAGGTTCATGACTTTCCATAGGGTTTTGTTCATTTTATGGAGGAAGAGACATATGGGGGAACTCTTAGGGATCTTAGGAGCACATTTAAACATTCATTTAAGCCTAAGAACATTTATATAAAATCAGATTTGCAAGGGAGCATTTGGATCCTTAATGATTCCATTTTGTTTCCTAATGCTCCTTTCTTGATTCTATTGGTTCATTCTTAATCCTTGCCATCTAAAACCCCTAATCCCTCCATAAATTGGACAGAAAACAGCCCCTAAGAATTGGGCTCATGGTGGTCAAATTCGTGCAAGAGGAAGGGGGAGGGAGAAACTACCAAAGAATGGAAGTTTTACCTTGTTTTCTTGCTTCCTTTGGCTTGTTCTTCCACTTGGTTGGCTTACTCCCTCAATTTTCGAAATTCCCCTCTCTGTTCTGCCCCAAAAACAGCACCAAACTCTCCATTAAAACCATAGAAAGAAAGCTTGAGAGGAGAGGAGCAAGGTTCAAGAAGGAAGGATATGGAATTTCTTAAAGTTTCTTACCTTTTTCTTGAATTTCTTCCTCCAAAATCCTCCTCCTCTTGTGCGCCTAAGGAGCTGGAGTTCTCCTCTGAAAATGGACAGAAGCAAGTCGGTTTAGAGAGGGCAAAGAAGAACGTGGCATATAAAGAAGAAGAAAGAAGCTTCCTTTAACTCTTTAATGCCAATTTTGCCCTTCGTTCTTAGCATTTTCGTTTCTCCTTCGTTTTAGCTCCTTTTTGAGAACCGTCTTTTCCATCATAACAAAGAGATTCCCAATTTAATAAAATGCCTTTGGAATCACTCAAATCGGAGCTAAAACTGTCCCGAACGAATCGGTCAAAGTTCGGGTCAACTGACATCGGAAAGAGTACACCGGAGGGGCTTTACTGGTCCCGGGGCTTCCCATGGTTTTTGGGGCCTCTGAGAACCCTGGGCAACTCAAAATTTCCATTTAAAAAGCCCTCCTAGGTGCTTTTCCAAAATTACACTTATTTACGAAAATACCACTAGCCTTTCGGTAAATTTTTCAAATCTCTCTGACCCCGGTTTCTGGGCAACTCAAGGCTCAAATCCTCATTTTCTATTATTTAAAATTTTATCCAAATTTTATTTGGCCTTGAATCACTCATCTCAGGGGACTTGCTTTGAAAACATGCCCATTTCATTAAAAACACATACAGAGCCCTCACGAGTATTGTCCCTTCCTTCCCGGTTCGTGGGTCTTCGACCCTGCCTTCCCAGTTCGTTGGGGTTTGTCCTTTCCCGTAGGAAACACATACAGAGCCCTCACGAGTATTGTCCCTTCCTTCCCGGTTCGTGGGTCTTCGACCCTGCCTTCCCGGTTCGTTGGGGTTTGTCCTTTCCCGTAGGAAAAGTGCGCTCGTGAGGGGGAGGATTCTTCCCACTTATATGGGCTAGCCACAGGCCCCTTCCAGCCAATGTGGGACTTTACAATCCACCCCCCTTGGGGCCGACCCGTCCTCGGGTCGCACATGGGCCAGGATTGCTCTGATACCAACACATACAGAGCCCTCACGAGTATTGTCCCTTCCTTCCCGGTTCGTGGGTCTTCGACCCTGCCTTCCCGGTTCGTTGGGGTTTGTCCTTTCCCGTAGGAAAAGCACGCTCGTGAGGGGGAGGATTCTCCCCACTTATATGGGCTAGCCACAGGCCCCTTCCAGCCGATGTGGGACTTTACACATAGAAAGTGAGTTAGTGCCTTATGTTTCATATTATGACCAAAAGAAGCAACATGTAGCTAAACTCTTGGTTTTAATTGTATGATGACTCCAAGAGGTTTAAAAGGAATCAAGAATCATATTTGAAAGGAAAGATGTAGCCTAGAATTTATTTGAGGGGTGTTGCTTCATTAGGTGCAATTATGAAACCATAATGAGGTTTATAGACTAAGCTAGAGTTCAAGCAAGTGTGTGGCCTTAGAATTAATTCGATGAACCTAATTGGCTTCCATAAATTGTGTTTAGGCCAAGAGAAATCATCCCCACACTTTTCTGTGTGTGTGGCCGAAAAGGGGAGCTTGGATTCAAAGGAAAAATGTGTAATTGTGTCCAAGGTAGCTCTCTCCACCTTCTCTCGTGCATGGACATGTGTTTAGCTTGTCATAGAATGTGTGTATGTGTATTTTTAAGCCATGAAAAGTATGCTAGTATGATTTTATATGCCATGATTTCATGATGACATATTATGTTTCTAAATAATGTTATGATGTTTGTTTGGGTTTGCTTGAGTGTGGAGAGGCCAAGAACTCTTAACTATGGTGAGAATGAGCCAATGACCCTTAAGATTAGTTGAGACAAAGCAAAGAGTCTCCCAAAAACAAGGTGGGCTCCCAAGAGCATGGTTGAGTCCAAGAATCTCTTAAAGAATGGGTGAGGCAAGTCCAAAATCCATGAGGAAAAGGGTGAGGCCAATCCCTCCACTTGGCAAGCCTTTGGATGTCTTGTATGACTTATTTACACGCCAAGCTTGCTTCTTGAATGTTCATGTCATCTAATATATCCATGCATGCATTTTCAAGACTTGCTTTGCATATGTTATGTGTGATTGAAAGGGAGATGAGCTATTGGGATTCTTTGAATCTCATTCCCTCCTCTCCAATGTTCTAACATGCTAGGTGAACCAAGTGGATAAGGTAATAGAAGCCAACTACTTTGAAGAGAAGAGCTTGACAGCAATAGGCATAGTTTTTGCTCTATAAAGCCATAATGATATCTAATAATATAATTTATTGTTGTATATGGTCTATGACCTTTGGAACATATGTAATTTTGATAATATGTCATGTTTAAATGAGAGAATGTATTATGTGACCATTAGAATGCCAATTGAGTATGTATGGGCAATGTGGCTTCTTGAATGAGTTTATGGAATTATGCATATGTGTGGATGAAATAGCCAAAATGAGATGCAAGAGGTTTAGGACTATTTAGGTAGCTCACACAAGTCCTAATTATGCTTTTAGACTTGCCCAAGAGGTGCCCAACCCCAAGGAAAGCTATTTGGACATTTTAGTATCCTATATGGAGCTAAAATTGACTATAATGGAACCCTATATCACTTTTTGTCCAAATAAGCTCTTCTTGATTTGAGATTTGGCATGAAATTGCTTATTGTTGAGAGATTTTTGAGAAGCTAAAGAACATAATTTTCAGAGGTCTACAAAATATTTGATGAATTTTCAAAGTTGGCAAATTTGTTTGTTTTGGTCATGTCACTGTTCACTCAGGTCTGAAAATGAAATCTATCATACAGGGCTCAAATGAAATCCAATTGCCACAAAAGTTTAAACAAAGAAACTAGACATCCCCAATGACTCATGTCAACTAGAAGCACCTTATTTAGACGTCTAGAGGTATGAATTTTTAAAGAATCTATCCAGTGTCAGGAACTCCACTCGACCTTAGTTATTATTTGATTGAATTCTGAGGTCTGAGTGTGCCTGAATCGGTCTAGAGTTATTTTTTTCCTCTAGGTAACATCCACATATTTCTATATTGATATCTTTTTCATTGATTGGATTTTTTTGAAATTAATTGGATGTTTTTTAATTTTGCTATAAAATTCTGTGACAGCACCAGTGGACAGCCTAACCTTTTAACTATTTTGAATGTCAAACGTCCTCTGTGTTGGATGTTATGATCTGGACATATTTTTATCCTAAAGTATACATGTGTATCTTTCTAGAATGGAAAAGAACACATGATTTCAATATTTCTAGAATTAGTTATGATTTTCCAAAGTTGTGACAGAAAAGAGGCAAAATCATGTGTATATTTCATGCTTCTCTTCGAGTTTCATGAGATGTAGGCCACTTTTGATGATTCAAATGAGTTTTATCCATGTAATTAAATATAGAAATGTGTTGTATGAGCTCACATGATCCACGTGACACTGAATGAAATTTTTATACGCAATGCAATGCTAAAATAATCATTATTTTAATGTCCTTTTCTTTGAGAATTTCTATGATTCTTGGAAATGTGGTATTTAAAGGCATGAAATAAGATAGAAAATTATGGTGTTACATTTATTAGTATTAGAGCAAAGGTTCAGCTCTTAATATGGGTTGTGGCTTGTGTTTATGAGTTGCCTAGATGCATATGAGCTTGTTTTCAAATGAATTGAATGTGTTTGATGGTGGAAGTGTTCCCTGTTTCATGTTAAAGTTTGTTATGATGTTTCAGTATAATGGTGAATACTAGGAGAGGTCAGCCCTCTAGAGAGGCTCATGTTGATGATAGAGCCAGGCCTAGTGATCTAGTTACTAGAGCCTTACAGTCTATTATGGCTCGCCTTGATCAGTGGCAGGCTGTTATTATGCAGTTACAGGAACGACTTGCTGAGAGGGACAGTCAGGGCCCTACACCTACTCCTCTGCAGCCACCTCCACACTCAGATCGTCTCGAGCATTCAAGGGCAACTCACCCAAATCCACAGCCACACATATAGACAGTTGCCTCTATTCCACCAGCTCAGATGCTTCCTACACAGCAGCAGCGCTCGACCAGAAAAATCATCACCCAATGCAGAAAGTTTAGGCCTTCCACCTTTGATGGTTCGATGAATTCAAATAAAGCTGAGGCCTGGATTATGTAGCTAGAGAAAATCTTCGACGTGATGGAGTGCACGTCTTAGCAAAAAGCCAAGATGGCTATTTTCCAGTTGCAGAAAGAAGCAAATTATTAGTGGAAGGGCATCGAGCCTATTCTGAGGGCGAGGAACTCCCCGATTACATGGGAAGCATTCCTCCAGGTATTCCATAAGAAGTATTTCCCCAGCTCAGTCAGAGATGAGAAGGAGTCAAAGTTTATTCTCCTGAAGCAGACTAAGGGGATGTCCGTGGACCAAGATGTAGCAAAGTTTGTAGAGCTCTCCCGATACTCCTTGTATTTACAAAGGCATGATGATGAGAGGTAGAGAGTAGACAGATTAGAGAAAGGCTTGCTCCCTAAGATTAGAGATAGGGTAGTGCCACAGAGAATCAGGCACTTTAATACCCTAGTTGAAGTATGCAGAGTAACTGAGACAAATCTCAAGATGATGCAGCCTACCTCTAGTTTTAGACCACCCCACCCTGAGCCCAAGAGATCTAGAAAGGGATCACAAGTTGCAGTGACCAGCAGGAGAGGTGGCAGAGGCCAGTAGAGTTGGAAAGGCAAGAGACAGAGGACTCAATCCAACAGAGGTAGCTTCACACCGATCACATGTCCCCAGTGTGGCAAGAATCACAGCACCAAATCGTGTTATGCAGGGCAGAACGTGTGTTTTAGGTGTGATAGGCTAGGACACATGGCCAGAGATTGCACACAGGCTCCTTCATAGATCACATAGTAGAGAGAGATGGCTCCTCCTCCCAGACCTCAGACCTAGGGTAAAGTCTTTACCCTATCACAGCAGGAGGCTAGCCGATCCCCGAGTCTAATCCAAGGTACTATTAGAATAAATGATTTTTCTGTAACTGCATTATTTGATTTGAGTGCTATCCATTCTTTTATATCATATGGCTATCCTAGGAGGTTGGGTCTGAGTATGCATACACTCCCATATGATTTGCATGTATCCACCCCTACAAGAAACCGAGCCATTACCTCCCATGCTTGTTTGAATTGTGTGATCCAGTTTAATCATTGCCTTACCACTCTTGATTTGATTTGTAAGCCCCTTATTGATATTGATATGATTATTGGCATGAACTGGATGTTTGCAAATAACGCCACACTAGATTGTAGCCACAGATGTATTACTTTACCTGAGTGTGGGACTGTGCCTAGTATGAGCACTGAGTTATCTGTCATGACCACCTCCCAGGCTGAGAGATCTCTAGGGTATGGTTGTCAGAGGTATCTAGTTTTCTTTTCAGTCCAAGCTGAGGTAGAAGAGGGTATAGATGAGATTCCTGTAGTGAGGGAGTTCCCAGAGGTATTTCCTAGAGAGATTAGTGGACTACTGTAATACCTTATATTTCTAGCTCATTTCATACTATATCTATGCCTCACATCAAGCAATTCATACAAAAGACAAGAAAATGGCATTATTTTAATGTATTTTCTTGCATTGTGTCATGTCTGAAAATTCCATTCAATGTCACATGGACCATATGAGCTTATACAACACATTCTCATATTCAATTACATGAATACAACTCATTTGCATCATGAAAAGTGGCCTACACCTCAAGAATCATGAAGGGAAGCATAGAATATTCATATCCATTTTTGGCTAGATTTGGCTCTTTTCTAACCAAACTTTAGAAAATCATAACTAATTCTAGAAAAATTGACTTGTGTAAGCTACCCAAATGGTCCCAAACTCCATGCATCTCATTTTGGCCATTTCATCCACACATGTGCATAATTCTATCAAACCATTCATAGAGCTAATTTTCCATCATATACTCAATTCACATTCTAGTAGCTACATAACATATTCTCTCATTCATACATGGTATAATATCATAGTTAAACATGTTTAAGAGGTCATAAACCATATACATCATGGGATTACATGCTTTGATACAAATATGGCCTTAAAGAACTAAAAACTATGCATTAGATTGTCAAGCTCTCTTCTTCAAGGTGGTTGGCTTCCATTATCTTGTCCACGCAATCCACTTAGCACATTAGATCATTGGAGAGGAGTGAATGAGATTCAAAGAATTCCAATAGCTCATCACCCATTCAATCATACATAATGGATACAAACAAGTCTCATAAATGCATGCATGGCATGTGGACATGTTCAAACATTCAAGAATCATTTTCATCATTCAAGAAAGCCATGCATAACATACAAAGGCTTGCCAAGTAAGTGGATTAGCCTTACCCAATTTCTTATGGATTTTGGACTTGCCTCACCCATTCTTTAATGCATTCTTGGACTCAACCATGCTCTTGGGAGCCTATTTTGCTTCTGGGAGACTCTTTGCTTTGTCTCAACCAATCCTAAGGGTTCTTGGCTCATCCTCACCAAAGCTAAGGGTTCTTGGCGTCACCACAATTAAGCAAACCCAAGCACACATTAAAACATCATATGAAATCATGCTATCAGACTTTTCATGGCTTGAAAACACACATACACACATTCTAAGACAAGCTAAGCATACATCCATGCATGAGAGAAGGTGGAGAGAGCTACCTTGTACACAATCACACACTTTCCTTCTTGAATCAAGGCTTCTTCTTTTGGCCACACACACACAAACTTGTGAAGATGGTTTCTCTTGGCCTAGACACAATTTATGGAAGCCAATTAGGTTCATGAAACAAATTCTAAGGCCAAACAACTTGCTTAGACACTAGGTTGTTTTATAAACCCCATTATGGTTACATAATTGCACCCAATGAAGCAACACCCCTTAAATAAATTCCAGACTACATTCTTTCTTTTCAAATATGATTCTTGACTCCTTTTAAGCATCTTGGAGTCATCACACAATTAAAACTAAGAGTCTAACTACACGTTGCTTCTTTAGGTCATAATATGGAATATAAGCACCAACTCACTTTCTATGGTTTCTAAATTTCTCCCAAGACTTCCCCCCATATTCATTCATCATATATGACTCAAAATTGGGCTTAGAAAAATTTAAAACTCTCCTTAGGTATGCTAACCTCTCTTGGCTGAACCTAAGAAGCATTTTGCTCTCTATGAACTTTGCTTTGTTTTTTTGATGGAGGAAGCACATGGGGAGATTTGTAGGGATCTTAGGAGCTCATTTAAACTCTTATTTAGACATAAGAATTAAGGTATCAAATCAGATTTTACATATGAAATCCTAGACTTTGCATCTTGAATTGCCATGGTTATTTGTTAATTCTCTTTGCATATTCTTAATCTCCACAACCACCCTTGGTTCTACCTAAAAATCAACTCCTCTTAAGTCTTCTCAAGTGGGGTGAAATGGTGAAGAAAGGGAGCAAAGGGTAGTAACCATGGAAGAAGAAAATACCTTTTTTTCATGGCTTTTCTCACTTGAATCTTGTGTTCTTTGAGCTCCTCTCTTCAAATCCGAATTTTCCCCTCAATTTCTCCCTTAAAATAGATTTATAAAATTCATTATAATCATAGGAAATAAAGAAGAATGAAGGAGAAGAGGTTTGGAAGAGAAAGAGTATGAAAAATCATGAAAATCTATACCTTTCTACCTTGAATTTCTCCTCCTTTTCTTCCTCCTCTTGTGCGCCTTATCCCCTAGGATTTTCCTCTGGTTTTGGGCAGAACATGGTCGTGCATAATGAAGGGAGAAGAAGGGTGCATCATATATATAGGTGGGAGGAAGTTACACCTTTCAAAAATTCTCATTTTGCCCTTCATTCTTGGCATTTTCATTTCTCCTTCATTTTAGTTCCTTTTTTAGAACTGCCTTTCTCATTATGAAATTTAGGTTCCCAATTTAGTAAAATACTTTTGGAATCACTCAAATTAGAGTTAAAACCTTCCCGAACAAATCCATCAAAGTTCAGATACACCGACGTTGAAAAACGTCCACCAGAGGGGCTTTAGCTGTCCCAAAGCTTTCCACGATTTTTAAGGCATTTAAGAACCCTAGGGAGCTTAAAACTTTCATTTAAAAGCCCTCTTGTGTGAATTCTAAAATTTGTTCAAAATTATGAAAATGCCATTACGTTTCGTAAGCTTTTTGTAAAAAGTTGTTTCTTCATTCTAGCTCTGTTTTTCTTTTCGTCTAAGCTTGGGATTCTCATTTTTAGGAGTCTAGAATGCTTTCCAAATTTTTTAGGACCTTAACTATATCATCTAGGGGGACTTCTTTTTGTATCTGGTGAATATGGTTCATTTACGGATAAACTATACATTATATCTCTCACGTTTTCTCTCATTCTTAGAGGCCCTAAAAGCCATAGAAACCTCGGGATAGCTAAAACCCCTCCAGTGGACATTTTTCAATGTTGGTATACCTGAACTTTGATGAATTCATTCAGGAAGGTTTTAACTCCAATTTGAGTGATTCCACAGGCATTTTACTAAATTGGGAGCCTAAATTTCATAATGGAAAAGTCAGTTATCAAAAAAGAGCTAAAACAAAAGAGAAATGAAAATGCCAAGAATGAAGGGCAAAATGGAAATTTTTGAAAACTGTAACTTCCTCCCACCTATATATATGATGCACCCTTCTTCTCCCTTCATTATGCATAACCATGTTCTACCTAAAACCAGAGGAAAACCCTAGGGGATGAGGCGCACAAGAGGAGGAAGAAAAGGAGGAGAAATTCAAGGTAGAAAGGTATGGATTTTCATGGTTTTTCATGATCTTTCTCTTCCAAACCTCTTCTCCTTCATTCTCCTAGGTATCAGACTTTTTATGGCTTGAAAGCACACATACACACATTCTAAGACAAGCTAAGCATACATCCATGCATGAGAGAAGGTGGAGAGAGCTATCTTGTACACAATCACACACTTTCCTTCTTGAATCAAGGCTTTCTCATTCGGCCACACATACAAAAACTTGTGGAGATGGTTTCTCTTGTCCGAGACATAATGTATTAAAGCTAATTAGGTTCAAGAAACAAAGTCTAAGGCCATACAACTTGCTTAGACACTAGGTTTTTCTATAAACCCCATTATGGTTTCATAATTGTACCTAATGAAGCAACACCCCTCAAATAAATTCGAGACTCCATTCTTTCTTTTCAAATATGAGTCTTGACTCCTTTTAAGCATCTTGGAATCATCACACAATTAAAACTAAGAGCCTAACTACACATTGCTTTTTTAGGTCATAATATGGAACATAAAGCACTAACTCACTTTCTATGGTTTCTAAATTTCTCCCAAGACTTCCCCTCATAGTCATTAATCATATATGACTTAAAATTGGGCTTAGAAAAATTTAAAACTCTCCTTAGGTATGCTAACCTCTCTTGGCTGAACCTAGGAAGCATTTTGCTCTCCATGAACTTTGCTTTGTTTTCTTAATGGAGGAAGCACATGGGGAGACTTCTAGGGATCTTAAAAGCTCATTTAAACTCTTATTTATACATAGGAATCAAGGTATCAAATTAGATTTTGCTAGGAACATATGAAACCTTAGACTTTGTATCTTGAATTTCCATGGTTATTTGTTAATTCTCTTTGCATATTCTTAATCTGCACACCCTTTTTCCTTAAAATCACCCTTGGTTCTGCCTAAAAATCAACTCCTCTTAAGTCTTCTCAAGTAGGGTGAAATGGTGAAGAAGGGGAGCAAAGGGTAGCAACCATGGAAGAAGAAAATACTTTGTTTTCATGGCTTTTCTCACTTGAATCTTGTGTTCTCTGAGCTTCTCTCTTCAAATCTAAATTTTTCCCTCAATTTCTCCCTTAAAATAGATTTATAAATATCATTAAAATCATAAGAAATAAAGGAGAATGAAGGAGAAGAGGTTTGGATGGAGCCTTGTATGAAACATTTTGGGTGTGTTAAAGTAGTTTATAGCTTTATTCATGATAAGTAAGTTGTAAAATGGTCTTAAAGTCATTAGTGGACACTGGGAATGAGTGGCCTCTAGATAGCTTGAGCAGAGCTAACCTTAAGCAGAGTTGAGCTATTTGAAGGCTAGAGCATGATGAGGTGTAATAGCTCGCCGGGATCAGTGGCAAGCCTTATATGTAAACGATGAGAAATGATCTCATTGATATGAAGAGGCTTACTAGAGAGAGTACTTAAAGCCTAATATAGTGAATTTTGTTCGTTAACGGAGAAATCGTACGTTATCTTTCTCATGTTTTCTCTCATTTTTGAAAAATTGGATGTTACAACTAACCCCAGAGAGAGAGGTAGAGTTTCCTATAGACATTGTACCCGGAGCAGGTCCAGTGTCTAAGGCCTCAAACAGGATGGCTGATAAACACATATTTCTATCTATTTTATTCTCCTAAACTTGGGCATTTTAATGATTAAATATGGCATTAGGAATTTGCTTAGGTGGATAATTGATTTCATTAGCCATCTGTACACTTTAGGAATTAAACTGCAAAATGAATGATTTTAATGCATAATTTTCCTTAAATAATTTTGTGGATAATTCTTTTCAATAATTTTCATTCTTTTGTGCAGATTTTTGTTAGGCAATTGGAGCTTTGAAAGAGAATATGGTTTATGAAGAGAGGAAGAAGCTCACGAGGAAGATTTGGTTTAGGTAGAGGAAAGTTACACGGAATGTGAGCTCTAGTTTGAGAAGGAATTAGCCATGGTTCTGGTTCGAAACTCATGGCAAAGAAAGAAAGCTTGTGATTCATTATAGAGCAGCCTATAAGCAAGAAGATTTCCACGGGTTGCACGAGTTGATCATTGCATGGAGCAGTAGGGAAGAAGTAATGATGGGCAGAAGCTGCATGAGGAAAACACGAAGCAAGCAAAACGTATGAAGACGTTGAGCTGCATAAAGGAGGCAGAACCACAATTTTAACATCAGCGAGAAGAAAACGAAGAGCAACACGAGTTGAAGTCTGTACAGCAGCTGCATGGGATGTGGAAAAACACGTGAAGAAGCTGAGTAGAACAAAAGAGAGGCAACGAAGAAAGAAGCTTTGGGCTAGAAGAATTAAAGTAGAGGAAGAAAACCTAGAACTAGGTTTGCGTGGCAGGGAGGCAGAAATAACGTGGAAGATGAGCTGAAAACAGAGCATGGATGGAGGTAACACGAAGGTTGGAACTTTTGAGCAGAAACAAAGGAAAGCCATAAGCTCGAGTTAATGGAAGCAACACGAGCTAAGAAAGAAGCATGAACTGGGTTTTAAGAGTGAGAAAAGGAGCTGAAATACGAACAGAACAAACCACGATTTTATGCAGAAGAGAAAGAAGTGAGAAGCTAATATAGAGGAATGAAGCTACGGGTTGCGTGTATGGAATAAGATGCATGTGCTTCTCACGATGAATATGCAGCAGAAGTAGAGGAGAAGAGATTAAAGCAATCTCAAGCAGTAGATTACTGAGTCATTCATGCATGAAGTTCACAAGGAAGTCTGGGCTGAGACACACAAAGGAGAAGAAACACACAAACAGAAACTGAAGCAAAACGTGGAATAAAATAAAGCTTGCATGGGCAGGAATGGGGCCCACATTCACATAATCAGAATAAGATATTGACATGGATTTAGCTACGGGCAAGGAAAGAATGACGAGGCAGCACTTAAACGAAGAGCTACACATGGAAGGCACAAGGAAATAATTCAATAAAAATAAAAGAAAAAGGAGGAGCTGAGCACATAAGAAAATTCATCGAGAGAACACGTGAATTTGGCTGGAAATGAATAGCACATGAAATCATTAAAATCCACATGAGAGGAGCATCCAATCTTCGTCCATTCATTGACACCATTCCATCGTCAGATCAATCCATCGTATTCACATCATCCATCCACACTCATTCACCCATACACGACGTCATACACACCCTTCACCCATTCCCTCCGTCTTTTCCACACACAGAACCATTCACCATGCCATTCCATTTTTCCATTTCCATCTCACCACCACGATGACGCTCTAATCTCCATCTTGAGGCTAGCTAGGAGGGAGAACCTTGGCTGAAGCTTGAATCCATGGATGAGCAACATTTTTGGCTAAGATTTTCTTATTTTTCCAGTACTTTTTCTCTTTCTTGTATTTGCTTAGTTAAGAAATATTGGATTGAGAATTTGTGTAATTAATTAGTGGCTGGTTAGACACTAATTAGGATGTTATTTGACTGATTATTTGATTGATTTAGTACTGGGTTTTCTAATTTCCTACAATTATCCATGTATGTAGTCAAAGTATTTGATAAAATGCATGTGAGAAATTGAGTGTTTAATTGTTTGAATTAAGGATTCCTTGATGTTTAGTTAGTTAATTAAACATTTTTGGATGGTGATTCAGAGGCTAATTAATCAATTAATTAATCAATTCAAGTGTTCAAAGATCTTAAAGACAAGAGTTAATGATTTGGTGTAGGATTGAGGTCTCAATTCAACATTAGATTGTTAATCTCTTGATTCATGCGTGGTAACTCAAGATACATTTGTATTGAACACAATTAGAAACTCTTAGGCTAGAATTAATCACAATTGGATTAGGATAAGGATAGTGGAAACCAAGGGACGATTCCAAAGCTAGTCACAAGACCATCTTCCACCCACAATTCACACAATTAGGTAGCAATTAGGAATTTTGATTCAATTTAGTTTTAGGTTAGTTTAATTCAATCAAAAACCCCCAAATTAGATAGTTTCTAGGATCCATTAACACTTAGAAACCTAATTAAGCATTGAACTCCATTTCCAAGGTAGATGACCTAGGTTGTGCCACTAGCTACATATTTAGTTCAACCTAGTTTTATTTTGGGGGTTGCGCGATGAGCCCGTCAAAATTTGGCGCCGTTGCCGGGGATTTGGATTCTCAATTGTTTAAGGAAGTTTTCTAAGTGTTTTTGTTTTGTTTTAGCTTTGTTTTGGTTCTATTTTGATTTGATTTTTGTTTTGTTTTGAACTTGGAATTGGGTGATTTCGGTGTTGCGCGTCAATTGATCCGCTTACTGGAATTTTTGTTTAAAGTGCCCAGAAAATTCTCAAACTTTGTATTCGAAGGTTTTTAGGTGTTTTGAGCAAAAGTAATAGCATATCTATTAGGTGCACCATTTTTTGGCCAAAGTCCAACATTGAGGCCCTTTTTTAATTTTTTAGTATTTTCTTAAATCTTTTTTAGGAATTTTTCAATTTTTCTGGATTTAATTTTTTTTATTATTTTTTTAGTGAGTTTATTTTATGTGACTAACCTCTGTTTTAGAGTGTTTTTTATTGTTAGGAACTTCTTATTTTCATTTGAATTTTATTTTATTGATTTAGAATTAATTTTAGTTATAATTTGTTGTAATTTGTCTTGTGCTGAAATTAATTGTGCTTCTCATTTTTCCTTGCTTTAAATGGATCCTTATTATTCTAATTAAGGTGTTTATTATCCTTATGCAAATGATAGGATTTCTCAGAAGTTGGATGACACCATGTCAATGCTTCAAGGTCTTCTTGAAAGACAAAGACAAGAGCAACAAGCCCAACAATATCAACAAGTCCAACCACCATGCTACCAACCATACCATCATTCTTGTGAAGTTCACCCCTGCTACCAACCATACCACAATCCATATGGAGTTCACCCAAATTACCACCATCATTATGAGCCATACCATGATTACCATAGGCAAGAGCCACAATATCATCCTTACAATTACCATGAGAGATACATGTAACAAGAGCCCCAGAGGGAACTGAGTTTGGAAGAGAGGATGATAAAGCATTTGGAGGCCTATAATCTTCAAATCCAACAATTACAACGATTGCAACTCCAAAACTAACAAATGATGGATAACATCTTAAAGGATTCGGGAATTCAATTGAATCAATCGACTTCAAGTGCTACTGAATTAACTGAAGAGCAAATTAGAAAGGAATGTATAGAGGAGGAAGAGTCTTGTTCATTGGGTAATATCCTTCCATCTTCTAATATTTTGCAATTTGTTGGAACTGAATCTAGTTTGCTTGATAGCACTGTGATTCCTGATGCATATAATGTTGTTGATTCTAAATTGCATGATGATGTTGATGAAGAAACTGTTGTTGAATCTCCTTATTTGGTTGATTGTGGTAATGCATTGAGCAAATTTGATACATTTGTTGATGTTCATGAATCCTTATGTACTGATGCACTTGGAATTTCTACTCCTAGTTGTGATTATAGTGAAAATTTCATATTTGAACCAATTGATGAATCTGTTGAGCCTAAGGTAGTAGATAAGTGTGGGGGTGACTTAGAATGTGATGATCATGCTGTTCTTGGTGTGGAATTGGTTGATAAGTCTATTGATGATGCACCTTCTGAATTTAAAGACAGCATACCATCAAGACCATGTGACATAGCTAATTTGGATGCATCTCTTGATCATGTGTGTGTTGAATCTGCTATATGTGATGAATACTCTCAAATTAATTCTTTCATTGAGACTAGTGAGTTCCTCACATATACTGATCAACATGATTCTTCACTAGCATGTAATGGTATGACTGATGAAACAGTGAAAGTAGCAGGTGATAATGATATAGACAGTGAAATTGTTGAGCAGTTTGTTGTTGATGAATCAGACTCCACTTTTAAATATTTATGTGATGAATTGCATACAAGTCCTGTGTGTGCTGAGATTAATAAGTCTCTAAAGTCTAATAAGTCTGCTGAACCCATAGAGTCCTTAGTTTGCACTAGAATTATTGATAAGACTGATTCTTCTGATCATACTAGTATTGATGAGAACATGCATAGTGATAGTGCTGATGTTGAAAATCCTATTGATCCTTATGTTATTGTTGACACTAGTGAGAGACTAGATTTTGTTGGTAAACTATTTCCAAACAATCAACAGACTCTTCCAACTGAGGAAAAGAAACTGTCAGACATCTTGAACTCAAAGGACTGTGAGAAGTTGCAATTTAATTCTTTTATTGATGTAGTGACTCTTACTGATGAGAGTCTAGTAGATTTCATTGGTTTTGATAGATTTTTAGAAAGTTCAAAGTTTCAGTTTGATTTTAAGTTTTCTTTCTTTAGTTTTAAATGTCTTAATTTGATTTTCCTTTTTTCATTGTTCCTGAATATGTTGAATATGACTTTCTGAAATTACTGATGGTTGAGGAAGTCCATGAGTCATCACTTCATGATCAATCCAAATGCTTTAAAGTAGTTAGACTCAAATTCGTTCAGTTAAGAAGGAATAAAGTAGTTTTAATCTTGGTTTTTGATACGTATGATTAATTAGTCTCTAATAGACCTCTTTTTAATGTAGGATCTAGTTTTCTTTTCTTTTTCGCATTACTGTTTGTTTTGTTTTTTCTATTTTGTAGGAAATAAATTGCTAACCAGCTACATGGAAATCTGAGCCACCCTTGAGATATTCGATTCAAGTTCATCCAGTTGTATTCTCTCTTACCACTCTTTATCTTGTGTTGTTTATCTGTTTATTGGATTGTGTGCTGCCATTGAGAACAATGCAATATTTAAGCGTGGGGTGGAGAGTCATTTCATTCCATCCATCTTTTCCTTGCTTTGTTAAAAAAAAAAAAAAAATCTAAGAAAATTTTTGAGAAACTTTTTTTGAAAAATAGCGTGAATTTTTTTTAGTTTTTCTGTAGAAGTTGCAAGTTAAGATGATTATAGCTTGGATTCACTTAGACATGATAAGTGATGAATCTTGTGTTTTGATTCAAGTGAAATGGCAATGAACTTGATTTCAATGAATTATTTGATAGCCATTAGCTGGTGAGAATTTGAGCCTTAATTGTTCATTTCTAGTGTGTATTCACCTATCTTTGCTTTCACTCTAGAACTTGTCTTAATTCTTTTTTGAGACCACATTTGTATTTGCATGCATGAAAATGATAAGGCATTCATTTTTTTTATAACTAGTGAGCCAAAAAGCTAACCTACATATATTTTATCCATTGTTTAGCCACTTTGGACCTTGTTTTCTTTTCTTGTTTAGCCTATGGCCATTAAATATATTCCCACCTTGTTTTAAGATGCCTTAAGGACATTAAGGAGCATCACATCTAAATATGATAGGTGAATGTGTGCTTTGCATCTATTAAGGGCATTGGATTCAAAGAATTTGTCCTAAGAAAGGAAAAAAAAAAAAAAGAAAAGGAAGCCATAGAAAAGAATGGAAAAGCAAAAGAAAAGCAATAAGAAAAAGAAAAGAAAAGGAAGCCATAGAAAATCAAAAGAAAAAAAAAAGTGTTTCAAATTGATTTTGTAGTTTATTATACTTGTTAGAAATAAGGCCTTGAATGCACACTCTTCCCTATCCTAGATTGTTATTGATTGCTCTTGAAGTTCTAAGGTATCCATTTGTTTAGTTTTCCCCTTATTTTTGTATCCATTCGTTTCATTTCCCTAACCCCATTTCAACCCTGAATAAGTCCTCTTGATTTGTGCTTTGCATTTGGCAAGGGTGGTGGAGACTTAGAACCTTGACAAGCTTATGGTAGTGAACCTTGATAGGTGAAACTTGAGTGATTCACATTACCTAAACACTGGAAAGTTGAGAGTAAACACTAACCATGTGAGAGGCTATGCATTTCAATTCATTCTTTTCAAATAAATTGCCATGGAATTTGATTTCTTGATGCAATTGAAGTTAGCTTAGATTGTTGAAGTGTTGATAAGTTTTGATCATTCTCAATCTTGTAACTTTCTACATTTTCCCTCTCTTTTTCTTTTCCACTTTCCACTTGACATCCCACTTGCTTTTCCTTTGATTTTGAGCTTTGCCCAGGAGTGCAAATGTTTAAGTGTGGGGGAATTTGATAAATACATATTTCTATCTATTTTATTCTCCTAAACTTGGGCATTTTAATGATTAAATATGGCTTTAGGAATTTGCTTATGTGGATAATTGATTTCATTAGCCATCTGTGCACTTTAGGAATTAAACTGCAAAATGAATGATTTTAATGCATAATTTTCCTTAAATAATTTTGTCGATAATTCTACTCAATAATTTTCATTCTTTTGTGCAGATTTTTGTTGGGCAATTGGAGCTTTGAAAGAGAATATGGTTTATGAAGAGAGGAAGAAGCTCATGAGGATGATTTGGTTGAGGCAGAGGAAAGTTACATGGAATGTGAGCTCTAATTTGAAAAGGAATTAGCCATGGTTCTGGTTGGAAACTCATGCCAAGGAAAGAAAGCTTGTGATTCATTAAAAAGTAGCCTATTAGCAAGAAGATTTCCACGGGTTGCACAAGTTGATCATTGTATGAAGCAGTAGGGAAGAAGTCGTGATGGGCAGAAGCTGCATGAGGAAAACACGAAGCAAGCAAAACACATAAAGATGTTGAGCTGCACGAAGGAGGTAAAACCACAGTTTTAACGTCAACGAGAAGAAAATGAAGAGCAACACAAGTTGAAGTCTGTACAGCAGCTGCATGGGACGTGGAAAAACACGTGAAGAAGCTGAGTAGAACAAAAGAGAGGCAACAAAGAAAGAAGCTTTAAACTGGAAGAATTAAAGCAGAGGAAGAAAATGGTGAACTGGGTTTGCATGGCAAGGAGGCAGAAATAACGTGGAAGATGAGCTGCAAACAAAGCATGGATGGAGGTAACACGAAGGCTGGAACTTTTGAGTAGAAACAAAGGAAAGCCATGAGCTCGAGTTAATGGAAGCAACGCGAGCTAAGAAAGAAGCATGAACTGGGTTTTAAGCGTGAGAAAAGGAGCTGAAATACAAACAGAACAAACCACAATTTTGTGCAAAAGAGAAAGAAGTGAGAAGCTAATACAGAGGAATGAAGCTACGGGTTGCGTGTATGGAATAAGATGCATGTGCTTCTCACAAGGAATATGCAGCAGAAGTAGAGGAGAAGAGATTAAAGCAATCTCGAGTAGCAGATTACTGAGTCATTCATGCATGAAGTTCACGAGGAAGTTTGGGCTGAGACACAAAAAGGAGAAGAAACACACGAACAGAAACTGAAGCAGAATGTGGAATAAAATAAAGCTTGCATAGGAAGGAATGGGGCCCACATTCACATAATCAGAATAAGATATTGACATGGATTTAGCTACAGGCAAGGAAAGAATGACGAGGCAGCACTTAAACGAAGAGCTCCACGTGGAAAGCACAAGGAAATAATTCAATAAAAATAAAAGAAAAAGGAGGAGCTGAGCACATGAGAAAATTCATCGGGGGAACACATGAATTTGGCTGGAAATGAATAGCACGTGAAATCATTAAAATCCACGTGAGAGGAGCATCCAATCTTCATCCATCCATTGACACCATTCCATCGTCAGATCAATCCATCGTATTCACATCATCCATCCACACTCATTCACCCATACACGACGTCATACACACCCTTCACCCATTCCCTCCGTCTTTTCCACACACAAAACCATTCACCACGCCATTCCATTTTTCCATCTCCATCTCACCACCACGATGAAGCTCTAATCTCCATCTTGAGGCTAGCTAGGAGGAAGAGCCTTGGCTGAAGCTTGAATCCATGGATGAGCAACTTTGGCTAAGATTTTCTTATTTTTTCAGCACTTTTTCTCTTTCTTGTATTTGCTTGGTTAAGGAATATTGGATTGAGAATTTGTGTAATTAATTAGTGGCTGGTTAGACACTAATTAAGATATTGTTTGACTGATTATTTGATTGATTTAGTACTGGGTTTTCTAATTTCCTACAATTATCCATGTATACAGTCAAGGTGTTTGATGAAATGCATGTGAGAAATTGAGTGTTTAATTGTTTGAATTAAGGATTCCTTGATGTTTAGTTGGTTAATTAAACATTTTTGGATGGTGATTTAGAGGCTAATTAATCAATTAATCAATCAATTCAAGTGTTTAAAGATCTTAAAGACAAGAGTTAATGATTTGGTGTAGGATTGAGGTCTCAATTCAACATTAGATTGTTAATCTCTTGATTCTTGCATGGTAACTCAAACACAATTAGAAACTCTTAGGCTAGAATTAATCACAATTAGATTAGGATAAGAATAGTAGAAACCAAGGGACGATTCCAAAGCTAGTCACAAGACCATCTTCCACCCACAATTCACACAATTAGGTATTAATTAGGAATTTTAATTCAATTTAGTTTTAGGTTAGTTTAATTCAATCAAAAACCCCCAAATTAGATAGTTTTTAGGATCCATTAACACTTAAAAACCTAATTAAGTATTGAACTCTATTTCCAAAGGAGATAACCTAGGTTGTGCCAATAGCTACATATTTAGTTGAACTTAATTTTATTTTGAGGGTTGCGCGACGAGCCCTTTAATGGCTCCCACCAAGCTAGCTAAGTTTAAGAAATAAATAGAAGAGCTCTTAGAGAAGGGTTTTATCAGGCCCAGTGTTTCACAGTGGGGAGCTCCAATCCTATTCCTAAAGAAGAAAAATGGGAGCCTTAGATTATGTATAGATTACTGGGAACCCAATAAGATCACCATTAAAAATAAGTACCATCTCCCTCACATGGATGACCCTTTAAATCAGTTAGTATGAGCGTCAATATTTTCCAAGATAGACCGCAGGTTAGGATACCATCAGCTTAGAATAAAGGCTGAGGATATTCCCAAGACAACCTTTAGAACTAGATGCGGGTATTATGAATTTTTAGTTATGCCCTTCGGGTTGATGAATGCACCCGTAGTATTCATGGATTATATGAGCTGAGTTTTCAGGCCATATTCAGACAGATTTGTAGTTTTCTTCATAGATGACATCCTCATCTACTCAAAAAGTAGATAGGAACATGAGCAGCATCTGAGATTATCTCTGGAGACCCTGAGAGAGAGACAGTTGTATGCTAAACTTAGTAAATGTGAGTTCGGTCTCACTGAAGTTTAGTTTCTAGGTCATGTGATCTCTCAAACAGGGGCTGTAGTAGATTCCCATAAGGTAGAGTCAGTATTACAGTGAGAGAGACCTAGGACAATGATAGAGATCAAGAGCTTCCTAGGTTTAGCAAGTTACTATGGGAGGTTCATTCAAGGTTTTTCTCATATAGCGATGCCACTGACTCGGCTTACTAGAAAGAATGTATCATTTTGTGTGGAATGAGAAACATGAAAGTAGTTTTCAGGAATTGAAGCACAAGTTAACCACGGCCCTAGTTTTAGTACTCCCTGACCTTAGAGAGACTTTTATAGTCTATAGTGATGCCTCTAAGAAAACGTTAGAATGTGTGCTTATGCAGAAAGACCGAGTGGTAGCTTATGCTTCTAGATAGTTGAAACCTTATGAGGAAAACTACCCCACACATGATCTAGAGTTAGCCGCAGTGGTGTTTTCTTTGAAAATATGGAGACACTACTTATACAGGGCAACTATAGAAATTTATAGCGATCACAAGAGCCTTAAATATTTATTTGAACAAAAAGAGTTGAATATGAGACAGTGGAGATGGTTAGAATTTTTGAAAGATTATGATTTTACATTGAAATACCATCTCGGTAAGGCTAATATGGTAGCTGATGCCCTAAGTAGAAAATTCATACACATGGCTTGTATGATGATCCGAGAGCAAGAATTGATTGAAAGATTCAGAGATATAAGTCTTTCCTACGAAGTGTATTCAGGGAAGTTATTAATGAGTGAAACCCGAATGGAGAATGAATTGAGGGATCAGATAAGAGAGGCCCAATAGACAGATGACCATGTAAGTAAAGTTAGAGCTTAGATAGCCCAGGGTAGTATGCAGGAGTTCAAGCTGTTTGAGGATAATATAGTAAGATATAGAGATAGGTTGTATGTGCCTAAAAATACATAAGTCAAAGAGAAAATATTAGATGAGGCATATAAAAGCAAGTACACCATTCATCCAGGCAGTAATAAAATATACCAGGATTTAAAGAAAATGTTCTTGTGGCCTGGAATGAAAACAGACATAGCATAGTATGTCTTCTGATGTTTAGTATGCCAGAGAGTAAAAATAGAACACTAAAAACCAGTTAGGTTACTTCAGCCCCTAGATATCCCGTATTGAAATGGGATAGTATAGCAATAGATTTTGTCATGGGTTTACCCAAGACATCATCGAGGCATGATGCCATATGAGTAATAGTGGATAGGTTAACAAAGTCAGCACACTTCTTACCTATAAAAGCCACTTATACCCTATATAAGTTAGCCCAGTTGTACATCAGGGAGATAGTTAGAGTACATGTTATACCTAGGAGCATAGTGTCAGACAAAGATCTTAGATTCAGATCATTACAAGATGCTCTAGGTACTAGACTCAAGTTTAGTACAGTCTATCATCCCCAGACGAATGGACAGATGGAAAGAACCATCTAAACCCTAGAGGACATGTTGAGGGCATGTATGCTAGAGATGAAATGGAACCAGGATACATACTTGGCTTTAGCAGAGTTTGCCTATAATAACAGTTATCATCCAAGCATATAGATGGCACCGTATGAGGCATTGTATGGGAGGAAGTGTAGGTCTCTAATGTGTTGGGTTGAGCTAGGAGAGTGAAGCCTTATAGGCCTAGAGTTAGTAGACCATACTTCTAGATAGATTGAGACCATTAGAAAGAAACTCATGACGGCCCAAAGTAGACAGAAAAGTTATGTAGATAAATGTAGAAGGCTATTAGAGTTTGAGATTGGAGACCATGTCTTTATTAAAGTGTCTCTAGTCACAGGGATGGGCCAGTCCATTAAGAGTAAAAAGCTCAGTCCAAAGTACATAGGTCCTTTACAGATTCTTGATAAAGTAGGACCTGTGGCTTACAGACTAGCCCTTCCCCCAAACCTAAATTAAGTAACAACGTATTCCATGTTTCACAGCTTAAAAAGTACCAGCCCGACCCCTCATATGTCATAGAATATGAGAATATGCAGTTATAGGATGATCTATCATATATAGTATCACCAGATCAAATTGTGGATGTTAGACTCAAACAGTTACGGAATAAGACGATACCACTGGTGAAAGTGGTTTGGAAGGAGTTATCTCCCGAAAAAGCTACCTGGGAGCTAGAGGATGATATGAGAAAGAAACATCTAGAACTCTTTTCATGAGGTATATTATCTAAATTTCGAGGGTGAAATTTTTTTAAGGGGAAGAATTGTAACGTCCAGTTTTTGTTAAATGACGAAAATAGGCGCGTTTTCAAAGCAAGTCCCCCGAAATGAATTAGTTAAGCTTCCAAAAAAGTTGAGTAACATTTTAGACTCCTAAAATGAGAATCCTAGCCTCAAAGGGAAGGAAAAACGAAGCTAGAATGAAGAAATAAATTTTGACAGAAAACTTAGAAACGTAATGGCATTTTTGTAATTTTGAGCAAATTTTGAAATTCATACAGGAGGGCTTTTTAAATGAAATTTTTGAGTTCTTCAGGGTTCTCAGAGGCCCTGAAAACCATGAGAAGCCCCAAGACAGTTAAATCTCCTCTGGTGGATGTTTTCCAACGTCAGTGTACCCAAACTTTGATGGATTTGTTCGGGAAGGTTTTAGCTCCAATTTGAGTGATTCCAAATATATTTTACTAAATTGGGAACCTAAATTTTATAATAGAAAAGACGATTCTTAAAAAGGAGTTCAAACGAAGGAGAAACGAAAATATCAAGAACGAATGACAAAATGGAAATTTTTGAAAAATGCTTCCTCCTTCCCCTATAAATAGGTGGCACCCCACTCTCTCCTTCATTTAGACTCAAAATTTTCTACCCAATTTCAGAGAAGAGAGTTAAGGTTTAGGCACACTAAGGGAAGAAGAAGAAGAGAAGAAATCCAAGCTTTAAGGTATGGTTTCATGGTAGTTTTCCATGCTTTCTTTCATCCAAACCTCCTCTCCTTCATTTTCCTTTATTTCCTTTGATTAAAATAAAGTTTACAAATCTGATTTAAGGGAGAAACTTAGAGGAAATTTTAGAATTGAAGAGAGGAGCTTGGAGAAAGCAAGATTCAAGTGAGAAAAAGCAAAAAAATTAGGTAATTTCTCTTCCTATGGTTGCTATCTTAGGTCCCCCTCCTTCTCCATTTCACCTAATCTAAGGAACCATAGGAGGATTTGATTTATAGGCAGAGCCAAGGATGAATCTAATAAAAAAGGGTGTGGAGATTAAGAATATGCAAAGGGAATTAACAAAAAATTATTAGATTTCAAGATGCAATTTCTAGGGTTTCAATTGCACCTTGTGAAATCTGATTTTGTATGATGATTCCTATGCCTAAATAAGAGTTTAAATGAGCTCCTAAGATCCCTAAGAAGCTCCCCACATGCATCTTCCCTTAAGAAAATCAAGCAAAGTCCAAGGAAGCCAAGCATACTCCTAGTCTCAGCCTAGACAAGTCTCCATAGCCAAGGAGAGTTTTAAATTTTTCTAAACCCATTCTTGAGTCATATATGATGAATGAAAATGATGGGAGGCCTTGGGAAAAATTTAGAACCCATAGAAAGTGAGTTGGTGTCTGATGTTCCACATTATGACCTAAAGAAGCAACATGTAATTAGGCTCTTGGTTTTGATTGTGTGATGACTCCAAGAGGTTTAAAAAGAGTCAAGAATTATATTTGAAAGGAAAGAATAGGACTTAGAATTTATTTGAGGGGCGTTGCTTCATTAGGTGCAATTATGGAACCATAATGAGGTTTATAGACCAAGCTAGAGTTCAAGCAAGTGTGTGGCCTTAGAAGTAATTCCATAAACCTAATTGGCTTCCATAAATTGTGTTTAGGCCAAGAGAAATCATCCCCACACTTTTGTATGTGTGTAGCCAAAAAGGGGAGCTTGGATTCAAAGGAAAAAGTGTGTAATTGTGTCCAAGGTAGCTCTCTCCACCTTCTCTCATGCATAGATGTGTGTTTAGCTTGTCTTAGAATGTGTGTATGTGTATTTTTAAGCCATGAAAAGTATGCTAGCATGATTTTATATGCCATAATTTCATGATGACATATTATGTTTCTAAATGATATTATGATGTTTGTTTGGGTTTGCTTGAGTGTGGAGAGGCCAAGAACTCTTAGCCATGGTGAGGATGAGCTAAGAACCCTTAAAATTGGTTGAGACAAAGCAAAGAGCCACCTAAAAGTAAGGTGGGCTCTCAAGAGCATGGTTGAGTCTAAGAATCTCTTAAAGAATGGGTGAGGCAAGTCCAAAATCTATGAGGAAAAGAATGAGGCCAATCCATCCACTTGGCAAGCCTTTGGATGTCTTGTATGACTTATTTACATGCCAAGCTTGCTTCTTGAATGTTCATGTCATCTATTATATCCATGCATGCATTTTTAAGACTTGCTTTGCATATGTTATGTGTCATTGAAAGGGAGATGAGTTATTAAGATTCTTTGAATCTCATTCCATCCTCTCTAATGTTCTAACATGCTAAGTGGACCAAGTGGACAAGGTAATAGAAGCCAACTACCTTGAAGAGAAGAGCTTGATAGTAATAGGCATAGTTTTTGCTCTTTAAAACCATAATGATATCTAATAATGTAATTTATTGTTGTATATGATCTATGACCTTTGGAACATATGTAATTATAATAATATGTCATGTTTAAATGAGAGAATATATTATGTGACCACTGGAATGCCAATTGAGTATGTATGGGCAATGTGGTTTCTTGAATGAGTTTATGGAATTGTGCATATGTGTGGATGAGATAGCCAAAATGAGATGTAAGAGGGTTATGACCATTTGGGCAGCTCACACAAGTCCTAATTATGTTTTTAGACTTGCCCAAGATGTACCCAACCCCAAGGAAAGCCATTTGAATATTTTAGTATCTTATATGGAGCCAAAATTGACCATAATGAAACCCTATGTCACTTTTTGCTCAAATGAGCTCTTCTTGATCTGAGATTTGGCATTCAATTAGAGATTTTTGGAAGTGAGAGAACATAATTTTTGGAGGTCTACAGAATAGTTAATGAATTTTCAAAGTTGGCAAATTTTCTGGTTTTGGTCATGTCACTGTTCAATCAAGTCTGAAAATGAAATCTATCACATAGGTCTCAAATGATGTCCAATTGCCATGAAAGTTTATACAAAGAAACTAGACATCCCCAGTGACTCGTGTCAACTAGTAGCACCTCGTTTGGATGTCTAGAGGGGGAGATATGAATTTTTAAAGAATCTGTCTAGTATCAGGAACTCCACCCGACCTCAATTATTGTTTGATTGAATCTGAGGTCTAGGTGTGCCTGAACTAGTCTGGAGTTATTTTTCCCCTCTAGCTAATATCTGCAGTTTCCATATTGGTATCATTTGCATAGATTGGATTTTTTTGGAATTAAGTGGAGATTTTTGAATTTTGCTGTGGAATTCTATGATAGCACCAGTGGACAGCCTGACCTTTTAACCATTTTGAATGTAAAATGTCCTCTGTGTTGGATGTTGTGATCTGGACATATTTTTATCCTAAATTAAACATGTGTAGCTTTCTAGAATGGCCAAGAATACATGATTTCAATATTTCTAGAATTAGTTATGATTTTTCAAAGTTGTGACAGAAAAGAGGCAAAATCTGGCCGAAATTATATGTGTATATTTCTTGCTTCTCTTCGAGTTTCTTGAGATGTAGGCCACTTTTGATGATTCAAATGAGTTGTATCCATGTAATTAAACATGGGAATGTGTTGTATGAGCTCACATGATCCACATGATATCGAATGGAATTTTTATACACGATGCAACGCTAAAATAATCATTATTTTAATGTCCTTTTCTTTGAGAATTTCTATGATTCTTGGGAATGTGGTATTTAAAGGCATGAAATAAACTAGGAAATTATGGTGTCACAACAACTAGCTGCTGAAAACTAGATAACAAAGTTTTTCGGCTATCTGAAGAATCCCTCATTAATGGTAGATTTCAAGCTCAAACAAAAAGCCTTGAGGTACATTTTAATTGATGATGAATTACACAAAAAAAGGGAAAGAAGGCTAATTCATGAATTGTTTTAACAAAATGGAGGCTTTGAAAGTTATGGGAGAAGTCCATAAAGGGGTTTGTGGGTCTCACAGATCAGGGCCCGATATGAGATGGCTAATTCATAGACATGGTTACCATTAGCCAAACTATAACAGCTAATTGCTTTGCATGCAAAATGTGACGACCTTATGTTCTAACATCGGTAATTATAGTTAAAGACATGATTAATAAATAATGATCAAGGTTTGGAGTCGTTGCAACTAATCACATTAATATAAATATAGAGAAATTTAAACCTTGATACTACTAGGATCATCAACTAATAACCATAACGGGAACATGCATAAAGAGGGTTTGTACCGTCATTTAAGGTTTAGGATTCATCCATTAATCAATTTCAACCCACAAAACATCTCACCAATGTCCCCATGCCATACCCTAACATTAGCCTCACTGAAATTAGGGTTTCTAGGTCAAATATAGGTGTTTGGAGACCTGCGCCGCGACCTGGGACTTTCCCGCCACGGCTAAGTTAGGTTCTGGAGCTCGAAAACTAAGATTTTAAACTTGCGCCGCGGCCTGGAACTCTTGCGCCGCGGCCAAGTTGCTCTCTAGAAATTTCCTGACTATCGCCGCGGCGAGTTTTGTTACTGTAACCTCCCTAATTAATTTCCTTGACTCGCGCCGCGACAAGACTTCTTACGCCGCGGCGAGGTTACGTTCTGTCACTCCCTGGGCGATTATTTTCACTCCGCGCCGCGGCGAGATTTCTCAGGCCGCGGCGTCCCTCGCCACTGTCACTCCCTAGGCCGCGGCGTGACTCCCTTCTATAGCTATTTTCCCTATATTTCGCCCCCTACACTCCATTTCTCTTCTTAGGGACACTCTAAGGTCACTTCCCCTCATTTTATATGGCTCTAATGACATTTATCTACCTTATTTACTCAGTTATACTTCCATTACCAACTCAAAACTTATATGCCCATTTCTTTCCTATAATTATCTTCTATCAGCAAGTTTATAAAATACAACAACAGATTATACATAAACTACCAACATCTATCCTTAATTACTCAATCAATGGGGGCTCCATACATTAGGGGTTCATATCAATATCTCAAGGGACACATTTCCATTAATAAGCAATGTTATAAGTCAGCTTCAATTACAGCAGAAATAATGAGTCCATACATCAATTTCTAAATTAGGGTGAGGTCTAACCCCTCATTACATATATCCTCAATAAATTAATTGTGCAAGCCTACACTTGGCAATATAGATACATGATGATGCTATACATTAAGGAATACAAAATTAGCATCTATACTAGCTAAGTCAGCCTAGGTGTAGCCATCTCCCTACAGGTGGGAACTCATGGATTCTCATCCACCCGCTTACCCTTATCCTTACCCGAGGAACTTTCACCTCAAATATTAATCCCATAAAACGGGATGAGATACACATCTCAGTAACCAAGGCAATTCCATCATATAATCCAGTTTAATCAACATACATACATGAATCAAAATCCATATCAGAATCATATCAGTCATTTCAGCAAATGAAACAATTAGGCTATCATGATTACTATCCCATACTAGTAATCATATTATCACATGTTAAAGGCCATTAAAACCGGGAGAGGCCTGTCCACGGCACCTACTCCTCATTGAGCACAACCAGGGCTCAGTGCATCTGGGGTTTGATCATAACCCGGTGCCCGATCGTGGCACATGCACGGGTGGCAGCCGCACCACAGCTCCACCATGGACTCACAAGGTCCAATCATAATACAACAGATAGCCAATCAATTCATTCAACATTTCAAATCATTCATATATAGCAAACATGAAATTAAATTAGATACATGCATGGAATTAATGTAAACCCCGGTTACCTCACTTGCAGATAATTGCAACAGCCACCACAAATCCCAAATTCGGATTCAAGTATCTCCCACCAGAATTCTCAATGTTTCACCCAAAATCCTAAGCAAATTCGTACCAAGTTAATACCCATAATATAAATAAGCTATGGGGGTCTCAAGCCAACAAAGAAAGCATCAAAATGGGGGGTTTAAAGTCACCAAATACCAGCCCCAACCTCAACCTACGAATTTCACCAAGGAAACCCCCAACCACTCACTTTTCAGATTTTGGGTATAATGAAATCTCTCCAAATGAAAAACTAATTGGACCAAATTAAAGAGGAAGATGAGGGGATTAAGTTGTATAACTATTACCTTGGCCAAATCTTGCTCCAAATGTGAGAAAAGATAGAATTAAGTCAAGAACCCTAGCCTCCTCTCCTCACCTCCGAATTTCTCTTCTATTTTTGTGTTTCAGCAAATGAAGGGAAAGGTGGCTGAAGCATTAGGGTTTTAGGTGGGTTTAAGTTGGGTCAAGGGGTTGGGTCATGGGTTGCTCCAAGTCCAAATCCAATTGGGTTTCAGATTTTCCTTGTTGGGCCAGTTTTTAATTGTTAGGCTGCATAATTCTGTTGGGCCAATTTTTAATTGTTGGACTGCATAATTCTGTTGGGCCAGTTTTCACACATTGGGTTGCTAAAGTTTAATGGGTTTTGGGCCTAATTTGAAGGGCTCAAGGGCTTGGGTCTGCACAAGGGTAATTGGGCCACTTAATTGGGCCTATACAAGATAAATCTTGGGCCTTTATCTCATTAAATTAGTTTGGGTCTACCTCTAATGCATTGGGCCTCCATCAACCTCTCATCATGATTCATTAATTTGGGCCCTAATGAAGTTTCTATTCCAATTAACTCTCAAACCCATATAAATAATTTATCTATTTAAAATACATATTCACTAACTTGCCCAATTATCCTTTATTAATTATCCTTAATTAACCTTAATCCATGATTAACACCTTAATTAATTTTGGGGTGTTACACAAAAAGATGTGAAACTTGGCAATTACATGGTCTTATACAAAGGCTGTCAATTGATGAGCTACATCTAATCATTAAACCATGGTTGTCTAAAGGCTAGGCTATGAATCTAATAGGTAAAATTCAACCTTCTTCATCTAAGAAGCATGCCTTCATTATTATGGCAATAGATTACTTCACTAAGTAGGTCAAGGCACAACCAAGAGTGAATGATAAGATTTATTCAACAACAAATAATCCATAGATTTGGCATTCCTCAAACCATAATAGCTAATTAAGGTAAGGAGTTCACAAGGAATAAAGTGGTGGCCTTTACTTAAGAATATGGTATCAAAATGATTCATTTAACTTCATATTAGTCTTAGGTCAATGGGCAAGCCGAGGCCACCAACAAGATATTAATTGATATGATTAAAAAGCCTTAAAAGCCAAGTCCAAGAGGTGGCACAAAGTTCTATCTAAGGTACTTTAGGCATACAGGAATGCCACATGTACCACAATTGGCTTTACCCCATTTTGAGTAACTTGTGACTAAGATATTGCTTTGTCTCTAGAGATAACTGTAAAATCTCTCAAAGTGGCTAATAAAAATGACTTGGAACTAGACCAATATCATGTGTCTCTTTACATGGAATTAAAATTAGTTAATGAAGATTGACTAATAGCCCCTGATAGTATTTGGCTAAATAAAATGAAAGTGACCAAGGGAGCGAGTTAGACATAAAAAGTTTGCTGATGGAGACCTAGTATGGAAAATCATTTTGCCAATTGGTACTAAAGATCCTAAATTTGGCAAATGGTCACCAAACTAAGAAAGCCTTTTCATTATATGTCAAGTTATTCCTAGTGGTATTTATCAACTAGTAAACATGCAAGGAAAAGAGTTAAAAAAAAGCATCAATGGAAAATATTTAAAATTTTATTGCCCATCCATATGAGACATTATTCAAGATTTCAGATCTTAAGTGGTAGCTATATGACAACTACCTAGCCTTAATTCAATCCAACAAAGTTTAGCAAAACAAAAAAAGCATAAAGTAGAAAACAAAAAGGCCTAAGAAAGGTAGCCAAAAATCAAAAACCTCCCAAGCCTAGTCCTTGGCATTGGCATGAGGAGGAGGAATTGTTGTCAAAGTAATAGCATCCTTTGCAACAATTATTCCAAAAGCGACAACCTAACTTGGAAGGGTAAGGGTTATTCCAACACTCATCCTAAAATTTTCTTGCTTAAATAATGCAATAAAAAAAAAGAGAAGAAGTATACATCATTTTGACTTCTAATTGTTAGTATCATTAGCTATAAAAAATGTAAAGGGCAAAGTGTTAACACTAAAAATAATTGGGTTGAACCAAGATTTGGTCTTATAATTTTTATCGTTTTAGGTTGAACCATTGGAGGATATTAGTTGGATTGGGTTGTATTTACTCACATGTTAGCTAAATTAGGCTTTTAACAAAAAAAAAAAGAACTATAACACCTTTGGGCCATGTATTAAATATATTATATTTTTTGAAATATTTAAGGAAAATGGCCTAATAATGTGCAGTTAAAAAAGAGGAGAATATTTTGTTGATTTCATGTAGTTTTTACCCATTTAACCACTTCCCTATAATTTACAAATTAAACATGTAGAACATTTTGAAAGTAGTTAATCAAATCAGCTGGCAAGAAAGGATTTTCTTTTGGTTCGAAAAAGATTCTAGTCATGTACCCACCTCCATACAATTTAAGGATACATATCACAAAATATGCTAGTGGCAATTAATCATGATCAACTAGAGATAAGGGAGAATTGTTGAGTTGACCAAGTCAAGTGTAGAGTATGTTTGAAAACCCACTCTCGTAAATTTTAGAGATATGGGTGTTATAGTCAATTAATGTGGTAGCTAGTTAGTAGAAAAATTATTATACTTAAACTCTAAAAAAGCTTACGTGAAATAAACTAACACTTAAATAGTTAGTTATGATCCTACATTATTGTAAACATGGGTCGAAAATTTAGGAAGGATTTGTAGATAGGTTTAGGAGGGTTAATAACTAGTTTTAGGCTTATAATTACTTATTATACATTCATTTGAAAACATACACATCCAATTAATCAAATACAAACCTTTCAATTTTATCCTTTACATTATTACCTTTAAATTTCAATATTTATTGCTTTGCACAAAGCTTTCTTTATCACATTTCATGCCATTATTTTCCTTTATCGAAATTTTCAACAATAAGTGTTAGTCACTCTTTGTCGTTCTTTAAGCTAGGAACTTTCTTTAATAGTCTAATAACTCATAACTAAAGAACAAAGTGCCTTGCTTAGCATATCACCTAAAAGTGTGAATCAAAAGTGCAAGCTAGCTGAGCCATTTAGCTAGTCATACCCAATTTTGCAAATAGCAACATTTAAAATAATGAGTTAGTGAACAAATAATGATTAGCCAAGGTCTCAACTGAGCGTGATTTGTTAAGGTCTTTATTAAGCATAATTAGTCAATGTCACGACCAAACATGATTAGCTGAGATTCTTTACAGTTGAGAAGGGCTAACTTGTGAAATAGGAAGACATGGAATTTGATCTAGTCAGTGCAATTTTCACATTAAAGGCAACACATTTTGTCATGAAGGCATTGAAGGCATAAAATATGGAGGATAGCTCACCATGGGAAATAGATACTAACAAAGGAAAACAATATAAAAAGGAAGAAGAACCATAACACGAGAACATATAAAAACCTTACAAAGAACTTATTTAGTTCAATTCGATTGCCTTTATTTTAAACTCTATTTATTTGCTCTACTCGCTTTGTTTACTTGAACATATATTTCCATCACTTTGTTTCCATTATCACTTAAACTGTCAAGAGTTGTAATAAGGTCTTCCAAAGTTTTTTTTTGTTGTTGTTGTCAATCAATGTTTTGTAAATCTATACATGGTCGAATTGATTTAGTGCAATATTATCAGCTATAACGCTATCATGCCTATTTATTAATGCTTCTCTATGCATTTGGAACTTCATATCATAGGCTTCTCTTTGTTTAAAACCTAAGAGAACCTGTCTTTAGAGGTGTGCCCCATCCTTACAAATGACTTGAAAAACAAAACCTTAGGCGTTAGTCAATTCCTATCGCAATTGGATATTATCAACCGATCAACTAATAGAAAAATTGGTTCACAAACCCACAACAATATTATTAAAAACAAAACAAAAAAATCATGCACAACTTGAAGTATATGCCCCAAATACTTTTTAAAAAAAATTATCTTTTTAGCAAGTAATAATCGTTATTATTTGCAACATGTTTCAATAAAAGCACTTGCTAGACCAATTAATGTGTCATTGTCCACTATAGTTTGAGTTTTAGAGCTTAATTTAAGCAATTGTTTCATGCCGATAGTGGGCCACTGTTTTTCTAAAAATCCATTTTGTTAAACTTATTTGTAGTAACGAATCAAAGTTTATTTATTTAATTCAAGTTTTATATTATTATTGCGACATATGATAATAGAAAAAATTATAAACATTTACGTGAGTTTCTAAATTGATATAATTCTTAATATAAGATGATTCTAAGCAAATAAGATTTTTTTTTTTTGGGGTTTATAATAAGAGTACCCTCAAACCAAACTTGCACGTTATCTGAAACTATATTCATGTTCTTGATTTGTAAACTATATTCATCTTCAAATAATTTTAAATTGATTCTAAAATTTAAACTCAGGTACTTTGTAAAACTTACTTCTCATTGACTATTAACTTGGGATTAGTTATAAGAACTTAATCATTCAGTAATTTATAAACGATAAAGAAAGAGTAACATTCTTGACAACAAATATTGGATGCAACTGCATCACAGATTTCAATAATAAGTTTAATTCAATACTTATTTTTTTTTGTTTATTATTTGATCAGAAATTTTTAAGTGCCTTTAAAGTGTCATATCATTTATATTTTTTCAATAAAAAAATTTAAATCAAACAAAATAAGACTTATCTATTTATAAAATAATGTCAAATTAAATAATTAAGTCTCATTCAATTTTCTAGGACCCATACCCAATTTCATATCATGAGAAATCTTAATTTATTAATAAGTCCCATGTTATCTAATTTAAATTTTTTTATTGAAAATCATATAAATGACGTGGCATTCAAAAAGTAACTAAAATTCTCTCATTATTTGATTGCCACCTAAAGCAACAGCAATGCTTCAACACAAAAATCCTTAGTCACAACACCATCTCAACCGAAACGTAAGTCATTGAGTAGATTTGCTTATGGGTAGATCGGCTCACCCGGTCCAAAAGAAAAACAAATTTTAACTCCCCCAAGTTAAATTCAAACTTTTTAAATATGAACTAGATTTACAAGCCATTCGTTACATAAATTTATGGGTATAAAAATAAAAGGTAATGTGTAGTGAATAAAATGAAGGAAAGAAGAGTCTCATCCCTTTATTTATTTAAAAATAATAATAATATTACTAAAGAATGATAATAAAAATATAATAATATTATTGCAAAAAACTTTTTCTTTTTCTTCCATTGTGCAACCAAACAGGTTATATTTTTTCTACTATTGTTCGAATCAACATTTCTTTTTTTTAATATTATATATATATATATATATCAATTCAATTTTTTTTCTTAATGCATCGTTATAAATCTTTTTCCGATGGAAATTGTATTAAATCTATAATAATCCTATAGAAAATAGTGTTTAAAAATATATAGTATTTCATGACAATTTTTCAAAATTTTCTTTTTTTAACTTTTAGAATTAATTTAAATAAATAAAAAATATTTTATAGTGCTTAAGGCTTGAGGCCCCAGCTCAGAGCCCAATTGGAAAATTACTTGGCCAGGCCTATTTCTTTTCTTCCTTTTAAAGGCCCAAACATAATATGGGTGACCTGGTCTATCTTTGTGCAGAGTGCTAGCCAGTGTATCTAGCATTGCTATTTTTCCAGCACTGAAAGAAGAACGTGCATCATCACAAAGAGAGTACCAACCCACATGCCCCACTGACAGAAGAACGTGCATCATCACAAAGAGTTGCACCCCACATGCCCCATATGCTGTCAACATGGCATAGGATATTTTCCGGAACATCTACTAGCATAATCCCACCATAGAATCTATATGCATTATTGATACAATGTTACAATTCACATGCTCAAGTAAAAATAATTCCAGAGTATCATATAATCTACATCATCTGGTCAGACAAAAACCATTAGACAGTTGTCAGAGCTTAAGGAACTATTTCGACAACAGTATTTCTATACAGCTCAATACTTTTTTAATAAATTACTCTAGAGATACTTAAATTATATGACCCTCTCTCTGTTTTGAAAATATACTATCCTCCTTTCAAATTAAAATATCCCCTACATTTACCTCCTTGCAACCCAAAAAAAATAAAGCTAAAATTACACTTATTTAGACCAAAATGCCTCTATAAATTTTATATAGTATAACAGGCATTAAGTTATATTTGATCAATTAAAATAGTAAATTTTTTAAACTTAGCAAATTTTAAGAACGTTTGATAAAATAATAAATTATTAAAAACAAAAAAAAATCCAAAAGACAATATTTTAAGATTAAATAATTTAAAGATAATAATTTAATTTCCAAAATAACATTTGTATTAAATATATATTAATAAACATAACTATTGCCATAAATTTAATAAAGTACTCAAATAAATTTATGATTTTCGACATAAAATAAATTACTTTGAAATATAAGTTTAAAAAACATTTTCTAAAAATTAATAAAGGAAATCAATATTATTCTAGATGGTATCTTTATCATCTTTTGGTTTAAGGAGGTTAGTATATTTTCAAAACAAAGAGAAGGCCCATGCAATTTAAATACAGACTAATTTACTCATACTTCTTTTGTTAGGGGTTAAGTATATTTTGAAATGAAGACCGTGAAAAATACAGAGAACCCTAGTGCAAACAGCACATTCATGAAGTTATGCAAGCTCATCAACCTTGAAATGTAAGAGCTGATACTAGCATGTTTAAATAAGACAGACATCACACAGACGTTAAAAATGTACCGCAGCCTCCAGGAAATCAACTTACAGAGGAGAACAGAACAGGGGGGTGGCAGAAGCATCAGATGGTACAAGTCATCACCCAGCAACTTTTTGTTCAATGTAAAGGTCAAAGTGATGTGATTCAAGAGCTGCAGGTTCATGTCTCCTCATCAAGGCTATCTGCAACTGCCCAGACTTCTCAAATGTATGCTAAAATCTGATTAAATGGTTTCGCATTCCAGAAGCGACTGGGTGGAAGCAAATGGAAAAAAAATTGTAGCACACTCACTATGATGAAGTGGGTGCCGCTGCTGATGACTGAATGAACCAATAAAAGTAGCAGAAGCATCAGTTGGACTCGGAATATGTGTAGCTGAGTTCAGAGACGACAAAGATGGGCAATCCCTGGAATGAGAACTCAAATGAGAAGCTAGGGATCTTTGGGATGCATTTCTAAGATCTAATGAGCTTTGGCTGACGGTTAAGGAGCGGGATTGATGGTCGAACAAAAGAGATGACTGGACACGACGTGTACTAACTAGAGAGTGGTTATGAGAAACAGATGGGGACTGTGATCTTGCCCAGACAATTCCTATAGCTGAAGATAATGCTAATGACGATCTCACAGATGATAATATAGAGGATGCCACAGACAACAAAGGTGTGGATTCTGAAGGAGGTGGATGAGGTCCACCAGTCTTTGCATCACGCTTACAAACTGGACAAAAAGTTCTCCATGAAGTAAGCCAAGTATCCACACAGGTAGCATGAAACTCTGCCCATAATTTATCATAAAAAATGAAATTCCATCATATTCGATAAGAAAGTCACATTGTAAATCATATAATGCAGTAGAAATTGACAAAGTAACTACACCAAAAGAGAATACACAGATTATTCTTCACAAGCAAAAAGCACACAGCATATTTATGCATCAGACTTAGAAAGAATCATACCAATGTCCAAAAGTATCACAACATGATATTAAAAACAATTTAATTTGATAGCAACAAAAGATGGAAGAAATTATTCTAGGCACATACAAGCACAAACAATGACAAGTAAAAGAAATGTTTTTCTGGCAATGAGTGCAACGACCATTAAGAACCAATCACCAATTTATTTTGATAGAAGGACGCTTTTGAATAATTTTTAAGTCACATTTCAAATAAGTTATTCTTTTAAAAACAAAAGGTGGACACAAACAGAATCTCCTTTATATAGTAGTGCAGATTCTTCGATGTAAAAAAGTTCAATTGTAGTGGGATAGATCAATATTTATTTTATATAAACTTTACAGATATTTAGGTTAAGCAATAATAGTAGAAAAAAAATCCACACAACAGGATCCTGACAAGTGAGCACAGTTTCTGAATTGATGTCAATAACAGAAGATAAAGACAATAAAGAAAAAAAATATTATTCACACTAAATTCATTGTTGTTAAGAGAGTGCTGCACATCGTGGAGTACCATGATCACTTGCAAAACCCCATGGCTGTGGTGTAGCATAATCCATACAGTGAGCAGCGGGGCGCACTATATGCACCACTGGCAGTGGCAGACAGCATGTGCTACATGTGCCATGTAGAAACGAATGAATCATATGTGCCTGGTTTGCAGCCCCTCTCCCTCTCCTTTTCTATTCTATTTCTCCCTATCTCTGGTCTCCAATGTCTGTTCTATCTCTCCCTCTCTTTTTCTGTTCATTCTCTCCCTCAGTGGTTTCCACGGCACATTTTGAATGTTTCATCCCCCAGGATAGATGCCAAATGTTATTAGACTTTTCTGTGATGGATTTGGCTGTGTGTAGATAGTGGGCAGATAGGGAACTGGGAAAAAAGTAGTGGTAACGTGACAGTGGATGAAATTAACAGAAACGTTGTAGTGGCTGAAAGAAAAAGAAACTGGAAAATGGGTGAAAGAAAAGAAAACACAGCAGTGGATGAACATATAAAAGCCACCAATCTAGCAAGGCGGTTCTAAACTTTCTTATGTTAGGTCAAGATATGTCATATGGACAATGATTATGGCTCTGGTCCAAGTTTATGAATTAAAATTTCATTTATAAATTTTAGATACAAAGCACATAATGAAAAAGCCAAAGAGAAAAATTAATTACGGCACAATAAAATTCTAAAAATGTACTATAATTACTTGTACTGTTATTTTTCTTTTAAAATAAAATGCATTACTAATTTCAATATATAAATTATATTTTACATTCTTGGCTTCTCTATCTCTTCCTCATTCTCCGCTTTTCCATACTCTTCTTGTCTATTTGTCTTGACTATTATTCTTAATTTATACAATTTTTCCACAACACATTATTGTTATGTTTTAAATATAAGTTTATGTGTGTGATGTTTTACTTGTATTTTATCTTTTACAATTAAATAATTATGTGCGCTGCACAAATTGCTATGGCTCCAGGGCCCCTATAGCAACATTGTGCCACACACCATCAACAATTATGACTGAAGTAAAAATACTCAGTAACTGTTTGAAAGTCCTTTTCCAGCAATTACCTACTATTCTCCAAAGACAGTTGTTAATCTAGTAAGTCTGAGACTAATCAATTATAAAGTGCCATCAAGTCAGCCTACAAGATCTTAAGCAGTTAGAATATGAGTAGAGGGGAGCCGCTAAGCAACTAGATATTCACCTTGTGGTGTGGTACTTGAGGAATTAGCTACAATATGCGGGAAGTCTCATAAGATAGGAAGTTCTAAAAAACTCTGGTACTTGTACAAATCAGACAATTTCGAAAATATATGTAGATAAGAGAAATGTCTGCTCATGACATAATGCCATCTCAAAATAACCTGCGTTGTGACCATCCTTACTTGACAGGCTATACAAAGCAGCAGACATTATGCACACTCGACATGGGAGTATCATTCCATCCAGTAATCAAATCACCACAGTATCAGCAAATTCTAACAGACCAATGCCCCCACGACAAAATTGTTTCCCAAAGATACACAAGACCGACAAGCTTATACAATGTTATTGAACACAACTTCAAAAAGAAATCACATTGATATGGTAAGACTTACTGTGATGGCAGGGCAGAATCCTGAGCTTCTCTCCTATTCTATAATCTTCAAGGCATATGGCACATGCTCTTGACGTGCAATTATCCTCTAAAACAGCAGTAAATATTAAACTTGGCATTGCTTTCACAAGACAACTAGTCATTCCATGAAATTCATGGATGCTAGAAGTTCGAGGCCTTTCTCTTCCCAAATGACGCCTGCGGACAAAGAAACAAGTAGCCAGTACAGCAGACATGGCTAGCAAGGAAATGAATGAAATTGACATGATAGACCATGCTGAGTTTTCAAAACTTGGAATTATCCACATTTGCACATTAGTCAATCCAGCGTATTTCTTTAGCAATTCACCTGAAGCTTTTGTTACAAATACAGCATCTATATTTATACCCGCTGAATTTCCTGCCACTGAAAATCATAATATTCACAAATTAGAAATTCTGTAAATATTGAGGTATTTGTGTTCATACAAATGCAGATATACATCCAACAAAGGACAACAGATACCTCTCCAACAATAAATTATCTTGAATTGCATTTACTTACTAAAGAATTTACAAGCTTGACAGCTGTCAACCTTTACTCACATATTTTATGATCAATAGGTTGTCATCCTTTCCATAAATTTTACCATGATAACAGTTCATCAACATTTTTGTCAACTTTCTCCTCCTAGCACATAAGAATTCAATTGGACTGTTGTTCAATCATTGCTGAGATCCCACATTTTAATGGACACAAAGTAGATACTCTCTAGGGAGAAAATGAACAAAATTTTCTCTAACATTTCATCTAAAATAAAAAGCCAAACAACAAACCTATAAAGCATCATCAAAATTTATTTACAACTAGTTTCTTGACCCGTGCTTTGCACAGGTTATTTAGGAAGATACTTTTATCTTTGGGCTTTAATGATGTACAAAATATAAATATACATATATATATATATGTATGCATACAACCACACTTAAGTAGCACTAAAAAGATGCCCTCTCCTCTCTGATAAGTAACAATGTTGCATACCAATATTTCTACGTTACAAATTAGTCATCATAAGCTATGAAACATATTTGTCCTCTATTCTTTCCCTATCTAAATTCACACAGTTTAGCATTTACTGGAACCAAAGCTAATCAAAATAACCATACGGCTGTAATGAAAGATTACTTCCCATGATCACAACTCACAAGGTCCCAAATCAATATAAAAGCAGTAAATTTCTGTATTCAGAGTAAAGAAGACAGTGATTCTACAGTTTGGACTATACCTTTGTTACATTTTGAGCCTCTCCGGCTGTTCATTCCCTATATTTCCTTTTTCTCTTTGATGTAATTTCCTTTTTAATTAAAAGCAAAAATACTTCAAAAGGCTATATTTTTGCGTACTGTCTGATTACTGGATAATTATATTTCAGTCACAATAATCTCAACACTGTAGAATGCTAGGTTGTTCAATTAGCAACCTAATATTTTCAGTGAATTTTTGGAGTCTGAAATCAAAATAGCTAAGAAGGACAAAATAAGAGTCCTCCAAGGAACCATGCCTCCACAAACCATATACTCAGGTCCTCTGTAATCAGATTCAGAAATACTGAAGCCTATCATCAAAATTTTGCTCTTTCTTGGTCTTATGATTGAACAATTGAAAGGCAGCTAGGTATTCAATACAATCCTAGTGGCATATCATCTATGAACTGGTTGGACATATCTCAGTATAACTGGCTGCCAAAACCTATATCCATTATCAAATAAGTCCATTTGATCCAAAGTAAACTGTCCTTGGTATATATCTATAGGTCAATAGTTCGATAACTTTGTGGCTCAATTGGGCAATACCATCCAGCATTAGTTATGAAATATGGAAGCAGATTGTTAAGCCCCAAAACCAAAAGTATGACTGACATGGATATTAATCCCACATTAATGAGCCTAACATGATGAGCAGGAAGCATACAACTCATTCATAATGCAACAATTTAACACCATGGTAATAATGGGTGCAATAATCTAACAAATTCCATATGTCATTTCAAATCACCATTGTATATGCATGATCAATTTCTTGCAGAATTTCAGCAAAGTCTCTACTTAAAATAGCACCACCTGAAATTTCTACAGACAGCCTAACAGAATGATTTATCAAAAGAGAGCTCCGCTCTCAATCCCTATCCACTATACAGCATTTACTAGGGTGAGGGATCCTGGCTATGGTTTGTAGAACTATAACTACATTCAGAATGGTTCATACAAACCAACAAAATAAACAATGCCCACGCAAATGAATGCAGGGTTCACCCAAAAGATAAGCTAATCCTCACTAGACTGATGAATAAGGCTCTAGCTGAACTCTAATATCTAAAATACCAAATGTCTAACAAGTAAATAACATCCTACAGTTTAAGAAATAGATAAATAAATAACTATTTAATTACATAAGTAAATTAGGGCATCTTATGGAAATACCTTTCATAAATTTAAAATATAAAACCATGCTTCACGATATAATAAATAAATTTTATAGGTTTGAATATAAAATGATACTAAGATAGGGCAGTCACATATTCTAAGTGAAAATAACAAAGATGTAAGTTATGTGACTTTCAAAAATATGCATCAAGGGATTTCAAATCCAATTCTCTCCAAAAATCTTTTCGTTGGGAAGACTTTTCTCATAACGGGATAATGGTTATGGGGTACACAAATTATGCGGGTAAGTAACTAGTTTGTCATGGGCACATAGCCACTTGAGTAAATAACCAATCCATTTGTCATAAGTCCTCAACTCACATAAAATAACATCCCTTCGTTCCACGCCATTATACAAGGTTAGTATCTCCTACACCCTTTCAAGCTAGGGTACCAGCCAAGGCACACTGAGGACTAACAAAATTGTCATTATCAACTAGTGTTTTGTCACTAGTCCCTCCACAAAAATGTTACAATCATGCATGGAATAATACTAACTCGATCCATCCATGAGGCATTTTCCTTGAGTCACCTATATGGTAAAATTCATAAAGTTCCAAAAATTGTTTTTGTTAATTCCATCCATGTATTAGCAACTTATAAATTAAGATCATGAAACATAACTGAAATTGTTCCTCAGTTAAATACCGATACCCATAAAATCAAGAGTGAAAGCATGATATTTCACAAAAATATTGAGATGCAAGGTATGAAAATATGCAATGGGATGTTATCTACTCACCAACCACCCACACCTCGAAAACAATTTTCTACTATCACCTCAATCCTTTTTCAGGACAAGCAACATCTTTGGAGATTCCAAAGAATACAGATTTTGCATCTACTTGCCAACCTCTAAATCAACAACCAACATTAAGCATTCAAGTAAGCTCACAACCAAGAGAAAAAAGCAACCAAAGAAATGCAGCTGAAATGAACAAGGACTGTCCTGACTCAAAACTCAGCTATGAAAGCAAAGTCAGCAGCTATTCAGAGATGTTTTGCTGCCATCCTTTGGATGTGTTTCAGACTCGAGGAGCAGCAGAAGAATGGCATAAACAGCGGCAGAGATGCAAGAATACAGAACCATCATGAAGGAAGAAAAGAATGAAACAGGAAGGAATTAAGTAATGCCAAAATTAATTCCTCCTCTATCCCTTATTTTTTTTGTTTTTCCAATTTAAACTCCACACCCCTATGATATTTCTAACCCAACAACTTAAACTAATTTACTTAAATTTCATTTTATTTCCCTTCAAATCTTGGGTTATTACATTCTCTTCCACTTAAGAAATTCAGTCTCCAAATTTCAAATGAATCACTTGTCAATGGAAACAAAGAGGGAGGGATATTTCTCATGCACAGTTTCCTCGGCTTCCCAAGTTGCCTCTTCCTTGGAGTAATTCCACCACACGGCTTTAACTGAAGCTATATTCTTATTCCTCAACCTTTTGACTTTCTATCCACCATGGCTACAAATTGCTCTTCAATTTTAAAACTCATGCACTAACCTTGCTATTTGGGCAAATAAGGACATTCCTTGGCATCCATTTCACCCTTACCCTATTTTATGTTGCATTAGTTCTAATCTTAAAGTCTAACTTCATCCTCTATAAGCCATTCAATAGAAGACCTAAAATGCCTCTCTCAAAACTTTGAAATCTTCATGATACTAGCTTAATAATCATTTTTGTAAATGATTCTTACCATGGATTGTTAACAATCAGTCTTTATTTCCTTATTATTAATTAATGTGATTTTGTAATTATATTGGATTTCTTGTAATTATGTTAGAAAGTTGACCATAGGAATTAGTTCCCTAATTGTTAGAGATTTGATAGGATTTTATTTCTAATTTATTTTGTTTCTTAGAATAGTTTTCTTACTTAGAATAGCTTCATTCTTTCTGTATAGATACCTTTGTACCTTGATCAAGTAATCGATACAAGAATTTCTCAATTTGTGTAATGGTATCAGAGCCAGTTCCTAGGACATCTACTTTTTTTTTTTTCAGGCTTTTCTTACCTTTTGTTTTTTACGTTGCCTTCAATATTAGTGCCTCTGTGTTTTGTGCATACCCACTCAACCCCACCACCAACACAGATCTCAAACCACGTCAATTGGCGTTTTCTCAATGACCAAACCTTGTTTGGCCTTCCCATTCACCGCCATACGCCATCATAGGTTTATCGAAGGATCCCCACACGCCAGCACATACGAGCATGTAACACATCATCTCCGAACACCTTTTTTTCCAAATCTGGTTGCCACATCTTGCCGCATCTATCCCTGGTGTTGTTCAATCATTTTGTGGTCTATGTGTACTCATTCTCCTTCTATGTGGGTTCTTTACTACTTGTTGGTTGGCACTTATCCGTTTGTTCCACAAGTTTGTTATTCCCTTATTTTTCTAGACCATGTCTGAGTCTACTGTCACCAGCCACCCTTCTGATTCAGCCATAGGCAACTCCTCTGGTCCTACGGAGTTGCAAAACATTCCCGTGACATACCAGTTGAATGAAAAGAACTCTTTAAAGTGGTCTTAATTGGTTTGCACTTTTCTAAAGGGCCGGGGCTGCTTAGTTATTTGCTTCGTACTAGTCCAAAACCCGACAATCCCAAATTTGCTGCTTGGGATGACGAGGACTATGATCATGATTTGGTTATTGTTTTCTATATCCCCTGACATCAGTAATACCTGTATGTTCCTGCGTTCGGCTTAAGAGATATGGGAGGCTATTTGGCAAACCTACTCTAAAGTTCGAGACACAGCGTAAATTTATAACATGCTCAACGAAATCCAAAGTAATTTTTCACCACTTTTTTTTCATACTACTTTTTTCTATGAAGATTTTTTTTGTTTTTTTTTAGAACATCTCAAAATTGACATAAAACTACTCTGCACATCCATCCACCCTATCAAGATATAATGCTCTTAATAATAAAAAATATTCTAAACAAGGTGGGATAAATTTTTTTTGCTAAAGGGGTAAAAAAACATAAAAAGCTCAAAAGGGGAACTATAATTTTTTGTTTTATGTCCCGTGGATCATAGGAACTCATCCATCTCATTCTCATATTTTAATACACAAATAAAACTCAAAATTATCTCAAGAAGTGGCCAAAAACTCGAGCTAATGGAGAATGTACATAAAAATAGCATGTGTAGCCTCAGGTTGGTATTTCAACTTTTCTGTCATGAATTTTGAAAAATTATAACTAATTCTAAAAAACTTAAAATCAAGCACACTATACTATTTTAGAAAGCTACAGATGTATACTTTATGCTAAAAATAATTCTAAACCACATAGGGACGTCTAGCCACTGTAAATTGATGGAATAGTAACCAAGGTCGCTTGTCACTATTAGTACTATCATTAAACTTCAAAAATTTATATTTCCCTACTTTGACATCCAATTGGGATGAACTCAGTTGCCATAGAAAGCTTATCATGTCTAATTTTATGCTTGTAAAACTTTATAAGCATTGGACACCATTTGACCATCAAATGACACGGCACAAGAAACTGACTATATGAATAGTGCATATACCAGAACAGCAGAAAAATAGTAATTTTGAAAAATCATAATTAATTCCACAAAACTCCAAATAATCTGATCTTTATCTTTTTAAAAAGCTTTAGATAAGATCTATATGCATGCCAAATTTTATGGGCAAATTCATTCATTTGATCAGATCTTAACATTAGGTTCCAAAATGGTCATTTTTGTGTCTTCAATGGGTCTCAAATGGTCCAAAACAACTTCTAAGACATCCATGGCCACTTGAGCAAGTGGGAAAGCACCAAAATGATCTACTAAAGATGTCTTAAAGGTGTACAAACCTAGATTTCACAAACTCACGCTCTCACCCCAAGGTATATGTAACACCATAAGTTCTAGCTCATCCCATGCTTTCAAATGGCATAATATCATGAATCATATTGATGTTCCATGGAAACGCTAAAGAAATAATGATTTTTTTCGCGTTGCGTCGTATCAAAAAAATTCAATTCGGTGTCACATGGACCGTGTGAGCTTATACTATACTTCCCCATATTTAATTTCATTATTTCAACTCATTTCCATCACAAAAACATGCCTACAATTCATGGAAACCGAAATGGAGCTCAAAATAGACAAGCATATTTTCGGCCAGCTTTGCTCCATTTCTTGATCTAACTTTGGAAAATCATAACTAAATCCCTAAAATTAAAACTCATGCAATCTTGGTCATTATAGAAAGCTTAGGATGTCTACTGCACACTAAAAATATGACCACATCACAACATTCATCACACAGAACGTTTGACATCCAAGAAGCTACAGACTCGCTGGCTGCCTGGGCTGTGATTCAGGTTACTGATGTAAACTTCTGAAATTCATAACTAATTCTACAAAAATCGAAATCACACAAATTCAGTCATTCTAGAAAGCTACAAATGTTAAATTGACACTAAAAATAAGTCCAAAATGAAACAGAAAGGTTTAGATATCTAGAACTGATGAAACAGTGATTGAGCTCTGGAGATGCCACTGTTACTGACAGCACAATTCACAAATTCATAACTCTCTGTTCAGACCTCCAAATGAGGTGATCTCGGTGGCCACAGAAAGCTTATGCCCTCTAGTTTATGCATATAAAATTTCATAAGCATTGGACACCATTTGGCCATTTAGTGACACGAAAATCAAATCTGCCAGTATGAACAGTGCACATACCAGAAACCATAGAAAATCCCAACTTTGAAAATTCATCAAATATTCTCTAGGTCTCTGAAAATTATGATCTTTAGCTTCCCAAAAAGCCCTTAATGAGACTTAATTGTATGCCAAATTTCAGGGAAAGACTAACTCATTTGGCCAAAAAGTGACATAGGGTTCCATTATGGTCAATTTTGGCTCCATATTGGGTACCAAAATTGCCAAATGGATTTCCTTTAGTCTTGGTGTAACACCATACATCTAGGACTCAATTCATGCAATTCCCATGCCTCATCTTATGTTTGTTCTATGGAACAATATAGTGGCATAGGGAGTTATGAATTAAAATGCATTTCTCTACGGGTAAAATTTTTCTTTCGGAGTCCCGTGGGCCATATGAATGCATCTATCACATTCTCATACTTAAATACATGAATATAGCTCATTTCCATAATCAAATTTGGTCTACAACTCGTGGAAAGCAAAGGAACACATTAAAATTCATGTTTGCATTTTCGTCCAGAATTTCCTCTTTTCTGTCACAAACTTTGGAAAATCATAACTAAATCTAGAAAAATCGAAATCATGTGTTCTTTGTCATTCTGGAAAGCTCAAGATGTCTACTTCACACTAAAAATACGTCCAAGTCACAAAATTCATCACACAGGACGTTTGACATCCAAAAAGCTACAGACTCACTGGCTGCCTGGGCTGTGATTCAGGTTACTGATGCAAACTTCTGAAATTCATAACTAATTCTATAAAAATCAAAATCACACACATTCAGTCATTCTGGGAAGCTACAAATGTTAACTTGACACTAAAAAAAAGTCCAGAATGAAACAGATAGGTTTAGATATCTGGAACTGATGAAACAGTGATTGAGCTCTGGAGATGCCACTGTTACTGACAGCAAACTTCAAAAATTCATAACTCTCTGCTTGGACCTCCAAATGAGCTGATCTCGGTGGCTACAGAAAGCTTATGACCTCTAGTTTATGAATATAAAATTTCATAAGTATTGGAAACCATTTGGCCATCGGATGACACAGAATTCAAAACTGCCAGTATGAACAGTGCACATACCAGAAACCATGGAAAATTCCAACTTTGAAAATTCATCAAATATTCTCTAGGTCTCCGAAAATTATGAACTTTAGCTTCCCAGAAAGCTATTACTGAGCCCTAATTTTATGCCAAATTTTAGGGCAAGACTAACTCATTTGGCCAAAAAGTGACATAGGGTTTCATTATGGTCAATTTTGGCTCCATATTGGGTACCAAAATTGCCAAATGGATTTCCCTTGGTCTTGGCACCTTTTGGGCAAGTTTAAAAGCTTATTTGAGACTTGTGTGAGCTGCCCAAATGGTGCCAAACCTCATGCATCTCATTTTGACCATTCAACCCACACTTATACACATAACCACCAAACTTTACATTCTCATACCATGGCATTTCATACTCAAAACATGTGCTAATGGTCATACATCATTTCCATACATCTAAACATCATATAATATCATTTTTACATTTGTCCAAGGGGTCATAGACTATTTACAATAATCATATACATCATGAAGTCTCCTTATGAATCAAAAAACCAAAAATCAAGCATAAGGATGGCAATCTTCTTTCTTCAAGGTGGTTGGCTCCCATTGCCATGTCCACTTGGTCCACCTAACATATTAGGACATTTAAGAGGAGGGAGTGAGATTCAAGAATCTCAATAGCTCATCTCCCATTCCATCACACATAATATGTGCAAGCAAGTTTCACAAATGCATGCATGGAGAAAGTAGAAATCATAGGCATTTTAAAAGCAACCTTGGCATGTGAATCAATCATACAAGACATTCAAGAGCTCACTAAGTGTTTGGATTGGCCTCACACTTCTCCTCATGGATTTTGGACTTGCCTCACCCATTCTTTGAGCACTTTGGACTCAACCATACTCTTGGGAGCCCACTTTGCTTTTGGGAGACTCTTTACTTTGTCTCAACCAAGCTCAAGGGTTCTTGGCTCATCCTCACCCAAGGGAAGAGTTCTTGGCCTCTCCACACTCAAGCAAACTCATACAAACATCATGGATTCATTTAAAACATAACATGGCATCAAGGATCATGACATGTAAAGGCATGCTAGCATACTTTTTAAAGCTTGAAAATACACATACACACATTCTAAAACAAGCTAAACACACATCCATGCATGAGAGAAGGTGGAGAGAGCTACCTTGTATACAAACATACACTTTTTCCTTAGCTTTCAAGTCTCCTCTTTTAGCCACACACCCACAAGATCGTGTCGTGCAATCTCAAATAAAACTAGGTAGCAAAATAAGTTTGTAGATAATGGTGCAACCTAGGTCATCTTTCCAAGGAGTTTATGCCTTAAATTGTTTATGGAAGAGAGTTCTAAGTATTATTAATTAGGACTTAACTTGGAGGTTTGATATGCTAGAATTTAATTGAACTAAAATTAATTGACAAGAATTAGAAATCTAAAACTAAATTCAAGTGATTAATCAAATAAATGTGATAACTAGCTTTTAATTGGATTCCCTAGAGTTCAATTATCCTTGCTCTTTTTGACTTACCAATTTTGGATCAAGTTCTTGCTCTTTAGTGCATTCTTCATAAGGTTCTTGAATAACCATCCAAGATTCAATTCATCAATTGTTCAAAGAATTTTGCAACCACAAGAAATCTTAAACAACTAATTAATTGAATTAAAAATAAGAACACACTACAATAATTTTGATTGATTTATGAAAGCTACTACACAATTCATTCAAGATGCTAATTCACCAATTAGATTAATTAATTCCTTAAGCAATTAATTTGCACAAAAGTTCCAGCTAACTAACCCAATAACCATTGCATCAATTAGCCCAAAATCAAGAGGAATTTAGAGTTCAATTGCACAGCATTAATTCTGGAATTTTTCCAAACACATGATGATAAAAAATAATTCCAAAATTCAAATCAAGTTCAATCCAAGAATTAATTCAATCCAGTAATTCCAGCAATTAAATTCCTAAACCAAAAAGCTAAACCTAGACAAATTAATGAAGGAAATAATGATAAAATCAAAAGATTGGGTAAGAGAGTTTTATCCAAATTCAATAGGAGATGTAGAGCTCAAATCTTCATCTAGGAGAATTCAATCTTCAGCTAGCCACCACAAGGAATTTAAGCTGTCATGGAGGGATCAAATGAAGGAGAATCAATCAAAGAAGCAGCCATCGAGAAAGAAAAATTCTTCTTCTTCAGCGCTGGAACTTCTCCTTTTTGTTTCTGCCGTCTCGCGTTCTCCTCCTCTCCATGTATCTCCAGTGTCTTTTTTTCTAGGTTTTATCTTCACATCCTTCTCCTTATTAATCACGTCTCTCTCCTTCTGATTTTGCACGCTGAAATCACGCAATTAATCCTCATCTTCCAGCTCAACTTCCATGTCAGCCCAAATGTAGCGTCTGGATGTGTATTTCTCCTCCCCTTTCACGTGCTTCAGCTTTAATCATTCACGTGCTCTCTTATTTGCCAATTTCCCATAGCTAATTGCATGTGAAATAAGGTGTGGGTCCCATTTATTTTCTTTTATTATAATTCACGTGCTTGCTTCTCTCTTTTACATGTATTTAACTCGAGCTTCTCTCTTCTATTTTCTATTCGTGATTTCCAGCTCCAGCGTCTTTATGCAACCAGAACGTGGCTACTCTTCGAATCATGCAGCTCTTCCACGTTGTTCTTCCTAGCTCACAGCTCGTTATTCTAGCGCTGAAAAATTACGTCCTCTTTTCCTCAACACCAGCCATGCTTCTTTTGCATTTCTGCCCAGCGTTGCTCTGCTCGTGCTGCTTCATTTGTTCCTCATTCGTTCTACGTTAGCTGCTGGTTTTGTTTGTTGCTCGAGTTGTAAGTTGCTGCCATTCCTCTTTCAAACCAGACTTTAACTTGTTGCTCCCTTCATTTAACACAGCCCTCGAATTTAGCTTCTGTTTTGTTCTGCTCTGCATGCATGGCTTTGTTTCCCTTCTTCATTCTTCACGTTGGCTACTGATTCGTGTTTTGCTTCTTCCCTGTTCACAACCACGTAAGACTCAACTCTATTCTTTAGCTGCTGTCTTCTTCCTCTTTTGATGCTTCCTCCCACGTGAAACCTGTAGCTTGTGTCTCTGTTTCTGCATGTGTGTGTTCTCTCATGGACCTTCCAAACCAGTGGCTGTTTCTCTTCATTTTCTCCTTCTTGTTTACTGTTCACGTGGCTTTCATGTTTGTCTTCAAAGCCCATTAAAATCTACACAAAAGAATGGAAAGTGTTAAGTAGGAATACCCACAAAATTATTTAAAAGGAATTCATGTAATAAAATTCAAGAATTTTACAATTTAATTCCTAAAGTGCAAAAGTGATTATTAAAATCAATTTCCATTCAATTGCATGCATTAAGCTACATTTGATTATTAAAATGACTAAGTTAAGAGGATAAAATTAGATAAAATATGTGTTTATCACACATCCACAAGTTGGTGGAGATAGTTTCACTTGGCCTAGACACAAATTATGGGAGCCGATTAAGTTCATGAAACAATTTCTAGGGCTATGCAACTTGCTTAAACCCTAGATTACTCTATAATCCCCATTATGGTCCATAAAGGCACCCAATGAAGCAACACCCCTCAAATGATCTCTAGGCCTCATTCTTTTTTTTCAAACATGATTCTTGACTCCTTTTAAGCCTCTTGGAGTCATCACATAATTAAAACAAAGGGCCTAACATTATGTTGCTTCCTTAGGTCACAATATGGAACCTAAAGCACCAACTCATTCTCTAAGCTTCCTAAATTTTTCCCAAGGTTTCCCCTCACATTCATTCATCATGTATGACTCAAAAATGGGCTTGAAACAATTTAAAACTCTCCCTAACTATGCCATCCCTACTTGGCCGGAAGTTAGAGCATAAATGGGATTTCATGGCTTCTTGATTTTTCCTTGATGGGGGAACCATTTAGGGAGGTTGTTAAGAGTTGTAGGAGGTCAAGGAAACACTTAAACAACCAAGGGAACTTATAGATTAAATCAGTTTTTACAATCCCCTTTAGTGCTCTACACTTTTCTAACTTTGAGGTTCATGACTTTCCATGGGGTTTTGTTCATTTTATGGAGGAAGAGACATATGGGGGACCTCTTAGGGATCTTAGGAGCGCATTTAAACATTCATTTAAGCCTAAGAACATTTATATAAAATCATATTTGCAAGGGAGCATTTGGATCCCTAATGATTCCATTTTGTTTCCTAATGCTCCTTTCTTGATTCTATTGGTTCATTCTTAATCCTTGCCATCTAAAACCCCTAATCCCTCCATAAATTGGACAGAAAACAGCCCCTAGGAATTGGGCTCATGGTGGTCAAATTCGTGCAAGAGGAAGGGGGAGGGAGAAACTACCAAAGAATGGAAGTTTTACCTTGTTTTCTTGCTTCCTTTGGCTTGTTCTTCCACTTGGTTAGCTTACTCCCTCAATTTTCGAAATTCCCCTCTCTGTTCGGCCCCAAAAACAGCACCAAACTCTCCATTAAAACCATAGAAAGAAAGCTTGAGAGGAGAGGAGCAAGGTTCAAGAAAGAAAGATATGGAATGTCTTAAAGTTTCTTACCTTTCTCTTGAATTTCTTCCTCCAAAATCCTCCTCCTCTTGTGCGCCTAAGGAGCTGGAGTTCTCCTCTGAAAATGGGCAGGAGCAAGTCGGTTTAGAGAGGGGGAGGCAGAACATGGCATATAAAGAAGAAGAAAGAAGTTTCTTTTAACACTTTAATGCCAATTTTGCCCTTCGTTCTTAGCATTTTCGTTTCTCCTTCGTTTTAGCTCCTTTTTGAGAACCGTCTTTTCCATCATAACAAATAGGTTCCCAAATTAATAAAATACCTTTGGAATCACTCAAATCGGAGCTAAAACCGTCCCGAACGAATCGGTCAAAGTTCGGGTCAACCGACATCGGAAAGAGTACACCAGAGGGGCTTTACTGGTCCCGGGGCTTCCCATGGTTTTTGGGGCCTTTGAGAACCCTGGGCAACTTAAAATTTCCATTTAAAAAGCCTTCCTAGGCGCTTTTCCAAAATTACACTTATTTACGAAAATGCCACTGGCCTTTCGGCAAATTTTTCGAATCGCTCCGACCCTGGTTTCTGGGCAACTCAAGGCTCAAATCCTCATTTTCTATTATTTAAAATTTTATCCAAATTTTATTTGGCCTTAAATCACTCATCTCAGGGGACTTACTTTGAAAACCTGCCCATTTCCATCGTTTACTGAAAACGGGACATTACACTTGGCACCTTTTGGGCAAGTTTAAAAGCATGTTTAAGACTTGGGGAAGTTGCCCAAATGGTCCCAAATCATTTGCATCTCATTTTGGCCTTTTTACCCTCACTTATACACATTACACCAAGCTTTTCTCAAGTGCATACATTAGCATAAACACTCGATTTATGTTCTAGAATACATACACCATACTCATTTATTTATCTATCACATAATATCATTTTTACATTTGTCCAAGGGGTCATAGACTATTTACAATAATCATATACATCATGAAGTCTCCTTATGAATCAAAAGACCAAAAATCAAGCATAAGGATGGCAATCTTCTTTCTTCAAGGTGGTTGGCTCCCATTGCCATGTCCACTTAGTCCACCTAGCATATTAGGACATTTAAGAGGAGGGAGTGAGATTCAAGAATATCAATAGCTCATCTCCCATTCTATCACACATAATATGTGCAAGCAAGTTTCACAAATGCATGCATGGAGAAAGTAGAAATCATAGGCATTTTAAAAGCAACCTTGGCATGTGAATCAATCATACAAGACATTCAAGAGCTCACTAAGTGTTTGGATTGGCCTCACACTTCTCCTCATGGATTTTGGACTTGCCTCACCCATTCTTTGAGCACTTTGGACTCAACCATACTCTTGGGAGCCCACTTTGCTTTTGGGAGACTCTTTACTTTGTCTCACCCAAGCTCAAGGGTTCTTGGCTCCTCCTCACCCAAGGGAAGAGTTCTTGGCCTCTCCACACTCAAGTAAACTCATACAAACATCATGGATTCATTTAAAACATAACATGGCATCAAGGATCATGACATGTAAAGGCATGCTAGCATACTTTTTAAAGCTTGAAAATACACATACAAGCATTCTAAAACAAGCTAAACACACATCCATGCATGAGAGAAGGTGGAGAGAGCTACCTTGTATGCAAGTACACACTTTTTCCTTAGCTTTTAAACCTCCTCTTTTAGCCACACACCCACAAGTTGGTGGAAATAGTGTCTCTTGGCCTAGACGCAAATTATGGGAGCCAATTAAGTTCATGAACCACACTCTAAGGCTACACAATGTAATGAAGCACTAGATTGCTCTATAGGCTCCATTATGGTCCATATTGGCACCTAATGAAGCAACACCCCTCAAATGATTTCTAGGCCTCATTCTTTCTTTTCAAATATGATTCTTGACTCCATTTAAGCCTCTTAGAGTCCTCACATCATCAAAACAAATGGCCTAGCACCATGTTGCTTCTTTAGGTCATATTATGGAACCTAAGACACCAAATCACTTTCCATGAGTTCTAAATTTTTTTCAAGGCCTCCCCTCATTTTCATTCATCAATTATGATTCAAGAATGACCTTAGAAAAATTTAAAACTCTCCCTAGCTATGAGAAACTCTTTAGGTCAAGGCTATGGAGCTTAATGGCCTTCATGGAGTTTGCTTGGTTTTCTTGAAGGGGGAAGCTTGTGGGGAGAATCTTTGGTGTCTCAAGAACTCATTTATACTCTAACTTAGACCTAGAAAGCATCTTACAAATTCAGAAATTGAAAGGTGCACTTGAAACCCTAGGTTTTGCATCTTGCTTTCTAATGCATTTTTCTTAGTTTTCTTTGCATATTCTTATTTCTCTCCATCAAATACCTAAGAATTACCTTTGATTTGGTTCAAAATCTGAATCCTAAGATCTGTCCAAGTGTAGGTCGAAATGGTCATGGAAGGGAGGAAGAAGACCACGTGGAAGAATTGCAAAATACCTTGTTTTCCTTGGATTTCTTTGCTTGTTCTTGCTTTCCTTGGCCTCCTTACTTGAAATTCGAACTTTCCCCTCTGTTCTCCCTTCAAAACAGCCCTCAAAACTTCAGAGACATCATGGAGAAGAAGAGGGAAAAAGAGGAGAAGAAAGTGGAGGAGAGAAAGCATGAAAAACAAGCAAAATTCCATACCTAAAGTCTTGAATCTTTCCTCCTTCTTCCCTTCTCTTTGTGCACGACTCTCCAAAGGATTTGCTTCTGATTTAGGGCTGGAAATTCTGAAGTGAATGAAGGAGAGTGTGAGGTGCCACCTATATATAGCTAGGGTAAAGTGACTTTTTTTAAAAATTCCCATTTTGCCCTTCATACTTTGCCTTTTTGTTTCTCCTTTGTTTTAGCTCCTTTTTGAGAACCGTCTTTTTCATCATAATAAATAGGTTCCCAATTTAATAAAAATGGCTTTGGAATCACTCAAATCGGAGCTAAAACCCTTCCAAACGAATCGGTCAAAATTCGGGTCAATCGACATTGGAAAACTTACACCGGAGGGTCTTTACCGGTCCCGGGGCTTCCCATAGTTTTTGGGGCCTCTGAGAACCCTGGGCAACTCAAAATTTCCATTTAAAAAGCCCTCCTAGGTGCTTTTCCAAAATTACACTTATTTATGAAAATGTCACTGGCCTTTCGGCATATTTTTCAAATCACTCCGACCTCGGTTTCTGGGCAACTCAAGGCTCAAATCCTCATTTTTTATTATTTAACATTTTATCCAAATTTTATTTGGCCTTGAATCACTCATCTCAGGGGACTTACTTTGAAAGCGTGCCCATTTCCATCGTTTAATGAAAACGGGACATTACAGTATACACAAGAATACATAAGCTAGTTTTTGCCATTCAATGTCCAAAAATTTGCTATATCATACATATGGCATCAACTCTCATACATAGACAATATATCCATATATTTACATGTGTTCATGAGGTCATACATCATATATAACATTATATTACATCATATGCCATTCACATGACTACAAAATAGGCAAAACCACATACTTTGTTGTTAATCTCCTTCCTTTTATGCTTAGTGGCTTACATTTCTTGGCTCACTTGGTCCACCTGGTCATGTTAGACAAATGGGGAGGAAGGGATGAGATTTTAGGAATTCCAATAGCTCTTCTCCCTTTCAACCATATATAAAAAATACAAATCCAAACCTAAAAATGTATGCATGGATATCATGGAATATATAATCATTCATAGAATATTTCTAGCATTCAAGAAGTCATATAAAATATACATAGGCTTGCCAAGCAAGTGGTTTAGCTTCACCCAATCTCTTTGGAGATTTTGGACTTGCCTTACCCATTTTCTAAAAAGCTTTTGACTAAGCCTTACTCTTGGGAGACTTTGGCTTTATCTCAACCATTCTTAGGGACTTTTGGCTCATCCTCACCCTTGCTAGGAGACTTTTGGCTTCACCACACTCAAGCAAATCAAAGCAATTTCACAAAGCATCATTTGAATGCATAACATAACATCATGGTATCATAGCATTTGGACATTTGCTAAAACATTTTTCATGGCTCAAAACATACATGCACACATTCAAAGACAAGATAAATGTCTACTTATAGATGAGAGAAAAAAGAGAAAGCTACTTTTGTTACAACAACACACTTTTCCTTTTGAAAAGCTTCCTCTCCCACAACCACACACTCACAAGAAGGTTGAACTTGTTTCCTTTAACCTAAACACATAATATGGAAGCCAATTACACTCTTGGAACAAAATCTAAAGCTATACATTCATTAGAAAAGCTAGATGGTTCTTATGGCTCTTTTATGGTTTCATAATACACATAATGAAGCAACCTTAGGAAAACATGATCTTGACTCTATTCTTTCCATCCATCTAAAGTTTTTGACTCCTTTTAAACCTCTTGAAATCATCACACAATTAATTTCAGAAGCCTAGTTGGGTGTTACTTCTTTAAGCTATAATATGGAACCTATAACTACATCTCACTATCCATGGCTTCTAAAATTTTTCCAAAACTTTCTCTCATCCTTTCCAATCATATATGACTCAAAATCAAGTTTGAAACAAATTGAAACTACCCCTTGGTGCTCCATCTAGCCTAGGGTGAGGCTATGCTTCAAGGAGGCACCAAGTGAGTTTGCTTTGTTTTCTTGATGAAAGATGCATGTGAAAGCTTCTTAGGGATCTCTAGAGCTCAATCAAACACTCATTTTGGCTTAGAAACTCTTGCATCAAAATAGAATTTTAAGGGAACACTTAAAAACCCTAACTTTGCTATCTTGAAATCTAATTATTTTTGATTGTTTCCTTTGCATATTCTTATTCTGTTGAGAATTTTCGGGATGTGTAGTGGAAAATTAAAACCATGAATCCCTTCTCATGGATCCATCAATGTTGTTTAAATCGAGTAGATCTAGAAATATTTACCTTTTTCTGTCGGATCTTAGGAACTGATTTACAGATCTGCTCCCTCTACCAGTATCCACATGAATGGATGCTCAACTCGAATGGCATGTTAGCGCCTCTTACCAACGTTTGTACACATTCTTAGTAAAGAAGACGCTCTCCTCTCCCTCTCTCTCTAGGCATCCGTATAGTGTCCGTACACTTTCTCTCTCTCAAGCGTACGTACGCTTTCTATCTTTAGGATTTTTCTTTAATTCTATAATTCTAGGAAACCCAAGCTTCCTACCTTTTTATAAAGGTATCTTATTAGAGTTTTAGATATATTTGATTAATTTAAAATACATTATTATAAATCAAATCAAATTTGAATTAAATAGATTAGTTTAAATTTAAGTCTATCTAATAGATTTAAACTTTAAATAATTATTTAATATAAATTTAGAACTTAATTCAAATTCAATTTATCTCATAAATTAAATTTAAATTATCATATTAGTTTAAATTTAAATCTATTATATAGATTTAAATTTAAAACTAATTGATTTAAATTAATTAAAGGATATATATATATATTTCGAATATATAAATATATATTTTTTTAATTTTATAAATTATATATATATATATATATATCAAATATATATATTTATTTATTTATAAAATTCTTCCACCCTAAATTGAACGTAACATTTATTGAATTTAGACGTAATTTTAAATTTAATAAATTTAGACATTTTAGCTCGAGTTGACTCGTTCTTGTGTGCGACCCTATAGATCCATATGACGTTAGCAGTAGGCTACTAACACTATTTGACCTACAAGTCACAAGCGGTCTCTAGCAAGACATTGACTACCTAAATCATATAGGGATCGATGATCTGATGCAACCTGTCATATAACCTTATCACATCCCTTTTGTCACACGATATCTTGATCAAGTATAAGGCATGAAAATGTCATCCTCATCTTACTTAATCGTCACTTTCTCAATCTACGTGTAGACTAATAGTACAAATAAAAACCCTTCCATTCGAGCACGGCCATATATTTTTCAATCTCACTCATCGAAGGGCCCAGAGATATCTCTCTATTAATCGGAGGGACAAATCCTATCTTAACCACTCATCTTCTTCTACATGAATTCCACTATACCTGATCATAGCCTTTATGATCACCCAATTAAAGATGACTTTTGACTATGTCAAAAAATAGTGTTCCTCATGTTGGGAACTATGGTGATCTCAAGTCTAAGGGCTCAGTGATACTATTATATATGAGATATGCTTATGACTCAATCCATGTAGCTATTTCATAATGGGTCGATCCAGCATCTTGTTCCCTAACAAGTGCCTATGATTTTGATTTGTATCTTTATACATGACTAACACATAATTATTAATCAAAATTATACTAGTCTTAGTTCATCATCATTCCCACAATAATGATCGATTAAGGATATTTAGAATAATCAATATAATTTATCCAAGGATATTATTATATAGAACATGCAAAAAATATAATAATAATGTAATAAAAAAACTCTTATTTCTTAATAAAGTACAATATTTGCAATACAATGATTGGCCTAGGGCACAATCCCCAACAATCTCCTCCCTCATTTTCCTAAGATTCATCCTTGGTTTGGTTAGAAATTCAACGCCTTAGGGCTAGTCATAGGTGGGACGAAATGCTCAAGAGGAAGAACAAGAAGAAGTAAACATTAAAGTAGCAAAATACCTTGGATTCTTGGCTTTCCTTGCTTGTTCTTCACTTTAGTTGGCTTCTGCTTTCCAAACTCAAAAATTTCCTCCTTGGTCTAACCTCAAAATAGACACAAAAACTTTAATAAAACCATAAGAAAGAAGGGAAGATGGAGGAGAAGGATTTTGCTAAAGAGAAACTAAGAAAATCCATGAAAAATCATACCCTTTCTTTGCTTTTTCTCTTCCCTTTCTTCTTTCCCTTGTGTGCCTCACTGCCTTGCTTCTTTCTCTAGTTTAGTGCAGAAATAAAATGTGCTAAATGAAAGGAAGAGTGGGGCATGGTCATATATATAGGTAGGGTTCAAGACTTGCTTCCAAAAATTCTAATTTTGTCCCTTAATCTTGGTATTTTCATTTCTTGTTCATTTTAGCTCTTTTTTGTGAACCATATTTTTTATCATAAAATTTAGGTCCTCAATCTTATAAAATGCCTTTAGAGTTACTCAAATTGGAGCTAAAACCTTCCAGAACGAAAGGGTTAAATTTTGGGTCAATTGATATTAGAAAATATACACAAGAGGGATTTTAATTGTTTCAGGGCTTCTCATGGTTTTCAAAACCTCTGAAAATCCTAGAGAATTCAAAATTTTCATTTAAAAAGTCCTCCTGTAAGAATTCCAAAATTTGCACAAAATTACGAAAATGCTATTATATTATGTAACTATTTTATTAATTTTCATCTGGTTATTTTAGCCTTTGTTTCAAGGTACCTCCACCCTCCTAATTTCATTATTTAATATCTAGATTATCATTCTAATTTTTTTAGGCCTTAACCAATTCATTTCAAAGGATTTACTTTGAAAATGTATCTGTTTCTGTCGTTTTAACGAAAATTAGATATTACAAGAACAAATGATAAAAACATAGGGGGAATAACTATTTGGCTCAATCTATAATAAAAGAAGAGAAGAAAGGATGCCTTAATCATCTTTATAAATATTTGAGCAAATGTAGTTTTAATTTAGAATCAAAATAAGTTCTAGAGTGAACATCATGATAGGCAAATGCTCTTACACGAAAAAAACAATACAAGGCCCAAATTCCTCACAAGTTAAAAACTACCACATATAATCTATTAAAATCAAATTCATTGCCAATTTACTTAAATTCCAGAAAACAAAATTGATTTTTAATCACATTAAAATACTTCTAAACTTAAATTGTTTCAACTTGAATTTTTTTTTAAGGAAACCTAAAAATTGCAAGAAAAATAAGAAATTAACAGAAATATTAAGAAAAAAGACCAAACCAAAAAGAGAGCAGAATGATTCCTCCTCCCAACACTTAATATTTATATTGTCCCCAATCTAATAGTAATCTAATTCACCAATTAAAGAGAAAATAAGAAAGGAAAAGAGGAGAGAAAGAAATACAACTTAGTGGTTCAAGTGTATGAAGCATTGTAAAGATGTAGCTCCTTCACTATCTACTCTTGAAATCCCTCAAAAAAATGTTTAAGCCGTTGTCCATTCATCGTGAAGCACTTGTTGGTTGACTCATTCATAATCTCAATTGCAACATAAGAAAAAACATGAGTGACCATAAATGGACTAATCCATTTAAAACATAACTTACTGGATATTAGCTTTAAACAAGAATTGTAATGACCCTAATTTCTAATCGCAGTGATTATGCTTAATTGAATGGTTAATAATCATAAATCAAAACCTTAAGTCAATATAATTAATTATATTAGGAAAAATAGTGAAAAAATTTGAACCTTGATATTATTAGGATCATTAGCTAAACAACTATAATTAATTGAATCCTCACATGATCATGATTATCAATTAAGATAATGGATTCATCCTACTATTGGTTTACCCACAAAAACCTCTTATGAATATTCCCAAGTCATTGCACAATATTATCATAGCAAATCTCAAGGTCTCTAAGTCAAAAATAAGAGTTTGGGAACTTTTGCCATGGCTTAGACCTTTCCCGTCGCAGCTAAGTTACTAGAACCTAAAACTCAAGTTTCATATCTTGCGCTGTGGCCTAAGATTTTTGCATTATGGCAAAGTTGCTCTCAGGTTCAACCTCACATTCTCGCAAATCTATTGCTACGGTGAGTCGAACCCTCACTGCGACGCCCTACTTGGAACTCGACAAAAAGACACCCTAGAACCTACTGTAGCAATTTTCCTGATTTGTGTTGCAGTGGGCTATACTTGCGTCGTGGTGAGACTAGCTACTGAGACACTCATCGCCTAATTCCCTCGACCTATGTTGTGGTGGAACATGTTGCGCCACAGTGAGGTTACTCTTTGTTACCCTCCTTGGGCAACATTTTCATTTTGCGCCATGGTCAAACACCTTGAGCCACGGTGCTCCTCACTTTTGTTAGACTTCTAGCTACAAGTCAGCCATTTTACCTGCAATGTAAACCTATTCTGCTCCATTTTTTCTCTAAGTTTCATCTAATACACTCCAACTCTCCATCGATCAATACTAAAAGGCCATTCTACCTTTATTTGTGAGGTTCCATTGGCTTTCATCTACCTTATTTATCCAGCTAACCTATCATTACTAGTTCAAGACTTAAGTGTTGATTCTTACTCATTTAACTACCATGTATTAACAAATTCATGAATTAATGATAGGAAGGATTCATAAGTTACCAACATCTATCATTTAAATACATATTCTAAGTAGAGGTTCCATACATCACTAGTTTAGGTTAGCATATAATGTATCACATGATTCCATTTCCAAATAGCAAATCATATCATAGGATCAACAAAGTTCATAGCAAGTGTTATAAGTTCATACATCCAATACCAATTTAACATGAGGCCTAACTCCTCAATAGATATATCCTAAGTAATCAAAATACAAAGTCCTACACTTGGCAATATAATTACATGATGATACTATACAAGAGAAATACAAAATTTCACATCTACTCTACTTAGCTTAGTCTAAATGTAGCCTTCCCCACACATGGTTGAAGCTCATGGATTTTCATCCAATTGCTTCCCCTTATCCTTACTCGAAAAGCCTTCACCTAAAAGCATTATCCCATTAAATAGGATGAGATGCAAATCTTAGTAACCAAAGGCAAATTCCATTTATATATTCTAATTTAATTAACATATATGCATGAATTAAAATGAGTATAAAAAATTATATTAGTCATATTAGCAAATAAAATAATTAGGCTATTAGTAACCACTATCCCATATTAGTAATCACAAATCCACATGTTAAAGGCCAATAATATCGAGAGAGGCCCATCCACAGCACCTGCTCCCTAATAACCACAACCAAGACTCAGTGCATTTGAAGTCTGATCATAACTCGATGCCCGATCAAAGCACATGCACGGGCAGCAGCTACACCATAGCTCCACTATTGATTCACAAGGTCTAATCACAATATAACAGACAGCCAACTAATTCATTTAGTATTCAAAATCATACATGTACAATAGATATAAAATTAAAATGGATATATGCATAGAATTTAATGTAAACCCCATTTACCTCACTTAATTAAGTCAAGTTATGCAATCCAAAGTATATCTCCAGATTCTAAAAGTCTTATATCAAATCAAAGCATATTTTTAGATGATAATTATAACATAAATCAAACTTTATAAGATCTAACCATTATAAGCCACCTAGGAAACACTTACCTAACAACCAAAAGACTTTAAATTTGGATTTTGTCTTCTCTACACTAGAAACTTTCAAGATATCACCTTAAGTTATGGACATTTTCATATAGAAATAGAATTCATATAATAATTCAGCTATTAGAGTTTCTAACTAGTAGTAAAGGCATCAAAATAAGGAGTTTACACTTACCCAATATTCCTTCTAGCCTCAACCTCCAAAAATCCTCTAAGAAATCATCAAATAATCCATATCAAAATTTAGGTATGGTAAAAATGCTCCAAATGAAAAACTAATCAAGTTAAAATGGAGAGGAAGAGGATGGGGTCAAGTTATATAATACTCACCTTGGCTAAGTCTTGGTCTAGATAGGCAAAATAGGGCCAAGAAAGTGGTGGGAAATCTAACCTTCAAGAGATCTCCGAATTCGCTTCTTATGTTTCTTGTGTGTTTTGTTTCTGCAGAATGGTGGAAGGGGTTAAATATGTTTAGGGTTTAGATAGGTTTGGGCTAACCTAAAGGTCCAAAATCTAAATGGGTTGAGACCTATACTTTGTTGGGCCTTGGATTCTAGGGTTTATAAGAGTTAAATAAGAGTTGGGCTAAGGTGAAAAGGGTCCAATAACATATTAGGTCTGCACAAATGAATATTGGGCCTCCATTAGTCTTTATCCATGACCTACTTAAGTTAATTATGGGCTTAAATTAAGTTTTAACCTAATTGAATCTTAAATTTACATTAATTATTTATTTCTCCTTAAACTCCTATTTACAAACTTGATTAATTATTCCATAATAATAATTATTAATTAATTCAAATCCATGATTAACACTTTAATTAGTTTTTGGGTGTTACAAGAATTGTAGAGGATGACTCTTTCACCAGCTTTCAATCATCTTGTCATGCACGACCTTAGTTTTCTCGTAAATTTTAAAATTTTTATAGGCTTCCAACTGAATCTCTTTAAACTCTTGAATTTGCAATTTTCTTTGACAGCTAGCTTAAGGTAGATCCATGTTATACTTCTTTACTGCTCAATAGGCTTTATTCTCAATCTCAAATGGTAAGTGACATGCTTTACCAAAAACCAACCTATAAAGTGACATGCCTATAAGAGTTTTATAGGTAGTGTGGTAAGCCTATAATGTATCTTCTAATCTTTTGCTCAAATCCTTTTTGTTAAGTTGCATTGTCTTCTCCGTAATTTGTTTTATCTTCCTATTTGAAACCTCTATTTGACTGTTTGTTTATGGATGGTAGAGGGTGCCTACTTTATAGAGCATACCATACTTGCGAAAGAGGGCTTGCATGTTTTTGTTATAAAAGTGGGAGCCTTGATCACTGATGATTGCTTTAGGTAATCGAACCCATAGAAAATATAAGATCTAATAGAGTCCACAACAAGAAAAGAATCATCAGTCCTGGTGGCTTTTGCTTCCACCCACTTTGAAACACAATTAATAGCTAAAAGAATATACATGAAACCAAAAGAAACAGGAAATGGTCCCATGAAGTTAATACCCCAAATGTTAAATATCTCATAAAACAACAATGGTTGTTAAGGCATTTCATTTCTACAAGAAATATTACCTGTCTATTGGCATCATGTATAGTTCTTCCAAAAAGCATATGCATCCCTAAATAAGGTGGGCCAAAATAGTCTAGAATCTAGAACCTTCCTATTAGTATGCTGAGGACTAAAATAGGCACCACATGTAAGTGTATGATAACAATGCAAAATAGATGTAAACTCAAGGTCAGGAACACATCTCCAATTAATCTGGTCACTACACATGCAACATAAGTAAAGGTCACCCCAAACATAATATTTTGCCTCAGTCTTTAATTTATTAATTTGGTTCTTTTTAAAATAAACATGCAATTCAAAAGCAACTAAGAAATTTACCATATCTACATACCAAGGATCTTTACCATGTAACGAGTACAACTATTCATATGGAAAACTATCCCTGATAGTAGATGAATTTGAAAAGTGAGATATTCTACTTCAATGATCAGCCACAAATTTTCTATTCTACTTTTATCTCTGATTTCTATGTCAATTTCTTGTAGAAGTAGCATCCACCTAATGAGTCTCGATTTTGCATTAGGCTTCTTAAGTAGGAACTTTAAAACTACATGATCAGAATAAACAATAACTTTAAAACTTAACAAATAAGAACAAAACTTATCTAAAGCAAAAACAACAGCTAAAAGCTCCTTTTCAGCAGTTATATAGTTAGCTTGAGCCTCATCTAAGGTGTGGGATGCATAAGAAATCACATGAGACTTTTTGTTTATCCTTTGGGAAAGAATTGCACCCATAGCAAAGTTGGATGCATTACACATCAATTCAAATGAAAACTCCTAATTAGGAGGTTGGATGATAGGTGGGGTGGTTAGCCTTCTTTTCAACTTATCAAATGCTAATATGCATGACTCATCAAAATTAAAATTTACATCCTTTTGAATAAGTCTAGACAATGGTAGAGAAATCTTGCTAAAGTCCTTGATAAATAGCTTGTTAAAACATGCATGGCCAAGAAAAGAACGTATTTCCTGCATACAAATAGGGTAAGGTAAAGAAGTAGTCACATCTAATTTAGCTCTATTAACTTCAATGCCATTTTTAGAAACCACATAGCCTAAAACAATTTCTTATTCTACCATAAAATGACATTTTTCAAAATTTAAAATTAGATTTTTCTCAATGCATTTTTCTAAAACCATTCCTAAACTCATCAAATAGTCATTAAAGGAGGTATCATAAATAGTAAAGTCATCCATAAAAATTTCCATGCAATGTTCAAGGAAATAAGAAAAGATGCTCACCATACATCGCTGAAATGTGCCTGGAGCGTTACAAAGTCCAAACAGCATTCTCCTATATGTAAAGGTACCAAATGGGTAAGTAAATGTAGTCTCTCCTGGTCCTCTAACGTGATATGACTCTGAAAGTAACCAAAAAAACCATTTAAGAAGTAATAATGAGATTTGCTTGTCAATCTTTCTAACATTTGATCAATGAAAGGAAGAGAAAAATGATTCTTTCTAATAACCTAATTTAGCTTTTTCTAATTAATCTAGACTCTCTAACTATTCTAAACTCTCATAGGAATAAGCTCATTCTTCTCATTGGGCAGCACAGTGATGCCGATCTTCTTGGGGACTACCTTACTAAACTCACCTAATTGTTGTCAGATATAGGGTAAATAATACCAGTTGAAAGTAATTTACTTACATCTTTCTTTACGACATCTAAGATCGTGGGATTGAATCTTCTCTATGGTTGCCTCACTAGTTTAGCTCCTTCTTCTAATAAAACTCTATGCATATACGTGGAAGGGCTAATCCTTGAAATATTTGCCAATGTCTAACCTATTACTTTTTGTTTTCCTTTAACAATTCTAACAACCTCATTTCATAATTTGGTGGAAGGGTTTTTGCTATTATTACTATTAATTTGTTTTCTTCTTCCAAGAAAGCATATTTGAGATTGTCAGGTAAAGGTTTGAGTTCAAATATAGGTGGTTGTTGTATAAAAGGTACTAATCTATGTGGATTTAAATGTATAGTAGCCTCCACTTGTTCATTTTTCTTAACAAAGGAAACAATATCAAATAAATTGATAGAATTGGGATCAAAATCAAAAGTAGAACTAGAAGCAGAATTAGAATCAGAATCAAAATTCAAGATCCATCAGAACATGTAGTACATTTATTAAGTCTATTATAACATTTTGAACATTGAATTGCATTTATAAATTCAATAATATCAAGAAGTTTAGTATTCATGTCCACACAAGCATCAGCAACTAACAAGTAGATCATATTTACATGCAACATGGAGTGTTCTTCTGAAGGGTGTTTCATGGCATCAAGAATATTAAAATGAGAAAGATCACCACCAAATTCCATTAATAAAGTACCATCATACACATTAATTATCATTTTAGCAGTTTTCAAAAATAGTCTACCTAGAATCAGTGGTGTATATCCATGTATATTGTCATCCTCCATATTCAGAACATAAAAATCAATAGGAAAAATTAAATCTTTTACCCTTACTAGAACATCTTCAAGTACTCTACAAGGTAGGCTGTGCTTCTATTTACTAATTGAATCACCACTCTCGTAGGCTTCAATTTTCTACTCTGTGTAGAGGAATATACAAACTTAGGCATTACATTAATGGAAGCTCTTAAATCTAACATAGCATTATTAAATTGTATATTTCCTATTGTGCAAGGAATGGTGAATGTGCTAGGATCTTTTCATTTAGTGGGCATAGCTGGTTGAATTAAAGTTGATACGTTTCTCTCTATGCTAACTTTCTCATTCCCTTTCAACTTATTCTTGTGTATACAGTCCTTAAGAAACTTGCATATTTTGGAATCTATTTGATTACTTCTAAGAAAGGGATATTGACTTCTACTTTTCTAAATGTCTTCATAATTTCCCTATCCAATTCAGCTTTTGCAAATTTCTTAGACTATATAGTTCGATTGGGGAATGGAAGGGGTTTAGTGTATATGGAATCCTCTCCCTTTTTGTGATGTTCTTGCTTTAGATTAAAGGGGGCTATTGTTCTCTGTCACTTTCTTTTTCTTGCAACTCTTCTGTTAGTGGTGTAATGGGCCTATTTACTTGCTTACTGCTCCTCAAAGTTATTGCACTGATATTGCCTCTCAGGTTGGTCATAAGCTGACGAGCTATAAAGGTAATTGGCCAGAACCTTGACTTCTCAACTCATTAATATTTGTTGCAAGTTGGCCAATTTGGGTCTCCAAACTCTAGATTGTCGTCTCTGTTTGCTACTGAAATTGGATTGTATTTGTTACCAATTGCTTTATTATATCTTTTAGATTTGGTTCTAACTTGTTTATCTATTGCATGGGTTGTCTTAAAGGCTATTGGTTGCTTGGGCTAGGAGCATTGAATTTATGTTGCTGCTGTTATTAGTTAAACCCACTGCCATATCTCAAATTCGAATGATCTCTCCATCTGGGATTGTATGATGCTGTATAAGGGTTGTATCTATTTTGTTACTATTGTAAAGGTCTACTAGGGAAGATGACAACATATGATTCTGTATTATCTTACAACTAGGGACATTAATATGTGGCATGTGTGGTTAACAAACCAATACCACATAAAGGCACAAGGAGGAGTTAAGATTATCTTTGCCCAAGTGCTAACTGTCTGACTATGGAAGCCAACTTCTTAAGTTTATTTTATTATCTTTGCCTAAGTGCTAGCTATTTGACCATGGAAGCTAACTTCTTAAGTTTATTTTTCTATTCTTTGTTGATCTATATGAGTGGCATAGATTTTGTTTGCACCTTTGGTGAGTGTGTTTATTCTAGTGCCAAATTGTTGTGTATTTTGTGCCATATGCGCAATGAAGTCTTTGACAGTAGCTAGGGTTTTGTTAACCAATGCTCCATCTATAACTGCATCAAGCATACTTTTGTCTATGAGTAGCAAGCCTTTATAAAAGTAATGAATTATAAGTTCGTCACTGATCTAATGGTGAGGACAGCTTACACACAGTTTCTTAAACCTCTCTCAGTACTCATGCAGTGTTTCTCCATTTATTTGTCTAATACCACTAATGTCTTTTTGAATGGTAGCAATTCTCGAGGCAAGAAAGAAATTTTCTAGAAATAACCTCTTCAATTCATTCCATCAAGTGATGGCTTGAGGTTAAAGATAATAGAGCTAATTTTTAGCCTCCCCATCAACGAGAAGGGGAATGCCCTAAGCTTGATGTGCTCCTCTAAAACTCTTTATGGCTTTATGGTGGAACAAACCACATGGAACTCCTTGAGATGCTTGTGAGGATCCTTACCTATAGGACCATGAAACTTTGGAAGAAAATGTATTAATCCAGATTTAAGCTTAAAAGTAGCATCAGGTTTAAGATATTGAATACATAGTAGTTGGTAATTAACATAAGGTGCAGCTAATTCCCTAAGAGTCATATCATTATTCTTGTTACTAGCTGTCTACTACTTTAATCAAAATTCTAATTCAGTTCACAATTACTTCACATGTTATCTATTGTCTCAAAAACCAACCCAGTAATTACAACTTCTTTAATTTTATGGTTTCTAAGTTGTGTATGAAAATTTCTATCAATCTCTGGATCAAATTCAACCAAATTTTTATTGGAGAATCTTGTCATACACCAAGAATGAAATAAAATGAAAGAAACAACCAAAAAGTATCAAGAAAAATCAAAATAAATTAAAAAAATAAAAAATGCTAAAAATTAAAGGAAAAAAAAAACTAAAAATTGAAAAGTGGTCTAAACAATAAAATTTGGTCAAAAAGTGGCCTAACTTATAGCATAGCTGCAACTTTGATTCCTCACAATACCTAAAACCTATATACTAAATTTCAACTCAATTGGAGTTGGTCACCTTTGACATTGATATTGCCCAAAATAGTCAAAAAACACTAAAAAAACACCAAAAATTTACTATAAACACTAAATTAAAAATATAAAATTAAAATTGAAACTAAAGAATTTTCTATTCTAATTGATTATGATCAGTTGGCTCACCAAAATTTTGATAAAGAAAATATTGTTTACTCACAATTGTCAAATTGGCCAAACTTAGTGAATTTTAGCTGGTTTGCAGTATATTGCCTGTTAAGTTGTCTCCCACGGAGCTGTTAATCAAATTAATTAGTTTAGAAAGCAAGAATATAAAATTGCAATGATTGGGAGTTTGTATATAAATTTGTACTGATTAAGCTAAAAAGTAAATCAATTATCGAAAACAAAATGAACTAAAAATCATTCTAAGTGAAACGTAACCAATTTAGAATTCTTCTTCTGATATTTCCCTATTCTTGTCACTTAAAAATACCTCTAGTTTGATTTTTAATCCTCTTGCTATTTCTTGTTTATATTCCTAAACTATCATTCAAGATTTTAATTGGTTTGTATTGCTAATCAAAACGTAACTGCACTTCAATTAACAACATGAAGTCAAACTATTTTGCACTTGACTAGAGACATATGCAAAATCCTAATGTAGTTTATAATGAATTTATTTGATTAATCAACCAACTGAATCAAAACATGTTCTCAGATAGCCTAAACAAATCATAATTCATGCAACAAAAATCATTTAACCTGAATGATATAAATTACACAAAAACGAAATACTTTTAAAATTTAAATCCAAACCAAAGCTTTATACAATCATGGACTCAAGTTTGTATCTGGTTCAGACTTTGGATTGATCACTAAGAAAATTAAAAAACCATAGAAAAACAAAATCAAGAATGAGATGAAAACAAAATCAGTCAAGTTAGGTGTGTGTTCTCTAGTGACATCTTCTCATCCTTTTATAGATGATGTTGCCTTCTTCTCCAAGAAAGATCCAAGGGCTAAGATGTGTTGAGTGCATCCAATGGTCTAGAATTTTTCACATTAAAAAAATCCAATATTAATTTTGAAGTAACAAAGCCTACATCTTTGGCCCAATAAGAAAATATCCAAATCCTTTTCATGGCTCATTTAACTTGTAAAACACAAATAAAACTAATTAGGCCTCTATTGGAAAAATATAATAAAAATGCGATTAAAATCCATTAATATAAATTTAGTCCACTTAATATAAAATAAATCCAAAGTCATCAAATTAGCCATACTGATTTATTATTAAGACTAAATATGAGGAATATAAAATACGATAATGTCGAAATATCAATTACCAAGCACAATGATTAAAGAACTAGGAGTATTAATGTCAAGATAGAGCTTATACAAACCGTCATTCGAAGAAATTTTTTTAATAGAAATAAAATTTTTCATTAAATTAAAAACATCCATAAATATTTAATGAAAATCCCAATGGAACAAGTTTATAAATTAAAATAAGATTCTTAAAAAACCTTGGAACATAAAAGGTTTATTTAAGATCCAATGGAAATCTAAAAGATAAAATGATCCTATAAGTTCCTATTATTTCCATATTTGAGCGAATGCAATTTCCTAAAAACCTTTATGCTCACTAGGACTTAATCTTCTATAGTTGAAGAAATCTTGCATTGTATTAGCAATGGGGATTTAGACCTAATATTAATCTACCATGTGTCATGATAAACTTAAATAAGATTCAAAATGCATAAGAAATAAGAGTATATCTTTTCTTTCCAACTAGGGCTTTCAACTCGAACAATCATTCCTATGTGCCCCTTTTTCTTATAAAAGAAGCAACAGGCTACCATTTTAACAGGAGCGATGTCCTTCTCATTACCTTTTTCCTTATAGTTTATTTCTTGGAGCTAATAACTAAATGAGTCTCATACAAAACCCATCACCTTCCATAATAAGTCTATTTTCCTCTTACTCACACATGACTAGCAATTTATTCATTGTCTTTTCTTTATGTGTGTTGTAGGTATCTTGAATGACCCATATTGTGGATGCAATGAATTGAGGATCAATTACACCAAGAATGAGTCAAAGAACATTATCCCAAAAGGCTTCACTTAAGCCACAATGTCTTTCTATAACACCTTAGACAATATTAAACTAAACTATTACACTTTTACAAACAATAAAGTCCTTGCAAAAGCATAATTATCAAAACATTAGAAATTTGAACCAATTACAACCTTTATATTTGCCAATATGTTTGAACTAAAACTTGGTTATAAATCTCCGAAGGGCTTTTTGAAATAAAAAAACTATCCATCATCTTCCTAATGCCACTAAGGACCTTTAAAACTCCCTATAAGACTATTGAAAAGCTTGATATATAACAGTTAAAAAAGGTGGTTGGCTTTAGGACAAGCAATTGACGGCTTCCTTAAGAGCAATCAACTAGTTAAAGGCTTCCCAGTCAACTAATATCTTATAGAGCAAATTATTTTTTTGTTGGCCATGATAATCAACTAGTCTTTAGCACCTGGTCAACTAGTTGTTTACAAAATATAGCTTATGCATTTTAAAACCTAGCCAGTCAATTGCTTGCCTTAGATGGTCAACTAGTTATGTAAGAACCAATAAGCTAAATTCAGAAAAGGGGGAAAACACCACTTTCTCTAACTTTGCCTAATAGTTTGGGGATCTTATACACCAAAGATCACCAAATTTGGCAAGTATGTACATCTATAGATAGTTTAAAAGCATTATGGTCAAGGGGGTGTTATATTGTATCATTAAATTAATTAATTTAGGATTTATTGAAGGTTTTATATTAAATATTTATTATGGTCAAGGGGGTGTTATCTGTATATGGTTTATTTGTTAGTTATTTTTAGTTTTTATTATTCTAGGAAATATTAAAGTTTAATTTGTAAAATAGGAAATTCATGCGGGGGGGAAAATAAGATAAGTGAGCTATTATATTTTATTTTAATTGGGTTTAGATGATAATAAGAAAAATAAATAAAAGACATAATACTTTGGTCTAATTAAAATGAATAAATAAAAAGCCCAATATCAATGGTCAAATGTATTCATGGCATCATATAGAAACATAAGCATGTATAAGAAATTAAACATGAATTCATAACAAATATGAATGGAATTGAACCTCAGTTACCTAAAATGGCATCTATTAGCTCTTAATTAGCTATCAACATTTTCAAAGAAACAACACAAGCCTAAAATAACCATGAATAACTACCATAAACCCATCAATCCAAAGGAAGCCTTAATCCTTCAACCAATTATGCCACAAACCATAAAAACTTAAGTTACCCAAGCTTTGTAGAGTTCAAAAACATTGATTTAGCTCACTCTTCCAAGCCAATGCAAATAAGTCATCATTGTTTTTGAATTTTCGCATATACACATAGTATCACACAAAAATCAACCTCTAAAGTGAAATTTGAGCAAAATAACTTCATATATAGGAGGGAGAAACTTACCCAATACTTGCTTAAACTTCTTTCTTCACTTCTTCACCAAAATCCCATAAAAGATCCCAAATCTTCCAACTTAGGGTTTCACAAACCATCACCAATCCATGAGTTGTTTGATTTAAAAGAAAAAGAAGAATGAGTGGAACATTTTTCTCTTCACTTATTTAAGCCAAATCTCGCATCTTATCTTCATATCAGACCTTTGAAATTTGCAACTTAAGCTCTTTCCTTCTCTACTTTTTCATTTTGTCCAACACCTCCCACTCTCTCTTTTGTGTTTTTCTTAAGTGGTTGACCAAAAAATGAAGGGTGTTAGGGTTTAACATAGTGTTTTAAGTGAATTGGGTCATGGGTTATAGGCTTTGGGTCCTTGGGTATTTAGGTCAAGTGGGCCTCTGCTCAGTCCCTCTAATTTAGGCTTTACGAGTTAGGTTCTTGGATCTATACTTCAAGAAAAAGTAAGTCTCATGCTAAAATTATTTTTCCAATTTAATTTAATATAATTTAATGAATAAGAGATTTCTAATTAATTTTCTTATGGTACTTTTTTAAATTTCTCAAATTAATTAATTAAACCCAAAAAAAATTATTAGTATCCTTTGTGATTCCTTAAAACCTTTGTCCCCCTGGACAAATTTATGAAATACAATTTTCTTTATTATTTCACACTAAATCCCTATTTTTCTTGTATTAATATAGAACCCATAAATAAAATTTATTTATTTTTGGCAAAACTCCTAATTAAATTATTTTTCCTTAATAACTCTTAATTTAATTATTTTCCCCCAAATTCCTAATTTAGCTATTTTTCCTCATTAATCCCTAATTTGACTTATTTCTTCTCCATAATTTATATTAATTAATTTTAGTTTGTTACAAGAATTAGTCAAGGTGAGTGAAGGAACAATTAATCTACTCCTTCTAAGATTTTTTTTTTGAGGAACTGATTGGAATTTGAATTGGGTGATGTTAGTTTTTCAAGGTTGAAGAAGCATAATGATTTGACTTTCTTGAAGGTTATTTGGATTCTTATAGATATAATTTCTACTTTATGTGTAACACCATAATTTCTAGCTCATCTCATGCCTTTAAATGACTTAATATCATGAATCATGTAAGCTTCCAATGAAAAAGGTAATAACATAAGGAATATTTTTGTGCTGCGTTGTGTATAAAAATTTCATTCCGTGTCACGTGGACCATGGGAGCTCATACCATACATTTTCATATTTAATTATATGAATACAACTCATTTGGATCATAAAATGTGGCCCACAACTCATGGAACTCAAAGAAAAACTTAAAATAGGCATATTAAATTTCAGCCAGAATTTGCTCTTTGTCTGCTCAAACTTTGGAAAATCATAACTAATTCTAAAAAAAAAATTGAAATCATGCCTTCTTAGTCATTATAAAAATCTATGATGTCTACTTTATACTAAAAATATGTCTAGACCATAACATCCACCATAGAGGATGTTTGATATCCAAAAAGGTCTAGAGGTCAAACTATCACTGATGCTATTGTAGATTTCTGCAACAAAACTTTGAAAATGTCCAATTAATTCCAAAAAAATCTAATCCATGCAAATGATACTAATATGGAAAGCTATAGATGTTAGTTAGAGGGAAAAAGTAGCTTTGGACCAGCTCAGGCAACCCAGACCTCGGAATTCAATGGAACAGTAACTGTGGTCGGGTAAGGGTCCTGATGCTGGATAGAATCTTCAAAACTTCATATCTCTATCTCTAGATCTCCAAATGAGGTGCTTCTAGTTGTTATGAGTCACTGTGAATGTTTAGTTTCTTTGTACAAAATTTTGTGGCAATCGGACATCATTTGAGCTCTATGTGATAGATTTTATTTTCAGACCAAATGAATAGTGCAGCAAACCAAAATCAGAAAAATTGTCAACTTTAAAAATTCATCAAATATTCTATAGAGCTCCAAAAATTATGGTCTTTAGCTTCCTAAAAAGCTATCAACAACCTTTAATTGCATGCCAAATCTCAAATCAAGAAGAGCTCATATGGCTAAAAAGTGATATAGGATTCCATTATAGTCAATTTTAGCTCCATATGAGGTACCAAAGTAACCAAATGGCTTTCCCTAGGGTTTGGCACCTTTTGGGCAAGTCTAAAAGCATGATTAAGACTTGTATAAGCTGCCCAAATGGTCCCAAATTCTATGCATCTCATTTTGGCCATTTCATCCACACATATGCATATTTCCATAAAGCCATTCATGAAGCTAATGTGTCATCATATACTCAATTCATATTCTAGTGGCTACATAACATATTCTCTCATTTATACATGGAAAAATGTCATAATTACACATGTCTAAGAGGTCATAGACCATATACATCAAAGGGGTTACAACATTTGACACAATTATGGCATTAAAGAACTAAAAACTTTGCATTTCATTACCAAACTCTTTCCTTCAAGGTAATTGGCTTCCATCACCTTGTCCACTTGGTCCACCTAGCATGTGAGATCATTGGAGAGGAAGGAATGAAATTCAAAGAATCCCAATAGCTCATCTCCCATTCAATCATACATAATATATGCAAAACAAGTCTTGAAAATGCATGCATGGATATCATAGAAGTCATGAACATTCAAGAAGCAAGCTTGGCATGTGAATAAATCATACAAGATATTCAAGAGCTCACCAAGTGGATGGATTGGCCTCACACTTTTCCTCATAGATTTTGGACTTGCCTCACTCATTCTTTAAGAGATTCTTGGATTCAACCATATTCTTGGAACCCCACTTTGCTTTTGGGAGACTTTTTGCTTTGTCTCAACCAATTTCAAGGGTTCTTGGCTCATTTTCACCATGGTTAAGAGTTCTTGGTCTCACTATACTCAAGTAAGCTCAAACAAACATCATACATTCATTTGAAAACATAATATGTCATCATGAAATCATGGCATATAAAATCATGTTAGCATACTTTTCATGGCTTGAAAATATACATACACACATTCTAAGACAAGCTAAACACATATCGATGCATGAGAGAAGGTGGAGAGAGCTACCTTGTACACAATCACACACTTTTTCTCTTGAAACTCCCTCCCTTGCTTCGGCCACACACCCACAAACTTGTGATGATGGTTTCTCTTGGCCTAGATACAATTTATGGAAACCAATTAGGTTCATGAAATAATTTCTAATGTCACACAACTTGCTTAGACACTAGGTTATTCTATAAACCCTATTATGATCCATAATTGTACCTAATGAAGCAATACCCCTCAATTCATTTCTAGGCTCCATTCTTTCCTTTCAAATATGATTCTTGACTCCTTTTAGGCCTCTTGGAGTCATCACACAATTAAAACAAAGAGCCTAACAACATGTTGCTTCTTTAGGCCATAATATGGAACCTAAAACACTAACTCATTTTCTATGGGTTCTAAATTTTTTCAAGGCCTCCCCTCATATTCATTCATCAAATATGACTCAAGAATAGCCTTAGAAAAATTTAAAACTCTCCTTAGCTACCCCAACCGTGTTTGGCCGAGACATAGGGCTTCCTTGGCCTCTTTAGAATTTTCTTTATTTTCTTGAAGGAGGAAGCATGTGAGGAGCATCTTAGGGATCTTAGGAGCTCATTTAAACTCTTAATTAGGCCTAAGAATTATCATATGAAATTAGATTTTGGAAGGTGCATACAAAACCCTAGAATTTGTATCTTGAAATCTAATAGTTTATTGATAATTCCTTTTGCATATTCTTAATCTCCACACCCTTTTTTCTTAGATTCATGCTTGGTTCTACCTAAAAATTATCTCCTCCTAGGGTTTTCTCAAGTGGGGTGAAATGGTGGAGAAGGGAACCAAATATGACAACCATAGGAAGAGAAATTACCTTATTTTTTTGCTTTTTCTCACTTGAATCTTGTGTTCTTTGAGCTCCTCTCTTTAAATCCGAATTTTCCCTTGAATTTATCCCTTGAATCAGATTTATAAACTCCATTTTAATCAAAGGAAATAAAGGAGAAGGGAGGAGAGGAGGTGTGGATGAAGAAAAGCATGAAAACTACCACGGAAACATATCTTAAGCATGGATTTTCTCCTCCTTTTCCTCTCCCCTTGGTGCACCACTCTCCTAGTGTTTTTCTTCTGATTTGGGGCAGAATAATCTGAAGCTAAGTGAGGGAGAGTGTGAGGCACCACCTATTTATAAGGGAGGAAGAAACACTTTTTCAAAAATTCCAATTTTGCCATTCATTTTTGGTATTTTTGTTTTTTCTTCGTTTTAGCTCCTTTTTTAGAATTGTTTTTTCCATTATAAAATTTAGATTCCCAATTTAGTAAAATGCCTTTGGAATCACTCAAATCAGAGCTAAAAAATTCCTAAATGAATTAGTCAAAGTTCAGGTCAACCGACATTAGAAAACGTCCACTGAAGGGGTTTTAACTGTCCCGGGGGCTCCCATGGTTTTCAGGGCCTCTAAGAATCCTGAAGAATTCAAAAATTTCATTTAAAAAGTCCTCCTATGTGAATTCCAAAATTTGTTCAAAATTATGAAAATGCCATTACATTTTGTAAACTTTTTGTAAGAAATTGTTTCTTTATTCTAGCTCCATTTTTCTTTCCTTTTGTCCTTGGAATTCTCATTTTTAGAAGTATAGAATGCTTCCTAATTTTTTTAGGATCTTAACTACATCATTTCGAGGGACTTTCTTTTATATCCAGTGAGTTTCGTTCATTGATGGAGAAACCATACGTTAGTTTCTTATGTTTTCTCTCGTTTTCAGAGAACAGGATGTTACATTATGTACTAGTTTATATTAATTTAATAAGTGTTAAAATATTTAATTTATATCAAATAAATTATAGTGGGCATAAGATGTTTAATAAAATTCCTAAGAGACTTGAAAATGGGTTAAATGGTACATTAAGATATAATTTATTTTCTATAATTTTTCTGTTATATGCTTGATAAATTAAATTGGTTAATGGAAGTGTTCTTAATTGATTTGACATGGTAGGAAGATATTAATGTGTAAGTGTGTAAAGTGGCATGTAGTGGTGGAGGATTAGCTTAAAGAACTTGGTTAATTGGTAAGTATGAGTCGTGTTAGTTTAATTAGTGAATTATGTTTTATTGGTTTGAAATGCTATGTAATATTTTCAAACTTATGCTCATGATGATGCTATGTTATGTTACTTTTAGGTAAATGTCCAAGGGAAGGAAATATTGTCATACCATTAAAAATGATAAAAAATTTTCATGTCATGCTTTTCATTTAATGACAATGATTTAAATTCACACTTTTGGCAGCGGAAATAATCGTCATTAAAAGCCTCAAATAACCCAATTGTACACAAATAAAGATTTTCATCATTTTATTCTCCAAATTCATGCCAAACAAATTTGTTATACTTAGAATATCATAAAAAGAAGAATAAATTTCATGGGTTAGTTCATATGCAAGATTTGATTGCTTTAATATATAATAGAGGCTACACTTTGAAAAATTATATTTTGAACTACATAATTCCAATTTATGCAAACTCAGTGGCCACAAAAAACTTATAATGACAATTATCTACTATAAAAATTTTAGGCCAAAGCTAGTTCATTTGGTCCCTCAAAATCTACGAAAATAGAAGCTATCATATGAACAATACACTAATAAATCTTATTATACCATCAAAGAAGAAGAACATATTCTATACCATATCATGCTTATAACATCGGTTTCTTATCTTTATTACTTTTAGCAATTGAAAATACTGACATTAAAGGCCCAATTTTTTTAAATAAGCATAATTATAGAACTTTAGCTTAGAAATTTTAAGATTCATACTAAACAAGTTTGTTTAGCATGAAATATCATAAAAAGAACCATGAATTTTGGATCTTGAAGCATGTGCATCAAATGGTTATGACTACACACTTTTATATAGGTTCTCATTTTAGACATAAATTTCAAAAATTCATATCTTGAGTTAGGAAACTCCAATTTGCACAAATTAGGACTCTATGGAAAGCTCAAGACATGAACTACATAATGTAAAAATTTCAAGCCAAAACAAGTTCATTTGGGCCACGAAAAACGAATAGAATAGTAACTTTTATTTTTCTCAGACCTAAACCAGAATGCTAATTTTGATAATGTATATCTTTGGCTACATAACTCCATTTTATGCAAACTTAGTGGCTATGGAAAGCTTATAATGCCAACTATATGTCTAAAAATTTTGTGAGCATTAGAGTTCATTTGTCTCTTAAATACATAAAAAAACCAAATCTGATCATATGAATAATGCGTTGTAAATTCTACAATTTTTAGCCAACTTTAAAAAATTATAATAAATTCCACGGAGTTCTAAAAATTATGTTCTTTAACTCTATGAAAAGCTTTAAATAGGTTCTAAATGCCTACCAAATTTCATTAAAAATTTGCTCATTTGGTCAAACTTTGGTTCTGGTGTAAAAGATGGCTCAAAAGGGTGCAACTTGGGATCCAAATGGTTCAGAATGGACACCTTCCACTCATATGACCATTTGAGTATGTTTCAAACATAAAACATAGCACATATACCTGATTTATCATGTCTTAAACCTTATGCAATTCAAACTCATTCATCCACTTGCCATCAATATACACATGATGTAGCTCACACATGGTCAAATCTCATAATCCTACACATTTACATTCAAAAATGACATTTACATCATATTCTCATACTTTTACACTTGTGGGAATGATTACATTACAAAAATATCGTATACAACCTCTTATGTGCACATATCATATAAAAACTTAAACTATTGTCAAAGTAATGCCATTCATGCTTTTTGGTCTCCATCATTGGCTCCTTAAAAATTTCCTAGACATATTCAGAAGTAATATAGAGGAGAGTGAGATTCTATGAATCCTAATAGCTCATTCTCCCTTCAAGCACACTTACAAGGCATATTTTCATGTCAAAGTGTAACAACCGGGAAAAAAGGGAAAAGGAAAAGAAAGTAGGAAGTAGAGAATTTTTGAAATTTAGAAAATTCCCTAAGTCTGCTCGCAATAGCGAGAAATGATCTCGCTGTAGTGAGAGTGCCTTCTCGCAATAGCGAACGTGATTCTAGCTATAGCGAGTGCTGGCATTCTATACAAAAATCAGGGGCTGCTCGCTGTAGCGTATGCCATAGCGAAAGTGGGGGTCTGGAACTAACACGAGTTCGCCATAGCGAAGGTTAAACCTCGCCATAGCGAAAGGAACTGATACGTGCTCGCCATAGCGAAAGTTAAACCTCGCCATAGCAAAGGTAGCTAATACGAGCTCGCCATAGCGAAGGTTAATTTTCGCCGTAGCGAGGGTCAGTTCGGAAAAGAGTAAAAGGAGAGAATGTGACTCCTTTAAACGACCCAACTCATTCTTTCTCTCATATTTGCCCTAGATTTCGACCCAAGGAGAGAAAAGAGGCATGGAGAGTGAGAGAGACCAAGAGAAGGAGGAAGAGCAAAGGAAAGGTAAGTAAGTTCCTCTCATTTCTACTTAGAATCTTGATCTCCTCTCTTTGCCCTCTCTTTCTATGGTTTTGTTTGTGAGACTAGTTGATTTTGGGCATGGGTCAGAAGAGAGAAAGTAGAAAAAATGTAACAACTGGGAAAAAGAAAAGGGAAAGAAAGTAGAAAGTTGGAAATTTTTGAAATCCAGAATTCTTGCTAAGTCTTCTCGCAATAGCGAGAAATGGCCCCGCTGTAGTGAGAGTGCCTTCTCGCCATAGCGAACGTGATTCTAGCTATAGCGAGTGCGGACAGCAGCCCATACAGAAACCAGGGGGCAGCTCACTGTAGCGTACGCCATAGCGAAAGTGAGGTCTAGAACTAACGCGAGTTTGCCATAGCGAAGGTCAAATCTTGCCATAGCGAAGGGAACTTATACGAGCTCGCCGTAGTGAAGGTTACACCTCGCCATAGCGAAGCCAGATAACACGAGCTCGCCATAGCGAAGGTTAATTTTTTCCGTAGCGAGGGTCAGTCCAGAAGAGAGTAAAAGGCGAGAAATTGACAACATTACACGACCCAACTCATTCTTTCTCTCATTTTTGCCCTAGACTTCGACCCAAGGAGAGAAAAAGGCGTGGAGTAAGAGAAATCAAGAAAAGGAGGAAGAGCAAAGGAAAGGTAAGCAAGTTCCTCTCATTTCTTCTTAGAAATCTGATCTCCTCTCTTTGCCCTTTCTTTCTATGGTTTTGTTTGTGAGATTAGTGAGTTTCTGAGCATGGGTCAGAAGAGGGAAAAGTGGAAAACACCCTTGAATCTACTTGTTTTCTTTGAAAATGTTGTTTCCACTACTTTAAGAGCTTGAGAGAGAGGAAGAGTTGATGGCATTCTAGAAAGAGAGAGAGAACCTCTAGGTTTTGGTATGTTAGAAGAGTTTGATCTGAAGGTTACATTCTAGAGAGTAATTCTATGTTCTTGATTGTGCCTAGGCTCAAGTAAAGCACCTCCATCAAGGTGTGAGTGTGAACCTAAGAAGGGAGAAAAGAAATTGAAAGGGAAGGCTTGTGTTGGCTGATAAGGTAGCTCTCTTTCCACTTTTTCTTGTTGCATTCTTGGATGTAATAGTCATTGTATGTTTATGTATATGCTTATTGTATGGAATATGCCATATGCTATTGCTTTGATGCATTGATGCCAATGTGCTTGTGTGATGGATTGTGAGAATTGCTCGGGTGAGGTAGTACCGAAAGTCCCTTGAGATGGGTGAGGTGAAGCCGAAAGTCCCTTGAGATGGGTGAGACAAGGCCAAAAGTCTCATAACCGAGTGAGGCTAAGTCAAAAGTCCTTAAACTCAGGTGAGGCCATCCAAAAGTCCCTAAACTCGGGTGAGGCTAGACCAAAAGTCCCTAGAGCCCATTTTTGGCATTGTTGTGATTTCCATAGCATGTACAACGTGTGTTGGATGTTTGAGAATGGCTAAATGCTTATTCACATGCTTTGACTTGTTATATGCCTTGATTGTTTACTTGAATAAATGCATGAGCTACTGAGATTCCCTGAATCTCACCCCTTCCCCTCCTAACTTAATATGCTAGGTGGAGCTCAAGGAGAACCGAGTGCACACCAAGGAGCCTAGAAGCATGTGTAGTTAGATGTTAGCTTTGTTTTGACTATTTTGATGTAATTATGATGTAAAGAGGTGCCAAAATGAATATGCACCTTCTATTTTTGAGATGTACATATTGTAGCAAGTGTAAAAGCATGAATATATGATGTACAAACTATGCATAGAGCCAAATTAATGGAAATGTGGGTTTTGCCCCTTTTGATGAATGAATGAGATAGTGTATTTTTGGCCGTAGCATAGTGAATTTGGAATCTATGATGATTTGGACCACATGGACATGTTATATAAACTATTTTTATGCCTTTAAAAGTGTCCACGAGTGGCTAGAATGTGTGAAAGTCCATATGGACCCATTTTGGACCTTTTGGGTGCCAAAACCAGTAATTTTGTGAGCTCCGTCAAAGTATGACTAGATGAGCTCCTCTTGCCATGAAATTTGGCATGCCTCTAGAGTTTGTAGAGAGCTTCTTGAGAAGCTAAAGTGGGTAATATTTGGAGGTATAGAGAATATTTGGTGAATTGTTGAAGTTAGGAAAATTCCATGAATTGGTCATGTACTATTCCTATAGGTCAGAAATGAAATCCATGTCATACATAGACCAAACGGTGGCCAAATATCATGAAATTTTATACACATAAACTAGAAAACGAAAGTGAGCTATATCAACTAGAATTACCTAAATCGGAGGTCTGTAGAGAGAGAATGAACCTTTTGAAGTTCTATATCAGTATTAGGGAGCCCATCTGACCGCCGTTACTGTTCCATCAGTTTCCAGGGTGTAGGGGCTATTGAACTGATCTGGACTTATTTTTTTCCTCTAGTAGATATCTGTAGCTTTCCAAATTGGTATAGTGTGACCAGATTAGATTTTTATGGATTTAGTTATGAATTTTCGAAAGTCATGACAGTAAGGTGCACTAGAAACAGTGACAGCCAGACCTCCTTCCCATTTTCAATGTCAAACATGGCCCAAACCCAGAGATTTTGATTGGAAATTATTTTTAGTGAAATGTTAACACTTAGATCTTTCTATAGAGCTAAATTTTACTAGATTCTCATTTTTATATAATTAGTTATGATTTTCCAAAGTTAGAGCCAAAATATGACTTTTGGGCACAAGTGAGGAAAATGCATTTTTCTGGTTTTTGGCTCTATACCCGTGGCTTATGGCTTGTTTTATGCTATGTATGAGTTGTATAAGTGGAGTGTGAGTAAAGAATGTGAATGATGGGTTCACAGGACCCACGGGGCAGATAATGAGTGTATGAAACCCCGCTTTATAGCATGAAAATGCCACGGATTGGTATTGGTTCTTTGGAAATCATATGGAACCGAGCCCAGTGAGAGGTTAGATAGCGGTAGTAGATTAAGGTGTTACAAAAAACACCCTTGAATCTCTTTGGTTTCCTTGAAAATGTTATTTTCACTATCATGAGAGCTTGAGAGAGAGGAAGAATTGATGGCATTCTAGAGAGAGAGAGAGAGGAAGAACCTCTAGGTTCTGGTATGTTAGGAGAGTTTGCTCTAAAGATTACATTCTAAGAGAGTAATTTCAGGCTCTTGATTGTGTCTAGGCTCAAGTGAAGCACCTCCATTAAGGTGTGATTGTGAACTTAAGAAGGGAGAAGAGGAATTGAAAGGAAAAGCTAGTGTTGGCTCATAAGGTAGCTCTCCTCCCACTCTTTCTTGTTGCATTCTTGGATGTAATAGTCATTGTATGTTTATGTATATGCTTATTGTGTGGAATATGCCATATGCTATTGCTTTGATGCATTGATGCCAATGTGCTTGTGTGTTGGATTGTGAGAATTGCTTGGGTGAGGTAGTGCCGAAAGTCCCTTGAGATGGGTGAGGTAGAGCCGAAAGTCCCTTGAGATGGGTGAGACAAGGCCAAAAGTCTCATAGCCGAGTGAGGCCAAGTCAAAAGTCCCTAAACTCGAGTGAGGCAATCCAAAAGTCCCTAAATTCAGGTGAGGCTAGACCAAAAGTCCCTAGAGCCCATTTTTGGCATTGTTGTGATTTCCATAGCATGTACAACATGTATTATGTGACTGAAAATGGTTGGATGCCAAATTACATGCTTTGACTTGTTATATGCCTTGATTGCTTACTTGATTGAGTGCATGAGCTACTGAGATTCCATGAATCTCACCCCTTCCCCTCCCAACTTAACATGCTAGGTGGAGCTCAAGGAGAAGCAAGTGCACACCAAGGAGCCTAGAAGCATGCTTAGCTAGACTTTAGCTTTATTTTGGTTATTTTGTTATAAAGTGGTGCCAAATGAATATGCACCCACTATTTTTGAGATGCAAATGTTGTAGCAATTGTAAATGCATGAATCTATGATGCACAAACTATGTAGAGAGCCAAATTAATGGAAATGAGGGTTTTGCCCCTTTTGTTGAATGTATGTGATAGTGCATTTTTGGCCGTAGCATAGTAAGTTTGGAATGTATGTTGATTTGGACCACTTGGACATGTTATATAGACTATTGTTATGCTTTTAAACTTTTCCATGAGTGGCTAGAACATGTGAGAGGCCATTTGGACCCATTTTGGACCTTTTGGGTGCCAAAACCGGTAAATTTGTGAGCTCCATCAAAGTATGACCAGATGAGCTCTTCTTGCCATGAAATTTGGCATGCCTCTAGAGTTTGTAGAAAGATTTCCAAGAAGCTGAAGTTGGTAATATTCAGAGGTCTAGAGAATATTTGGTGAATTGTTGAAATTAGGAAAATGTGAGGGTTTGGTCATGTACTGTTCCCATAGGTCAGAAATGAAATCCATGTCATATATAGACCAAATGGTGGCCAACTGTCATGAAATTTTATACACATAAACTAGAAAAATATAGTAACCTATGCCAACTAGAATCACCTAAATCTGAGGTCTGTAGAGAGAGAACAAACCTTCTGAAATTCCATATCAGCATCAGGGAGCCCACCCGACCTCCGGTACTGTTCTATCAGTTTTCGGGGTGTAAGGGCTACTGAACTGATCTGAACTTATTTTTCTCCTTTATTAGACATCTGTAACTTTTCAAATTGGTATAGTGTGCCCAGATTGGATTATTTTGGATTTAGTTACAAATTTTCAAAGTTCATGACAGTAAACTGGGCTAGAAACAGAGACAGCCGGACCTTTGTCTGATTTTTGATGTCAAACATAATCCAAATGCTGAGATTATGATTGGAAACTATTTTTAGTGTAGAGTTAACACTTAGATATTTCTAGAGAGCTAAAGTCTACTAGATTCTCATTTTCTATAATTAGTTATGATTTTCCAAAGTTAGAGCCAAAATATGACTTTTGGGCACAAGTGAGAAAATGCATTTTTCTAATTTTTGGCTCCATACCCGTGGCTTATGGCTTGTTTTATACTATGTATGAGTTGTATAAATAGATTATGAGTAGAGAATATGAATGATGGGTTCACAGGACCCACGGGGTAGATAATGAGTGTATAAAACCCCGTTTCATAGCATGAAAATGCCACGGATTGGTATGGTTTCTTTGAAAATCATATGGAATTGAGCCCAGAGGGAGGCTAGATAGAGTTAGTATATTAAGGTGTTACACAAAGAGAGCAAGTATGCATAATATATATGCAAATATCAAATATAACCAAATACATGAAATCATATGGATTTATCAATTTAAAAATAAGCTATAGGGACTTTTGGTCTAATTTCACCCAATTATTTGAGACTTTTGGATTCGTTTCACCCACTTTTAGAGACTTTTGACTTAATCTCACTCACATTTGAGACTTTTGTCCTTGTGCCATCCAAGTTTAGGGACTTTTGGTTTCACCTTACCCAATTCAAGAGACTTTTAGCACGATCTCATCTATTAAGAGCCATTCCAAATTTCAAATGCATTTAATGTCACATAATTGCATAAAGCCATCAGGCCAATAGCAACAAGCATAGTTCATAATCTATACACACACACAAGCAATCATTGACACTTAAACAACCAATATAAGCATATAAAAATGGATAAAGAGCTACCTTACTCAAGAAATACAAAATTTCTCTTTGGACTCTTAGTTCACCCTTTTGGCCTCACATCTACGCTTGGGAGAAGCTTTACTTGCTTGGCCTAGACACATCAAGAAAGACATAAAAATATCAATGAAACTATCTTTGGACTCAAGTAAGCCTTACATAAGCTAACTCTAGATTTAGGTTTCCATATGATTCTATTTAGTGGTATGATGAAGCAACCTATATAATTCAATATCTTGGCTCTAATTTTTCTCCCAATATAAGTTATATGACTCCAATTAAACTCATTAAAGTCATCACAAACTCAATTCAATGAGTATAATATCAAGTTATTTCTTTACTCTTAAAATTTCACTTTTCAAAATAAAGCTTCTAAATTCAAACCAATAGTTCCTTTTGTATTTATAATTCATATATATACCATTTCTAATGTTAGAATAAAAAAACTCTCTTGAGGTGTCCTAAATTGTTCTTAGCTGAGACACCCTTTTGGTTCGCTTCCTTGGAGTTTTATTTAATTCTCTTAGGGAAATGGCACCTATGAAGTTTCCTTAATCTCTTTTTAACTCAATCATATTCTTACATGGATTGAATTATCATTTTAAAGCTTCATATTTCCTAAGGTGCAAGTAAAGGCTTAGGTTTCATAACTTGCAACCAATAGCTTCCTATTTGATTCTTTTAGTTCTTTATTAATCCCTATGCTTCAAAACCCTATTTCCTATCAAGTTTAAGCCAAAACCAAGCTTCTTTTATATTTCTCTTGGTCTAGCCGAAATGAAGAAGCCATGGAAAAACCAAGCAAAACAAATTTTACATGGAAAACATACCTTGTTTAATTCCTTACTAAATGGTGTTTCTTATACTTCCAAAGTTTCCTTCAAGTTCTTCTTTTTCTCTATTGAACCAACAACAAAATTCCACCATTCAAAATTCTAAAGCCATAGAAAGAGAAAGGAGAAAAAGGAGAACAACTTTTACAAAGGCAAGATAGGCAAAATTGCATGAAAAAGTACCTTTATGGGGTTTCCTTTCCCTTGCTTCTTGTTCTTTCTTTCTCCATGTTTCATGTTCTATTTCAGAGTAAGAAAGTCGATTATGGGGCTAAAGGAGGCGTGCTGGTCTAATATAAGAAGGAAAGAGTGGTTTTATAACATTTTTTAAAAAGCTCACTATGCCCCTCCACTTTAATTCCTCTGTTTGAACTAGGGATGTTCATTGGCCTGATTGGCCCTAGGGGCCCGTCCTAACCTAACCTAATTGGGTCGGGCTGAGTTGGGCGAGGCGAAAAATATAAATGGGCAGAATTTTAAACAAAACTATATCGGGTAGGGTCGAGCCATGGGCGAAGATATATTTTGTCCAACTTGCCCTAACAGTTTTTTTTTTTTAGTTAGTAATATCTTGTCATCTTATATATATATATATATATTATTTTTCTTTCATCTGATTCTCTTTACATGCTGTAACTTTCATTATCTACCTAAATCATCCCTCTTTTTTAATTATTTTTATTATTAATGTGCATGCTTACTGATATTTCTTTTGTTGAATAATGAAAATACACGTGTTTATCTAAAACTAAGTATGTTAGCATAGCTTATATTTTGCTTGATAATACCAAGCTATTTTTGTATTATTGATAAAAATATGAAGGTTCTAAAAGCCTATTGTTTTAAAGTATATGCCTATGAGTCTGCAAAAAAATATTTTTATATTACAAGTATTAGTTCATAAAAAAAAAGTCCCGGGCGGCTTTAACCCCCTAGCCCAACATAAAATCAAGCTTGTTCGGACTGAACCTGGCCACGGGCATAAAAATAAGCCTGATGTCTTAATCGGGCCAAGCATTGGACATGCTAGATGTTCAGCCTGGCCTTGCCCATGAACAACCCTAGTTTGAACTTATTTCAACTTCATTTTGAGAACCATTTTTTTCATCATGAAATTTAGGTCCTCTAGTTTACTAAAAGAATTTAGCTTCAAATTAATAGGATTTAAAACCTTATCAAATTATCTGGTCAAAGTTTTAGTCAACTAATGATCTAAATAGTATTCCAAACGGATTTTAATCATTTCGATAGTTTTTATGATTTTTTAGGCCTCTAAAAATCCTAGTGAGCTCAATTTTATCATTTAAAGCTCTCTCCTTTAAGTTTTAAAAAACTTTGTTGAAATTATAAATTTACCACTGGGCTCCAATTCACTCCATTTAGTGATTTTGGCTTTGTTTTCAGGCTATTCTTAGTTTCATAACTACTTCTTTAGATATTCTAATTAATATCTTATTCTTATTTAGCCTTAATTTGCTTTGCTTTAGGGTCCTCTTGTATCATTATATTAATTTCAATTTAGTTTTTGAAAAATAGGTTATTACAAATCCTACATAGAACAGCCAGTTTTAAAAATTTTATAATAAATTTTACAGAGCTCCAAAAGTTGTATTCTTTCACTATATGTAAAGCTCTAAATGTGTTCTAAATGCTTGCTAAATTTTAACCCAAAATTTATACATTTGGTCTGTCAATGGTTCATGGACATATTATGGCTCATTATTCTAAATGAGCCATATTATAATACTTAGACTCTCTAAAACTGAACTAAAATTAATGAAACACAAAAGGAAGGCCCTAAAATAAAATGAAATAAGGCAAAGCAAGGTTAGAATAATAATTTAGGCATCTAAAAATGAGAATATAAGGCTAAAGATAGCTCGAAACTGGAGTTAGAATGGCTAAATAAATTTAACTCAAAAGGTAATAACAAAATCATAATTTTAGAAAAAATTTTAAAAACTTAAAGGAGGAAGTTTTAAATACTGAAATAGAGTTTCCTAGGGTTCTACCCCAAAAATTATAGGAACCTTTAGAATTGTTGAAACCCTTTTGGTGTATATTTTAGACTATTAGTTGACACAAATTTTGACTGAATGATTTGAGATAGTTTTGAACCCTTGCAAAATAAAAAATAAATGTTTTTAATAAACTTGAGAGCCTAAATTTTAATTAGAAAAGAAAGTTCTAAAAAAAGAGGTAAAATGAGTCTAAACAGGAAAATTGAAATAGAAGGGCATAATGGAAATTTTTGAAAAGTTTATAAATCATCTCCTTTCCTCTTTTATTAAGTCATGCCACTTCTAGAGCCCCTTAAATGACTTCATTTGCTTCTAGTCTAACCCTCCAGGTCGCCTAAGAGTAATAGAGAAAAAGGAGAAAAACAAGCTAAGAAAGGTAAGATTTTGTTCTCTTTTCATGGTAGTTCCTTTGTCAACTTGTTTCTCTTCTTTAAGCTCTCTTTCTTAGTAATTTTAGTTCTCTAAAATGAGGGTTTTCATGGCTGAACTTTGGAAGAAGGAGAAGATTTGAGTAAACCAAGCTTTGCACCAATTCCTCCTTATGCTAAGTTTTAAGATAATGTATGAATCATGATAGGAATTGGTTCCTCCATGGCTTCTCCTCTCTCCCTATGGTTCAACCAACTTGAGCTCCACATGAAGGGAATGTGTAATACCATACTTTTTAGCTCATTTCATGCTATCCTTATACCTCATATCAATCAATACATATGAGAGGTAAGAAAATGGCATTAAAATATTGATTATTTTTGCGTTACGTCACGTATAAAAATTCTGTTCAGTGTCATGTGGACCGTATGAGCTTATACTATACTTTTTTATATTTAATTACATGTATAAAACTCATTTGCATCATAAAATCATGCCCACAACTCATGAAAACCGAAATGGATTCTAGAATATGGAGGTTTATTTTTGGCTAGATTTGGCCCATTTTCTGGCCAAACTTTGAAAAATCATAACTAATTTTAGAAAAATTGAAATCACACATTCTTGGCCATTCCAGAAAGCTATAGATAGCTAATTCACAATAAAAATATGCTCAGACCATAACATCCATCATAGAGGGCGTTTACTATCCAAAAAGATCCAAAGGTCAAACTGCCTCCTGATGCTGTCACAAATTCTGTAGCAAACTTTGAAAATGTCCAATTAATTCCAAACAAATCTAATCTAAGAAAATGATACCAATATGAAAATTTGTGGATGTTTTCTAGAGGGAAAAAATATTTTCAGACTAGCTTAGATAGCCCAAGTCTCATAATTTAATAGAATAGTAACTCAGGTCGGGTAAGGGTCCTGATACTGGATAGAATATTCAAAAATTTATATATCTCTCTCTAGACCTCCAAATGAGGTGCTTCTAGTGGGCACAAGTCACTGGGAATGCTTATTTTCTTTGTATGAAATTTTGTGGTAATTAGATATCATTTTCCCCATGAGTAATAGAATTTAATTTCAGACTAGTGCTACAGTACTAAGGACCAAAACCAGAAAAATTGTAAACTTCAACAATTCACCAAATATTCCAAAGACATCCAAAAATTACCAAATTTATCTTCCCAAAAAGCTCTCAATAAGATCTAAATTCATGCCAAATTTCAAGTCAAGAAGAGCTCATTTGGACAAAAAGTAGTATAGTCTCCTAAAATGGTAAATTTTTGCTCCATATGGGTAACCAATTTGTCCAAATGGCTTTCTTAATTGTTTGGCACCTCTTGGGCAAGTTTCAAGGCACAAATATGACTTGTAGAGACTGCCCAAGTGGTCCCAAACCCCATGCATTTTATTTTGGTCTCTCAACATCCATTTATGCATTAAACACACATGTCATTCAAGGGTCCAATAACATAATTTCATGGATTTAATACTACATATATTATACATATAGTCTATACATCATGTTACATATGCTCAAAGTTTTACAAAAATAATATGTACAATGCTTCTTGACACTCCATTACAATTTAAACTACAAATTAAACAAAGTGTAGTCATTTAGTGTTCTTGGCTTGCATTTCCTTGGCCTTGGGCACCACCTAGACATTTTAAGCATGAGAGGGAAATGGGGTTGAGATTCTAAGAATCTCAATATCTCACACACCTATTCACACCACATTCAAGGCATACATACATCAAATTTATGAATATGCAAGCATAAAGTGTGCAATAAATCTCATTTCATACCACATCAACATGTCAGGACCACTTTTATACTCTAGAAACTTTTGGTTTAGCCTCATCCCATTTTTAAGACTTTTGGATTTGCCTCACTCTTGGCCTAGGGACTTTTGACTTAGCCTCATCTATTCAAGGGACTTTTGGCCTTGTCTCACCCATGCCATGAGACTTTTGGCATCTCCTCACCTTCATCAAAGGACTTTTGGCATCACCTCACCCTTATGAGCTCTTTCCATAACCATAGTCATTCAAGAAGACACATTGGTACCAATACAATTTTAAGACATCAAGTGGCATGTTCTCAAATCACAAGAGCATATACAAGTACACAACATATACATATGCACACAAGAATGCAAGAGAATGAGGTGGAGAGCTACCTTTTAATTTATGGGAGTTTACTTTGCCAATTCCTTTCCCTCCTTGGTCTCATAAGAGCACTTAGGTGGAGTAGGATTCTCTTGACCTAGACATCACAAACATCACGCAATTACACTCTTGAAATAAGCCAAGACACAAAGTTCACTCTTAAACACACACTTGGTTCCATAATGGGCATATTGGTTCCATAAATGGTCCATTGAAGCAACTCATATCATCCAAGTTCTAGGCTCCATTTTCTTGCTATTTCTAGACTTCTTAGACTTATTTAAGGTCCTTGGAGCTATCACATATTCAATTGCACAATTGGAAGACCAAGTTGCTTCATAAGGTACCATTATGGACACCATTGTCCCATCTCCCAACTTATGGCTCCTAAATTTTTTCCAATGGTTCCTCCCATCTTCTAACATCATATAAAGTCTCAAACCAAGGTTAGAACAAATTAAAACATCCCCTAGCCTAATGAACCTAGCTTGGCCAAAATATGCACTATAATGGAGGTTCATGGACTTTGTGATTTTTCCTTGATGGGAAAGCCACTTGGGAAGGTTTCTAGGGGTCTTAGGAGCTCAAGGAAATATTCAAATAGTCAAGGAATTACTCACACAAAATCAAATTTTACAAAACCCTAAGAAAGCCTACACTTTTCTATCTTGATTTCCTTTGGGTTTTACTTGAATTTCTTGCCATATTCTTAATCCTTGCACTCTTTTTCCTAAGTTCCTCTCTTGGTTCTGCCCAAAATCCATCTCCTTCTACCACCTTAATTTGGCCAAACACATGTCAAGAAAAAGCAAAGAGGAGAAGCAATTAAACCATGCATTTACCTTGGATTTTGGCTTCCTTTCAAGACTCCTTCTCTTTGTTTCACTTCCCTTCTTGATTTTTGAAAATTCCCCTCTTGTTCTGGACTGAAAACAAAATCAAATCCCTCAAGAAGACCATATAAAGAGAGCCAAGAAGGAGAGGAAGAGGATTGGAAGAAGGAAGAGCTTAAAATTCCATGAAATTACCTAGTTTTTCCTTAGTTTTCTTCCTCTTTTTCTTCCCCTTTTGATGCACCTAAGGAGCTGCTATTTTTTTTTTGTAAATTGGGCAAAAGAAGTCGTGCTCAATAAAAGGGAGAAGATGGAAGAAAAGTGTGGAAGTGTTTAGGATATTCTAGAAGCTTTTATTTCCCATTTTACCTTTCCGTAATGGCAATTTCGTTTCAGCTTCATTTTAGCTCCTTTTAAAAATCGTCTTTTCTATCATAAAATTTAGATTCCCAATTTAATAAATTGCCTTTGAAATCACTCAATTTGGAGTTAAAACCTTACTGAACGAATCAGTTAAAGTTCGGGTCAACTGATATTGAAAAACAAACACTGGAGGGGCTTTACCAGTCCCGGGGCTTCCCATAGTTTTTAGGGCCTCTGAGAACCTTGGGCAACTCAAAACTTTCATTTAAAAAGCCCTCCTATATGGTTTTCCAAAAGTTGCACCTATTTATGAAAATGTCATTATGTTTCGTCAGTTTTCATCGTAAATTATTTCTTCATCCTAACTCCATTTTTCTTTCCATCTGAGTCTAGAATTATCATTTTTAGAAGTCTAGGACTCAACCCAAATTTTTTGGGACATTATCTAGGTCATTTCAGAGGACTTACTTTTATATGGCTCATTTTGTCGTTTTACGAAAATTACATTCTTTATAGAATGTGTTTTGCATGGAAACAAGGCAGAACCAAGGTTTTAGGGCATGAGAAAATAGATTATGCAATTAGAATGACATGAAAAGCCATGTAGAGCAAGATGGTGAAGCTAGGATTTTTATTGCAGATAGGAAGCTTTATGACTATTATGAGGTATTTTGAGCTATATGAAATTATGATTAGATAAAAGAGAAACCAAAAAATATTACTATGCATTAAAATCCTAAGAAGAAATAAAAAAACTCCATGTTGCTTTTCTATGGGTGGTGTCTCGGCCAAGTGAGAGATGGAGCACCTAAGGAGTGATTTTTGAATTCTAATGAATTTAGAGGCTTGGATATGATAAATAAATAATTATGAAACTATTGGATTAAATTTAGAAGCTCTAGAATGAAAGTTGAATTTTTAAGGCCTAAATTGAGTTAATGAAGCAAGTTAAGGCCTAAATTGAGTTAATAAAGCAAGTTGATCCTAATCCCCTCTAATCAAGCTTGTAATGATTCAAATAAATTTCTTTAGAGCTATAAAACTTGTAGCAAGCAAGAGATTAGGGTTTAGAAAATAAAAACATAAGGTTGCTTCTTGTTGGACCTAAAATAACCATAAAACCTATATTAAGCTTTTAATGGATTTAAGTGAGCATGATATGACTTAAAATAGATTCTAATGGATCATTTTGGCTTATAAATTAATGTTTATAGGCCAAACTAGTTCAAACCCACAAAATTGTGAGTGTCAAGTTAAGAAGAATCAAGATAAGTGAACCAAGAAGTGGGTTAGTGGCATTTTAAGTTTCTACAAGTCTTAAGGTAGCTTCATCTCCCATTCTTGCATACATTTGAATGTTTGAATGAGTTGAAATGCATGTGTATGTTGTTGCTTAATGCTTTTATAAGAAACATTTTATTATGTTTTTCCAATGAGCTATATGAGTAATATATGTGTATGAAGAGGCAATATGATGGCTCATAAGTCCTTTAGGCGTGAAATTGAGCACAGTAGCTCTTCTTTGGCCCTGAGTTGAGATTAGTAAAGTCTAGTAAGTTTATGATGATGTCATGGTTAGAGAATGAATGAGTTTTTATGTTATATGCTGCATTTGAATTACATAATGAATATGCATAACATCCTTGCACCACATGCATTGCGTTTACTCATAATATTTATGTATCCATTGAATTGGTTGAGATTGGCTATTTAGATTCTCCCCAAAATCTCAACCTGATGCTCCCACTAACCATTTCAGGGTCATTAAGCTAAAGTAAGGATAATGAAAAGACTTAAAGGCTATAAATGATGTGTTAGGAATGTCATTTGTATTTAATTTTGACGTATGTTCTAGTATGACATTCTTTTGTATCATTAAAGCTCATGATGTAAAATGATATAGATATTCCATATGTTATGATGAGACCATGTGTATAAGTTTGAATACTTTAATATATAGCATGTGATGGTATAAAATGAACAATTGTATAGCAAATTGCATAAGTGATACCATTATGTATATATGTAAACTTAGGTGTGAAGGGGGTCAAATTTTGATCCAAGCCCCTTTGCATGTGTTGGAATGGTTGGAAATGTCATTTAGGATGAATGAAATGTGTTCAAAGTGGAAAAATTCTATTTGGACACCAATTGGTCCAATTTGATCTAAAAAAAATAAAATAAAATGGGACCTAAATAACTCCTATATCAAAAGTGGTCTAAATGATTTAGTTTGGGTCTCAAATTTGGCATGCAATTAGGCCCTTAGCAGATATTTCTAACAAGTTAAAAATCAAAATTTTTAGAGCTCTACAGAATATTTCATAAATTTTCAAAAATAAAAAAGTTGCAGTTTGATCTCTGTACTGTTCCTATTGGTTAGTTGTGATGTTTTATGTCTTTGATGAGTCAAATGGACTCTATTGCTCATAAAATTTTATAAACATGTAGTTCAGTGGGCATTAAGTTTGCATAGATTAGAGTTGTGTAGCAAAAGTTATGTATTTTTTAAGTTGGGGTATGTGAGTTTATTGCTATTCATTCTTGTATCAGCTATTGTTCTATTAGATTTTTATAGCCCAACTGAACTTATTTTCATTTGAAAATTTTAAAGCATATAGGTCACATCTTAAACTTTCCATAGACACCTAATTTGTTCAAAACAGAGTCTTGTAGCTCTAGTTATGAATTTTTAAAGTTAGTGTATTAGACAGTCCTATGCATATTTTCTGATCTAATGAGTTGAAACAAGTTTGTTTATGAGAAATATGAGTAAAGGAAAAGAAAGAACTGAAATTGGGCCCCTATGGCTCTATTTGATATGTAAACGAGCTGATTTTTTATGTTAAATGTATAGTTTCAGTTATGGATTTTATGGTTAATGTCTAAAAATAATAGAAATGGTTGAAATGAAACTATGTATAACATATATTATGCCATGTCTCCATTTGGGCATGTTTTAAATGATAAATGCATCATGTATGGTTGGCTTAACATGTCTCAAATTCCATATAACTCAAAATAACCTCTCCACTTACCATTAAATCCACATATTTCTAAGAACTCAAGGGGTCAAATTACATGATATTATATCCTACCATCCATAAATGGTTTTTACATCATATTTTCATACTTTTAAATGTGTTAGAGTGACCATACATCAAAATACAAAATTACATCATAATATATGTAAAAGTAGGTTCAAAAACTTTATCTATTGTCAAAGTAGCTCTTATCATGCCTTTGGATCATCATTCTTGCTTCCTTGAGAGCCACCTAGTGATGGTTAGTGGAAATAAGGAAAAATGAGATTCAAAGAATCTTAATAGCTAATTCAACATTCAAGCATACATATATAGCTCACTTAAAATCCATGATGCATATATGCATGTCATACAACCATGTACAAATCATATTCATGCATTAAAAATCCCATGGCTCCATTAAGAGCAATCTCATATTCTAGGAACTTTTGGTCTAGCCTCACTTAACAATTAAGCACTTTTGGTTTAGCCTTATCCTTTTTTAGAGATTTTGACTTAGTCTTACTTACAATTGAGACTTTTGGCTTAGTTGCACCCACATTTAGGGACTTTTGGTCTTATCTCACCCATTTCAAGAGACTTTTAGCATAACCTCACCCAACAAGAGCCAAACTAATTTTGAATGCAATTAAATGCTATGTAGTTATATATAATCATCAAGAAATCAACAATACCTATAATTTACAAAAAATATATACAAGCAATCTAAAAGACTCAAGCAAATAATCATACATACACAAGAATGAAAGAAAAGCTGCCTTGTCATATAAATTCGAACAAATTCCCCTTGATCTCTTTTCTTGATTCCATAGCCCTATAGCCATCCTTGGATATGTTCTCCCTTGCTTGGCTTAGACATATCAAATAGAGCACAAAACAATCAATAGAACCATACTTTCATCTATATTAGCCTTATATAAGTCATCTAGAACTTTAGGTATACATATGGTTCAATTGAATGCCTTATGAAGCAACCCTTACAAATCAATTTCTTAGCTTCAAAACCTTACTTAATTTGAGTCATATGACTCCATTAGAACTCATTAGAGCCATCATGAGTTTGATTTAAGAAGCTTGGCACCAAGTTGCTCCTTTAAACCTAATTGAACTTTAAATTTTTACCTTTCAAACTAAAGCTTCTAAATTTAAACCAATAGTTCCTTTATTGTTTATAATTCATATATAGACTATTTATAACTTTAGAATCATCAAAACAACCTTTTAGGTGCCCAATCTTAGCCTTGGCCAAACCACCCACTACTAATTGCTTCTATGAAGTTTTGTTCAATTCCTAAGGAATTCCAAGGCTTTAAGATATCCATGATTCATATCTCATTCAATTATGATATTAAAGAGTTTAATTAACTCTCCTAAGACTTTGAATCTTCCTAGGGTCCATCTAAACCCTAAGTAAGTTATAAGCCATTCTTTAGCTCCTTTATTAATTCTAATGGCATAATATGAATCCTCACCCTTCAAAACCTTTGATTTTATCATGGTTTCATCAAACTCAAGCCCCCTTCTCATTCCTTGTATCTTGGCTGAACTAAAGAGAGACAAGAACACCAAGGAAAAGCAAGCTTTTGATATGGCACTATACCTTGTTTGAATCCTTTTTCAATGGAGATTTTTATGGTGCAATTGGTTGCTTCAAGCTCCTTCCTTCCCTTAAGTATTCAACCATCAAACTCATCTTTTCAAGAAACCAAGACCACTATTAGAAAGACCAAGAAGAGTAGAGCAAGGTTTCTAACTACCATGGTATAAGATTTGGCATATTTCCTTACCTTTTTGGCTTCTCTTTTCTCTCTCTCTCCTTCTATAATTTGGATGCCATGGCTATTGTTTCAGAAGCTCCTAAGTCAATTTGAAGGAGATGAGAAGGTGGCATAGCTATATGTCCTTGGAGGAAGATTTTTATAAGAAATTTCAAAATTCCTATTATGTCACACTACTTCAATCTTTCTGTTTAAGCTCATTTCGTATCCTTTTCAAAAATCATCTTTTCCATATGAAAATTAAGGCTCTCTATAATATCTGGTTCTCCGAAAACCAGAGAAAACGTGAGAAATGTAACGTACAATTTCTCTATCAATGAATGAAACTTACTGGATACAAAAGAAAGTCCCCCGAAATGAGATAGTTATGGTCCCAAAAAATTTGGAAGCATTCTAGACTCCTAAAAATGAGAATCCCAGGCTTAAATAGAAAGAAAAATGGAGCTAGAATGAAGAAATAATTTTTTACAAAAAACTTACGAAACGTAATAACATTTTCATAATTTTGAGTAAATTTTGAAATTCACATAGGAAGGCTTTTTAAATGAAAGTTTTGAGTTCTCTGGGGTTCTCAGAGGCCTTGAAAACTATGGAAAGTCCCAGGACAGTTAAATCCCCTCCGGTGGATGTTTTCTAACGTCAGTTGACCTTAACTTTAACCGATTTGTTCGGTAAGGTTTTAGCTCCAAATTGAGTGATTCCAAAGGAATTTTATTACATTGGGAACCTAAATTTTATAATGGAAAAGACAGTTCTAAAAAAGGAGCTAAAACGAGGCTGAAACGAAATTGCCATTACAGAAGGATAAAATTAGAATTTTTGAAGAAGTGTGTTTCTAGAAGCTCCCACACAGTTCCCCTTTCTTCTCCCATCTTCTTAAGCATGAAATTTCTACCCAAAATATAGAATATGATCTACTCTCTTAGGCTCACAAGAAGGGGAAGAAAAGGAGGAGAAAATTAAGAAAAAAGTATAGATTCTTGGTAGTTTTCTATGCTTTCTTCCATCCAAACTTCCTCTCCTCCATTCTTCTTTGTTTCCTATGATTAAAATGAAGTTTACAAATCTGTTTTAAGGGAGAAATTAAGGGGAAAATTCGGATTTGAAGAGAGGAGCTCAAAGAACACAAGATTCAAGTGAGAAAAAGCAAGAAAACAAGATAATTTCTCTTCTTATGGTTGCCATCTTTGGTTCCCTTCTCCATCATTTTTGCCCCATTTGAGAAAACCCTAGGAGGAGATGATTTTTAGGCAAAACCAAGCATGAATCTAAGGAAAAAGGGTGTGGAGATTAAGAATATGCAAAGAGAATTATAAAAAAACTATTAGATTTCAAGATGCAAATTCTAGGGTTTTGTGTACACCATGTAAAATATGACCTTATGTGATGATTCCTAGGTTTAATTAAAAGTTTAAATGAGTTTCTAAGATCCCTAAGATGCTCCCCATAAGCTTCCTCCTTCAAGAAAACAAAGCACACTCCAAGGAACCCTAAACCATGCATAGTCTTAGCTAAACCACGTTCTTATAGCTAGGGAGAGTTTTAAATTTTTCTAAGGCCATTCTTGTGTCATATTTGATAAATAAAAATGAAGAGAGTCCTTGGAAAAAATTTAGAACTCATAGAAAGTGATTTGGTGCCTTAGGTTCCATATTATGACCTAAGGAAGTAATATGATGTTAGACTCTTTGTTTTAACTGTATGATGACTCCAAGAGGTTTAAAAGGAGTCAAGAATCATATTTGAAAGGAAAGAATGGAGTTGATAACTCAAATATTCTTTATATTTTTACTCATTAATTATGGATTTTTGTAAATGAATTGATGATGTCTTGGGCTTTAGTGAATATTATTTGGATTAAGAAATAAAATATTATCTGTTGGAATTTTAATGAATAACTTGGACATTTTAATGATATTCTATTTCCTAGATGATGATTGTATTCCATGGGCCATTGATTTTGTTTATTTTGACTTAGGGCTTTTCACGTAAAAGGAAGCAGATTCATCACAGGCTCCCTTAAGTTCTCTTAACCAACTACCAGGCTAAGCATGTGAAGAATAAGCTTCCACTTCCATCTCCCCTAGCTCATGCACAAGTTATACACTCACTCGCATATTGCATCAGGTCTAGCACATCATCCACGTTGGCTCCACATTGATTCATGGCATTCATTCATTCACAAACTCACATTCAAGCACGTTCATGCAAAGGAGCACATAGTCATCATCAGATACACTCCAAAGCATAGGATCATCACTTCTTGACACCCACGAGCTTCAAGGGAATGAAAGCTAGACTCACTCAAGGCACTTACATGTATACAGCACTTGCTCACTCACTGCACTCCAAGTTGCAGCTTCAACTCACACTCATGCATTCATCCAGTAGGTTGCCACGAGTTCTACACTCACACAAGAAACACACTTATAGTAGTTAGCTCACTCAAGCATATACCATCATGTACGGGCTGGACTTCTCTCACGTCACAGCAGCTTTACATTTCATGCACACAATGCAAAAGCTACAGGGTTGGAGGATAGAACGTGGCTGAAATAGAGGAGGAAACATGAATGAAGTGCTACGGGTGGAGAGTTTTGAGTTGAATAAGAAGAGAACCAGCTGAGCAGAGCTAACATGGAAGCTTGCATGAGCTAAATCGACATGAAGAAGCTTGTGAGCAGATGCTACGGGTTAGAGAAGGAAGAATGAGCTGGGAAACATGACATGGGAAGCTTGCATGAATTTGAATATTATATTTAGCTTCAAGTGGGGTCCACATTCATATATAATAAAAGAGAAAGGAGCTGTAGGGACTTGAAATAAAAGAGGAAGCACGTGAGGAGTTAGGCATATGACTTTTAATAAGGAAGGGATTCGCACAATCATGCCATTCATACACCCCCATCTATCGTAATTGAAAAATGCAACATTCCATTCATCTCTCATGCCTTCTTCGTCCATTCCACTTTGTCCAGCAACCTCTCATCCCCCACTCCATTTCCATCCACCCAATGAAGCTTTAATTCCCCTTGAGGCTAGCTAGGAGGAAGGCCCTTGGTGCAAGCTTGAATCCATAGATGAACACAAAATTTTTGGCTAAGGATTTCTATTTTCCTACACTTTTTCTCTTTCATATATTATCTTGGTTAAGTTGTATTTGATAAAGAATTTATGTAATTATAATTAGTGGCTAGTTAGACACTAATTAGGAAGCCTTTTTATTGATTAATTAGTTGGATTAAATACTGAAATTTTCAACTTCCTACAATTATTCATGTATGCAGTCAAGGTGTTTGATGAAATGCATGTGAGAGATTGAGTGTTTAATTATTTGATTTGCGGACTCCTTGGTGTTTAGTTGGTTAATTAAACATCTTTGGATGATGATTCAGAGGATAATTAATCATTTAATCAATCAAATTGGGTGTTCATTGATCTTAAAGACAAGAATTAATGATTTAATGCGGGGTTGAGGTTTTAATTCAATATAAGATTGTTAATCTCTTGATTCTTGTGTGGTAACTCAAGATACACTTGCCGTGGACACAGTTGGGGACTTTTAGACTAGAATTAATCACAATTGGATTAGGATAAGGATAATGGATATCAAAGGACGAATCCAAAGCTAGTCACGAGCCCATTATCAACCATAATTCATCCAATTAGGTAGAAATTAGGAAATTTATTTCAATTTAGTTTTAGGTTAGTTTAATTCAATCAAAAACTCCTCAAATTAAGTAGTTTTAGGATCTTTTAACACTTAGAAAACCCAATTGAACATTAAACTCTATTTCCAAGAGAGATGACCTGGGTTGTGCCACTAACTATATATTTAGTTCAACCTAGTTTTATTTTGAGGGTTGCGCGACAGAGCCTGTCAAGAGCCTAAAATTTATTTGAGGAGTGTTGCTTCATTAGGTGCATTTATGGACCATAATGGAGCTTATAGAGCAATCTAGCATTTAAGCAAATAGTATGGCCTTAGAGATTGTTTCATAAACCTAATTGGCTCTCATAAATTATATCTAGGCCAAGAGAGACCATCTCCACAAGCTTGTGGGTGTGTGACCGAAAGAGGAGGCTTGAAATCCAAGGAAAAAGTGTGTGATTGTGTGTAAGGTAGCTCTCTCCACCTTCTCTCATGCATGGATGTGTGTTTAGCTTGTCTTAGAATGTGTGTATGTATATTTTCAAGCCATGAAAAGTATGCTAGCATGATTTTATATACTATGATTTTATGATGTCATGTTATGTTTTCAAATGAATGTATGATGTTTGCTTGAGTTTGCTTGAGTGTGGAGAGGCCAAGAACTCTTCATGATGGTGAAGATGAGCCAAGAACCCTTGAGCTTGGTTGAGATAAAGTAAAGAGTCTCCCAAAAGTAAGGTGGGTTCCCAAGAGTATGGTTGAGCCTAAAACTCTTAAATAATGGGTGAGGCAAGTCCAAAATCCATGAAGAGAAGTGTGAGGCCAATCTAAACACTTAATAAGCTCTTGAATGTCTTGTATGATATGTTCATATGCCAAACTTGCTTCTTGACTATTCATGATTTGTATTATGTCCATGCATGCATTTTTAAGGCTTGCTTTGCATATATTATGTATGATTGAATGGGAGATAAGCTATTGGGATTCTTTGCCAATGTTCTAACATACCAGGTGGACCAAGTGGATGTGGTAATGGGAGCCAATGACATTGAAGGAAGGAGATTGACATGAATATGTCTAGCTTTTGCTTTTTAGTACCATAATGATACTTTATGATGTATATTATTATTGTAAATGGTCTATAACCCTTGAGACATGTGTAAATATGATATTATATGATGTATAAATGTATGGATACGATGTATGAACTCTAGAATAGAATTTGAGCATGCAATGCCAAAGTATGCAATTTGGAAGCTTGATGTAAATGTGCATAAGTGTGGGTGAAGAGGCTAAAATGAGATGCATGAGGTTTAGGACCATTTGGGTAGCTTACACAAGTCTTAAATGTACTTTTAGACTTGCCCAAAAGGTGCCAACACCAAGGGAAAGCCATTTGGCAATTTTGGTACCCCATATGGAGCCAAAATTGACCATAATGGAACCCTGTGTCACTTTTTGGCCAAATGAGTTAGTCTTGATTTGAGATTTGGCACGCAATTAGGTCTTATTAAGAGCTTTTTGGGAAGATAAAGATCATAATTTTCAAATGTCTACAGAATATTTGAGAATTTTTTTCAAAGTTGGCCATTTTTCTGGTTTTAGTCTGTTGTACTATTCATTTGGTCCGAAATTAAATTCTATCACACGAGGCTCAAATGATGTCCAATTTCCATGAAATTTTATATAGAGAAACTAGACATTCACAGTGACTCATGCCAACTAAAAGCACCTCAGGTCTAGAGAGGGAGATATGAAGTTTTGAACATTCTGTTCAGTATCAGGAATTTTGCCTGACCTGAGTTACTATTCCATTAAATTCTGAGGCATGGGCTTGATGAACTGGTCTGGAGATATTTTTTCCCTTTAGCTAGCATCCACAGATTTCTTGATTGGTATCATTTACATAGATTGAATTTTTGTGGAATTAATTGGACATTTTCAAAGTTTTCTACAGAATTCTATGATAGTTCCAGAATGCAGTTTGACCTCTGGACCATTATGGATGTCAAACGCCCTCTATAATAGATATTATGGTTTGTGCATATTTTTAATGTAAAGTAAACATCCATAGCTTCCCATAATGACCAAGATTGCATGATTTCAAATTTTTTAGAATTAGTTATGATTTTCCAAAGTTTGGTCAGAATAGAGGGCAAATCTGGCCGAAATTAAACAAGCCCATTTTATGCTTCATTTCGGTTTCCATAAGTTGTGGGAATGATTTTATGATGCAAATGAGTTGTATTGATGTATTTAAATATAAGAATGTATAGCATGAGCTCACACGGTCCATGTGACACTAAATGAAATTTTTAGATACGACGCAATGCGAAAATAATCATTATTTTCTTGCCCTTTTAATGAGACACTTGCATGATTCAAGATATTAAGTCATTTAAAGGCATGAGATGAGCTAGAATTTATGATGTTACACTCTCTAGTTTATTAAAAGCATTTATCTAAAAATTTTTAAGATTTCAAACTTTACCAAACCATTTAATCAAAGTTTTGGTCAACTAACAACTTAAATTACAAATTGGAAGGGTTTTAATCATTCTGATAGTTCCTATTATTTTTTAGGCCTTTGAAAACCCTAGTAAGCTTAATTTTACCATTTAAAACATTCTTCGCCAAGTTTCTTAAAATTTGCCTAAAATTAGGATTTTGCCACTGCATTTTTTATTTATTCCATTTAGCCATTTTGGCTCCAATTTTAGGCCATCCTTGGTTTCCTAACCTCATTTCTAGATGCTCTATTTAGTATTTTAACCTTAATTTGCTTTAATTCATTTTACTTTGAGGTCTTCTTTTATCAAATGGTTCTAAGTTTCAGTTTCTCTTGACTTATACCGTCCTTCTCTAGTCTCGTGACATCTTTTAAATAATTTATTTCACTCTTTAAGAACTATTTTGAACTACCAAATTATAGGATATTACAAATATTATATAATGATTATACTAGATAAAGTTGATGCATGCCTACTTCCTTAAGGTAGTGGTCGCTAATATCACAAGATACCATATGATGTTATATTTCACTTACTCATTTTGGCATGGGACAGAATGTAGCAAGGGTATCATAGGATACCATATGATGATGGATTAAACATATGATTTTCATAAACTTCCTATGGTAGATTCCATTAAGAACATGGTTATTTTAAAATGAATTTATAAAATGTTTAGTTTTTCTAAAATGAGTTTATAAAAAGATTTATGAAAGCTTGATGGTTCATCTAGTAAAATTATTGATAAATGCATGTGTTTGATAGAAAGAAAATTAATTGTGAAAAGCCTTATGTTTTATGGTTAGAAATGTATGTTTTAAAATTTCATTATCTACGAAATTTTTATCTTATCTACACTTTTTCTTTAATTGGCATTTATAGGTAGAAGGATGTATCTCGATTAAAGAAAGTGCCACAATGAGAATCTTAGTTGATTTATGTTATGTTTAGCCTATGTAAAGGCAATACTATGTTATCAAGTTGTAAATGAGGATTTATTAGTTGTATGACTATGGAAGCCTACTTTTAGTTGTTATATAGCATTTTTTATTTATTTAGGTTACATATGAATTTAATTGTTATAGATATATTGTAACACTAAAGTTGTGATGGAATTGTTGTAGCATGATTTAGATACTAATAATGATATTTCTTTAGACATTGATCAATTAATATGATATTGAATATCTAGTTAGATTATTTATTAAAGGATTACTATTTATATCAATTAAAGAGAATCCATAGGTGAATATTGATATTAATTGACCTTAGTTAGTAATTAGATATGGAAATAAAGTTAGGTGCTACACATACCAAAGCTCTCACTAAAACTCAACTATTTGACCCTTCAAATGCATACATTCCTGAAACTATTCAGTTTTGGCTTTGAATGCCTAAAGTGGCACTTTAGGTTCTTTGTTTAGCACTTTCACCCTAGTTTTTAGAACCTTTAAGAACCCCAGGCAACTCAATTCTTCCATTTAAAAATTCCACCTTTGAATTTTCTAAAAGTTGCTCGAATTTACGAAAATGCCACTACATATTTTTGTAATTTTTCATAACTTTTCTAGCTCAGGTTTCCAAGCATCTTGAGCTTATATCCTCATTTTTAGAGGTCTAGTTTATCCTTTTAATTTTATTTGGTCGCTATTCATATGATTTATAAGACTTCCTTTGACAAATCCTTGGTTTCTAGCCTTTTGTGGAAATTCGGATGTTACATTTCCCCCCTTAAATAAATTTTATCCTTGAAATTTAGGGGTATGAATATTACCCTATTTTTCTCATACTTTTCTTATAATCTTGCTAACTGTTCTTTTCTTTCTCTTTTTCTTGGCTCTATTTACTTTTCTTAAAAGCTAAGCTCCTTGAAGCTTCTTTCTACTAGAGAATTAACATTTCTTGCTTTGTTGTATATAATTCTTTCTTTGGTTTATTTCTATAGAGCATATGACTTGTTCTTGTCACAAGGGAAACTAACTTCTGACATTAAAACATACTCTAATAACCCTGCCCTATTTCTTAGGAGAGCTCACTGATGAACATCTTTTCTATATATTTTATTCTCCTTAATTTGGGCATTTTAATAATGAATTATGGCTTTAGGAATTCAATTAGATAATATTTGATTTTATTGGCCATTGTTTGCACTTTAGGAATTTATTTGCAAAATTATTGAATTTTAATGCATGAATTTCTTTTAAATAATTTTGTAACACTTAATATTTCTATTTTTGTGCAGATTTTTAATGGGCAAATAGAAATTAAATGATGAAAATTAATTTGGAGGAGAATTGAAGATTGAATTTATGGTCAAGATTTTAAGATGGAAGTTACATGTGTGTAGTTGAATGAAGGAATAAAGCACCAAGTCATGTGGGATTGGAAAGCTCTTTAGGAGGCACGAGTCTGATGTAATGAGGGGCTTTCTAATTGACACACATTGATATACATCCAAAACTCTCTCTGATTCACACATGGCCTTCACATACTTACACATTAATGCATTCACCATGTCACTCATTCACATGGATGCACTCACAGGCTTCACATGAGGAGAGGAGACAAGATCGTACTTTTGGGCATATTAATTGTAACATCTGGTTCTCTAAAAATAAGAGAAAATATAAGAAATGTAACATACGGTTTCTCCGTAAATGAACGCAATTTACCGAATACAAAAGTAAGTCCAGAAAAATGAGATAGTTAAGGTCCCAAAAAATTTAGGAAGTATTCTAGACTCCTAAAAAAGAGAATCCTAGGCTCAGACGAAAAGAAAATGGAGTTAGAATAAAGAAATAATTTCTTACAAAAAGCTTACGAAACATAATGGCATTTTCCTAATTTTAAAAAAATTTTGGAATTCACATAGGAGGGCTTTTTAAATGAAAGTTTTGATTTCCCTAGGATTCTCAGAGGCCTTGAAAACCATGGGAAGGCCTGGGACAGTTAAATCCCCTCCGGTAGACGTTTTCCAATGTCTGTATACTCAAACTTTGATGGATTTATTCAGGAAGGTTTTGGCTCCAATTTGAGTAATTTCAAAGGCATTTTATTAAATTGGGAATATAAATTTCATAATGGAAAAGATAGTTCTCAAAAAAGAGCTAAGACGAAGGAGAAACAAAAATACCAAGAACAAAAGGCAAAATGGGAATTTTTAAAAAGTGTAACTCCCTCCCACCTATATATATGATGTGCCCTTCTTCTCCTTTCATTATGCATGACCATGTTCTACCCAAAACCAGAGGAAAACCTTAAGGGATGAGGTGCGCAAGAGGAGGAAGAAAAGGAGGAGAAATTCAATGTAGAAAGGTATGGATTTTCATGATTTTTCATGCTCTTTCTCTTCCAAACCTCTTCTCCTTCATTGTCCTTTATTTTGTATGATTATAATGAAGTATATGGATCTGTTTTAAAGGAGAAATTGAGGGGAAATTTCGGATTTGAAGAGAGGAGCTCAAAGAACACAAGATTCAAGTGAGAAAAAGTAAGAAAACAAGGTAATTTCTCTTCCTATGATTGTTATCTTTGGTTCCCTCCTCCTCCATTTCTCCTAACGTGAGAAAACCCTAGGAGGACTTTATTTTTAGGTAGAACCAAGGGTGAATCTAAGGAAAAAGGGTGTAGAGATTAAGAATATGCAAAGGGAATTAACAAAAAAAACCACTAGATTTCAAGATGCAAATTCTAGGGTTTCAATTGCACCTTGTAAAATATGATTTTGTATGATAATTCCTAGGCCTAAATAAGAGTTTAAACGAGCTCCTAAGATTCTTAAGAGGCTCCCCATATGCTTCTTCCCTTAAGAAAACAAAGCAAACTCCAAGGAGCTCCATTTCCTCCATAGCCTCGACCAAGCAAGGATAGCATAGTTAGAGAGAGTTTTAAATTTTTCTAAGCCCATTCTTAAGTCATATATGATGAATGAAAATGAGGGGAGGCCTTGGAAAAAATTTAGAACTCATAGAAAGTGAGTTGGTTCTTTAGGTTCCATATTATGACCTAAATAAGCAACATGTACTTAAGCTCTTTATTTTAATTGTGTGATGATTCCAAGAGGCTTAAAAGGAGTCAAAAATCATATTTGAAAGGAAAGAATAGAGCCTAGAATTTATTTGAGGGGTGTTGCTTCATTAGGTGCATTTATGGACCATAATAGGGTTTATAAAACAACATAGTGTCTGAGCAAGTTGTGTGATCTTAGAAATTGTTTCATGAACCTAATTGGCTTCCATAAATTGTGTTTAGGCCAAGAGAAATCTTTCCCATACTTTTGTGCGTGTGTGGCCAAATCAAGGGAGGGAATTTCAAGAGAAAAAGTGTATGATTGTGTGCAAGGTAGCTCTCTCCACCTTCTCTCATGCATGGATGTGTGCTTAGCTTGTCTTAGAATGTGTGTATGTGTATTTTCAAGCTATGAAAGTATGCTAGCATGATTTTATATGCCATGATTTCATGATGACATATTATGTTTCATATGATGTTTTGATGTGTGTTTAGGTTTGCTTAAGTGTGGTGAGGCCAAGAACCCTTAGCCATGGTGAGGATGAGCCCTTAAGATTGGTTGAGACAAAGCAAAGAGTCTCCTAAAAGCAAAGTGGGCTCCCAAAAGCATGGTTGAGTCCAAGAATGCATTAAAGAATGGGTGAGGCAAGTCCAATATCCACAAGAGATTAGGTAAGGCCAATCCACTTACTTGACAAGCCTTTGTATGCTATGTATGACATTTTTAAATGATAAAAATGCTTCTTAGATGTTTGCACATGTCAACATGACCATACATACATTTATGAGACTTGTTTGCATCCATTATGTATAATTGAATGAGAGATGAGCTATTTGGATTCTTTGAATCTCATTCCCTCTTCTCCAATGATCTAATGTGCTAGGTGGATCAAGTGGACAAGGTAATGGAAGCCAACCACCTTGAAGAAGAAAGCTTGACAACCTAATGCATAGTTTTTTGTTCTTTAAGGCCATATTTGTATCAAAGTATGTAAATCCATGATGTATATGGTCTATGACCTCTTAAACGTGTAATTATGATATTGTGCCATGCATGAATGAGAGAATATGTTATGTAGCCACTAGAATGTGAATTGAGTATATGATGGCAAATTAATTCCATAAATGGTTTGATAGAATTATGCACATGTGTGGATGAAATGGCCAAAATGAGATGCATGGAGTTTGGGACCATTTGGATAGCTTATACAAGTCTTAATCATGCTTTTAGACTTGCCCAAAAGGTGCCAAACCCTAAGGAAAGCCATTTGGTTACTTTGGAACCTCATATGGAGCCAAAATTAACCATAATTGAACCTGATGTCACTTTTTAGCCAAATGAGTTCTTCTTGATCTGATATTTGGCATGCAATTAGAGCTTGTTGAGAGCTTTTTGGAAAGCTAAAGAATATAATTTTTGGAGGTCTATAAAATATTTGATAAATTTTCAAAGTTGAAAAATTTTCTGATTTTGGTCTGCTGCACTATTCATTTGGTCCAAAAATGAAATCTATCACATAGGACTCAAATGATGTCCGATTGCCATGAAATTTTATAAAAAAAAATAGAAATTCACAGAGACTTGTTTCAACTAGAAGAACCTCATTTAGAGGTCTAAAGAGGGAGATATGAATTTTTAAAAATTCTGTTTAGTATTAGAAGCTTCACCCGACCTCAGTTATTGTTCTATTGAATTTTATGGTCTGGATGTGTCTGAGTTGGTCTAGAAATATTTTTTTCCTCTATCTAATATCCATAAATTTCCAAATTGGTATCATTTGCATAGATTATATTTTTGTGAAATTAATTGGATATTTTTGAAGTTTGCTACAGAAATCTGTGACAGCACCAGTGAGCAGTTGACCTCTGGACTTTTTTGGATGTCAAACGTCCTTTGTGATGAATCTTATGGTCTAGAAATATTTATAGTGTGAAGTAGACATTTGTAGCTTTCCAAAATGACCAAGAATGCATGATTTCAATTTTTCTAAAATTAGTTATGATTTTCCAAAGTTTGGTTAGAAAAGAGCCAAATCTGGCCGAAAATGGATATGAATATTTCATGCTTCCCTTCATGATTCTTGAGGTGTAGGCTATTTTTAATGATTCAAATGAGTTGCATTCATGTAATTAAATATGAGGATATGATGTTTAAGCTCATATGGTCCACATGACACTGAATGAAATTTTTATAGTGACCTAACACTAAGAAATGCATTAAAACAATGCTATTTTCTTGCCTCTTGTATGAATTGCTTGATGTGAGGCATAGATATAGTACGAAATGAGTTAGAAATATATGGTGTTACATTAATCACACATAGCTCTATTCACAGATACATAACATTCACTCTTTCACACATTTTTAAGCTTAACATGTTTGACACAATGATATACGCAGGATTGGGGCAGCATGAAGCTATGGGCTGGGCTTACATTGCTTTTCACTTACACCATCATACACATACATGGCATGAGTTCCAATAGCTCCATATAACACTTGCTCATACATGGTGACATGTAATAAATGAAGCTCGTGATCAAGAGAAGACCCATAATATACAATAGTAGCTTATGAACATGAATAGAAAAGGGAGAGGAAGCTATAGGAGAATTACATGGAAGATATACATAAGCTGAACAAGAGCTAAAAATAGAGCTACATTTTTAGAAAGCAAGAAGGGCTGATGTGGAAGCATTAGATGAAGGCTGCATGTCACAAAAAACTAGTTCAACATACATGAGAAGTTGATCTGAAACATTGAGGTAGCTCCAGAGTAGGGGGATCCATTCATCGAGTATCCATTTATTTCATGCATTTATTCATCCACTCATTCCACATTATAAGGTACTAGAATCATCACTCCATTCATTCATGTAGCAGCTAAGGAAGCAACACAAAATCAAGTTCGATGGTTCTATTTTATAGAGGAAAAGAAGCTAGGCAGTTCTCATGTAAGCTACAGGTTATGGGAGGAAAGCATGAACATGTGATGGAGAGAGGATGGAGGATTCACATGGAAGAAGCACATATGGAGGAAACTCTCAGGCTTTCACGTAAAGGTTGGATATCCATATTCATCCATATCACAGCTATTGCGCAGTAGCTTGCCATGGGTTTTTGTACTCACATAAGAAACACACACATGCAGATTCATACAAACACGTGATCAGGAAGAAGCCATGAGTTCATTAGATTTGACATGGAAGAGTATGAAATGAAGAGCAACACATGAGGGAGAATAAAATAAATGAAAGAACATGAGAAAGGGAGAGGTTAAAGGAAGCACATGAAATGTTACAAAAGAAAAAAAAATGAGGTCCACTAATTAAAAAAGAGAGGCAAAACACTTGAAAGCTTTAGCCATTCATTCCACATATCAATTCATAAATTCCCTTCATCCATCTCCACCCTAAAGCTATAGTTATCTCCACCATCATCCATTCCATCTTCCTCCATCTATTTCCACCTCCATGAAGCACTAACTCTTTCTTGTGGCTAACTAGGAGGAAGACCTTGGAAAAGCTTGAATCCATAGAGATAACAAGGGATTTTTGGCTAAGATTTCCTCTTTTTCTAGCACTCTCTTTCTTCTATTATCTTGGTTAAGATTGTATTGGATTGGGAATTTGTATTGTTTCTAATTAGTGGCTAGTTGACACTAATTAAGAGACTATTTGAATGATTAATTGATTGAATTAAGTGCTGGATTTTCAATTTCCTACAATTATCCATGTACACAATCAAAGTGTTTGATGAAATGCATATGAGAGATTGAGTGCTTAAATGTCTAAATTGAGATTTCTTTGGAGTTTGATTGGTTAATTGAACATCTTAAGGTGATAATTCAGGGGCTAATTGATTGATTAATTACTCATTTAAGTGTTCAAAGATTTTAATCACAATAATTAGTAATTTAATGGAAGTTAAGGTCTCAATTAATATCAAATTACTAGTCTCTTGAATCTTGAGTGGTAACTCAAGATCAATTGCCATGAACATAAATAGGGACTCTTAGACCAAAAGGATAAGGATAGTGGATACTAAGGGATGAATCCAAAAGCTAGTTATAAGTCCATTAGTTGCTTATTAGTTCATACATTTAGATAGAAGTGGTTAGGAATTTTAATTCAATTTAATTTTAGTTAGTTTAATTAGATCGAACCCCCTTTAAATTAGGTAGTTCTAGAATCTTTTTACACCTAGAAAACTCAATTAACATTGAAATCCATTTCCAAGAAAGATGATCTAGGTTGCACCCTATATTGCAAAATATCATTTAACCTAGTTTATTTTGAGGTTGCGTGATACAAAACCATCACTCACTATTTTGTATCTGATTGGTCTTAACCCAATTCATAGAGGTTAAACTTTCCTGCTTAGTGGACTTACTTGCATATGCAATTGGAGATATTTTATTAGTATTAAATCTCCCATATCATCTTCTAATGGCTTTCTGTAATGTCTCTTTATCTTCCTCTATTCATTACTAGCCATCAGAGATTTCTATCTACTTACTTAGCTTATTTAAGTATTCAGTCCACTATTTACTCATAATTTCTTTCCTACTAGCTCATCCTATGAATAAGATTTATATCTTTTTCTATCATAAGCCTCATATTTTAACCACTTATTAGGATCATAGCTCCTTTAAAGAGTTTCTATTTTTAATTGTCCCAGTTTATTTACCTACTCTGACCCTTGCCTTTTTAGGTCTAAATTGTGCTTTACTCTTTTTATTCACTTGAAAGTGGCTTTATTCAACTTCTTAGCTTGATTACTGGTTATTATAACTTTTACTTTTCTATACTAGCATTGAAGAGTGTGAGAAACGACTACCACTGACTAATACTGTATTCATGTGGGATATTGATTACTTATAGTCTCAGCTACTGGAAACATGATTTACCACTTACCTTATCATATAAAATTGCACCTGATCCCTTTCTAAATGCATAGCTTTGGCATATAGGGATCTCTCTATCCCTTGGTCAGGTTTAATATCTGCTGGGTAGTAGTTCATCTAACTATAACTCTAGAAAGCTACTTTCTTACTTTTCTCATCTCATATACTATACTCATCTATCAAAAAGTCTAGTTAGTGGCCTGACTATTTAAGTAAAGCCTTAATATCTTTGTGGCTATAGCCTACCAAACCTAGGAAGTCTCTAGTCTCTGAGACGAAAAATGTCTAAAACTATACTAGTCTCTAAGGCTAACTAATTTGTAAAACTATCTTAGGTCGTCATCTTCCTAAAGAACTGTTGTACTATAACTGTGGGCTCTTTATAACTCTATAAGATCTACTACAACTCCTGGATCTACTATGACCTCTTAGAGCCTTATTAGGGTTTATTGCAACCCATTATACTATGCTAGGATCTACCATGATCTATCTTTGGGAGATTTCAGAGCTTAAAATCATTGTATCTGGAAGTAAAATACATACTCACTAAGTCTAGCAACCATTACCCATAATCTCTAAGGCTAAACTCAAATGTCTATTATGCTCTTCATATGAAGTGGATCCTATATCATTTGCTTCTCTATCGATCCCATAGTAATGATGTCTGAGAGTATTTTGACTTTCACTTACTACTTCTCATGGGATTATCAAGTTCCTACTTCTAGTCTTTTCATCATATTTTCTTTCTTTACTCTTACTAGCTTGCTTTACTTTATCTATATTCATTTTGTCTTTTCTATCTTATCTTACAACTTCTGATTATGCCTATATTTTACATTTAAGTGCCTCTAATACTAAGGCATTTCACATATCAAGTGTGTCAAACATCTCTAGCAAGATAGGTGTTATATGCTGGTCCTTTTTCATTTCATTTGGTTATATTATAAAGGACTCATACTATGTATACTAAACTCATGCTATTTAGCTTTTGGAATTCTAATGCTACTAGTACATTTTATTTTATATCATTCTATATTGAGGATTCATTCTCAATACTTTTCTTACAGTTCTAACATCATATGAATCGTCTAGTTTCTTTTTCTTTAGCTTATTCTTTAACTTACTAACTAGAAAACTCTTTAATTATCGGGATGCTCTTTATGGTTGATGCCATTATTTGCTATGCAATCAAGTTACATTACTATTGGGTTGGCTAGACTCAATATCATGTAACCATCGTTGTAAGCAAATCATAGCATTAATCACTAATACACAAGTGTATCATGACTGAGCTCAAGCCACTATCACTAGCATATTATAAGTTTTCCAATAATTTAAAGTACCCTTCTATTACTTCTCTATATCTTTCTTTACATCATATGACACTTGGGAAAGAAAGGGAACTCTTTCCTTTAATTTTGTACATCATTTCCTGCTCGATCTTGAGGTCATTTTATATTGCCTAGTTATCTTTGTTTAGGGCATTACATCATAATACCTCATGGACAACCATACCGAGGACAATAGTACTTTCTAATGCACTATTCGTGTTACATTTCTATTTGTTCTTAATTTATTATGTCCTTGGCGCTAACGTTGTCCCATACCTTCTAGGTTCACCTTTGCTTACTTATTTTCTATCAAGATTGAGGGGGTTTAATTCATCTTATTATCATCCTCTATTCTTAACTAGACTATTCCTCTTAGAAGGAGCTTATTTCATATGAACCCTAGAACTTGTCTTCCTTAAGACTCTTAAGTTTACATTGCTACTTTACATAATTTTGGGATTCACCTTTTTAGGTGGCTTTTAACTTTCTCTAGTTTCCCTGGGGGCATTGAGGCACTAGTTGCTTATCTCAGCTTTTCTTTACATTCTGCTTAGGGCTAGGTTCTCTTTTTTTCTTAGGCTTTCTATTCTTAAGAGCATAGTTGACTAATTTTAGGGTTTTACTAACTTGATTCAGGTCACACACCCTTAATGTGCTAAATCTACTCTACTAGCAACTATATGCTCCACTTAGTGCCCTTACTACTTGTGTGCTCTTACATGGCACCAACCTTATATTAGGGAAGCTCATCTGACTAAGTATTGAACTCTTGTCTGTCTATGTTTACTATACTTACTCTATCAACTCTCCTTTAGTTACTACTAAAGCAAGGGTATCTTTCGCTATATACTAGTTTCTCAACTCTTCCTCGATGTTCTCCTATCTCTATAATTACAAAATTAGGGGTTTATCCTTTGGAGAGTTATTGACCACTAGCTGGGTGGTCTTCTATCTCATTACATCTTATTTTCTTCTTATTAAAATAGGGAGAACCTTTATTTAGTTATCTTTTTAAACTATTTTCTCTTTTCTGAATTTCTAACATCAAGCTAATCACCTTCATTTTAGGGTATCATCCTTAAGGTACACCCTCCTTGTATACTCACTACATTCCTTGATATTGTTAGCATTAAATCATGTCAATTTAAAGGCTATAAGGACATCCTGTCATAAGGTCTAAGATATTGTTAACAAGGTATTGTATTTTGCAATGTGAAATTTGAGACCTTGTTAATAGGGTTTTCCTAATAGTAAGTACAATATCTTTTAACAATGAGTAATAGCATATAATATGTGATGGTATGACCTTTATTCTTTTATATGGTTATATCCTTCCTTTGCACATATACTTACAACATGATTTACATATCTTGAGCTCACAATGTTAACCCATGTTTTACTATCATATAGGGTGGCATTTTATGTAACACCCCGAGATTAATTAAGGTGTTAATCATAGATTTAGATTAATTAAGGATAATTAATATGGGGTGATTGGGCAAGTTAAGTGAATGGAGATTTTTAAAGAGATAAATTATTAGCATGGGTTTGAAAATCATTTAGGATAGAGATTTACATCTAGGCCCAAATTAATGAATCATGATAAGAGGCTAATTGAGGCTCAATTACCCTTATGCAGACCCAAGCCCTTGAGCCCTTCAAATTAGGCCCAAACACCATTAAACTTCAGCAACCCAATGTATAAAAAAAACTGGCCCAATGAAATTCTGCAGCCCAACAATTGAAAACTGGCCCAATAAGTAAAATCTGAAACCCAATTGGATTTGGACTTGGAGTAACCCATGACCTAGCCCCTTGACCCAACTTAAACCCACCTAAAACACTAAAAGCTAACCAGCCACTTTCCCATTCAGCAAAACACAAAAATACAAGAGAAATTCGGAGGAGAGGCTAGGGTTCTTGGCTTAATTCCACATTTTCTCATATTTGGAGCAAGATTTGGCCAAGGTAATAGTTATACAACTTAATCCCCTCATCTTTCTCTTTAATTTGGTCCAATTAGTTTTTATTTGGAGTATTTTCATCCTATCCAAAATCTGAAATGTGGGTGTTTGGGGATTTTCTTGGTGAAATTCGTAGGTTGAGGTTGGGGCTGGTATTAGGTGAGTTTAAACCCCCCATTTTGATGCTTTCTTTGTTGGTTTGAGACCCCCATAGCTGATTTATATTATGGGTATTAATTTTATATGAATTTGCTTAGGATTTTGGGGTGGAATATTGAGATTTGTGGTAGAGGACACTAAAATCCGAATTTAGGATTTGTGGTGGCTGGGTAAATATTCTTAAGGTAGTTAATAGCATTTAAATTTCTTGGGTACTTGTTGTAACCGTTAATGATGAATTAGAGTAGTAATTATCTGGTGCTATGGTTATAGGAATACTCTGTACCATTGGTGGCTGTTGCAAGTTGTCTACAAGTGAGGTAACCGGGGTTTACATTAATTCCATGCATGTATCAGTTTTAATTTCATATTTGCTGTATATGAATGATTTGAAATGCTGAATGAATTGGTTGGCTATCTATTGTATGATGATTGGACCTTGTGAGTCCATGGTGGAGCTGTGGTGCGGCTGCCACCCGTGCATGTGCTACGATCAAGCACCGGGTATGATCAACCCCAGATGCACTGAGCCCTGGTTGTGCTCAATGGGGAGTAGGTGCCGTGGACGGGCCTCTCTGGGTGTTAATGGCCTTTAACATGTTAAAAATCATGATTGCTAGTATGGGATAGTAATCATGATAGCCTAATTATTTCATTTGTTGAGATGACTGATATGATACTGATGTTGATTTTGATTCATGCATATATGTTAATTAAACTGGATTATATGATGGAATTATCTTGGTTACTGAGATTTATATCTCACCCTATTTTATGGGATTACAATTTCAGGTGAAGGTTCCTCGGGTAAGGATAAGGGGAAGCAAGTGGATGAACATCCATGAGCTGAGGCCCGGTGTGGGGGAGCTACACTTGGTCCGAGTAGAATAGGATAGATGCTAATTTTTGTTAAGGCTTGTATAGCATCATCATGTATCTGTATTGCCGAGTGTAGGAGTATGTATTTTGATAATATAATGTGTATCTATTGAAGAGTAGGCCTTATTTTAAATTGGTAAATGATGTATGGATTTGTGTTATCTACAATGAGCCTTGTTGAAGTCTGAAATAGCTTATTATTGGAAATGAAATCTTGATATATATTACTATGAACTCATGTTATTGTTATTTTACAAACTTGCTAATATATGGACTTGCTGTCATAGGATAATAAGAGAAAGGGAATTGACCCTTGGGTCTTGAACTAATAAGGATAGATTAGCTGGAGAAATTAGGCTAATGAAGGGTAATGAGCCCCAAAATGAAGGTAAAGGGGCCCTAGGGCGTTAATGAAGGGAGAGTGGGAAGTAGGAGGTAAGAATTTCAGAGTTATAGGCTCAGGAGGGATTTCACTGCAGCTAAAATATAGTTGGCTGCGGCTAAAAGAGGCGAAGTCGCCCAGGGAGAGTGCCAGAGAGGAATTCGCCGCAGCAAAATGTAAATTGGGCGCAGCGAAATGTGAGAGGTCAAACTGGAAGTCATCCAGAGAGAAATTCACCGCGGCGAATTATGGAATTGGCCGCGGTGAACTTTTGGGAAAATGTCCCCGGCATTCCAGAGAGGAATTAGCCGCGGCAAAAGGAGAAATTGGCCACGGCCAATATCGAGAGGCAAGCGACGGAGCTCCAAGAGGCTTCTTCGCCGTGAAAATTAGTGATGAAGAAAGGGGTAAACCAGAAAAGAATTGGCCACGGCTAAGGGTAATTTGGCCGCGGCTAACATGCTAAAACACTTATATTAACTAGAAAACCTTGGTTTTCCATATGTTAACCATAAGAGATGATCTAGAGTCATTAGGATGAGTTATAATTGATGAGTAATGGAATCCAAGGCTTATAAATGGATGTTTAATTCCCTTATGATCATAAGTGTATGAAATCGTATGATTGATGACTCTAATCATATTAAGGTTTAAATTCTTCCATATTTTCATGACCTATAGTGATTAATCACGTGTTTAACCTTAATTATTATGATAAGAAATTAGGGTCGTCACATTTTAAGTTGGAGTCAATGCCTTATGGGCAGGTCTTTACAACCTTACTACTCTTGTACCTAACATTCTAGTTGCTATTCACCTTTAATATCCTCTAGCTTAGTCATAAAATATGTTAGTTTCTTTCTTAGGCTCTTTTTAGACTCTTTCAAACTATGGGCTTTAACTTTTTTGTTCTCTGGTTTGCCTATAGTACTTTATTTCTTACGTTAGCTTGAATATGACCAACAAGGCCTTCCATTTTACAATACACTCTATTGTCACTTGATACACCTTTCTAACTATAGGATTTAAGCCTCGACTATCTCTGTATTCAGCCTACCATCGGGGTTAGGAGAATTTACATGTTGCATTACTCATTCATTAGCCAAATGGTAAGTTGGGGCTATTAGAGCTTTATGAAGTATTTACCTATGGGTTTTGGCTTGAGGGAATAACTTTCTGACTTGTCTAATTCATCTGAACATCTGGGTGTTGTGGCTATGGGGTGACTTTTTCTCATCTTCCCTTCTAAGCTTATTTCCCTAGCAGTTGCAGTTTTACTCCCTCATACGCTGCATTATTGCCTATCTCTATATCAGGAAAAATATCTTTGAATGGTTTGAGTGTAATGATCAAGAAGGATTAGGCCTTTCATTTTCCTTCTCTGAGTTAGCCTCTCATGTAGCTACGTAATAACTTCTTACTGCTAACACCTCATAGCTTGCTATTGATCATAGTGAGCTATAATAACCTGTAGAGCTATAGTCATAAGATCAAATAACTTTATTCTAGAAACTCTAGTGGGCTACCTCTCCTGATATTCACTATTCCATCTAATACCATTCCAACATAACTTAATACAACACAAGAATATATGCCACACTAGCACCCAAACATCCCATCTAAGTCATACATACTAGACAATTCACTTTCTCAAGTCATAACCATTACTAAATCACCTGAACCATTGCTCTGATACTAATAAATGTAACACCATCTCTTTATAGCTCTTAACTCATGAAATGATTAGTATATGATGTTTATGTGCATGGAGATGGCTTTCGGGTTGCTGCACCAAATTTCTGATATAAACTTTGAAAATTCATAATTAATTCTAAAAAAAATTAAAATCATGCATATTATAGCTTTTTAGAATGCTTTAGATGTTAACTAATGACTAAAAATAGTTTTAGACCAAGACAGTAGCATTTAACCCACAAAAAGCAATAGAATAGTACATCAAGTTTGGCCTCAGATAGCTGTAAGACCTGGAACTTCAAAAATTTGTTTCTCCCTCTGTAGAGCTCCATATGAGTGCTCTCAATGGCTATGGAAAGCTTATGATGTCTAGTTTGTGCTTGTAAAATTTTATAAGTATTGGACTTCATTTAACCTACAAGTGACATAGAGAAGAAAACTAACCATATTAATAGTAACTTGATAAATTCTGCATAATTTGGCCAATTTTGAAAAATTATAATAAATTTTATAGAGTTCCAAATTGAGTGCTCTTTTCTTTGTAAAAAAGAGCTAGATGAGATCTATTTGTTAGACAAATTTCATGCAAAAAAATCATCTATTTGGTCAAACTTTGATTCAGCTCAAAAAATAGTCAAATTTGAAGTCCATAATGGGTTCCATACATACCAAGTGCTCTTCTCATCTTTTCACAACCACTTGAGCATGTCCAAAGGCATAAACATAGCTTAAGAGAGTATCTCAAATGGTCAAAATCACCATGCATCTCAAAACCACCATCCTAGTTACTAACATACACATGCACATCATAGGCCTAGGATGTCAAATTCTCACATAAGCATATATTTAACCTCAAACCCCATTCATACATGATCATTACATATATTTACACATGCTTATACATTTACATCTCATATACATCATAAAATTACAAACTTTGACATCAAATTGCATTAAAAGCTATTCTATTGTCAAAATATGGCTATTCATGTTCCTTGGCTCCCAATTTTTGCTCTCTTGACCTTTACCTAAACATGGTTAAACATAGCAGGGGAAAGAGTGAGATTCAAAAAATCCTAATAGCTCTTTACACTTTCAAACATATATAATGGATGTAATTATATGTCAAAGAATGCATGCTTGGCATTTAAACTACTAATGAATATACATAAATCATTTTCCTTGTCATATAAACTCATACATATCCAACATAGACTCTCAGGGGTACTGGTCTAGCCTCACCTAACTTTCTTAGTACTTTTGGATTTGCTTCACCCACTTTCAAAGGACTTTTAACTTAGCCTCACTCTTCTTGAGATTTTTGGCTTTGTCTCATCTATTCTTAGGGACTTTTGGCTTATCTTCCCATGCTAAGGGACTTTTAGCATAACTAAACCCATTCAAGTCACTTTTCATTCATAAACACATTTCAAGAAACATCATGGCACTATAACATGTGATCAATGACTAGAAAATTTTCTCATAGTTCAAACATACACACAAGCACTCAAAGACATGTAAACATCCAAGCAATGCATGTGAGAAAGGTTAGAGAGCTACCTTGAAGTAAGAGCTCAACACTTTTTCCCTTGGTTACACTTTCCCTTTCTTAGCCTCACACATCCAATGATGGAGAGCTTGATTAACTTGGCCTAGATACGTTCAACAAGGCACAAAAACATCATTGGAACTAACTCTAACATTCCATAAGCTCTACACACTCATGTGCTAGCTTATGATTCAATTATAGATCCATATAAGGCATAATGAAGCAACCTTCATAGTCTTTGTTCTTGGCTCCAATTTCTCATTCAATCTAGGACATATGACTCTATGAGAACTCATTAGAGTAATCACTAATTTAATCCAAAGAGTCTAGACACAAGTTGTTTCTTTATGTCTCAAAATAGAGCCTACACCTCCATCTCATAAACAATGATTCCTAAATTTATTCCAATACTTTCTTTGATATTCATTAATCATATCTAGTCTATTTCTAGCCTCAGAAGAATTAAAACTCTCTCTAGGTGCATAATCTTGCTTAGGCTAAGACATGAGCAGCAAGGAGCACCCATGGACTTTGCTTAATTTTCTTTAGGGAGTTAAAACTTTTGAGACTTCCTAAATGTTTTGAGAACTCATTTACACTCTTAGATAACCTAAATTATCATTAGAAAGCCTTATGCATATCAAGGTGCAACTAAATCCCTAGGTTTTATAACTTGAATTCTAAAGCTTTTGTTTTGAATCTAATCGCATATTCTTATTCCTCATGCTTGAAAACCCTTGCTCTACCTTGTTTTGACTTGAATTCATTTCCTATTGACTGGGCTTAGGATTGGCCGAATATAGACATGGGAGAAGGAGCAAGAAAAAGCAACAAAGTCTATGGAAATTACCTTGATTTCAAGCTTTTCCAATAGTTCTTTCATTTGCTTCTTGTCTTTCCTTCAATTTCTATCCTCCTCTCACTGAACCAGCCATTAATCATCTTTAAATCAATTATTAAAACTATAGGAAAAGAGAGGAGAAAGAGGAGAACAAGATTGTTGAAGGAAGAAGCATAAAAAACCATGGATTTCCGTACTTTTTTGCTTGGTTTTCTTCCTCCTTCTTCCCTTCTTCTTGTGTGCCACCTCCCACTACCCTTGGTTTTGTTTTAGTCCAAAAATAAGTTAGTCTTCAAGGTTGTACAGGAAGGGGCGTGATTTAAGAAAGGTAGGGCCCCTTTTTGGCAACTTTTTAAAATTGTAATTTAGTTCCTCATCTTGGTTTCTTTCATTTGTACTCATTTTAACTCCTTTTTGAAAACCATCTTTTCCATTATAAAATTTAGGATTTCTAATTTATAAAATGCCTTTGGTTTCACCCAAATTGGATTAAAAACCTCCCTGATTGAATCGGTCAAAGTTTGGGTCAACTTATACTCTAAAATGTAAACTGGATAGGTTTTAACTATTCTAGGAGTTGTTATGGTTTTTAGGGCTTCTAAGAACCCTAAGAAACTTAATTTTTTCATTTAAAAATCCCCCCTTTGAGTTTTCTAAAAATTTCTTTAATTTACAAAAATGCCATTGCATATTTTTGCAATTTTTTACAGCTTTTTGGCTTGGGTTTTTTAGCATCTCAAGCTTCATATCCTTATTTTTAAAGGTTTAATTTATCTCTCTAATTTTATTTGGTCACTATTCATATGATTTATGGGACTTCCTTTAAAAAATCCCTAGTTTCTGGCCTTTTATGGAAAACTAGGTGCTACACTAAACTCTTTCTTGCTACAAGTCTTATGACTCTAAAGGAACTCATTTGAATCATCATATGCTTGGTTAAAGGGATTTATGACTAACTTGGCTCCTTGACCCACTTTAATCCCTAAAAATTCAACTTTCAATTGAATGCCCCTAAATTCAATATAATGCTTCCATAGTTATTTATTCATCATATCTAAGTCTCTAAATTCATTAGAACTCAAACAATCACTCCCTAGGTGCATCATCCTTGTCTTGGCCGAATCATCACCCTTAAGGAGGCTACATAGAGTTTTGTTGCTTCTTTCTTGGATTTTAATGCATATTCATATTTCTTGGCCTCTCTTTAGTCTAATTATACTTTCATATGGCTTTAAACCAGCTTGGTAAAGTTCCATATCTCCTTAGGTACAATTAAAACCCTAATTTTCCTATCTTGAATTCTAAAGCTTTTCAATTGGTTCCAATGACATAATCTAATTCCTCATGCCTCAAAACCCTTAGTTTAACCATATTTCAACCAAGAATTAATTTCCTTTGAGACCTCTATAATTAGGCTGAACTAAAAAGGAAAGAAAACTCAAGGAAGAAGCATGGTTTCCATGTGATAGTATACCTTGTTTGAAGGCTCTTCCCATGGAGATTTTTTTGGCATAGTTGGTTGTTCTAAAGCTTCACTTTTCTTCATGTGATTAGCCACCAAAATCACTCTTTCAAGAAGATAAGACCACCATTAGAAAGAGTAAAAAGAGAAGAGCAATGTTCTCAACTAGGAAAGCAAGAAATTTGGCACTTAAACTTACCCTTTTAAGCTTTCTTTCTCTTCTTTCTCCTCCTCTTTTTGGATGCCATGTGTGTTGGTTCAGAGCTTAATAGGTCAATTATGGAGGCTTGGAGGAGGTGGTGTGACTAATAAAAAAGAAGGATGGGTTTTAAAATAATTTTCATAAGTTTCATTTTGCCCCTTGTTTTCAATTCCTTTGTTTATGAAAATTTAGGTCTTCTAGTTTATTAAAAGCATTCACTTTCAATTTTATAGGATTTGAAACTATCCTGAATTGACTAGTCAAAATGTAGGTCAATTGATGGCCTAAAATGTACATCGGAAGGGTTTTAGTCATTCTGATAGTTCCTATGGATTTTAGAACCTTTGAGAACTTGGGGAACTCAATTTTACCATTCAAAATTTCCTAATTTGAGTTTCTAAAAAGTTGTTAGAAATTATAATTTCACCACTATCTTGTCAGTTTAAACTGTTTAGTCATTTTGGCTCTAGTTTCGGGCCATCTTTAGTATTGTATCCTCATTTTTGGATTTTGCTTAACCTCATTTCATTTTATTTTAGGGTCTTCTTTTAGTACCTTATCGATTCTAGTTTAGTTTTAAAAAGACTTGGTATTACATTAGACATACTAAGAATGCAATTTCTAATGAGCATTGTGCATTATGAAGTGAGTAGGATGGTTATTGAGCCTACAGGTTGAAATTGTAAAAGTAGTGATAAATGCTATTTTTATATCTTCTATTCCTCTTAATTTGGAGTTTTTAATGATTAAATATGGCTTTAAGGATTTAATTAGGTGAAATTTGATTTTATTAGCCATTTATGCACTCTATAAATAAATTTGTAGAATTATTGGTTTTTAAAGTATAAATTTCTTTTTAAATAATTTTGTATATTGTTTATTATTTTTGCAAATCTTTAATGGGCAATTGGAGTTTAAATGGGAATTTGGAAAAGGGATGGAAGATTCAAATCCAATTGGACTTTCTCCAAGTGATATATATATACACATATCATAAGCATCAAGATGCACACACTCCATGGCATTTCACTAACACACCTATTTCAATTCCATGTTAAGACACATAGGCACCCCTTCACATGGACATACATGCATGGGTTCACATTTAGCTCCATCACGTCACACATATGCATTGCCTCACATAGTTGCACAAACACATCATAAGAGTAACTTCATTCTTCCACATTTATCCATGTCCTTCAGACATGCATTCCATTCACATGGCACGTCAAGTAACTCTCACTTCATGCATGATACAAACACACATATTAGTTGAAGAAGCTAACATGGAGAAAGGCAGAGAATGATTTAAGAAACACAGGAAGCATGAATAAAATAGGAATAAGCACGTGCATGGACTCTTGAAACGGATACATGGAAAGATAAAGCCACATGTTGCAGAACACGTGAAGAAAGAACAAAAGAAGCCTTGGGATTATGGGAAGAATGATATGGAAGAATGTGAGGAAGCTACGGTTGAGAAAGAAGAGAAATAAAGACTCACATAGGGCTAGAAGAAGCTAAAGCAATGGGTTTGTGAAGGATTTAGAAGCACCAGCTCACGTACGAGGCACTCTTATGAGCTCACGTGGAATAGGCATGGGTTGGACAAAAGAAGTAGCTCATTCACCTTACCTAGATCATTCATGCATGGAAGAAAACTCACACATAGGCACATATAAGATTCATTCATTAGAAGCACCACATCATATATAAGCAGCTCATATGTTGAGAGAGGAGCAGAACAAAGACTCAAACACTCGAGTTGAAGCAGGCCATGAGTCCAGAACAATGTAGCAGCTCTTAACTTTATACACAAATAGCAGCTCCAGGATCAATGAGGCACCGGCTGCATTCACTAGTCAAGGAACAGCTGCTACACGTTTTGGAGAGAAGGAACAAATAAAACTATGAGCAGAACATGAGGAAGAGTGCTTTTGGGTTTTGTAACCTCCAAGACGTGAGGAAAGATTAAGAAAACACATGAGGAATAAAATGAAGCACGTGAGAGAAGGAATTTGGGAAGAAAAGGGCTCGGACAAGGCAGCATTCAGGATGTGTTAAATGAAGAAGCATGTGATTCAAGGGCCTCGTGCAGTAGGTAAAAGGCTAGATCAAAATGCACGAATCATGTCATTCCATTCATGCTTCATTCATTCTAGCATCCAGAACATGTGAGTAGAGTAAATGGAAGGCATATGATTTAATAAACACTTGGGCAGAATTGAAAAGGGAGGCGTCATCCATCATTCACACACATTCATCATCCATATTATTCCATTCACCATCTTCTCCTTCACATTGCTATGACTCCATTCCTTTCTCCTCCATCATTCTTCACTCATAAGGGCTTAATTGAATACTGTGGCTAGCTTGGAGGAGGACCATGATTGAAGCTTGAATCCAAGGAGATTGTCAAGGGATTGGGCTGAGATTCCTATTTTAGTTTTCTCTTTTTCTACATCAATTTTTGTTATTGAACTTGCTTGGTTGAGCTTTTAATTGATTAAGATTGGTATAGTTTATAATTAGCGGCTGGTTAGATACTAATTAGGAGACTATTTGAATGATTAATTGATTGAATTAAGTGCAAGATTTTCAATTAACTACAATTATCCATTTGTGCAGTCAAGGTGTTTGATGAAATACATGTGAGAAATTGTGTGCTTAATTGTTTAATTGGAAGTTTTCTTAGAGTTTAATTAGTTAATTAAACATCTTAGGGTGTTAATTTAGAGACTAATTAATCGATTAATCACTCAAATTTAAGTGTTCATTGTAATGTCTAGGTTTGTAACAATGACAGAAATGAATATGTATTAAAAGCAAGTCCCCTGAAATGAAAGAGTTAAGGTCCAAAAAAATTAGGATAATAATCTACACATCAAATGATGAAAATAGAAGGCTAGAGGTACCTTGAAACTGGAGTTAAAAATAACCAGACAAAATTTAATGAAATAGTTGCAAAACGGAATGGTATTTATGTAATTTCGGATAATTTTTAGAATACTCTTAGAGGTCCTGAAAACCATGGGAAGCTTCGAGACAGTTAAAACCCCTTTAGTGTATGTTTTCTAATGACAGTTGACTTAAACTTTGACCCTTTTGTTCTGGAAGGTTTTAGTTCTAAATTGAGTGATTCCAAAGACATTTTATAAGATTAACAATCTAAATTTTATGATGGAAAAGGCAGTTCTAAAAAAGGAACTAAAATGAGCCTAAAACGAAAATGCCAAGAAACAAGACATAATGGGAATTTTGTTGGAACAATTTTTATTTCCTTAGCATTATAAACTCACGCCCCACTCTTCTTCTCATCTAGACAACCTTCTTGCAACCTAAAATAGAGAGTGAGACCAAGGGAGAGAGGTGCACAAGAGAAAGGAAAAAGGGAGAAGAAAAAGCCAAGTAAAAGGTATGAATTTCATGGAATTTCTTAGTCTTCCCTTTAGTAAACTTATTCTTCTCCTTCTCCTACTTCTTTCCATAGTTATATTGAAGTATTTGGTTCTTTTTTGAGCTTAGACCAAAAGGGAGAAGTTTGAGTTTGAAGAGAAGAATGAAAGTAAAAGAAAGAGCATCCAAGGAAAGCTAGAAAACTAAGGTAAGCTACTTGTTTCTATGTTTACTTCTTCTTACTTTCCTTTGGGTGTGGTTCGGCCACTATGTGGATAGCCAAGAAGAGATGAGTTTTGAACCAAACCAAGAGTGAATCCTAAGAATTAGGGTGTAGGAAGCAAGAATGTGCAAAGAGAACAAAGGGACAACCATGAATTTGCAAGATGGAAAAACTAGTGATTTATGAACATAACCTAAAATTTGAGTTTATCCAAGAGTTCCCAAACTAATGTAAGTGTTTGTGTGAGTGCCTAAGACCACTAAGGAGCCTCCCATATGCATCTCCCATCCAAGAAGTAACGAAAACTCCATAGACTTCCTATAGAGGCATGTCTCAGCCTAAGCTAGAGGGAGTACCTAGGGAGTGTTTTAATTTCTTCTAAGCCTAGTTTTGCATCATATATGATAGTAGAGTATGAGGAAGCCTCAGAAAAATTTTAGAAGTCATAGATAATGAGATGGAGCTATAGGTTCCATAATGTAACTTATAAAAGCAATATATAGCTAGGCTCCTCAAATTAATTGTGTGAATAGAATGGAGTTAAGATCATGAATTCCCAAAGTTGCTTCATTAGATGCCTTATGGAACCATAATTGAACATTATGAACAACTAAGTTCTTCTAAGATGTGTATGGCTTTAGTGAATGTTCCAAAAGTGTAATTGGATCCTATTTGATGTGTTTAGGCCAAAGGAATCAAGCTCCACCTCCTTGTGGGTGTTTGACCGAGGGAGAGGAAGAAATTCCAAAGAGAAAAGTGTGTTCTTGCATACAAGGTAGCTCTCTTTCCTTTCTCTCATGCATTCTTGGGTGTTTTCTTATCTTTGGATGTGTGTATGTATGATTATGCTCTGCAAAATGTTTCTAGTAAATGTTTACATGCCATTGTATGATGATGCTTTATTTATGTGTTGAAAGATGCTTTATGAACATGTTTTGGCTTGTATGAGCTTAGTGAAGCCAAAAGTCCTTTAGGTAGGGTGAAGATGAGCCAAAAGTCCCTATGAATGGGTGAGACAAAGCCAAAAGTCTCTAGAAGAGTGAGGCTTAGTAAAAAGCCCCTTGAAAATAGGTAAGACAAATCCAAAAGTCCCAAAGAGAATGGATAAGGATAAACTATTATCTTGGCAAGCCTATGTATGTTGTATGTGACTTCTTAATGAAGGAAATGTTCTATGTATGTTTATGAATTTCAAAATAGCCATGCATGCATTTTTGACTTGAAATTATATCTATTATATGTGTTTGAATGGGAGAAAGGCTATTGGGATTTCTAGAATCTCACTCTTCTGTCCCCATTGTCTAACATGTCTACGTGGACCAAGTAAGCAAAAAAATAGAAGCCACCATACTTAAAGGCAAGGAGATTGGCAAGGAATTTGTTAAGTAGTTGTTTTGTAACTATCTTATTATCAAAAGAGGTAATCCAATAATGTATATGATGTATAAGCCCTTGAACACTTGTAAATGTATAGATATATGGTGTATGTATGAGAATTGGATCCACATGAATGATAGTGTATGTTCTTGACATGGAAATGCAAAATGATGCATGTATGTTCCTTATGTATACCATCAAGTAGGAGAGTGAATTTGTGAGGTCTGGGTTTTTGGACCCTTATAACATGTTTAGTAGGCTATTTTTATGTTTTTCCACATGCTCAAGTGGTCCTAGAAAAGCTAGAAGCCAAATTGAACCATTCTTGACCCTTAAAGAGGTATAAAAATGCTATTTTGCAACCCTATGTCACAAACAGACCAAATGGACAAATTTTCCCATGAAATTTAGCATCCATATGAAATTTTCATCCATATATATCTCATTTAGAGCTTTTTGGAAAGCTAAAGACCATATTATTTAGAGCTTTAGAGAATTAATTATGAATTTTCAAAGTTGCCAAAAAGCTGCTGAACTGATATAGTTACTATTCACATGATTAGTTTCTTCTCCTATGTCATTTGAACGGCAAAAGTTATCCAATGCTCATGAAATGTTATAAACATAAATTAGACATAATAAAATTTCTCTGTCCACCGAGATCACCACATTTGGAGGTCTGAGCAAAGAGATATGAATTTTTGAAGTTTGAAGTTAGTACCAATAATGTAGCAGTACCTTTGGTACTGTTCCATTGATTTTCAATAGCAAAATGTTTCTATTTTGGTCTGGACTTATTTTTAGCCTAAAGTTAACATCTGTAAATTTCCAAAATCGTATAGTTTGCTTGATTTCAACTTTTCTAAAATTAGTTATGAATTTCCAAAATTGGCATTAGAAATCTAGCAGTAGAACCTAAAACTGAACATGTGATTTTTGTGTATATATGCTACCAACTCGGGATTCTTGTGACATTTTAAGATGGTTGTGAGTTGTATGAATGTAATTTAATTAGAGAATGATATAGGTGAGTTAATATATGTAAAGTCCCACATCGAAAAGAAGGGACCTAGGCTAGGGCCTTATAAGTGGGAGTAGTACTCTCCCCACGTGGACGCATTTTCCTAGGAGCTAATGGGAGAAGCCATCTTCTAAGAAGAATAAAACCCCAGAGCTAATAGGAGAAGCCATCTACCAAGGACAATATCCACAGGGCTTAGTAAGGTGTTTGGTATTAGAGCCGGCCTAGCCGCGTGTGCAACCCGAGGACGGGTTGGCCCCAAAAGGGAGTAGATTGTAAAGTCTCACATCAGAAAGGAGGGACCTGGGCTAAGGCCTTATAAGTGGGAGTAGTACTCTTCCCACGTGGATGTGTTTTCTTGAGAACTAATGGGAAAAGCCATCTTTTAGGAAGAACAAAACTGCAGAGCTAATGGGAGAAGCCATCTACTAGGAACAATAGCCACAGGGCTCTGTAAGGTGTTTAGTATCAGAACTAGCTTAGCCACGTGTGCAACCTGAGAATGGGTTAAGGGGTGGATTGCAAAGTCTCACATCAGAAAGGAGGGACCTGGGCTAGGGCCTTATAAGTGGGAGTAGTACTCTCCCACGTGGACGCATTTTCCTGGGAGCTAATAGGAGAAGCCATCTTCTAGGAAGAACAAAACCCCGAAGCTAATGGGAGAAGCCATCTACTAGGAATAATATCCACAAGACTCTGTAAGGTGTTAACAAATGTAACACCATAATTTCTAGCTTATTTCATACTATATCCATGTCTCACATCATGCAACTCACATAAGAGGCATAAATGATGGCATTAAAATAATGCATTATTTAACGTTGTGTCGTGTATAAAAATTTCATTCAGTGTCACGTGGACCATGTGAGCTTATACATCACATTTTTATATTTAATTTCATGATTTCAACTCATTTGCATCATCAAAACTGGCTTACATCTCATGGAAATCATAGGGAAGCATAAAAAACATGTATATATTTTCGGCCAGATTTTTCTCATTTTTGTCACAAATTTTGAAAAATAATAACTAATTTTAAAAAAATAAAAATCATATATTCTTGGCCATTCTAGAAAGCTACACATGTCTACTTTATACTAAAAATATTTTCAGACCATAACATCCAACACAGAGGATGTTTGACATTCAAAAAGGTCCAGAGGTCAAGCTGTCCACTGGTGTTGTCATAGAATTCTATAGCAAACTTCAAAAATATCCAATTAATTCCAAAAAAATCCAATCTATATAAATAATACTAATATAGAAAGAAGTGGATGTTAGATAGAGGAAAAAAATAACTTTAGACCATTTTAGGCATGCCCAGAGCTTGAAACCTAATCAAACAATAACTGAGATCAGGTGGAGCACCTAGTATTGGATAGATTTTTTGAAAATTCATATCTCCCTCTACAGATATTCAAATGAGGTGCTTCTAGTTAGCACAAGTCACTAGAATATCTAGTTTCTTTGTATAAAATTTCATGGCAATTGGACATCATTTGAGCCTTATGTGATAGATTTCATTTTTAGACTTAAGTGAACAGTAACATAACCAAAACCAAAACTTTTGCCAACTTTGGAGATTCATCAAATATTCTTTAGACCTCTAAAATGGCTTCTCAAAAGGCTCTCAACAAGCTCTAATTGCATGCCAAATTTTAGATCAAGAAAAGCTCATTTAGATAAAAAGTGACTTAGGGTTCCATTATAGTCAATTTTGGCTTCATATAGGATATCAAAATGTCTAAATGATTTTTCTTGGGGTTTGGCACCTCTTGGGCAAGTCTAAAAGTATGATTAGGACTTGTGTGAGCTGTCCAAATGGTCTCAACCCTAATGCATCTCATTTTGGCCATCTCACTTACACTTATACACAATTCCATAATACCATTCAAGAAGCTACAATGCCATAACATACTCAAATTGCATTCTAGTGATTACATAATACATTCTCCCATTTATACATGACATATTATCATAATTACATGTGTTCATAACATCATAATACATATACATCTATTGGTTACATCTTTTGCCATTTGTATGGCCTTAAAGTAGTAAAAATCATGTTCTTGAATGTCACACTCTCATCTTCAAGGTAGTTGGCTTCCATTACCTTGTCCACTTGATCCACCTAGCATGTTAGATCATTAGAGTTGAGGGGATGAGATTCAAAGAATGCCAATAGCTCATCTCCCATTCAATCATACATAAAAGATGCAAACAAGTCTCATAAATGCATGTATGGTCATGTTAACATATGCAAACATTCAAGAGACATTTTTATCATTTAAGAAAGTCATACATAATATACAAACGCTTGCCAAGCAAGTGGGTTGGCCTTACCCATTTACTTGTAGATTTTAGACTTGCCTCACCCATTCTTTAAGAGGTTCTTGGACTCAACCTTGCTTTTGGGAGTCAACTTTACTTTTGGTAGACTTTTTACTTTGTCTCAACTAATCTTAAGGATTCTTGGTCTCACCACACTTAAGCAAACCAAAACAAACATCATGAACATCATTTAGAAACATAATACATCATCATGGTACCATGGAGTAAAAGCTCATGCTAGAACATTTTTCATGGCTTGAAATACACATACATACATTGAAAGACAAGTAAAGCAAGCAATCATGCATGAGAGAAGGTGGAGAGAGCTACCTTGGATACAATTACACACTTTTTCTCTTGAATTCAAGCTTCCTTTTTCGGCCACACACACAAAAGTTTGGGGATAATTTCTCTTAACCTAAACACAATTTATGGAAGCCAATTAGGTTCATGGAATTAATTTTAAGGCCATACAACTTACTTAGGCACTAGCTTGATCTATAAACCTCATTATGGTTCCATAAATGCACCTAATAAAGTAACACCCCTCAAATAAATTCTAAATTCCATTCTTTCCTTTCAAATATGATTCTTGACTCCTTTTAAGCCTCTTGGAGTCATCATACAATCAAAACTAAGAGCCTAACTACATGTTGCTTCTTTACGTCATATTATGGAACATGAAGCACTAACTCACTCTATGATTTCTAAATTTCTCCCAAGACTTCCCCTCATATTCATTCATCATATATGACTAAAAAATGGACATAGAAAAATTTAAAACTTTCCCTACCTACAAGAATCTCTCTTGGCTAAACCTATGCTAAGTTTTAAGCTCCATGAACTTTGCTTTGTTTTCTCAAGGGAGAAAGCATATGGGGAGACTTCTAGGGATCTTAGGAACTCATTTAAGCTCTTTTTTAAGCCTAGGAATCATTGTACAAAATCAAATTCTATAAGATACACTTGAAACCCTAGAATTTGTATCTTGAAATCTAATAGCTAGTTTGTTGTTTTCTTTGCATATTCTTGTTCTTCTCCCTCAAATTCCTAAGATTCACCCTTGGTTTAATTGAAAACTTGACTCCTTAAGGTTGACCATATATAGGTCAAATTACTCACAAGAGAGGGAAGGAAGAAGATCAAGTGGAAAGATTGCATGATACTTTGTTTTCCTTAGTTTTTCTTGCTTGTTCTTCACCTTCCTTGTCTTCCTCTCCTAAATTTTGAAATTTCCCCTCTATTCTTCCTTTAAAACAACCCCTAAAACTTTAGAAAAATCATAGAAAAGAAGGGGGAAAAGGAGGAGAAGAGATTGGCTAAGAGAAAGCATGAAAAATAATCAAATTTCTATACCTTATATCTTGAATTTCTCCTTCTTCTTCTCTCCCTTTGGTGTGCCTAAACCCTAGCTCTCTCCTCTAAAATTGGGTAGAAAAATATGAGACTAAATGAAAGAGAGAGTAGGGCACCTCCTATTTATAAGTGGAGGAGAATGGCTTTTTCAAAAATTTCCATTTTGCCCTTAGTTTTTGGCCTTTTCATTTCTACTTTATTTTATCTCCTTTTTTAGAACCGTTTTTTCCATTATAAAATTTAGGTTAAAATGTCTTTGGAATCACTCAAATCAGAGGTAAAACCTTCCTGAACAGATCTGTCAAAGTTCGGGTACACCGACATTAAAAAACATCCATCGGAGGGGATTTAATTGTCTTAGAGCTTCCTATGATTTTCAGAGCCTCTGAGAACCCCGAAGAATTCAAAAATTTTATTTAAAAAGCCCTCCTGTGTGAATTTCAAAATTTACTCAAAATTGCAAAAATACCATTACATTTCATAAGATTTTCATCAAAATTTGTTTCTTCATTCTAGCTCCATTTTTCTTTCTGTCTGAGCCTAGAATTCTCATTTTTAGGAGTCTAGAATGTTACTCAAATTTTTTGGGACCTTAAATAATTCATTTAAGAGGACTTGCTTTGAAAATGCATCCATGTCTGTCGTTTAACAAAAACTGGATGTTACAATATGGTCCGCAGAATATGAAACAAAAAATTTAAGTACTACGTAATGCAAAATATTCCATTATTTTAATTGAATTTTGCCTTTGAGAATTGCTATGCCAAGGGAAGGAAGCTAGAATATGAATAAGAAAGGCTAGATAAATATAGTTTTACATTCATTGATTTTAATGACAAGAGTTAATGATTCAATATGTGATTGAGGTTTCAATTTAACATTAATTTGTTAATCTCTTGAATCTTTTGTGGTAACTTAAGATAATTTGGATGAATACAAATAGGAACTCTTAGACCGGAACCAATGATAATTGAATTAGGATAAGGATAGTGGATACCAAGGGATAAATCCAAGGCTAGTCACAAGTCTATTAGTTGCCTATTAACTCATGCAAATTAGTTAATAGTTAGAATTTTAATCCACTTTAAATTTAAGCTAGTTATATTTAATCAAAACCCCCTTTAATTGGTTGCTTTTAGATTTTCTTTTACACTTAGAAAACTCAATTGAATATTGAGATCCAGTTCCAAGGGAAATGATCTAGGTTGCATCACTAACTAGAAAATTTAATTAACCTAGTTGATTTTGAGGTTAAGCAACACAACTGTTCAAGTAGCTCTATGAATTCACTCATCTTTATGCACATAGCTGCATAAATTGTACTTAGAAAGTAGATATGAGACCAATCAAGGACCTTATGTAGTAAAAGCAAGGTAACCAGAGCAAAACTAATGAGCCCTAGATTGGTTATGTCAGTAAAAAATCTCTATATAGATTTAGGGCAAATAAATAAATAGATTTTTCACAAGTAAGTTGAGGTTTTAGTAAACCAATGGCATTTAATGGTCATAGATAAAGCCATGATTGTGAGAGAGTACAATACAAGGGTCAGTAGTTTGGGCTGTCAAGTTAACATAATGTAATATCTCCAAAATTAGACTCTTCATTAAATAATATTAAATGAAACAAATAATACAAAATATTTAGCTAATAATTACATGAGAAAATGTAAAAAATTTTAGAGTTTCAGCTATAAGGAAAATTGAGGAATTTACTAGAAATGCAATAAAAATTTATAGGACCAAAAAAGATTTAATAAGAATGATTAGGAATTGACCTTAATTTAGTAGATAATAAAGAAATAAATAATAAATGCTTATAAAAGAAAATTTAGTAAATTCCTTGGTTCATTAAGGCCCTAAAATATAAAAAAAATTATTTCAAAAATAAAAATACTTAGTGAAACTTATAGGTTAAAATTTAATTATTAAAAGTTTATGGTTCAAAGTACAATTTTGACCTAAACTAAAATATAATATTATGGGGGGTCAAAATATGATTTTTCCCAAAATAAAAATAGTGAAGTTAGGAAGAGATATTTACATGAAAAGGACTACATTGACGATCAAAACAACTTCCATAATTGGAACTTCTCACAAATCAAGTGTCACATCTGGTTCTTTAAAAATCAGAGAAAACATGAGAAACGTAATATACAGTTTCTCTGTAAACGAACGAAATTCATCGAATATAAAAGAAAGTCCCCTAAAATGAGATAGTTAAGGTCCCAAAAAATTTGGAAAGCATTATAAACTCCTAAAAATAAGAATCCTAAGCTCAGATGAAAAGAAAAACAGAGCTAGAATGAAGAAATAATTTTTTACAAAAAACTTATGAAACGTAATGACATTTTCGTAATTTTGAGCAACTTTTAGAATTCACACAGAAAGGCTTTTTAAATGAAAGTTTTGAGTTCTCCAAGGCCTTGAAAATCATGGAAAGCCCTGGGACAGCTAAAGCTCCTCCGGTGGACATTTTCCAATATCGATGCACCCAAACTTGACGAATTCATTCGAGAAGGTTTTAGCTCTGATTTGAGTGATGTGATGACCCTAACTTTTAATAATTATAATTAAGGTTAAATACATGATTAATAATCATAAATTAGGGTTACAAGACATTACAACTAATTACTTTCAGAAAATACAAGGAAATTTGAACCTTAATGTTGTTAGAGTCATCAACCATATAATTACAAGCACTTATGTACATCAGGGAAACAAACATTCATTTATAAGCCTTTGATTCTATTACCCATTGATTCAAACTTACAAGAATCTTCTACCAATGTTTCTACGTCATCCCTTAGGGTTACCCTATGAAAAACTAAGATTTCTAGGTTAGAATGAAAGTTTGGGACCATTAGCCGTAGCTAAATGTCCTTGCGCCGTGGCCAATTGCTCTTGGGTTCACTCTTTATCTTCTATCACCGTAGCGAGTTGGACCTTTACCTGGCTAACCTACATTGCGCCGCAGCGAGAAAGCCTCCTAGAACCTACCTCGCTCTCCTCTCACGATTGGCCACGACCAATTCCCCCTTTCGTCGCAGCTAATTCCTTTCTGGAACGCCCGGCAAATTCTCACAAAAGTTCACCGCGGCCAATTCTCATTTAGCTGTGGCGAATTACCCTCTAGACGACTCCAGTTTTGCCTCTCTCATTTTGCTGTGGCTAATTCCACTTTTTGCTGCGGCGAATTGCTCTCTGGTACTCTCCCTGAGCAACTTTGCCTCCATTGGCTGTGGCAAAATACCTTCTGATCCTACAACTCCTAAAATCTTGTCTCATACTCTCCATTTTCCCTCTAAGAACACCCTAGGGCCACTCTATCTTAATTTATGCAACTCTAATGGTATTTATGTGCCTTATTTACCCAGCTATTCTACCATTACCAATTCAAAACTTAAGTATAAATTCCTACTCATCCAACTACCATATGTAAGCAAATTCATAGATTAATAATAGCAAAATTTCATAAGCTCCCAGCAATTATCATTCAAATATGCATTCCCTTAAAGATTTCATGCATCGCTTATTCAAATTAACAATCTCATATATCCCATGATGGCATTCCCAATAGTAAACCATATCATGAATTCAATAAAGTTCACACACCAGATACTATAAGTTCATACATCCAAAACCAAGCTATATTGAGACTTAACTCCTTAATAAATACATTCCAACTTAATTAAAATATAAACACCTACACTTGGCAATATGAATACATGATGATGCTACATAAAAGATTAACAAAATTGCATCTACTCTACTCAGATTAGCCCAAGTGTATCTTCCTTCACACATGGTTAGAGCTCATGGATTTTCATCCACTTGCTTCCCCTTATCCTTACACGAAGGACCTTCACTTGAAAGTATAATCCCATGAAACGAGGTGAGATACAAATCTTAGTAACCAAGGCAAATTCCATCATATATTCTAGTTTAATTAACATATATGCATGATTTTATATAAGCATCAGAAAACATACTAGTCATATCAGTAAATGAAACAATTAGGCTATCATGATTACTATCCCATACTAGCAATTATATTTCCACATGTTAAAGGCCAATAACATCAGGAGAGGCCCGTCCACGGCACCCACTCCCCAATGAGCACAACTAAGGCTCAGTGCATCTAGGGTTTGGTTATAACCCGATGCTCGATCGAAGCACATGCACAGGTGGCAGCCACACCATAGCTCCACCAGGGACTCACAAGGTCTAATCACAACATAATAGATAGCTAACTAATTCATTCAGCATTTCATATCATTCATGTATAGTAAATATGAAATTAAAGTAGATACATGCATGGAATTAATATAGTCCCGGTTACCTCACTTGTAACTAATTCTCTAAGAGCCAATTGAGTGCTACTACAGCCTATGGACACAAAACCAAGCAATTACTATCCCTAATCACAATTTGTATAAGCAAACCCATCACTTAAAAAGTTAAGCTATATAGGACTACTCAGACACTTACCCAATTACCACTAAAACCAAATTCAAATTTAGTTGAGCCTACCCCAGAAACCTCAAAATAACACCTCAAATTCTGAGTAAATTAGCACAAAAACAATACCCATACTATAAATCAGCTATAGGGGTCTCAAACTAGCAAAGAAAGCATTAAAATGGAGAGTTTATACTTACCTAACAATACCCTTAGTCCCAACCTACAAAATTTCACTAAGAAAACCCCAAACAACCACATTTCAAATTTTAGGTATGGTGAAAATACTCCAAATAAAAAACTAATTGGGCCAAAATGAAGAGAAAGAAAAGGGGATTAAGTTATACAACTATTACCGTGGCTGAATCTTGCTCTAGAAGTGAGAAATGGTGGATTTCTTGCCCCAAACCCTAGCCTCCCTTCAAACCTCCGAATTTCTCTTTTGTGTTCTTATGTTCTGCAGAATAGGGGTGGCTAAGTTAGTTTTTAGGGTTTTAAGTTGGGCAAATATGGGTCATAGGCTGGTCCAAAGGTCCAATACCAAGTGGGCTTTAGATTTAAGCATTGTTGGGCCAGCTCTCATGTATTGGGCTACTGAATTTTAAATAGATTTAGGCCAAGTTTGAAGAACTTAATTGATTTAGGTCTGCACAAGGGTTATTGGGCTATCACTAAGTGCTCTCTCTTAGGCCAAGTCTCACAATAAAAGGTTGGGTCTACACCTAAAATTATTGGGCCTCCATTAGTCCATAACCTTGGCCTACTTAATTTAATTTAGGCCTATATGGGGTTTATAACTCAATTAAACCTCAAACTCATATTAATAATTTATTTCTCTAAAATTTTCATTCACTTAACTTATCTAATTATCTCATATTAATTATTCTTAATTAACCCAAATTCATAATTAACACCTTAATTAATTTTGGGGTGTTACAAGTGATTCCAAAAGCATTTTACTAAATTAGGAACCTAAATTTCATAATGAAAAAGACGGTTCTAAAAAAGGAGCTAAAAAGAATTAGAAATGTCAAAAACGAAGGGCAAAATGGAAATTTTTGAAAAGTCTTCCTCCTCCCACCTATATATAAGTGGCACCTCATCTCCTCCCTCATTCAGCCCATTATTTTTCTACCTCAAACTAGGGAAAAACCCTAGGGAGAGTGGCGCTTAAGAGGAAGAGGAAGAGGAAGAGAAATTCAAGCAAAAAGATATGGAATTTTGGTAGTTTTTCATGCTTTCTTCCATCCAAACCTCCTCTCCTTTATTCTCCTTTGTTTCCCTTGATTAAAATGAAGTTTACCAATCTATTTTAAAGGAGAAACTTAGGGGAAAATTCGGATTTGAAGAGAGGAGCTTGAAGAAAGCAAAATTCAAGTGAGAAAAAGCAAGAAAACAAGGTAAATCTTCCATCCCATGGTAGCTACTCCTCCCCCCTTCTTCTCCATGTTTCGCCACATGTATGTAGATGCTAAAGGGCTAGAATTTTGAGGAGAACCAAGGGTGAATTCTATGAATTTAAGGGAGAAGAGTAAGAATATGTAAAGAAATTCAAGAAAAGGCCATGGATTTTCAAGGTAGCAAACCTAGGGTTTCATAGGTTCTCTTGAAAATCTAATTTGACATAATTATTCCTAGGCCTAAATGAATGTTTAAATGAGTTCTTAAGATCTCTAGGAGTCTTCCCATATGCATCTTCCATGTAGAAAACAAAGCAAACTCCATGGAGGCCAAAAGGAGACATAAGCTCAGCCTAAAGGGGATGAAACACCTAGAGAGAGTTTTAAATTTTTCTAAGCCCATTCTTAAGTCATATATGATGAATGAAAGTGAGAGGAGGCCTTGGAAAAAAATTTAGAATCTATAGAAAGTAAGTTGGTACTTTATGTTCCATATTATGACCTTAAGAAGCAACATGTAGCTAGGCTCTTGGTTTCGATTGTGTGATGACTCCAAGAGGTTTAAAAGGAGTCAAAAATCATATTTGAAAGGAAAGAATGGAGCCTATAATTTATTTAAGGGATGTTGCTTCATTAGGTGTAATTATAGAACCATAATGAAGTTATAGGCAAGCTAGTGTCTAAACAAGTTGTATGGCCTTAGAATTAATTCCATGAACCTAATTGACTTCCATAAATTGTGTTTAGGTTAAGAGAAATCATACCCACACTTTTTTGTGTGTGTGGCCAAAAAAAGGAGCTTGAATTCAAGAGAAAAAGTGTGTAATTGTTTACAAGGTAGCTCTCTCCAACTTCTCTCATGCATGGATATGTGTTTAACTTGTCTTTGAATGTGTGTATGTGTATTTTCAAGCCATGAAAAGTATGCTAGCATGACTTCATATACCTTAGTTTCATAATGACATATTATGTTTCTAAATGATGTTATGATGTTTGTTTGGATTTGCTTGAGTGTGGAGAGGCCAAGAACTCTCAACCATGGTAAGAATGAGCCAAGAACCCTTAAGATTGGTTGAGACAAAGCAAAGAGTCTCCTAAAAGCAAAATGGGCTCCCAAGAGCATGGTTGCATCCAAGAATCTCTGAAAGAATGGGCGAAACAAGTCCAAAATCTATGAGGAAAAGGGTGAGGTCAATCCATCCACTTGGCAAGCCTTTGGATGCCTTGTATGACTTGTTTACATGCCAACCTTGTTTCTTGAATGTTCATGTCATTTATTATATCCATACATGCATTTTCAAGACTTGCTTTGCATATGTTATGTGTGATTGAAAGGGAGATGAGCTATTGGGATTCTTTGAATTTCATTCCCCCTCTCTAATGATCTAACATGCTAGGTAGACCAAGTGGATATGGTAATGGAAGCCAACCACCTTAAAGAGAAGAGCTTGACACCAATATGCATAGCTTTTGCCTTTTAAAGCTATAATGATGTCTAATAATGTAAATTATTATTGTAAATGCCCTATGGCCTTTGAAACATATGTAATTATGATAATATGTTATGTTTAAATATGAGAATATGTTGTATGAGCTCACATGGTCCACGTGACACTGAATGGAATTTTTATGCACGATGCAACGCAAAGAAATGTATTATTTTAATGGATTTTTTCTTACTTCCTTCATAAAATCTATGTTGTCAAGCATGATAATGTTATGTAATGAGTTAGAAATATATGGTGTTATATCAAAACCTAGAGTGAGATATTCTTGGTTAAAGAATATGAGGAAGGGTCGATTTCTATATCTTTGAGAATCTTTCTAAGGGAACAATTGTAATGTCCAGTTTTCATTAAACAACGAAAATAAGTACGTTTTCAAAGCAAGTCCCCTGAAATGAATTAGTTAAGGTCCAAAAAAATTTGAGTAACATTCTAAACTCATAAAAATGAGAATCCTAGCCTCAGAGGGAAGGAAAAATGGAGCTAGAATGAAGAAACAAATTTTGATGAAAATCTTACGAAACGTAATGGCATTTTCGTAATTTTGAGCAAATTTTAGAATTCACAAAGGATGACTTTTTAAATGAAAATTTTGAGTTCTTCGAGGTTCTCAGAGGCCCTAAAAACCATGAGAAGCCCCATGACAGTTAAATCCCCTCCAGTGGACGTTTTCCAACATCGATGTACCTAAACTTTGACGGATCCATTCGGGAAGGTTTTAGCTCTGATTTGAGTGATTCCAAAGCCATTTTACTACATTGAGAACCTAAATTTTATAAGGGAAAAGACAATTATTAAAAAGGAGCTAAAACAAAAGAAAAACAAAAATGCAAAGAACGAAGGGCAAAATGAAAATTTTTGAAAAAGTCACTTTCCTACCCCTAAATATAAGTGGCGCCCCACTTTCTCCTTCATTTGGACTCAGAATTTTCTACCTAATTTCAAAGGAGAGAGCTAGGGTCTTGGAAGAAGAAAGGAAGAATTCAAGCTTAAAGGTATGTTTCCATGGTAGTTTTTCATGCTTTCTTCCATCTACACCTCTTCTTGTTCATTCTCCTTTGTTTCCTTTGATTAAAATGGAGTTTATAAATATGATTCAAGGGAGAAACTCAAGGGAATTTTCGGATTTTAAGAGAGGAGCTTGGAGAAAGCAAGATTCAAGCAAGAATAAGCAAGGAAACTAGGTAATTTCTCTTCCTATGGTTGATATCTTGATCCTTCCTCCTCCTCCATTTTGCCTAACCCTAGGAACCATAAGAGGAGTTGATTTTTAGGTAGAACCAAGAATTAATCTAAGGGAAAAGGGTGTAAAGATTAAGAATATGCAAAGGAAATCAACAAAAGACCATTAGATTACAAGATACAAATTCTAGGGTTTTATGTGTACCTTGTAAAATCTGATTTTGTATGATGATTCCTAGGCCTAAATAAGAGTTTAAATAAGTTCCTAAGATACCTAAGATGCTCCCCACATGCTTCCTCCTTCAAGAAAACTAAGCAAAATCCATGGAGACCAACAAGCCTCATGGTCTCAGCCTAAGGAGGTTGGGATAGCTAGGGAGAGTTTTAAATTTTTCTAAACCCAGTCTTGAGTCATATATGATGAATGAAAGTGAGGGGAGGCCTTGGGAAAAATTTAGAACTCATAGAGAGTGAATTGGTGCTTTAGGTTCCATATTATGACCTAAAGAAACAACATGTAGTTAGGCTCTTTATTTTAATTGTGTGATGACTCCAAGAGAATTAAAAGGAGTTAAGAATCATATTCGAAAGGAAAGAATAGAGTCTAGAAATTATTTGAGGGGTGTTGCTTCCTTAGGTGAATTTATGGGCCATAATGAGGTTATAAGCCAACCTAGTGCTTAAGCAAATTGCATAGCCTTAGATTGAGTTCATGAACCTAATTGGCTTCCATAAATTGTGTCTAGGCCAAGAGAAAGCATCTCCACAAGTTTTTGTGTGTGTGGTTGAAAGAGGGAGCCTTGATTTAAAAAGAAAAGTGTGTGATTGTGTACAAGGTAGCTCTTTCTAACTTCTCTCATGCATGGATGTGTGTTTAGCTTATCTTAGAATATGTGTATGTGTATTTTTAAGCCATAAAAAGTATGCTAACATGATTTCATATGCCATGGTTTCATGATGACATATTATGTTTCTAAATGATGTTATGATATTTGTTTGGGTTTGCTTGAGTGTAGAAAGGCTAAGGACTCTCAACCATAGTGAGAATAAGCCAAGAATCCTTAAGATTGATTGAGACAAAGCAAAGAGTCTCCCAAAAGCAAAGTGCCAAGAGTATGGTTGAGTCCAAGAATCTCTTAAAGAATGGGTGAGGCAAGTTCAAAATCCATGAGGAAAGGGGTGAGGCCAATCCATCCACTTGGCAAGCTCTTGTATGTCTTGTATGACTTATTTACATGCCAAGCTTACTTCTTGAATATTCATAACTTCCATTATATCCATGCATGCATTTTCAAGACTTGCTTTGCATATGCTATGTGTGATTGAAAGGGAGATAAGCTATTGGGATTCTTTAAATCTCATTCCCTCCTCTCCAATGATCTAATATGCCAGGTGGACCAAATGGACAAGATAATGGAAGCCAACCACCTTGAAGGAAAGAGTTTGACAACAAAATGTAAAGTTTTTAGTTCTTTAAGACCATAGATTTGTCAAATGATGTAACCCATTGATGTATATGGTCTGTGACCTCTTAGACTGTGTAATTATGATAATATGTGATGTATAAATGAAAGGATATGATATGTGAATGATGGAATGCAAATTATGTATGTTATGGTAATGCAACTTTATGAATGGCTTTATGGAAATATGCATATGTATGGATGAAATGGCCAAAATGAGATGAATGAGGTTTGAGACCATTTAGGTAGCTCACACAAGTCTTAATTATGCTTTTAAACTTGCCCAAAAGGTGCCAAAACCAAAGGGAAACCATTTGGACCTTTTGGTACCCTATATGAAGCCAAAATTGACTATAATAAAACCCTATATCACTTTTTAGCCAAATGAGCTCTTCTTGATCAGAGACTTGGCATGCAATTAGAGCTTCTCGAGATCTTTTTAGGAAGCTAAATTACATAATTTTTGAAAGTCTACAAAATATTTGATGAATTTTCAAAGCAAATTTTCTGATTTTAGTCTACTGCACTATTCATTTGGTCCAAAAATGAAATCTATCACACAGAGCTCAAATGATATCCAATTGCCATGAAATTTTATACAAAGAAACTAGACATTCACAGTGACTTATGACTAGAAGAACCTTATTTGAAGATCTAGAGAGGGAGATATGAATTTTTAAAGATTTTGTCCAGTATCAAGAGTTTCACTCCACCTCAGTTACTGTTCTATTGAATTTCGAGGTCTGGGCGTGCCTGAGCTGGTCTGAAAATATTTTTTCCCTCTATCTCACATACATAAATTTTGAGATTGGTATTATTTGTATGGATCAGATTTTTTTGAAATTAATTAGACATTTTTTAAATTTGCTGTAGAAATCTGTGACAGCACCAGTGGGCAATTAGACCTCTAAACCTTTTCGGATGTCAAATGTCGTATGTGATGGATGTTATGGTCTAGAAATATTTTTAGTATAAACTAGACATCTGTAGATTTCCAAAATGGCCAAGAATGCATGATTTCGGTGTTTTTAGAATTAGTTATAATTTTTCAAAATTGGATTAGAAATGAGCAAAATTCTGGCCGAAAATATGTATGAATATTCTAAGCTTTCCTTTAAGTTCCATGAGTTGTGGGCCACATTTTATAATGCAAATGAGTTCTATTCATATAATTAAATATGAGAATGTATGGTATGAGCTCAGATGGTCCACGTGACACTGAATGAAATTTTTATACATGACGCAATGCGAAAATATTCATTATTTTTATTGCATTTTCAATGGAAACTCACATGATTCGTGGAATTGAGTTAATTAAAAGCATGAGATGAGTTAGAAATTATGGTGTTACAACAATGAGCATAGGAGGGGAAAAATATAAAGAAGAGAGAGATATTACGAAGAAGGAAAAGATAAGGCTTCTTAAGGAAGCCACTAACCCACTAACCTTTATAATTAACTCCATTCCCTTCAATTTTCTTTCTCCAACACTTTAAACACACACACTTCAGAAAAGAGAGGGCATAAGAAAAAAAGATAGAGTGAGGCTATGTAACATCTTATAATTATTTAATGGAGATTATAGAGAAAATTAATTTAATTAGAAAATTAATTAATTAATTTAAGAATATAGGAAATTATTATGCAACAATATAAAAATGGGATTTTATGAAATTACATAAAGAAATAAGGACTTTTGGAATTTTAAGGAAGTTATTTAACTTTAGAAGTTTAATAAATTGATTTAAAGAATCTAGAAAAAATTTCCTTAGAAAATTAAATAGGTACTTCTTATCCCTAGAATTAAATTAAGTCAAGTTGAGAAAATAATTTTAGGATGTGATTCCTTTTTCTTCAAATTTTAGACTAAAAACTAAACTAATAAAGTCTAAATATGAGGAAATAAGCAGAGATCCACTTGACCGACTTACCCAAGGGCTTAAACCCATAACCTAACTCACTTAAAACATTGCCCTAGCTTCATACTCTCATTCACATATAAAAAGCTTGAAAAAATAGGCAAAGGAGAGAAAATGCAAAAGAGGAAGAGAAAGTGTGGTTCTTGACTTTGAAGCTCTAATTTAGTGGGAAAATGCAGGATTTAGCTCAAGCGAGTATTGAGGAAAATGATAATCTCTTCCTCCTCTTTCTTTTGAATTGAATATCTTACGGTTTGGCTATCATTTGCAGAATTGTAAACTTGTAGATTTAGAGTGTTTATAGGTCAAAGAGAGGAAGAGGAAGGAAACCCAAGGTGTGGGTAAGTTTAACACCTTTATTTTTTGTAGTTTCCTTCACAAAATTCATCTTTAAGCTTGACTTTTTGATGGTTTGGTTCATATATACGAATTTTTAAAGGGCCTATTGTTAGTTCTTGGTTCTTGGTGCTTAATGCTAAGATTTAGAGCTCTAGGATGCTTGGGTAAGGTAAGATTAATTGATTTATTGTGATTTGTTTGTTAAGAGTTAGGAATTCTTGGAACTAAGTATATGCTTGATGTTTATGGTTATTCTAGGCTTGAGACTCCAATTAGGAGGTGTTTGTAGCTAGTTCAATTGTGAAATGTGTCATTTAAGGTAATCAAGGATTTATTTCATTCATAATTGGTTGATTAATCTTGTTTGATTACTTATACATGTGTGTGGGTTTAGTTGAAATTTTATGATTAAGTTTGACTACTTGATTATTGTACTAATAGACTTAGCTATGTTCAAATAGCTTATAGTTGTTAAAAAGGGCCTTGCCATGCTCTATTCTAGCCACTTTGGGCTTTTGCAATTCTCGTTTAGTTATAAATGACTATAGACATCTATTGTAAAGATGATATTGTAGTCAAGTTTATTTGGTATGATTTGTATTTTATGTGTGTGTGGTGATAATCTTGATTATTCTACTTGAATGTGAATGGAATTGCTTATTTTGTTATTGAGATTTTATATCTTGCCTAAGTTATAGGCAGGCCTTTTAGTAGCAAAGGGAAGCTAGTGGGGATTAATTATGGTGATTTAGTTCTTGTATAGGGTGATGCCTCATCCATTGGATTTGTATAATGAGAAATGCTAAATATCATGTGATTATTCATTATTTTGTAGATTATGCCATATTGCATCATGTATTGCCAAACATAAGATTAATTAGTGTAAATTGGGTTATTATGGAACTTGTCATTATGGAATCGATAAACTAGCAATCATGTATCATTATGGGACTAATGGTTAGACTATTAGCAAATGCCACTAATGGCTATAATGGTAAATTACAAGCTTTAGTTTAGAGTTTAGGTGTAGCATAATCTTTAGGGAAATTTATGGCTTAGATAAGTTTGTTTTGATGATTGGATTGTGTTTGGATAAGATTAAGGTGAGTTAAAGTGGAACCCTACATTTTAGTCATGTGGATCCTAATGGATGTGTGGTGGTTACTATAAGATTTTGCCCACAGTATTCATAAAACGGGCTTAGGATGGTCAAAAATTGCATTTTAACTTAGAAATAGTATTTTATGGTTTAGACTAATGTAATTCCATGTTTAAGACTTATATAAGGTCGTTTATTATGTTAGGAGTTTGAGTAACCCAAATTGGTAAGTCATGGGTGCTTCAATGCCTCTTTTTCCTTTGTACTTAAGTAGCTTAGGGAGTTATTGTTAAAGAAAATATTATTCACTCACAGTTGTCAAATTGACCAAGATTAGTGAATTTTTGTTAGTTTGCAGTATAATTTTCACGAGGTCATCTCTCACTGAACTATTAATTAAATCAATTAGTTTAGGAATGACAAAACTAGAATTATAATAATTGGGGGTTTGAATATAAAGTTATACTAATTAAATCGAATAGTAAATCAATTAACAAAAATAAAATGAAACAAAATTTAACTAGAATAATATGTAACCAATCCAGAATTCTTCTTCTGATATCTCCCTATCCTTGTCACCTAAAAATACTTTTGGTTTGACTTTAATCCATTTGTTATTTTTGATTAATATTCCTAAAATATTGTTTAGGATTTTAATTGGTTCATATTACTAATAAGAATGCAATCGAGGTTCTGTCAATAATATGAAGCCAAACTATTTATCACTTGACCAAAAATACATGCAGAATTCTAACATAGTTTAGAATGAATTTAATTAATTAATCAATTGATTAAATCAAAACATGTTCTCAAATAGATCAAATGAATCAGAATTCATGTAACAAAAATTATCTAACTAGAATGATAATAATTACATGAAAACAAAGAGAACAAAAATGAAATACTTTTGAAATTAAAATCTAAACCAGAGTTTTGTATAAACATGGACTCAAGTTCCCTATCAAGTTTAGACTCTAGATTGATCACCAAGAAAATTAGAAAGCCATGAAAAGACAAAAACAAGAATGAGAAGTAAAAAAGATGGATTGTGTTCTATGGTGACGTCTTCTCCTCTTTAAATAGATGACGTTAGCTTCTTCCTTAAAAAAAATCAAATACCATTCTAGAAGTAATAATAAGATAATATCTAAATCCTTTTGTGACTTAATAAGATAATGTCAAAATCCTTTCAGGAATCTTTTAACCTACAAAATACAAATAAAAATAATTAGGCCTCCATTGGATAAATATAATAAAAATTTATTTAAAGTCTATTAATCTAAATTTAGCCCATTTAATATAAAATAAGCCTAAAATCATCTAATTAGCCACTATAAATTATTAATAAGACTAAATATAGGAAATATAAAATATAATAATGTCAAAATATCAGTCATCATGCCAAATTTTGATTCGTAAAGGTTTGAAACTTGGTTAGACCACTTTGGAGTTAGGTTAGGGTATTAAAATTTAGTTGAGGTGGTTTGGTTGTAGTTAGAATAGGTTAGATTGTGAATTAGAACATCAAAAGTGCCAGTTATGCATTATGAGGTCAAAATCAGGTAGTTGAAGAAATGTGTGGGTTCAAGGAGTTTAAAGTTCAATTTTGAGTATGAGTCTTTACATGTCCTTAGATTACTTGTAAAGACTTTACATTCCAAATTTGTTGGTCATTGGAGTATAATAGGGTCCATAAACCATTAGGCTAAGTTAAAGGAAGTTTAAGGGTGATCTTTATTGTTTATTTGGTCAGGGCTTCCTATGCTGCTATATGTACACCTATATTGAAATCCCTTATAAAAATGCTTAAGCCTTTGCCTATTTACCATTAAGCACTTGTTGGTTAACTTATTCATAATCTCAACTGCCCCACAAGGAAAAACATGACTAATCACAAATGGACTAATCCATGTAGAACGTAACTTACCGGGCATCAACTTTAGGTGAGAATTGTAGAGGAGGACTTTTTAACAAGCATGAAACTCTTTTCTTTCAATCATCTTGTCATGCACGGCCTTGGTTTTCTCCTTATAAATTCTAGAGTTTTCATAAGTTTCCAACATAATCTCTTCAAGCTCTTGAAGTTGCAACTTTCTTTAAGTACTAGCTTGAGATAGATCCATATTACACTTCTTTACTATCTAATAAGCTCTATGTTCAATCTCAACTGGTAAATGACATGCTTTACCAAAAACTAACCTATAAGATGACATGTCTATAGGAATTTTGTATGAAGTACGATAAGCCTATAGTGCATCGTGCAATCTTTTACTCCAATCCTTTTTGTTAGGTTACACTATTTTCTCCAAAATTTGTTTTATCTCTCTATTTGAAACCTCTACTTAACCATTTGTTTGTGGTTGGTAGGGGGTGGCTACTTTGTGCGGCACACCATACTTGCAAAAGAGGGTTTGCATGTCTTTGTTTCAAAAGTGAGAGCCTTGATCACTAATAATTGCTTTAGGTATACCAAACCTACAAAAAATGTAAGACTTAGCAAAGTCCACAACCACGAAAGAGTCATTAGTCTTGGGGCTTTTACTGCCACCCACTTTGAAATGTAATCAATAGCTAAGAGAATATATGAAACTAAAAGAAACATGAAATGGTCCCATGAAGTTAATACCCTAAACATCAAATATCTCACAGAACAATAATAGTTGTTAAGGCATTTCATTCCTATAAGAAATATTACCTGTTTGTTGGCATCGTGTATAGTGGCATTGTGTATAGTTCTTACAGAAAGCATATGCATCCTTAAATAAGGTGGGCAAAAATAGTCCAGAATCTAATATGCTAAGGACGAAAATGGGCATCACATGCAAGTGTATGACAAAAATGCAAAATAGATGTAAACTTATGGTCAAGAACACATATCTTAATAATCTGGTCACTGCACATGTGCTACAAGTAATGGTCATCCCAAACATAATATTTTGCCTCACTCTTAAGTTCATTAATTTGGTGCTTTTTAAAATAAGTAGAAAATTCAGAAGCAACTAAGAAATTTACAATATCTGCATACAAGGAATCTTTACCACGTAATGAGTACAACTATTCATCTAAAAAACTATGCCTGATAGCAGATGAATATAAAGAGTAAGGTATTCTACTCAAATAGTTAGCCACAAGATTTTCTGCTCCACTCTTATCTCTAATTTCTATGTCAAATTCTTGTAGGAGCAATATCCACCTAATGAGTTTCGATTTTGCATAAGGCTTCTTGAGTAGGAACTTTAAAGCTTTACTAGAACATCTTCAAGTATTCCTACAAGGTAGGTTGTGCTCCTATTTGCTAACTGAACCACCACTCCTATGGGCTTCAATTCTCCAATTTGCAAAGAGGAATACACAGATTTAGGCACTACATTAATGGAAGCTCTTAAATCTAACATAGTATTATTGAACTACATATTCTCTATTGTGTAAGGAATGGTATGTGCTAGAATCTTTGCATTTAGTGGGCATAGCTAGTTGAATCAAAGCTGATATGTTTCTCCCCATGCTAACTTTCTTATTCCCTTTCAACTTCCTTTTATGTGTACATAGCTCTTTAAGAAACTTTGCATGTTTTGGAATTTGTTTGATTACTTCTAAGAGAGGGATATTTACTTATACTTTTATGAACATCTTTATAATTTCCTTATCTAATTCAACCTCTACAATTTTCTTGAACTGTGTAATTTGGTTGGGGAATGGAAAGGGTCTGGTGTATGCAGAATTTTCTCCCTTTTTTATGTTGTTCTTGCCTTGGATCGAAAGGGGCTGTTGTTCTCTGTCACCTTCTTTTTCTTGCAATGCCTCTGTTAGAGGTGTGGTGGGCCCATTTACTTGCTTACCACTCTTCAAGGTTATTACATTGACATTGCCTTTTAGGTTGGTCACAAGCTATGAAGGTAATTGGCCATAACCTTGACTTTTCAACTCATTGATATTTGTTGCAAGTTGGTCAATTTGGGTTTCCAAACTTTGGATTATTATCTTTGTTCGCTATTGGAATTGGACTATATTTGTTGCCAACTGGTTTACTATATTTTCTAGTCTTAGTTATACTTGTTCATCTGTTGCATGGGTTGTCTTATAAGCTATTGGATGCTTGGACCAAAAGCATTAAATTTTTATTTATGTTGTTGTTGGTTATACCCACTGCCATATCTCAAATTTGGATAATCTTTTGATTTGGGATTGTATGATGCTACATAAGGATCGTATCTATTCTGTTGCTACTATAAAGGTCTACCAAGAAAGATGCCAACACATGATTCTGTATTATCTTACAACTGGAGACACTGATCGATGGCATGTGTGGTTAACAAACAAATACCACACAGAAGAGCAAGTAGTTGGCGAGGTTGTCTTTGCCGGAGTGCTAGTTTTTTTACCATGGAAGCTAACTCCTCAAGTTTATTTTCTATTCTTTGTTGATTCATATCAGTGGCATATGTAACACCATCATTTCTAGCTTATTTCATGACATTCATGAGCTTCACATCATCAATTCCATGAGAATGTAAAGAAAGATGGACTAAAATGATGAATATTTTCGCATTGCGTCGTGTTTAAAAATTTCATTTGGTGACACGTGGACTGTGTGAGCTCATATTATATATTTTCATATTTAATTACATCAATAAAACTCTTTTTTATCATAAAATGTGGCCCAAAACTCATGGAAATCAAAGGAGAGCTCAAAATAATCAAGTGCAATTTCTGCCAAAATAGACCCTTTTTTTACCAAACTTTGGAAAATCATACCTAATTTTATAAAAATAAAAATCATACATTCTTGGTATTTTGGAAAGCTATGGATGTCTATTTCACACTAAAAATACACCTAGACTATAACATCTATCATAAAGGGTGTTTGACATCCGTAAAGGTCTAGACGTCAAACTACCCCCTGATGCTGTCACATATTCTACAGCAAATTTTGAAAATATTCAATTAATTTCAAAAACATCCAATCCATGCAAATGATACCAATCTAGAAATTTGTGGATGTTAACTAGAAGAAAAAAATATTTCTAGACTAGCTCAAGCAACCTAGACTTCGAAATTCAATAGAACAATAACTCAGATTGGGTAAGGGTCCTGATACTGGATAGAATGTTCAAAACTTCATATCTCTCTCTCTAGAACTCCAAATAAGGTGCTTCTAATTGGCACGATTCACTGCAAATATCTAGTTTCTCTGTATAAAATTTCATGGTAATTGGATATCATTTGGGCCCTGTGTGACATAATTCATTTTCGGACAAAATGAATAGTGCAGCAGACCAAAATCAAAAAAATTGCCAACTTTGAAAAATCTTCAAATATTCTGTATATCTCCAAAAATTATGATCTTTAGCTCCACAAAAAGCTCTCAACAACCTCTAAATGTTTGCTAAATCTCAGATCAAGAAAAGCTCATTTGGTTAAAAAGTGATATAGGATTCCATTATGGTCATTTTTAGGTCCACATGGGATACCAAAGTGACCAAATGGTTTTCCTTTGGTCTTGACATCTTTTGGGCAAGTCTAAAAGTACATTTAGGACTTTTGTGAGCTACCCAAATAGTCCCAAACCTCATGCATCTATTTTGGCCTTTTCATCCACACTTATGCATACTTCTATAAAGCCATTCATGAAACTATAATGCCATAACATACTCAATTTACATTCCATTATTCACATAACACATTCTTTCATTCCTACATCACATAATATCATAATTACATATGTCTCAAGGGTCATAGGCCATTTACAACAATAATATACATCATTAAGTATCATTATAGTTCTAAAAAGGCAAAAGCTAGACATATTGATGTCAATCTTCTTTCTTCAAGGTGGTTGGCTCCCATTGCCATGTCCACTTAGTCCACCTAGCATATTAGATCATTGGAGAGGAGGGAATGAGATTCAAAGAATCCTAATAGCTCATCTCCCATTCAATCATACATAATATATGTAAAGCAAGCCTTAAAAATGCATGCATGGATATCATGGAGGTCATGAACGTTCAAGAAGTAAACTTGACATATGAATAAGTCATACAAAACATTCAAGAGCTCACCAAGTGTTTAGATTGGCCTCACACTTTTCCTCATCGATTTTGGACTTGCCTCACCCTTTCTTTGAGAGCTTTAGACTTAACCATACTCTTGGGAGCCCACTTTACTTTTGGGAGACTCTTTGCTATGTCTTAACCAATCTCAAGGGTTCTTGACTCATCCTCACCATGGTTAAGAGTTCTTGGCCTTTCCACACTCAAGCAAACTCAAACAAACATCATGCATTCATTTGAAAACATATTATGTCATCATGAATCATGGCATATAAAATTATGCTACCATACTTTTCATTGCTTGAAAATACACATACACACATTCTAAGATAAGTTAAACACACATCCATACATGAGAGAAGGTGGAGAGAGTTACCTTGTATACAATCACATACTTTTTCCTTGGAATTCAAGCCTCCTCTTTCGGCCACACACCCACAAACTTGTGGAGATGGTTTCTCTTAGCCTAGATACAATTTATAGAAGCCAATTAGGTTTATAAGACAAATTCTAAGGTTATACAACTTGCTTAAACACTAGGTTAGTCTATAAACCCCATTACAGTCCATACTTGCACCTAATGAAGCAACACCCCTCAAATGATTTCTAGGCTCCATTCTTTCCTTTCAAATATGATTGTTGACTCCTTTTAAGCCTCTTGGAGTCACCACACAATTAAAACAAAGGGCCTATCATCATGTTGCTTCTTTAGGTCATAATATGGAACCTAAAGCACCAAATCACTTTCTATGAGTTCTAAATTTTTTCTAAGGCCTCCCCTCATTTTCATTCACCAAATATGACTTAAGAATGACCTTAGAAAAATTTAAAACTCTCCCTAGCTATAAGAACTTGCTTAGGCCGAGACTATGGGCAATTTTGGCCTCCATGGAGATTTCTTTGTTTTCTTGAAGGAGGAAGCATGTGGGGAGCATCTAAAGGATCTCAAAAACTCATTTAAACTCTTAATTAGACCTAGGAATTATCACACAAAATCAGAATTTGAAAGGAACACTTGAAACCCTAGAATTTGTATATTGAAATCTAATGGTTATTTTGTTATTTTCTTTGCATATTCTTGTTCTTCTCCCTCAAATTCCTAAGATTCATGCTTGGTTTGGCTTAAAAATCTGATCCTTCTAGGGTTCTTTATGTGTTTCGAATTGAAGAAGAAGAGGAATCAAGAATAGCAACTATAGGATGAAATTTTACCTAGTTTCCTTGCTTATTTTGGCTTGAATCTTGCTTTCTCCAAGCTCTCTCTTCAAATCCAAAAATTCCCTTGAATTTCTCCCTTGAATCAGATTTATACACTTCATTTTAATCAAAGGAAACCAAGGAGAAGGGAGGAGAGGAGGTGTGGATGAAGAAAAGCATGAAAACATACCTTAAGCTTGGATTTTCTTCTACTTCCTCTCTTGTGTGCCTCTCTCCTAGGATTTTTCTTCTGGTTTGGGGCTGAATAATCTGAAGCTAAATGAGGGACAGTGTGAGGCACCACCTATATATAGGTGTAGGAAAGTGACTTTTTCAAAAATTCTAATTTTGTCCTTTGTTCTTTGCATTTTTGTTGCTCCTTCGTTTTAGCTCCTTTTTTAGAACTGTCTTTTCCATTATAAAATTTAGGTTCCTAATTAAGTAAAATGCCTTTGGAATCACTCAAATCGAAGCTAAAACCTTCCCAAACGAACCCGTCAAAGTTCAGGCACACCAATATTGGAAAACATCCATCGGAGGGGATTTAACTGTCCCGGAGCTTCCATGGTTTTTAGGGCCTCTAAGAACCCTAGAGAACTCAAAAATTTTATTTAAAAAACCCTCCTATGTGAATTCCAAAATTTGCTCAAAATTACGAACATGCCATTATGTTTCGTAGGTTTTCCATAAAAATTTGTTTCTTCATTCTAACTCCATTTTTCCTTCCATCTGAGGCTAGGATTCTCATTTTTATGAGTCTAGAATGTTGTTCAAATTTTTTAGGACCTTAACTAACTCATGTTAGGGGACTTGCTTTGAAAACGCATCTGTTTCTGTTGTTTAACAAAAATCAGACATTACAGCATAGATTTCATTTGTACCTCGGGTTGGCATGTTTATTTTAATGCCAAAATGTTGTGTATTTTGTGCCATATTCATAATGAGGTCTCTGGCAGCAACTGGAGTTTTATTGACCAACACTCCACCTGTAGCTGCATTAACTATACTTTTGTCAATGGGTAGTAAGCCTTCATAAAAGTATTGAATTAGAAGTTGGTCACTGATCTGATAGTGAGGACAACTTATATATAGTTTCTTAAACCTTTCCTAGTACTCATATAATGTTTCTCTATTTATCTGTCTAATACCACTAATCTCTTTTCGGATGGCAGTAGTTCTTGAGGCAGGGATGAATTTCTCCAAAAACATCCTCTTCAATTCATGTCATGAAGTGATGGCTTGAGGTTGAAGATAATAAAGCCAATCTTTGGTCGCCCCATCTAGTGAGAAAGGGAATGCTCTAAGCTTGATGTGTTCTTTTAAAACTCCTTGTGGCTTCATAGTAGAACAAACCACATGGAACTCCTTGAGATACTTGTGAGGATCCTCATCTGGAAGACCATGGAACTTTAGAAGCAAATGTATTAATCTAGATTTAAGTTCAAAAGTAGTATCAAACTCAGGATATTGAGTATACAGTGGTTGATAATTAACGTCAGGTACAGTCAATTCTCTAAGAGTTCTATGATTATTACCATTACTGGCCATATTTACTATTTTAGAATTAAAATCCAAATCCAAATCTAAATTCAATTCACAATTACTTTATGTGTTATCTATTATTTCAGAAACTAACTCAGTAACTATATCTTTTTTAATTTTATAATTTCTAAGTTGTGTATAGAAACTCTTATCAATCTCTAGATCAAACTTAATTAAACCTCTATTGGAGGATCTTGTCATACACCAAGAATGAAATAAAATGAAAAAGAAACATCCAAAAATTATGAAGAAAAATCAAAATAAATTTTGAAAAATCATAAAAAATCAAAGGAAAAAAAAACTAAAAATTTGAAAAAGTAGTCTAAACAATGGAATTTGGCTAAAACGTGGCCTAGCACATAGTATAGCTGTGATTTTGAATCCTCAAAACACCTAGAACCTATATACCAAGTTCTAGCTCAATCAGAGTTAGTCACCCTTAACATCGGTATTGCCCAGAACAGTCATAAAACACAAAATAAAAAATAAAAAATTGACCAAAAACACTATGTATAAATGCTAAAATCAAAATTGAAATTAAGGAATTTTCTATTTTAATTGATTATAATTGATTGGCTCCCTGGCAATGGTGTGAAAATCTTGGCAAAGAAAATATTGTTCACTTGCAGTTGCTAAATTGGCCAAGATTAGTGAATTTTCACTGGTTTACAGTATAATGCCCACCAGGTCATCTCTTATAGAGCTATTAATCAAATCAATTAGTTTAGGAATAAAAAAATTATAATTATAATGGTTAGGGGTTCGAATATAAAGTCACACTAATTAAACCAAATAGTAAATTAATTAACAAAATCAAAACAAAATGAAATTCAATTAGAATAATACACAACCAATCCAGAATTCTTCTCCTGATATCTCTTTATCCTTGTCACTTAAAAATACCTCTGGTTTGATTTTAATCCTTTTGTTATTTTTTATTAATATTACTAAACTATCATTCATGATTTTAATTGGTTTGTATTGCTAATTAGAACATAATCATGTTTCTATTAACAATACGAAGTCAAACTATTTCACACTTGACCAGAGACACATGCAAAATCCTAACGTAGTTCAGAATGAATTTAATTGATCAATCAATCAATTGAATCAAAACACGTTCTCAGATAGATCAAACAAATTAGAATTTATGCAACAAAAATTATCTAACCAAAATGATAATAATTACAGAAAAAAAAAGAGAACAAAAATGAAATACTTCTAAAATTAGAATCCAAACCAGAGTTCTATACAAATATGGACTCAAGTTCTGTAACACCTGTGATTCTAAAAGCCATAAATTAAACATATTACAAAAGGAAGTCTCCTAAATAAAATGATTATAGGCCCAATAAAATTAGGGCAATAATCTAGACAATTAAAAATCAGGATACAAACTAAAGATGCCCAAAAACCAAAGCCAAAAATAGCTAAACAAAATTTGATGAAAATGGAGTGGCATTTTCTGTAATTTTAGGTAACTTTTAGAAAATTCAAAGGAGGGATCTTTAAATAGGAAAATTGAATTTCTCGGGGTTCTCAGTAGCCCTAAAAACTATAGGAACCCCTAGAATAGTTAAACCCATTTTGGTTTATATTTTAGAGTATCGATTGACCAAAACTTTGACTAATTCATTCGGAAAAGTTTTTAATCCAATTTAGGTGAAACCAAAGGCATTTTATGAATTAAAGAGTTTAAATTTCATAATGGAAAAGATGATTCTCAAAATTGAGTTAAAATGAGCCCAAATGGAAAGAATCAAGAAAAGAAGGCAAAATGGGAATTTGAAAAAGTGTTATAACTTAACCTCCCTTCTTATATGTCATGCCCCATCTCTCTTTCATTCTTATTCAACCTTATTTCTACCCCAAACCAAAAGTGAGACCAGCTCAAGGAGGCACACCAAGGGAGAGAAGAGAAGGAAGGAAAAAATCAAGGAAAGGTAAGAAAATTCATGAGTTTTCATGTTTCCTCCTTCACCAACCTTGTTCTCCTCTCTTTTCCTATGGTTTTAATGATTAATTTGAGGATGATTCATGGCTAGTTCATTGAGAGGAGGAGAGATATCGAAGGAGAGACTAGAAGCAAGTAAAAGTTATCTTGAAAAGGTTTGAAACCAAGATAACTTCCATGGCTTTCTTTGCTTGTTCTTCAAGGGTGAAATTTCAGCCAACCCTAGGCCATCTAAAAGGAGATGAACTCTAACCAAACCAAGGAAGAAACAAGGGTTTTAGAGTATGAGAAACAAGAATATGCAATTAGATTTAAAAGAAAAGTTTTAGAATTCAAGTTGTATAGCTTAGGGTGTTTATTGCACTTAGCCATTCTTGAAGCTTTCTAAGGATAGTCTAGCCTATGTGTAAGAGTATGTATGAGATCCTAAGATATCTAGGAAGCTTCATAAGTGCCAATTCCCTAAAAAGAATCAAGTAAACTCCATGGGTTATTAAGTGTGCACATGTCTCAACCAAGAAGATTTTGGCTACCTAGAGAGTTTTTTCTTTGATTCCAAGGGTAGAAATGGCCTAGATATGATTAATAAACATCAAAGGAAGCATTAGTTTGAATTTAGAAACCATGGTTTGTGAAAAGGAGGTTTAGGTTCCTTTTTAAGACATAAAGAAGCAACTTAAGTCTAAGATCCTTGAATTGAACTTGTGATGACTCTAAGTAGTCTAAATGGAGTCAAGAGACTTGAATTGAATGAGAAATTAGAGCCAAGATTATGAATCCCAAGGGTTGCTTCATTATGCACTTATATGAAACCATAACCATGCCTTAGGACAAAGTCAGCTTGCATAGAGTTTGTATGAAACTAGAACTTGTTCTAATAATGTAATGGTGTCTTATTTGATGTGTCTAGGCCAAGTGAATCAAGCTTCACCAAGTCATATGTGTGTGAGGCTGAGAAAGGGAAAGGAAAGTCCAAGGAAAGAAGTTGTGATTCTTGATTCAAGGTAGCACTTTAACCTTTCTCACATGCATGTCTTAGATGTTTGATTGTGATTGAATACTTGTGTATATGTTTGAACCATAAGATATGTTTAGAGCCATTAAGTTTATGCTATGATACTATTATGCTTCTTGAAACATGTTTTTTAGTGCAAGATGGCTTGAATGGGTGAGGTTGTGCCAAACGTCCCTTAGAATGGGTGAGGAGATGCCAAAAGTCTCTAAGAATAGGTGAGACAAAGCTAAAAGTCTTAAGAAGGAGTAAGGCTAAGTCAAAAGCCCTTAACAATAGGTGAGGCAAATCCAAAAGTCCCAAAGAAATTAGGTTAGGCTAGACGAACATCCTTTAAAGCCTATGTTTGATATGTATGAGTTATGTGATATGAACATATGTTTATGTATGTTTATTAGAAGCCTTTATGACATGCTTGCATTCTTTGACATGAAAATGTGCCTTGTATGTATGCTTGAAAAGGTAAACAAGCTATTGAGATTATTTGAATCTCACTCTTCCCCCACATATGTCTAACCTTATCTAGATGATCTAAGTGGAGCAAGAAATGGAGGCCAAACACCTTAAAGCACATAATTTTGACAATATAATAGAGAATTGATGTATTTTGAAGTCAACGTTTGTAAACATATGATATATATGTGATGTAGGCCCTTGAGCATGTTTAAATGTATGTAGCTATGATATATATTTCAATTTTTAAGTCAAATGAATGAGTATGTGAGAATTTGACGTCATAGAGCCTTGATGTATGTATGTATAAAGTCATGTAGGAAAGTGGTTTTAAGATGTATGATGATTTAGATCATTTAGGATGATCTCATACGCTGTGTAATACCTAACATGTCCTAAAAGTCCTAAACCGAGAAAATATAAAAGGACGTTTCTTAAAAAGGAAGATTTGAGGCTAAATAAAATTAGGATAAAATTCTAAATAATGGAAAATAAGTATATAAGGCTTAAGATGTCCAAAACCAAAGTCGGAGTAGCCAAATAAAATTAGATGAAAATCAATGGTATTTTTGTAATTTTGAGTACTTTTTAGCAAACTCAAAAGAAAGATCTTTAAATGGAAAAATTGAGTTTCTCGAGGTTCTCAGAAGCCCTAAAAATTATAGGAACCCTTAGAATAGTTCAAACCCCTTCGGTTTACATTTTAGAATGTTTGTTGACTGAACTTTGACCAATTCATTCAGAAAAATTTTAAATCTAATTTGGATGAAACCAAAGGCATTTTATAAGTTAGAGGACCTAAATTTTATGATGAAAAAGATGATTTTCAAAAAGGAGTTGAAATGAGCCCAATTGAAAAGAAGTAAAAAGAGGGACTAAATTATAATTTTAAAAAGTTATATAAATGAGCTCTAGCCTCCTTAAAACATGTCCCACATCTGCCCTCTCCTCATAACCGACCTTCTCTAGTCTAGAATAGAACAAAGGGTAGATGGTAGTGGCACACCAAAGGAGGGAGTAAGGAGAAGAAGATTCAAGGCAAAAAGGTAAAAAATTCTATGGTTTTTCATGTTTCATCCTTCACCAACCTTGCTCTCCTCTTTCTCCTCTTTTCTCCCATGGTTTTATTGATTTGTTTGAGGCTGTTCTATGGCTAGTCCAATAAGTGGAAGGGAGCATTTGAAGGAGAGACTAGAAGGAATGGAAAGCTCCTTAGAAAAAGCCTTAAAACAAGGTAAATCTTCATGGTTGTCATGCTTATTCTTAGTTGCTTCTTCCATGACCATTTCATCCAGCCTTAAGTCTATCCAATAAGAGATGAATTCTAACCAAACCAAGGAAGAAACATAGGTTTTAGAGTATGAGAAACAAGAATATGCAATGAAATTTAAAAAAGAAGCATTAGAATTTAAGTTGTCAAAGTTAGGGATTTTGTTGCACCTTGATATGTATGAGATTTTCTAATGATAATTTAAGTTATCTAAGAGTGTGTATGGGTTCTCAAGATAGCTAGGAAGCCTTACATGTGCCAACTCCCTAAAGAAAAATTCCAAAACTCAATGGGTCTACTAGCTCCTTCATGTCTCGACCTAGAAGAGATAAGGCACCTAGGGGGAGTTTTAATTATTTTTAAGGGTAGAAATGGACTTAATATGATTAATGAACATCAAAGGAAGCATTAGAATGAATTTAGGAATCATGGTTTATGAGATGGAGGTACAGACTCTATTTTGAGACATAAAGAAGCAACTTGTGTCCAGGCTCCTTGGATTGAATTGGTGATGACTCTAATGAGTTCTAATGGAGTCATATGTCCTAGATTGAATGAGAAATTGGAGCTGAGAACAAAGATTGTGAAGGTTGCTTCATTATGCCTTATATGGATCCATAATTAAACCATAAGCTAGCATATGAGTGTGTAAAGCTTATGGGATGTTAAAGTTAGTTCCAATGATGTTTTTGTACCTTGTTGGATGTATCTAGGCCAAGCCAATCAAGCTTTCCATCATTGGATCTGTGAGGCCGAAAAAAGGAAGGTGTAACCAAGGAAAAAAGTATTGAGTTCTTGCTTTAAGGTAGCTCTTTAACCTTTCTCACATGCATTGCTTAGATATTTACCTGTGTTTGAGTGCTTATGTGTTTGTTTGAATTATGAGAAATGTTTCTAGTCATTGATTACATGTTATGGTACCATTATACTTCTTGAAATATGTTTATGAATACAAAGTGGCTTGAATAGGTTTGGTTATGTCAAAAGTCCCTTAACATGGGTGAGGATGAACCAAAAGTCCCTAGGAATAGATGAGATAAAGCAAAACATCTCAAGAAAAGTAAGTCTAAGTCAAAAGTCCCTTGAAAGTGGGTGGGGCAAATCTAAAAGTCCCTAAGAAATTAGGTGAGGTTAGATCAATGCCCTTTAGAGCTTATGTTTGACATGTATAAGTTTATATGATAAGGAAAATGATTTATGTATGTTTATTAGTAGCTTAAATGCCATGCATACATTCTTTGATATGAAATTGCATCCATCATATATGTTTGAAAAGGTAAAGAGCTATTAGGATTCTTTGAATCTCACTCTTCCCCTACAAATGTTTAACTATATCTAGGTGAACTAAGTAGACCAAGAAGTGGAGGCCAACCATCTTCAAGCATGGAACTTTGGAAATAAAGTAGAAAATTTGGCATTTGGATGGCATTTTGACATTAAGAATTGTAACTATATGATGTAAACCTTTGAGCATGTTTAAATATATATAAATATGGTGTATGTAACCATTTTGGAACCAAATGAATAAATATGTGAGTTTTTGCAACCCATGAGCCTTTATATGTATGTGTATAAATGCAAGTGGCAAGATGAGAATGAGCTCCATGATAATTAAACCATTTGGCATGCTTCCATATGCTGTAATTGTGCTTTTGGACATGCCCAATTGGTTATAGAATGATAAGAAAGTCATTTGGTGCCTTATGAAACCATTATGGATGTCAAAATTGACCATTTTCTTGAGCTGAATCAAAGTCTAACCAAATGGATGCTTTTTTGCATGAAATTTGGCTAAAAAATAGGTCTCATATAAACTTTTCATAGAGCCAAATATTACTCAATTTTAAGCTCTATAGAATTTATTATAATTTTTCAAAGTTGGCTAAATTATCCAGAATTGACAAAGTTACTGTTCAGATGGTTAGTTTACATTTCTATGTCACTTGTAGGCCAAATGAATGTTAATACTTATGAAATTTTATAAGCATAGACTATACATCATAAGCTTTCCATAGCCACTAAGAGCACCCCATTTAGAGCTTTGTAGAGGAAGAAACAAATTTTTCAAGTTCCAAGTCCTGTAGTTGTCTGAGAATAGACCTGGTGTATTATTTTATTACTTTTCACCAGCTAAATGCTATTTTCTTGGTCTAGAATTATTTTTAGTTATTATCTAATTCTAGAAATTTCTAGAAAACTATCATATGCATGATTGCAAATTTTCTAAAATTAGTTATGAATTTCCAAAGTTTATATCATAAATCTGGAACACCAACCCAAGAGCAATTTTGGTTTTTCTTGAAATGTGGTTCCAAATCCAAGATTCTTGAGATGAATTGTGATGTTTATGATATGAATGGAGAATAATATGTGTAAGTTCACATGGTCCTTAAAGCCAAGAATGATGTATATAGCTTTTTAACTACGCAATTAACTATGGATAAAAGTGCCATTTTCTTGCAAATGTGTACCCATATGCCAAGTATGTGTTAAGATAACCTATGTGACATTCGTTTAAGGGCTAGGGAGTTAAGATATTATAGGCTATGTTTATGTTTTTGGATGTGCTCAAATGGTTATGGAATGATTAAAAGACCATTTGTTTTGTAGTTCCAAAATTGACATAATATTGAGCTAAATCACAAATTGATCAAATGGACGATTTTGTGCATGAAATTTGGCACGATTATAAGTCTTATCTAAAAATTTTTCATATAACTAAAGATCATTTAATTTGGAGCTCTAGAGAATTTATTATAAATTTTCAAAATTGCCCAAATTATATAGAATTGTCTCAGTCACTGTTCATATGGTTAATTTTCATTTTTGTATCATCTGTGGGTCAAATGAAGTCCAATACAATAGACATCATAAACTTAACCACTATGAACACCTCATTTGGAGCTCTGTAGAGGGAGAAATGAGTTTTTGAAGTTTGAGTTCAACTGTAGGATGCATTAGTGACCCATGTTACTATTCCATAGAATGTTATGGGGCAAACCTAGTTGTTTTGATCTAAAATTTTTATGGTAGTTAAAGGACATCCATAGCTTTCTAGAATAGTATAATTTTCATGACTTCAATTTTTCTAAAAATTAGTTATGATTTTCTAAAATTCATACAAAATATAGAATGTATAGCAAAATGCAAAGTGTAATGTGATTTTTTGATCTATGGCTTGGACCCAAGTTTTGAGCTCCCAATTATGATAATTCTAGTTGAACAAATGTGTTATGAATGGAAATTAAATGTGGTAAGCTCACATGGACCATAAAGCCAAGAATGAATTTATTGAGCTTTCAATGACGTAAAATACTGCCACTAAAAATGCTACTTTCATGCAAATGAGTGTTATATACCAATTTTGCCATGAGTTAAGTCTTATATTGTAACACCATACTTCTAGGGCTCAATTCATGCCATTCCCATGCCTCATCTTATGTTCGTTCTATGGAAACAATATAGTGGCATAGGGAGTTATGAATTAAAATGCATTCCTCTACGAGTAAAATTTTTCTTTCAGAGTCCCGTGGGTCATATGAATGCATCTATCACATTCTTATACTTAAACACATGAATATAGCTCGTTTCCATCATCAAATTTGGTCTACAATTCATGGAAAGCAAAGGAACACATTAAAATTCATGTTTGCATTTCGGCCAGAATGTCCTCTTTTCTGTCACAAACTTTGGAAAATCATAACTAATTCTAGAAAAATCGAAATCATGTGTTCTTTGCCATTCTGGGAAGCTTCAGATGTTTACTTCACACTAAAAACACGTCCAAGTCACAACATTCATCATACAGAATGTTTGACATCCAAAAAGCTACAGAGTCGCTGGCTGCCTAGGCTGTTATTCAGTAGAAAGTGTACCCCTAAATTTTGAGGACAAAATTTATTTAAGGGGGGAGGAATGTAACATCCAGCCTTTCCATAAATGTGAGAAACACAATGTTCGGTTTCTCCGTAAACAGTAGAAAAGGGCCAGATACAAAAGGAAGTCCCTGAAACAGAAGGGATTGGGGCCAACCAAAATTATGATAAAATTTTAAATATTAGAAAATGAGGACTTGAGCCTTTACTTACCCAGAAATCAAAGCCAGAGTGATTCGAAAATTTTGTCAAAAGGCCAGTGGCATTTTCGTAAATATAGGCACTTTTTGAAAAACACACAGAAGGACTTTTTAAATGAAAGTTTTGAATTCTCCAGGATTCTCAAAGGCTCTAAAAACTATGGAAAGTCCCAGGATAGCTAAAGCCCCTCCGGTGGACGTTTTCCAACGTCAGTGCGCCGAAACTTTGACGGATTCGTTCGGAAAGGTTTTAGCTCCAATTTGAGTGATTCCAAAGAAATTTTACTTGTTTGGGAACCTAAATTTTATAATGGAAAAGACGGTTCTTAAAATGGAGCTAAAATGAAGGAGAAACAGAAATGCAAAGTATGAAGGGCGAAATGGGAATTTTTGAAAAGTGTAACTTATTCCCACCTATATATATGATGCACCCTTCTCCTCCCTTCATTATGCAGGACCATCTTCTGCCTAAAACCAGAAGAAAACCCTAGGGGATGAGGCTAACAAGAAGGGAAAGAAAAGGAGGAGAAATCAAAGGCTTAAGGTATGGAAATTAGTAGTTTTTCATGCTCTTTCTCTTCCAAACCTCTTCTCCTCCATTCTCCTTTGTTTCCTATGATTATAATGAAGTTTATAAATCTGTTTTAAGGGAGAAATTGAGGGGAAAGTTCGGATTTGAAGAGAGGAGCTCAAAGAACACAAGATTCAAGTGAGAAAAAGCAAGAAAACAAGGAAATTTCTCTTCCTATGGTTGTCATTTTTAGTCCCCTTCTCCACCATTTCACCCCACTTGAGAAAACCCTAGGAGAAGATGATTTTTAGGCAAAACCAAGCATGAATCTAAGAAAAAAGGGTGTGGAGATTAAGAATATGCAAAGGAAATTATCGAAAAGCCATTAGATTTCAAGATGCAAAATCTAGGGTTTCAATTGCACCTTGTAAAATCTCACTTTGTATGATAATTCTTAGGCCTATGTAAGAGTTTAAATGAGCTCCCAAGATCCCTAAGAGGCTCCCCATATGCTTATTCCCTTGAGAAAACAAAGAAAGCTCCATGGAACCCAATATGCTTCATAGCCTCAGCCTAGATGGGTTCTCCTAGCTAGGGAGAGTTTTAAATTTTTCTAAGGCCATTCTTGAGTCATATTTGATAAATGAAAGTGAGGGGAGGCCTTAGAAAAAATTTAGAACTCATAGAAAGTGATTTGGTGCCTTAGGTTCCATATTATGACCTAAAGAAGCAACATGGTGCTAGGCCTTTTATTTTGATGATGTGATGACTCCAAGAGGTTTAAAAGGAGTCAAGAATCATATTTGAAAAGAAAGAATTAGGCCTAGAAATTATTTGAGGGGTGTTGCTTCATTAGGTGCCAATATGGACCATACCGGGGGTTATAGAGCAATCTAGCAACTAAGCAAATTGTATGATTTTAGAGATTATTTTATGAACCTAATTGGCTCCCATATATTGTATTTAGGCCAAGAGAAACCATCTCCACCAATTTTTGGGTGTGTGGCCGAAAGAGGAGGCTTGAATCCTAAAGGAAAAGTGTGTGTTTGTATACAAGGTAGCTCTCTCCACCTTCTCTCATGCATGGATGTGTGTTTATCTTGTTTTAGAATGTGTGTATATGTATTTTCAAGTTTTGAAAAGTATGCTAGCATGTCTTTACATGTCATGATCCTTGATGCCATGTTAAGTTTTAAATGAATCCATGATATTTGTATGAGATTGCTTGAGTGTGGAGAGGCCAAGAACTCTTCCCTTTGGTGAGGATGAGCCAAGAACCCTTGAGCTTCGTTGAGATAAAGCAAAGAGTCTCCTAAAAGCAAAGTGGGCTCCCAAGAGTATGGTTGAGTCCAAAGTGCTCAAGAAATGGGTGAGGCAATCCAAAACCCATGAGGAGAAGTGTGAGGCCAATCCAAACACTTAGTGAGCTCTTGAATGATTTGTATGAGTTGTTCACATGCCAACTTTGCTTCTAAAATGTCCATGGCTTTTATTGTCTCCATGCATGCATTGGTAAAGCTTGCTTGCACATATTATATATGATTGAATGAGAGATGAGCTATTGGGATTCTTTGAATCTCATCCCCTCCTCTCCAATGATCTAACATGCTAGATGAACTAAGTGGAGATGCTAATGGGAGCCAGCAATACTAAGGGAAGGAGATTGACAATCATGTGTTTAGCTTTTGTCACTTTAAGACCATGATTGTACCATATAATATATATGATGTAGTAAATGGGCTATGACCCTTGAGACATGTGTAAATATGATATTATATGATGTTTAAATGTATGGATATGATGTGTGACCTCTAAAACCTATTTTGAGTATGTAATGCTAAAGTGTGCAATATGGAAGTTTGTTGGAAATATGCATAAGTGTGGGTTGAATGGCCAAAATGAGATGTATGAGGTTTGGGAACATTTGGGCAGCTCACACAAGTCTTAAATAAGCTTTTAAACTTGCCCAAAAGGTACCAAGGCCAAGGGAAATCCATTTGGCAATTTTGGGTACCAAAATTTTCAAAGTTGGGATTTTCTATGGTTTCTGGTATGTGCACTGTTCATACTGCCAGATTTGATTTTTGTATAACTCGATAGCCAAATGATATCCAATTCTTATGAAATTTTATATATGTAAACTAGAGGTCATGAACTTTCTGTGGCCATATAGATCACCTCATTTGGAGGTCTGAGTAGAGAGTTATGCATGTTTGAAGTTAACTGTCAGTATCAGTAGTGCCCGAGGAGCTCAGTTACTGTTCCATCAGTTATAGATGTCTAAATGCATCTTTTTCATTCTGTAATTATTTTTAGTGTCAATTTAACATTTTTAGCTTTCTAAAATGACTGAATTTTTGTGATTTTGATTTTTTTAGAATTAGTTATGAATTTCATAATTTTGTATCAGTAAACTAAATAACAGCCCAGGTAGCCAGCGACTCTGTATCTTTTTGGATATCAAACGTTCTGTATGATGAATATTGTGACCTGGGAATATTTTTAGTATGAAGTAGACATCTGAAGCTTTCCAAAATGTCAAAGAACACAGGATTTTGAGTTTTCTAGAATTAGTTATGATTTTCCAAAGTTTGTGACAGAAAAGAGGACATTCTGGCCGAAATGCAAACATGAATTTTAATGTGTTCCTTTGCTTTCCATGAATTGTAGACCAAATTTGATGATGGAAACGAGCTATATTCATGTGTTAAGTATAAGAATGTGATAGATGCATTCATATGACCCATGGGACTCTGAAAGAAAAATTTTACTCGTAGAGGAATGCATTTTAATTCATAACTCCCTATGCCACTATATTGTTTTCATAGAATGAACAGAAGATGAGGCATGGGAATGGCATGAATTGAGCCCTAGAAGTATGGTGTTACATTTATTGGTATCAGAGCAAAGTTTTAGGCTCTCTCGGATTGGATTTGGCTTGAGGATATAGCCATTGATCTTTGTAAAAGACTTGTATGACTATAAAAAGTCCTCTACAGGACATTATGGGTGTGTGAAAGTAGTTTGTGGCTTTATTCATGATAAGTAAGTTGTAGAATGGTCTTAGAGTAGTTAGTGGACACCGAGAAGAGTAGCCTCTAAAGTAGCTTAAGCAGAGTTGAGGGATCCAATGGCTAGAGCTTGATAAGATATGATAGCTTGCCAGGATTAGTGACAAGCCCTAGATATGAATGATGAGAATGATCTCGTTGATAGAAAGAGGCTTGCTAGAGAGAGTATGTGAGGCCTAATTCTATGGGGTAGTCATACTCAGGCCATTCCCAGCTATCTCATGTAACGCAGAGACAAGTAATAATGTAGTGCGGTATGAGATGAGACTGCGACTGCACCAAACCAGTCTAGAGGGGAAGTGAAAAAAGAGTCACCCCCTAGCCACAACACCCAAATGCCTAGATAAGTATTAGAACTCGAAAGGTTAGTCTCCTCAGGCCAAAGATTAAGTTATAAGCTATACCCTGGAGCCTAACAGCCCGAAGGTGATAGTTAGTTATGCTTGAATGAAGCGAGAGGTAGAACCCTCTAGCTTGATGATGAGTCGGTTATAGGGGCGGTGAGGCTCAGGTTGGTAGCTAAAGATAAAATCCAATCCCTAGAATAGTAAGCCAATCAGAGGCTGTTAGCCGCGGTAAATGATGTGTTAGCCACGACGAATGGCACTATGAATACCTTGTTAGTCATAGTTAGGCTAACTAAAAAAAAAAAAAAGAAACTACTAAGGGGTTACATAACCCACAGAGAATGGGCACCCCTAGTATAAGTAGAGGAAAAGAATAGTTATGAAAGATTAGTAAGAAGTCCGTGGACCTAGTAAATGAGACTGAGGAAAGAGCCCAATACAGAAAGTTAGACACAGGGCTAATGAGGTTGTTGAGAGCCGCCTATGAGGCGTTGACTCTAACCTAAAGTGCTACCTAGTGGGACACTGAATGATAGAATATTAGTGTAGCCTCGAAATGACGTAAGATAAGACTACCAGTAGTAAGGCACCTAGCGAGTGGCCTAAAAAAGTGTACCTCATAGGTAATACCTAGAAGTAAGTATGAGTAACCAGTAATAGAGGCTCAGAAAAGAATAAGGATAATTAGTAAGCTACGGTCTGATGAGATGGCTAGCCAGGCTGAGCATAAGCTAAAGCCTGGAGAAGATGACCAGTAGGATCGTTCCAGGTGAGATATGTAAATAAAAAACTAAGTGAAAGTACTCCCTGGAGTGAAAAAGAGAAGATGAGATATCCTTATATTAGGGAAACCATCTAGTGGTGATTAGTAAAGTCCCCTAGATAGACTCCCCGATTGTAGAGTATAGTGAGCAAAGAAGCGAGGAAGAGCTGAGAAATTAACCATGGAAGATATGCCTTCACTTTAGTAATAACTAAATGTATAGATTAAGCTCAGAAAGGTAAACGGATAGGGGTCTGATAGTTAGTTAGATGAGCTCCCTAATATGAGAATAGCACAGGGTTAAGGCACATACATGGTCAAAGCACCCAGTAGAGCATGAGTTTCAGCAAGGTAGAATCTAGACATTGAAAATATGCATTCTAGATTGAGTTAGCAGAACCCTAAAAATAGCATACTATGCTCCTAGGGATGAGGCTATAGAGGCTGAATAGAGAAAAAGCCTAGCTCTGATTCGATTGTAAAAATAAGCTAAGACAGATAGTTAATGCCCTAGTACCTTCCGGGAAGCTCGAGAAAGCTAGAGACCACCTAAGAAGGCGAGCCCCGTCTTATGTAGAGAAAGAATGTAAGCCGAAAGCATTATAGAATGACATTCCTAGGATTATATGAAATAGAATCCTCCTTACCAAGGGATGGTCTAGTTAAGAGCAAAGTAAGCGTATGAGTGTAAATATGATATTATATGATGTTTAAATGTATGGATATGATGTGTGACCTCTAGAACCTATTTTGAGTATGTAATGCCAAAGTGTGCAATATGGAAGTTTGTTGGAAATATGCATAAGTGTGGGTTGAATGGCCAAAATGAGATGTATGAGGTTTGGGAACATTTAGGCAACTCACACAAGTCTTAAATAAGCTTTTAAACTTGCCCAAAAGGTACCAAGACCAAGAGAAATCCATTTGGCAATTTTGGTACCCAATATGGAGCCAAAATTGCCCATAATGGAACCTTATGTCACTTTTTGGCCAAATGAGTTAGTCTTGCTCTGAACTTCGGCATGCAATTAGGTCTCATTGAGATATTTTTGGGAAGCTAAAGAACATAATTTTTGGAGGTCTAGAGACACATTTCTCAAGGGTCATAGCCCATTTACTACATCATATATATTATATGGTACAATCATGGCCTTAAAGTGACAAAAGCTAAACACATGATTGTCAATCTCCTTCCCTTAGTGTTGTTGGCTCCCATTAGCATCTCCACTTAGTTCATCTAACATGTTAGATCATTGGACAGGAGGGGATGAGATTCAAAGAATCCCAATAGCTCATCTCTCATTCAATCATACATAATATGTGCAAGCAAGTTTTACCAACGCATGCATGGAGACAATAAAAGCCATGGACATTTTAGAAGCAAAGTTGGCATGTGAACAACTGATAAACACATATTTTATCTATTTTCATCCTCCTAACTTAGTCATTTTAATAATCAAATGTAGCTTAATGCATGCAATTGAATGGAAATTGATTTCAATAGTCACTTTTGCACTTTAGGAATTAAACTGCAAAATTCTTGAATTTTATTGCTTGAATTCCTTTTAAATGAATTTTGTGAATTTTCTACTTCATCTCTTTCATTCTTTTATGCAGAATTTTAATATGAATTGGAGTTTTGAAGGAGAATTTGTTTTGAGAAAAAAGGAAGACGAGTTGGAGAGTTAATGAGAACCATTCAAGAAGCAACGGGCAGCAGCTCACAAACACAAGCAGAAAGTGAAGTATATGAGAGTAAGGCAGCTGGAGGAGATTTACGTGAAAGAGTTGAAGTCTGGACATGAAAGCTTGCAGAGCCAACGTGAGAAGCTTGAGTTTAGGTGCTGTGAACAGAAGTTTCAGCTGAGAAACAAGGGCGCATGGAGCTGAAGCTTGGTTTTAACGTAAATGAGCAGCTGCATGATTCAAAGAAGACGCTGAGCTGGAAGAATGAGCTGCATGGAACGTGGATGACGTGAAGAAGCAATGCGAAGCTGGTGAACAGAGCTGAAGCTACGACTTTAACGTTTGGCTGAGGAAGAAAGCCACAAGTCATGCAGAAACAGAGGAAGGAGCAACTCGTCCAGCACATTGCCATGGGTTCTGCACTCACACAAGGCAGAAGCTAAACGAGGGAAGTTGCAGCTGAACGCGAAAGCAGAAGACGTGGAAGTCTGGGTACAAAACAAATAAGAAAACTAACGTGCAGAACATCCAGTAGCTGAACAGAAATGGAAGAAAGAGCGTCGAATGCTTGCATGAGCTGAAATCAAGATGAAGAGACGCTGAAACAGAGACTGGACGCTGGACTCGAACTGGACAGCAGGAGCACGCCTGGAGCTTGAGAAAACGTTGGAGCTAGACGAGGAACAATTTCATTCATTCATCTCTGGACTGGATAGCAATTCGAAGAGCAGAAGGAATGCACAGTGAAACGAAATGAAGATGCAGAACCAAAGCCACGAAGAAGCTGCAGAAGTTACGTCTGGGAAGCAGTAACGTGGGTGCATGAGCTGAATAATAAAGTGGGGCCCATCTCATGCATAATAGCTTCAGGCAAATGGAATAAGATGCTGAGCACGTGAAGTCATTAAAGAAACACGTGAGAAGGGGCTAGACATCACGCCATTCGTCCATTCATTCAGAATTTTATTCCACGCCATACACAGCACACGACGTCTCCATTCACCAGACGTCTCCATTCATCACACGCCTCCATCCAGAGTCCAACCCATTCACGTCTTCTCCCCATTCCATAGTCTATTTATTCACGCCTGATCATACTCTCGCCTCCCATGGAGGGACACCTCCATCCAACCATTCGGCCATACACACACGCCCTTCGTCCACTCTCCATAGACGCCATTCTCCATTCCATATTCCATCTCCATCCATCCATCGAATGAAGATCTAATCTCCATCTTGAGGCTAGCAAGGGATGAAGCTCTTGAGTAGAAGCTTGAATCCATGGATGAACAACAAATTATGGCTAAGATTTTCTTATTTTTCTTACACTTTTTCTTATTCTGTATAATCTCGGTTGAGTTATATTTGATTAGGAATTTGTGTAATTAATTAGTGGCTGGTTAGACACTGATTAGGAAACCCTTTTTGTTGATTAATTAGTTAAATTTGAATTTGGTTTTTCATTATTCTCTCTAATCTCTCATGTATGCCACGAAGGTGTTCGATGAATTGCATGAGTAAGGTTGTGTGTTTAAATGTCTATTTGAGAATTCCTTGGTGTTTAGTTGGTTAATTAAACATTTTTGGATGATGAATCAGAAGATAATTAATTAGTTAATCAATCAAATTAGATGTTCATTGATCTTAAAGACAAGAGTTAACGGTTTAATGCGGGATTGAGGTCTCAATTCAACATTAGATTGTTAATCTCTTGATTCTTGCGTGGTAACTCAAGATAATTTCTAATGAACATAATTAGGAACTCTTAGACCAGAATTAATCACAATTAGAATAGGATAAGGATAGTGGATACCAAGAGACGATTCCTAAGCTAGTCACAAGCCCATCATTCATCACAATTCATCCAATTAGGTAGTATTTAGGAATTTTGTTTCAATTTCATTTTAGGATAGTTTAATTCATTCAAAAACCCCCTAAACTAGATAGTTCTAGGATCTTAGAACACTTAGAGAACCTAATTGAACATTGAATTCCAATTCCAAGGGAGATGACCTAGGTTGTGCCACTTGCTATATTTTTAGATCAACCTAGTTTTATTTTGGGGGTTGCACGACAAGCCCGTCAAAATTTGGCGCCGTTGCCGGGGATTTGGAGTCTCAATTGTTTGAGAAAGTTTTCTAAGTGTTTTTGTTTTGTTTTATCTTTATTTTAGTTCTGTTTTGATTTGATTTTCGTTCTGTTTTGAACTTGGAATCGGTTAATTTCGGTGTTGCGCGTTAAGTGTCCTGGTTGCTGGAATTTTCGTTCAAAGTGCCCAGAAAATTCTCATACTTTGTTTTTCAAGGTTTTTGGGTGTTTTGAGCAAAAGTAATAGCAAAGCTATTAGGTGTACTATTTTTTGGCCACATTCCAACGTTTGAAGCACTTTTTCTAATTTTTTAGTATTTTTTCGAATTTTTTAGGAATTTTTCAATTTTTCCAAATTTAATTTCTTTAATTTTTGTGAGTTTATTTTGTGTGACTAACCTCTGTTTAGGAGTGTTTTTAATAGTTAAGTAAGTCTTAGCTTCATTTGATTTTATTTTCTTGATTATTGAGTTTATTTTAGTTATAATTTGTTAGGATTTTATTTGTGCTGAAATTAATTGTGCTTCTCATTTTTCTTTGCTTTAAATGGATCCATATTTTTCTAATCAAGGTGTTTATAATCCTTATGCAAATGATAGGATTTCTCAGAAGTTGGATAATGCCATGTCAATGCTTCAAGGTCTTCTTGAAAGACAAAGACAAGAGCAACAAGCCCAACAATATCAACAAGCACAACAATACCAACAACCATGCTACCAACCATACCACCATCCATATGAGATTCGTCCAAATTACCATCCTCATTATGAACCACATCATAACTTCCATATGCAAGAGCCATACCTTGATTACCATATGCAAGAGCCAAACTATCATCCTTACAATTACCATGAGGGGTACATGCAACAAGATCCTCAAAGGGAACCAAGTTCGGAAGAAAGGATGAGGCAACTAATGGAAGCTTGTGATGTTCAACATCAGCAAATGCAGCAAATGCAGCAAATGGCCCAATGGATAACTAAACGGTTACAACTCTTTGACCAACAATTGAAGGATTCAGGATTTCAAATGAATCAACCGATTTCAAGTGCTACTGAACCAATTGAAGAGCAAATTAGAAGAGAATGTATAGAGGAGGAAGAGTCTTATCCATTGGGTAATATCCTTCCATCTTCTAATATTTTACAATTCGTTGGAACTGAACCTAATTTGCATGATAGCACTTCAATTCCTAATGCATATAATGTTGTTGATTCTGAATTACATGATCATGTTGTTGATGAAGAAATAGTTGTTGAAACTCCTGATATGGTTGATTGTGGTAGTTCATTGAGCAAAATTGATACATTTGTTGATGTTCATGGACCCTTGTGTACTGATGCACTTGGGATGTCTACTCCTAGCTGTGATTATAGTGAAAATTTTATTTCTGAATCAATTGATGAATCTATTGAGTCTAGGGTAGTAGATAAGTGTGGGGGTGACTTAGAATATGATGATCATGCTATTCTTGGTGTGGGATTAGTTGATAAGTCTGTTGATGATACACCTATTGAGTTTAGAGACAACATGCCATCTGGATCATGTGACATAACTGATTTGGATGCATTTCTTGATTCTATGTGTGTTGAATCCACTCTATGTGATGAATACTCTCAGATTAATTCTTCCATTGAGACTAGTGAGTCCATCACATATACTGATCATTATGATTCCTCACTAGCATGTCATGATGTGACTGATGAAATGGTAAATGTAGCATGTGAAAATAATATAGGCATTGAATTTGTTGAGCAGCTTGTTGATAACTCAGACTCTAATTCACAATGCTTATGTGATGATATGCATACATGTCCTATATGTGCTGAGATTAATGAATTTTTGGAGTCTGATAAGTCTATTGAATCTATGGAATCCTTGGTTTGCACTGAAATTGTTAATGAATCTGATTCTACTGATCATACTAGTGTTTATGATAGTATGCATAGTGATACTGCTGATATTGAAAATTCTATTGATGCTTGTGCTATTATTGATACTAGTGAGAAACTGAATTTTGCTATTGATAATTCTCTAGAATTTTGTGAGCCTACTGATGTCTCTTTGGTCAGGGAAGATACTGTCTCTATTGTTGAGAGTCCTGAACAGATTCCTGAGGTTGGTGAAGTAGTTCCCAACAAGCCACAAACTCTTTCAGTAAAGGAAAAACAACTGTCAAACACCTTGAATTCAAAGGACTGTGAGAAGTTGCAATTTAATTTTTTCATTGATGCAGTGACTCTTACTGAAGGGAGTCAAGTAGATTTCCTTGGTTTTGATAGATTTTTAGGGAGTTCAAAGTTTAAATTTGATTTTAAGTTTTCTTTCTTTAGTTTTAAATGTTCTCGATTTGATTTTTATTCTTTTCTTATTTCTAAATTTGCTGAAAATGACTTTCCTAAACTACTGATGGTTGAGAAAGTCCATGAGTCAACACTGCATGATCAATCCAAATGCTTTAAAGTAGTGAGACTCAAATTTGTTCAGTTAAGAAGGAATAAAGTAGTTTTGATTTTGGTTTTTGATACTTATGATTAGTTCATCTTTGATAGAGCCCTCTTTTAGTTTAGGATTTAGTTTTCTTTTCTTTTCTATATTACAGTTTGTTTTGTTTCTGTTTTGTAGGAAATAAATTGCTAACCAGCTACAATGAACATCTTAGCCACCTTTGAGATCTTCGTTGGCAAGTTCATCCGGTTGTACTCTCTCTTTTCACTCTTTACATTGTATTGTTTATCTGTTTACTGGATTGTGTGCTGACATTGAGGACAATGCAATATTTAAGTGTGAGGGGGAGAGTCATTTCATTCCATTCCATCTTTTCCTTATTTTGAAAAAAAAAAAAAAAATTTTGAAATTTTTTAGGAAAATTTTTGAATTTTTCTGTGAAAGTTGTAAGTTAAGATGATTATAGCTTGGATTCATATAGACATGATAAGTGATGGATCTTATGTCTTGATTTAAGTAAAGTGGCAATGAATTTGATTTCAATGAATTATTTGATAGCCATTAGCTGGTGAGAATTTGAGCCTTAATTGTTCAATTCTAGTGTGTATTCACCTATCTTTGTTTCACTCTAGAACTTGTCTTGATTCTTTGTTGAGACCACATTTGCATTTGCATGCATAAAAATGATAAGGCATTCATTTCTATTTTAGCTAGAGCCAAAAAGCCCACCATACATTCACTTTATCCATTGTTTTAGCCACTTTGAGCCTTATTTTCTTTTCTTGTTAGCCTATAGCCATTTAAATGTTTTTCCACCTTGTTTTAAGATGCCTTAGAGATTTCAAGGAGCATTACATCTAAATGGGATAGGTGAATGTGTGCTTTGCATCCATTAAGGCTATTGTTAGTCAAAGAAATTGTCTTGAAAAAAAAAATGCAATGAAAAGAAGAGATAGAAAAAGAAAGAAAAGCAATGAAGAAAAAAAAAAAAGGGGAAAAGAAAAGGAAGTCATATATAAAAAAAAAAAAAAAAAAAAAAAAGAAAAGAAAGAAGTATTTCAAATTGAGTTTATAGTTGCCTATTACTTGTTAGAAATAAGGCTTTGAATTACATATGTTCTTCTCTATCCTAGATTGTCATTGAGTGCTCTTGAAGTTCTAAGGTATCCTTTTGTTTAGTTTTTCCCCTTGTTTTTGTTATCCATTCATTTCATTCCCTAGCCCCATTACAACCCTGAATAAAGTCCTTTGATTTGTGCATTGCATTTAGCATGGGTGGTGGAGATTTAGAAGCTTGACAAGCTTATGGTAGTGAGCTTGGATAGGTGAAGATTGAGTGAAACACATTGCCCATAAACACTTGAAAGTTGAGAGAAAACACTAATCCATGTGAGAGGCTATACATTTTAATTCATTCTTTTCAAATAAATTGCCATGGGACTTAATTCTTGATGCAAGTGAAATTAGTTATGATTGTTGAAGTGATGAAGAGTTGTGATTAATCTCTAGCTTGTGATTCTTACACTTCTTTTTCATTTTCAGTTTCCACTTATCATTCTACTAGCCGGATGTTTCAATTCATTCTTTTAACTTGGATTTTGAGCTTTGCCCAGGAGTGCAAAGGTTTAAGTGTGGGGGAATTTGATAAACACATATTTTATCTATTTTCATCCTCCTAACTTAGTCATTTTAATAATCAAATGTAGCTTAATGCATGCAATTGAATGGAAATTGATTTCAATAGTCACTTTTGCACTTTAGGAATTAAACTGCAAAATTCTTGAATTTTATTGCTTGAATTCCTTTTAAATGAATTTTGTGAATTTTCTACTTCATCTCTTTCATTCTTTTATGCAGAATTTTAATATGAATTGGAGTTTTGAAGGAGAATTTGTTTTGAGAAAAAAGGAAGACGAGTTGGAGAGTTAATGAGAACCATTCAAGAAGCAACGGGCAGCAGCTCACAAACACAAGCAGAAAGTGAAGTATATGAGAGTAAGGCAGCTGGAGGAGATTTACGTGAAAGAGTTGAAGTCTGGACATGAAAGCTTGCAGAGCCAACGTGAGAAGCTTGAGTTTAGGTGCTGTGAACAGAAGTTTCAGCTGAGAAACAAGGGCGCATGGAGCTGAAGCTTGGTTTTAACGTAAATGAGCAGCTGCATGATTCAAAGAAGACGCTGAGCTGGAAGAATGAGCTGCATGGAACGTGGATGACGTGAAGAAGCAATGCGAAGCTGGTGAACAGAGCTGAAGCTACGACTTTAACGTTTGGCTGAGGAAGAAAGCCACAAGTCATGCAGAAACAGAGGAAGGAGCAACTCGTCCAGCACATTGCCATGGGTTCTGCACTCACACAAGGCAGAAGCTAAACGAGGGAAGTTGCAGCTGAAACGCGAAAGCAGAAGACGTGGAAGTCTGGGTACAAAACAAATAAGAAAACTAACGTGCAGAACATCCAGTAGCTGAACAGAAATGGAAGAAAGAGCGTCGAATGCTTGCATGAGCTGAAATCAAGATGAAGAGACGCTGAAACAGAGACTGGACGCTGGACTCGAACTGGACAGCAGGAGCACGCCTGGAGCTTGAGAAAACGTTGGAGCTAGACGAGGAACAATTTCATTCATTCATCTCTGGACTGGATAGCAATTCGAAGAGCAGAAGGAATGCACAGTGAAACGAAATGAAGATGCAGAACCAAAGCCACGAAGAAGCTGCAGAAGTTATGTCTGGGAAGCAGTAACGTGGGTGCATGAGCTGAATAATAAAGTGGGGCCCATCTCATGCATAATAGCTTCAGGCAAATGGAATAAGATGCTGAGCACGTGAAGTCATTAAAGAAACACGTGAGAAGGGGCTGGACATCACGCCATTCGTCCATTCATTCAGAATTTTATTCCACGCCATACACAGCACACGACGTCTCCATTCACCAGACGTCTCCATTCATCACACGCCTCCATCCAGAGTCCAACCCATTCACATCTTCTCCCCATTCCATAGTCTATTTATTCACGCCTGATCATACTCTCGCCTCCCATGGAGGGACACCTCCATCCAACCATTCGGCCATACACACACGCCCTTCGTCCACTCTCCATAGACGCCATTCTCCATTCCATATTCCATCTCCATCCATCCACCGAATGAAGATCTAATCTCCATCTTGAGGCTAGCAAGGGATGAAGCTCTTGAGTAGAAGCTTGAATCCATGGATGAACAACAAATTATGGCTAAGATTTTCTTATTTTTCTTACACTTTTTCTTATTCTGTATAATCTCGGTTGAGTTATATTTGATTAGGAATTTGTGTAATTAATTAGTGGCTGGTTAGACACTGATTAGGAAACCCTTTTTGTTGATTAATTAGTTAAATTTGAATTTGGTTTTTCATTATTCTCTCTAATCTCTCATGTATGCCACGAAGGTGTTCGATGAATTGCATGAGTAAGGTTGTGTGTTTAAATGTCTATTTGAGAATTCCTTGGTGTTTAGTTGGTTAATTAAACATTTTTGGATGATGAATCAGAAGATAATTAATTAGTTAATCAATCAAATTAGATGTTCATTGATCTTAAAGACAAGAGTTAACGGTTTAATGCGGGATTGAGGTCTCAATTCAACATTAGATTGTTAATCTCTTGATTCTTGCGTGGTAACTCAAGATAATTTCTAATGAACATAATTAGGAACTCTTAGACCAGAATTAATCACAATTAGAATAGGATAAGGATAGTGGATACCAAGAGACGATTCCTAAGCTAGTCACAAGCCCATCATTCATCACAATTCATCCAATTAGGTAGTATTTAGGAATTTTGTTTCAATTTCATTTTAGGATAGTTTAATTCATTCAAAAACCCCCTAAACTAGATAGTTCTAGGATCTTAGAACACTTAGAGAACCTAATTGAACATTGAATTCCAATTCCAAGGGAGATGACCTAGGTTGTGCCACTTGCTATATTTTTAGATCAACCTAGTTTTATTTTGGGGGTTGCACGACAAGCCCGTCAACAACTCATACAAATCATTCAAGAGCTCACTAAGTATTTGGATTGGCCTCACACTTCTCCTCATGGGTTTTGGATTGCCTCACCCATTTCTTGAGCACTTTGGACTCAACCATACTCTTGGGAGCCCACTTTGCTTTTGGGAGACTCTTTGCTTTATCTCAACCAAGCTCAAGGGTTCTTGGCTCATCCTCACCAAAGGGAAGAGTTCTTGGCCTCTCCACACTCAAGCAATCTCATACAAACATCATGGATTCATTTAAAACTTAACATGGCATCAAGGATCATGACATGTAAAGACATGCTAGCATACTTTTCAAAACTTGAAAATACACATACACACATTCTAAAACAAGCTAAACACACATCCATGCATGAGAGAAGGTGGAGAGAGCTACCTTGTATACAAACACACACTTTTCCTTTAGGATTCAAGCCTCCTCTTTCGGCCACACACCCAAAAATTGGTGGAGATGGTTTCTCTTGGCCTAAATACAATATATGGGAGCCAATTAGGTTCATGAAACAATCTCTAAGATCATACAATTTGCTTAGATGCTAGATTGCTCTATAACCCCCGCTATGGTCCATATTGGCACCTAATGAAGTAACACCCCTCAAATGATTTCTAGGCCTCATTCTTTCTTTTCAAATATGATTCTTGACTCCTTTTAAGCCTCTTGGAGTCATCACATCATCAAAATAAAAGGCCTAGCACCATGTTGCTTCTTTAGGTCATAATATGGAACCTAAGGCACCAAATCACTTTCTATGAGTTCTAAATTTTTTCTAAGGCCTCCCCTCACTTTCATTCATCAAATATGACTCAAGAATGGCCTTAGAAAAATTTAAAACTCTCCCTAGCTAGGAGAACCCATCTAGGCCGAGGCTATGAAGCATATTGGGTTCCATGGAGCTTTCTTTGTTTTCTCAAGGGAAGAAGCATATGGGGAGCCTCTTAGGGATCTTGGGAGCTCATTTAAACTCTTACTTAGGCCTAGGAATCATCATACAAAGTCAAATTTTACAAGGTGCAATTGAAATCCTAGATTTTGCATCTTGAAATCTAATGGCTTTTCGATAATTCCCTTTGCATATTCTTAATCTCCACACCCTTTTTCCTTAGATTCATGCTTGGTTTTGCCTAAAATCATCTCCTCCTAGGGTTTTCTCAAGTGGGGTGAAATGGTGGAGAAGGGGACCAAAAATGACAACCATAGGAAGAGAAATTTCCTTGTTTTCTTGCTTTTTCTCACTTGAATCTTGTGTTCTTTGAGCTCCTCTCTTCAAATCCAAACTTTCCCCTCAATTTCTCCCTTAAAACAGATTTATAAACTTCATTATAATCATAGGAAACAAAGGAGAATGGAGGAGAAGAGGTTTAGAAGAGAAAGAGCATGAAAAACTACTAATTTCCATACCTTAAGCCTTTGATTTCTCCTCCTTTTCTTCCCCTTCTTGTTAGCCTCATCCCCTAGGGTTTTCTTCTGGTTTTAGGCAGAAGATGGTCCTGCATAATGAAGGGAGGAGAAGGGTGCATCATATATATAGGTGGGAATAAGTTACACTTTTCAAAAATTCCCATTTCGCCCTTCATACTTTGTATTTCTGTTTCTCCTTCGTTTTAGCTCCATTTTGAGAACCGTCTTTTCCATTATAAAATTTAGGTTCCCAAACAAGTAAAATTTCTTTGGAATCACTCAAATTGGAGCTAAAACCTTTCCGAACGAATCCGTCAAAGTTTCGGCGCACTGACGTTGGAAAACGTCCACCGGAGGGGCTTTAGCTATCCTGGGGCTTTCCATAGTTTTTAGAGCCTCTGAGAACCCTAGAGAATTCAAAACTTTCATTTAAAAAGCCCTTCTGTGTGTTTTTCAAAAAGTGCCTATATTTACAAAAATGCCACTGGCCTTTTGACAAATTTTTTGAATCACTCTGACTTTGATTTCTGGGTAACTAAAGGCTCAAGTCCTCATTTTCTAATATTTAAAATTTTATAATTTTGGTTGGCCCCAATCCCTTCTGTTTCAGGGACTTCCTTTTGTATCTGGCCCATTTCTACTGTTTACGGAGAAACCGAACATTGTGTTTCTCATATTTATGGAAAGGCCGGATGTTACATATATAGTTATGGTGTTACAAATTTCCTATTAGGTTCAGACTCTAGATTGATCATAAAGAAAACTAGAAAGCAATGAAAAGATGAAAACAAAAATAAGAAGTAAAGAATATGGATTATGTTCTATGGTGACGTCTTATCCTCTTTAAATAGATGATATTGGCTTCTTCATTAAGAAAGATCCAATACCATTCTAGAAGTAATAATAAGATAATATCCAAATCTTTTTATGACTTAATAAGATAATGTCTAAATCCTTTTAAGAATCTTTTAACCTACACAATACAAATAAACATAATTGAGCCTCCATTGGATAAATATAATAAAAATGTATTTAAAGTCTATTAATCTAAATTTAGCCCATTTAATATAAAATACACCCAAAGTCATCTAATTAGCCACTATAAATTATTAATAAGACTAAATATGGGAAATATAAAATATAATAATGTCAAAATATTAGTCATCAGGCCAAATTTTGATTCATAAAGGTTTGAAACTTGGTTAGACCACTTTGGAGTTAGGTTTGGATATTGAAATTTAATTGAGGTGGTTTGGTTGTGGTTAGAATAGGTTAAGTTATGAATTAGAACATTAAAAGTGCCAATTGTGCATTATGAGGTCAAAACTAGGTAGTTTAAGAAAGTGTGGGTTCAAGGAGTTTAAAGTTCAATTTTGAGTATGAGTCTTTGCATGTCTTTAGATTACTTGTAGAGACTTTACATTCCAAATTTGGTGGTCATTGGAGTAGAATAGGGTCCAGAAACCATTAGGCTAAGTTAAAGGAAGTTTTAGGGTGATCTTATTGTTTATTTGGTCAGGGCTTCCTATGTTGCTATGCACACGCATGTTGAAGTTGCCTATTAGTGCATGGTTGGACAATGTTAGACATAGGCTGCCTATGTCAAGTTACACACCCATGTGTATGGTCAACATGCCTATGTGTATGGACAGGTACAATGTCTTAATCCTAAAAATGTCCATTAGCATGTCTTTTCTAAATTTTCATCCTCTAACCCCTACAATAAGTTGTGATTAAATTGTGTGGAAGTTTTTAGACTTCTTTAATGTCCTTGAGGTAAGTTAGAGCTTGGTTTTAATAATGAGAATATTTGTTCATCCTTTTAGTTTCATTAAATAGTTCAATTTTAAGGGTTTTAATGGAGTCCAAACTTATAGTGTTTTAATATTCACTTCTTAACAAAGTATTAATTCACTTCATTGATCTTAAAACTATATTATAGTCTTTTATTATGTAAGGTGTTACATGCTGAAAGAGAGAGAGAGTGAGAAGGATTTCAACCAACACAAGAAAGAAAGAGAGAGAAAATAAGAGAGAATGGATAAAAATAAGAAGAAGGAGGAGGAAGAAGAGAAGTAAATGGAAGGAAATCTCAAAGGAATTAATCCTAAGAACACGTCCTTTTAATCTGACATATAAAAGTGACTAGCATCATCCCCTTCTATCATATCTAGCTTCATTTACCTTTACATATACCAATTTCAAGCTTTAGCAACCAATTTGGTAACCGTTATTATACTTTTAGCGATGATTTTTGGTTCGTTTACAAGCCAATCAAAGTTATAAGGGTCAAGATTTATATCCTTCTTCTTTTTCACTCATAATCATCTTATAAAAGTTTGTTTTAACCCACTTGATCATAAGAGACACTTCATTTGCCTTAAAAAGTCATATAACCCAAAATGCCTCATTTTGCCATATTATGTACTAAAATTCAAAAATTCATAACTTGAGTTACGTAACTCCAATTTATGTAAACTCAGTGGCTACAGAAAGCTTATGATATGAAATTTATCTTATAAAAATTTCAAGTAAAATTGAGTTCATTGTTCCCTTCAAAACATGCATGAACAGTAGCTACATCTAAGTGAACAATACCAGCCATTTCTACATAATTTGGTCACATTTGAAAATTCATAAAATATTCTCTATAGTTCAAAAAATTTCCATTCTTTTTTCATTAGAAATATTTATAAATTTTTTAATTACATGCCAAATTTTAGCCCCAAACTATGTCATTGGGCCTTTAAGGATAAAGGTACAATTTATGACTCATTTGGACTAAAATTTAGTCCTAAAGTAGTTCAATTTGGCCTCTAATATGCAATCTCTTCACTTGAGCAAATTTTAATCTATCTATACATCATTTCCATACAATCCATCATGTCATAACTAGTCCCCTTAGCTCATTCATATACATCAAAAACATAAAGGACTAAGTTCACATCCATTTCCATGTTATTTAACACTGAAATTTGGCACATTTACGGGTCAAATTTGGCTAAAAGGGTCTAAATTCATTTCTTTCCTTTTTTTTATTCATTTCCATCCTAAAAAACTTTGTTCATACTCATTTTATCATGTTTAGCTTATAGAACCCCTTAGAAAGATCAAAAGTCCAAAATGGAAATAGTGGCAAAAAATCTTCACTAATTTTAAAAATTCATGACTTAAGTTATACAAGTCCAAATCAAGTAAATTTGGTATTTGTAGAAAAATTAGAATGTGAAATTCATGTTGTAAAAATTTTAGGCTAAATTGAATTCATTTGCCATCGTGGGTCAAAATTGGAGGCATGTAACAGACCTAAACTTTAAAATTTCATATATTGAGCTACATAACTTCAAATTGAGTGATCGTAATGGCCACAAAAAGTTTGAGATGAGATCTATATGCCGTGAAAATTTTCAAGAGCATCTGAGCTTATTTGGCCCATGAAAGACCTTACATATTAGTAGTTACTATAGTACTCAGACATAATTAGACCTTAAATTTCAAAAATTCATAACCTCCTCTATATAACTCATTTTTATGCAAACTCAGTGGCCCTAGAAATCTTGTAATGCTAACTATATGCCTATTAGCTTTCATGAGCATTGGACTTCATTTGGCCCCTAAAAGACATGAAAATTTAGAGTTGTTCTATGTGAATAGTACAAGACCTAATTAAAAATTTTGCATACTTTTAAAAATTTGTAAAATGTTCTACATAGCTCCAAAAATTATGTTTCTTAGATTGACAAAAAGCTCTAGGAAGGGTCTAAATCCATGCCAAATATTAAGCTTAAACTAGATTATTTACGCTACTTTTGACATAGGAGTTGTTTATAGAAGTTTCCAATTTTAGCTCCAATTTGGACCATTTGGGATCCACTTGGTTTTCTTCCACTTTGAACACATTTCTTTCATCCTAAATGATATTTCTAATCATTCCATAGCATGTCAACATAATTGGATCAAGATTTGTGTCAAACCATATTTCTCTAGCAGTCATTGTATCTCAACATTGGCTAAATGTATCAATTTAAATCCATTTTCATAAAAATCACACTTTTAATAGTGAAAATAACTGGCATTATAAGCTAAAATAATTCATTCTTAGTTTTGTGTGCCATATGAGCTTGCCATATTTATTTTCCATCCATAAAATCTTTGTTCAACAAGAATTAACTCAATTCCAAACACCAAATTCTGGTCTATAGTGTATAAAACGAAATGGCATCTCACTTGGCAATTTTCCAAGTTTTCCATATTTTGATATGACTTTTGAAAAATCATAATTAATTCTAAAAAAATTGAAACCATTCAAAGATACCATTTTGGAAAGCTCAAGATGTCTTCTAACTACTATAAAAATTTCAATAAAAAAAACTAGGTTTGCCCTACAACAACTGATGGAAGAGTAACACTAGTCTGGGGGCATCCTACAACTGCCATCAAACTTCAAAAATTCATTTCTCCTTCTACAGAACCTTAAATGAGGTGCTCTTGCTGGCTGCAAAAAGCTTAGGATGTCTAGTTTATTCTTGTAAAATTTCATGAGCATTGGACTTCATATGGGCCTCAAGTGACACAAAAATGAAAACTGACTATATAAACAGTAACTGGGACAATTTTGCATAATTTGGCAAACTTTGAAAACTTATAATAAATTCTCTAGAGCTTCAAATTGGGTGCTCTTTAGCTCTGTTAAAAGATCTCAATGAGACCTATATTTTTGCCAAATTTTATACAAAATTTCATCTATTTAGTCAATTTGTGGTTTAGCTCAAGAATATGGTCATTTTAAGGGTCAAAATGGTTCAGACGAGTGCCAAATGACCTTCCAATCAATCCATAGCCAATTGAGCACATCCAAGAGTATGAATAAAATATAGCAAAGCATTCCAAATGGTCCAAATTATCATGTATCTCAAAACCACTATCCTAGTTGTCATTATACACAAGTACATCAAAGCTCTAGAATGTCAAACTCATACATAATCATTCATTTGGTTCCAAATTCCATCTATACATCATATTCTCATACTTTTATACATGCTCAAGGGTCTACCTCTCATATACATCATATAGTTACATACTTTGACATCAGAATGCATAATTTTCTATTCTATTATCAAAGTTTTGTTCTTCAAGATGTTTGGCTTCCATTTCTTGTTCCTTGAACTTCACCTAAACATGGTTAGACATAATATAGGGAAGAGTGAGATTCAAAGAATCCTAATAGCTCTTTTACCCTTTCAAGCATACATACATGGCATGTTTTCAAGTCAAAGAATGCAAGTATGCCATAAAAACTTTTAAAAACATTCATAAGCATATTTCCATGTTACATAGGTCCATACAAACCAAACATAAGCTTTAAAGGATATTAGTCTAGCCTTACCCAATTTCCTTGGGACTTTTGGATTTGCCTTACCCATTTTAGGGACTTTTGACTTAGCCTCACTATTTTTTAAGACTTTTGGCTTTGTTTTACCCATTCTTTGGGACTTTTGACTCATCATCACCCATTCTAAAGAACTTTTGGCACAACCATATTCATTCAAGTCATTTTGCATTCAAAACATGTTTAAGAAGCATAATGGTACCATAGTATTTCATCAAAAGCTATAAACATATCTTATGGTTCAAGCATACATACAAGCATCCTAAACATCCAAGATATGTATGTGAGGAAGGTTAAAGAGCTACTTGTATCAAGAATCACACAATTTTTCCTTTATTCTTTCCTTTCCTTTTTTGGCCACACACTTGCACTTAGGAGAATCTTGATTTGCTTAGCCTAGACACATCAAATAAGGTACAATTCAATCATTGGAACCAATTTTAGCCTTACATAAACTCTATGCATGCTTACTTTGTCTAATGCCACCAATATGGTTCCATAAAAAGGCACAAGGAAGCAACCCCAAAATTTATGATCTTGGCTTCAATTTCTCCTTCAATCTAAGTCTCTTGACTTCATTTAGATTCATTAGAGTCATCATAAGTTCAATTCAAGGAGTCAAATACTAAGTTGCTTCTTTATGTCCATAAAGGGGCCTTAACTTCCATTTCATAAACCATCATTTTTAAATTCAAATCAATGCTTCCCTTAGTGTTTATTAATCATATTTAGGCCATGTCTACCCTTAGAATTAATTGAAACTCTCCCTAGGTGCCCTAACTCCTCCTTGGCTGAGACATGCTACATGGTGAGCATCCATGGAATTTGCTTAGTTTTTCTTAGGGAATTGGCACTTGTGAAGCTTCCTAGATGTCTTATGATCTCTTACATAAGCTAAACTATCCTTAGAAAGTTTCAAGAATGGCTAGGTGCACCAAAAACCCTAAGTCACATAACTTAATTTCTAAAGCTTATCTTTTAAATCTAATTGTATATTCTTAATCCTCATGCTTAAAAACTCTTGTGTCTACCTTGCTTTGGCTTTAACTCATTCCTTAGTGAGTAGGCCTAGTGCTGGCCAAAAAGGTATATGGAGGGAGCAACCAAGAAAAGCAAGAATGCCATAGAAGTTTACCTTTATTTCAAAGCTTTTTTAATTCGCCTTTGATTTTTAACTTTCTCCTACCGAACCAGCCCTAAAATAGTCCCAAATTAGTCATGAAAACCGTGGGAGAAAAGAGGATAAAGAAGAAAAGAAGATTCGTGAAGGATAAGACATAAAAAACCATATATTCTCTTATCTTTTTGCTTGGTTTTTCTCTTCCTTTCACTCCTCCCTTTGGTGTGCCACTTCAAGGTGTCTAAGAATCTAGTTTGAGGTAGAGGTAAGTCGGTTAAGAGAAAGGAGAAGTGGAGGACGTGGTTTATAAGAAGAAAGAGGTCCATTTAACACTTTTTTAAAATGACAATTTAGTCCCTTAACTTGGTGGGCTTATTTCAACTCCTTTTCAAGAACTGCATTTTCCATCATAAAATTTAGGTCCTCTAATTTATAAAATGCCTTTGGTTTCATACAAATTGGATTTAAAACCATTCTGAATTATTCAATCAAAGTTTTAGTCAATTGACGGCCAAAATACTCACCTGAGTGGTTTTAACCATTCTAATGGTTTCTATGATTTTTAGGGCCTCTAACATCCCTAAGAAACTCTATTTTCTTATTTAAAGATCCTTCTTTTGAGTTTTCTAAAAAGTGCCTAAAATTATATAAATGTCACTACTTTCTTTCCCAATTTTTCTTAACTATTCTGGCTCGAGTTTTTGGGCATCTTGAGCTTCATATTCTCATTTTTTGAGGTCTACATTATTGCTCTAATGAGGCAAATCTAGCTCTCAGATGAGCTAGGACACGAGTAGAGGCTATCAATATGATTTTGTAACAAGTTGGTGTGTCTGAAAAAAATAATTAAAAATCCAAATAAGTTGTATAAACAAAACTTCTGTTTGGCCTAAATTCTTTTCATTTAGGAGACTTCCTTTTATAAGTAACTAGTTTTAGGCCTTTTTAGAATAGCTGGGTATTACAATTTGACCCTTTGATACTCAAAATTACATCATCCATCATGTTATCTCATATTTAAAACTTTACCATAATACATGTACATTACCACAAATAGATATACATTACACATGATTCCATCATAAGACATGGCATATTATCATCATATATATCATAGGTCTATCATAGTACTAGTAAAGCATCATATACATACATATAACATAATCTATTATAGCATAGTGGCTAATACAATAATTTCCTAGTATTTAAACTCTCTCTTGATCTTGGCTTTGACTTGGTGAACCTAAAATGGTTAATGGGAGCATAGGGGGTAAGATTTAAGAGAATCTTAGTAGCTAATCTCTACCAATTCCATATATATAAGAATGCTATGAGTGCATGCTATACATGTAATGCAAGAATGCTATGTTTATGCTTCATATGAATCAAATGCATTATAAAACATGAAAACTCATTCATACATAAAGTCATGGCATCATCATAAACTTTATTAGGCTCAACTATTCTTAATCCAGAGCAAAGAAAGAGCTATTGTTCTCAATTCCATGCCTTAGTAGAGCTACGAGCTATCTCATTGCCTTTCATATACATATAATGTTCATATAGTTCATATGGTAAACATAATGAATCATTTATCATGAAAAACATCAAGCAACAACACACACAAGCATTTTAACTCATTCAAGCACTCAAATGTATGCAAGAAAGGGAGATAAAGCTACCTTATGATTCTAGGAACTTGGATGTACAACAATCCTACTTATAAGCCTTTTTCTTTACTTTCTTTGGCTTGACACTCATAAGTGAGTGAATTCGAGTTAGCTTAATCTACATATAACAATTATAGGGCAAATTAATCTCATAGAACTCATCCTAGGTTTCACATTTGTTACTTAATCTCATTAGGACTTAAAGTGTCAATTATGACTAATTTAAGCCTATTATGAAGCAACCTTTGATTCTTGCATTCTGAACCCCAAATTCTTGCCTCCTACAAACTCATTTGAATCATTATATATTTGGTTAGAAGGATTTATAATCAACTTGCTTCATTAACTTCATTTAGGTCCTTAAATTTTCAACTTTCATTATATGCTTCCTAAATTCAATCCAGTGCTTTCATAATTATTTATTCATCATATCTAAGTCTCTAAATTCATTACAATTCAAAGAAACACTCCCTAACTATCCCTTTCTCTCCTTGGCCAAACCATATATGTGTAAGAAGCCATATGGAGTTTTGTTTATTTTCTTTGAGAATTTGACACATATTCTTATTCCTTGGTTTCTCTAAAGTCTAAACATAATTAAATATGACTTGGGTTGTCCTCTTAAAGTTCTAAAACTTTCAAAGTGCAATTGAAACCCTAACTTTTTTATCTTGTTTCCTAATGTTTCTTTCTTGATTCCAATTGCATATTCTAATTTTCCATACTTCAAAACCCTTGGATCAGCCTTGTTTCCATGCAAAACACTTTTCCTTCATCCCTCCTAGCCTAGGCTAAACACACCCACACAAAAAGAACTAAGGAGAAGTAAGTTTTTTGCCATAGATACATACCTTTTCTTAAAGCTTAACAAGGGAGGAATTTGATGCTACAAATGGTTTCCTCAAATCTTCTCCTCCTTCCCAAAGTTCAACCACAAAGATACTCCTTTCAAGAAGCTAGAACCATCAATAGAAAGAGCTTTGAGAGAAGGAGAAGTTTGGTGGAAGAAATCTCATAAAAAATGCCTAAATCTTACTCTTTTTGCTTGGTCTTTCTCCTTCCTTCCTATCCATCCTTGTGCACCTCTTTCTTTTGATTCAGAAGGTTCTAATTTTGTCTTAAACTATTTAGGACATCCTGGTCTTGTTTTAAGAAGAAAGGAGGTGAGTTATAACATTTTCCATAATTCTCATTTTGCCCTTAAACTTCATTTTCTCCATTTCTGCTCATTTTAGCTCCTTTTTTAGAATTATTTTTTGCATATGAAAATTTAGGTCCTCACACTCATAAAATGTTTTTGGCTTTACCCAAATTGGATTTAAAATCTTACCAAACCATGTGGTCAACGTTTCGGTCAACTGATATCTAAAATATACATCGAAAGGGTTTTAGCCATTCTAAGGGTTCTTATGATTTTTAGGCTTATGAGAATCCTAGAAAACTTAATTTTATTATTTAAAGCTCCCTCCTTTAAATTTTGGAAAAGTTACCTAAAATTAAAAAAATACCACTGTATTTTCAAATAATTTTATTTAGGTATCCTGGCTCCAGTTTAAAGGTAACTTTAGCATTGTATCCTCATTTCTAGATGTCTAGATTATTATTCTAATTTTATTAGCCTTTATTCGTTTGATTCTAGGGTCTTCCTTTTATAACTCATTGGTTCCAATTCAATTTAGAAAGACTAGGTATTACACATCACATGAAATATGGCTTGCATCAAAATTTGACCATCCCATATCCATTTATGCATAGAAACCATAATTCATTTGATATAGAAAACTATATACCAAAGGCTTATTCATGCATCAAAATGCCATATATTATGGTCTTATGCTCACACACATATCAACATTTCATTTGCTTGTCATATACAAGATATTTTATCACTAATGTGTCACATGCCTTTTTATATTCATAGTTACATACAAGGCTTCTAGTACATGACTTCTAATCTCTACATCTTCTCATTTTTCTTCTCCATGCTTGAAGATCCTTAAATAATTAGTGTGAGGGACATGGGTGAGATTTTAGGAGGAATCTCAGTAGCTAATCTTAACCAAATCAATGCATACATGAATGCCATGAGGAAATGCAATGCATATGCTACAAGAATGTGATTCTTATGCATCATGAATTTCAAATGCAATTTTTAGCATGAAAGCTCATTTCTCAATAAGCCATGGCATCTTACCATACTAACTTAGCTCAACTCTAGCCAAGGAAGAGCTACTGCACTTAATTTCTTGCCATAAGGAGCTAGGAGCCAAAAACATATCAAACTTAAGCATAAAGTTCATAATTGAAAACATATTAAAGCTTAGCTCATAAATACATTAAGCAACCTCAGAAGGCTCAGTCCTACACCCTGACTTCAATGATGGGAACAACCTCCACTACATATAAGCATTTCAACTTAAATGCATGCAAGATGAGAAGATAAAGCTACCTCATGGAGTTAAGAGCCTTATGCTACCATTAAATCCCATAAACCTTTTCTTTTCTTTAGTCCTTCACCTCCTCCCTTTCGGTTCACAAGTCCATCAAGTGAGCTTGCATTTGTTTGGCCTACCTATAGCAATGTGCAATGCCAAATAACTCATTAGGACCCACTTCAAGTCTTGTTATTAATACTTAATTCCTTAGTATCTAATATGCAACTTTAAGCCATTTAGGTTCCTTAAGAAGCCATTCTTGGATTTCACTTTCTAGGCTCTACAATCTCATTTGATATGAGGCACATGACTCTAATGAAACTCATTTGGATCCTTATTTACATGATTACATAAGCCTAGGGCCAAATTGCTTCTTTAGGCCCTTTATGTGTTCTAAAAATTCATCATTCAAAACAAGGTTTCTAAATTCAATCCACTAGTTTCATTAGTATTTATAATTCATATCTAGACCATTTATAACCTTAGAATCAAAGAAAACTCTTCCTAGCTACTTTAGGTGTGCTTTGGCCAAGCTTATGCTTCATGGAAGGCTAATGGAGTTTTTGTTACTTCTCTTGGAAAATTGGCACATATGGAGGTTCCTTGATTCCTTAATAGTTTAAATATGATATTATATAGCTTGAAACATCTTTCTAGGGCTTTAAAATTCTCGAGGTGCAATGTAAACCCTAGATAGTTTATCTTACATTCTATAGCTTTTCATGGCATTCCAATAGCATAAGCTTAATGTACACCCTCTAAAACCCTTTTTACTCTCAAGTTTTCATCAAAAAAATACTTGCTTCCTTCCCTCTCTCTCTCTAGGCCAAATAGGAGAAGGTCTTGAAACCCAAAGAAGAGCAAGTTTGCTAACTTAATACATACCTCATTTAGAAACTCTCCTCTTGTAGTACAATTGGTTTCCTCAAATCTCCTTCCTTTATCATGAGGTCAACCACAAATTTCATCCTTCAAAGAAGCCAAAACCATCATTAGAAAGAGCATAAAGAGTATAGCAAGGTTACTAACTACCATAACATGAAATTTGGCTTATTGTCTTACCTTTTTAGCCATTTTCCTATCTCTCTCTCTTGCCCTTTCTCAAACACCATAGCTACTGAATTCAAAGGCCTTTAAGTTAGTTTGAAGAGGAAGAAAAGGTGATGTGGCCAAAATAAAGGGTGTAAAAAAGATATTTTAACTTTTTCTCATAATTACGTTTTTTCCACTATATTTTGATTGTCTTATTTGAGTTTGTTTTAAATCCTTTTTTAAAATCATCTTTTTCATATGAATATTTAGGCTATTTATTTCATCAAAAGTATTTATTTTGAAATTTTTAGGATTTAAAATCATCCCAAATAGTTCGATCACAGTTACAGTCAACTGACATCCTAAATTGTGCACCGGAAGGGTTTTAACCATTCTAATGGTTTCTATGATTTTCAGAGTCTCTGAAAACCCTAATGAGTTTATCTTTGGCATTTAAAACCCTTTTCTTTAAGTTTCTAAATTTTTTCCTGAAATTATGATTTTGCCATTGATACGTCGATTCCTCCATTTAGGCATTTGGGCTTTAGTTTTGGGCCATTCAAAACTTCATAACCTCATCTCTAAATGCTTTGACTAATATTTAACCTTTATGTATCATTAATTCATCTTGCTTTAAGGTCCTCTCTCATTATCTTCTTGGTTCTAAATCAATTTCAAAAAAAATCAAATGTTACACCTTCATCCCCTTTTCCACATCACACTTCTCCTTCAAACTTTAGGTTGAACGTCGAATGAATCATGAAATGCATTTTTGTCATTTTAACTTGTGTGCTTGTTTTACAAGCTTCTCTCCCTTAGCTTAAACAAATCACTTTCACTCTAAACAAAAATAGAACTAGCCCTAAATGGCGCACCAAGGAGGGGGAAAAAGGAGGTAGAAGATAAAGCCAAAAAGGTAAGATTTTGTCACCTTTTAATGTTCTTCCCTTCACTAAAGTTCTTCTCCTCTTTCTCCTCTCTTTTCTCATGGTTTTTGTAATACCATAACTTTGACACTCAATGCATGCAAATCCTATGCCTCATCTCATGTAAATTTTATGGGAAGCAATATAATGGCATAGGGAATCATAAATCAAGATGCCTTTCTCCATAGGTAAAAATTCTCTTTCGGTGTCTCGTGGGTCATATGGACTTAGGCTTCTCATTCTCACATTTAAATACATAAATCCAACTCATAACAAGCTCAAAAGATGGTCTATACCTCAAGCAAAGGGAGTAAGTACATAAAATACATTGGTGCAACCTCGGGTCAGTTTTCCAAATTTTGTGCTTGAACTTTGAAAAATCATAACTAATTCTAAAAAAATTGAAATTAGGCACACTATACCATTCTAGAAAGCTACAAATGTATAATTTATGTAAAAATAAATCTAGACCATGACAGAGGCTGCTAGGCACTAGAAATTGATAGAAGAGTACCAAAGGTCAACTATAGTCCCTGATACTTATCTTTGACTTCAAAAATTCATATCTCCCTGGTTGGTGTGGAAATCTTATCATGTCTAGTTTATGCCTATAAGAGTTCTTAAGTATTGAACATCATTTGTTCCACGAATGAAATAGCACAAGTTTCTAACCATATGAATAGTACCTGTATCAGTTCAGCAAAAAAATGGCAACTTTGGAAATTCATAATTAATTCTACATAGCTCCAAATAATCTAGTCTTTAGCTTCCTAAAAATCTCTAGATAAAATCTACATGGGTGCCAGATTTCATGGACAAATTCATTCATTTGGTCAAATTTTGATATTGGGTTGCAAAATGGCTCATTTTATATCATATAAGGGGTCCAAATAGTCCATTTCAAATTCTAAGGCAACCATGATCACTTGAACACATGGGAATGCACCAAAATAACTCTTTAAACTTATCTCAAAAGTGCATAAACCCAGATTTCTCAAACTCACTCATCTACCCCATCACATACACAAGATTACATATGTTAGCTCTTGCCATTCAATACCCAAAACATGTTATCTCATACATTTGGCATCAAACCTCATTCATATATCAAATATATGGGTATTTACACATGTTCAAATGATTACATAATAATTTTATCAAAGGATTACATCATATGCCATGTGTATGGTTACAAAAGAAGCAAAACTAGGCATTTCCATACACTTTGATGTCAATCTCTTTCTTCTAGGCTTGGTGGCTTCCATTACCTTGCTCAATTGCTCCACCTAGCATGTTAAGACATTGGAGATGAGGGGATGAGATTCAAAGAATTCCAATAGCTCATCTCCCATTTCAATCATACATAAAGTATGCAAATCATGTCTTACAAATGCATGCATGGACATATTAAACAACATGAACATTCAAGAAACAATTTTGGCATATGAATAAGTCATTCAAGGCATCCATAGGCTTTCTAGGTAGGAGGATTAGCCTCACCCTTTCACTTATGGATTTTGGACTTGCCTCACCTATATCTTTAAGAAGTTTTTGACTCAACGTTACTCTTGAGAGTCAACCTCACTTTTGAGAGATTCTTTACTTTGTTTCAACTAACTTTAAGGGTTCTTGGCTCATCCTCGCTATGGCTAAAGGTTCTTGACTTCTCCACACTCAAGCAAACCCAAGCAAACCCAAGCAAACATAACAAACATCATTTAAAAACAGAATGCATCATCATAGTACCATAGAATAAGAGCTCATGCTAGAATAGTTTTCATAGCTTAAAACACATACACACATTCAAAGACAAGTCAAGCATACATTCATGCAAGAGAGAAAGGAGGAGTGAGCTACCTTTGTCACATTTGCATACTTTCTTCCTTGGACTTAGTACCTCTCCCACGGCCACACACTTATAAGGAGGTGGAAATCATTTCTCTTGGCTTAAACATATCATATGGAAGCCAATTATACTCTTGAACCAAATTCTAAGGCTACATATTCATTAGAAAAGCTAGGTAACTCATATGGCTCTTTTATGGTTCCATAATACACTTAATGAAGCAACCTTTGGAAAACATCATCTTGTCTCCATTCTTTCCATCTATTTATGATTCTTGACTCCATTTATGTAATATTCGATCCTTCGAAAATGCAAGAAAACATAAGAAAACACGAGAAACATAACATACGATTTCTCCATCAATGTATGAAATTCATCGAATACAAAAAGGAGTCCCCTAAATAAAGTGAATTGAGGTTCAATAAAATTAGAATAATATTTTAGACCACAAATAATGATGAGTCAAGGCCAGAGGTGTCCTAAAATTGGGGCCAAAATAGATTAAAAAAAAGATCAGAAAAAGGTCCCGAAAAGTCTCCAAGGTTAAGTATAAAGGAGCCAAGAACAAAAATGTAAAGAAAAGTTGTGTGCTGAGCAAAATGTATAGATTGCACGAAAGTTCAGGGAACCTTAGTTTCACCATCTATTCATGGCTTTAGGCAAAAATATAAAAAAATCAGGCAAGAATCTCAGAAATTCGTGACCCACAGTTAAACTTCATTTGATGAGACGGGTCCGATGACGGCACGTTGTCCAGATGGCCGAGTGGGATCCGGTTAGCCTGATTAGTAACCATGAGCAAAATAGAAAAAGGAAGTTGTAACCACCATGGAAATAGTAATAGCTAAAGGGCTAAGAAACCCTGAAGGAGTTTTAGGGACTAAATTGTAATAAATAAAAATTTTAAAGCACAATCATAATACAGAACAGTGAAAATTACACCTAAAGACCCGGATGTCCAATTGACACCAAAATTTATGAGGATCGAGGTTAAGGGCCCCTGATCCATGTTTGAGGCTCAGTATGGCTAGAAAGTAGAGAAAATAATATTTATAAATTTTAGAAAGTCTAAAGGTATGTATTGTACCGTAAAACCTTAATCGGGCCCAAACATTGATTTTTAGATTACTGTAAAACCTAATAGCCGATTCTAAAGGCCCAATAAAAGGAAAGAAGATATAATTAGGGTCTTAGAGAAGATAAAACCCAAATATAAATATAAAATAAAAAGGAAGAAAGAAAAGATTTTAGTTAGTTTAAAGAATTAACTGTGGTTAGATTAGAAATTGACCATGGTTGAGTTGGAAATTGACCATGGTTAAGTCAAAAAAATTAACCATGGTTTCTAACCATCAAATCACCATAACTTAAGGGCTAAGAATAAGCATCCAAATGTGTGGCCAAGGAATTTTGGGAAGAAGATATTTATTCATGAAATTAGAAAATCAAAAGAAAAAAAGGAATGAAAGGCTAAGATTTGATCTTGAAAAGGTTTATCCAAGGGTCCAAATTTAGTATGACCATTTAACTTCATTTAAGTTCATCTTCTTCACCTCCATTCCACCATTTTCACGCCACACACAAGGGAGAGGGAGAGAAAAACATGAAGAGAGAGAGAGAGAGAGAGGGAGGAAAGGTGGAAGAAAAAATGAAATCTAGCAAAACTACCACCATTCTTCATTAAATTCCTTCATCTTCTCCATCCTCCAATCATTTTCTCCAAAGGGCTGCTGCATCTTCATCCTTTCTTCAAGGTGGCATGGTTCTCTAAGTGGGAAAAGAAGGGATTTTAGTGTGAAAAAAGAAAAGGAAGAAAGGATTAAGCTTAAAGAGTAATTTTTCTCCATGTTGCACTTGAAAATCACATGGTTTAAGTTAGTTTTATTAAACCCTAACTATGGGTCACTTTTGGGTAGCATATGGATGATTAGAAATGGATTTTATATGTTGAATATGAAGGCCTAAGAATGGAGTTTATATATTGACTATGGAGGCCATATGAGCTTATCCATTGTTGTTATGTGCTAGAACTTTGAAAAACACAAAGATTGTAATTTTTGGAAAAATGGAAATGTTAAGGAGATGCTGTCCAAATTTTCTCAAAATTTTTATGGTGTTTTCTTAATGTCCTAAAGTCATGTATACCAAATTTTAAGTCCTAAAACATAAAGCAAAAGGCTATGAAATTTTTAGAACCAAAGAAACTCACTTTTAGCCCTAAAACAGAGCTAGGTTATGTTATGACCAAAACGTGTTGTTGGGGCTAGAATTTGATAATTTTATCCATTCCAATGGATTTAAAAGGGTATTTTTAGGTAGGAACACCTATGTTAAAGCCTCTAAAACTCATGGAATAAAATTTCTAAATTTTGGCCAAGAAATGTACACTATTCAGCCATAGTGAATTAGAAGGGAAGAAGTTAGATTTTTCCAATTCCAATGGTCCCAATGAGTTTAAAAAGGGCTATATTAATGTAGTATTTTGGGTCTATATGTTGATTGTAATGACTTATCATTATGATTATAGGGTTTGATAATTGTTTGGAAACTCCAAGAGTAAGTGGACCGAGTCCCAAGGCTTGAGCAGCAAGGTTGCTAAGGTAGTAGTTTTCCTTTCTCTTTCTTTAAGCTTGTATGTTTGTATAATGATGAGTGTTATGCTATATCAAGTTCTCATTTATGCTATAAGATGAGACATGTATGCTTAGATTGTGCTTGGCCTCGTATGAAATTCTTTGTATTCCTATGTGGTATGTGGCACCTTGATTAACATTATGTTATATACTTACATGCTTGCTTGTGAATGAGATTAGTTTACTACTACTAAAATTTCATAATCTCACCCCAAATATAACCCATGCTAGGTCCGAGTTCAAGCAAAGAAAGGGCAAAGAGTGTGGAGGCATAATTGAGGACCTTACTTTTATGCATCACATTTTGTCATGTAATTAAATATCTTTGAATTATGGCATGTATAAGTTGTGTTATAATACTGTATTATAATAAGGCATGTAACAAAAAGCCATGCATATACCTAACCCTGAAGTAAGAAGAAAATTTTAATCAGTTCAGATTTCCACTGACTCCTCTAAGTTCTATATGAGGTATTTGTAGTAGGAAAAGTGTTATATAGTAAGGTATGACAATTTAAACTTCTTGGAGTCATCACACAATCAAATCAAGGAGCCTAGCTCGGTGTTACTTCTTTAAGCCATATTATGGAACATATAAGGCCATCTCACTATCTATGGTTTCTAAAATTTTTCCAAGACTTCCTCTCATCCTCTTCCATCATATATGATTCAAAAATAGGCTTAGAACAAATTAAAACTACCCCTTGGTGCTTCATCTAGCATAGGTTGAAACTATGCACAATATGAACACCAAGTGAGTTTGCTTCATTTTCTTGATGGAAGATGCATATGAAGAGCCTTCTAGGGATCTCAAGAGCTCATCCAAACACTCATTTAGGCCTAAAAACAATTACATCAGATCATATTTTTTATGGAGCACTTGAAATCCTAAGTTTGCCATCTTGAAAATCAATGGCTTTTACTTGATTCCAATTTTATATTCTTAATCCTTGCACTTTAAAACCCTTAGTTTCTCTTTGGTTTGGATAGAAATCATCCCCTAGAGATTGGGCTCCATGGTGGTTGAACCATACAAGAGAGGGGGGGAGGAAGAAGCTACCATAAAAGTGAGATTTTACCTTGTTTCCTTGATTCTTCTTGCTTGTTTCCACCTTTCTTGGCTTTATCATCTCAAACACGAAATTTCTCTCTTTGTTCTGCCCTTAAAACAGCACCAAAACTTCATTAAAATGATGGAAAGAAAGCTTGAGAGGAGATGAACAAGTTTAGAAGGAAAAGGAGCAAGAAAATCCATAAAAATCCTTACCTTTTTCTTGCTTTTTCTCCTTCTTTCTTCTCCTCCTTGGTGCACCTAAGAGAGGTTATTTTTTCTAGTTTTTGGGTAGAACAAGTCATGCAAATAAAGAGGGAGAAGAAATAAGAAACTTAAAGAGTGTTTAAGAAGCTTCTATTTTTCAAAAATTCTAATTTTGCCCTTCGTTCTTAGCATTTTCATTTCTAATTTATTTTAGCTCCTTTTTTATAACTATATTTTCTATTAAGTTTGCAATTTAGTAAAATTCCTTTGGAATCACTCAAATCGGAGCTAAAACCTTCCCGAACGAATCCGTCAAAGTTTGGGTCAACTGATGATAGAAAACGTCCACCGGAGGAATTTTAACTATGTTGAGACTTCCCATGGTTTTCAAGGCCTCTAAGAACTTTGGAGAACTCAAAATTTTCATTTAAAAAGCCCTCTTGTGAGAATTCTAAAATTTTCTCAAAATTACGAAAATGCCATTACGTTTCGTCAACGTTTCATTCAAATTTGTTCCTTCATTCTAGCTCCATTTTTCTTTCTGTCTAAGCCTAGGATTCTCATTTTTAGAAGTCTAGAATGCTGCATGAATTTTTTGGGTCCTTAACTAATTTATTTCAGGGGACTTCCTTTTATATCTGGTGAATTTCGTACATTTACGAAAAAACTATACATTATGTTTCTCGCATTTTCTCTCATTTTCAGAGAACTAGATATTACAATTTTGATATTCTAAAAGAAGGTGTTCTATGACTAGTTCAGTAGAGGGAAGGAAGAGTTTGGAGGAAACTTTGAAAGCCTAAGAAAGCTCTTTTGACAAGTTTTAAAATAAGGTAAAAAACCATGGCTCAACTTGCTTCTTCTTAGTTTTGTTTTTCTTAAGTGTTTTGGTCAGAATTAGAGCACCATGTAAAGGGTTTGATTTTGGTCCCAACATGATAGAAAATGGGGTTTTGAAGCCTAAGGAATCATATGGATGAAATAGAATTCAAAAAGAGGCTATAGATAACAAGTTATAAAAATTAGGGTTTTAATTACACCTAAGGATTTATGGAATTTTTAGTGATGATTTAGATTGTTTAAAACTATGTTTGAGTTCTCAAGACATCTAAGAAGCGTTATGGATAGCAAATTTCCCAGGAAAACTAAGAAAAGTCCATGGGCTCTTCACCTTGATATGTATCTCTACCAATGAGAGGATTATGCACTTAGGGAGAGTTTCCTTTGATTCCAAAGATACAAATGGCCTAGAAATGAATGATAGACACCAAAGAAACCATTGGTTTAAATTTAGGAATTATAGTTTGAAAGTTGGGAGTTTAAGATTCTATTACGCATAAAGAAGCAACTTGGTGTTAGGTTCCTTGATTTGAGTTTATGATGACTTTAATAAGCTTAAATGGAATCATGTGACTTAGATTGAGTAAGAAATTGGAGCCAAGATAATGAATTGTGTGAGTTGCTTCATTATGCTACTATATATAGCCATATGGATGCCTAAAGCTAAAGTAGCCTATATAAGTGTGGGGCTAGAGATGGTTCCATTGATACCTTTGTATGTTGTTTGATGTGTCTAGGCCAAGCAAATCAAATCTCTCCCAAGTATGCTTGTGAGGTCGAGAAAGAAAAGTGGGAAACGAAGGAAGAAAAGTGGTACTTCTTAAGAAAAGTAGCCCTTCATCCTTTCTTATATGCATTTCTTGGTTGTTTGATTGTTATTAAATGCTTGTATGGATGTTTGAATCATGAAACATGCCTATAGCTATTGGTTTAATGCTTTGGCACCATTATGTCTCTTGAATGGCATTTTAAATGTGACTTCGCTCTTGATGGGTGAAGTGATGCCAAAAGCCCCTTAGAATGAGTAAAAAGAAGCCAAAAATCCCTAGGAATTGGTGAGACAAGGCCAAAAGTCTCTTGGAATGAGTGAGACTAAGTCAAAAGTCCTTAGAAAATAGGTGAAACTAATCCAAAAGTCCCAAATAGTTGGGTGAGGCTAAACCCAAAGTCCCTAAAACTTGATTTTAATCTTGACATGTTTATGTGATCTTGAAAAGATGTTTAAGTTTGATTCTTGGAAGCTTTTTATGCATACTTGTATTCTTTGACATTCTAATATGCCATGTATACTTACTTGAAGGGTAAAAGAGCTATTAGGATTCTTTGAATCTCACTCTCTCCCACTTTCCATCTAACTTTCACTAGGTGAAACCCAATGAGCAAAGAATGGGAGCCATAGAGTATGAATGATGATACCTTGACATTAGAATATGATATTGTGTAATTTGGTGTCAAAGTATATATATATATATATATATATAGAAGTTATATATGAGATGTAAACCTTTGAACATGTGTAAAAGCATATGAATATGTTATATGTAACGAATATGAAGCCAAATGTATGAGAATGTATGATTTTGACATCCTTGAGCCATAATGTCTATGTATATTTTTGAAAGTGGAATAGTGAATTTAAGTTTCATAAGAATTTGGACCTATTATGATGCTTCTACATGTTGTGTTTAAGGCTTTAGACTTACTCAAATGGTCATGGTTCAAGTAGAGAGCCATTTGGTATCATTTGGAGCCATGTGGTTACTATTTTAAGCCATATTTTTCCCTTGACCAAAATCAAACCAAATGAATGAGTTTTGGCATAAAATTTAGCAAGTATATAGATCTCATTAAGAGTGTTTCACAGAGCTAAATAGTATAATTTTTAGATCTTTATGGAATATTTTATTATTTTTTAAAGTTAGTTAAATTATGCAAAAAAATGTCATGGTATTGTGCTTCTAAATAGTCTGGTTTTTAGTGTCTTTGGTAGGCTAAATGAAGTCTAATACTCATGAAATTTTACAAGCATGTAGTTTGCATCATAATCTTTCCACAATCACTGAGAACACTCAATTTAGAACTCTATACAATTAGATATGAATTTTTTAAATTACATGTCTACTGCAATAACAAAAACAAACCCCATTAACTGTTCCATTAGTTTTCATGGCCCAAATGATCTTATTTCAATATGAAAATTTTACAATAATTAAAAGATGTTATAAGCTTCTTAAAAAGTCATAATTTGTATGATTTGAAATTTTTTAGAATTAATTATGAATTTTCAAATTTCTAGACAGAATATGTAATGGCATGGAATTGTCCTCTTGACTAGTTTTGGTGTATGTGCTCCAAACCCAAATTTCGTGCCTTATTTTATGATGTTTCTGGTTGAGTAAGTGTATTAAGGATGAGTTAGCATTAAATCATGTCAATTGAATGGCTGTGATAACATCTTAAAAATAAGGTCCAGGATCTTGTCGACAAGATCTTATATTTTACACTGCGAAATCCAAGACCTTGTCAACAAGGTTTTCTGGCAGTAATACAAAGTCCTCTAATTTAGCAAGTTCTAGAATATGATATGTGAAGGTATGATAGTTGAAATACTCATATGTGTTATTACTTGATGCATTCATGAAATATGTTTTGTTATGTTTTTCAAATGAGCTACATGTGTAAAAAAAAAGTTGATGTGATAGCTCTTAACTCCCTAAGGCATGGAATTAAACACAGTTACTCTTCCTTAGTTGAGATTAGTTAAGTCTAGCTAGTTTATGATGATTCCATGGCTTGAGAATGAATGAGTTTTTATACTATATGATGCATGTGACTTACATGAAGCATATGTATAGTATCTTTACATCACATGCATGGCATTTTCTCATTATATTCATGTGTGCATGGATTACTTGAGATTGGTATTCTCCCACTAACCATTTCAAGGCCACCAAACAAGGACAAGGATGTTGAAAAGAATTAAACATTAGTAGTAATATATTAGGATCATTACATGTTCTATATTTTGATGTATGTACAAATATGACACTCTTTTGTATCCTAAATGGTCTATGATGTAAAATGATGTAGTTATTCCATGTTTTATGTTGGAACCATGTATATGAGCATGAGAATATGTATACTAGTCAATTGGATGTATAAAATGACTATTAGCTCTTAACTTGGCATATGTGATGCAATGAAGCCTATGTGTAATTTGGGGGTTAGATAGTCAAATTTTGATCTAAGCTTATTTGTACATAATGAGATGCACTGAAATGTTGTTTAAGAAGATTGAAGTTTGCTCAAAGTGGAAGAAATCAATTTGGATAGCATTTGGTCCACTTGGAACCTAAGAATGATCTTAAATTTAGTCTAAATTGTATCTATGTCAAACGTGATCCAAATGACCTAGTTTGAATATAAGATTTGGCATGCAATTAGACCCTTAATAGAGTTTTTTTACAAGTTAAGAACCAAAATTTTTGGGGTTGTACAGAATATTTCATAATTTTTTGAAATTCTATAGAATTTTCATTTTGGCCCTAGCACTGTTCATTTGGTCAGTTATGATATTTCGTGTCTTTGAAGGGTCAAATCAACTTAGTTGCTTATAAAATTTTATAGGCATAAAGTTTATAAACTTTCCATAGTCACTAAGTTTGCGTAAATCGAAATTGTATATCCAAAGTTATGCATTTCAGAAGTTTGGAGTGTGATTATGCGTAGTTTGGTATTGTATATCTTATCTAGGTTATGTTCTTCATGGTTATAGATTCATTTGCATATGAAATTTTTACAACATATAGTTCACATCCTAAGCTTTTCGTATATACCTAATATGTGAGAATCAGAGTTATGTAGCTTGATTTATGAATTTTTAAAATTGATGCATATTATAGCTTATGACACCAATTGTAACACCTTAATCTACTACCGCTATCTAGCCTCTCACTGGGCTCGGTTTCATATAATTTTCAAAGAATCAACACCAATTCGTAGCATTTTCATGCTATGAATCGGGGTTTCATACACTCATCTTTTGCCCCGTGGGTCCTGTGAACCCATCATTTATATTCTCAACTCAAAATCCACTTATACAACTCATACATAGCATAAAACAAACCATAAGCCACGGGTATGGAGCCAAAAACCAGAAAAATGCATTTTCTCACTTGTGCCCAAAAGTCATGTTTTGGCTCGAACTTTGGAAAATCATAACTAATTGTAGAAAATTGGGAATCTAATAAACTTTAGCTTTCTAGAAAGCTCTAAGTGTTAAATTTACACTAAAAATCATTACCAACCATAATCTCAGCGTTTGGACCATGTTTGACATCAAAAATGGGAAAGAGGTCCAACTGTCACTGTTTCTAGCCTAGGTTACTGTTATGAACTTCGTAAATTCATAATTAAATCCAAAAAAATCCAATCTAGGTACACTATACCAATTTGGAAAGCTACCAATGTCTACTAGAGGAAACAAATAAGTTCAAATCAGTTCAATAGCCCCCATACCCCAAAAACTGATGAAACAGTAACGGAGGTCGGATGGGCTCCCCGATGCTGATATAGAACTTCAGACAGTTTAATCTCTCTCTACAGACCTCCGATTTGGGTGATTCTAGTTGGTACAGGTCACTTTGGTTTTCTAGTTTATGTGTATAAAGTTTCATGACAGTTGGCCACCGTTTGGTCTATCTATGACATGGATTTCATTTCTGACCTATAGGAACAGTACATGACCAAACCATGGATTTTTCCCAAATTCAACAATTCACCAAATATTCTCTAGACCCCTAAATATTACCCACTTTAGCTTCCCAAGAAGCTCTCTACAAACTCTAGAGGCATGCCAAATTTCATGGCAAGAGGAGCTCATCCGGTCATACTTTGACAGAGCTCTCAAAAATACCAGTTTTGGCACCCAAGAGGTCCAAAATGGGTCCAAATGGCCTCTCACACATTCTCACTCCACATGGACAAGTTTAAAAGCATAACAATAGTCTATATAACATGTCCATATGATCCAAATCAGCATACATTCTAATCTCGCTATGCTACGGCCAAATATATACTATTACATTCATTCATAAAAAGGGGCAAAACCCTCATTTCCATTACTTTGGCTACAAACATAGTTTATACATCATCTCTTCATACGTATACATTTGCTATAACATGTACAACTCAAAAATAGAAGGTGCATATTCATTTTGGCACCTCTTTACATCAAAATTACATCAAAATATCTAAAATAAGCTAATATCTAGCTAAGCATGCTTCTAGGCTCTTTGGTGTGTGCTCGGTTCTCCTTGAGCTCCACCTAGCATATTTAGTTGGGAGGGGAAGGGGTGAGATTCAGGGAATCTCAATAGCTCATGCACTCAATCAAATAAACAATCAAGGCATATAACAAGTCAAAGCATGTGAATAAGCATTTAGCCATTCTCAAGCATCCAACACACGTTGTACATGCTATGGAAATCACAACAATGCCAAAATGGGCTCCAGGGACTTTTGGTCTAGCCGCACCCAAGTTTAGGGACTTTTGGATGGCCTCACCAGAGTTTAAGGACTTTTGACTTGGCCTCACCCGGTTATAAGACTTTTGGCCTTGTCTCACCCATCTCAAGGGACTTTTGGCACTACCTCACCCATCTCAAGGGACTTTCAGCACTACCTCACCCGAGCAATTCTCACAATCCAACACACAAGCATATTGGCATCAATGTATCAAAGCAATAGCATATGGCATATTCCACACATTAAGCATATACATAAACATACAATGACTATTATATCCACGAATGCAACAAGAAAGAGTGGAAAGAGAGAGCTACCTTATCAGCCAAGGTCAACACTAGCTTTTCCTTTCAATTCCTCTTCTCCCTTCTTAAGTTCACAATCACACCTTGATGGAGGTGTTTCTCTTGAGCCTAGACACACAAAAGCATGCAATTACTCTCTTAGAATGTAATCATTCATATCAAACTCTCCTAACATACCAGAACCTAGAGTTCTCTCTCTCTCTCTAGAATGCCATCAACTCTTCCTCTCTCTCAAGCTCCCATGGTAGTGGAAACAACATTTTTAAAGAAAATACAAAGATTTAAAGGTGTTTTCCACTTTCCTTCTTCTGACCCATGCCCAAAATCCAACCATTTTCACAAACAAAACCGTAGGAAAGGAGGGCAAAAAGAGGAGATCAGAAATCTAAAGAGAAATGGGAGAAACTTGCTTACCTTTCTCTTACTCTTCCTCCTTCTCTTGGTCTCTCTCACTCTCCACACCTCTTTTCTCTCTTTGGGTCGAAGTCTAGGGCAGAAATGAAAGAAGAAATGAGTTTTAGCGTTTAATGAAATCTAATTCTCGCCTTTTACTCTCTTCCGGACTGACCCTCGCTACGGAGAAAATTAACCTTCGCTATAGCAAGCTCGTGTTATCTGGCTTTGCTATGGCGAGGTGTAACCTTCGCTACGGCAAGCTCGTATCAGTTCCCTTCGCTATGGCGAGATATACCATTCGCTATGGCGAACTCGCGTCAGTTCCAGACCTCACTCTCGCTATGGCGCACGCTACGGCGAGCTACCCCCTAGTTTCTGTATGAACTGCTGCCCGCACTCGCTATAGCTAGAACCTCGTTCGCTATTGCGAGAAGACATTCTCGCGATAGCGAGACCATTTCTCGCTATTGCGAGAAGACTTAGCACAGTTTCTGGACTTCGAAAATTTCCAGCTTTCTACTTCCTTTCTTTTCCTTTTCTTTTCTTTTTCCCGGTTGTTACACCAATTCAGGCTAATGGAACTCCTCAAGCATACTATGTGTGTTTAATAATCAAATAGGCCAAAACAAGTTAGTTTTTGATAAACATGAGTGAAGGGAAAGATAAATCTAAATGTGGACCCCTATGACCCTGTTTAGTATGTAAATGGACCAACTTTTATTGTTAAAACTATGGTAAAAGTTGTAAACTTGTGGCTAATGCTTAAGAATGATATAAATGGATAGAATAAAATTAGATATGACATAAACACTAATTGCTCTATTGTGAGGTTGATAAGGTCAAAAATTTTGTGTCCAATAGAACTTAAGTGTCAAGTTAAAGAGAAAATTTTGATTTTATTGCAATTAAATATTATCAAGATAGTAAAAATTATGTTAAATTGTATTTTTAGGAATCATGGGGACATTTTGATGTATAGTGCATTGTTGGATTGAGTGCTAACAAATTCTACAATGTCCACTTTGTATTACAGTTCTACAAACCCAAAACCTACCTCAATAGCATAGGAGTGATTTACCCCCATTTTGGCAACATCAAGGATACTCCTTCAATTGGAATTCAGTCCTAACTTAATAGAAGAAGAGGCCTCTACTATCGGTCTCTATTAGTAAATGTATAAATAGCAGAGTGACACCTTTGTTTCACTCCAAGCTATTACTTTCCCTAGCCTACTTTCATTTTTAAGATTTTCATGCTCTGTGTTCTTGAAGGAAACAAATCCTTGATTTTTAAAACTATCAACTACGTTTTTATGATGCAAATGAATGTTTAGAGAAAATGGTAGTATCATAACATAAATTTCATAAATGTTTGCAAAATAGTGAATAAAAGTTAAGGTATTGAGTTATGTGAAAGGTGAATGCTGATGAGATGAAAAGTGGAAATGGTGGTGTTTAGTACTTGCAAAGAAAAAGTGATAATGTTTTTGTGTGTGTGTGTGTGTGTGTGTGAGAGAGAGAGAGAGAGAGAGAGAGAACAAAGTTACGAGAATAGTGAAAGCTTTATTTTGTTGTTTTATATCATTATTAAATCATCTTTATTTTCTTAAAATTTTTCTTTTATTTGTTTTATTGATTTATTAGTTCAATTTTACTTTCCTTTCATTTTTTTCCTTTAATTATTTTTATAAATATAATTTATAGTTGACTTCAAACTGGTTTGTAGTTAACTTGAAGCTGTGCTTTGCTAATATTCCTTTTTAACTTCTCTTATGTAATATATCTTATTATACTTTAAAATTGATATATGGGAATCTAGTTAGAACCCTAAGTGCACCTAGAAAGTGGACTATGATAGTATAATTGGGTGGAGGAGCTGCTTGCGAGAAGATAAGAAATTGCCAACGAGGCATAGTCCCCAATAAACTGGAATGGTATGATTGGGTGGATAAGGAGTTGTGCATTAGTTGTAATTATTTACGAAAGGATAAGGAGCTACCAATAAAGTACAAATGCCCCTAACGAAAATGATTTGTTTGTGTGGTTTTTATCTTATGATACCCTTTCTATATATAATTTCAAACTTTAAATTATATTTCAAATTGAGAAATTGTTATTCAAACAAGTTGGTGAATATTTATTTTATTTACAAATGAAATATGATTTAATTATTTACCTGAATGGTTGATTATGACAAACATTAATGCGCACCTGTTTTTCCTTCCATCCACTATGTTATTTATCCATTCATGGAGTCTAGAATAGACTCTTATATTTATTTTTTCATATCAACAAGTAATAGATTGAAGAGCTCTGAAACTTGCATTGTTCCCAATGTATTGAATACATACTTTTGGTTAGTGGTTACATGTATTAGACTCTAATGTTGCAACTACCAATTGTGTGTAAGTTTTGGGTTGTGTGCAAGTTTTCACAAATTGTAGGTCTTGTAATGACCATTATTATATATTGTTGTTTAAGTTATTTTAAAATTTGTGCTTTTTAGTAGTTTGGACTAATTGTACAAATTTGGCACGTTCAATTTTTAAAGGAGGTGTTGCCTAATTTTAAATAACCTCTGGGTGTTATGAAATTTTAAAGTGAAATTTTAAAAAATGTTTAACTATATATATCTATTTTACTTATCAAATTTATCATATGCTTATAAATAGGTATTTGTAAGCTTGTTAGGATAGGTTAGTCATAAATTGACCTAATCTATACACCAATTACAGCTCAAATCGTGGGTCATGATATGAAAGTTCAACTTCTTCATTTAAAATAGCCATTACAATAGAAAGAGGAAAAGCTCCGCAAAAGAAGTGACGAAACGAAGAAGACAAAATTGGTAACGTTTTAATCAAAATATTAATCTTTAACTTGCTTTAGCATTAACGACGCCTGTCAACTCTCCAATCAATCACAACAGGAAGTTTATTTCAAAACCAATATCCATGCACCAAAAACAATATATACAGAGTGGTTAATTATAAAGCTATGAAATAAGGATTTTATTTCTTTACATTTCTTATATATGTGCATATTGTGTATATCTCATCTAAACTATTTAAATTTAATTTAAAAAGTTCAAATTTTAAGTGTTTTATTTTTTAATTTAAATCACTATTTTTAAAAAAAAAATTGCAGTGGAAAGAATATTTTTATTCTATGTTCTGTATTTTTTAAAATAAAAATATTATCAAAATAAAAAAATTAAAGAATGTAGACCATCTAAATTAATTTAAACAGTCCTCGGTGGCCATGCAGCCCTTGCACATATCTAAAGATATGTAAGGAACCTGCACGCAAGAAATAATTAGTGTTATATAAAATAATAAAATATGTTGCATCCTGCTAGAACCATTTAACTAAGAGTACAAAGATAATAATATATAATTTTAAAAAATTGATTTATTATGTATAAAGCAACATTGGTAACGTCACTATTAACATCATAATACATAGCTACTAAAATCTAATCTGAAAGTCCATTCAAACATTATCTACAAACCAAATTTCAGGATACCCAAAATGTGGAAGTACAAATTCAATAGAAATAAATTCATTAAAGCAGCAATACCACTGAAACTATTAACATCAGACTACAAACCAACCGAAATTTAATTTTAAAGTTCATTAAAACACTAACTACAAACTAAATTTCAAGACACCCAAATCAAATGAAACTACTAACTGAAATCACTATGAATTATTATACAGTGTGAGCTTCGAATTCAATGGCAATGGAGATCAACGTTGTAGATCGATGCAATAAATCGAGCACCACCTATCACCTCCTCTGGCATGAACACTTTCTCCAGAGATCCAATCGTTACCAGGAAAGAAGGCAGATTTATTCCCCATCCTTGAATGATAAATGGGAAAGAATAGGGCAAGTAGGAAGATAAAGGATGAATAATTAGGGATAAGGATGACAGATAAGTCGACGGTGAGGATAAGAAAGATTGGGATGCCAAAATTTTTTGGAAAAATCAAAATTAAGACTTAGATCTTATAAAAATAATAATAAAGAATTTTAAAGATTGAAATTACTCTTAAGAATTATAATTATTATCAAGTTTTAAAAAATTTATTATTAGATTTGAGAAAATTATTATTGGGTTTAAAAAAGATTATTATAAATTTTTTTTAAAACTAATAATAATTTTCCTAAATCAAACTAGTAAATTTTCAAAATTTGATAGTAATTATGGTCCTTGAAAATAATTTTAATTTTTAAAATTTTTATTATAAATTTTATATAATTTAAGTTTTTAATTGTAATTTTCTTAAAATTTTTTCATCTTGGATTTTTTTCTTTTTTGGGGAAAATTGTGAGACAGTGGGAAGTAGTTGTCTTTTTAACAAAATATAATTCATTCCCAAAAATCGAAAGTGAAGCAAAAGATGGGTACTGTGTATGCGAATGTCAATGAATAGCTTATAAATGAACCTTTCATATCAAAAAAATCATATAATTAAGACGATGAAGAAGAGAAGAGTAAACGTAGAAGTTGGTTAAATACATTGGCTTCAACCTAGCAATTTGCATTGCATTGAAACGGAATCCCATATTATAAGAATCACCAATTAACTCATGTAGAAAAATGCTTAGAAGAGATAAAAACGCAAGCCAAGGTCATGGCCTGCTAAGATCTAGAGATATAATTTACATGAATTTCAATAACCATTTGAAAGATGAAAAACAAAAGTTAAAAAGGCAAATAGACTCTGATATATGGAAGAGGAAAATCTGATGAATAAGCTTACGGGCAATTGCACCTCTATTATGTACGGAGTGCACAGTGATGATGGTGGCGCATTTCCTTGAAGAAATCTTCACAATTTAGAGTCTATGTTGTATTTAAAATTTAAATTATGTAGTCATTTAATTTTAAAAGTAATATATTGATTTATAAAAAATATGATTATTTTATTTTTATGATAATTTACAATAAATTAGAGAGAGATGATATAGAATAATGAATAAATGATAGAGATGAAAAAAAGTATTGCAGAAAGGGTTTTTTTTTTCCCAATTAAACCCCACTATTTAGCTAAACGATTTTCAACTACCAAGTGATAAAGAAACAAATGAGTATAGATAGGTGTAAAGAGTTAATTCCTATATCTCAATCGATTTATTTTCATTGATGTATTTTGAATTTTAGATTATATTTGAATTTCAAAATTTTACCTAAAAATCATAAAAGTTTCAAATATAAAATTGTCACAAATTCTTCTACCCCAAGAAAAGATAGGTACAAAAAATTCATTCCCTACAATGAAAAACAGGTATAGGAATGGAGAGGATGAAAAGGTGCAAGATAAATCCTCTACATTTATGCATTTATGTATTTAGAAAGAGAGAGAGAATAACATAGAAAGGTAAAAATATATATAAAACCTATTTCTTTTCTTTACTTTCATTCTTTTTTTTTTCTTTATCTCTAAATATACTATATGCATTTAATTTATAAATGTAAACAACCTGAATTTGAAGAAGTGGCAGAGACAAGGAATTAGGAAGCTTTTCACGTTCCTGTCCTCATACCATCCCAACTTCATGCTTTGACAAGCCAACTACGCACGCAACGGAATGGTAAAATTGTTTAGTACATGTCTATGCAGGAAGTGAAGAAACAACCTTTGAAAACATCACTATTGTACAAGTAAAGTCATATTGATGCTAAGAAGCAACTAATGGAAGCGTGCACATCAAGATGGAGAATTTTGACCCTACTCAAACATGGAAAAGCACAACCTCTCCATAATAATTAGGCTCCCCACTGGGCATGTTGATTCCAAAGCCAACTATATTGTGGAAATATTCCTGGTCAGTTTTAACTATGATGCCAATAAGTGTTAATTTAGTCTTGCTTGTCTCCAGGTTTATACTCTTTGCTTTCAGCCTCCAAGACAGAGCTTCTAGCATGATCACCCGGGTCTTGATTTGGTACTCTCTGGTAATCGTTGTCTCCTTTGTATAAGGTCTGAATAAGCATCAAAACTGCCACCACAAACACAAAAATGTAAACCATTCTGATGTCAAAAGACCTATGGATTACTTGCAGCAGCGAAGGGCCACTAGTTCTTTTCTGTAACGTTTTGCCTTCCCTGTATCCTTCTATTAATTTAGTTATTTGGGTTGCCTGATCCTCCCCATCTATGCTTTCAGAACCAACAACCTGAAAATTATTTTAAGAAAAAAAACCATTGTGTTGGAAATTTGTGGGAAAAAAGTATGCATCAACATAAGATTTAAGTTAAAGACTTGATGTAAACAACTAATATGCTTGTTTATCATAGTAAGGGAAGTTTAATAGTGCGAATAACAGGATGGAAGTCAACTAATCTCCACGCATTAATGAAGGGGTAAAAAAAGATATTTGTAACTTTCACATGAAAGAATGACATATTGAACATATATGATGGACAAATGCATTTTAATCCTGTGTGCAGTTTATCTATAAGGCTATATGAAAGATTCATCAATATTGGAAGTGATTAGGTCATAGCGCAAAGATATGCACACTAAATTTAATAAAATCACCAAATCAGTACAAGGGAGATAAACATTGTTGACCTTGAAATTCACCATCACAGGATCCCATTAGATACAGAAACAAAATCCATGACAAGACACACAAATAAGAATCGAAAAGGAGGTTAAATGCCAACAGTTTGCACCAAGCTTTTAACAATTCACTTATCCCCAATAGTTTTGAGTTAATGACCACTATCTACACAAACATCATGAAACTTTAAGAAGATTGATACACTTCTCATACAACCAGACCAAAGGGCCAAAAAAAGTGGAATATGTCACCTCCAATCCTATCCTAAGCTATACCATTGGCCTCATATCTTACACCTATTCTTTTCCATCTCTAGTACCATCTTATGTTTTTGATCTAGCCATTGTAATTCACATGCTATAATCATCTCGGTCTATTGGAATATTTCGTACCTATAAGTCAGCAGACAATGCAGTGCCTATATAGCTTAGTTACATGGCTTCAGGATCAAGCATCACAAGATAATTGTCAATCAATGGTCGTAAGAATGCAGATTCCTAAACAACATGGAGCCATTTGACATGCTGGCTTTTTTCACACCAGTATCTTGGATGCCTAAGTTTATGATGCTGGGATCTCTCTATATCTGGGAATCCATGTTCTCATTCTTGATCCCAAATATATTTTGAAGGAAATTTTAATTTTTGTGAGAAACAATAGAGATCTTATATTCCAGGAATTTGATACTAGGGTATATCAAGTCTCACATACCCCTTTGAAAATGTTGGCATACCAGACATACTATATATAATCAAGGGTACCTGTGTACATAAATTTTGAAATCTTGAATATTTTCTCCATGACCCTGTCTCAAATACACTCATTATGTATGCATGCTAGTTGATTAGACATGCTATATAGGACTAGTTAAAAAATGTAAACTTGAGATTACTCACGCTAAGGAACATGGAAATCAGATATCATTTAGAGAGCCATAATTAGGATAAACAAAAATAACTCTTTTGAAGGTAAAATGCAGAGACTTACAGTAAGGTAATTATCACTTCCATCCCAAATAACTATCTTTGGTAGTTTAGTACTAATGTCAAATTTTTCTGCAAACTCTTCCAACTGTGCAACCCCAACATAACCAAATATTAAGTCACGATTTGCAGATGCAGCAGCCTTCAATAACTTAACCAGTTCCTTTGCTTTTTCTTCATCTTCATCCTCCACAATTGTTAGAACAATTTTCCTCCCATCAGCATTTATCAAATTCAATGTGTCATGGGATACAGGCACAGCTAAAGGGATTAGGTTTTGTTTCACAAAATCTTCCAAAAATTCCACTGCCATTTAAAATGAGAACATAACACAAATGAAAAATCACTGCAATGATGTATCAAAGTTGAAGCATACAAAGCAATAAAAAATGATGAGTATAGCATTATGATGTGATGGCAAATATACATAATTATGTCCGCATATATGTATGTGTATGTGTATTATATTGACATCAAACTCAGCTTTCGTTTAGAAGAAAAAATGTACCATCAATAAAGTATTTAAGTTCTTCACCTACCTTATTTCTTACCTGCAACAAAAAAGGCATTTCAGATCAACCTATTACATACCATCTTAGCTTCAGCAATATTTTATAGATCATTTGCAACTCATGCTATCTGACTATAAGCAAGTTGGGTCTGGCCCAAAGAAATCATGAGCAGAAACAGTAAGGGAAACCACAAAATCATGCCTATACCATAAAAGCTGCAAAGATGAAGACCCGTGGCTAATATTCTAGTTGTATTCCACTTAAGTCAAATGCACCAAATCAATGCAAACAGACCACAGTTCCCTATACCCTTAGGGAGTGTTTGGTTGGGGGTTTTTGGAGGGGAGGGGAGGGGAGGGGGATAAGGTGTTTGGTTGGATAAAATTGAAGGGGAGGGGAAGGGGAATGAGGCAAATTTGCCTCCCCTCCAAATTGGGGGATTTTGGAGGGGAGGGGAGGGGAGGGGTGGGGTATTTTTTAAATGTTAATTTACTTTTTTGCCCTTTTTAGTTTTTTAATATTTTAATATATTAATATTTATTAAAAATTAAGATAATTTTTTTATCAGAAATTAAAAATAAAAAAAAAGATTGAAATTTATAATTTTTTTAAGAAATTATTAATATAAATAATTTTTTTATAAAATATAAAATTAAAATAATATAAAGGGTAAATTTGTCCAAATATAATTACCTCCCTCCCCTCCTGAACCAAACAATAATCTCTCCTTCCCTCCCCTCCCCTCCCTTTCAACCAAACATAACTCATTAAATCCCTTCCCCTCCCCTCCCCTCCCCTCCATTAACCTCCCCTCCCCTCCCCTCCGTTGAACCAAACGGAGCCTTACACTCCTTACTCCCAAAAGTAGCCTTGAAGATGAGCGCTAACAAAGTGCTACAAAAGTACAAATAATACAGACGAACCCAAAAAAACTCATTCCAAAACTGCCAAGCTATGTCACATTGCATAAAGAGATTACTACTAGTTTCTGCACTTCAAAAAATCAAGACACAAACATCGAGACGAATTCTTAAGTGGATTTTGTTCACATAGAAAAAAAAATAAAGAGGAATCTCAATGAATTCACTGACTTAGCTAGGATCCCTATATATTGATTTATAATCATAAATTAGGTCAAGTAAAAAAGCAAGACAGGTAGCACAATCCCAACCCATTAGTCATCAACACACTTATTTTAATCTAACTGTCACGAAGCGCACACTATTCTAGCACTCCCCTCAAGTTGAAGATTATTCGAGCTTCAATCCGTTACAAATAAAACTCAATTGAAAACAAATCTAAACAAACAACTAGACATTGCAACTCACAGATTTACACATCCATATTCAATCATGACTCAGTCACATTTCAATTAATCATCATTTCAAGAACTTCAGCAACTATTACCACAAACAACTCCAAGAATTCATAGACTTGCTTCCCATAACCAGCCCCTTCAACATTCTCCCAACTAGTCTCCAGAAGGATTCGATCTACTTCTCCTTAGTAGTCCCCTCAACCTTCAAAACTAGTCTCCACTACTTGGGTTCCATACACCCAATAAAACACAATCCTAGTGCTGAAGTCTTCAATTCATTGTTTTTTCAAGCAAGGTTATAAACCACAAATTGCAGCACCATGTCCAAAATATTAAATTACTAAAAAGCAAAGAAAAATAATACACTCACTCAAGATCAAGAAATACACAGGAATATCTAAAATGACCCATTTCATGTAGCATAACAATTTAAGCTTCCTAGCTAAGTGTTTCTTGCATGAGGTTGTGTAAGCCACTTCCATTGTGTTTGATAGGGATGTTAACTTTGTTAGATATTTCTAGAAGACTCTCTAAAAGGTTTTTGGTACCTAGTTGAAATTTTCTTCAACTTTTCAAATTAAAGTTACTAAATGTATTTTGGCAGATTAGTTCAGGAATAGCTAGAAGAAAAGCAGGTAATTGAGACTTAGTCTTATTAGTTGAAATTTTCTTCAACTTTTCAAATTAAAGTTACTAAATGTATTTTGGCAGATTAGTTTAGGAATAGCTAGAGGAAAACCAGGTAATTGGGACTTAGTCTTACCCACATTCATATTTGAGTTTGTACAAGGTTTTTCTGCCACCAATCACCAGCCCATTGACCTTATTATGCCCTTACTCTTGGTATCATTGAATTTGCAAAATCATTAGTTATTGGTCATCTCATTCATATTTTGCATGCCCAGAATGAACAAAAACTTGCATTGAATGATAAACAATACAACAGCATAAACTTGCTGCCATTGCTCTACTATGGACAAAAAGTCCAGGTTTTAATTTGGAAGGTTTTTTCCTTACAAAAGAACTTCTAAGCCTCCCCCTTTGCTTTCATATAACTTTGCAGGTACTATACCTCATCATACACCTATTTGTGAACATACTTTTGTTGCTCTATCTATTCAAGATATCAATTATGTGCTCAAGATTGTGGGCTTTTTAAAAGGTCCTCTACACTGCTACCTTCTCCAATGCAAGAGCCAACATGATTCAGATGCTTTTTGGATCACTCAGCAGAAGTTTCTTAGCACTGACCCAGGCCTTTTACAATTTTATCACCATGCACACACTCTCTGAGGGTGAGTTTTATTAGCCATGGGCAAATGAATAGATGGAGATCCAAATAAGAAATGGAGGACATATTTCAAGCATAGATGTGGGAACATAGTTTTAAACAGTTATTAAGACTCGAATTATGGAGTTACCTTATTTTATTTTGTGTTTTGTTTTATTATGCACATGGTTATTTCCTGCACTCTCTATAAAATGTTATTGCTGTAACTATGACAAGTTATCAATATCAAGTAAATGAGTTTCCTTTTCCCTAGTCTCTGCCTTTCACACCTTTCCCTTTCTTCTTCCTCTTTTCCTCTGTTCCTACATCAGATAATCCCTATCAGATCTAAGTCAACAAACCTAGAAATCATCTGACTTAGCACATCAACCATTATGGTAAACAAGAAAAGAGACAAAGAATCCCCTTCCATTGAGGATCACAACCACCAGAAACGTTGTAGTTGAAAGAGAGCAAGAAATACGCCTCCATCTAGAATCAAATGTTTTTGCTACCAAGAACCTTTTTTCAAGTAATGCCAAGGCCCAAGTCATATAATCATAAGCTTTATCATGTTGAGAAAATAGGGAGAGAAAACATTAGGGACCAAAAAATGGCATTAGTAAAAAACTCAATGACATTGTTGACATAAAATTAGCTCAACCTTAATTTATAATAATATTATAACAATACAAAGACACATGCTCTTTATTTTACAAGTAATTTTTTAATTTTCAAGATTTTACTAAATTCTTGGACACTAGACTTATCCAATGATTTCGAACACTCCATGTTGCCCAAACTAAGTTTACATTTGCTAGAAAGAGCTCATGACAGATGTTAGGTGTTTTGGGAAGTTGAACAAAATGAGTATCAAACTAGCAATGTTCTATGCACATTCCATCATCCTCCTAATCTTCATCTCTAATTAAACACTCTTAAGAGTTATAATGAAGAATAAGAGTGGGAATCAAGGAACAATTCTCAAAAACAAAGTCTTATCATTCTCAATGATAAAAGAGTGAGATCTTAACATAGATAATATACCTTCATGTAGGAAACCCAAAACGAAAAAATAAAAAAATAAAAAACAAAACAAAATAAAACATAACATAACATAACATGACATAACAAAACCTAACTCCACTAAGACAAGCAACCTAAACTTAAAACTCAAAAAGTCTAATTTCAAATAGGAAATAAATTGCTAAACCAACTATGGAATATGTAGAAATTCATGGTTTAATTTCCTTTGAACTTATATTATTGAATGAAATTCAATAAAAGGCTTTGTTGAATGATTTACGATAGGACTTTATGGTGTTGATTGATCTATGTAGCCAACCTCACTTAGTCGAAAAAGGCTTTGTTATTGTTGTTATTTTATTGAATGAAAATAGTTGAACATATATAGGAAAAATGGAATAGGTATAATTATAGATAAGTTTTGGAAAAATGTTGTGTTAGATGTAAAGAGATTAGAAGATAAAATTATTGCGTTAAAATTTGTAGTGGAAAGAAAAACCTTTAATGTTATTAATGTTTACGTACCACAAGTAGAGTTAGAAGAATATCATAAGGTAAAATTTTGGGAGGATTGAGAATATTTAGTTCAAGAAATACTATTAGAAGAAAAGATTCTTTTACGATGACATCTTAATGGTATCGTGGGCAATGTATCTAAAGGTTACGAGGGTACGCATAGAGAACATATCTTAGGGAAAGCAAATGCAGAAGGTAAAACTATTTTAGACTTCTCATTAGCATTCGATCTCACATTAGCTAACACTTGCTTTAGGAAGCATGAAGAACATCTTATTACAAACAAAAGTGGAGGGGCATGCTTTCAAATTGATTTCTTTCTTATAAGGAAATCGGATAGAAAACTTTGCATGAATTGCAAAGTTATACCTGGAGAGAGTTTGAGTACTAAGCATAGAGTTTTAGTTATATGTATCCGAGTTAAGAGGAGAGTAAAATGTAAAAGCCAACATAGTGTGTCAAGAATCAAGTGGTGACAATTGAAGAGGGATAGAGAAAAGAGCTTGCAGAGAAAGATTTTGGAGAAAGGATCTTAGGAAGCAAAAGGAATTGCTAACGATTTGTAGGATGAAATGGCTAAAGAGATTAGGAAGATGGCAAAGGAGATACCAGTGAATCAAAAGGCTTTGGACTTAGGTATAAAGAATATTGATGGTAGGATGCAAACATGCAAGATAGGTTAAGGTTAAAAATGAGTGTTATAAAATGTAGTCGTTGTGTAAGAGTGATGAAAATTGGAAAAAATATAAGGTAGTTAAGAAAAATAGTAATAAGACAGTGAGCGAAACAAGAATTAAGGCATTTGATGAGTTATACTAATCCTTAGATATTAAAGATAGAGAAAGAAGTATCTACAAGCTAGTTAAAAGTACGGAAAGAAAGATAAGAGACATGGACCAAGTGAAATACATTAAGGATGAAGAAGAGAAAGTCTTAGTCGCGGAATAAGATATCAAGGAACGGTGAAAAGGTTATTTTTATAGGTTATTTAATAAAAGACACAGGATTTTAGTGTATTTGGATAAGCTAGACACTAAAAAAGAGAACTAAAATTATACTTTTTATTGTAGGACTTGATAGTCAAAAGTAAAAAAAGTATTAAAGCGAATAAAGAATGGTAAAGCAGTTTAACCGGATAATATACCCATTGAAGTATGAAAAGGTTTAGGTATGAATAGCATAAGTTGACTCACAAAGTTATTTAATGAAATTATGTGGTTTAAGAGAATATCGAATGAGTGGAGGAGAAGTATTTTAATCCCTATTTATAAGAACAAAGGAGATATACAAAATTGTGCAAATTATAGAAGAATTAAGTTCATGAGTCACACTATGAAATTATGAGAAATGGTAATTAAGCAAAAATTAAGGCAAGAGACTTAAATTACTGAAAATCAATTTGGTTTTATGCCAGAAAGGTCGACCACGGAGGTAATATATTTATTACAAAGATTGATGAAAAGATATCGTAGGAATCAAAAAGATTTACATATAGTATTCATCGAATTGGAAAAAGTATATAATAGTGTGCCAACAGAGGTTTTATGGAAGGCTCTGAAAAAAAAAAAAAAAAAAAAGTTCGTATAGCTTATATTCGAACAATTTAGTATATGTATGATGGAGTTACAATCAATAATATAATAAAAGGTAAACTTACAGAAAATTTTTCGATAACTATTGGTTTACATCAGGGGCTAACCTTGAATCCTTATCTTTTTATTTTAATATTGGATGTGTTCACTAAATATATCCAAAAGCCGATGTTACAAAGCATGCTTTTACCTAATGACATATTCCTAGTTGGAGAATCGAAAGAGAAAATTAATGAGAAGTTAAAAATGTGAAGACTAGCTTTGACAAGACACGGATTTCATCTAAGTAGAAATAAAACGGAATATATTAAATGTAAGTTTAGTAGGAGATACACTAGTTCTAGTGCAGAAGTGAGAATTGAAGAGCATACCATACCACAAGTTACACGATTTAAATATTTTGGGATCCATCATACAACATGACGAAGAAATAGAAAAAGATGTAAAACATAGAATTCAAACGGATAAATAAAATGGAGGAGTGCTTCAAGCGCTTTTTGTGATAGAAGAGTACCACTCAAACTTAAGGCTAAATTCTATTACACAGTTATCAGGCCTACAATGTTATATAGAACTGAGTGCTGGGCAATAAAAAAATCAATACTAATAAAGCCAATATTGTAGAGATGAGAATGTTGCTTTGGATAAATGGACACATCAAATAAAATAGAATTAGAAATGAATACATTAGAAAAAAAGTGAAAGTCGCACTTATTGTAGAAAAAATTATAGAATCGCAACTTAGATAGTTTGGACATATGTGAAAGAGATCTATAGAAACCCTAGTTAAAAGACTAGATCAGATGGAGAGTAGTCCAATAGTTAGAGGTAGAAGGAGATAAAAAAAGTTATGGGAGAAACTATTAGAAAAGATTTAAAATGAAATAATTTGTTTAAAAATATGATTTACGATAAGACTTTATGTTGTCGATTGATCCATGTAGCCAACCCTACTTAGTGAAAAAATATTTTGTTGTTGTTTGTTGTTTGTTATATATAGGAAAGGAGATAACAAATCTTGCCACTCAAATCCTAAAAATAGATAATGAGAAGACTTAAACTAAAGCTAACAATAAAATATTTGGAAAACTCCTATTATCTAGGACTTTTATCTTTAACACTAAAAATAATCTTATCCTAAGAGCCTAAACAAATCAGCTAAAATATAAGAATTAGAACCAAAAATATAAAAAACAAATTGTCAAATAAAAAATAAGATAAACCACATTTAGATAATGTGATTTCCAACTGAATAAGATATCATACAACCCAAACAACTAAGTATAAAATCCCAAGTTAATAACAAAATAAATTGTGAAGTTTCAATTACAAACCTTAAACCCAAATCATAGTTACATTTACAACCCAAAGATTATTATTAATATCCCCTCATACTATAACATCTTCCTAATAGTCGGCTTCAATAGCCCACCATTTATCATCCAACATTTAAGGTAGCAAGCATATTGGACTTATTGACATATCCAATATCTTCATGTTTCGTTAGAGATGTGCCTTCGTTTGGTAACCGGAAAACTAACGCAAGTTGGCTTCAAAGTATTTAAAATACTATATTAGCACTTAAACTTTATTCAAAAGAGATACTTCCACATATTAGATAAGGATCAAGAAATAAATGAGTGAAATAAAGCACATTTACAATATAGAACAGGTCTCAGTCTATCAAATATGTTTACCAAAATACACCCCCTACATGAGCAATTGGAGCCTAATAAGCCCTTTTCTAAATTAACATAATAAACAGATTAACCATCATGTCATCATCAAAGTAGCAGATGCTGGCACATAATCCAGGAAGTGTTAAACTCAATGCAATAGCAAGAGATGTCTTCAAGAGGAGTGAAGTTCAAGGAAATGTTATGTACAAAGTACTAACTAGTATGAGATAACTGTCAACTATCTACTAACTAGTATGAGATAGCGGTCAACTATCTGTGATTATTTAAGTACAAACTAACCTTCAAATGGACCATAGAAAGTGCTCCGCTCATTGTAACCCGGATTAATGGAAACCAAAGCAGGAACCTTATCAAAATCGTACAATACCATAACATCCTCTGAAAAATCTTTTGCTACAGAAAACCATGCATTTTTCTTATATTTTATGGCTAACATTTCAATCATTGAACTGTTCAACCCAAAACCTATATATATGGGGAAAAAGGTGCCGGCTGCTTCAACAAAGTTACTGATAGCAGAATCTGAATCAAGAATGGAAACATCAGAAGCAACAAACTTCTTTAGGTATCGAACTAATAAATCTGCTTTCCTTGGTCCATGGTATTCTGTGGGGATGCCACTATTAAACAGCATAAGGGTAGGATATGCTCTACATCACAGAATAAATTTTTTGCATCAGTTCATTTCCAGTAAAAGGCATTTATACTCTTAAAAAACATTTTAGGGGAGGGGGTTGGCGGAGTGGAATGGGTTAGGCTTTTCTGACTACTATCACGCTCAAATTTCAGTCTAGTGCTATCAACTCATAATAAGCTAAGGAAAACCAAAAAAACAAACTTCTATCAAGTTAGTTAAAATAAAGAATATCTCAACAAGCAACGCGGATGGCCAGAACAACATACTGAACATCATATTTTTTTGCAAGGCTGGTAAACTTGTCTGCATTTACTTTTGTTACGACTATGGGTTCCTTCAAGGCCGCAAGTACAGGCGCAGCTGCATCTAACTGCAAGGCAACAAGTTAGATCTTGTTTTCGTCTCACTTAAAATGAAACATAAACAACACAAAGGTATATACCTAATCAAATAGAATCAAACACAAATAGCTGTTTTATATTACAAATCTATTGTCGCCTGCCCTAACCTCTTATGATGTTCAAACTCAACAGAAGTATTAATATTACAAATAACACCTATACTAGTCTACAACCCTCTCTTGTGCACGCAACGCACAAACACAACAGGGGTGGCAGCGCAGACGCCCCAGTTAGATTGTCTTACAATGGTTTGAACTTGGGTCAGAGTTCGATTCTAAGCTAATGAAGATCAAAATTAAAACTTTTGTCATTCTTCATAAAACCAAAGGTAACCCCATAAAAGGTTGAATACTATTACTATCTGAGCTTAGAGTTGCCCACAGCTGTCCTCCGGAACGAATCAGAGTACATATGAAGGACATACCTCGGGAGAGAGACGCTTGCAGTGACCACACCAGGGAGCGTAGAAGTCAACGAAGACAAGATCGAAGGTCGATATCGCGGCATCGAAGTTGGATTCATCCAATTCCAACACCGTCCCATCTACCGTGAATGGCTGAGCTGAAGAAAACGACGAGAAATTTAAGAGCAAAGAGTGAATCAAAGGAAAAACAAACACCAGCAAATGCTTCATTTTCGATCCGAAAAGCAATAACAAGGTCACTCGCAACGTTCCGTTTTCTGGTCGACTTGCCTTTCTTTCTTCGTTTGCATCTGCCAGTTTTACTGTTTTAGTTTTGTTACTAGTCGTTCAGAGCAGGTGCGCCTTCCAGTATGGAAGTTTAAATTCATCTATAAATTAGGAGTATTTTTTTGAATTTGACACCTAATTATCATTGATTTTTTAATTATTAATTAATAAATAAAATTTATTTCCAATAATATTTATATATTTATCTATATCTATCTATTTATCTCTCTATTTTATCCATTATATTATATCTATATAAAGCCTATTGTTTCTATCCTATTCACCGGTTTCAATCGAGCCAATTAACATTGGGCTGCGTCCATTACTTCGTCTTTCTTTCTCTTCCATTTCAAAATGCTCCTAGCAAAGATTTTGACATATATGATACGTTTATTATCATATTTCTTCCATTTCAAATGCATCTCTTAAATTTTATTTTTTCTTTGTCCATTAAGATTTAATTATGCTATTATAATGCATCTCTTAGCCTTGCCTGCTAAGCCTCCCTCTCTGCATAGATATCAATTATTTATTATATGAGTATATTACTTTTATATTATATTGACAATCTCTTGAATATTAATAAGGGTCAATACACAATGAAACATACCCATGTTACAATATATGTACCTATAAAATATATTACCTACATACTTCACTATCCTTTATTTATAATAACCTTCAGTTATAATGGTTGAGTCAATTATTCACATATGCAATCAAAACTAATACTTTATTTTAGGGTATTGGTTTTGATAGTCAAATAGTAAGGAGCCTTCTTTTTAATTTTAAAGATATTAAAAGTTTACATTATTACCTATACTTAGGCAATGACCTATTTTATCAATCTATCATCTAACTTTTGTTTTTAGCAGTAATTGCACCTATAGTTGTTTATTCTTTTACTTCTCTTATTCTTTCAATATGTTTGCATTGACTTTCTTCTTCAATCTAATTTTCTTGGTCGTTCCTTCATGATTGATAAGATACATTCACTTGTCCACTATTGCTTAAATAGTGAATGTTTCCAATTATCAATAAAAGTCTTTCCTCATTTTTTGTTTCTTACCATTTTGCAACTTCTTTTCTACCTTTACTATGTGAAGGTTTTTCCATTGTAATAGCAATTCTGCAACTTCTTTGAAACTTCCAAAATTACCCAACTTGGTTTATGCCCATTTGAGAAGGGATTGAAGTTGTTTCTCCTTATTAGAACTTCTATTGCAGTGTAATGCTACTACTATCCATTAAACTTCCTAAAACTTGATTCTCCTACTTCCTTGCATGCTAGCTCAATCATCTTTTCTTTGTGCACTCTCCTCTTATAATATAATGTTATTATTATCTATTTTCACATTTTAACATTCACAATATAATCGTAGTTACTTAGCCTCAATTAAATCAATCCTAATTTATTTTTTTTCCTCCTTTTCCTACATATCCAGCCATGATTGCACTTTATTTATGATAGGTGTAAAGGTAGTGGTCAACAAGGAAACAATTTCAACAAACAAATTCTACATCTAATAAGGTGAAACATTCAACTCCTTCTTCTATCTATTTTAATTATGACTTGATAACTTTATTCATAGCATCCAATGCTTTTATAATAAAAAATATTCTATTGACATAGTAATTATTTGGAACTTGATTCATTAATTGAAGCCTATTTAGATTTTGCCCTTCATGCATGTAAAAACCCATGACTGAAGTCATTTGTTCCTCTTTTTAAGACATTGAAAGAATGAAACCTTAGAGGCTATGAAAAAGAACAATTGTCTATCACCTATGGTTGACTTTGAATTTTGCAATATGGTATACCTTACTATATTTTATTTACCTTGTACCATTAGATGTCCATTTGAAGTAAAAGTAAACACAACAAATTCTTTAGCAATAGAGTTTCAACTACTAACTATATCAAATGGACTTATAATGCTAAAAAAAGGATCTTCATGATTCCATCTCACAAATTCATACTCAAGTATCTAGTTCCATCCAAATTAACATGTACATAGAGCTCAAACATATAGAAGGAGTCGTTTGCTCATTTAGGCCAGAGAACACATAATAGAGCATCAATTTCAAAATTTTATAACTTGAGTTACATAATTCCGATTAAGGCAAATTAAATGTCAATTTAAAGCTTATGATATAAACTTTCTACTTTAAAATTTTCAAATCAAATTGAATCCATTTGGTCCTTCAAATCCTATAAAATTCAGATTTGGTATAATATGGATAATAACTATCATGACAATTTCTTAGGGCCAATTTTGAAAATTTATTAAATATTCTACCGAAATCCAAAAATTACAAACTTTAGCACTATAAAAAGCTTTAATGTCCTCTAAAATGTTCACAAAAATTTAGACCCAAATTCACTTACTGAGGCAATAAGGATAAATGGACCTTTTATAACTCAAATGGTCAAAATTTTGGTTCTAAAATATATCAAATGTAACGACCCTAACTTTTAATCATCATAATTAAGGTTAAGTATGTGATTAATAACTATAAAATTTTAAATTAGGGTTGAAAGTCATTACAACTAATTATATTCGAAAAATGCTGAGAATTTGAACCTTAATGTTATTAGGATCATTAATTAGACAATTACAATTATTCAAATGTACAAGTAAATTTAATCATTAATAAGGAGTCTTTGATTCTCCCATCCATCAATTCCAACTCATAAAAACCTATTACAAGTGTTTTTAAATCATTTCTTAGTATTACCATAAAAGAAACTAAGGTTTCTAGGTGAATATAAGAAATTAAGCACCTTCGCCGCGGCTAAATTCTCTTTCGCCGCGGCCAATTACTCTCGACTTTAACTCCTTACACCTCCACAAATTTCACGCATTTGCCGCGGCCAAATACCCTCTGAACACCCCCAGACTTGCTTTTCAGACTTAGCCGCTGCTAACTTCACTATTCGCCGCGCCCAATTTCTCTCTATTTTTTTTCCTGGCAGGTTCGTCACATTTAGCCAAGGCCAATTAAATGTTGGCTGCGGCCAATTCCTCTCTGTTACCATTTGGCCGAGGCCAATTAAATGTTAGCTGCGGCCAATTCCCTTCTGTTCCTATAACTCCCAAAATTTCATCTCATGCTCTCCAATTCCCCCTCTAGCAACCCTCTAGGCCACTTAAACTTAGTTTATGAAGATTTAATGTCTTTCTTTCACCTAATCTACATAACACATCTATCATTGCACATTTAAAACCCAAATGTAGATCCTTAACCCTCTAACCACCCTAAACCAGTGAATTCATTGATCAACGACAGCAAGTGTATTCTGGTCACAAGGTGCATCGGGTTAATGCTTAATGTTCATACAAGATCAAATCACTTATCTATTATTCGCCAATTACAATCAAAATGTTCAATCCTATGGTAATTAAATTACATATACAGTCCCTATACTTGGCAACTCATGATGCAATGCAGCAATGATACAAAACTAGCAATCTAATTACAATACAATTTGACAAGGCTCCTAAACCTATGTGCTACCAAATCATTTAATAAGCTTCCATTAATTTTCTCCTTGCCATTAAGAGGTCAAGTCCCTGAAAATGTTAGCCCACAACGGGGTGTGTGACGACCCTAATTCCTTATCATTATAATTAAGGTCAAACATGCGATTAATCATCATAGGTTATGAAAATATGGAGAAATTTAAACCTTAAGGTGATTAGAGTCATCAATCATATGATTACATATACTTAGGTTCATAAGGGAGTTAAACATTCATTTATAAGCCTTGGATTCTATTACTCATCAATTATAACTCATCCTAATGACTCTAGATCATCCCTTGTGATTAACATATGAAAAACCAAGGTTTTCTAGTTAATATAAGTGTGACAACATGTTCGCCGCGACCTAATTACTCTTAGCCGCGGCCAATTTCTTTTTGTTTTACCCCTTTCTTCATCACGCCGCGACGAGTTGGACCTTCGCTGCGGCCAACCTACCTGGTGCCGCGACGAAGAAGCCTCCTGGAACTTCCTCGCTCACCTCTCGATATTAGCCGCGGCCAATTCCTCCTTTCGCCGCGGCCAATTCCTCTCTGGAATGCTGGGGACATTTTCCTAAAAGTTCACCGCAGCCAATTCTTTAATTCGCCGCGGCTAATTTCTCTCTGGATGACTTCCAGTTTGACCTCTCACATTTAGCCGCGGCTAATTTATATTTCGCAGCGGCTAATTCTTCTCTGGTACTCTCCCTGGGCAACTTCGCCACTATTGGCCACGGCCAACTCTATTTTAGCTGCGGTGAAGTACCTTCTGGTCCTACACTCCAAAAATCTGGACTCATACTCTCCTTTCTCCCTCCAATCTCACTCTAAGGTTCCTCTACCTTAATTGTGGGGCTCAAATGGATTTCATTAGCCTAATTCATCTGACTAATCTCTCCTCTCTAATTCAAGATTTAAGGGTCAATTTCTTTTCTTTAATTACCCTATATTAGTAAGTCCAGAGAATAATGACAACACAAATCATGCACCATTGATATTTAACATTAGATACACTTTTCATTAGAGGTTCCATATATCAGTGATTCATATCGATATCTCAAGGTTACATTACCAAATGGTAAGTCATATCATAGGTTCAATAAGGTTTACAACAGATATCATAAACTCATACATCAATTACTAATTTAAAGTAAGGCCTACTCCTTAATAGGTACACATCATATTATCAAAATACAGACTCCTACACTTGACAATACAGATACATAATGATGTTATACAAGACTTAACAAAATTTGCATCTACTCTATTACACTCAGACCAAATGTAACTCCCCACACTAGGCTTTAGCTCATGGATGTTCATCCACTTGCTTGCCCTTATCCTTACCCGAAGAACCTTCACCTGAAATTGTAATCCCATAAAACGGGGTGAGATAACAATCTCAGTAACCAAGGCAATTCCACCATATAATCCAGTTTAATTAGCATATAAGCATGAATTAAAATCAACATCCGAATCATATCAATCATATCAGTAAATGAAGCAATTAGGCTATCATGATTACTATCCCATACTAGCAATCATATTTTCGTATGTTAAAGGCCATTAACACCGGGAGAGGCCCGTCCACGGCACCTACTCCCTATTGAGCACAACCAGGGCTCAGTGCATCTGGGGTTTGATCATAACCTGGTGCTCGATCGTAGCACATGCACGGGTGGCAGTCGCACCACAGCTCCACCATGGACTCACAAGGTCCAATCATCATATAATAGATAACCAACCAATTCATTCAGCATTTCAAATCATTCATGTACAGCAAATACGAAATTAAACAGATACATGTATGGAATTAATATAAACCCCAATTACCTCACTTGTAGACAAGTTTGCAACAGCCACCAATGGTACAGAGTCTCCTTATAATCATAGCATCAGATAATTACTACTCTAATTCATCACTAACAGTTACAACAAGTACCCAAAGAATTTAAATGCTAATTACTACCTAAAGAACACTTACCCAGCCACCACAAATCCTAAATTCGGATTAAAGTGTCCTCGACCAGAAATCTCAATATTCCACCCAAAATCCTAAGTAAATTCGTACAAAATTAATACCCATAATATAAATCAGCTATGGGGGTCTCAAACCAACAAAGAAAGCATCAAAATGGGGGGTTTAAACTCACCTAATACCAGCTCTAACCTCAACCTACGAATTTCACGAAGAAAATCCCCAAACACCCACATTTCAGATTTTGGGTATGATGAAAATACTCCAAATGAAAAACTAATCGGACCAAATTAAAGAGAAAGATTAGGGGATTAAGTTGTATAACTATTACCTTGGCCAAATCTTGCTCCAAATGTGAGAAAAGGTGGAATTATGCCAAGAACCCTAGCCTCTCCTCCTCACCTTCGAATTTTCCTTGTGTTTGTGTGTTTTGCAGAATGGGGGGTGGCTGGTCAATTTTTATGGTTTTAGTGGAGTTAAGTTGGGTCAAGGGATGGGTCATGGGTTGCTCCAAGTCCAACTCCTAATGGGCTTTAGATTTTTAGCTTTGTTGGGCCAGTTTTTAAGTGTTTGGCTACAGAATTTTATTGGGCCAGTTCTTATGCATTGGGTTGTTGAAGATTAATTAGGTTTGGGCCAAGTTTGAAGGGCTCAAGGATTTGGGTCTGCACCTAACTCATTGGGCCTCCATTAGCCTCTTATCATGATCTATTAATTTAGGCCTAGATGAAATTTCTATCCCAATTAATTCTCAAACCTATGTTAACAATTTATCTCTCTAAAATTTTCATTCACTAACTTGCCCAATTATCCTCTATTAATTATTCTTAATTACTCTAAATCCATGATTAACACCTTAATTAATTTTGGGATGTTACAGGGTGAGATATATAATCTCAGTAACAAGAGGCAAACTCCATATATATGTACAGATTAATCAATACAATGCAATTTCATATCATCAATACTAGAATCATCAATTCAATTTGCAAATGAACTAGTTGAGCTATCAATGACTACTGTCCCATACCAGCAATCATACACGACATGTTAATGGCCAATAACACCGGGAGAGGTCTGTCCACGGTACCTACTCCATAATGAGCACAACTAGGGCTCAGTGCATTTGGGGTTTGATCACAACCCGGTGCTCGATCGAAGCACATGCACAAGTGGCAACCGCACCACAGCTCCACCATGGACTCACAAGGTCCAATTACAATAACAATCAAGTAGTCAACCAGTCATTTAGCATTTCAAAGTCAAGCATGTGTAACAAATAGCAGATTAATATGAGCATATACATGGAATTAAGAAAATAACCCCAGTTACCTCAATGAAGCCTATTACTCATCCTCTAGCTACCATCATGCTTCAAAGCACACCAGGCCTAACATAAGCATTGTGATGACCCTAACTACTAATAATCATAATTAAGGTTAAGTACGTGATTACTAACCATAAAATTTCAATTAGGGTTAAAAGTCATTACAACTAATTATATTCGAAAAATGTTAGGAAATTTGAACCTTAATGTTATTAGGGTCATTAATTAGGCAACCACAATTATTCAAAAGTACAAGTGAATTTAATCATTAATAAGGAGCCTTTGATTCTCCCATCCATTAATTCCAATGCATAAAAACTTCTTACAAGTGTTTCTAAATCATTCCTTAGTATTACCATAAAAGAAATTAAGGTTTCTAAGTGAATATGAGAAATTGAGCACCTTCGCCGCGACTAAATCCCTTTTCGCTACAGCCAATTACTCTCGGATTCAAGTCCTTACACCTCTATAAATTTCATGCATTTTTCCGCGGCCAAATGCCCCTTTCGCCGCAGCCAAATACCCTCTGGAACACCCCTGAACTTGTTTCTCAGGCTTAGCCGCGGCTAACATCACTATTCACTGCGGCCAATTTCTCTCTGTTTTCTTCTCTGGCAGGTTCGCCACATTTGGTCGAGCCCAATTAATTGTTGGCCGCGGCCAATTCTTCTCTGTTTCTATTTGGCCTAGGCCAATTAAATGTTGGCCGCGGCCAATTCCCTTCTATTCCTATAACTCCCAAAATTTCATCTCATGCTCTCCAATTCCCCCTCTAGCAACCCTCTAAGCCACTTTAACTTAGTTTGTGAAGATTTAATGTCTTTCTTTCATCTAATCTACTTAACACATCTATCATTACACATTTAAAATTCAAATGTGGATCCTTAACCCTCTAACTACCATAAACTAGTGAGTTCATAAATTAATTACAGCAAATGTATTATGGTCACAAGGTGCATGGGGTCAATGCTTAATATTCATATAAAATCAAATCACTTATCCATTATTAGCCAATTATAATCATAATGTTCAATTCCATGATAGTCAAATTACATATACAATCCCTATACTTGGCAACTCATGATGTAATGCAGCAATGATATAGAACTAACAATTTAGTTACAATACATTTTGTCAAAGCTCCCAAGCCTATGTGCTACCAAACCATTTAATGATCTTCTATTAATTTTCTCTTTGCCACTAAGAGGTCTGGTCCCAGAAAATGTTAGCCCACAATGGGGTGAGATATACAATCTCAGTAACAAAAGGAAATTTCCATATACATGTACAAGTCAATCAATCCAATGCAATTTTATGTCATTAATACCAGAATCATCAATTCAATTCGCAAATGAACTAGTTGAGCTACCAATGACTACTGTCCCATACCAGCAATCATACACAATATGTTAATGGCCAATAACACCGGGAGAGGTCCATCCACGGCATCTACTCTATCATGAGCACAACCAGGGCTCAGTGCATCTGGGGTTTGATCATAACCCGGTGCTCGATCGAAGCACATGCACGGGTGGCAACCGCACCATAGCTCTACCATGGACTCACAAGGTCCAATCACAATAACAATCAAGTAGTCAACCAGTTATTTAACATTTCAAAATCAAGCATGTATAACAAATAGCAGATTAACATGAACATATACATGGAATTAGGAAAATAACGCAGTTACCTCAATGAAGCCAATTACTCTTCCCCTAGCTACCATAATAATCCAAATGCATACCAAGCCTATAACAAGCATAATTATCATAATTTCTAATCACAATCAAATATCCAAAGAGTTGAACTACTAATGACTGACTAGAGGTTACTCACCTAATTACTAAGGGATTTAATTTCGGATTCCAACTTTTTCACACCAGAAATTGCCATAGTTCACTCCAATTTCTGGGTAATTTCACATGAAACCAAAGGCCATATCATAGGTCAACTATAGGGGTCTCAAACTAACAGAAAATGCATCAAAATGGGAAGAAGATACTCATTTAATAACACCCATAGCCTCACCTCCGAAAATCCACCATGGAGCACCAAAATTCTCATTTCAATCATCAAGCCCAGAAAATTTAATTTTCCACCATTATCTCCTTGTAATCTCACACAATAACAAAACTCATTATAATAATACATCCTTAGGGGCATTTTCCAGCAAAGTGATTCACAAAATGGAAGGGAAAAGCTTACCTAATCCTCCCTCTAACCTTCAAGTCCAAAAATCTTGCAAGGAATCACCCAACACCAAATTTCAGATTTGAGAAGAAGATGAAAATGCTCAAACCCAGAAATTAATCGGACTAAAATGAAGAGGAGGATGAGAGGGTCAAGTTATATATAACTCACCTTGGCTAAATCATCCTCTAGGAGTCAAAAATAGAGCTTCCATGTTGGTAGAACCCTAGCCTCCTTTGAACCTCCGAATTTCCTCTCTTGAGTTTCAACAAAATGAGGAAGAGGCTGAAGAGTTAGGGTTTTAGTTGGGTTTAAGTTGGGTCTAAGATGGGTCATGGGTTGCTCCAAGGTCCAACTCCAAATGGGCTTCAGATTCTTGCTTTGTTGGGCCAGCTCTTATGTATTGGGCTGCTGAATTTTAATCAAGTTTGGGCCAAGTTTGAAGAGCTCAAGGATTTGGGTTTGCACAAGGGTTATTGGGCCACTCATAGGAGCCTATGCAAGGTGGATCTTGGGCCTCTATCATATGGAATTAGATTGGGTCTGCACCTAACTCATTAGGCCTCCATTAGCCTCTTCTTATGATTTCTTAATTTAGGCCTAGATGAAGTTTCTATCCTAATTAATTCTCAAACCCATATTAATAATTCATCTCTCTAAAATCTGCATTCACTTAACTTGCCCAATCATCCCATATTAATTATTCCTAATTAATCTAAATCCATGATTAACACCTTAATTAATTTTTGGGGTGTTACAAGTATAATCATCATCATTTAACTATTATTAGTAAGGAATTTCCCTATCCTCAGATTAATCTTAATAAAAGTACATTAAAAACTTCTTACCCAAGCTTCCTAAGGGTCTACAGCACCAATTCAAGGTCACAACAATAAGAACTCACAATGAGTCACTCCTAATGTCTCCATTTTCGTACATGTAAGAGCCATGCACCAAAAGTTAGTCCAAATAATAAAAATTCAGTATATATACCACATAAGAGAAGAGGGAACACTTACCTATATACTTAAGGGGTAAAATGGACTAAGTTGAGCCTCAACTTTCAAGAACACATTATGGGAAATTCCAAAATTTGGATTTTAGTCATCAAGCCCAGAAAATTCAGTTTTCCACCATTATCTCCTTGTAATTTCACATAATAGCAGAACCCATTATGATAATCAATCCTTAGGGGCATTTTCCAGCAAAGTAATACATAAAATGGAAGGAAAATGCTTACCTAATCATCCCTCTAACCTCCAACTCTGAAAATCTTGCAAAATCATCCAAGAACCATATTCCATCCTAAGAAGAGATGAAAGATTCTCAAAATGACAAACCAATCGGACCAAAATGATGAGGAGAATGAGAAGGACATATTTTATATAGATTACCTTGGCCAAATCTTCCTCTAAAAGTGAGAAATGGTAGAGGAATGCAGAAAAACCTTAGCCTCCCTCTCAACCTCCGAATTTTGCTTTGCTTCTTGTGTTTTTTCTGTAGAATGAGGAGGAGGATAAGTATATTTAGGATTAAGTTGTGTTTAAGTTGGGTCCCAAATGGGTTGTGGGTTGACTCGAAGGCCCAAATCCTCATGGGTTCTGATTTTTATGCTTGTTGGGTCTTATTTCATGAGTTGGGTTGTAGAAATTTGATTGGGTTAGGCCAAGTTCCAAGAGTCAATCCAATTTGGGTCTGCATAATATGTGTTAGGTCAACTATAAGAGCTCATGTAAATTGGGTCTTAGGCCTCTATTTCACTAAATCAAATTGGCCTATTGCTAGGTGATCTCTCTTGACCCAAGTCTCATGATAAGGAGTTAGGCTCACATCTAGAATCATTGGGTCTCAATCAATCCTTATCCATGGCTTAAAAAAATAAATTTCGGGCCCAAATTAAGCCTTAACCGAATTGAAAACTTAAACCTATATTAATAGCTTTATTTCTCTATAAATTTCCATTCATATAGTTTACCTAATTATTCCATAATAATTATTCTTAATTATTCTAAATACATTATTAACACCTTAATTAATTTTGGGGTGTTATATCAAATGAGCTCTAAAGTGCTATTTCTTGCCATGATCAAATTTTAATTTAAACATAGATCAACTATCAATGGTTCATCGTATAAAATTTAATTTACATCTAAAAATTACTATTTCACATCAAAACTTGTGTCTAAACTCATTGGATTTCCATATCCTAAACTATATTTCAATGTCTCATACATACAACCTTTGGTCATATAATTATGGTCTAACACTTTTGCACATGTTGTCATTACATTACATGAAAATATAAATTTACATGATCATATATACAATATCAAATTCTAAGCTAACTTTCTTAAAATAATAGACCCAGGTCTTTGTCTCTTTCTTTTATTTGTTGTGCATATCACTTGGCCATGGTTAGTGGAGATAAGAAAATGTGAGATTCAAATGATCTGAGTAGTTAAACCAACATTCAAAGATATATATGGTTCACTCAATCATATAAAAGTAGCATGCATATTATGCAATTATAGCTAATCACAACACAAGCGAGCAACTTCATGCTCTAAAAGTTTTCTTAGCTCAAGCAAGAGCAAATCTATGCTCTTAAGGGAATTTTGGCCTAAGGTAGAGCAAATACATGCTCACTTCCCTAACCTTACCCAACATAGAGCCACCTTTCTCACAAATCCAAGTAGGTGAAATGCAAGTGCATATATTCCACTCAAACAACCAATAAGCCAAACAATTGCAAATAATACATACAAGTAACCAATGACTCAAGTAAACCAACCACACATGTAAGAATGAAGGAAAAGCTATCTTATCAAGCAAATTCAATCGATTCTCTTGTTCTCTTTCTCTTGGTTCCATGGCCTCACGCACACTTTTTGGTGTGGTTCCACTTGCTTGCCCTAAGGTATAAAACAACTAATTAGGACATATTATATCTCACTCTAGCAATGCATGTGCATATTAGGAATTAAAGTATGATTTAGGTTACTTTAAGTGTTTCAAATAACTCATCTCTTTTGCCACAATTCATATAGCAATTCCATCATTCATCTATCTCATCTTACTCCCTTTTCATGGCTTGAACAAGTTTAAAAACTTATCCATATCACTCATTCCATTCATCAGGAAAATTAGGTTTTTTATGGATCCCTAATCTCAACAACATCAAATCTCATTCGTTTTTGCAAACGGATGATTTATCTAGCCTTTTTGTTACTCACTTAAGTCTCTAAATACATTAAACTAAATTAAAAGCTTCTCTAGGTGCCTTTCTCTTCTATTAGCTGAGTTTCTCCCTTAGTGCCCTAACTTGGAATTTTGTTTGTTTAATAGGGAATTTAAAAGCTTCAGAATATCCATGATTCATTTCTAATTCAATTATAGTATTATAGAGTTCAATTAATCCTTCTAGGGTTCTAAAATGCTTAAGGCCAAATTAAATCCTAATGGAAACTAAAATGCAATTTCTTAGTTTTTAGGTTAATCTCTTAGCTTATTCTTATTCTTCATCCTTCTAAACCCTTGATTATACCAAGTTTTCATCAAATACATATTTCCTTCCCTCGCACTCTCTCTTGGCCAAACAAGCACAAGGCTAGGGTTTCAAGAACACAAATTTTTTCTAACTTAAATCATACCTTGTTTTTTTGAGTTTTTAATGGAGATTCTTTTAATGTAATTGGCTTCTTCAAATAAGCTCTTTCACTCAAGGTGACAATGTCATACCTAGTTTTAGCTAACTTATTCATACAATACATGAAGATCAAAGTAAAGTTCACATCCTTTTGTAGATTTGTTAACACCAAAATTGGTTAGTTTGTGGGTCATACAGAGTTATAAGGGTCCAAATTTGATTTTTCCTTTTTTTTTAATTCATTTTCATCATAAAAAACTTTGTTTATACTCATTTTATCATGTTTAGCTCATAGGACACCCTAGGAATGCATACAACCCAAAATGACACATGGACCAAAAATCTACACAAACTTTGAAAATTTATAACTTAGGTTATATAACTCCAAATCATGCAAATTATGTGTCTATGAAAAGCTTAGGATTTGAACTACACGTTATAAAAAGGTTAGGTAAAATTGAATTCATTTTCACCATAAACTGCAATGGAATAGTAACCTAGTTTAGTAAAGAAGGAACATATCAAACCCAAACTTTGGAAATGTATATCTTGAGCTACACTACTCCAATTTGGGTGATCTTAGTGGCCAAGGAAAGCTTATAATGTCAATTATATGCCTATAAAATTTCATAAGCATTGGAATTCATTTCATCCCTCAAAGACACAAGACATCAAAGCTACATTGGATGAATAGTACAGGACCATTTTAAAAATTTTGCACAATTTCAAAAATTCATGAAATATTCTGCACAACTTTAAATATTCTGATTCTTAGCTTGTTAAAAAGCTCTAGTGGAGGTCTAAGTTCACACCAAATCTTAGACTTAAACTAGATCATTTAGGCCACTTTTGACTTAGTAGTTGTTTATGGCAAACTTAAGACCAAAATTGGTTCCAATTTGGACTATTTGGTGTCCAATTGATTTCCTTCTACTTTGAACATATTTCTTTCATCCTACATGACATTTCTAACTATTCCATAACATGCCAAGAGTAGGATCAAAATTTGACCCCTTGACACCTAAGAATACACACTTGCATCATACCATCTCATATGCCATTTTCTATCATAATGCACATACATTGATATTTTGTTACTTTTGCATATGGTTCCATCATTAAACATGAAGTATCATTATCAAATACATCATAAGTCCACAATGATACACGTAAAGTGTCATATAAACACATAGAACAAAATATAATACAACAAGATTACTAATACATCATTTCCCTAATTTCTATACCTTCTTATAGTCTTGACTTTGGCTTGGTGAACCTAAAATAGTTAGTGGGAGCATAGAGGTTAGATTTGAGAGAATCTCAATAAATAATCTTAACCATTTCAATATATACAAGAATGCCATGAGTATATGCCATGCATGTGGTATAAGAATGCTATGTATATGCTTCATGTAAATCAAATGCATCATGTATCATAAAAATTCATTCATTCTCTAGCCATGGCTTTATAAACTTGCTAAGCTCAATTCTTCCAACTTAGGGCCAAGGATTCCATGCCTTAGGGGAGCTAGAAATCGTTTCATTGCCTTTCCATATACATAGGAAACATAATGAAACAAAAATCATGAAAGCATCAAGCAACAACACACACAAACATTCAAACCCATTGAAGCACTCAAAGGTATGCAAGAAAGGGAGATAAAGCTACTTTAGGACTTGTAGAACTCCAAACACCCCTAACTCACTTGGTTTTGGTCTTTCTCTTGGCTTTCCTTTACTTGGCACTCACACTTAAGAGTGTTTAGGCTAGATGGTCCTACACATAATTTCAAGAGAAATTAATCCCATAGAACTCATTTTAGGCTTCATTATTCTTAATCTCATTAGAGCTCAATGTGATACATAAGCTAGTTTTAGGTCCATAATGAAGCTATCTTTGGTTTTTGCTTTCTAAACCCTAAACACTTGATTGCTACAAGTCTTATAACTCTTAAGAAACTCATATGGATTACTACATTTTGGCTAAAAAGGTTTAGACCAACTTGCTTCATTAAACTCATTTAGGCCTTAAATTTTCAATTTTTATTCTACGGCTTCTAAATTTAATCCAATGCTTCCATAATTATTTATTCATCATATCTAAGTCTCTTATTTCATTAAAACTCAAAGAAACACTCCTTAGATTGCTTGTCCATAGCTTGGTCAAACCATGACTTCAATGGAGGCTATAGGGAATTTTGTTTGTTTTCCTAGGAAGTTTGATGATTATGGACTTTCCTTAGCTTTTCTTTAACCTATACATGATCTAACATAGCTTGAATTATCCTCTTAGGGTTCTAAGACTCTCACAGTGCAATTGAAATCCTACTTTCTATATCTTAGTTTTTAATGCTCCTTTCTTGATTCTAATTGTATATTCTAATTTTTCATGCCTAAAAACCCCTGGGTCAGCCTTGCTATGGCCAAAATTCTTCCTCATCTATATGGTTCTAGGTTTGGCTGAAGCTATGGAGAAAGAGAAGGCAAGATGGAGTAAAATTCCTACAATGAAACATACCTTATTTGAAAGTCTTTCAAGAGATGAATTTGATGTTTGGTTTAGTTTCATCAAACTCTCTCCTTCCTCTAACAAATTAGCCATAAAAATGCTTCTTTTTAAAAACTAAAACCATAAAAAAAGAGCTTAAAGAGGGGAACCAAGTTGGTGAAGGGAAGAGCATGAAAAAAGGCCATTTTCTTACCTTTCTTTAGCCTTCTTTCCTTCTTCTTTCTCCTTTCTTTGGTGCACCTTATTGTGCTAGTCCAAAAGCTTCAAGTTCTATTTTGGAGAGTTTGGGATGTGGCTAGCCTAGTTTAAGGAGAAGGGACCGAGTTATAACAATTTTCATAATTTTCGTTTTGCCTTTTAACTTCAATTTTATTGTTTTCGCTCATTTTAGTTTTTTTTAGAACCGTCTTTTCCATATGAAAATTTAGGTCCTCTAGTTTACTAAAAATATTTACTTCCAATTTTATAGGGTTCAAAGCCATCTCGAATCATTCAGTCAAAATTTAGATCAACTGACAACCTAAATTATACATTAAAAGGGTTTTGGCCCTTCTAAGGGTTCCTTTAGTTTTTAAAACCTTTGAGAACCCTTAAAAACTTAATCTTGTCATAAAAGGTTCTTTTTTTAAATTTATAAAAAGTTATTCAAAATTACAAAATTGCCACTACATATATGATTAAATTTCTTTAGCCCTTTTTTGCTCTAGTTTCAGGCCATCTTTAGCTTTATATAACATTTCTAAATGTTTATATTATTACTCTAATCTTGTTTAGCCTCTAATCATTTGATTCTAGCGTCTTCTTGTTATATCTCATTAATTTCAATTCCATTTTAGGAAAACTGAGTATTATAGGCAACAACAAACTTCACTTTTTTGAGAAACCAAACCCATCATAAGAGAGAGAGAGAGCATAAGGAGTAAGGAAAGTTCATAACTAAATTATAACAAAATTTAGCATAAATCTTTACCTATTTTGGCTTACTTTTCTTTTCTCTTTTCCCTAGTCATGCCACCATAAGTGCGTTTTTAGAGCTATCTAGGTCTATTAGCCAAGGACAAAGATGAATGGTGTGATATTTTTAAGAAACATCTAGGGTTTACAACAATTTTAAAAATGACCATTTCGTTCTTTCATTTTAATTCTTCTATTTGAGCTCATTTTTTAGTCTTTTTAAAAATCGACAACTCTATACTAAATTTTAGACTCACCTCTTCATTAAAAATATTTACTTAGAGCATATAAGAACTTAAAATAGTCTAGTTAAAAATATTATCACCAAGAATCCTAATTTGCATATCATCAGAGATTTAACCAAACCAACTTCACCCAGTTAATTTGCTAGCCTTAGTTTGTAATATTATGATAAGAGATATTCATTTTTCAAATCAATTCTCATATTTTTTAAATCCCTAATTTTTCCCCTATTAGGCTTGAATTAGCTCTTTTAGCCCTAACTAGTTCTTTTCTCCCTGTTAACCTCTTTTTAATTATTTCTTTTCATTCTTTAGGGACTATATTAGTATACAAATATAGAATATTACACAATAGATCTATTGAAGTTCATTTTTATAATTTATACACTAATAATGCCTTGGAAACTATCTTTTTGTAGGATATGAGTGTCCTACCTCAATGAAAAGTTCATTGTCTTTTGGAAATTCAACTCCTTTACATATTCAACATACAAGTGACACTACTATAACTAACAATTGCTCTCAGATTACATTAACAGAGGTAGCAAGGTTTTAACCTCTGAACAAGATCTTATTAGATTTGTTAACTTGTCTCTTCAATCATAGATCACTCTTTTAGATATATTACAAACATTGAGCTCAATGTTAAAGGCCCAATTGATATCTCATACAATGGCAAGTGTTGTTTACATTATGCCAGTTCTACCATTTAATACTAAATGCAAATACTTATCCTTTATCTGTTATTACTGTTATTACTTACTTTTTTCTATAGTTGATAACCAATCTCAAATCTCCCATGTAGGATAAGATGCTTTCATATATGCTGTACATTATGGTATACAAATTCTATTTATTGCATCAAATTTAACTTATTTATATCATTTCCTTCATTATTATTAAATGCACCAATTTTTTTTCATTAACATCTTTTAGAGCGAAGCAATCTACACAAATAGACAATGCTTTGACACAATTTGACCATTTGACCAAATTTAATAGCACTCCTAGGAAATACCACTTTATAAGCCAAGAGATATGAACAATATTACTACCAATTTAAGGCCACAATTCGATCATGCCCATTTTAACACTATATAATCTTATTCATTACCAAGCTTCTTCCTTTCCTTCCTATAATGCATTATTTAACATAATAAACATTTTTTGCTTTACCATATGCCCTACATAGTAAATTTATTAATAGCATTTTCTTATTCTCTAAACATTTATCACTAGATTATCAGGTCGAGACTCCATATAAAGATGATATCCTTCTATCCTTTCCTCCCAAGTTGGTATAAATATTGTAATGGTTTCTTAAAATTTTCATGCTTCTTATGATTCCTTTTCCCGTTCATCTAGAGAGTTCCTTCTGTAATAAATGTTGTTTTATTCCTTCTATTAATACAATTATGTTTTTCTTTTCTTCTTTGGCACCTAAGACTAGTTCTTGTTGATGAACCTTCTTGTGCACAAGAAAACAATACCTCATTAATTGTCTAATATGGTATAAAATTTTCAACCTTCTATTATATAGTACTATTTCAAGACATGTTATCTCTAACTTGCTTTCAATGCTTTGCCTAACAATTGCTAATGTTTTTCTTAGATTATCCGCATAAGGTAAATCCTAAATATATATGTACTCACTGTGAAGCCAACATGTGGTGCAATGAAGGAAATAATAAGTCCATAAATTCATCTACCCTAACATTTTCCTTATGTTGCTCACAAGGCAAAATTTAGTTACCATTCCTTCATACTCTTCCTTACTACTTGAAACAACTTTTTTTAGTAAAAATTCACTAGAATCTAGGAATTTCTTGCAAAACATTAGAGCATACAATATAATGTTCTCTTTTACATCAATGGGAGGTAGAATTGACAAGTCTATTTATTCCACTATTAGACCATTTAAGTTTATATTAGGTGGCAAAAATCATCATCACATTAGTAGTGTTCTTTTAAATGAAGGATCACTATTGGTTTATTCTCCACTTTACATCTATGATATAGACTATGAAATCAATAACCAAATTTTTGTTATCAAGTCCATTGCCTTTCATAGGCATTGTATTTTTTTTCTCAATTTCTTTTTTACTTCTCTTATTCCATGTTAATTTTTAGTTATTAGCTTTTCTCTACTTCTAATTAAGAGTATCAAGGTATAGTTGCAAAAATTGTAGACAAAATTAAGGAAATGCTAGGTGAATTCAATCCATTTGTTCAAAGCTTTTGTATAATAGCTACAATATTGTCTTCTAATGATCCTAAATGTGTCAAATTACAATTCGTAACATCCAATTTTCTAAAAATGAGAGAAAGCATGAGAAACGTAATGTATGGTTTCTCCGTTAATGAACGAATTTCACCGGATACAAAAGGAAGTCCCCCGAGATGATGTAGTTAAGGTCCCAAAAAATTTGGAAAGCATTCTAGACTTCTAAAAATGAGAACCCCAAACTTAGACAAAAAGAAAAATAGAGTTAGAATGAAGAACAATTTCTTACGAAAAACTTACGAAACGTAATGACATTTTTGTAATTTTGAGCAAAATTTGGAATTCACACAGGAGGGCCTTTTAAATGAAATTTTTAAGTTTCTCAGGGTTCTCAAAGGCCCTAAAAATCATGAGAAGGCTCGGGATAGCTAAAGCCCCTCTAGTAAACATTTTCCATTGTCGGTGTGCCCGAACTTTGACGGATTCGTTCAAGGAGGTTTTAGCTTCGATTTGAGTGATTCTAAAGGTATTTTACTAAATTGGGAACCTAAATTTCATAATGGAAAATAAGGTTCTAAAAAAGAAGCTAAAACAAAGGAGAAATGAAAATGCTAAGAATAAAGGGCAAAATAGGAATTTTTGAAAAGTGTAACTTCCTCCCACCTATATATATGATGCACCCTTCTTCTCCCTTCATGTTGCACGACCAAGTTCTGTCCAAAACCAGAGGAAAACCCTAGGGAGAGTGGCGCACAAGAGGAAGGCAAAGAGGAGGAGAAATCAAAGGCTTAAGGTATGAAAATTTAGTAGTTTTTCATGCTCTTTCTCTTCCAAACCTCTTTTCCTTCATTCTCCTTTATTTTGTATGATTATAATGAAGTATATGGATCTATTTTAAAGGATAAATTGAGGAAAGTTTTCGGTTTTGAAGAGAGGAGCTCAAAGAACACAAGATTCAAGTGAGAAAAAGTAAGAAAACAAGGTAATTTCTCTTCCTATGGTTGTTACCTTTGGTTTCTTTCCTTCCCTATTTTGGATAGCATGAGAAACCCTAAGAGGATTTGATTTTTAGGTAGAACTAAAGGTGAATCAAAGGAAAAAGGGTGTGGAGATTAAGAATATGCAAAAGGAATTAACAAAAAACTATTAGATTTCAAGATACAATTTCTAGGGTTTTAATTGCACTTTATAAAATCTGATTTTGCATGATGATCCCTAAGCCTAAATAAGAGTTTAAATAAGCTCCCAAGATCCCTAAGAGGCTCCCCACATGCATCCTCTCTTGAGAAAATAAAGCAAACTCCAAGAAGTTCCATTTCCTCTATAGCCTTGCCTTAAAGGGGTTTGTGTAGTTAGGGAGAGTTTTTAAATTTTTATAAACTCATTCTTGAGTCATATATGATGAATGAAAGTAAGGGGAGGCTTTGGGAAAAATTTAAAACCCATAGAAAATGAATTGGTGCTTTAGGTTCCATATTATGACCTAAAGAAGCAATATGTAGTTAGAATCTTGGTTTTAATTGTGTGATGACTCCAAGAGGCTTAAAAGGAGTCAAGAATCATATTTGAAAGGAAAGAATGGAACCTAGAATTCATTTGAGGGGTGTTGCTTCATTAGGTGCAATTATGGAACCATAATGAAGTTATAGACCAAACTAGTATTTAAGCAAATTATATGGCCTTAAAATTGAGTCCATGAATCTAATTGGCTTCCATAAATTGTGTCTAGGCCAAGAGAAACCTTCTCCACACTTTTGTGTGTGTGTGGCCAAAGCAAAGAAGGGAGATCCAAAGGAAAAAGTGTGTAGTTGTGTACAAAATAGCTCTTTTCACTTTTTATCATGCATGGATGTGTGTTAGCTTATCTTAGAATGTGCGTATATGTATTTTCAAGTCATGAAAAGTATGACAGCATGATTTCACATGCCATAGTTTTATGATGACATATTATATTTTATATGATGTGTGCTTAGGTTTGCTTGAGTGTGGTGAGGCCAATAACCTTTAACCATGGTGAAAATGAGCCAAGAACCCTTAAGATTGGTTGAGACAAAGCAAAGAGTCTTCCAAAAGAAAGATGGGCTCCCAAGAGCATGGCTGAGTCCAAGAATGATATGATGCTAATAGGCATGCTCATTAAAGCACAACAAGTTCGAGAAGCCCTCATCCATCAAGAAACCCAAATCATTCAAAAGTGCATGATTCAAGTCTGAATGGCTCATAAAGGGATGACCCATGCTCAAGAAGCCCAAATTGTGCTAGTATATGTCTAAGAACTTCAAAGAACTCAAGATAATCTCTATGTTGGATGTCGGCCCAAGTTTAGAGCTTAAGATCTATATTTGATCAATTCAGAACATGCTAAACGTTACTCAATTTTGGTGAATGATTTCATCACCATTTCATGGAATTTTCAAATGATTAATGGGTTAATCTTGAATCTTAAACTCTTAGCTTTCACCTGGTTTTAGAATTGTCCTTATCGGAGTTTCCCAACATGATATAGAGCTAGTAAGAAGCAACACGTCGGGCATGTTGATCTTAGAGTTAAATTGGACTTTGGACATGAGATTTCCTTAAAGATGCAAAAGTGGAAGTCCAAGTGGAAGCCCAATGTCCTAAAAAGGTCTATGGAGCAATTAGAGTTAATATCCAACATGTTGAAGGCCCAATGTAGTTAGTTATACACATATAAGAGGAGTGCCAAGGTCCAATTGGAGTCCAATTATAAGAGATTAAGAATCATGTGTCAACCATGTGATTTTTAATGAAGTATGAACATTCCATGTGACTACTTAAAGAAGCTAACTAGTTTTGAGTAGGATTTTTTATGAATTTTGTATTTTATTTATTTTATTATTTTTAGGACTTGGTGAAAAAGCTTATCTTAGAGATTAAGTTAAAATTAGTATCCTAAATTTGTTTCTTGATTTTAGGCACCATTTAAAAAATTTCTAATTAGATTTTATTGTTCTACTTTTATTAGAATTTTAGACTTTTAGAAACTTTTCCTATAAAAGGCTTTCTATTGTACTCTATTTAGAGGTTATAAATGAATTTGAGCATTATTCAATTCTTTATGAGGCTTTTGCTTATTTGTGTTCTTTGAGAGTTCACATGACTTATCAAATGATTGGTCTTCCTTTGTGGCATCTTGAGGCTAGGTTTCTAAGAGACGGGTTCTCTTAGGGTCTTTTCTTTGACCAACATTCTTATTTTCTAGCCGGTCTCGGCAAAGTGTCATCTTGTTGAAGGTTCCTAGGACAAGGTTCCTAGAGGGTCTCGCATCAAAGAATTTTTTAAAGAATAGGTGAGGCAAGTCCAATATCTACAAGAAATTGGGTGAGGCCAATCCACTTGCTTAGCAAGCCTTTGTATGCTATGTATGACTTTCTCAAGTGATGAAAATACCTCTTGAATGTTTGCACATGTCACCATGACCATATATGCATTTATTAGACATGCTTTGCATATGTTATGTATGATTGAATGGGAGATGAGCTATTGGGATTCTTTGAATCTCATCCCTTCATCTCCAATGATCTAACATGCTAGGTGGATCAAGTGGACAAGATAATGGAAGCCAACTACCTTGAAGAAGAGAGCTTGATAACATAATGCATGGTTTTTAGTCTTTAAAGCCATATTCATGTCAAATAATGTAACCCATACTTGTATATGGTTTATGACCATTTAAACATATGTAATTATGATATTATGTGATGTATAAATGAAAGAATATGATATGTGAATGCTAGAATGTAAAGTGAGTATATAATGCCAAGTTTTGGTTCTTGAAAAGTTGATGTAAGTGTGTATAAGTGTAGATGAAATGGTCAAAATGAGATGTGTGAGGTTTGGGATCATTTGAGAAGTTTACACAAGTCCCAATTATGCTTTTAGACTTGCCCAAAAGGTGACAAAACCCAAGGAAAGCCATTTGGACATTTTGGTATCCCTTATGGAGCCAAAATTGATTAATTTAGAATCCTATATACTTTTTATCCAAATGAGCTCTTCTTAAGCTGATATTTGGCATAAAATTAGAACTTGTTGAGAGCTTTTTGGGAAACTAAAGAACAGAATTTTTGGAGGTCTATAGAATATTTGATGAATTTTCAAAGTTAACAAATTTTCTAGTTTTGGTTATGTCACTGTTCATACTGGTCCTAAAATGAAATCTGTGAAACAGGGCTCAAAGGATGTCCAATTACCATAAACTTTTATACAAAAAAACTAGACATTTACAGTGACTTGTGCCAATAAGAATCACCTCATTTAAATGTTTAAAGAGGGAGATATGAATTTTTAAAAATTCTATCTAGTATCAGGAACTCTAGCCGACCTCTATTATTATTTGATTAGATTTCAAGATTTAGGCGCACCTGATCTATTTTAGAGTTATTTTTTTCCTCTAGCTAACATCCACATCTTTCTAGATTGGTATCATTTGCATTGATTATGTTTTTGTGGAATTAATTGGACATTTTTAAATTTTGCTACAGAATTTTATGATAGCACCATTGGACAGCGTGACTTCTGGACCATTTCGTATATCAAACATCCTTTGTGTTGGATGTTATGATTTGGACATATTTTTAGTATGAATTAGACATCTGTAACTTTCCAGAATAGCTAATAATGCATGATTTTGATTTTTCTAGAATTAGTTATGATTTTCTAAAATTGTGACAGAAAAGTGGAAAAATCTAGCTGAAAATATATATGTATGTTTTGAGCTTCTCTTTGAGTTTCTTGAGGTGTAGACCACTTTTGATGTTTCAAAGGAGTTGTATTTATGTAATTAAATATGAGAATGTGCTGTATGAGCTCACATGGCTCATGTTACATCAAATAGAATTTTTATACACAACGCAAAGTAAGAAAATGTATTATTTTAATTCTCTTTTCTTGCTCCTTCATGGAAATTATGAATGTAAAGTATAAGCATGGCATAAGATAAGCTAGGAAATTATGGTGTTACATAATTGCTTCATAAAAGAGATAAAGATGGTGGAGTGTACAACTTACTAACTTCGTTTGAGGTCACAATGTTAATACTTGGGGACTTTGATTCAATCTATATTGAAAGGCACATTATCATTGAAACTCAAACTAGACTTCTTCAGCATATTAGTGATATACTACCATAGTTCATCCCATCCTAGATGCAACAAGAGAACAAAGTTAACCATACAAGAGTTTCTTACTTTGCATTTAATGACCAAGAATAGGAAGTGTTTATTTTATTACATGCTCACAGTCTCTTCTGCCAATTCATTGTTAATGGTTTTACAATAACAAAATCATAAAACTTAATTACACACTGACGATTATGTCAAGTAATCTTAAATAAACTAGGTTGTATAAGATTTATAGTATAGAGTGTAACCTACATCGTTTCCCTTGGAAATGGATTTCAATATTCAATTAAGCCTTTTAAGTGTTAGAGAATCTAAAAGCTACCTAATTGAAAGGGGTTTGAATCAAATCTAACTAGCTCGAATTTAAATTGAATTAAAATTCCTAATTACTCACTAAATTGCATGAATTAACAAGTAAGGAATTGACATGTGACTAACTTGGGATTTATCCCTTGATATCCACTATCCTCATCTTAATTCAATTATCATTGGTTTTGTTTAAGAGTTCCTATTTGTGTTTATGGCAAGTTATCATGAGTTACCATGCAAGATTGAAGACATTAATAATTTATTGTTGAATTAAGACCTCAACTCCCTCAACTCCACATGGAATAATTAATTCTTGTCATTAGAATCATTGAACACTTAAATTGAGTGATTAATTAATCAAATTAGCCTCTGGATTTCTACACTAGGATATTTAATTAACCAATTAAACTCTAAACAAATCTCAAATCAAACATTTAAGCATACAATTTCTAACATGTATTTCATCAAACACTTTAACTATATAAATACAGAATTGAAAGTCAATGAAAAATCCAACACTTAAATTGATCCATTAATCTTTAAAATTCTTTCCTAATTGATGTCTAACCAGTCACCAATTACAAACAATACTAATCTTAATTCATTACAAGCTTAACCAATCAAATATATGAGAAGTAGTGTAGAATGAGAGGAAAAATAGAATAGAAAATCTTAGCAAAAATCCCTTGCTAATCTTCTCAGATTCAAGCTTTAATCCAAGGTCTTCCTCCTAGCTAGCCATAAGAATAGAATTAGGGGTTCATGGAGTGAAAATTGACGGAGGAGAAATGGAGTAGAGTCATGGCCTAAATGGAGAGTGAATGGAGGAGTGCAAGAATGATTTTTGGAATCTTAAGCTTCCTTTTATATTCATTCCCATGTGAGCTCCTGATAAACACATATTTTATCTATTTTTATCCTCCTAAACTTAGACATTTTATGTCCAAATATGGCTTTAGGGCTTTAATTAGATAAGATTTTAATTTAGTAGCCATTTCTGCCCTCAAGGAAATTTATTTGCAAATTTTTAGTTTTTAATGCACAACTTTCACTTAAACATTTCCTTTATGAATTCTCCACTCTTAATATTTTGTTTTGTTTCATTCTACTTCATTTTATTTTATTTTTCTTGTGCAGATTTTAATGAAAAAAAGATTTAAAATGAAGATTAATTGTTGGCATTTGGAAGGCTCTTTGGAAGGCATAAGTTTTCAAACACAAAGCCATTAGTTTGATGGAAAGATGAAGCAAAACAAGAAGAGCACGAGGAAGTATTAGTCACTCGTGGACAGAAGGTAGCTCACATGCAGAACAGAGCATGAACAGAGGAAAGCAAACATGCATGAGCTGGAGGAAGAAGCTTCGGGTTCCAACGCTGCAAGCTGAAGAAAAGCAACCAAATGGGAGCTGGATTCATAAAAGAAAAGGGAGAACTCACTCGAGCAGAACACGAATGAAAGGAGGAGGTTTAGAAGCAACACACACAAGCAGATGAAACAAGAAAAACTGGGCACAAAGGAAGAAGAAAATCACGTGAAGCATGGCTAAATCAAAACATGAAGGGCTGAAATAAGAAGCCATGGCATCGTGGACTGGGTTTAAAAGAATGAAGCAACGAGCTGTCCAGAACCACATCAAGAAGAAGAAGCTACACATTCTCATGTGAAGTAATGAGCTAGAGCTTAAATGGACAGCAACGTGAAGGCAGAAATAACGTGGAGTACGAAGAGGAAGTGCAGCTGGCTGAAGCAGATCTAAAGCCACGAAGAAGCTACAGAAGTTACGTGGAAAAGCTTGCTGAAATGAAATATTATAATAATGTAAATTGAAGTGGGTCCCACATTTATGCACACAAAAGGAGCTTTAGACAATTGAATAAGAAGGGAAAGCACGTGAATCATACAAAATTCACGTGAAAGAGAAAAAGAAAAGAATGCTACGGGCAATTGGCACAAAGAGCTGAGCACGTGAAGTCATTAAAAAACACGTGAGAAGGGGATCACGCCATCAGCACTCATTCACTCCATATTCACGACGTGAGAGATTCATTCATTGGCACATTCACACAGCCCACTGGACGTCATTCCATTCATTCCTTCGCCCATTCACGCCCATTACATCGGCCTTCATCCACTCCATCCCAGCGTCCAGAATCACATACCACTCCACTTCCTCCATTTCCATCACCAAATGAAGCTCTAATCCATCTTGAGGCTAGCTAGGAGGAAGCTCTTGAGTTGAAGCTTGAATCCAAGATTTGGAATCAAAATTCTGGCTAAGAATTTCATTTTATTTTCCTCTCTTTCTATATCAATTTTTATTATTTTATATGCTTGGTTGAGTATGTAAGTGATTGAAATTAATGTAGTTCATGATTGATGGCTGGTTAGACATTGATTATGAGAGATATTGGCTGATAAATTGTATGAATTAGTTGCTGGATTTTCATTTTCCTACAATTTTCTAAGTGTGCAATCAAGGTGTTTGATGAAATGCTTGTGAGAATTGATATACTTAATTGTTGATTTAAGGATTCTTAGGAGTTTGGTTGGTTAATTAAACATCCTAGGGTGTTAATTCAGTAGCTAATCAATCAATTAATCATTCAATTTAAATGTTCATCGATCCTTAAGGCAAGAATTAATGATTTGGTGTAGGATTGAGGTCTCAATTCAACATTAAATTATTAATCTCTTGAATCTTGAATGGTAATTCAAGATTATTTGCTAATGAACATAATTAGGAACTCTTAGGCCAGAATTAATCACAATTGGAATAGGATAAGGATAGTGGATACCAAGGGACAATTCCAAAGCTAGTCACAAGACCATTCTCCACCCATAATTCTCCAATTAGATAGAATTTAGGAATTTTGATTCAATTTAGTTTTAGGTTAGTTTTATTTAACAAAAACTCCCCAAATCAAGTAGCCTTTAGGACCTTTAACAATTAGAAAACCCAATTGAACATTGAATTCTATTTCCAAGGGAGATGACCTAGGTTGTGCCACTTGCTATATTTTTAATTCAACTTAGTTTTATTTTGAGGGTTGCATGACGAGCCCGTCAGCTCCCTTCTAAAAATCATGTGCTTCTTCTTTGTCTCCTCATATATGTGTAGATTTCCTACATGAATGAGTGCATCCTTCATGTGTGAGCCATAAATGGAGTGATAGTCTGAAAGTGTGTAAAAAAGTGGCTACTGGACATGTTAAGTGAAAGATATCTTGTGTGAATGGATGAATGAAAAAAACTCGTGCCTTTGATTCATATCCATGTGAGAATCTTTCATATGAGCTAGTGTATTCATGCATTTTTTGTTCTTCCCCATGTCAAACTTAGTGAACCTAAGACTCTCCTAATGTATTTATGGATTGTATGTGAACTTGATTATATATAAGCTACGTGTGTGTATGTGGATGAGAGAATCTCATGCATATGAGACGTGGATGTGTGAATGTTGGTGTGATACGTGTAGATGCAGGGAGTAGCATAAGTGGAGCCTTCTGTAGCTGTTGTGCTCATGTGAGATGAGAGCTGGATTTGATGCATGAAAAGCCCATGCCTCCATATCCTACCTGAGTGTATGTATCCATAAAACCCTGTGGCTTTACTTCCTTCTTGTGACGACCCTAAATTCTAATATCGGTGATTATAGCTAAATACACAATTAATAAATAATGATCAAGGTTTGGAGTCGTTACAATTAATTACATTAAGAAAATATAGGAGAAATTTAAACCTTGATACTACTAGGATCATCAACTAACAACCATAACGGGAACATGCATAAAAGGGTTTGTACCATCATTTAAGGTCTAGGATTCATCCATTAATCAATTTCAACCCACAAAAACATCCCACCAATGTACTCATGCTATTCCCTAACATTAGCCTTATTGAAATTAGGGTTTCTAGGTCAAATACAAGAGTTTGGGAACCTGCGCCGCGACGTGGAACCTTCCCGCCGCGGCTAAGTTAGATTCTGGAGCTCGAAAACTAAGTTTTTAATCTTGCGCTGCGGCCCAGACCTTTTGCGCCGCGGCCCAGACCTTTTGTGGCCCGGCCAAGTTGCTCTCGAAAAATTTCCTGACTTTCGCCGCGGCGAGTTGGATCTGCGCCGCGGCCAACCTATGTGGCATCGCGACGAGTTTCGCTACTGTAACCTCCTTAATTAATTTCCTCGACTCGCGCTGCGGTAGGACTTCTTGCGCCACGGCGAGGTTACATTCTGTCACCCTCCTGGGTGAATTTTTTTCGCTCTGTGCCGCAGCGAGAGTTATCAAGCCGCGACGTCCCTCGCCACTGTCACTCCCTAGGCCGCGGCGAAGCCTTCCTGGCCGCGGCGTAACCCCCTTCTGTAGCTGTTTTCCCTATATTTTGCCCCCTACACTCCATTTCTCTTCTAAGGGACACTCTAAGGTCACTTCCTCTCATTTTATATGGCTCTAATGGCATTTATCTACGTTATTTACTTAGTTATGCTTCCATTACCAACTCAAACTTTTGTGCTCATTTCTTTTCTCCAATTACCCTCTATCAGCAAGTTTGTAAAGTTACCATATCAGAATATACATGAACTACCAGCAGCTATCTTTTAATACTCAATCAATAGGGGTTTCATACATCAGGGGTTCATATCAATATCTCAAGGGTTACATTTCTATTGATAAATCATATTGTAGGTCAACATAGTTTACAGCAGATATCATGAATCCATACAGCAATTACCGAATTAAGATGAGGTCTAACCCCTCAATACATACATCCTCAATGAATCAAATGTGTAAGCCTACACTTGGCAATACAGATACATGATGATGCTATACAAGACTTAACAAAAATTAGCATCTACCCTATTACACTCAGACCAAGTGCAGCCTCTCCACACTAGGCCTCAGCTCATAGATGTTCATCCACTTGCTTGCCCTTATCCTTACCCGAGGAACCTTCACCTGAAATTGTAATCCTATAAAATGGGGTGAGATACACATCTCAGTAACCAAGGCAATTCCATCATATAATCCAGTTTAATCAACATATAAGCATGAATCAAAATCCATATCAGAATCATATCAGTCATTTCAGCAAATGAAACAATTAGGCTATCATGATTACTATCACATACTAGCAATCATATATTTAACATGTTAAAGGCCATTAACACCGGGAGAGGCCCGTCCATAGTACCCACTCCCCGTTGAGCACAATCAGGGCTCAGTGCATCTGGGGTTTGATCATAACCCGGTGCCCAATCGAAGCACATGCACGGGTGGTAGCCGCACCACAGCTCCACCATAGACTCACAAGGTCCAATCATAATACAACAGATTGCCAACCAATTCATTCAACATTTCAAATCATTCATATATAGCAAATATGAAATTAAATTAGATACATGCATGGAATTAATGTAAACCCCGGTTACCTCACTTGTAGACAAATTTGCAATAGCCACCAATGGTACAAAATTTCTATAACCATAGCATCAGAAAATTACCACTCTAATTCATCATTAATAGTAGCAATAAGTACCCAAGGAATTTAAATGCTAATATCTACCTAAATAGCACTTACCCAGTCACTACAAGTCTCAAATTCGGATTCAAGTATCTCCCACCAGAAATCTCAATGTTTCACCTAAAATCCTAAGCAAATTCGTACAAAATTAATACCTATATTATAAATCAGCTTTGGGGGTTTCAAATTAGCAAGGATAACATTAAAATAGAGGGTTTAAACTCACCTAATGTCAGCCCTAGCCTCAACCTACGAATTTCATCAAGAAAACCCCAAATAACCACATTTCAGATTTTGGGTAGGGTGAAAATCCTCCAAATAAAAAACTAATTGGACCAAATTAAAGAGAAAGATGAGGGGATTAAGTTGTATAACTATTACCTTGGCTGAATCTTGCTCTAAGTGTGAGAAAATATGAGATTCTTGCCCTCAACCCTAGCCTCCTTCTCAACCTCCGAATTTGCTTCTTTGAGTTTCAGCAAATGAGAAAGTGGCTGAAGCATTAGGGTTTTAGGTGGGTTTAAGTTGGGTCAAAGATGGGTTATGGGTTACTCCAAGGTCCAAGTTCAAATAGGTTTCAGACTTTAGCTTATTGGGCCAGTTTTGAAGTGTTAGGCTGCAGAATTTCTTTGGGCCAGCTCTTATGCATTGGGTTGCTGAAGTTTAATTGGGTTTGGGCCAAGTTTGAAGGGTTCAAGGGTTTGGGTCTACACCTAATTCATTGGGCCTCCATTAGCCTCTTATTATGGTTCATTAATTTGGGCCTAGATGCAATTTTATCTCTCTAAAAATTCCCATTTACTTAACTTGCCCAATCATCCTATATTAATTATTCTTAATTAATCTTAATCTATGATTAACACCTTAATTAATTTCGGGGTGTTACACTTCTCCCTAGCCCATGTATTACGTGTGATTAAATGGAGAGTGCTATGTGTATATAAGTGAGAATGCCATGAAGTGTACTGTGAGCCTAGACCCATGCCTTCCATCTCTGTGTGTACTTCCACATCAACCTGTGTCTCATGGATGATAATATTATTCATGCATCTTTCACGTGCTTCCCATGCTTTTCTGTGAGTCCACCTGAATGAATTGTTGAAGTGTGTGGCATTCTCCTGATTCATTTGTGTATGTGTGACCTGAAGAAAGCCAAGTTGGATTTGCACAAGTGGAAAGAAATAAAAATAAACAAATGAATTTATATATTAGCATGAAGAAACTGCACATACAATCCCATTTCCCATTCTCTTATTTTCTAAAATTTTATTAAAATTTTTAAACAAATATTCAATACTTTAAATTATAGACATCTAATTTTTGTTTTAAGATCTTATCCCTTAATTCAATAATTTCATTCTCCACCATTATTTTTTTTTAATTTTCATTTCCTAAAAATGAATTAAGAAAAATCTTCACAAAGAATAAAATAAAATATTAAGTAGGAAAAATTCACAAAATTCATTTAAAAGAATTTATGCATTAAAAATTCAAAATTTTGCAAATTAATTCCTAAAGTGCAGAAATTGCCAATAAAATCAAATATCCTCCAATTAAATCCTTTAAGCCTTAATTTATTATTAAAATGCCCAAATTAAGGAGAATAAAATATATAAAAATGGTGTTTATCAAGCACAGACTCATCAATAACAATTAAGAGTTTGAACTTTGCAAGAGACTATCAAATGCTTTATTTAAAGGAGATGCACAAGTAAGTTTCACTACTAAGCACATCATCTTACCTTCAAGTTTCACAAATGGAATAAGGTATATGGTTCAAAACTATCAAGATGTAATGGCTATTTGTAAATGGGCAAGCTACCCTGATTTATTCTTAACTTTCACATGCAATCCATGTTGGCCTAAAATTAAGTGCTTTATTGAGGGAAATGGACTTAGACTTGAAGATTGTCTAGACATTTTATGCAAGATGTAACATCCAGTCCTTCCGTAAACGTGAGAAACACAATGTTTGGTTTCTCCGTAAACGACAGAAATGGGTCAGATACAAAAGGAAGTCCCTGAAATAAAAGGAATTGGGGCCAACTAAAATTATGATAAAATTTTAAATATTAGAAAATGAGGATTTGAGCCTTGAGTTACCCAGAAATCAGTGTCAGAGTGATTCGAAAAGTTTGCCAAAAGGCCAGTGGCATTTTTGTAAATATGGGCACTTTTTGAAAAACACATAGGAGGGCTTTTTAAATGAAATTTTTGAGTTCTCTAGGGTTCTTAGAGGCCCTAAAAACCATGGGAAGCCCTGGGACAGTTAAATCCCCTCTGGTGGACGTTTTCCAACGTTGGTGTGCCCAAACTTTGACAGATTTGTTCGGAAAGGTTTTAGCTCAAATTTAAATGATTCCAAAGTCATTTTTATTGATTGGGAACCTAAATTTTATAATGGAAAAGAGGGTTCTCAAAAAGGAGCTAAAATGAAGGAGAAACGAAAATGCAAAGTATGAAGGGTAACATGGGAATTTTTGAAAAGTGTAACTTATTCCCACCTATATATATGATGCACCCTTCTCCTCCTTTCATTATGCATGACCAAATTCTGCCTAAAACCAAAAGAAAACCCTAGGGGATGAGGCTCACAAGAAGGGAAAGAAAAGGAGGAGAAATTAAAGGCTTAAGGTATGGAAGATTGTAAAGTCCCACATCGGCTAGAAGGGGCCTGTGGCTAGCCCATATAAGTGGGGGAGAATCCCTCCCTACCAAGGCGTGCTTTTCCTACAAGAAAGGACAAACCCCAACGAACTGGAAAGGCAAGGTCAAAGACCCACGAATCGGGAAATCAAGATGCAAAACCTAGGGTTTTAAGTGTATCTTCCATGATGCTTCCTAGGTCTAAGTTAGAGTATAAATGAGTTTTTGAGACACCAAAGATACTCCCCACAAGCTTCTCCCTTCAAGAAAACCAAGAAAACTCCATATGGCCCAAATGGTGTCTATGTCTCGGCCAAGAAGGGATTGTGTAGGTGGGGGGAGTTTTAAATTTTTCTAAGGCTATTCTTGAGTCATATTTGATGAATGAAAGTGAGGGGAGGTCTTGGAAAAAATTTAGAACTCATAGAAAGTGATTTGGTGTCTTAGGTTCCATATTATGACCTAAAGAAGCAACATTATGCTAGGCCATTTGTTTTAATGATGTGTTGACTCCAAGAGGCTTAAAAGGAGTCAAGAATCATATTTGAAAGGAAAGAATGAGGCCTAGAAGTCATTTGAGGGGTGTTGCTTCATTAGGTGCCAATATGGACCATAATGGAACCTATAGAGTAACCTAGTGTTTCATTAAGTTGTATAGCTTTAGAGTATGGTTCATGAACTTAATTGGCTCCCATAATTTGTATCTAGGCCAAGAGAAACTATCTCCACCAAATTGTGGGTGTGTGGCCAAAAGAGGAGGCTTGAAAGTTAAGGAAAAAGTGTGCATTTGTACACAAGGTAGCTCTCTCCATCTTCTCTCATGCATAGATGTGTGTTTAGCTTGTTTTAGAATGGGTGTATGTGTATTTTCAAGCTTTGAAAAGTATGCTAGCATGCCTTTATATGCCATGATTCTTGATGCCATGTTATGTTTCCAAGTGAGCACATGATGTTTGTATGAGTTTGCTTAAGTGTGGAGAGGCCAAGAACTCTTCCCTTTGGTGAGGATAAGCCAAGAACCCTTGAGCTTGGTTGAGATAAAGTAAAAAGTCTCTCAAAAGCAAAGTGGGCTCCCAAGAGTGTGGTTGAGTCCAAAGCTCTCAAGAATGGGTGAGGCAAGTCCAAAATCTATTAGGAGAAGTGTGAGGCCAAGCCAAACACTTGGTGAGCTCTTGAATGTTTTGTATGATTGATTCACATGCCAAGATTGTTTTAAAATACGCATGTCTTCCACTTTCACCATGCATGCATTTGAAAAGCTTGCTTTGCACATATTATGTATGATTGAATGGGAGACGAGCTATTGGATTCTTTGAATCTCATCCCCTCCTCTCCAATGATCTAACATGATAGGTGAACTAAGTGGATATGCTAATGGGAGCCAACAACACTAAAGGAAGGAGATTGACAAACTTATGCCTTGATGTTGGCCATTTTGGAACCATGTTTATGTATCTTAATGCCTATGATGTTATATATGTACAACGAACCTTGAGACATGCATAAATATACTATTATGTAATGTTTATCACTATGAATATGATGTATGAGATTTAGAATACAATTTGAGTATGAAATGCCAAAGTGTGCAATGTAGAAATTTGATAGAAATATGCATAAGTGTGGGTTGAATGGCCAAAATGAAAAGCATGAGGTTTGGGACTATTTGGGTAGCTCACACAAGTCTTAAATATGCTTTTAGACTTGCCTAAAAGGTGCCAATACCAAGGAAAGACCATTTGGCAAATTTGGCACCTCTTATGGAGCCAAATTTGACCATAATGGAACCCTATGTCACTTTTTGGCCAAATGAGCTATTCTTGATCTGAAATTTGGCATGCAATTAGGTCTCATTGAGAGCTTTCTGAGAAGATAAAGATTATAATTTTTAGAGGTCTAAAGAATATTTGATAATTTTTCGAAATTGGAAAATTTTATGGATTTGGGCTGCTGCACTATTCATTTGGTCTGAAATTGTTTTCTATCACACAAGACTCAAATGATGTCCAATTGCCACAAACATTTATACAGAGAAATTAGGAAATCACAGTGACTTGTTCCAACTAGAAGCAAGTCATTTGGAGGTCTAGAGAGAGAGATACGAATTTTTGAAATTTCTGTCCAGCATCAGTGATTTTGGCTGACCAGAAGTACTGTTCTATTGAGTTTTGGAATCTGGGCTTAATGACCTGATCTAAAGATATTTGTTTTCTCTAGTTAACATACACAAAATTCCAGATTGATATCATTTGCATGGATTGGATTTTTGTGAAATTAATTGGACATTTTCAAAGTTTTCTGCAGAATTCTGTGACAGTTCCAGATTTCAGTCGGACCTCTATAGCTTTTTGGATGTCAAACATCCTATGTGATGAATTTTGTGACTTGGAAGTATTTTTAGTGTAAATTAGAAATTATAAGATTTCCATAATGATAAAGATTGTATGATTTTGAATTTTCTAGATTTAGTTATGATTTTTCAAAATTGAGTCAGAAAATGGAGCAAATCTGGCCGAAAATATGCTTATTTATTTTAAGCTCCATTTCGGTTTCCATTGGATGTAAGCATGTTTTTGTGATGAAAATGAGTTATAATAATGAAATTGAATATGAGGGAGTATAGTATGAGCTCACACAGCCCACGTGACACCGAATTGAATTTTTTAGATATAGCGCAATGTGAAAAAAGTCTATTATTTTCATCCCCTTTCTCATATGCTCCTGTGGGATTGATGATACAAAGCTTATAAATGGCATGAAATGGAGCTAGAAGTTATGGTGTTACACAAGATCTTTAAACTAAAGCTCCAACAACTAATGAAAATGCATAAAGAAAATTTTTTTAATCAAAGTAGGTCAATGTACCATAATTTCAAATGAACTTAATTCTACTAAAGATTTCTACGTGCCATGTATCGAGTGTCTCACATACCACTTGTACAAGCTAGGGTTTTCACAATAATGGGTAACCCACCAAGTATCCTATACTACTTAGTGTAAAACTTAGGTTTTCAATACCATTAAGGTGAAAACTATTCTCCTTAGACATTGTAATCAATGAAATCATCATCTGATAGGAGTAAATATAACTAGGTTGTCCCCTAGAATGGATCCACAACTACAACCTAAAATTGGAAACTTAAAAGTCACATGAAAGCCTTCTAACCCTCTTGTGACCCCCTATCATAACTTACATGAGGAACTCTATCCCCTCGGTTGATTCTAGATGATCATGCATTTCCTTTCATATAAATAGAAAATTTGTCTTTGTTGATAAAATTCATCTCTTAAAATCCCATTCCCTTGAAAACTCTATCTTCTGGAGACTTATTGTAAAATTAAAAATTCATAGAATCCCATGTCCAAAAACCATTTCTTAAAAGGAATCATTTCCTTGAGAACTCTGCCTCTATTTTTGCCTTGCTTCAACTGTTTTATCAAATAGGTACACATGTATATATATTATAGGTAGTTATGAATGCCATACAATGATAGCAATATTACATATAATTCTCATTTTTCAAGTTATCTAGTTTATGTTTCATGGTTAATATTGTGACGAACCCAACTTCGAATCCCGATAATTATGGTTAAATACATGATTAATAATTAATGATCAGGGTTTGGAGTCATTACAATTAATTACATTAAGAAAATATGAAAAAATTTGAACCTTGATATTATTAGGGTCATCAACTAAATAACCATAAGTGGGAGAATGCATAACAGGGATTGCACTATCATTAGGGATTTATGATTCATCCATCCATCAGTTTCAACACACAAAAACCTCCTACAAGTGTTCCTATATCATTTCCTAGCATTACCATTGAAGAAATTGGGATTTCTAGGTTAAAGGTTGGAGTTTTGGGACTTGTACCGTAACTTGAACCCTTCTCGCTGCGGCTAAGTTAGGTATTGGAGCTCAAAAACTAAGTTTTTCACCTTGCGCTGCGTCTAAGTTGCTATCGGGAATCATTAGGTAATTATCTCAAATTTTGCCGCGGTAATAGCCGCGACGAGTTGAACCTTCGCCGCGGCCAACCTATGTGGCGCCACTGCGGAAGTGCCTCCTGGAACTACTGATTGAAGTCCCACGATTCTCACCTTGGCATAATGCACTTGCGCCACTATGAGTTTTGCTACTGTACACTCCTTGTCTAGTTTCCTCAACTTGCATCGCGGTGAGGTTTCATTCTGTCATCCTTTTGGGCGATTTTTTTCGCAATGCACCGCAGCGATATTTCTCAAGCCACGGCATCCCTCGCCACTGTCACTCTTCAGGCCGCGACGAGGCCTTCTTAGCCTTGGCGTGACTCCTTCCTATAGCAATATCTCCTACATTTCATCCCATGCACTCCAATTCTCTTCTTAGGAACACTCTAGGACTACTTCTTCCCATTTTATATGACTCTAATGGTATTTATCCACCCTATTCACCCAGCTATTCTACCATTACCAATCCGAAACTTAAATGTATATTTTTTTCCTCCAACTACCCTATATCAGCAAGCCCACAGAGTAATAGCAATAAGAATTCATGCACTATTGCCAATTAACATTCGATACACATTCCATTCGAGGTTTCATATATCGATGATTCATATCAATATCTAATACATTACATAATTATGTTTTCAACAGTATACCATACCATAAATTTAGTAAAATACATACATTAGGTGTTATGGGATTCATACATCCAATATCAAGTTATGATGAGGCTTAACTCCTCAATAAATACATCCTAAGTACTCAAAATATAAAAGCCTACACTTGGCAATATGATTACATGATGATGCTATACAAAAAAGAATACAAAATTTAGCATCTATACAAAATAAATCAGCCTAAGTGTAGCCTCCTCCCTACATGTTAGAGCTCATGGATTTTCATCCACTTGCTTCCTCTTATCCTTACCCAAAGAACCTTCACCTGAAATAGTAATCCTATGAAACGAGGTGAGATATGAATCTCAGTAACCAAGGAAATTCCTATTCATTATATCCAGTTTCATTAACATATATGCATGAATCAAAATCAACATCAGAATCATATCAGTCATATCAGTAAATGAAACAATTAGGCTATCATGATTACTATCCCATACTAGCAATCATATTTTCACATGTTAAAGGCCAATAACACCGAGAGAGGCCCATCCACGGCACCTACTCCCCATTGAGCACAACTAGGGCTCAGTGCATCTGGGGTTTGATCATAACTCGGTGTCCGATCGAAGCACATGCACGGGTGGCAGCCGCACCACAGCTCCACCAGGGACTCACAAGGTCTAATCATAATACAATAGATAGCCAACCAATTCATTCAGCATTTCAAATCATTCATATACAGAAAATATGAAATTAAAATAGATATATGCATAGAATTAATGTAAACCCCAGTTACCTCACTTGTAGATAAATTTGCAACAGCCACCTATGGTACAAAAATCCCCCTATAACCATAGCATCAGAGAATTACTACTTTAATTCATCATTTACAGTAGTAACAAGTACCCAAAGACTTTTAAAATGCTAATGACCACCTAGGGAACACTTGCCCAGCCACTACAAGTCCCCAAATTCGGATTGAAATGTCCTCCACCAGAAACTTCAATATTTCACCCAAAATCCTAAACAAATTCGTACAAAATTAATACCCATACTATAATCCAATCATTGGGGTCTCAAACCAACAGAAATACCTCAAAAAGAAGAGTTTATACTTACCTAATGTCAGCCCTAGCCTCAGCCTACGAAATTTCACCATGGAAACATCAAATGGCAAGTTTCAGATTTTGAGTGTGGGTGAAAGTGCTCTAATTGGAATATTAATCAGGTCAAATTAAAGAGAAAGATGAGAAGATTAAGTTATATAACTATTACCTTGCTTGAATCTTGCTCTAGAAGTGGGAAAATGTGGAAATATGCCAAGAACCCTAGCCTCTCCTTTAGACCTCCAAATTTGTGTGTGTCTCTTGTGGTTCTGCAGAATGGGGGGTGGCTAGGTTAGTTTTTAGGGTTTAAGTTGGGTCAAATATGGGTCATGGGCTGCTCCAAAGATCCAACTTCTAATGGGCCTCAGATTTTAGCTTTGTTAGACTAGCTCTCATGTATTGGGTTACTGAAATTCAATTAGGCCAGACCAAGTTTAAAAGACTCATTTGATTTGGGTCTGCTCAAGGGTTATTGGGCCAATTACATGGGCTTATGCAACTTGGGTCTACGGTCTCTGATTCATTAAATTAAATTGGACTATCACTAGATGCTACCTCTTGGGCCAAGCATCACAATAAAAGGTTAAGCCTGCACCTAAAATTATTAGGCCTCCATTAGTCCCTAATCTTGGCCTACTTAATTTAATTTAGGCCTAGATAGGGTTTAACTCAATTAAACCTCAAACTCATATTATGATTTATCTCTCTAAAATTTCTATTCACTAACTTGCCCAATTATCCTCTATTAATTATTCTTAATTATCCTAATTCATGATTAGCACCTTAATTAATTTTGGGGTATTACAAATATTTAATTATTCTTTTTAACTTGAATAAATAATACATTAATAGATAGTATGATTACAACCGTGGAGAAGTAAGTTGTATAAAGCATAATCTTATACAAGTGTAATCATTTGTTGAGTAATTCTTATGTGCATCTGGTGCACCACATGTAACATCATAATTTTCTAGCTTTTCTCATGCAAATTCTATGCCTCATACCATGCACTTCTTAAGGATCACAAGAAAGTGGCATATAAAATAATGAGTTTTCTTGCGTTGCGTTTTGCATAAATTTTTCTTTCGGAGTCCCATGGGCCATATGGACTCATATATCACATTCTCATATTTAATTACATAGATACATCTCAAATTCATCATCAAAAGTGGCCTAAAACTCATGTAAATGCAAGAGACTCACAAATTTCCATGATGTAGCCTCAGCCAGAAATTCCCACTTTCTATCACAAACTTTGGAAAATCATAACTAATTCTAGAAAAATCAAAATCATGCATTCCTTACCATTCTGGAAAGCTACAGATGTCTAATTTATGTTAAAAATATGAACAAGCTATGAAACATCACACAATGGACATTTGACATTCAAAAATGTGCAAAAGTCTAAATGGCTATTGGTACTAATACAAATTTTTGCTATAAATTTAAAAAATGTCCAATTAATTTCACAAAAATTTAATCCATACAAATGATACCAATCTGGAAAGCTACAGATGTTAGCTAGATCAAAAAAATAACTTTGGGCTAGTCCAAGCACATGTAGACCTCAGAAACCAATCAAATAGTACTTGAGGTTTGTCTAAATGCCTGATACTGGGTAGAAATTTTAAAAGTTCATATCTCCCTCTCTAGATATCCAAATAGGGTGTTTCTAGTTGGCACAAGTCACTAGGAATTTCTAGTTCTTTCTTATAAATTTTTGTGGTAATTAGATATCATTTGCCCTATGAGTGACAAAATTCATTTTTAGACCTGAGTAAACAGTACCCTGAACCAATTTCAAAAAAATTTTCAACTTTAAAAATTCATCAAATATTCCATAGACCTCCAAAAATTCTGCCCTTTAGCTTTTCAAAAAAGCTTCAATAAGTTCTAAGTGTATGCCAAATCTTAGACTTAGAAAGCTCATTTGGACAAAAAATGGTGTAAATTTCCAATATGGTCAATTTTGGTCCATATTAGATACCAAATGTGTCCAAATGGTCTTTGTTGATGTTTGGCACCTCTTGGGCAAGTTTAAAAGCATGAATATGACTTGTATAAACTGCCCAAATAGTCCTAAACCTTATGCATCTCAAGTTGTTCATTCTACTTCCATTATTACATACAATTCCAAGATGTTAGTTTGCTATTACATGTCTAAAATGCACATTTCCATACATATAACCTTAAATCTCATCTATACATTAGCATAATCATACATATTCATAACATTATGGGATATATATAGCCATAGATTATAATATTTGCCATTCATATGGCCTTAAAGAAGCAAAATCCATGCACTTGAATGTCACACACTCATCTCTCTAGTGATTGGCTCCCATTTCCTTGTTCTCTTGGTCTACCTAGCATGTTAGAACATTGGAGAGGAGGTAATGAGATTCAAAGAATCTCAATAGCTCATCTCCCTTTCAATAACACATAAAATATGTAATACAAGCCTTAAAAATGCATGCATGAACATATTAACATATGTGAGCATTAAAAAAATATTTTTGGCATTTGAACAAGTCATACATAGGCTTGCTAAGTAAGTGGATTAGCCTCACCCATTTACTTGTGGATTTTGGACTTGCCTCACCTATTTCTTTAAGAGGTTTTTGACTTAAAACCTTACTTTTGGGAGCCAACCTCACTTTTGGAAGACTCTTTACTTTGTCTTAACTAACTTTAAAGGTTCTTGGCTCATCCTCACTATGGCTAGAAGGTTCTTGACTTCTCCACACTTAAGCAAACAAAGGAAAGCAAATAAAACTTCATTTGAATGCATAAAACATCATCATGGTACCATGAAATAAAAGCTTATGCTAAAATACTTTTCATAGCTCAAAACATATATACACACATTTAAAAATAATGTAAGCACACATCCATGCATGAGAGAAGGTGGAGAGAGCTATCTTGCTTGCATTTACACACTTTTGCCTTGAGTCTTGAGTCCTCTCCCTCGACCTCACACACCCAAGAAGTTGGAGATTACTTCTTTTGGCCTAGACACAATTTATGAAAGCCAATTAGGTTCATGGAGTTAATTCTAAGGCCATACATATTTCTTAAACACTAACTTGATCTATAAACCCCTTTATGGTTCCAAAAATGCACCTAATAAAGTAACACCCATCAAATAATTTCTAGGCTCCATTCTTTCTTTTCATATATGATTCTTAACTCCTTTTAAGTCTCTCGGAGTCATCACACAATTGAAACAAAGAGCCTAACTACATGTCGCTTCTTTAAGTCATATTAGGGAACATAAGATACCAATTCATTCTCTAGGCCTCTTAAATTTTTCCCAAGGTTTTCCCTTATTTACATTCATCATATATGACTCAAAAATGGGTTTAGAAAAATTTAAAACTCTCCCTAGGTGTCTCAACCCCCTTTGGCCAAGACTATGCACCATTTAGCCTCCATGGAAGTTTGCTTTGTTTTCTACATGAAATATGCATATGGGGAGACTCTTAGAGATCTTGGGAACTCATTTAAATGTTCATTTAGGCCTAGGAATAATCATATCAAATCATATTTTCAAGGGAACCCATGAAACCCTAGGTTTGCTACCTTGAAAATCAATGGCCTTTTCTTGAATTTATTTGCATATTCTTACTCTCCTCCTTTAAATTCATAGAATTCACCCTTGGTTCTACCCAAAATTCAAGCCCTCTTACATCTACATACATGGGGCAAAATAGGGAGAAGAAGGAGAAGGAAGTAGCTACCATGTGATGGAAGATTTACCTTGTTTTTTTCTTGTTTTCTTACTTGATTCTCACTTTCCTTGGCCTCATCTCTTCAAATCCGAATTTTTCCCCTTGGTTTGACTTCAAATCAGCACTAAAAACCTCAATAAAACCATGGAAAGAAAGAGGAGGAGGAGAAGAAGTTTGGTGAAGGAAAGTGCTTGAAAAACTAAGATTTTCATACCTTTCTTGCCTTGCTTTTCCCTTTCTTCTTACCTCCTCTTGTGTGCCACATCCTTAGGGTCTTTCTCTGGTTTAAGGTAGAAACAAGTGTGGCTAAATGAAGTGAGGAGATGGGACGCCTCATATATATAGGGAGGTTAAAGGAAGACTTTTCGAAAATTTAAATTTTGCCATTTGTTCTTGGCATTTTTGTTTCTAATTTGTTTTAGCTCCTTTTTGTGAACCATCTTTTTCATTATGAAATTTAGGTTCCCAATTTAGTAAAATGCCTTTGGAATCACTCAAATCAGACTTAAAACTTACTCGAACGAATCTGTTAAAGTTTGGGTGCACCAACATTGGAAGATGTCCACCAGAGGGGCTTTAGCTGTCTTGGGCTTCTTATCATTTTCAAGGCCTCTGAGAACTTTGGAGAACTCAAAAATTTCATTTAAAAAGCTCTCCTATGAGAATTCCAAAATTTGCTCAAAATGACGAAAATATCCTTACATTTCGTTAACCTTTATTTACATTTTGTTTCTTTATTTTAGCTCCGTTTTTCTTTCTATCTGAGCTTGGGATTCTCATTTTTAGGAGTCTAGAATGCTTCCTAAATTTTTTAGGACCTTAACTAAGTCATTTCGAGGAACTTCTTTTTGTATTCAATGAATTTCATATGTTGACAGAGAAATTGTATGTTTTGTTTATCATATTTTCTCTCGTTTTCAGAGAACCAGATATTACACCACATCATTTATACACTCAACAGTTAAGATTTACTCTGTATATAGACCCTACTTGTACCATACATGGACCCTACCAATACAAACTAAATTTTGACTATTGATTACACTTGGTATACCATGCACTAGGTGCATCTAAGAAAATTTCTCATCTGTCACAAACAAGACACTTCACTAATATCAATCATACAATTATATATACACAACCTGATTTAGTTACATAAAGATATGGTGGCACATAAGTAGTGTATAACTTAAATTTATATTTCAAGTCATATTCATTAGGAAGAAATAAGCTTTCTCAACAAGTATTAAATCCTTACAAACATATGTATGTCATGAATCATGCACACAAACATAGACACACACATCATAAAGTAGGCATATGTGTAGACATACACATAAAATATATATATATATATATATATATATATATAAAGATCAAGTATGTGTGTGTGTGTATATATATATATATCTTGTATTTAAGCACACACAATATGAATTAAACATGTATACAAGCATACATATGTTTTCTTTCATATCTTATATAAGATACAAATATTACCAGTTGTTTATATAAATTTTGATGAAACCTTCTTGTTCTTATTACTGTGTCTTTTAGTATTTTTAGTATCTTAATTAGGTTCATATCAAAGTATTCTAAATGCTAAGATCATCTATGCATGAGAATAGTCTAAAGTTTAGTCATTCATGCATAGGAATAAAGGTATCTTAGTATTATGGTCATCCATATATAGGAATAGTCCAAAAATAAAGTCTTCTATGCATAGGTCTTCAAATATTTTTCCTTGCATAGAGGGTTAAGTGATATATTATGTAACACCATAATTTCTAGCTTATTTCATGATACTCATATGCTTCATATTATTAAATTCCATGAAGGTGTATGAAAGAGGGAATAAAAATACTGAATTTCTGTGCGTTGCGTCATATTTAAAATTTTCATTCGGTATTACGTGGACTGTGTGAGCTCATATCATACATTCTCATATTTGATTACATGAATACAACTCATTTGTATCATAAAATATGGCCTACATCTCAAGAATCACAAAGGAGAGCTTAAAATATACCTTTTAAATTTCGGCCAGAATTGGTCTCTTTCCTGACCAAATTTTGGAAATTTATAACTAATTCTAAAAAAATTAAAATCATACATTCTTCATCATTCTAGAAATCTACGGATGTCTCCTTCATACTAAAAATATGTTTAGACCATAAAATCTAACATAGAGGACGTTTGACATTCAAAAAGGTCTAGAGGTCAAGCTGTCCCTTGGTGCTGTCACAGCTTTCTGTAGAAAACTTTGAAAATAACTAATTAATTTTAAAAAAATCCAATCCATTTAAATGATATTAATCTGGAAATCTGTGGATGTTAGCTAGAGGAAAAAAATATTTCCAGACCAGTTTTGGCAGCCCATATCTCAAAATTCAATAGAACAGTAACTCGGTTCGGGTAAAACTCCTGATACAGGACAGAATGTTCAAAAATTTATATCTCCCTCTCTAGACCTCCAAATGAGGTGTTTCTAGTTGGTATGAGTCACTGTGAATGTCTAGTTTCTCTATATAAAATTTAGTGGCAATTGGACATCATTTGGGCCTTGTGTGACAGATTTGATTTTCAGACCAAATGAATAGTGCAACATACCAAAATTAGAAAAATTGCCAACTTTGAAAATTTATTAAATATTCTGTAGACCTTAAAAAATTATGATCTTTAACTTCCCAAAACGCTCTCAACAAGATCTAATTTCATGCCAAATCTCAGAGTAAGAAGAGCTCATTTGGCTAAAAAGTAACATAGGATTCCATTATGGTCATTTTTAGCTCCATATAGGATACCAAAGTGACCAAATGGTTTCCCCTTGGTCTTGGCACCTTTTGGGCAAGTCTAAAATGCATATCTTGGCATTACATATCCAAATTCCATTCTAAGGTCTCAAACCTCATGCATCTTATTTTGGCCTTTTCATCCACACATATACATATTATATCAAGCTTTCCAAAATGTATATATTGGCATTACATATCCAAATTTCATTCTAAGGTTCATACATCATATCCATACATTTATAAATCACATGTTATCAGAATTACTCATGTCTAAGGGGTCATAGACCATATACATTAAAGGGTTACATCATTTGACACAAATATGGCCTTAAAATAGTAAAACTCAAGCACTTGGTTGGCAAACTCTTTCCTTCAAGATGGTTGGCTTCCATTACCTTGTCCACTTGGTCCACCTAGTATGTGAGATCATTGGAGAGGAGGGAATGAGGTTCAAAGAATTCCAATAACTCATCTCCCATTCAACCATACATAGTGGATGCAAACAAGTTTCATAGATGCATGTATGGTCATGTTGACATGTGCAAACATTCAAGAAGCACTTTCATCATTTGAGAATGTCAGACATAGCATACAAAGGCTTGCCAAGCAAGTGGATTGGCCTCACCTAATTTCTTATGGATATTGGACTTGCCTCACCCATTCTTTAATGCATTCTTAGACTCAACTATGCTCTTAGGAGCCTACTTTGCTTTTGGGAGACTCTTTGCTTTGTTTCAACCAATCTTAAAGATTCTTAACTCATCCTTACTATGGCTAAGGGTTCTTGGTCTCGCCACACTCAAGCAAACCCAAACAAATATCATACATTCATTTGAAAACATAATATGTCATTATGAAATCATGGCATATAAAATCATGCTAGCATACTTTTCATGGCTTGAAAATACATATACACACATTCTAAGACAAGCTAAACACATCCATGCATGAGAGAAGGTGGAGAGAGCTACCTTGCACACAATCACACACTTTTTCTCTTGGAATTCCCTCCTTTGCTTCGGCCACACACTCATAAACTTGTGGAGATGGTTTTGCTTGGCCTAGATACAATTTATGGAAGCCAATTAGGTTCATGAAACAAATTCTAAGGCCACACAACTTGTTTAGACACTAGGTTGTTCTATAAACCCCATTATGGTCCATAAATGCACCTAATGAAGCAACACCCCTCACATAATTTCTAGGCTCCATTCTTTCCTTTCAAATATGATTCTTGACTCCTTTTAAGCCTCTTAGAGTTATCACACAATTAAAATAAAGAGCCTAATAAAACGTTGCTTCTTTAGGTCATAATATGAAACCTAAAGCACCAAATCACTTCCTATGAGTTTTAAATTTTTTCCAAGGCCTCCCTTCATTTTCATTCATCATATATGACTCAAGAATGGCCTTAGAAAAATTTAAAACTCTCCCTAGCTATAAGAACCCCCTTTGGCTGAGACATAGGGCTTTGTTGGCCTTCATGGAGATTTCTTTATTTTCTTGAAGGAGGAAGCATGTGGGGAGCATCTTAGGGATCTTAAGAGCTCATTTAAACTCTTAATTAGGCCTAGGAATTATCATATGAAATCATATTTTGGAAGGTGCACACAAAGCCCTAGAATTTACATTTTGAAATCTAATGATTTTTTTATAATTCCCTTTGCATATTCTTAATCCCCACACCCTTTTTCCTTAGATTCATGCTTGGTTCTACCTAAAAATCATGTCCTCCTAGGGTTTTCTTAAGTGGGGAAAAATGGTGGAGAAGGGAACCAAAGATGACAATCATAGGAAGAGAAATTACCTTGTTTTCTTGTTTTTTCTCACTTGAATCTTGTATTCTTTGAACTCCTCTCTTCAAATCCGAATTTTTCCTTGAATTTCTCCCTTGGATCATATTTATAAACTCCATTTTAATCAAAGGAAACAAAGGAGAAGGGAGGAGAGGAGGTGTGGATGAAGAAAAGCATGAAAAACTACCATGGAAACATACCTTAAGCTTGGGTTTTCTCTCCCTTTTCTTCTTCCCTTGGTGTGCCACTCTCCTAGGGTTCTTCTTCTGATTTGGGGCAGAATAATCTAAAGCTAAATGAGGGAGAGTGTGAGGTGGCACCTATTTATAAGGGAGGAAGAAGCACTTTTTCAAAAATTTCCATTTTACCCTTATTTTTGACATTTTCATTTCTCCTTCGTTTTATCTTCTTTTTGAGAACCATCTCTTCCATTATGAAATTTAGGTTCCCAATTTAGTAAAATGCCTTTGGAATCACTCAAATCGGAGCTAAAACGTTTCCAAATGAATCAGTTAAAATTTGGGTCAACCGACATTGGAAAACGTCCACCGGAGGGGTTTTAACTGTCTCGGGGCTTTCCATAGTTTTTAGGGCCTCTGAGAACCCTAGAGAACTCAAAAATTTCATTTAAAAATCCCTCTTGTGTGAATTCCAAAATTTGCTCAAAATTATGAAAATGTCATTACGTTTTGTAGGCTTTTCGTCAGAAATTGTTTCTTCATTCTAACTCTGTTTTTCTTTCGTTTGAGCCTGGAAATCTTATTTTTATGAGTCTAGAATGCTTTCCAAATTTTTTGGGACCTTAACTATCTCATTTCGGGGGACTTCCTTTTGTATTCGATAAATTTCGTTCGTTTATAGAGAAATCGTATATTACGTTTCTCACATTTTCTCTTATTTTCAGAGAACCAGATGTTACATATTACTATATATTAAATTTTTAGGTTCTAAGAGGATTTAATGACGCTAACAAATAATCAAGCATGCATGTAAACAAACATTCAATTTTGTAGAAGGACAAGCATCTCTAGTTAACCACCTAAACATAGCATGACACAGTTCATTTATTATGAAAATTGTAAAGTATATCTAACACTTCTAATAATCGACATCAAACTAAGTACCTAGGCATTTTCTAATTTAGCTAGCATACTTAACTCTAAAAGTTCCAATAATTGTTTTTTGAATTTATAGAGGTATTTAGGCTGAAAACTATCTATGATTTTGATTTGTCAATATCCAAGCCTAACAAAGAGCTAAAAGTATTAATGAAATTATTTATTTCCTTACATAAGTCAATCAAAGCTTCAAAGAATAGTAAGGTATCATTAGCGTGCATTAAATGAGAGATTACCTCCAAATTTTTGTTGATTTTAATCCCTCTTCACATTTAAGCTTGTTTTATATTGTCTATCATACAAGACAAGGCATTTGCACAAAGAATAAATAGGTATGGGGAGAGAGGATTACCTTGTCTAAGATAAAAGTGATCCATTTTTTTAAGAAAAATTCATCCTTCCTAAAATGAATTCAAAAGCTCCAATTCACTTTATCATAAGTCTTTTAAAAGTCAATTTTATAAGTACAAAGGAATTCTTAATTCCTTTTATTCTTCTAAATATTTTCCATAACTTCTACAACAAGAATAATGCTATCTAAAATTTTCCTACCATTTATGAATGCTAATTGGTTTGGAGCAATGTAATCTTCAAGACAATTCTTCATACAATTACACAGAACTTTGGATATGATCTTGTAAACCATATTGCATATAATAGGCCTGAAGTCATTGATGGTTTAAGGGTGGCCCCACTTTAGACTGAGGTCAATGAAAGTTATGTTTAAGCTTATCGACATATGTCCATTGGTCAAGAAGTGAAAAGACATGTGAACCATATCTTTGCTAACCACATATCAAAAGTGTTGAAAAGATTTATTGTTAAAACCATTAGGTCCCAGGATCCTATTAGCTTGAAGTTGAAAAGCCGCTTTAACAACCTTCTATTTGTTAAAATCTTCATTTCAAAGGTCCAAGTAGGAATGCTTAAAATTGGGAAGGTTGATGGACTATTACTTAAAGAAGTCTATTTTACTTTGCTCATTCTTATAAATACCTTCGAAATGTTCACTAAAGGGCCCATTTATTAGATCTGAATTATATTCCCAAACTTCATTCGAATTTTTTAATCATATCAATTCTACCATTGCACCTTCTCTTAGAAACCAAAGTATGAATGCATTTTGAATTTCTATGTCCCTTGGCCAACCAATTTTGTCTTGCCCTTTGTAGTTACAACATTTCCTCACAATCATAGGAATTCAAGCTCATTTTTAATATGTCTTTCTCTTCCATCCATATTAAAGAACAAAATATAGCATTGAATCTCTTTTAATTCATTTTCAAGAGAGACAATGCACTACCTAATATTACCAATATGTATGAAACTCCAATTTTTAAAAGTAGTGAGGGTTGAAAGCAATTTAAAAGGATTTGGAAGGGAAGGAGAACCATATGCCTACTTATTCCATAAAGAACCAATAATTTGATTGCGTTGTTCAAAGTAAAGCCAATAATTTTCAAACTTTGATATTCTTTTTTGGTTGATCAAGAAGAGAAGAGAAAACTAAAGGAGCATGATTAGAGGCAAAAGTAGGCAGATGAATCAATTGAGAAAGAGGAAAGATATTCATCCATAAATTGTTGTAAAGAGCTCAATCCAATCTTATCCATTTTTCATCTGTCTTTTCTATTATTGGTCCATGAAAACCACTAGCCTTTTGGTTTCAAGTCTAAGAAGCCACAAGTATCAATCATCTTTTACATTAGTGAAGCACACCAGTGATAAAAGAAGATGAAGGAAATTTGTCTTTTGGATATAAGGCTTGATTGAAGTCTCTTATTGCCATTTAAGGTGCATTGATGGAAGCTGTGATTTGTCCAAACCATTGTTGCAAAATGTCTCTATTTTGTAAATGTGGAAAACCATACACAAATATAATAAATAAACTAATGCCAGGGGAAGCCTCAGACAAAACATGAACCTAGTGAAGGGAGCTATCAATTATCAAACATTGGTGTTATTAGTCCATGCTAACAAGGCCCCCTTCTTTTACCACGACATTAATACCAAAAAACTTAGAGTAGCCATAGTACTAAAGCAATTTAGCTACATTTGCTACACTAGTTATAGTTTAAGAGCCTATATTTAGTCCAATTAAAAAGGCATTGGGTTAACCTATTTAATACATTTATTGTAACACCCTTGCTTTTAGGGTGCTCTTACTTTACTTATATTGTGGGATTATGGAGAAAATTTTGAATTGTAAAAACTTTCTTAATTAATTGAACATGTAAATGCTAGAACTATCATTGTAGATGTCTAATTTTCTATGGAAAGCAAAACAAATGTCTAAATAAATTACAAGGTCACTAGACAAATATAAAATTTTAAATATAAATATACATTGGCTAATTATTTTTATAGACTATTCTTCTATCTCCATTACACTATTGATTTACCAGCGGGTTGGTCTACAATCAACATCAAATAGTAAAAGTCTGATCTCCATTTGAACACATTACCAAATGTAGTGAGAATTGATATTCTCAATAAAAACACTTACTAGTTTTGAAAGCTAGTGATGGTTTATTCATAACGCAAACACATTATAACATGACAATATAAAAAGGAGATCACACATACATAAAGATGTCAAATCATATGAAACATACCTGTGCACATTCATTCTAGATTGTATTTGGCTCTTTTAATAAAATCATCTTTGCATATGAACTAACATGTTCCAGATATCATATTCACATACCACTATTTCATGTCATGATTACTATAGTTATGTACATGATGATCAACACATCATTCATAATCACATTTTGACATAATGATGTGCATGTTTACTTTATTATCATGCCACTTACCGTATGTAGGTATTACTTTTAAACATTACACAAAAGGCTCTATTACATACTTTTTAAGTACTACATAACTTGGTACATACTAACATGCTTCCTCCTTTTATAAGGCCTTACCATGATTCATATAAATAGAACTTCTAGGGTACATCATTATAATAGAACACTATGCATGCCCTCTCTAAGGAGATCCAAATAATTATACCTTGAAAGCACTAGTCATAATGAAGACTATTTCCTAGATACTGTACCAAACATATTATACGACTTGATATAGACCTATTTTTCAAAATCATATGCAACCCACCAAGCGCCCCATACCACTAGGTGTCAGGCCTAGGTTTTCAACACCATCAAGGAGAAAGATTATTCTCCCTAGACTATACAGGCATTGAAACCCTTTCATTGGCAAGGGTAAACATATCTATAGTGTCCCTTAGTATGGATTTACAAACCTTTAACTTGAACTTGAATTTGAAGCCACCTAAAGGTCTCTTAACCTTTAGTGACCCTCCTATCATAACCTTGGCCCTTAGAGAATTGGGACTAACCTATGAGGGACTTTAACTTACCTTTGTTTACACATGATCATATTCTTTCCTTCGTTTCTTTGACAAAAATTTTGTTTGTACTAAAAATGGTCACCTTGTATCAAGATTTTGTCCTTTGAGAATACTATCTTTTGGAAAATTTAGTAACAATTAGGAATTCATAGAATTCCATCTACAAAGACTGTCTTTTATTGGGAGTCTATTCCCTTGAGAGCCTTATTTTCATGTTAAGAATGCTTTGCCAATAGAAACTTTTGTCATATGCATGCTCATGCCAAATATCATGTTGTTTGACACATCAACATCCAAATGCAGCAACCTATATCAATATGCACATATCAAGACCATGTATAATCTATCATCATATGTAGAATCATTATCTCAATTAAATCATATTTCAAGTTATTCAAGTTATATTTTATGGTCAATATACAATTATTCATTTAAATTTGAATGAAAAACACATTAGCAGATAACATGATTACAAACCATAAATAACTGAGTTTCTTAACACATAATCTTATAAAGATTTAACCTCTATAATAACCAAGGCATTCCAAAAATGCTTGTCACACAATTTACACATACAATCCTAATACAGTTGCACAAGAGCATGGTTATACTTAAGTAATGTATAACATAAACTTATATTCCAAGTTATATGCATCAAGCACAAGTAATCTTTCTTAGCAATTATTAAATCCTTACAAGCACATATATATCATGAATCATACACACAAGCATATGTAGATGTATCATAGAGCATGTAGCATCCTTAAAAATTAATATTTTTTAATTATTTAGTATTTTATGAAATGAATTTATTAAGGTTTAATTTGATGAATTAGAGTGGAATAATTTCATATATGAGAAGTATAAGGCAAATAAGACCCATAAGAATTTTTTAGGTTAAAAAGGGTCTAGGGGCAAAATAGTCATTTGGCACCCAGACAAATTTTGATAATTTTTTCAAAAGGGTAAATAATATATATATATATATATATATAATTAGCCAAGAAATAATGCATAGAAAATTATAAAATTCATTATATCTAATTTTAAGATAGTTAAGATTAGAAATAGCCCTAAACGATTATAAGCTTATGTAAAACCAAATTGAGCCTTGAAGCTCAAGTTAACTACTTCAAGAGGTCCAACAAAGAAAAAGCTATTGAATGATGGTGACAGAATTCAAAAATATGAAGTTAAAATAGAGATATAAATGAAAAATAAATAAAGATGCTTGTCTATTATCCTTCTATTAGGGGTAAAATAGTCATTTGGACTCTAAAATAACAAAATAATAAGATAATAACATATATGACTAAAGAACACAAGTTAAACCCATATAGGTATAAGTAATATTAAAATACAATTGAGAATGTGAAGACATTGATTGAATAAAATAATATGAAGAAATAGTGTTGGGAGTGGGAATTTTAGGTTAGAAATGATTTATGTTATGGCATAAATCACATTTAGGAGAAAAACTTAGCCTAACACGATTTAAGTTATGGCACAATTTTCCCAAGCCACAGTTCAAATTGTACCTAGTGCATGTGAAGGCTATTTTATGAATTTTTGGGAAGTTTATAGTGAAGTTCGATGAGGGTATTCCTCTAGGATTATTAAACAAGTGTATTAAGGCATTTAATGAGACATTTTAGAGTAAGATTGATAGCTAGAACATTAGTAATTGAATCACAATTCCACTTTCAATATTAGGTTCATGTGAGTGTAAGATGAAAGTGATTAGGGTTACAAGTTAAAGTAACTACATTTAGGTTTTGTTTAATTAGGAATTTAAATTAACTTCATTTGTAATATTATAAGTAATCCAATGGAACCTAATGACAAATATTAATCTTAATAGTTAATTTACAGTAGAAGGTTTTAATTGGTTCACCTTTTTTGGACACCATAGTCATTTTCCTATTGAATTAAATGATTTCCCTCAATTAAATCCACAAGTTAGTTGTTAATTAAACCATTGCGTTACAAATTTCATTCATATTTAGTATGAAATCATGCTTAATTGCTTGCAAATGCATGTGTATTTATGCAATGCCATAAATAAGTTTGACTACTGATATTATATTTCATTGTAGATCTTGTTAGTGTTTCCTATCTACTAAGAGTTATTGGCCAATAACTATATTGTATACCCTACTAGTATGAGATAATAGTGGTATGTTGTCAAACTTACTCCTTATGATTCTTGAAATATGGCATATTTGATGAATTTCTTATATAAAGCATCAACTTTGATTATTCTTCATAAATATGACAAATGTAAGACTTCTTATATTTTTTGTTGTGTACATATGAGGCTAGCACTTAAGACCCTATATGATGTTAAATTCCTTCGTAAAGGGATCTTACATGTAATTATGATTTACATTAGAATTATCTTGTGAATGATGATGGATTATATGTAATTATGACTTTTTAGCTTGATTGGTCTTGCATGGATGTTGGCTTTTACTCTGTTGATCATGTATGTGTGCCTTATGGATGGTTTTATAATGGATTGGAAGAGTTGATACTATAGTTGGTAGTTGTATGGCTAGTGATTAGAGGAAGTCATTAGATCAAATTTGATCTTTGAGGGTATAAGCCTTGGTTGCACCATTTTGGGGTTGATTCAAGGTATTGAAATTTTCTTGAGAAAAGTTAGCTAGGTTTAGTGGGTGTGAGAAGGCTAAAAGGAGCACTCAAAGTACTAATTTTAACATTTAAATCCAAAATCATGTAGCTTGGAAAATGTGTGCATTTAAGGGATTTAATGGTTCAGTTTTAAGGTGATATTTAACATGCCCTTAGATTACTTATAAATGCCCTTACATGCCAAATTTGGTAATTGTTAGAGTAGTATAAGATCCCTAAACCATTAAGCAAAGTTAAAGGAAGTTTTGAAAGTGATTTTATTATTTCTATCAGTCAACATGGGCTGCCAGTGCTATTATGCACATCTAAATTGAGGTTTTCTACATTTTGTGGTGGACCCAACTCCAATTGCATGCCAATGTGGCAAAGGGCAAAAGTGCACCCAGCTAGCTACATGCCCATGTGTACTACCATATGCAGTGCCCTATTTCAAAAAGTGTCCATTAGTACATCTTTTCCAATGTTTCTTCTTCTACCCCCTTAGGATAACATGTCATTAAGTTGTTTAGAGATTTTTAAGGCTTCTTCAATGTCTTTAGGATATACTAGAGTTTGGTAATGGTGCTTGAAGAGAAACTTAAAGGTGTCTGATTGTTACTAGTTGTCTCCTTGGTGTAATAACTTAGCTAATTTTAAAGGTTTTAATTGGGTTTAAATTTCTAGTGTTTTAATAATTATATCTTAGCAAGGTCTTAGTTTGCTTCAGTTTTTTTAAATCTTCACTAGTATAGTCTAATGTTATGGCTCTCATATGTTATGCATGTATAGAATACATGATCTAATTGTTGTAATATTAGACAAGTCTCATTTTTAGGGCAAATTCTATCGAAATTTCTATAAGACTTTAATGATTAAAGTAATGCAATCCTGATGTAATATATTACTCATATGTGTTCTATTCTTAAATGATGATTATAGGAATGAGATTATTCTCATACCTTATGACAGTCAATAGGCTTATTTGGAAGTGTGACGATAACCTTATATCTTTACTTTGTGTGGTTTTTGGCCTTGAAAATTCAACAGTTTCCAAATAAAGAAAGGTCCTAAACCCTCCTCCTAAAGTGTTGTACTTAGATCATAATGAAGAACCAAGAAATCACATTCTTCGTCCTCTTATTACTAAGATCCTGATTTCCACTCCTGGCCACATCACTTTGCATTGATTCAACCTGAAAAGGTGAGGAGCTAAGAAAAAATAAAATAAAATTGGAACCTCTCTTCACCTATACAGCTCAAAAAGAGGATTTCAGATATTCCAACCAATTAAATCTTAAAAAACACAGAGAAGAGAGCCTCTTGTGCCTTTAGAGAGGAATAGCAATTTGCTAATGGTAAATCCTCCCTTTCTCTAAGAGCATTAAATGAATTCATGCAAAAAAAACAATCTCTTGAGCAAGGAGCTTGTAACACCATAATTTTTAGTTCATTTCATGCTATATCTATGCTTCCCATTATGCATCTCATGGAAGAACCAAAAAAATAGTATAAAAATAATGAATATTTTTGCGTTGTGTCATGTATAAAAATTTTATTTGGAGTCACGTGAACCATATGAGTTCATACATTACATTCACATATTTTATTGCATGAATAAAACTCATTTGCATCATTAAAAGTAGCCTACATCTCGTGGAAATCCAAGGAAAGCATAAAATACATGTATATATTTTTGGCCAGATTTTTCTCATTTTTGGCACAAAATTTGGAAAATCATAACTAATTCTAAAAAAATCAAAATCATGCATTCTTGGCTTTTCTGGAAAGCTACACACGTCTAATTTATGTAAAAAATATTTCCAAACCATAACATCTAACACAGAGGATGTTTGACATTTGAAAAGGTCTAGAGGTCAAGTTGTCTACTGGTTCTATCATAGAATTCTACAGCGAACTTCAAAAATATCCAATTAATTTCAAAAAAATCCAATCCATGCAAATGATACCAATATGGAAATTTGTGGATATTATCTAGAGGAAAAAAATAACTCTAGACCATTTTGGGCATGCCCAGACTTCAAAACCCAATCAAACAGTACCTAAGGCTAGGTGGAGTGCTTGGTACTAGATAGATTCTTTGAAAATTTATATATTCCTCTTTAGATATCCAAATGAGGTGCTTTTAGCTGGCACAAGTCATTGGGAATGTCTAGTTTCTTTGTATAAAATTTTATAGTAATTGGACATCATTTGGACCTTGTGTGATAGATTTCATTTTTGGACCTGAGTGAATAATAACATAACCAAAACTAGAAAATTTTCCAACTTTGAAAATTCATCAAATATTCTCTAGATCTTCAAAAATTATGTTCTTTAACTTCTAAAAAATCTCTCAACAAGATTTAATTTTATACCAAATCTCAAATCAAGAAGAGCTCATTTGGACAAAAAGTGACATAGGGTTCCATTATGGTCAATTTTGGCTCCATATAGGATACTAAAATGTTCAAATGACTTTCCTTTGGGTTTGACACCTCTTGGGGAAGTCTAAAAGTATAATTAGGACTTGTGTGAGCTGCCCAAATAGTCCCAACCCTCATGCATCTCATTTTGGCTATCTCACTCACATTTATACACAATTCCATAATACCATTCAAGAAACTACAATGCCATAACATGCTCAAATTGCACTCTAGTGATCACATAATACATTGTTCTATTTATACATGACATATTATCATAATTACATGTGTTCATAACATTATAATACATATACATCCATTGGTTACATCTTTTGCCATTTGTATGGCCTTAAAGTAGCAAAATTTAAGCACTTTCATGTCATCTCCTCATCTTCAAGGTGGTTGGCTTCCATTACCTTGCCCACTTGGTCCACCTAGCATGTTAGAACATTAAAGAGAAGGGAATGAGATTTAAAGAATCCCAATACCTCATCTCCCATTCAATCATACCTAAAAGATACAAACAAGTCTCATAAATGCATGTATGGTTATGTTGACATGTGCAAACGTTCAAGAGGTATTTTCATCATTTGTGAAAGTCATACATAGCATACAAAGGCTTACCAAGTAAGTGGATTGGTCTCACCCAATTTCTTGTGGATGTTAGACTTGCCTCACCTATTCTTTAAGAGGTTATTGGACTCAACCATGCTCTTGGGAATTAACCTCACTTTTGGGAGACTCTTTACTTTGTCTCAACCAATCTTAAGGATTATTGGCTCATCCTCACTATGGCTAAGGGTTGTTGGCTTTACCATACTCAAGCACATCCAAGCACACATCATAAACATCATACAAGAGCATATTGTAACATCATAGCACTATGGAATCAAAGTCATGCTAGAACACTTTTCATAGCTTAGAAATACACATACACACATTCAAAAACAAGTAGAGCAAGCAACCATACATGAGAGAAGGAGGAGTGAGCTACCTTGGATACAATTACACACTTTTTCTCTTGAATCTAAGCTTTCTTTTTCGACCACACACACACAAAAGTGTGGGGATGATTTCTCTTGACCTAAACGCAATTTATGGAAGTCAATTAGGTTCATGGAATTAATGCTAAGGCCATACAACTTGCTTAGACACTAGCTTGACTTGTAAACCTCATTATGGTTCTATCAATGCACCTAATGAAGCAATACCCCTCAAATAAATTCTAGACTCCATTCTTTCCTTTCAAATATGATTCTTGACTCCTTTTAAGCCTCTTGGAGTCATCACACAATCAAAACCAAGAGCTTAACTACATGTTGCTTCTTTAGGTCATATTATGGAACATAAAGCACCAACTCACTTTCTATAGTTTCTAAATTTCTCTCAAGGCTTCCCCTTATATTCATTCATCATGTATGACTCAAAAATGGATTTATAAAAATTTAAAACTTCCCTTAGTTATCCTAACCTCTCTTGGTCGAACCTATGCATGGTTTTGACACCCATGGATTTTTTTTTGTTTTCTCAAGGGAGGAAGCACATGGGGAGACTTCTAGGAATCTTAAGAGTTTAATTAAACTCTCATTTAAGCCTAGGAATCATTATACAAAATCAGATTTTACAAGGTATACTTGAAACCCTAGAAATTGCATCTTGAAATTCCATGATTTTTTGTTAATTCCCTTTGTATATTCTTAATCTCCACGTCCTTTTTCCTTAGAATCACCTTTAGTTCTACTTAAAAATCAAACCCTCCGAGGGTTTCTTGAGTGGGGCGAAATAGTGGAGGAAGGAAAGGAAGAGATATCAACTATGGAAGAAGAAATTACCTTATTTTCTTTCTTTTTCTCACTTGAATCTTACTTTCTCCAAGCTCCTCTCTTCAAATCCAAAAATTTCCCTTAATATCTCCCTTAAAATAGATTTGAGAACTTCATTTTAATCAAAGGAAACAAAGGAGAATGGAGGAGAGGAGGTTTGGATGGAAGAAAGCATGAAAAACTACCAAGAAACTATACCTTAAGCCTTTGATTTCTCCTTCTTCTTCTCTCCCTTTGGTGCGCCTAAACCCTAGCTTTCTTCTCTGAATTTGGGCAGAAAAATATGAGACTAAATGAAGGAGAGAGTGGGGCGCCTCTTATTTATAGGTGGAGGAGAATAGCTTTTTCAAATATTTTTATTTTGTCCTTCGTTCTTGCTATTTTCGTTTCTCATTCGTTTTAACTCCTTTTTTAAAACTATCTTTTCCATTTTAAAATTTAGGTTTCCAATTTAGTAAAATGCCTTTGAAATAACTCAAATCGGAGCTAAAGCCTTCCTGAAGGAATTCATCAAAATTTGGGTACACTGACGTTGGAAAACGTCTATCGGAGGGGATTTAACTATCTCAAGACTTCCCATGGTTTTCAAGACCTCTGAGAACCCCAGAGAACTCAAAACTTTCATTTAAAAAGCCCTCCTATGTGAATTCCAAAATTTACTCAAAATTACGAAAATACCATTACGTTTCGTAAAATTTCCGTCAAAATTTGTTTCTTCATTCTAGCTCCATTTTTTTTCATCTGAATCTAGAATTCTCATTTTTAGGAGTTTAGAATGTTACTCAATTTTTTTGGGACCTTAACTAATTTGTTTCAAAAAACTTGCTTTGAAAATGCACCCGTTTTCGTCGTTTAACGAAAACGGGACATTATAGAGCTTCCCCTCCTAAATGATCTTGTCTTAACCTCTAATTAACTTTTAGCTCTCTTCAAATTAGATGGAGTGTTTGGACTCTTGTTTTGCTCTTATTAAGTGCTTGTTTCCATTACATGTTGCATCTTTTCTAGTGTTTTTGTTTTCATGGTTGTAATTTAGTTTATTATAACCCTCCCCCTTTTTTTTGGTTGTCTTAGGAGGTTTCCCCCCTATTCTGATTTTATTAAATGAATGCATATATTTTTTGGTAAAAAAAAGATGTTAATTGATTCTAAATTAATATATTTAAATGAAATTAAAGAAAATCAAGATAACAGTTTAATACACACTATATCATAGTTATCAAAAATCATTTGATTTGTTTAAGGTGCACAAATTGATACGGTTTGATGGGCCAACGATACAAATAGGCATTTGAATCGGTATATGACTTGAATTGTGTGTTTGAATTGCTTGAATTGCATGGATCAAACGGGAAACAACTATTTAGAGACTTCTAGCAATTTAGAAACTTGTCCTACATCGGGTCATAAAGTTGGGTTCTTTGTGACTCGAAGCAATCCACAAGAGGAAGAAGACGCTCTTGCTCTTTTTTTCTTTTTTTTTTTCCTTTCATAAATCTAATGGTTGCAACCTCATATTTACTTCCTGTGATATATTAGTTTTTTTGTCTTGGTCAAAGAGTAGTTTATTGGTTTTTATTAGGCTTCGTGATTTCAACTGATGAATGGAGATGGATAGCCTTGACAACTGCAAGCAACTGCATTGGTTTTGGGATTTACAATTTTTTTGAAATAAAAAATGTTTTATTTATTTTAGTTTTAATTTAAACCCATATTCTTTAATTTTTTTAATTAGAAAGTTGCAATTTTAAACTTAATAAAATAATAAGTTAAAAATTAATACCTTTTATCTTTTTCAAATAAAAGTTTTAAATTTATTAAATTAAAAAGTAATATCATTAATTCTCTTTTAATAAAAATTTTGCAACTTTAAATTTAATTAAATAAAAATTGATATGCCTTCTCCTCTTATAATTAGAATTTTGCAGCTACATGTAACAAGGATTTGCAATTTATTAAGCTATGACTTGTGATTTTGTTTTATAAAATTTATGGTTAATTTATAGTTTAAAATTATTATTTGAGCAAATTTTAGTAGTATATATTTTTTATATAATATATTTTTAATCGCACTTTTAAATCTTATAATTTGATATGATTTACGATTAAAAGATTAATATTTTGATTCACAATTTGAATCTTGATTTGATATCTATGCACTGCATTATTTTAGATTTTCAAATCATGAACATAAAAAATGTCATATTCTGATACAAAATGAAGAGTAAATTAAAATTAGTTGCCCTTAATGTATTAAACCTACAAAAATTCTCTCTCTCGGCCCCTCCCCCTCCTCCTTTGCTAGGCAGGAAACTCTAGTAGGTCAAATCTACATGGATTGGGACTCTGTGGCTCCAACATTAATGGATCTTTCAAAGTGATATTACTTTAACTTACATGCCCAAATAATAATTTAAAAAAAGGGATCGTGTCTCTTAAAACTCAACTACCATACTGGAAATATATATTAAATTAAGCCATTACTAATCTATCACTTATGTTTAATTTTAAAGATTGACTTCAAAACTCACAGGGAAGGAAGAATTCATTCTACTCATTTCCTGTGTGCCATCATCTAGCCAAATAATATAGCATTAAATACATGATATGGTATTTGACACCCCCCAACCAAAAAAAAAAAAATCTTATAATTAAAGGAGAATAATATTTAAAAAAAACTTTTATTTAGCCAAGAATAAGGTCTCATACCTAGTAACAGGGAATCTCAGTCCCCAGAAAACAAAATTGTATTTACTACCATCAAAGAATTGTCAAAGGCATCTCACAATATTCCCATGTGTTAAATATGATACATCATCAACAATCAACCATAGTGCAATCTGGCTTGACTAGTGGATTCATCATCACCATCAATTTTCCTATCAGGACAACAATATTTTAAAAAAGCAGAAGAATAATCAACCTTATGCGTTTTTACCACGTGAGCTGAACCTGCATCTATTTCTTCCCCTGGAAAACAATCCGTTTCCCTCTATAAAGATCGCCATGCCTGTCTGATACGACTTTAATCTGTCTATCACCATCAAGCAGTCCTCCATATTCAGCAAAAATACTCAACTTAGATTCTTGCATTTCTTCCACCTTTTGTGCTAATAGCTTCACATAACCGGCATGGTAGCGTGTCAAGGCTCACTGCTCGAGTTCTTCCATAGTTACCCAATACACCGCACCTTCTCCATGCATGGTATTCTGCATATGCCACCGGATCATTAGCTAGGGCCTTCACATATGAAGCCAATTCTTCCAATGAGCTGAATTTTGTACCGTCAATTATTGAATGTGGTGGGACAAAATCCATAACATTTGGCGCACCAAAATAGATTGGAACTGCACCAGCGTCTAAGGCGTAAAATAACTTCTCTGTTACATAACTTTCAGTCCAAGTATTCTCAATTGCAAGAACAAACTTGTAGTGAGACATGGCACAATGTAAGTGATCCCACCATTTTGGGGTAACACTAGCATCATTTGCACACTCGGGATAAAAGGATAGAGCCATGTCTGGACCACCAACATTATTAAGGCACTTGCCAAATGAATGGTGGGGCAGCAAGCTAAGAAGTTTCTTGGCAAGTTCATTCCTTTGAGAAAGACACCGCGATGAAGACCAATAAACAAGCGTATCCTACAAATGATAATCAGGTTTAATTACTAAGAGTCCACCTTTATTTTTCTTTACTTCTGTCATCTTAATATCCTTTAAATGACAAATCACTTACATTGTTTTTATAAGGGGAGATATGATAGTTTCGGCTGTTGTGAAACAGAGCACCAGCATAGGTTGACTGTACATCATCTTCAGCATGATAACTGATATATATATCTTCTTGGCCTGATCGCCTTCTGCCCGCTTCAAGATCCATGTATACACGAAGTGGTTGTCCCATGCGTCTCTGAAATCAAAATAAGAAAGGCATAAAATAAACTGGGCCAAATGGAATTTCAAACAGTATATATATATATATATATCTCTCTCTCTCTCAATTTTATTTAAAGAAAAAAAAAATGAAATGATCTTAACATAGTTGAATGCATAGAGTGAGACCACCATAAAATGAGGAAAAGCATTTAAGAAAATAAGAGATTATGTTAAGATGTACATGTCAAATTAAAAAAGAATAAAAAGTATTACACCTTACAGATGTAATCCAATGAAAGAAGAAACGTAAAAGTTCAAAGTTCAGAACTTGGGGTATGATACAGAGGTATAATACAAAGGTCAATCTTCATCAGGAGAAAAAGTTACCACTTCCAAATGGTATTCCAAATCCAAATCTTGATCAGAAAACATATACCACATAAAAGAAAATGGAAGGATAGGCAATTCTTATGTTGCAACTTCAACGCCTGCCTGAGTTCTAAACATTGTTCTAAACATCAGGTAAAAAAATTTATAGTCCATTCTCTTGACCTTGAATTTTACTTTTAGTAAAGAAACTTTATACTCAGAGCAGAAAAATCTTGAAACTCATTTATAAAATTGGGTACAAGAAAAGATCAATGCAGCAAACAAATGCTTAAGAAATTGCATGCTCGACAGCTACAAACCAGGGAATACATATAAAGGAAAAAACAAAAAAAAAATTTCTACAGCAAACACAATTGTGACGTAGGGCTTACTGTCAACATTCAACAGTATATCACCTTCTCCTAGGTTTCAATTGTAAGTTTCTAACAGATACTAAGTGAATTTCTAGTGTATCCCTAGAAACCAACAATTGTAAGGCTAATGGTCTCTTTAATTAACATTAAGAACTCAATTTTTGATGCTGTGTGTTGTCAGCATGTAATTTATGATCACAATCAACACCTCAAACTAAGTCATGTCTTGAGCCATATAAGGCAGTGCAGGTATAATTTAGGCAAAAGTAACTTTTCATCCCTTAAATTTTGGGGTTTCAAATTCATCCCAAACAATTTTTTTGGGGGTTAATTTCGTCCTACATGTTTATGAAAATTCTTAATGCCTTCCTAATTGCTAATGCCATCCAAATGGACATTATACTATGCCTAATATCTCACCAAATAGCCTATGAGGAGGAAAAGAAAGGTTAGGGCTAGAAATTACAAAACGAAATTGTTTTGGGCTTATTGGTGAGATATTAGGCTAGATATCCAATTTTGCATCCTCTAATAGTTACAAGCTCGATAGATAATCTAATTCCATTAACAACTTGGATAGTCTTAGCAATCAAAAATTGAAAATTTTTGTAAACATATGAGACAGTGATTAATTAAAAAAAAAAAGACATTTGGGATGAAATTGAAACAAACCCTAAACCAGGTGAAAAAGTTTCTTTTGCCTATAATTTATAAATCACTTTCTACTGCAATGTACACTGTTATGAATAATGCTGCTTCAGAATTAGTTACCACAGGAGAACATGTCGCAGCTGATACTGATAATGGGGAGAGTCAGATATCTACAGGACACGTGGAGGAATTTGCTGTGAGGAAGCATAACAGAATGAGAAGACTCACTTGTAAATCAAGGGATTATTAAGGGGGCAATGGAAAAGGCAAGGGGCGTGGATTATGTGGATTCTCTCTCTCTTTCTCTGGCGTTCTCTTCTACTTCTTCTTCCCTGATTTTCCCTCTGCCATTTTCTTATAAACCTTTGTTGCTTAATTCCTCTTTGTACTGAATTTGAGATTTGGAACTTCGATTTGACTGGAAATAATTCAATTGTACAGGAGCTTGTTACGGAAATAGATTCAGAAGAGAATTATTCAGTTACTTGTTATTTGTGATTCATAACTGTTGGCTACCATTTCATACACATCCTGTTGTTCACATTTCTCATATTTTAGGGCAAGAATTACTTTTTGTGAAATACAAATAATTTAAAAACATCTAAAGGAAAAAGCTCCGTTACTATAGATTTCTCCTAAACTTGGTCAGTCATAATTGAAACATAAGAAATAGAATTATAACCACATGCATAAAGTTCAACAAATTCTAAAGGATACAGTTACTAGGCAAGTTTATAAATGAAGTTCCAATTGATGACAGGAAACATCACCCTGATTAATACCCTTACCCTTGTTCAGCATATTAGATTCAAATTTTTAGATAAGAAAACTCTTCAACTCTACAAGACCCACCATCAATGCCAAAATTGTGAAGAAAACTAGCATGGCCAGTTTCAACAGAACTAATCAAATGAACGAACCATTTTGGATCGGGGACCTACCCGTAGTGGAGGCGTGGTGGTTTCAAACAACAAGGCATCAGGCTTGTCGGCCAGAACTGAAGATTTAGTCCATAAGCAGCTCAACCCACATCGGCAAGAGTACAAATTGTCTAAATTATCGGGAATCCAAGTCCACCCTTTGACCAATATGCTAACATGGCTCAATTTCAAGTTCCCACATTTCGATTCACCGCCAATCTCTTGCAAAGGAGAAGCCCTTGACTTGTTTAGCAGCTTCACTTCACTGTGTTTCTGCCTGAACCGGGGACAACCCACCTGAGAGTCCCATTTCCTGAAGGCACCCACCAGATCGGCGAAGGGTTCTGGTGCGGACGTGATGGGATCGTTGATGGGTTGGACAGAGGATGATACGGAGGGAAACTCGAAGACACCGGAGAAGAAGAGGATGAGGAAACTGAAACAAAGCATGGCTGCGACGGTGACGGTGTTAACGGGCTTCGGTAACATCGCTGTCCTGCTCTTAATTCTTTGAGGGAGAAAAAAGGGCTGAAATTATTCGGAGGAATTGAGAGTGCATGAGACTGAGGATGGAGTCCAAGGACTCGGGTCCAAAATCAAGCAGCCTTCTTCGTCCTTACCCGTACATTTCTCTCAAGCAAGTTTGTTGGGGATTGAGTCTCCCCGGTGGTCACGGGTTGTTTGGATCATTCTTGTAAAAGACGCACTCAAGGGATGACCAAAACCTTTGAAAAGACACGCAATTTTGTGATATTAATACCAAAACCATGGTCATGAATAGTGCCTTTAATAATAATATTAATGACCATGTCCAAACATAAATTTATTGTAAGTAATTACACTATTTTTTTTTAAGATAGGTTTAAATTATATAATTTTTTCAAATTTAAAAAATTTACACTTTTTTTTAATCGAAAGATACACTACTTTAATCTAGACTATATCAAAAGTTAATATATAATTACATTTATTTGGACTAAAATACTTTATATATAATATTTATACAATATAAAAAAATATTAAATATGTATTTGACAATTATAAATTAGTCAATTTTTTAATTTAGAACAAATTAGATTTATAATTTTTAATACAAAATAATTAAAACTGAAATAAAAATCTAAAAATGTAATAAATTATATTTCTAATTAAAGAAGTTAATATTATTCATAAAAGCATTTTAGTTAGATTTTATTTTTAAGAAGATTTGGCTATATTTTTATATTAAAATAGAAAATTGCTTAATATAAGCTTCTATTGTAAGGAAAAAAAGGTAATTTATTCACCTATTTATGCCAAGTGAATATTCTCAAATTTTTCTTTTTATGTTAACTTTTCAAATATTATGTCTCGTCAATGACTATAAGGATGTCATCTAAATATATATGTGAATTTTTAATATATATATATATATATATATGAGAAGAGAGATATTGATATATTATAAATTATTCAATTGTTAACAAAAATAATAATTCTTTATATTTATCCACACAAGTTGTGCGCTAACGATGGATCTTGTGACTTATTATGGAATAGTGTGCTCACGATAAATAGATGATTTTGAGAAGTCCTCCTAATGATAAAAGGTTTAAATAAATCATATTTGAGAAATTTCTATTGTATGCCTATTTAGATCTAGTTCTTATTTACTATACTCCCATATTAAATTTTAGTTACTCAATTTTTTAAGCTATGAAGTTTCTCTATGATTTCCATATGACAATTTATCCTCATGGTGACTTGTGCATATGAACTTTTATTGAAACACTTGTACATGACTTTGACTTGTCCTTTCCTTGCTAGTTCACATTATTTGCTTACTTAGTGTCACAACTCACATCCTTAACATTTTTTATGGTTGTAGATTGCAGGAATAGTCACAAGTTAGTCTTGTGGTATCGTTAAGATGATGCTTATCAGTCATGCCTCAAATTGGTCTACAGACAAGTTTGTTCTTTTTTGAGCAGCTTTACAATTCCAAATGTTACAACATGTTTTATATAACTAATTCACATCATTTTTTTAAGGGGATAAAATTACAACTGTTGCAAAAACTTTTATAGTGATTTTTAGCCCGTTTCCATGTCAAATGAGCCTCTAGGGGTCCAAATTTGATTTCTATGCTATTTCAATTCATAAACTCCATAAACACATTTATTTCAACCCACATAATCATCATCTAAAATCTAAATACATAAAGGAGTCATATATCTCATTTTGCCCTCCTTGGACACAATATGGACTAAATTTTAAAAATTCATAACTTTAATTATATAACTTTGATTTATACAAATTAGATGTTTATGAAAAGTTTATGTTCTGAACTTTATGTTATGAAAATTGCAAATGAAAATGAATCCATTTGACTCTTAAAAAAACATGAAAATCAAAGTTATGATAGCATAAACAGTTACTACATTATTCCATAATTCTGGACTAGATTTAAAAATTCACTAAATATTTTATAGAACTCATAAAAATACCATCTTTGGCTTATTGGATAGCTCTATAAATTTTCTAGGTGTTCACCAAATTTCAACCTTAAACTAGGTCATTTAGACTATCAAAAGCAAATATACATTTTATGACTCATTTGGACCAAAATTTGCTTCCAAAGTGGTCCATTTGAGCTCAAAAATGTAATCTCTTCACTTAAGCAAAAATTAATCCATTTATACTTCATTTTCATAGAAATCATTACATGAAATATGGCTAGCATAAAAAATTTACTTTCTCTCACCCAAATAGCACATGGAACCACTAGCATACCTTATGGCAAATCATGTTTTATTGTCTTATAATAAGGCCTAATGAGCTCATGTTTATTGATAAACACATATTTTATCTATTTTTATCCTCCTAAACTTAGACATTTTAATGTCCAAATATGGCTTTAGGGCTTTAATTAGATAAGATTTTAATTTAGTAGCCATTTCTACACTTTAGAAATTAAATTGCAAAATAAATGATTTTAATGCATACTTTTCTTCTAAATAATTGTGTGAATTTTTCCTACTTAGTTTTTCTTATTTTCGTGTGCAGAATTTCAATGGGTCAATAATGCTAGAATGAGCATTTGATTTAAAGAAAAGAAGAAGCAAGCTCCAACTCCTTTGTTCCCACATGGAAGACACACACATAAGCTCACACTTTAAACATGGTCAGCCACCACACTAACACATCCACGTTGATACACCTCTGATCCAAGTAGCTTACATCTACACAAACAAACATGTGGGAGGCAGTGTGTGATTCATTAAGGTGCAGAACACGATTGAATAGAGGAGAAGGAAGCAGGCTACGTGCATGTGAGCAGAATGAATGAAGGGCTTAAACAAGAAGAAGCAACGTGTTCAAGAAACAAGCACAAGAAGCTACTCCTGTGGAAGAAGCATGGCTGAAAAGAGGAAGTAACGTGAAACCAACAAGGAAGAATCCACGGGGCAGAACAGAGCAAACATGCAAGCTGTAAACATCGTGGAAATGAAGCTAAACACGAGGGAAGCTGCAGCTGGACGAACGAAGAAGCTGTGCTGCAGAAACAGAGGAAAACACGAAGCAACATGAGCAGAACAAAGCACTATACACACACATGCAGAGGCTGAATTCGAGCAACTGAAGCTAGGAGAAAGGAAGTCTGGGCAGCAGCTTACAACTCGAGCAAAACGTGGAGAAAAGCACGCGAAGAGCTACAAGAAAGAACAGCAGGCGATGTGCAAAATGATGTGGGAAGCATGAATCAGAAAACGCTGAAGGTAACGTGGATTATTATATTCAAGTGGGGCCCACCTTACATGCACATGCAAGCTTCAGCCGATTGAAATTAGAGAGGGGAGCACGTGAAAAATAAGTAAGCCACGTGAGAGAGGATCCATCGTATCCATTCATCTCTCATGCCTTTGTCACAAGTTATTCCACGCTGATTCACGCCATTCGCTTCGCCCACACCTCCGTCTTTTTCTATAATTCATGACGCCGTCTTTCGCCCATTCAACCCCTTCGCCTCCACGCCTCCATTCACAGAACCATCTCTATTCCATCTCCATCTCCATACCACCACGATGAAGCTCTGATTCATCCTTGAGGCTAGCTTGGAAGCACTCTTGAGTTGAAGCTTGAATCCTTGGAGAAGAAGCAGAATTTTGGCTAAGATTCCTTAACTTTCCTACACTTTTTCTCATTCTGTACAATCTCGGTTGAGTTGTATTTGATTAGGAATTTGTGTAATTAATTAGTGGCTGGTTAGACACTGATTAGGAAGCAATTTTTGTTGATTAATTGGTTGGATTTGAATCTGATTTTTCATTATTCTCTCTAATCTTCCATGTATGCCACGAAGGTGTTCGATGAAATGCATGAGTGAGATTATATGCTTAAATGTCTATTTGAGAATTCCTTGGTGTTTAGTTGGTTAATTAAACATTTTTGGATGATGAATCAGAGGCTAATTAATCAGTTAATCAATCAATTCAAGTGTTCAAAGATATTAATAACAAGAATTAGTAATCTAATGAGAGTTGAGGTCTCAATTAACATTGAATTGCTAGTTTCTTGAATCTTGAATGGTTATTCAAGATCATTTGCTAATGAACACAATTAGGAACTCTTAGGCCAGGATTAATCATAATTGGATTAGGATAAGGATAGTGGATACCAAGGGACGATTCCTAAGCTAGTCACAAGCCCATTTTCAACCATAATTCATCCAATTAGGTAGAAATTAGGAATTTTAATTTGGTTTCATTTTAGTTTAGTTCAATTCAATCAAAAACCCCCCAAATTAGGTAACTCTTAGAGTCTTTTAACACTTAGCAACTTAATTAAATATTGAACTCCATTTCCAAAGGAGATGACCTAGGTTGTGCCACTTGCTATATTTTTAATCAACCTAGTTTTATTTTTAGGGTTGCACGACAAGCCCGTCATTTATATTCATATCCTTGTACATACAACGCCATTTCATATCACTATAAATATATCATATATGCAACCCCCTTGGCTCTATAATATACATCAAAATATCTTATGTCATTCAACTAACAAAACAAGTGTCAATTACAAGCTTTTGCATTTATGTAGTGTAACACCATAACTCTCTAACCTTTCTCATGCAAATTCTATGTCTCATGCCATGCACTTCTCAAGAGAACAAGGAAATGGCATTAAAATAGTGAATATTTTTGCATTGCATAGCATATCAATTCTTCATTCGGTGTCCAATGGACTATATGAACTCATTTAACTCATTCTCATATTTAATTACACTAATACAACTCAAAACCATCCAAGGAAGTATCCTAGAACCTATGCAAGTGAAGGGATTACATGAAGTTCAAGAGTGCAGCCTTAGCCAGAAATCTCAGTTCATTGTCATGAATTTTAAAAATTTATAACTAATTCTAAAAAAATCAAAATCATGCATTCTTTACCATTATGGAAAGCTACATATGTCTACTTTATGCTCAAAATATATCCAAGCCATAATAGGGCTGCTAGCCACCGAAAATTGATAGAACAGTACCAGAGGTTGACTATCGTCCCTAGTACTGACCTCCAATTTCAAAAATTTATATCTCCCTGCTCAGAGGTCCTATTGGGGTGATCTTAGTGGCCATGAAAAGCTTATCATGTTTAGTTTTTGGTTGCAAAATTTCATTGGCATTGGACATCATTTGGCACTCAAATAACACACCCTAAATTTTTGACCATATGAACAGTACCTATTAGTTTAGCAGAAAAATGCCAACTTTGAAAATTCATAATTAATTCCATAGAGCTCTAAAGAATCTGATCGTTGGCTTCCCAAGAAGCTCTGGATAAGATCTATATGTGTGCCAAATTTCATGGTCAAATTTGTTCATTTGTTTAGATCTTGATATTGGATTGTGAAATGGCTTATTTTGTGTCTTACAAAGGGTCCAAATGGTCTAATTTGAGCTCCAAAGCAACCATGACCACTTGAGTATGTGGGAATGCACCAAAATATCTTTCTAAACTTGTCTCAAAGGTGCATAAACTCATAATTTGAAAACTCACTCTCTCACCCCATGCTATACACAAGAACATATCAGGCTAGTCTTGTCATTCCATATCCAAAATACACCATACCATTCATATAATATTAAATCTCATTTGTATATGATACATTTGCATAATTACATATGTTCATGAGGTCATAGGACATATACAATAATGGATTATAATATTTGCCACTCATATAGCCATAAAGAAGCAAAATCAAGATACTTTGTTGTCAAACTCTCATCTTCCAAGTTATTGGCTTCCATTACTTTGTTCACTTGATCCACCTAGTATGTTAGAACATTGGAGAGAAAGGAATGAGATTCAAAGAATCCCAATAGTTCATCTCTCTTTCAGTCATACATAAAATATGCAAAACAAATCTTGAAAATACATGCATGAGTACAAGGAACAATATGAGCATTTACAAAGCATTTTTGGCATATGAGTAAGTCATACAAAGCATACATAGACTTGCCAAGTAAGTGGATTAACTTCACCCATTCACTTATGGATTTTGGACTTGCCTCATCCATTTTCTTTAGGAGGTTTTGACTCAACTCATTCTTGGGAGACATTTTGCTTTGTCTTAACCAATTCTAAGGATTATTGGCTCATCCTTATTATGGCTAAGGGTTCTTGACTTCTCCACACTCAAGCAAATCCAAGTAAATATATTAGGTATCATTTGAAAATATAATGCATCACCATAGTACTATGGAATAAAAGTTCATGTTAGAATACTTTTTATAGCTTAAAACACACATACACACATTCAAAGACAAGTCAAGCATACATTCATGCATGAGAGAAAGAGGAGTGAGCTACCTTTGTTGCAACCACATACTTTTCCTCTTGAAAATGGTCTCCTTTCATTGGCCTCACACACACAAAGAGATTTCTCTTGGCCTAAACACAATATATGGAAGCCAATTAGGTTCTTAGAATCATTTCTAAGGCCATACATCTACTTGAAACTCTAGTTTTGTCCTATGGTTCATTTATGGTTTCTAAATACACCTAATGAAGCAGCACTTATCAAATGAGTTCTAGGCTCCATTATTTTCTTTCATTTATGAATCTTGACTCCTTTTAAGCGTCTTAGAGTCATCATACAATTAAAACAAAGAGTCTAACTATATGTTGCGTCCTTAGGTCATATTATGAAACATATAAGGCCATCTCACTTTCTATAGTTTCTAAATTTTTCCCAAGGCTTCCCCTTATCTTCACTTATCATATATGATTCAAAAATGGGTTTGGAACAAATTAAAACTATCCCTAGGTACTCCAACTATGCTAGGCCATGGCTATGGAGCAATAGGATACCAAGGGAGTTTGCTTTGTTTTCTTGATGGAAGATGCATATGGGGAGACTTCTAGGGATCTTAAGAACTCATTTAAACATTCATTTAGGCCTAGAAATCATGGTATCAAATCAGATTTTTCAAGAAACACTAGAAACCCTAGGTTTGCTATCTTAAATTTCCATGGTTCTTTGTTAATTTCCTTTATATATTCTTATTCTCTACACTCCATTTCCTAAGATTCACCATTGGTTCTACCCAAAATCCAAGCCCTCTTGTAGCTTCTCGTGTTGGACAAACCAAGGAAGAAAGGGGGGAAGAAGTGGCTATCATGGGATGGAGACTTTACCTTGTTTTTTCTTATTTTCTTGGTTGTTTCTTTCTTTCCTTGGCTTCCTCTATTCAAATTCGAATTTTTCCCTCTATTTTTCCCTTAAAATAGATCCAAAAACTTCAATAAAATCATAGGAAATAAAGGAAAAATGGAGAAGAAGAGGTTTGCTAAAGAGAAAGCATAAAAAACTAAAAAAATTCATACCTTTCTACCTTGTATTTCTCCTTCCTTTCTCCTCCTCTTGGTGCGCCTCACTTTTAAGGTTCTTCCTTTGATTTAAGGTAAAAACATATGTGGCTAAATGAATGAGGAGGTGGGGCGTGACACCTATATATAGGGAGGTTAAGAAAGACTTTTCAAAAATTTCAATTTTGCCTTTTCATATTGGCATTTTCGTTTTTGATTCGTTTTAGTTCTTTTTTTAGAACTGTATTTTTTATTATAAAATTTATGTTTCCAATTTAATAAAATACCTTTGAAATTACTCAAATCGGAGCTAAAACCTTTATGAATAAATTTGTCAAAGTTTGGGTCTATCGTCATTGGAAAATATCCACCAGAGGGGTTTTAATTGTCTCGGGGCCTTCCATGGTTTTCAGGGCTTTTGAGAACCCAAGAGAACTTAAAACTTTCATCTAAAAAGCTCTCCTGTGAGAATTCCAAAATTTACTCAAAATTACAAAAATATCATTACGTTTCGTAAGTCTTTCATTCAATTTCATTTCTTCATTCTAGCTCCGTTTTTCTTTCCGTCTGAGCCATAGATTCTCATTTTTAGGAGTCTAGAATGCTATTTAAATTTTTTAGGACCTTAACTAATTTATTTTTGGGGACTTGCTTTGAAAACGCACTTGTTTTTGTCGTTTAACAAAAACTAGATATTACATGTAGCATGTGTTCATCATCTCACATTTATACATTACAATGCCTTACAATATATGATGTGGTTTACTATGAACTTGTCTTAAAATACACCCTATAGTCATATACATACTTGAGGTATATAGTCTCCATGCATGCATTTCCTCATTTGCATTCATTGTATGCAGCATTGATACAGACTTAAATTTGTTATGAAGATCCTCTAAAGAATCTCACCCTATTTATCTCTCACTAACCATGACAAGTTCTTTAAGCAAGAAGAAGGAAACTAAAAAGAAATAGAACTTTAGGATAGCTTGGCATGAAACATTAACTCTTATCTACCATGTCATAAAAACATACTAGCTAGGCTTAACTAAGTTCAACTCTGGGCTAAAGAAGAGCTATTGCACTCAATTCTTCACCATAAGAATCTAAGAGCTATGCATAAATCATACATGCATAAAACTTATGATAAAATCCAATTCAAAGCATAACTCATAAAATCATCAAACAATCAAGCATACAAGTATCTCAACTTATTCATACATTCAAATGTATGCAAGGTAGGGAGAGATTGTGACACCTTAATCTACTACCGCTACCTAGCCTCTCACTGGGCTCAGTTTCATATGATTCCCAAAGAAACAACACTAGTCCATGGCATTTTCATGCTATGAACCGGGGTTTCATATACTCATCTTTTGCCCCGTGGGTCCTGTGAACCCATCTCAAGTATCCTCAACTCAAACTCCATTTATACAACTCATACATAGCATAAAACAAACCATAAGCCACGGGTATAGAGCCAAAAACCAGAAAAATTGCATTTTCTCACTTGGGCCCAAAAATCATATTTTGGCTCTCACTTTGGAAAATCATAATTAATTGTAGAAAAATGGGAATCTAGCAAACTTTAGCTTTCTAGAAAGCTCTAAGTGTTAACTTTACCCTAAAAATCATTTCCAATCAAATTCTCAGCATTTGGACTAAGTTTGACATCAAAAATGGGAGGAAGGTCTAGCTGTCACTGTTTTTGGTGCAGCTTTCTGTCATGACATTCGAAAATTCATAACTAAATCCACAAAAATCCAATCTGGGCACATTATACCAATTCGGAAAGCTACAGATGTCTACTAGAGGAAACAAATAAGTCCAAAATCAGTTCAGTAGCTTCTACACCCGAAAAACCTATGGAACAGTGACGGGGGTCAGATGAGCTCTCTCATGCTAATACAGAACTTCAGACAGTCCAATCTCTCTCTACAGACCTCTAATTTAGGTGATTCTAGTTCCTATAAGTCACTGTGGTGGTCTAGTTTATGTGTATAAAATTTCACCACATTTGGAATCCATTTGGTCTATGAGTGCCACAGATTTTATTTTTTGGTTTAGATGAATAGTACATGACCAATCCATTAAATTTTTTCAAATTCAACAATTCCCCAAATATTCTCTAGACTTCCAAATATTACCCACTTTAACTTCTCAAGAAGCTTTCTACAAACTCTAGAGGCACGCCAAATTTCATGGCAAGAGGAGCTCATCCGGTCATACTTTGACGGAGCTCTCAAAACTACCGGTTTTGGCACCCCAAAGGTCCAAAACAGGTCCAAATGGCCTCTCACACACTCTAGCCACTCATGGACAAGTTTAAAAGTATAAAACTAGGATTTATAACAAGTCCATGTGGTCCAAATCCTCATACATTCAAATCTCGCTATGCTACGGCCAAATATACACTACATCATTCATTCCACAAAAGGGGCAAAACCATCATTTCCATTCATTTGGCTATAAACATAGTTCATACAATATCCTTTCACATTTATACACATGTTCCAACCTTTACATCTAAAAAATAGTGGGCACATATTCACTTGGCACCACTTTACATCAAAATTACATCAAAATATCCAAAAGAAAGTAATATCTAACTAAGCATGCTTCTAGGCTCCTTGGTGTGTGCTCGGTTCTCCTTGAGCTCCACCTAGCATATTAAGTTGGGAGGGGAAGGGGTGAGATTCAGGGAATCTCAGTAGCTCATGCACTCATTCAAGTAAACAATCAAGGCATATAACAAGTCAAAGCATGTGAAGAGGCATTTAGCCATTCTCAATCATCCAACACACATTATACATGCTATGGAAATCACAACAATGCCAAAAATGAGCTCCAGGGACTTTTGGTCTAGCCTCACCCGAGTTTAGGGACTTTTGGATGGCCTTACCCGAGTTTAAGGACTTTTGACTTGGCCTCACTCGTTTGAGACTTTTGGCCTTGTCTCACCTATCTCAAGGGACTTTCGGCACTACCTCACCTGAGCAAATCTCACATTTCAACACACAAGCATATTGGCATTCAATGCATCAAAGCAATAGCATATTGCATATTCCACACAAGAAGCATATACATAACATACAATGACTATCATATCCAAGAATGCAACAAGAAAGAGTGGGAAGAGAGAGCTACCTTATGAGCCAAAGCCAACACTAACTTTTCCTTTCAATTTCTCCTCTCCCTCCTTAGGTTCACAATCACACCTTGATGGAGGTGTTTCTCTTGAGCCTAGACACACAAAAGCATGCAATTATTCTCTTAAAATATAATCATCAAATCAAACTCTCCTACACACCAGAACCTAGAGTCCTCTCTCTCTCTCTAGAATGCCATCAACCCTTTCTCTCTCTCAAGCTCCCATGGTAGTGGAAAATAACATTTTCAAAGAAAACACAAAGATTGAAGGGTGTTTTCCACTTTCCCTCTTCTGACCCATGCCCAAAAACCATCCATTTTTACAAACAAAATCGTAGGAAGAGAGGGCAAAGGGAGGGGATCAGAAATCTAAAGAGAAATGGGCGAAATTTCCTTACCTTTCCCTTGCTCTTCCTCTTTCTCTTGATCTCTCTCACTCTCCACGCCTCTTTCTCTTCTTGGGTTGAAGTCTAGGGCAGATATGAGAGAAGAAATGAGTTTGGGCGTTTAATGAAGTCTAAATCTTGTTATTTACTCTCTTCCGGACTGACTCTCGCTACGGCGAAAGCTAACCTTCGCTATAGCGAGCTCGTGTAATCTGGCTTCGCTATGGCGAGGTGTAACCTTCGCTACGGCGAGCTCGTGTCAATTCCCTTCGCTATGGTGAGATATACCATTCGCTATGGCGAACTCACGTCAGTTCCAAACCTCACTCTCGCTATGGCGCACGCTACGGCGATCTGCTCCCTGGTTTTTGTATGGACTGCTGCTAGCACTCGCTATAGCTAGAATTGCCTTCGCTATTGCGAACAAGCACTCTCGCTGTAGCGAGACCATTTCTCACTATTGCGAGAGGACTTGGCAGAAATTCTGGATTCTGAAAATTTCCAGCTTTCACTTTCTTTCTTTTCCCTTTTTTTTTCTTTTTCCCGGTTGTTACATTTCTACCCCTCTTAAAAGAAATTTCGTCCTCGAAATTTAAAGACTTACCTCAAGGGAATAACTCGGGGTATTTTTGCCTCATTTCATCTGCCAATTCCCAAGTTGCTTCCTCAGATGTCAGACCTCTCCAGATCATTTTCACCAGAGGAATGCTCTTGCTTCTCAGCTGTTTAAGCTTAGCATCCACAATTCTCTCCGATTTCACTACATAGGAAAGATCTTCCTGCAATTGCACATGCTCATATTCTATGACATGTGAGGAGTCTGGTAAATACTTTTTCAACCTGGAGACATGAAAAACACTGTGTATTTGGGCTAGGTTAGGAGGTAAGGCTATTCGGTAAGCCACGGGTCCAATTTTCTCAAGGATTTCAAACGGACCAATATACCTAGGACTGAGCTTCCTTACCCTCATTGACCGACCTACTCCCGTCATTGGAGATATTCGAATGAACATATGGTCTCCAATCTCAAACTCTAATGGCCTCCTATGCTTATCAGCATAGCTTTTCTGTCTACTCTGGGCCGTGAGGAGCCTCTTTCTAATCAATTCTATCTGTCGGGTGGTCTGGTCCACAATTTCAGGTCCTATCATACTCCTCTCACCTAACTCAACCCAACACAGAGGGGATCTGCACTTTCTCCCATACAAAGCCTCATAAGGGCCATCTGGATACTGGAATGATAACTGTTATTATAAGCAAACTCTGCTAACGGCAAATACGCATCCCAGTTCCTTTTCATCTCTAGCACACATGCCCGCAACAAATCTTCTAATGTCTGGATGGTCCTTTCAGTCTGACCATCTGTCTGGGGGTGATATGCAGTACTAAACCGCAATCTGGTCCCTAAGGCATGCTGCAATAACCTCTAAAAGTTCGATGTGAATCTGGGGTCTCTATCCGAAACTATGCTATTGGGTACTCCATGAAGTCGCACTATCTCTCTGATATACAACTGGGCCAATCTATCCAGTGTATAAATAGCCTTAATAGCTAAAAAGTGTGCAGATTTCGTCAGTCTATCCACAACTACCCATATAGCATCGTGTCCAGAGGATGTTCTGGGTAACCCCATGACAAAATCCATGGCTATACTATCCCACTTCCACTCAGGGATATCTAGAGGTTGCAACAACCCAGCCGGTTTCTGGTGTTCTATCTTTATCCTCTGACACACTAGGCATCTAGCCACATAATCCGTCACATGGCTTTTCATCCCTGGCCACCAGAAAATCTTTTTCAAATCTTGATACATCTTGGTGGCACCTGGGTGGATAGTATACTTACTCTTATGTGCCTCTTCCAGAATGCTTTCTCTCAACCCATTCTGACTAGGCATATAGATTCTATCCCAATATACTATCATGCCATCCTCAGACAACTTGAAATCTGAGGTCTTACCTTGGGTAATCTCATTCCTGATCCGTCTCAGGAACTCATCCTCTCTCTGGGCATCTAAGATCTGGGTTCTCAAGACATTCTCAATTCGGGTTTCACTCAGATACAATCTACCTGATACCACCTGACAAGAGAGGTTCAAATCTCTGAACTTCTTCTAGGAGCTCCTGCTCCCTAATCATCATATGGGCTACATGGATGGATTTTCTACTCAGGGCGTCTGCCACCACATTGGCCTTACCCGGATGATATTTCAACACATAATCATAATCTTTCAAGAATTCCATCCATCTCCTCTGTCTCATATTGAGTTCTTTCTGATCAAACAGGTATTTCAGACTCTCGTGGTCACTATAGATCTCTATGGTCGTACCATACAGATAGTGTCTCCAAATTTTAAGAGCAAACACTACGGCAGCTAACTCCAGGTCATGTGTGGGGTAATTCTCCTCATGAGGTCTCAACTGCCTCGAGGCATATGCCACTACTCGGCCCTGCTGCATCAACACACATCCTAACCCTTTGCCCGAAGCATCACAATAAACCACAAATGGTTCACTAGGGTCAGGGATAATCAGTACAGGGGCAGTGGTCAAACAGAGTTTCAACACCTGGAAACTCTTCTCACATCTCTCATCCCACACAAATGGTGTATCTTTCGTGGTTAGCCTCGTCAGTGGTAAGGCCATTCGAGAAAAGTCCTGAATAAATCGTCTATAATACCCTGCCAAACCTAGGAAACTCCTAACCTCGGTGATCGTTCTAGATCTATCCCACTGTAACACAGCCTCAACTTTATGGGGATCCACCGCAACCCCATCTCGTGAGATCACATGACCTAAGAATCGCACCTCGGTCAGCCAAAACTCACATTTACTAAGTTTAGCATACAACCTTTTCTCTCTCAAGGTGTCTAGGACTAGTCTCAAATGCCTCTCGTGCTCCTCAAAAGATCGGGAGTACACTAAAATATCATCAATAAAGACCACCACAAACTGATCTAGATACGGTCTGAATACCCTGTTCATATAATCCATGAACACAGCAGGCGCATTCGTCAACCCGAATGGCATCACAAGGAACTCATAGTGCCCATATCTTGTTTTGAAAGCTGTCTTAGAGACGTCTTCAGTTCTCACTCTCAACTGATGGTAACCAGATCTAAGATCTATCTTAGAAAACACAGATGCCCCAGCCAACTAATCTAACAGATCATCAATTCTAGGGAGAGGATATTTATTCTTGATGGTAACCTTATTCAACTCTCTGTAATCTATACACAACCGCAAGCTACCATCTTTCTTTTTCACAAACAACACCGGAGCACCCCAAGGTGAAACACTAGGGTGGATAAACCCTTTCTCTAACAATTCCTCTATCTGCTCTTTCAACTCAGCAAGCTCAGCGGGAGCCATCCTATAAGGAGCTTTGGACACCGGTCCAGCACCAGGCACTATGTCTATAGGGAACTCTAATTCTCTCTCAGGAGGTAGGCCACTAAAATCAAACTCTTTAGGGAAAACCTCCGGGAATTCCCTGACAACTGGGATCTTCTCTATCCCTTCTTCTACCTCAGCCCGAATAGAGAAAAAGACTAGAAACCCTTAACATCCATACTCTAAATATCTCTCAGCCTGGGTAGTAGTCATAAAGGCTAACTCAGCTCCTACCCTAGGTATGGTCCCACAAGCAGGTAGGGAAATGGTTCGGTGTTCACAATCAAGTATGGCATTATTTGCAGCCAACCAGTTCATACCAATAATCAAGTCAATTTCATGGAAAGGCATACAAACCAAATCAAGAGTGGTATGACAATGGTTAAATTGGACAGTGACATTCAAGCAAGTATGGGAAGTGACCACGTGGCTTCCAGTGGGTGTAATGACAGACAAGTCAAATGGCAAGACACTAACAACCAGACCCAATTTCCTCACACAATCATAAGATATAAACGAGTGACTAGCACCCGAATCAAACATAGCAACTACAGGAAAGCCATTCACTAACAGCGTACCTCTGATCAAACTGGGAGATGCGCTGGCTTCCTGCTGAGTAAGGGCAAACACTCGGCCCTGGGTCTGTGGTCTAGGAGGAGGCGCTATCTCCATCTGAGGACAGTGTCTAGCAATGTGCCCCGGCTTCCTACACTTGTAACATGTCACCGGAGACTACTGGACGGATGACTGGCCCCGCGGAGGTGGCACACCTCGCTGTGGTTTTCTATTCCATGGCCCTTTGCCTCTCCTCTTAGTACTAGGGGTCAAACTAGAACCCTCCTCTGGTTTCGGCCTTTTTAAATCCGGAACCCTCTTCTGACTAGCCGTCATCACAGTAGGCATGATAACTTGCAGATTCGTCTCAATCACCCTACTGACCTCCACAAGAGTATTAAACTTCCTGATCCGCTGTGGAGTGACTCTGTCGCTAATCAGGGGCCTCAAACCGTACTCAAACTGCTCACATCTCCAGGGTTCATCATCATACCTCTAGAGGTAAGAGGAATACCGAGACAACTCTATGAACTTGGCCACATATTGGTCCACAGTCATCTCATCCGTCTGTCTCAAGCCCATGAACTCCATCTCTTTCTTCTTCCTCACTGAACTTGGGACATACTTCTCATAAAATTCGACCAAGAAAGTCTCCCAAGTTATCTGTATGTTCTTGGTCTCTATAAGGGGTTTCGCACTCTCCCACCATCTATCAGCTTCCTTTTCTAGCATAAAGGTGGCTAGCTGGGCTTTCTGCTCAGTGGTACAATCCATCACTGAGAATATTTTCTTAAGCTGCATCACCCAAGCCTCCGCCTTATCCGCATCCAATTCCCTATCAAAAGAGGGTGGGTTGTTCTGCCTAAACTGCTTCAACACTTTTTGGATAGGCGTCTAGGTCTGTGGAGCAGCAGGCTCCTGGGAAGGTACAGGTGGAATGCTGGATGTAGATGGTTGAGGTCCAGGGGCATCCCTTCTGGCTTTTTCTTGCCTAGTCAGGGTGTCTTGCAAATGCATGATCATATCATGCTGCTGCTGGGCAATATATCTCTGTTGCTCCAGCATCTCTTGGTGCTGGCCCATCATGGCCTCATACCGGTCTAGTCTATCAGTGATGGCCTGCAGAGGATCCCTAGTCTCAATAGGAACCTCTGGCTCATCTCTCTGAGCCCTGGGCGGTCTGCCTCTGCCTCTACCCCTGCCCCGTCTAGTCTCAACCATGTCTGAAAAGAAGTAGCAATCCTCAATTCATAACACTATCACAACACATATGCATATGGATGCTACAACTTTCATGACCATTCACACCAAAAACCAGCAAATCATAGCATTCAAGAGCCTAACATTGAGCAAAAGTGCCTGAACCTTTGCTCTGATACCAAAAATGTGACACCTTAATCTACTACCGCTACCTAGCCTCTCACTGGGCTCGGTTCCATATGATTCCCAAAGAAACAACACTAGTCCGTGGCATTTTCATGCTATAAACCGGGGTTTCATATACTCATCTTTTGCCCCGTGGGTCCTGTGAACCCATCTCAAGCATCCTCAACTCAAACTCCATTTATACAACTCATACATAGCATAAAACAAACCATAAGCCACGGGTATAGAGCCAAAAACCAGAAAAATTGCATTTTCTCACTTGGGCCCAAAAATCATATTTTGGCTCTCACTTTGGAAAATCATAATTAATTGTAGAAAAATGGGAATCTAGCAAACTTTAGTTTTCTAGAAATCTCTAAGTGTTAACTTTACCTAAAAATAATTTCCAATCAAATTCTCAGCATTTGGACCAAGTTTGACATCGAAAATGGGAGGAAGGTCTAGCTGTCACTGTTTCTGGTGCAGCTTTCTGTCATGACATTCGAAAATTCATAACTAAATCCACAAAAATCCAATCTGGGCACATTATACCAATTCGGAAAGCTACAGATGTCTACTAGAGGAGAAAAATAAGTCCAAATCAGTGCAGTAGCTCCTACACCTGGAAAACCTATGGAACAGTGACGGGGGTCAGATGAGCTCCCTGATGCTGATACAGAACTTCAGACGGTCCAATCTCTCTCTACAGACCTCCGATTTAGGTGATTCTAGTTCCTATAAGTCACTGTGGTGGTCTAGTTTATGTGTATAAAATTTCACCACATTTAGAATCCATTTGATCTATGAGTGCCACAGATTTCATTTTCTGGTTTAGATGAACAGTACATGACCAATCCATTAAATTTTCCCAAATTCAACAATTCCCCAAATATTCTCTAGAATTCAGAATATTACCCACTTTAGCTTCTCAAGAAGCTTTCTACAAACTCTAGAGGCACACCAAATTTCATGGCAAGAGGAGCTCATCCGGTCATACTTTGACGGAGCTCTCAAAACTACCGGTTTTGGCACCCCAAAGGTCCAAAACGGGTCCAAATGGCCTCTCACACACTCTAGCCACTCATGGACAAGTTTAAAAGCATAAAACTAGGATTTATAATAAGTCCATGTGGTCCAAATCCTCATACATTCAAATCTCGCTTTGCTACGGCCAAATATACACTACATCATTCATTCCACAAAAGGGGCAAAACCATCATTTCCATTCATTTGGCTATAAACATAGTTCATACAATATCCTTTCACATTTATACACATGTTCCAACCTTTACATCTCAAAAATAGTGGGCGCATATTCACTTGGCACCACTTTACATCAAAATTACATCAAAATATCCAAAAGAAAGTAATATCTAACTAAGCATGCTTCTAGGCTCCTTGGTGTGTGCTCGGTTCTCCTTGAGCTCCACCTAGCATATTAAGTTGGGAGGGGAAGGGGTGAGATTTAGGGAATCTCAGTAGCTCATGCACTCATTCAAGTAAACAATCAAGGCATATAACAAGTCAAAGCATGTGAAGAGGCATTTAGCCATTCTCAATCATCCCACACACATTGTACATGCTATGGAAATCACAACAATGCCAAAAATAAGCTCCAGGGACTTTTGGTCTAGCCTCACCCGAGTTTAGGGACTTTTGGATGGCCTTACCCGAGTTTAAGGACTTTTGACTTGGCCTCACTCGTTTGAGACTTTTGGCCTTGTCTCACCTATCTCAAGGGACTTTCGGCTTCACCTCACCCATCTCAAGGGACTTTCGGCACTACCTCACCCGAGCAAATCTCACATTTCAACACACAAGCATATTGGCATTCAATGCATCAAAGCAATAGCATATGGCATATTCCACACAAGAAGCATATACATAACATACAATGACTATCATATCCAAGAATGCAACAAGAAAGAGTGGGAAGAGAGAGCTACCTTATGAGCCAAAGCTAACACTAGCTTTTCCTTTCAATTTCTCCTCTCCCTCCTTAGGTTCCCAATCACACCTTGATGGAGGTGTTTCTCTTGAGCCTAGACACACAAAAGCATGCAATTACTCTCCTAGAATGTAATCATCTGATCAAACTCTCCTACACACCAGAACCTAGAGTCCTCTCTCTCTCTCTAGAATGCCATCAACCCTTTCTCTCTCTCAAGCTCCCATGGTAGTGGAAAACAACATTTTCAAAGAAAACACAAAGATTCAAAGGTGTTTTCCACTTTCCCTCTTCTGACCCATGCCCAAAAACCATCCATTTTTACAAACAAAATCGTAGGAAGAGAGGGCAAAGGGAGGGGATCAGAAATCTAAAGAGAAATGGGTGAAATTTCCTTACCTTTCCCTTGCTCTTCCTCTTTCTCTTGATCTCTCTCACTCTCCACGCCTCTTTCTCTCCTTGGGTCGAAGTCTAGGGCAGATATGAGAGAAGAAATGAGTTTGGGCATTTAATGAAGTCTAAATCTCGCTATTTACTCTCTTCCGGACTGACTATCGCTACGGCGAAAACTAACCTTCGCTATTGCAAGCTCGTGTAATCTGGCTTCGTTATGGCGAGGTGTAACCTTCGCTACGGCGAGCTCGTGTCAGTTCCCTTCGTTATGGCGAGATATACCATTCGCTATGGCGAACTCGCGTCAGTTCTAGACCTCACTCTCGCTATGGCGCACGCTACGGCGAGCTGCTCCCTGGTTTTTGTATAGACTACTGCCAGCACTCGCTATAGCTAGAATCGCCTTCGCTATTGCGAACAAGCACTCTCGCTGTAGCGAGACCATTTCTCGCTATTGCGAGAGGACTTGGCAGAAATTCTGGATTCTGAAAATTTCCAACTTTCACTTTCTTTCTTTTCCCTTTTCTTTTCTTTTTCCCGGTTGTTACAGAGATAGCTACCTTATGGAGAATAGGACCCTTGATGCACCACTAATCCATTTTATTCTATACTTTTCTTTAGTCCTTTACTTTTTCTTTCTCGATTATACATACATACCAAATGAACTTGCATTTACTTGGCCTAAAATATATAAATTTAGATGTAATACAACCCATTATAATTTATTCCAAATCACTTCATTATTATATGAGCTCATTAGAACTCATAAGGTAACTTTATATTATTTTAAGCCCCCTTAAGTGGTTACTTTTATAATTCAACTTCTAGGGCTCAATATCTCACTTGATATGAGTTATGTGACTCAAATGGAAATCATTAGGGTCATCACATGCATGACTAAACAAGCCTAATACCAAGTTGCTTTTTAAGGCCCATTTGAACCTTAAAATTTCACCTTTCAAAATACGGCTCTTAAATTCATTTTAATGGCTCCATTAGTGTTTATTACTCATATCTAAACCTCTTAAGACAATAGAACTCATGAAAACACTCCCTACTATTTGTAATATCTTGTTGTTCCAAAAACCTTAAATTAAGGAGATTATAAAAGGAAGTCCCTTAAATTGAATGATGAGAGGCCAAAAAAAATTAGAGCAATAATTTAGACATCTAAAAATGAAGATATAAGGCTAGAGTTGCTACGAAACCGAAGATAAAATAGCTAAACAAAGTTTGACAAAAAGGCAGTGGCATTTTTGGTAATTTGGACAACTTTTAGAAAACTCAAAGGAAAGATCTTTAAATGGAAAAATTGAGTTTCTTGAAGTTCTTAGAGGCTTTAAAAACCATAGCAACTCCTAGAATGGTTAAAACCTTTTCAATTTATATTTTAGAGTATCAGTTGACTAAAACTTTGACTGATTCATTCGAGAAAGTTTTTAATTCAATTTGGGTGAAATCAAAGGTATTTTATGAATTAGATGACCTAAAATTCATAATGAAAAAGAAGATTCTAAAAAAAGAGTTGAAATGAGTTTAAATAAAATGAATTAAGAAAAAAGGACAAAATTAAAATTTTGAGAAGGTATTATAACTTGGCGTTTCTTCTTACAAGTTACACCCCACTTCTTCTCTTCCTCATAACTGACTTTTCTCTACCTTAAACCAGATTCTAAGACTTCTTGAAGTGGTGCACAAGAAGGAGGAAAGAAGATGGAGAAAAACCAAGGAAAAGGGTAAGAAATCCATAATTTCTCATGCTTCTTCCTTTACTAACCTTGTTCTTCTTTTCTTCTCTTTTCTTCCATGGTTTTATTAATGTATTTGCGGCTGATTCATGGCTAGTTTAGTAGGAAGAAGAGAGGAATTGAAGGAAAGCTTAGAAGCTCTAGGAAGTGCTCTTGAAAAGGCTTGAAACCAAGGTAAATATCATAACTTTCTTTGCTTCTTCTTGGTTGTTTCTCTCATGGTGGTTTTCGATCAACCCTAGACTATTAAGAAGGGAATGATTTCTGGTCTTAGCAAGGTAGGAACAAGGGTTTTAGAGCATGTAAAACAAGAATATGTAATTAGATTTAAAAGAGAAGCTTTAGAATTTAAGTTATATGACTCAGGGATTTTGTTGCACATAGTAATTTTTGAAGCCTTCTAAGGATAATCTAGTTTATCTAAGAGTATGTATGAGTTCTTAAGAGGTCTAAGAAGCTTCATAAGTACCATTTCCCTAAGAAAAATCGAGTGAACTCTATGGGTCCCTAAGTTGCTCTATGTCTTGGCCAAGGATAAGAACAAGTACCTAGGGAAATTTTTCTTTGATTCCAAGGATAAAAATGGTCTAGATATGATTAATAACTATCAGAAGAACCATTGGTTTGAATTTAGAAGCCATGGTTTATGAGATGAAATTCCTTTTAAGGCATAAAGAAACAACTTAAGTTTAGACTCCTTGAATTGAATTGATGATAGCTCTAATGAGTTTAAAGGGAGTCATATGACTTAGATTGAATGAGAAATTGGAGCCAAGATCATAAATTTTAGGAGTTGCTTCATTATGCTCTTGTATGAAACCACAACCATACCATAGGATAAAATAAGCTTGCATAGAGTTTATATGAGGTTAGAACTTGTTCTAAGGATGTAATTGTGTCTTCTTTGATGTGTCTAGGCCAAGAAAATAAAGCCTCACCTAGTTGTGTATGTGTGGCCAAGAAGGAGAAGGAGAAACTCAAGGGGAAAAGTGTGCTTCTTGACTTGAGATAGCTCTCTATCTTTTCTTGTATGCATGTCTTGGATGTTTGATTGTCATTGCATGCTTGTGTATATGTTTGAGTCATAAGATATGTTTATAGCCATTAAATTCATGCTATGGTATTATTATGCTTCTTGAAACATGTTTTGAATACAAGATAGCTTGAATGGGTGAGAAGTACCTTAGAATGGGTGATGAAAAGCCAAAAGTCTCTAAGAATGGGTAAAACAAAGCCAAAAGTCTCAAGAAAGAGTGAAGCTAAGTTAAAAATCCCTAAAAGTGGGTGAGACAAATTCAAAAGTTTTAAAGAATTGGGTGAGGCTAAACTAAAAGCTTTTAGAGCCTATGTTTGACATGTATGAGTTTATGTGATATGAAAATATGCTTATGATGTTTACAAGAGGCTTTTATGACATGCATGCATTCTTTGACATGAAAACGTGTCATGTATGTATGCTTGAAAGGGTGAAAGAGCTATTGGGATTCTTTGAATCTCACTCTTCCCCACATATGTTTTAACCATGTCTAGGTGAAATTCAAGGAGTAAGAAATGGGAGCCAAGCTACTTGAAGAATGAGAATTGGACAAAAGAATAGGAAATTTATGCATTTTGATGTCTAAATTTATATGTATATAATTTTTATATGATGTAAACCTTGGAGCATGTATAAAAGTTTGTAGCTATGATGTATGAATAGAATTTGGAATCAAATTCATAAGTATGTGAGTTTTTGACACCCATGAGCTTTGATGTACATGTGTATATGAACAACTAGGAAGGTGATTTTGAGTTCCATGATGATTTAGACACTTTAGGATGCTTCTATATGCTGTGTTTATACTTTTGGACATGCTCAAATGGTCATGGTATGAGTAGAAGGCCATTTGGTGCACTTTGACCCCATGATGGTTCCAAAATTGGCTACTTTCTTAACCTAAACCACAAACTGACCAAATGGATGAGTTTGTGCATGAAATTTAGCAAAAAAAATATGCCTCATCTAGAGCTTTTCATAGAGTTAAAGAGCACCATTTTTAGAGATCTAGAGAATTTATTATGATTTTTCAAAATTGGCCAAATTATGTAGAAACTGTCACTGTTACTGTTTATATGGTTAATTTGCTTTTCTATGTCACTTAGGGGCCAAATGAAGTCCAATACTCATGAAATTTTATAGAAATATAGTATACGTCATAATATTTCTATAGCCACTGAGAGCACCCCATTTAGAGCTCTGTAGAGAGAGAAATAAAGTTTTAAAATTCTAGGTTTACTATAGAATGACCACTAGACTTGATGTACTGTTTTATCAATTTTTGTAAAATCAAACATGGTTGTTTTTATCTAAAATTTTTATGGTAGCTAGATGGCATCTTGAGGTTTCCAAAAAGCTATCATTTGAACCATTTGAATTTTTATAGAATTAGTTATACTTTTTCAAAATTTATATCAGAATATGGAATGTATGGCAAAATGCAAGGTGAAATGCAAATTTGTGTTCTATGGCTTGGACTCAAATTTTGAGCTTCAAATTGTGATAATTCTGGTTAAACAAATGTGTTATGAATGGAAAATGAGTTTGCTAAATCCATATAGTCCATTTAGCCAAGAATGAATAAATCTAGCTTTTAATGATGCATTTATCCGCTGCCAAAAGTAATTATTTCTTGAAAATGAATGCTATATACCAATTGTGCCATAAGTTGAGACCTATATAGATATGGTGTTGCACCATTCATTCCCACCTTAGGTCTAGACTATACACACACACCACACTTGGTAGTTTTGCCTCTTCTATGGAGAATTTAATGAATATGTAATATCTTTGGCTTTTTTCTAATTCAAGTTTGGTATTAGATCATTCAAAACATCTTCCTAAGGTTGTATATCTTCCATGGTGCAATTGAAATTTTAGGTAGCCTAATTTGATTTCTATAGCTTCTTAAGGTTTTTTTTTTGTATAATCTTTCTCTACTCCCTTTAAAACCTTAGTTTCTCTCAAGTTTTCATCAGGTTAGAGTCTCCTTCTTTTCTTCTTTCTTTAGGCTCAACCCATCTTGCCTTTGAAGTCTAAAGAAAAACAATTTTCTTTAACTAATACACACCTTTGTTTGAAAGCTTGCTAAATGGAAGTTCTTATACCATAATTAATTGCTCCAAATGCCTTATTTTCCTCAAGGAGTTGGCCATCAAATTCATTTGTTCAAGGAACTAAAATCACCATTAGAAAGAGCCTAAAGTGGAGAAGAAAGTTTCTAACTAGTATAGCAAGAAATTACGCATGTTTCCTTACCTTTATTGGCTTTCTTTTTCCTTCTTTCTCCTCTTATTTTCATGTCATATCGATGCTAGTTTAGAGCCTATGTATGTTGATTATGGAAGGTAAGAGAAGGTGGCATGATATATAAAAAGGGGAGGATGATTTTTATAACAAATTTGAAAATACCGATTACATCCATTTGCTTAATTTCCTCTATTTGGTCTCATTCTATATCCTTTTTGAAAATTGTCTTTTTCATATGAAAATTTAGACTTTCTACTTTATTAAAAATATTTACTTTAAAATTTATGTAATTTAAATCAACTTGAAAAACATCAGTGAAAATTATGATAAACTGATACCCTAAATCATACACCATCAGGGATTTAACTATTCTAATGGTCCTAATAGTTTTAGGGCCTATGAAAATCCTAGTGGGCTTAATTTTGACATTTAAAATTCTTTTTTTTTAGTTTCTAAAATTTTACTCAAAATTATGATTTTGCCACTAATATGTTAGTTTACTTTGTTTAGCCACTTTGGCTTTGTTTTCACTCTGCTTTTTCCTTTCATCTTACTTAAACTTCTAGTCATTATCATGGTTATTAACCTTTCTTTTGGTGTCTAAGAGTTTAGAAAACATTGGCTATGACACCATGGTAGGATCTCCCACCTTAGTATCATTCATTAAGTAGAGAGCAGATCTTTCCCATTTATATTATTAATATTTTTGAATATTGTAGAAATTATGAGAGAAGGGATATTTTGCTAAAATTTCTAAAAGGAATTGAACTAAAATGTGCATTGGTGATTTTCAATTACATTAAGAAAATTATTAATCAATTTTGTTTGCTAAAGTTATGATATTAAATTGTTGTATTATGAAATTAAGAAGTGTGCTCTTAAGCTATTAGGTTAGGCTTTTAGATGCAGGATAAATCTCATATTTTTTGCCAATTACATCTCTAGATTTGGTGTATGACATTTGTAACACTCCAAAATTAATTAAGGTATTAATTATGGATTTGGGTTAATTAAGAATAATTAATATGGGATAATTGGGTAAGTTAAGTGTAAAAATTTTAGAGAGATAAATTATTAATATGAGTTTGAGATTTAATTAAGTCATAAACCCCATCTAGGCCCAAATTAAATTAAGTAGGCTAAGGTTAGAGACTAATGGAGGCTTGATAATTTTAGGTGCAGACCTAACATTTTATTGTGAGACTTGGCCTAAAAGAGAGTACTTAGTAATAGCCTAATAACCCTTGTGCAGACCCAAATCAATTGAGTTCTTTAAACTTGGCCCAAACCCAATTAAAATTCAGCAGCCTAATACATGAGAGTTGGCCCAACAATGCTTAAATCTGAAGTCCACTTGGTATTGGACCTTTGGGTCAGCCCATGACCCATATTTGACCCAACTTAAAACCCTAAAAACTAACTTAGCCACCCCCATTCTGCAGAACATAAGAACACAAAAGAGAAATTCGAAGATTTGAAGGGAGGCTAGGGTTTGGGGCAAGAAATCTACCATTTCTCACTTCTAGAACAAGATTCAGCCAAGGTAATAGTTGTATAACTTAATCCCCTTCTCTTTCTCTTTCTCTTTCTCTTCACCATACCCAAAATCTGAAATGTGGTTGTTTGGGGTTCTTAGTGAAATTTCGTAGGTTAGGACTAAGGGTATTGTTAGTTAAGCATAAACTCTTCATTTTAATGTTTTCTTTGCTAGTTTGAGACCCCTATCGCTGATTTATAATATAGGTATTATTTTTATATGAATTTACTTAGAATTTGAGGTGTTATTTGTAACACTATAACTCCTAGCTCATTTTATGTCATTTATAAGCTTTGTATTATCAATCCCACAAAAGTATATGAGAAATGGGATAAAAATAAGAGACTTTTTTTCGCGTTGCGCTATATCTAAAAAATTTAATTCGGTGTCACGTGGACTGTGTGAGCTTATACTATACTTCTTCATATTTAATTTCATTATTTCAACTCATTTACATCACAAAAACATGCCTACAATTTATGGAAATTAAAATGAATCTCAAAATAAATAAGCATATTTTCGGCCAGATTTGTTCCATTTTCTGACCCAATTTTGAAAAATCATAACTAAATCTAGAAAATTTGATATCATGCAATCTTGGTTATTCTAGAAAGCTTAGGATGTCTACTTCATACTAAAAATATGTCTAGGTCACAATATTCATTAGAAAGGACGTTTGACATCCAAAAAGCTACCAAGGTTGCTAGCTACCTGGGCTATTGTTTAGTTTATTGATACCAAGTTCTAAAATTCATAACTAATTTTATAAAAATCAAAATCACACACACTTGGTCATTATAGAAAGCTAAAAATTTTAAATTGATAATAAAAATAATTCCAGAATGAAACAGATATATTTAGATATCTGGAACTGATGGAACAGTAACTGAGCTCTTGGGGCATTCTTGATACTGACAGTTAACTTCAAACAACATAACTCTGTGCTTAGACCTTCAAATGAGGTGATCTTGATGGCCATAGAAAGCTTATGACCTCTAGTTTATTCATATAAAATTTTATAAGCATTGGACACCATTTGGCTATTGGGTGACATAGAATTCAAAACTTCCAGTATGAACAGTACCTATACCAGAATCCATGAAAAATCCCAACTTTGAAAATTCATCAAATATTCCCTAGATCTCTTAAAATTATGATCTTTAGTTTCTCAGAAAGCTCTCAATGATACCTAATTTTATGCCAAATTCTAGGGCTAGACTAACTCACTTGGCCAAAAAGTGACATAAGGTTCCATTATGGTCAATTTTGGCTCCATATTGGATACCAAAATTGCCAAATGGATTTCCCTTGGTCTTGGAACCCTTTGGGCAAGGTTAAAAGCTTATTTAAGACTTGTGTGAGCTGCCCAAATGGTCCCAAACTTCATGCATCTCATTTTGGCCATTCAACCCACATTTATACACATATTCATCAAACTTTAAATTTTCATACTATGACATTACATACTCAAAACATGGGCTAGTGGTCATATATGGTAATCATACACCTCAACATCACATCCTAGTATATTTATACATGTCTCAATGTTCGTAGTACATATACATCATTATATACATGATGAACCATCATTATGGTTCCAAACTACACAAAATAACATATAAGCTTGTCAATTGTCCCTCTTCAAGGTTGTTGGCTCCCTTCACCATAATTGCTTGGTCCACCTAGCATGTTAGATCATTGGAGAGGAGGGGATGAGATTCAAAGAATCCCAATAGCTCATCTCCTATTCAATCATACATAATATGTGCAAAGCAAGTTTCACAAATGCATGCATGGAGAAGGTAGAAATCATAGACATTTTAAAAGTAACCTTAGCATGTGAATCAATCATACGAGACATTCAAGAGCTCACTAAGTGTTTGGATTGGCCTCACACTTCTCCTCATGGATTTTGGACTTGCCTCACCCATTCTTTGAGCACTTTGGATTCAACCATATTCTTGGGAGCCCACTTTGCTTTTGGGAGACTCTTTACTTTGTCTCAACCAAGCTCAAGGGTTCTTGGCTCATCCTCACCAAAGGGAAGAGTTCTTGGCCTCTCCACACTCAAGCAAACTCATACAACCATCATGAAATCATTTAAGAACATAACATGGCATCAAGGATAATGGCATACAAAGGCATGCTAGCATACTTTTCATAGCTTGAAAATACACATACACACATTCTAAAACAAGCTAAACACACATCTATGTATGAGAGAAGGTGGAGAGAGCTACCTTGTATACAAGCACACACTTTTTCCTTAACTTTCAAGCCTCCTCTTTTGGCCACACACCCACAATTTGGTGGAGATAGTTTCTCTTGGCCTAGACACAATTTATCGGAGCCGATTAAGTTTATGAACCACACTCTAAGGCTACACAACTAAATGAAACACTAGATTGCTCTATAGGTTCCATTATGGTCCATATTGGCACCTAATGAAGCAACACCCCTCAAATGATTTCTAGGCCTTATTCTTTCTTTTCAAATATGATTCTTGACTCCTTTTAAACCTCTTGGAGTCATCACATCATCAAAACAAAAGGCCAAACACCATGTTGCTTCTTTAGGTCATATTATGGAACCTAAGACACCAAATCACTTTCCATGAGCTCTAAATTTTTTCCAAGGCCTCCCCTCATTTTCATTCATCAAATATGACTCAAGAATGGCCTTAAAAAAATTTAAAACTCTCCCTAGCTATGAGAAACTCTTTAGGTCGAGGCTATGGAGCTTAATGGCCTTCATGGAGTTTGCTTGGTTTTCTTGAAGGGGAAAGCTTGTGGGGAGCATCTTTGGCATCTCAAGAACTCATATATACTCTAACTTAGACCTAGGAAGCATCATACAAATTCAGAAATTGGAAGATGCACTTAAAACCCTAGGTTTTGCATCTTGATTTCTAATGCCTATTTCTTGGGTTTCTATGCATATTCTTAATCCTCTCCATCAAATACCTAAGAATCACCTTTGGTTTGGTTAAAAATCTAACTCCTTAGGTCTGTCTAAGTCTAGGTCGAAATGGAGGAGACGAGCCATGGAAGATATGAACCATAGGATGCATTTTTACCTTGTTTTCTTACTTAGTTTGGCTTGAATCTTGATTGCTCCAAGCTCTTCTCTTCAAATCTGAACTTTCCTTTGAATATCTCCCTTGAATCAGATTTATAAACCTCATTTTAATCTAAGGAAACAAAGAAGAAGGGAGGAGAGGAGGTGTGGATGAAGAAAAGTAAGGAAAACCATCATGAAAACATACTTTAAGCTTGGTTTTCTTCCTCCTTCTTCTTCCTCTCTTGGGCACCTCTCCCTTAGGGTTTTGCTTCTGATTTGGCACTGGAAAAATCTGAAGAGAAATGAGAGAGAGTGTGAGGTGCCACCTATATATAGCTAGGGCAAAGTGACTTTTCAAAAATTTCCATTTTGCCCTTCACACTTTGCATTTTCATTTCTCCTTCGTTTTAGCTCCTTTTTAAGAACTGTCTTTTCCATTATAAAATTTAGGTTCTTAATTTAGAAAAATAGCTTTGGAATCCCTTAAATTGGAGCTAAAACCTTTTTGAACAAATCCGTCAAAGTTCAGACACTTTGACGTTGGAAAACGTTCTCCGGAGGGGATTTAACTGTCTCGGGGCTTCCCATGGTTTTTAGGGTCTCTGAGAACCTTAGAGAACCTAGAACTTTGGTTTAAAAAGCCCTCCATTCTCAATTCCAAACCACACAAGTTTAACATATTTTATAAGAAGACCTTGTACTTGCTGGCGGAAACCCTATCGACAAGGTCTTGGAAATTACATTACAGATTACAGATCTTGTCGACAAGATCTTCGACCCAGGTGATGAGATATTATTTCAGCCTTTAAATTAACTTGGTCTCCTGCCATACTTCATGCTCAAGATACATTCTAATGGTCACATAACATAATCTCTCATTTATAAAGAATCGGATTTTACATTATTTTGAGGTTTCGGGGGTAGGCTAAACTAAATCCGAATTTGGTTTAGTGTTGATTGAGTAAGTGTTTCTGAGTAGTCCTATATAGCTTAACTCTTTAAGTGATGGGTTTGCTGATGCAAATTGTGATTAGGGATAGTAATGGCTTAGTTTTGTGTCCATAAGCCAAAGTAGCATTCAATTGGCTTTTAGAGGATTGTCTAAAAAGTGAGGCAACTGAGGCTATATTAATTCCATGCATATATTTGCTTTAATTTCATATTTACTGTATATGAATGATTTGAAATGCTAAATAAATTGGTTAACTATCTGTTATATGTGATTGGACCTTCTGAGTCCATGGTGAAGTTGTGGTGTAGCTGCCACCCGTGCATGTGCTTTGATCGGGCACCGGGTTATGATCAGACCCTAGATGCACTGAGCCTTGGTTGTGTTTAATGGGGAGTAGGTGTCGTGGATGAGCCTCTCTCGGTGTTATTGGCCTTTAACATGTGGAAATATAATTACTAGTACGGGATAGTAATCATGATAGCCTAATTATTTTATTTACTAATATGACTAGAATGTTTTTTGATGCTTATGTGAAATCATGCATATATGTTAATTAAACTAAAATATATGATGGAATTTGCCTTGGTTACTAAGATTTGCATCTCATCCCGTTTCATGGGATTCTACTTCAGGTGGAGGTCCTTCAGGTAAGGATAAGGGGAAGCAAGTGGATGAAAATCTATGAGCTCTAGCCATGTGTGGAGAAAGCTACACTTGGGCTAATTTGAGTAGAGTAGATGCAATTTTGTTAATTTTTTATGTAGTATCATCATGTATTCATATTGCTAAGTATAAGTGTTTATATTTTGATTAGTTGGAATGTATTTATTAAGGAGTTAAGTTTCAATATAACTTGGTTTTGAATGTATAAACTTATAGTATCTGATGTATGAACTTGATTGAATTCATGATATGGTTTACTATTAAGAATGCCATCATGGGATATATGAGATTGTTGATTTGAATAAGTGATGCATGAAATCTTTAAGGGAATGCATATTTGAATGATAATTGCTGGAAGCTTATGAAATTCTACTATTATTAATCTATGAATTTGCTAAAATATGGTAGTTGGATGAGTAGAAATTTATACTTAAGTTTCAAATTGGTAATGGTAGAGTAGCTGGGTAAATAAGGTACATAAATACCATTAAAGTTGCATAAATTAAGGTAGAGTAGCCATAGGGTGTTATTGGAGGGAAAGTGGACAGTGTGAGACAAGATTTTAGGAGTTGTAGGATCAGAAGGCATTTCGTCGTGACCAAAATATTATTAGCCGCGGCCAATAGAGGCAAAGTTGCCCAGGGAGAGTATCAGAAAACAATTTGTCATGGCAAAAAGTGGAATTAGCCACGGCGAAATGAGAGAGGCAAAACTGGGAGTCGTCCAGAGGGTAATTTGCCACGACTAAATGGGAATTGGCCGTGGCGAACTTTTGTGAGAATTTATCGAGCGTTCTAGAGAAGAATTACCCGCGACGAAAGAGGGAATTGGCCGTGGCCAATAACGAGAGGCGAGCAAGGTAGGTTTTAGGAGGCTTCCTCGCTGTGGTGATAGAAGATAAGGAGTGAACCTGAGAGCAATTAGCCACGATGTAAGGACATTTAGTCGCGGCTAATGGTCCCAAACTTTTATTCTAACCTAGAAATCTTGGTTTTTCATAGGGTAACTCCAAGGGATGACTTAGAAACATTAGTAGAAGATTCTTATGAGTTGGAATCAATGGGTAATAGAATCAAAGGCTTATAACTGAATGTTTGTTTCCCTGATGTACATAAGTGCTTGTAATTATATGGTTGATGACTCTAATAACATTAAGGTTCAAATTTTCCTGTATTTTCTGAAAGTAATTAGTCATAATGTCTTGTAACCCTAATTTATGATTATTAATCCCGTATTTAACCTTAATTACAATGATTAGAAGTTAGGGTCCTTAGAACATTTTATGTTAAAATATTGATAGTAAAGAAGGTGTAATAAATTAAACAAAGGAACATACCAATAGCTACTCTTCCAAAGTACTTATTTTTCTTTAAGTCATTCATTAGTTCATGCACGGGGTGTTAAAAGTTATATAGAAATTTGCTATTATTATTTCTAGAAGAGAAATACCTTATTTAAATAAAAACAACCATACAAATAATACAATAATGTTGTTAAAAAAACAAAAAGAATTAATGTCAATTCTAGTTGGTTACCTATGTAGTGTATGGGATATTTAAAATTTATGTGTGTGTGTGTATGTATATATTTAAAGAGGAATACTTAATTGAAAACAAAATAAAACACACAAAAAAAAAAGTAACATAAAAGAATAGGAAACTTCAATCCTAACTAAAATAGAAAAACATAAAACATTCTTTAGCTTCTCAACTTAACCATCTCATTGCGTTATTTGCAGGTTCCTAACTTACGAAAGCATTTAGTCCGAAGTAAAACATAAGCATTCAATTCCATACTTAGTAGGATTCTACTCCAAAATTCTAGCTAATGAAGGTGGGGCAAAAACAATGAACTTGATATATATATATATATATATATATATTTGTCACACCCCAAATTAGGACACGTGATTGGCACATATACGCTGAATCTTGCATCTGTAAGTTTAATAGACCCCTTACATTTATACTTTATTACACCATTTAAACATAACTATTAGCCCATTTAATGGAGAACACATATCAAATAGAACTCCAATTCTATACTTGAGTGACCTTCCATTACTTAATTGAATAACTCATGATTTTCAATAGAAATTTTGATAGCATGTCCCATAAAAATAAGTTATCCTAAAATTTTTGTAACAACAATATAATAAGAATAGCTTTGCTCTTAATTATTATCAATTAACATAACATATATGGGGGTGAAGGATCCTGCTTGCAAGTTTGTGGAACTACAATAAGATAACATACCATAAAATAAAAAAGGAATAACCTTGCCATATGGCACAATGCAAGCTTACCTATGAAGGCCCTGCTCTTTATTGGATTATTGGGGAAGACTCTAGCTCACCACTACCATATGAAAGACAAAATATTTATTGAGTAAATAATATCCCACAATTTAATAAATGAATGAGTAATTACATAAATAAATAATTAAATGAAATACCTTATATACATACCTTGTGAGAACATTTGAATTTTTGAAATATATGCTTCTGAATAAAATGAATAAATTTCTAAAAGTCCTATGTAAAAACATTTATTGAGATTCAATTATTATGCTAATGATAAACCAATGAGAAAAATGATAATAATTTCAATAACAAGATACTTATGCAAACTTTCAAGAAATGTATTAATAATTTTCAAAATTAATTTCTTCTAAAGCATTCTCATTAGAAAGGACTTTTCTTATATAACAATCATGGGCATACAACCTACATGAGATAGAGCGAATGTATGTAGAGGTCCCTAGAGTGGGACAAGTTCAGGTTATCATTAGCATAAAGACATTAGTAGTTAACGAAGAAGGCCAGCAAATACTGCTAGTCTAGGAAACCATTAAGTATGACTTAAAAAAACTAGTTGGCTAATGTAGTATCATGGAGTTTCTTTTGTAGTACATATATGTAAATATAGGCTCTATAATCTAACAAAACAAATATTTTGATTACTAGAGCACTATGATAGACTGATATGAATATGCCTAGCTCACAAAATATGATATAAAGTATAAGAAATAACTTAGTGTGAGTTGTATGGTTATGTTTTATGTAATCTCTTTACTTCAACATCATGTTATTTAATTTTTTTTTTGTCACAATTTAAATTTTCTGTAACTATTAACGTAACCAAAGTAACGAGAGAAAAATAGCATGGAACAACCTTAAGTAAACGTTAAGAAATTAACCAAAGTTAATAATAAAAAGATACTTATAAATTGGTGGTTACCGTGAATGTATATATATGTACATGATTAGGTGGTGCCTTAGGATGTTAGAACCAATAACTTCATGAAGCCATCCTTTATTAATATATATATATATATATATATATATATATATCCAGTTATACAATTGATTTAACTAGCCATGTGGATTGCTAAATGCTCCATTTAGATTAATAAGATAAGGGTGGGATTTAGCATAAATGGTGGGAGAGCCATGAATTACTTCTTAATGTCATACTTGGTTAGAGACATGAGAGAGGGACACCTAGCAAGCAACCAAGTTGAGAAAATGAAATTCCTAAGTGAATAAATGCCATGTGTGACGACCCTAATTTCTTATCATAACAATTAAGGTTAAACACATGATTAATCACTATAGGTCATGAAAATATGAAAAAATTTAAACCTTAATATGATTAGAGTCATCAATCATACGATTTCATACACTTATGATCATAAGGGAATTAAACATCCATTTATAAGCCTTGGATTCCATTACTCATCAATTATAACTCATCCTAATGACTCTAGGTCATCTCTTATGGTTAACATATGGAAAACCAAAGTTTTCTAGTTAATATAAGTGTTTTAGCATGTTAGCCGCGGCCAAATTACCCTTAGCCACAGCAAATTCCTTTCTGTTTTACCCCTTCCTTCATCACTAATTTCACCGCGGCGATAGCCGCGATGAGTTAGACCTTCGCCGCGGCCAACCTACATGGCGCCGTGGAGAAGAAGCCTCCTGGAGCTCCCTCGCTCGCCTCTCGATATTGGCCGTAGCCAATTTCTCCTTTCACTGCAGCCAATTCCTCTCTGGAATGCCGGGGACATTTTCCTAAAAGTTCACCGCGACCAATTCCATAATTCGCCGCGGCGAATTTCTCTCTGGATGACTTCCAGTTTGACCTCTCATATTTCGTCGCGGCAAATTCCTCTCTGGCACTCTCCCTAGGCGACTTCGCCTCTTTTGGCCGCAGCGAAATCCCTCCTGAGCCTATAACTCCGAAATTCTTGCCTCCTACTTCCCACTCTCCCTTCATTAACACCCTAGGGCCCCTTTACCTTCATTTTGGGGCTCATTACCCTTCATTAGCCTAATTTCTCCAGCTAATCTATTCTTATTAGTTCAAGACCCAAGGGTCAATTCCCTCCCTCTAATTATCCTATGACAGCAAGTCCATATGTCAGCAAGTTTGTAAAAAAACAATAACATGAGTTCATAGTAATATATATCAAGATTTCATTTCCAATAATAAGCTATTTCAGACTTCAACAAGGCTCATAGTAGATATTATAAATCCATACATCAAATACCAATTTACAATAGAGCCTACTCCTTAATAAGTACATGGTATGTTATCAAAATACAGATTCCTACACTTGGCAATACAGATACATGATGATGCTATACAAGCCTTAACAAAAATTAGCATATATCCTATTCTACTCGGACCAAGTATAGCTCTCCCATACCGGGCCTCAGCTCATGGATGTTCATCTACTTGCTTACCCTTATCCTTACCCGAGGAACCTTCACCTGAAATTGTAATCCCATAAAACGGGGTGAGATATAAATCTCAGTAACCAAGATAATTCCATCATATAATCTAGTTTAATTAACATATGTGCATGAATCAAAATCAGCATCAGTATCATATCAGTCATCTCAACAAATGAAATAATTAGGCTATCATGATTACTATCCCATACTAGTAATCATAATTTTTAACATGTTAAAGGCCATTAACACCGGGAGAGGCCCGTCCACGGCACCTACTCCCCATTGAGCACACCAGGGCTCAGTGCATCTGGGGTTTGATCATAACCCGGTGCTCGATCGTAGCACATGCACGGGTGGCAGCCGCACCACAGCTCCACCATGGACTCACAAGGTCCAATCATCATACAATAGATAGCCAACCAATTCATTCTGCATTTCAAATCATTCATATACAGCAAATATGAAATTAAAACTGATACATGCATGGAATTAATGTAAACCCCGGTTACCTCACTTGTAGACAACTTGCAACAGCCACCAATGGTACAGAGTATTCCTATAACCATAGCACCAGATAATTACTACTCTAATTCATCATTAACGGTTACAACAAGTACCCAAGAAATTTAAATGCTATTAACTACCATAAGAATATTTACCCAGCCACCACAAATCCTAAATTCAGATTTTAGTGTCCTCTACCACAAATCTCAATATTCCACCCCAAAATCCTAAACAAATTCATATAAAAGTAATACCCATAATATAAATTAGCTATGAGGTTCTCAAACCAATAAAGAAAGCATCAAAATGGGGGGTTTAAACTCACCTAATACCATCCCCAACCTCAACCTACGAATTTCACCAAGAAAATCCCCAAACACCCACATTTCAGATTTTGGGTAGGATGAAAATACTCCAAATGAAAAATTAATTGGACCAAATTAAAGAGAAAGATGAGGGGATTAAGTTGTATAACTATTACCTTGGCCAAATCTTGCTCCAAATGTGAGAAAATGTGGAATTAAGCTAAGAACCCTAGCCTCTCCTCCTCACCTCCGAATTTCTCTTGTATTTTTGTGTTTTGCTGAATGGGAAAGTGGCTGGTCAGCTTTTAGGGTTTTAGGTGGGTTTAAGTTGGGTTAAGGGGCTGGGTCATGGGTTGCTCCAAGTTTTCAATTGGGCCAGTTTTCAATTGTTGGGCTGCAGAATTTCATTGGGCCAATTTTTTTTTTTTTACATTGGGTTACTGAAGTTTAATGGTGTTTGGGCCTAATTTGAAAGGTTCAAGGGCTTGGGTCTACACAAGGGTAATTGAGCCTCCATTAGTCTTTTATCATGATTCATTAATTTGGGCCTAGATGTAAATCTCTATCCTAAATGATTTTCAAACCCATGCTAATAATTTATCTCTTTAAAAATCCCCATTCACTTAACTTGCCCAATCATCCTATATTAATTATCCTTAATTAATCTAAATCTATGATTAACACCTTAATTAATCTCGGGGTGTTACACCATGCACCTAACCATTACACTTCCACTATATTATATATGTATATGGTATTTAGTATTGCTATATTCTCTTAGTCACGACAATTCAAATGAATCACAAGTACTTAATAGCTTATATAATCTAAGAAAGGGACACATAGATTGGGACGATGGTGTAGGCCATAGAGGGGAAGAGTTTTAGCAAGCAAGACGCACATACCACATAGTTCACTATGCAAAATATATATATTCAAGTGACATTTGGTTAATTTAAATTGTACGTCCAGCCGTGGGAGAGCTAAAAATAAATATATGATGTAGCACTTGATTGTAAACATGAAAGGGAGACACATGGCTAGGCAACTGAATAGGAGAGGAAGTAGGAAAATTAAATAGACAAATTCTACACACCTTATGGTTACACCATTATATATATATATATCTATATACCTGCAAATTATATTCGGTTATTGCTCACATTTTGCATCATTGTGGAAGTGAAATACTATATGCAATATATGTATTAGATGGGAATAATATATATAGTGTAATATCCTAAAATTAATTAAGGTGTTAATAATGGATTTAAGTTGATTAAGAATAATTAATATGGAATAATTGGACAAGTTATGTGAATAGGAATTATAGAGAGATAAATTATTAATATGAGTGTGAGATTTAATTGGGTTAAAAACCTCATCAAAACCCAAATTAAATTAAATTAAGTAGGCCATGTTTAGAGACCAATGGAGGCCCAATGATTTTAAGTGCAGACTCAACCATTTATTGTGAGACTTGGCCCAAGAAAGAGTACCTAGTGATGGCCCAATCTGATCTAGTGAGATAGAGGCCCAACACCCAACTTATATAAGCTCTTATAATTGGCCCAACATCCCTTATGTAGACTTAAATCAAATGAGCTCTTAAAATTTGGCCTAACCCAACTACAATTCTGTAGCCAAACTCATGAAACTTACCCCAACAAAGCTTAAAATATGAACTTACATGGATTTGGGCCGTTGGATTAACCCATAACTCATTTAGGATCTAACATAAACCCAACTGTAACACCATAACTTCTAGCTCATCTTATCATATATGTACATGCCTCACATCATTATGTTCATGAAAGTATAAGGAAAAAGGGAAAAATAATGAATTTCTTTGCGTTGCGTCATACTTAGAAATTTCATTCGGTGTCACGTAGACCATGTGAGTTCATACTATGCATTCTCATATTTAAATATATCAATACAACTCATTTACATCACAAAATCATGCCCACAACTCATAGAAATCGAAATGGAGCATGAGATGGGCTTGTTTAATTTCGGCCAGATTTGTCCCTTTTTTTACCAAACTTTGAAAAATCATGACTAAATCTAAAAAAATTAAAATCATGAAATCAATCATTCTAGAAAGCTATGGGTGTATGCTTCACACTAAAAATACATCCAGACCATAACATTCATCACAGAGGACGTTTGACATCCAAAATGGTCCAGGGGTCAGGCTGCATTCTAGAACTATCACAACATTCTGTAGAAAACTTTGAAAATATTCAATTAATTATAAAAAAATATAATTGATGCAAATGATACCAATCTAGAAAGATATGGATGTTAGCTAGAGAGGAAAAATATCTCCAGACTAGTTCATTAAGCCCAGACCTCATAATTTAATGGAACAGTTCCTCTGGTCCGGCAAAATTCCTAATACTGGATAGAAACTTTAAAAACTTATATCTCCCTCTCTAGACATCTAAATGAGGTTCTTCTAGTTGTCATGAGTCACTGTGAATGTCTAGTTTCTTTGTATAAAATTTCATGGCAATTGGACATCATTTGAGTCTCGTGTGATAGAATTCATTTTCGGATCAAATGAATAGTGTAGCAGACCAAAACCATAAAAATTTCTAACTTTAAAAAATCATCGAATATTCTGTAGACCTTTAAAAATTATAATCTTTAACTTCTCAAAAAGCTCTCAATGAGACCTAATTGCATGCCAAATATTAGATCAAGACTAACTCCTTTGGCTAAAAAGTGACATAGGGTTCCATTATGGTCAATTTTGGCTCCATATAGGGTACCAAAGTTGCCAAATGGCTTTCCCTTCTTTTGGGCAAGTCTAAAAGCACATTTAAGACTTGTATGAGCTACCCAGATGGTCCCAAATCTTATGTATTTCATTTTGTCCGTTTAACCCACACTTATGCACATTTACATCAAACTTCCAATTTGCATACTTTGGCATTTCATGCTCAAAATATATGCTAGAGTTCATAGATCATATCCATACATTTAAATATAACATAATATCATATTTACACATGTTTCAAGGGTCATAGACCATTTACAATATCATATATATCATGAAGCATCATTTTGATTCCAAAAAGAATAAAACTAGGCATATGGTTGTCAATATTCCTTCTTCATTGTTGTTGGCTCCCATTGCCATAGCTACTTGGTCCACTTAGTATGTTAGAGCATTAGAGAGGAGGGAATGAGATTCAAAAAATTCCAATAGCTCATCTCCCATTCAATCATACATAATATGTGCAAAGCAAGCCTTACAAATGCATGCATGGAGAAAATGGAAGTCATGGACATTTAAAAAGCAAGCTTGGCATATGAGCAAATCATACAAGACATTCAAGAGCTCACCAAGTGTTTGGATTAGCCTCACACTTCTCCTCATGGATTTTGGACTTGCCTTATCCATTCTTTGAGAGCTTTGGACTCAACCATACTCTTGGGAGCCCACTTTGCTTTTGGGAGACTCTTTACTTTGTCTCAACCAATCTCAAGGGTTCTTGGCTCATCCTCACCATGGTGAAGAGTTCATGGCCTCTCCACACTCAAGCAAACTTAAGCAAACATCATGTATTCATTTGGAAGTATAACATGGCATCAAGAATCATGGCATATAAAGGCATGCTAGCATACTTTTCATAGCTTGAAAATACACATACACACATTTTAAAACAAGCTAAACACACATCCATGCATGAGAGAAGGTGGAGAGAGCTACCTTGCAAACAACTACACACTTTTCCCTTTGGATTCAAGCCTCCTCTTTTAGCCACACATCCACAAATTGGTAGAGATGGTTTCTCTTAGCCTAGATACAATTTATGGGAGTCAATTAGGTTTATGAAACATATTCTAAGGCTATATAACTTGCTTAAACACTAGATTGCTGTATAGGCTCCATTATAGTCCATAATTGTACCTGATGAAGCAACACCCCTCAAATAATTTCTAGGCCTCATTCTTTCCTTTCAAATATGATTCTTGACTCCTTTTAAGCCTCTTGGAGTCATCTCACCATTAAAACAAAGGGCCTAACATCATGTTACTTCTTTAGGTCATAATATGGAACCTAAGGCACCAAATCAATTTCCATGAGTTCTAAATTTTTTCCAAGGCCTCCCCTCATTTTCATTCATCAAATATGACTCAAGAATTGCCTTAGAAAAATTTAAAACTCTCCCTTACTACTAGAACATGTCTAGGCCGAGACTAGGGCATCTTTTACCTTCTTGGGGTTCTCTTGGTTTTCTTAAAGGAAGGAGCTTATGGGGAGCATCTTAGGTGTATCAAGAACTCATATAAACTCTTAATTAAACCTAAGAATCATCATACAAATTCAAAAATTGGAAGGTGTACTTGAAACCCTAAGTTTTGCATCTTGATTTCTATTAACTATTTCATGGTTTTCTTTGCATATTCTTATTCTTCTCCATCAAATACCTAAGGTTCATGCTTTGTTGGGCTTGAAAATCAGATCCTTCTATGGCTCCTAGGGTGTGATGGAAGATATCAACCATAGGATGCATTTTTACCTTGTTTCCTTGCTTGGTTTGGCTTGAATCTTGTTTTCTCCAAGCTCCTCTTTTCAAATCTGAAATTTCCCTCAAATTTCTCCCTTGAATCAGATTTATAAACTTCATTTTAATCTAAGGAAACAAAGGAGAAGGGAGGAGAGAAGGTGTGGATGAAGAAAAGCAAGGAAAATCACCATGAAAACATACCTTGCACTTGGATTTCTTCCTCCTTCTTCTTCCTCTCTTGGGTGCCTCTCCCTTAGGGTTTTGCTTTTCATTTAGGGCTGGAAAATCTGAAGTGAAATGAGGGCAAGTGTGAGGCGCCACCTATATATAGCTAGGGCAAAAGGATTTTTTCAAAAATTCTAAATTTGCCCTTCATACTTTGCATTTTCATTTCTCCTTCGTTTTAGCTCCTTTTTGAGAACTGTCTTTTCCATTATAAAATTTAAGTTCCCAACTAAGAAAAATGCCTTTGGAATCACTCAAATCAGAGCTAAAACCTTATCGAATGGATCCATCAAAGTTCGGGCACATTAACTTTGGAAAATGTCCACCGGAGGGGATTTAACTGTTCCGAAGCTTCCCATGGTTTTCAAGGCCTCTGAGAACCTCAAAAAACTCAAAACTTTGGTTTAAAAAGCCCTCCTATATGAATTCCAAAAATTACCCGAAATTACGAAAATGCCATTACGTTTCGTAGGTTTTTTGTCAAAATTTGTTTCTTCATTCTTGCTACATTTTTTCTTCTATTTGAGGCTAGAATTCTCATTTTTAGGAGGTTAGAATGTTACTCAAATTTTTTGGGACCTTAACTAATTCATTTCGGGGGACTTACTTTGAAAACAGGCCCATTTCTGTCGTTTAACGAAAACTGGATATTACACCAACTAAACCCTAAAAACATATAGCCCCTCCCATATTCTGCTGAAATACAAACACTAGAAGCATTTTCACACCTTGAGGGGAGGCTAGGGTTCTCACTAACCTTTTGGCTCTATTCTGCACTTTTAGAGGGGGATTCAGCCAAGGTAACCTTTATAGAACTTAACCCTCTCATTCTCCTCTATAATTTGATCCGAATAGCTTCTAGTTTAGTAGATTTTCATCTTCTTCCCAAGTTTGAGATTTTCATTATTAGTGCTTTTATGGAGGATTTTCGGAGGTTGAGGCTAGGAGGAATATTGGGTAAGTATAAACTCTTCATTTTAATGTATTTTCTGCTGGTTTAAGACCCCCTAGTTGATTTGTAGTTTGGGTATTGATTTGATATGAATTTGCTTAAGATTTAGGGTGATACATTGAAGTTTTTGGTAAAGAGAACATTCAATCTAAATTTTACTCTTGTAGTAGCTGGGCTGAGGTAGAATTATTATTGGTTCTCCAGAAAATTATCTACAAGTGAGGTAATCAGAGATTTTGTAATTCTATGCATATATCTATTTTAATTTTGTATTTGCTGCACATGAAAGATTTGAAATGCTAAATGAATTAATTGGCTATCTGTTGTATTGTGTTTGGACCTTATGAGTTTATGGTGGAGCTGTGGTGCGACTACCACCCATGCATGTACTTTGATCAGGCACCGAGTTATGATTTAACCCAAAATGCACTGAGCCCTGGTTGTGCTCATTGGGGAGTGGGTGCCATGGACGGGTCTCTCCCAGTGTTATTGGCTTTTAACATATGGCAATGTAATTGCTAGTATAGGATAGTAATCATAGATAACCTAATTGTTTCATTTGTTGATATGACTGATATGATTTTGATGCTCATTTTGATTCATGCATATATGTTAATTAAATTGGAATATATGAATGGAATTTGATTTTGGTTACTGAGATTCGCATTTCTCCTTGTTTCATGGGATCATACTTTCAGGTGAAGGCTCTTTGGGTAAGGATAAGGGGAAGCAAGTGGATGAAAATCTATGAGCTCCAACCATGTGTGGCGTAGGCTACACTTGGGCTAATCTAAGTAGAGTATATGTGGGTTTTGTTATTCTTTTATATAGCATCATCATGTAATCATGTTGCCAAGTGTAGGAATTTGTATGTTAACAACTTAGAATATAACTATTGAGGAGTCAGGCCTCCTATTAAATGGGCATCTGATGTATGAACTTATAACATCTACTATGAACTTTGTTGAATTTATGATATGGTCTACTATTGGAAATGTAATCATGTGATACATTAGATGTTGAATTGATCTAGTAATGTATAGAATCTCTAATGGAATATGTATTTGAATGATAATTGTTGATAGTCATGAATTCTTGCTATCATTACTTTATGAACTTGCTGATATATGATAGTTGGATGAGTAGAAATTAACACTTAAGTCTTGACTAGTAATGATAGATAAGCTGGGTAAATTAAGTAAATGAAAGCTATTAGAGCCCCACAAATTAAGGTAGAGTGGCCTTAAGGTGTCACTAGAGGGAAAGTTAGAGTGTATGAGACAAAATTTTAAAAGTTATAGGATCAGAAGTTATTTTGCTGCGGCTAATAGAGGCAAAGTTGCCCAAGGAGAGTACCAAAGAGCAATTTGCCACAACGAGAAGTGAATTCGCTACGGCGAAATGTGAGAGGTCAAACTGGAAGTCATCCAGAGAGTAATTTGTCTCAGCAAAATGGGGAATTAGCCGCAGTGAACTTTGCAAAAATGTGTTAACTGTTCTAGAGAGGAATTCACCAGGGTGAAAATGGGAATTGGCTACGGCCAATAGTGAGAGGCCAATGAGGTGGGCTTTAGGAGGTCCTAGCCGTGATGAAATCTATGAAGATGTGAGAAGTGAACCCAAGAGTAATTGGCCGCGGTGCGAAATCATTTAGCTGCAGTGAAGGATCTAAAACTCTTATATTAACATAGAAACCTTGTTTTTTCCTATAGCAACATCAAGGGATGACTTAGAAGTACTTGTAAGGGGTTCTTGAGAGTTGAAAATGAATGGGTAATAGATCTAAAGGCTTTTAATTGGAAATTTGTTTCACTTATGTATATGAATGCTTGTGAATGTTTGGTTAATGATTTTAATAACATTAGGGTTCAAATTTCCTCACTTTTTCCTAAATTGATTAATTTAAATGGTGCTAGACCTTGATTTATGACTATCAATCGGATGTTTAAGCTTAATTACCATGATTAGTGTAAAACATATCGGGCGTTACAATTAGAAGTTAGGGTCATCATATATAGGACACTACCACCTAGCCTTGTATTGAGTAAGTAATGAGAAGAAGGAATTTTAAATTACTTTAATGACATCCAAATAGTGGTGGGAAGCATAAGCTGTCCATTGTGATAATTATCGTTCATCTTAATTCACTTAGGCAGAGAATAGAAAGGGAAGAAGGGAGCAAAGATTCCAAAAACCATGAAGCTACAAGACAAGGACCAATCATGAACTTAGGAAGGGATTTCAAGGACACTCATTAGAAGTAAGTATAGGAAAACTCCTAAATTCCTTAATCCTTCCACTTCAATCAGTTGAAATTCTGAATTAAGATGTTTTTGTTATAAGGATAGCCATGAAGTTTGGAGGAAATAAATACTAGAGAAGCTTGGGAGTCAGTTATGGATAAAATAAAGGTAAGAAACTAAATTTTACTGCCTTGAATCCAAATGAGGCCAAGAGAATAAAATGAAAGGAATATATATATATATATATATATGAGTATATTAACTGTGAGGTCTTGCATTAGGGATGCTTTCAATTCAATTAAGAAAAAATGGCATGATAAGGGCTAAACTTTAAGGCCGTAAACCCTACACAAGTAATCCAAATGGTACTTAATTAATGAGACTAAAAGAAAATGAAAATGTAAATAGTTACAAATTAGGAACTCCAACTTCCAACTAATGGAAGAAAATTTAGACCACCATAAGGGAGGATAGTAGCTTAGTTTTAATTTAAATTTTGATCATTAATAGCTTTTATTCACAGTAATACATGACTGAAATTTTTAGGCAGACAATCAGAACAACAAGAGCTAAAGAATAACTTAGACTGAATAGCAATAACGAAACAAGTAGTTAACATTATATTCATTTTGTTGTTTATGTAATTGCACTGGATAAATTCCTAAAGTTCCTATGTTGTGTATGGTTGCATGTATGTCTACTAAAGTGACTCTTATGAGTGCTAGATCATTTTTGTTGGCCAATGACTAAAGCAAATTAGCCTAACGAACAAATATATGTTGTTGTCTAGATATCACATGCTCCTACACTGAATTGTGTGTCGAATGTATCCTGGATAGTATTCAGTGTTATATATATGCATACTCCTTGAATACAATGTTATCTACTAGGATTTTATCCCATTATAAAGCTAACCATTTTCAGGTGTCAGTTATTGTAACACCATAAATTCTAACTCATCTTATGCTTTTGAATGACATAATATTATGAAGCATATAAGATTTTCATAGAAAAGCAAGGAAAAATAGGATTATTTTCGCATTGCGTCATACTAAAAATTTGCAATCGGTGTCACGTGGATCGTGTGAACTCATACCATGCAATCTTATATTTAATTACATCATTATAACTCATTTGCATCACAAAAACATGCCCACAACTCATGGAAACCGAAATGGAGCATAGTAAATGGAAGTCCATTCTCGGCCAGAATTGGCCTCTTTTCTGGTCAAATTTGGAAAATCATAACTTATTTTAGAAAAATTGAAATCATGCAATCTTGGTCATTCTAGAAAGATTAAGATGTATACTTGATGCTAAAAATATGCCCAAACCATAAAATTCATTACAAAGGACGTTTGACATCCAAAATGGTCCAAAGGTCTGACTAAAATTTGGAGCTGTCACAGAATTCTGCAGAAAACTTTGAAAATGTCCAATTAATTTCACAAAAATCTAATCCATACAAATGACACCAATCTAGAAAGATTTGGATTTAACTAGAGAGTAAAAATATCTCCAGATCAGTTCATCAAGCCCAGACCTCAGAATTCAATAGAACAGAACTTCTGGTCAAGTAATTTTATTGATACTGGATAGAAACTTCAAAATTTCATATCTCCCTCTCTAGACTCCGAATGAGGTGCTTCTAGTTGGCATGAGTCACTGTGATTGTCAAGTTCCTTTGTATAAAATTTCATATCAATTGGACATCATTTAAGTCTCGTGTGACACAATTTAATTTTCGAACCAAATGAATAGTGCAGCAAACCAAAAACTATGAAAATTGCCAACTTTGAAAAATCATCAAATATTCTGTAGACCTCCAAAAATTATGATCTTTAGCTTCCCAAAAAGCACTCAATGAGACCTAATTGCATGCAAATTTCATATCAAGATTAACTTATTTGGCCAAAAAGTGACATAGGGTTCCATTATGATCAAATTTGGCTCCATATGAGGTACCAAATTTGCCAAATGGCTTTCCCTTGGTTGTGTCACCTTTTGGGCAAGTCTAAAAGTATATTTAACACTTGCGTGAGCTGCTCAAATGGTCCTAAATCTCATGCATCTCATTTTGGCCATTCAACCCACACTTATACACATTTCTATTAAACTTCCACATTGCATATTTTGGCATCTTATGCTCAAAACATAAGCTAGAGGTCATACAATATATCCATACATTTAAACATCAAATAATGGCATATTTATACATGTCTCAAGGGTCATAGCCCATTTACTACATCATATATATCATATGGTACAATCATGGTCTTAAAGTGACAAAAGCTAAACACACGATTGTCAATCTCCTTCCTTTAATGTTATTAGCTCTCATTAGCATATCCACTTGGTTCACCTAGTATGTTAGATCATTGGAGAGGAGGGGATGAGATTCAAAAAATCCAAATAGCTCATCTCCCATTCAATCATACATAATATGTGCAAAGCAAGCTTTACAAATGCATGCATGGAAAAATAAAAGCCATGGACATGTTAAAAGCAAACTTGGCATATGAACAATTCATACAAGACATCCAAGAGTTCACTAAGTGTTTGGATTGGCCTCACACTTTCCCTCATGGGTTTTAGACTTGCCTCACCCATTCTTTGAGCACTTTGGACTCAACCATACTCTTGGGAGCCCACTTTGCTTTTGGGAGACTCTTTACTTTGTCTTAACCAAACTTAAGGGTTCTTGGCTCATCTTCACCAAAGGGAAGAGTTCAACAAGTGGGAACCCCTAGTACAAGTAGGGAAAAGGAGTAATGAACAGTTACAAAAGATCAGTAAGAAATCCATGAGAAGAAGGGTGCATCATATATATAAGTGGGAGTAAGTTACACTTTTCAAAAATCCCCATTTTGCCTTTCGTTCTTGGCATTTTCTTTTCTCCTTTGTTTTAGCTCCTTTTTGAGAACTGTATTTTCCATTATAAAATTTAGGTTCCCAATTTAGTAAAATGCCTTTGGAATCACTTAAATCAGAGCTAAAACCTTCCTGAATGAATTCATCAAAGTTCAGGCACACTGATATTAGAAAACGTCTACCAGAGGGGATTTAACTGTCTCGGGGCTTCCTATGGTTTTCAAGGCCTCTGAGAATCCTATAGAACTCAAAACTTTCATTTAGAAGGCCTTCTTGTGTGAATTGCAAAATTTGCTTAAAATTACGAAAATGCCATTACATTTCGTAAGCTTTTTGTAAGAAATTGTTTCTTCATTCTTACTTCGTTTTCTTTTCATCTGAGCCTAGGATTCTCATTTTTAAGAGTCTAGAATGCTTTCCAAATTTTTTGGGACCTTAACTACATCATTTCGGGGGACTTCCTTTTGTATTCGGTGAGTTTCGTTCATTTATGAAGAAACCGTATGTTATGTTTCTCACGTTTTTTCTCATTTTTAGAGAACGACTATTACATTTCTCCCCCCTTAAATAAATTTTGTCCTCAAAATTTGGGGTATGCTTTCCTCTTACTCTTTTCCTTTTTGGCTAACTACTCTTTTCTTTCCCTTCTTCTTGGCTCTATACGTTTTTCTTAGCGATTTCGCTTGTTTAAATTTTCTCTTAGCCAGGGGATTTTTATTACTAGCTCTTAATAAGGGCTCTATTGCTATAAAATACTAGTTAGTTCTTTCTCATAAGGGAAAGAAATTTCTAACTCTGGAGGCCTATCCTGGGAGAGCTTACTAATCATGTCGGGTTAATGTTAACCCATTCGCAGGATAAACATTTCTTTCAGTGGACTCATTTACACATCTTGGGAGGTAACTTATTTCATATCATGTCTCCCGTATCCTCTTTGAATGTCTTCTCATAACATCTCATCATCTTTTCTAATCATTAGAGCCACTGAAGGTTTTTTGTCTGTCTACTATTTTGAAGTATACTGTCCACTATTCATCGCTGCATTCTTTTTTACTAGCTCATCCCATGATTACAATTTACATCTCTTTTTATCATAGACCTCATATTATAACTGCTTACTAGGATTATAGCTCCTTGAGGAGTTTTCGCTTTTAATGATCCCAGTTTCTCTGTTTATTACTATATTTGTCTTTGTAGGCTGAGACTTTTTCTCACTTTCTTTGCTTACTTGCAGTGGTATTTTATAGTCTCTCATTTCAATACTAATAGGCCTAACATGCGTGTCTCACACTGGCACTAAAGAGCTACTACCACTGACTACTGTTGGGTTCTGATGGGATGTTGGCTATTCTCACAGTTTTGCTCACTGGAGATATACTGTACCACTTACCTCATATAAAAACTGCACCTGACCCCTTTCTAAATACATAAGCTAGCATGCGGGGATCTCTCTATCCATGGTCAAGGCTACTATCTGCTAAGTAGTGGTTCATCTGGCTATAACTCTGGAAAGTTAATTTCTTGATTTCCTCATCCTATACACTATGCTCATCTTTAATGAGAGCTAGTTAATGGTCTAACTGTCTAAGTAAAACCTTTATATCTCTGTGGCAATGGTCTACCAAACTCAGGAGATCTGTAGTCTCTGAGACAAAGGCTAGCTAAAACTGTACTGGTTTCTGGGACTAACTGCTCTGTAAAATTATCTCAGGTTATCATATCACCAGAGAACTATCATATTGTGGCTAGGGCTCTTTGTAACTCTGTGGGATCTACTGTGACTTTTGGGTCTACTGCGATCTCTTAGAGCTCTGCTAGGGTCTATTGCAACCCTTTGTGCTATGTTGGGATCTACTGCAATCCATCTCCAGGAGACGTCAAAGCCTAAGATCACTATATCTGACAGTAAAATACATGCTCACTAAGTCCAGTAACCATGGCTCATAATAGCTAAGGCTAAACTCAGAGGTATATCGTGCTCTTCGTGGGAAGTGGGTTCTATGTCATCTAATTGTCTAGGATTTCGTCATAATGATACTAGGGAGCATTTTAAAATTTTCACTCATTGCTCCTCATAGGATCCTCAGATTCCCACTTCAGCCCCTTTTTCTTGGGCTTTCTTTTCTTACTGTATTGTCTTACTTACTTACATATATTCGTTTTAGCCTTCCTCTCATATCCTGCAATTTCTAACTATTGCCACGCTCTGCTTTTAAGTGTTTTGGCACTAGGGCATCTCACACACTGTAATGTCCAGTTTTCGTTAAACGACAGAAACAGGCACGTTTTCAAAGCAAGTCCCCTGAGATGAGTGATTCAAGGCCAAATAAAATTTGGATAAAATTTTAAATAATAGAAAATGCGGATTTGAGTCTTGAATTGGCCAAAAATCAAGGTTAGGGTGATTTGAAAAATTTGCCAAAAGGCCAGTGGCATTTTCGTAAATAAGTGGACTTTTGGAAAACATACAGAAGGGCTTTTTAAATGAAAGTTTTGAGTTTTCCGGGGTTCTCAGAGGCCCTAAAAATCATGGGAAGCCCCGGGACCGGTAAAGACCCTCCAGTGTAAGTTTTCCAACGTCGGTTGACCCGAACTTTGACCGATTTGTTCGGAAAGGTTTTAGCTCTGATTTGAGTGATTCCAAAGCCATTTTTCTTAATTGGGAACCTAAATTTTATAATGGAAAATATGTTCTAAAAAAGGAGCTAAAATGAAAGAGAAACGAAAATGCAAAGTATAAAGGGCAAAATTAGAATTTTTGAAAAAGTCACTTTCTCCTCCCTATATATAGGTGGCACCCCACTTTCCTCCCCATTTGGAATCAGAAAGTTTTGCATAATTTCAGAAGGGAGAGCTAGGGTTTTGGGCACACCAAGAGAGAAGGAGAAGGAGAAGAAATTCCAAGGTAAAGGTAGGTTTTTATGCATGTTTTCATGCTTTTTCTCCATCAATTTCTTCTCCTCTTTTTCCCTCTTCTTCTCCATGATTTTTTCTGAAGTTTTGAGGGCTGTTTTAAAGGGAGAACAGAGGGGAAAGTTCGAATTTCAAGTAAGGAGGCCAAGGAGAGCAAGAACAAGCAAGGAAATCCAAGGAAAATAAGGTATTTTGTGATTCTTCCACTTGGTCTTCTTCCTCCCTTCCTTGAGCATTTCGACCTAGACCTAGAAAGACCTAAGGAGTCATATTTTTAGCCAAACCAAAGGTGATTCTTAGGTATTTGATAGAGAGGAATAAGAATATGCAAAGAAAACCAAGAAATAGGCATTAGAAATCAAGATGTAAAACCTAGAGTTTTAAGTGCACCTTCCAATTTCTGGATTTTTATGATGCTTCCTAGGTCTAAGTTAGAGTATAAATGAATTCTTGAGACACCAAAGATACTCCCCACAAGCTTCCTCCTTCAAGAAAAGTAAGAGAACTCCAATAAGCCCAAAGGAAGCCTATGTCTCAGCCTAGGCTTGTTGTGTAGGTGGGGGGAGTTTTAAATTTTTCTAAGGCCATTTTTGAGTCATATTTGATGAATGAAAATGAAGGGAGGCCTTGGAAAAAATTTAGAACTCATGAAAAGTGATTTGGTGTCTTAGGTTCCATAATATGACCTAAAGAAGCAACATGGTGTTAGGCCATTTGTTTTAATGATGTGATGACTCCAAGAGGCTTAAAAGGAGTCAAGAATCATATTTGAAAGGAAAGAATGAGGCCTAGAAGTCATTTGAGGGGTGTTGCTTCATTAGGTACCTTTATGGACCATAATGGGGATTATAGAGCAATCTAGTACTTAAGCAAGTTGTATGGCTTTAAAGAATGTTTCATAAACCTAATTGGCTCCCAAAAATTGTATTTAGGCCAAGAGAAACCATCTCTACCAAATTGTGGGTGTGTGGCCAAAAGAGGAGGTTTAAAAGCTAAGGAAAAAGTATGTACTTGCATACAAGGTAGAGCTCTCCACCTTCTCTCATGCATGGATGTGTGTTTAGCTTGTTTTAGAATGTGTGTATGTGTATTTTCAAGCTTTAAAAAGTATGCTAGCATGCCTTTATATGCCATGATATTTGATGCCATGTTATGTTTTTAAATGAATCCATGATGTTTGTATGAGTTTGCTTGAGTGTGGAGAGGCCAAGAACTCTTCTCTTGGGTGAGGATGAGCCAAGAACCCTTGAGCTTGGTTGAGACAAAGTAAAGAGTCTCCCAAAAGCAAAGTGGGCTCCCAAGAGTATGGTTGAGTCCAAAGTGCTCAAAGAATGGGTGAGGCAAGTCCAAAATCCATGAGGAGAAGTGTGAGGCCAATCCAAACACTTAGTGAGCTCTTGAATGTCTTGTATGATTGATTCACATGCCAAGTTTGCTTTTAAAATGTCTATGACTTCTATTTCCTCCATGCATGCATTTGAAAATCTTGCTTTGCACATATTATGTATGATTGAATGGGAGATGAGCTATTGGGATTTTTTGAATCTCATTCCCTCCTCTCTAATAATCTAACATGCTAGGTGGACCAAGCAATTATGGTGAAGGGAGCCAACACCCATGAAGAGGGACAATTGACAAGCTTATGTGTTATTTTGCTTCTTTTGGAACCATAATGATGGTTCATAATGTATATGATGTTGTATATGTATTATGTAATGTTTAGATGTATGGAAATGATATATGACCATTAGCACATGTTTTGAGTATGTAATGTCATAGCATGGAGGTTTAAAGTTTGATGAATATGTGTATAAATGTGGGTTGAATGGCCAAAATGAGATGCATGAGGTTTAGGACCATTTGAGCAGCTCACACAAGTCTTAAATAAGCTTTTAGACTTGTCTAAAAGGTGCCACAACCAAGGGAAGGCCATTTGGCAAATTTGGTACCTCATATGGAGCCAAATTTGACCATAATAGAACCCCATATCACTTTTTAGCAAAATGAGTTAGTCTTGTCCTAAAATTTGGCATGAAATTAGTTCTCATTGAGAGCTTTCTGTGAAACTAAAGATCATAATTTTCGGAGATCTAGGGAATATTTGATGAATTTTCAAAGTTGGGATTTTTCATGGATTCTGGTATGGGTATTGTTCATACTGGCAGTTTTAAATTCTGTGTCACCCGATGACCAAATGGTGTCCAATGCTTATGAAATTTTATATTCATAAACTAAAGGTCATAATATTTCTGTGACCACTAAGATTGCATCATTTGGAGGTCTGAGAAGAGAGTTATGCATGTTTGAAGTTAACTGTCATTATCAGTAGCGCCCCAAGAGTTCAGTTACTGTTCCATAGGTTTTCGATAGCTAAACGTATCTGTTTCATTCTAGAATTATTTTTAGTATCTATTTAACCTTTTTAGCTTTCTAGAATGACCAAATTTGTGTGATTTCGAGTTTTGTAGAATTAGTTATGAATTTAAGAAATTTGTATAAGTAAACTGAATAACAGCCTAGGTAGCCAGCGACCTCTGTAGCTTCTTGGATGTCAAACGTTCTGTGTGATGAATTTTGTGACTTAGACATATTTTTAGTGTGAAGTAGACATCCTAATATCTCTATAATGATAGATATTTCATGATTTAGAATTTTCTAGATTTAATTATGATTTTCCAAATTTGGGATAGAAAATGGAGCAAATCTGGCCGAAAATATGCTTGTTTATTTTGAGCTCCATTTCGGTTTCCATGAATTGTAGGCATGTTTTTGTGATGCAAATGAGTTGTAATAATGAAATTCAATGTGAAAAAGTATAGTATAAGCTCACACGGTCCATGTGACACCGAATTGAATTTTTTAGATATAGCGCAACGCAGAAAAAGTGTATTATTTTCATCCTCTTTTTCATATGCTCTTGTGGGATTGATAATACAAAGCTTATAAATGGCATGAAATGAGCTAGAAGTTATGGTATTACACACACTAAGTGTGGTAAACATCTCTGGCAGGAGAAAGGCTATACACTGGTCCATATTCATTTCATTTATATATATATAAGGGACTCCGGCTATGCATACTGAATCTGAAAATTCTCTACTTGGGATTCCTCTGCATATTTTTCTTACTGTTTCGATATTCCTGGAATCCCTTTACTTCTCTTTTCTAACTTATTTCATTCTTTAACTAACTAGGATATCTTTCAATTATCAGGACACTTTGGTGATTGATGTCATTGTTTTCCATACACTCAAGTCACATTACTATTAGGCTAATCAGGCCTAATATCATGTGACCATTGTTGCAAGCAAACCATAATATCAAACACTAATACACAGACGCCTTATGACTGAGGTCAAGGCCACTATCGCCTGTATATTGCAAGTTTTCTAATAATCTAAAGTACCTCTCTCTTACTTTTCTTTATCAGCCCTATTCTCGTAGTGCTAGGGGAAAGTAGGATTCTTCCTCTACTACATCCCGAGAACTCTCTGCATTGCCCGATTGTTTTACTTCGGGTAGTATCATGCTAGAAGGGCGTCTATGCCAAGGATGAGTGTGCTTTCTTAAGCAATCAAGCACATTACCAATAAATGTAACATCATAAATTCTAGCTTATTTTATGCCTTTAGATGACTTAATATCATGAATCATGTAAGTTTCCCATGAAAAAGGCAAGAAAATAATGATTATTTTTGTGTTGCATCGTATCTAAAATTTCATTCAGTGTCACATGGATTGTGTGAGCTCATGCTATATATTCTCATATTTAATTACATCAATACAACTCATTTGCATCATAAAATCATCCCTATAACTCATGGAAACCGAAATGAAGCTCAAAATAACTGTGTATTTTCAGCTAGATTTGCCCCTTTTTCTGACCAAATTTTGGAAAATCATAATTAATTCTAGAAAAATTGAAATCATACAATCTTGGCCATTCTGGAAAGCTATGATGTCTACTTCATAGTAAAAATATGGCTAGATCATAACATCCATCACAAAGGTCGTTTAACATCCAAAATGTCCAGAGGTCAGACTGCATTCTGGAACTATCATAGAATTCTGAAGAAAACTTTGAAAATGTCTAATTAATTCCAAAAAAATACAATCCATGTAAATAATATCAATTCGGAACACTGTAGATGTTAGCTAGAGAGAAAAAATATCTCCAAACCAGTTCATCAAACCCAGACCTCGAAATTTAATGGAACAGTAACTCAAGTCAGGCAAAATTTTTTATACTAGATAGAATGTTCAAAAATTCATATCTCCCTCTCTAGACCTCAAAATTAGGTGCTTCTAGTTGGCACAAGTCACTATAAATTTCTAGTTTCTTTGTATATAATTTTATGGCAATTGGACATCATTTGAGCCTTGCGTGACATAATTCATTTTCGGACCAAATGAATAGTGCAACAGACCAAAACTATAAAATTGCCAACTTTGAAAAATCATCAAAGATTCTGTAGACCTCCAAAAATTATGATCTTTAGCTTCCTAAAAATTCTCTCAATGAGACCTAATTGCATGCCAAATCTCAAATAAAAAATAACTCATTTGGCTAAAAAGTGGTATAGGGTTCCATTATGGTCAATTTTGGCTCCATATAGGACACCAAAGTTGCCAAATGGATTTCCCTTGGTCTTGGCATCTTTTGGGCAAGTCTAAAAGCACATTTGGGACTTATGTAAGCTATCCAAATGGTTCCAAACCTCATGCATCTCATTTTGGCCTTTTAACCCACACTTATGCACATTCCTATAAACTCATTCATGAAGCTATGTTTGCCATACATGCTCAATTCACATTCTATCATTCACATAACACATACTCTCATGTCTACATCATATAATATCGTAATTACATATGTCTCAAGGGTCATAAGCCATCTACAACAATAATATACATCATTATGGTTCATTATGGCTTTCAAAAGTAAATGCTAAACATAAGGATGTCAATCTTCTTCCTTTAGTGTTGTTGGCTCCCATTAGCATGTCCACTTGGTCCACTTAGCATGTGAGATCATTGGAGAGGAGGGGATGAGATTCAAAGGATCCCAATAGCTTATCTCCCATTCAATCATACATAATATATACAAAGCAAGCCTTAAAAATGCATGCATGGATATCATGGAAGTCATGGACATTCAAGAAGCAAGCTTGGCATGTGAACAAGTCATACAAGACATTCAAGAGCTCACCAAGTGTTTGGATTGGCCTCACACTTTTCCTCATGGATTTTGGATTTGGCTTACCCTTTCTTTGAGAGCTTTAGACTTAACCATACTCTTGGGAGCCCACTTTGCTTTTGGGAGACTCTTTGCTATGTCTCAACCAATCTCAAGGGTTCTTGGCTCATCCTCACCATGGTTAAGAGTTCTTGGCCTCTCCACACTCAAGCAAACTCATACAAATATCATAGTATCATTTGAAAGCCTAATGTGTCATCATGAAATCACGGCATATTAAATCATGCTAGCATACTTTTCATGGCTTAAAAATACACATACACACATTCTAAGATAAGCTAAACACACATCTATGCATGAGATAAGGTGGAGAGAGCTATCTTGCACACAATTACACACTTTTTTTTGGAATTCAAGCCTCCTCTTTCGGCTACACACCCACATATTTGTGGAGATGGTTTCTCTTGGCCTAGATACAATTTATGGAAGCCAATTAGGTTCATGAAACAATCTCTAAGGCCATACAACTTGCTTAGATACTAGATTACTCTATAGGTCCGTTATGGTCCATAAATGCACCTAATGAAGCAACACCCCTCAAATGATTTCTAAGCTTCATTCTTTTCTTTCAAATATGATTCTTGACTCCTTTTAAACCTCTCGGAGTCATCACACAATTAAAACAAAGGGCCTATCATTATGTTGTTTCTTTAGGTCATAATATGGAACCTAAAGCACCAAATCACTTTCTATGAGTTCTAAATTTTTTCCAAGGCCTCCCCTCATATTCATTCATTATATATGACAGAAAAAGGGGCTTGAAAAAATTTAAAACTCTCCCTAGCTACTCCAACCATGCTTGCCTGAGACATAGCCCTTTTTTAGCATCCTTGGAATTCTTTTTATTTTCTTGAGGAGGAAGCATGTGGGGAGTATTTTAGGGATCTTAGGAGCTCATTTAAACTCTTAATTAGTCCTAGGAATTATCATATGAAATAGATTTGGGAAGGTGCACACAAAACCCTAGAATTTACATCTTGAAATCTAATGATTTTTTGATAATTCCCTTTGCATATTCTTAATCTCCACACTCTTTTTTCTTAGATTCATGGTTGGTTCTGCCTAAAAATCATCTCCTCCTAGGATTTTCTCAAGTGGGGCGAAATGGTGGAGAAGGAAACCAAAAATGGCAACCATAGGAAAAGAAATTACCTTATTTTCTTATTTTTTCTCACTTGAATCTTGTGTTCTTCAAGCTCCTCTCTTCAAATCCGAATTTTCCCTTGAATTTATCCCTTGAAGCAGATTTATAAACTTCATTTTAATCAAAGGAAAGTAAGGAGGATGAAGGAGAGGTGGTGTGGATGAAGAAGAGCATGAAAAACAACCATAAAAGCATACCTTTGGCTTGGATTTCTTCCCCCTTCTTCTTCCTCTCTTGGGTGCCTCTCTCTTCGAGTTTTGCTTCTATTTTGGGGCTGAATCTTCTGAAGTTAAATGAGGGCATGTGTGAGGCGCCACCTATATATAGGTGTAGGAAAGTGACTTTTTCAAAAATTCCAATTTTTCCCTTCATGCTTTGCATTTTTGTTTCTCCTTTGTTTTAACTCCTTTTTGAGAACCATATTTTCCATTATAAAATTTAGGTTTCTAATTAAGAAAAATACCTTTGGAATCACTCAAATCAGAGCTAAAACCTTCCTAAATGAATTCGTCAAAGTTTGGGTATACCGACGTTAGAAAACATCCATAGGAGGGGTTTTAACTGTCTTGGGGCTTTCCATGGTTTTCAGGGCCTCTGAGAACCCCAGTGAACTCAAAATTATGAAAATGCCATTACATTTCGTAGGCTTTTCGTAAGGAATTGTTTCTTCATTCTAGCTTCATTTTTCTTTCCGTCTGAGCCTGGGATTCTCATTTTTAAGAGTCTAGAATGTTTTACAAATTTTTTGGGACTTTAACTACATCATTTCAGGGGACTTCCTTTTGTATCCGATGAATTTTGTTCGTTTACGGAGAAACTATACGTTATGTTTCTTACGTTTTCTCTTGTTTTCAGAGAACCAGATGTTACATAACTCCCCCCTTAAATGAATTTTGTCCTCAAAATTTGGGGTACACTTTCTTTTACTTTTTTCTTTTCTGGCTAACTACTATTTCCTTTCCCTTCTTCCTGGCTCTATACGCTTTCTCAGCGATTTCATTCTTTCAATTTTTTTTTATGGCCAGGAATTTTTCATTACTAGTTCTTAATAAAGGCTATATTGTTATAAAATACTAGCTAGTTCTTTCTCATAAGGGAAAGAAATTTCTGACTCTGGGGGCCTATCCTGGGATAGCTTACTAATCATGTCGGGTTTATGTTAACCTGTTTGTAGGATTAACATTTCTTTCAGTGGACTCATTTACACATCTTGGGAGGTAACTTATTTCATATCACATCTCCCGTATCCTTTCTGAATGGCTTCTCATAACATCTCATCATCTTTCTAATCATTAGAGCCATCGAAGGTTTCTGTTTATCTACTTATTTGCATGTCTCGTCTACTATTTATCTTTGCGTTCTTTCTTACTAGCTCACCCTATGATTACAATTCACATTCTTTCTGTCACAGGCCTCACATCTTAATTATTTACTGCGATTACAACTCTTTTGAGGAGTTTTTACTTTTAATAATCCCAACTTCTCTATTTATTACTATATCTGTCTCTGTAGGCCGGGACTTTTTCTTACTCTCTTTGCTCACTTACAGTGGCATTTTATAGTCCCTCATTTTAAATACTGGTAAGCCTAACATGCGTGTCTCATACTAGCACCGAAGAGTTACTATCACTGACTACTGCTGACTTCTGGTGGGATACTAGTTATTCACATAGTTTTGCTCACTGGAGATATACTATACCACTTACCTCATATAAAAACTACACCTGACCCCTTTCTGAATACATAAGCTAGCATTCGGGGATCTCTCTATCCCTTGGTTAGGGCTACTATCTACTAGGTAGTGATTTATCTGGTTTTAACTCTGGAAAGCTAATTTCCTGCTTTTCTCATCCCATACATTATGCTCATCTCTAAAGAGAGCTAGCCAGTGGTCTAACTGTTTGAGTAAAGCTTTCATATCTCTGTGGCAATGGTCTACCAGACTTAGGAGATCTCTAGTCTCTGATACAAAAGCTAATTGAAACTGTACTAGTCTCTGAGACTAACTGCTCTATAAAACTATCTCAGGCCGTCACCTTATCAGAGAACTATCATGTTGTGGCTAAGGTTCTTTATAACTCTGTACGATCTACTATGATCCCTAGGTCTATTACGACCTCTCAGAGCTCTGCTAGGGTTTACTACAACTCGCTGTGTTATGCTAGGATCTACTACGATCCATCTTTGGGAGATGTCAAAGCCTAAGATTACTATATCTGATAATAAAATACATACTCACTAAGTCTGGTTACCATCACTCATAATAGCTGAGGCTAAACTCAGAGGTACGTCGTGCTCTTCGTGCGAAGTGGGTTCTGCATCATCTGATTCTTTAAGATCCCGTCATACTAATACTTAGGAGCATCTTAATTTTTGTTCATCACTTTTCATGGGATCCTCAAATTCCCACTTCAGCCCTTTTTTGCTTGGGCTTTCTTTTCTTACTCTATTGGCTTACTTACTTACATATACTCGTTTAGCCCTCCTTTCATATCCTTCAATTTTTAACTATGCCCATGCTCTGTTTTTAAGTGCTTTAGCACTAGGGCATTTCATACACTGAGTGTGGTACACATCTTTGGCAGGAGAAAGGCTATACATTAGTCCCTATTCATTTCATTTATATATACTATAAGGGACTCAGGCTATGCATACTGAATCTAAATATTCTTTACTAGGGATTCCTCTATGCATGCTTTTCTTACGTTTCGGTATTCTTGGAATCCTTTTACTTCTCTTTTCTAACTCATCTCGTTCTTTAATTAACTAGGATACCTTTTGATTATCAAGACACTTTAGTGATTGATGTCGTCATTTGCTACGCACTCAAGTTACATTACTATTAGGTTGATAGGCCTAATATCATGTGACCATTATTGTAAGCAAACCATAACATTAAACACTAATACCCAGGCACCTCATGACTGAGCTCAAGGCCACTATTGTTTATATATTGCAAGTTTCCTAATAATCTAAAGTACCTCTCTCTCTTACTTTTCTCTATCTACCTTATTCTCGTAGAGTGCTCGGGGAAAATAGGATTCTTCCTCTATTTTATCCTGAGATCTCTTTGTATCCCCTGGCTATTTTTTTTCTTTGGGCACTATCATGCTAGAAGGGCATCTATGCCAAGGACAAGTGTGCTTTCTTAAGTACTCAAGCACATTAACTGAATGTCTATTCTCAATCTAGTATATCCTTAGTTTGAACACTGTCATATCTTCTCTTTCTACCTTTCTTATCCTCTTTCTTAGGAAAGAGAATGTTATACTGCTGGCTATTTCTGTTGCCAATTCAGGTTTCTTTATGCTCAAGAGCACTTGCATTTATGAGACATATTGGGTGTAGGAGAATAGTTTATGGCTTTGTCTATAATGAGTAAGTTGTATAATGGTTTTAAAATAGCTAGTGGACACCAGGAAAGAGTAACCTCTAGAGTAGCTTGAGTAGAGCTAAGCTTGAGTAGAGTTAAGGGATCCGACGGCTAGAGCCCTATGTGATATGATAGCTCATCGGGATCAGTGACAAGCCTTAGATATGAACGATGAGAAATGATCTCATTGATAGGAAGAGGCTTCCTAGAGAGAGTATGTGAGGCCTAATTCTCCCTGGTTGTCATACTCAGGCCATTCCGAGATGTCCTGATTAATGCAGAGATAAGTAGTGATGCAGCACGGCATAAGATGAGATTGCAGCTGCACATGACCAATTTAAAGGGAAATGAGAAAGAGAGTTATCCTTTAGCCATAACACCAAAATATCTAGATAAGTATTAGAGCCCAAAAGGTTAATTCCCTTAGGCTAGAGATTTGAATTATAAGCTACACCCTTCAGAGCCCTGACAACCTGGTGGTGATAGCTAGCTATGCATGAACGAAGCAAGAGGTGGAACCCCTCTAGCTTGATGATGGGCTAGATATAGAAGCAATGAGGCTCGGGTTAGTAGCTAAAGATGAAAATCCAATTTCTGAAAAAAGCAAGCCAATCAGAGGCCATTAGCCACGGCCAATAGTCAAATAGGAAAATTAGGGGGAACCCGAGGCTAATTAGCCACGGCGAAGGGCACCATGAATCCTTGTTGGTCATATTTAGGCCAACTTAAGAAAGGAGTTGATAAGGGGTCAGACAACCCATAGAGAGCGGGAACCCCTAGTATAAATAGGGAAGAGAGTAGTGAATAGTCACGAAAGGTTAGTAAGAAGTCTGTGGGCCAAGTAAATAAGACTGAGGAAAGAACTTAGCATACAAAAAGTTAGACACAGGGATGATAAGGTTGTTGAGATCCACCTTTAAGGCATTGACTCCAACCTAGGGTGCTACCTTATGAGACACTAAATGATAGAATGTTAGTGTAGCCTCAAAATAACGTAAGATAAGACTACCATTAGTGAGGCACATAATGAGTGGCCTAGAAAGGTGTACCTCATAGGTAACACCTAGAGGTAAATATGAATAGCCTAGTAATAGAGGTTTAAAAAAGAATAAGGATAGTTAGAAAGCTACAGGTCTGATGAGATGACTAGCCTAGGCTGAGCATAAGTCAAAGCTTAAGGAGATGACCAGTAGCATCATTCTAGGTGAGATATGTGAATGAAAGGTTCAGTGAGAGTCCTCCCTAGATCGAAAAAGGAAAGATGAGACATCTTTATGTCAGGAAAACCACCCAGTAGTGGTTAGCAAATTCCCTTAGATAGACCCCCCTGAGTTAAAAAGTATAGTAATACAAGAAGTTAGGAAGAACTGAAAAACTAGCTACAAAAAGGATGCCCTCACTTTAGCCATGACTAGATGAGTAAATTGAGCCAGAGAGGTAAACAGATAGGGGTCCAATATTTAGTTAGATGAGTTCCTTAATATGAGAATGATATAGGGTTAAAGCACCTGAATGATTAGAGCACCTAGTAGAGCATAAGCTTTCAATAAGGTAGAATCTAGATATTGAGAGTACATGTTCTGGATTGGGTTAGCAGAACCCTAAAAATAATATATGATGCTCCTAGGAATAAAGCTAAAGAGGCTAAATAGATAGAAATCCCAGCTCTAATTTGAACATAGAAATAAGCTGAGACGCAGTTAGTGCCTTAGTACCTTCAAGAAAGCTTGAAGGGGTTAGAGATTGCCTAAAAAGGCGAGCCTCATTTTTTATAGAGAAAGAGTATAAGCTGAGAGCGCCATAGAGTGAAATTCCTAGGATTATATGAAATATAATCCTTCTTACCAAGGGATAGTCTAGCTGAGAGCAGAGTAAGAGTATAAGTGAAAAGTAAACCCCCTTGATGTTACAGAGAGTGAATAAGTGGAGGAACCCCAGGAAAATGTAGGTGCTCTTGAGCGTAGAGAAACTTAAACTGGCAACAGAAATAGCTAGTAGTAAAACATCGTTTTACCTTAGTAAGAGGATAAGAAAGGTAGAAAGAGAAGGTATGACAGTGTTCAAGCTAAGGACAATTAAATTGAGAATAAATATTTAGTGAATGTGCTTGAGTACTTAAAAAAGCACACTTATCCTTGACATAGATGCCCTTTTAACATAATAGTTCCTGAAGTAAAAATAGTTGGGCAATGCAGAAAATCTTGGGATGTAGTCGAGGAAGAATAGTGGCCTTGAGCTCAGTCATGAGGTGCCTGTATATTAGTTTTTGATGTTATGGTTTTCTTGCAAAAATAGTTACATGATATTAGGCCTGATTAACCAAATAGTAATGTAACTTAAGTACATAGCAGATGACGACATCAATCACCAAAGTGTCTCGATAATCAAAAGGTATCCTAGTTAGTTAAAGAATGACATGAGTTAGAAAAGAAAGGTAAAGGAATTCTAGTAATATCAGAATAGTGAAAAAAGCATGCGTAGAGGAATCCCTAGTAAAAAATATCTAGATTCAGTATGCATAGCCTGAGTCCCTTATAATATATGTAAATGAAATGAAAAGGGACCAGTGCATAGCCTCTCTCCTTCCAAACATGTTAACCACACTTAAAGTGTGAGGTGCCCTAGTGCTAAGGCACCTAAAAGTAGAGCGTGGGCATAGTTAGAAACTGCAGGATATGAGAGGATGGCTAAAAGGAGTATATATAAGTAAGTAAGTCAATAGAGTAAGAAAGGAAAGCCCAAGCAAATCTTAGAGAATATCAGTATGACGGGATCCTAGAGAATATCAGTATATATAAGTAAGTAATTAAAATCCTCTTGAATATCAGTATGACGGGATCCTAGAGAATTAGATGACATAAAACCCACTTCGCACGAAGAGCACGATGTACCTCTGAGTTTAGCCTTAGCTATTATGAGTAATGGTTACTGGACTTAGTGAGCATGTATTTTACTGTCAGATATAGTGATCTTAAGCTTCAACGTCTCCCAGAGATGGATCGTAGTAGATCCCAACATAGCATAGTGGGTTACAGTAAACCGTAGCAGGGCTCTGAGAGGTCGTAGTAGACCCAAGGGTCATAGTAGATCCCACAGAATTACAAAGAGCCCTAACCATAGTATGATAGTTCTCTGGTGAGATGACAACCTGAGATAGTTTTACAGAGTAATTAGTCTTAGAGGCCAGTACAGTTTTAGCTAGCTTTTGTCTTAGAGACTAGAGACCTCTTGAGTCTGGTAGACTATTGCTATAGAGAATAAAGGCTTTACTCAGACAGTTAGACTATTGACTAGCTCTCTCTAGAGATGAGCATAGTGTATAGGATGAGGAAAGCAAGAAATAAGCTTTTCAGAATTAGAGCTAGATGAACCACTACCTAGCAGATAGTAGCCCTGATCAAAGATAGAAAAATCCTCACATGCTAGCTTATGTATTTAGAAAGGGGTCAGGTGCAGTTTTATATGAGGTAAGTGGATATAGTATATCTCTAGTGAGCAAAACTATGAGAATAGCTAGCATCCCATCAGAACCCAATAGTAGCCAGTGGTATAGCTCTTCGATGCCAGTATGAGACACATATGTTAGGCCTACCCGTATTGAAATGAGGGACTATAAAATACCACATAAGTGAGCAAAGAAAGTGAGAAAAAGTCCTGGCTTACAGAGACAGATATAATAGTAAACAAGAAATTGGGATCATTAAAAGTAGAAACTCCTCAAAAGAGCTATAATCGCAGTAAGTAATTGAGATATGAGGCTTGTGATAAAAGGAATATGAATTGTAATCATGGGATGAGCTAGTAAGAAAGAACGCAGAGATGAATAGTGGATAGTATACTTTAAAATAATAAACAGAAAAAAACATTCGATGGCTCTAATGATTAGAAAAGATGATGAGATGTTATGAGAAGCCATTCAGAGAGGATATGAGAGACGTGATGTGAAATAAGTTACCTCCTGAGATATGTAAATGAGTCCACTAAAAGAAACGTTAATCCTACGAAAGGGTTAACATTAACCCTACATGATTAGTAAGCTCTCCTATGATAGGCCTCTAGAGTCAGAAATTTCTTTCCCGTATGAGACAAAACTAACTAGTATTTTATAGCAATAAAGCCCTTATTAAGAAAAAAAATCCCCTGGTTAAAAGAAAATTCAAAAGAATGAAATTATTGAAAAAGTGTATAGAGCTAGGAAAAAGGGAAAGAAAAAAGTAGTTAGCCAGAAAAGAAAAGAGTAAGAGAAAGTATACCTAAAATTTTGAGGACAAAATTTATTTAAAAGGGCGGAGAAATGTAACATCTGATTTCTGAAAACAAGAGAAAACGTGAGAAACGTAACGTATAGTTTCTCCATAAATGAATAAAACTCACTGGATACAAAAGGAAGTCCCCCAAGATGATGTAGTTAAGGTCCTAAAAAATTTGGGAAGCATTCTAAACTCCTAAAAATGAGAATCCTAAGCTCAGCCAGAAAGAAAAAGGAGCTAGAATGAAGAAACAATTTCTTATGAAAAGCTTATGAAACGTAATGACATTTTCATAATTTTAAGCAAATTTTGGAATTCATATGGGAAGGCTTTTTAAATGAAAGTTTTAAGTTCTCTAAGGTTCTTAGAGGCCCTGAAAACCATGGAAAGCCCCGGGACAGTTAAATCCCTTCCGATGGATGTTTTCCAATGTCGGTGTACCTGAACTTTGACGGATTTATTTTGGAAGGTTTTAGCTCTGATTTGAGTGATTCCAAAATCATTTCACTAAATTAGGAATCTAAATTTCATAATGGAAAAGACAGTTCTAAAAAAGGAGCTAAAACAAAGGGAGAAACGAAAATGCCAAGAACGAAGAGCAAAATGGGAATTTTTAAAATGTGTAACTTCCTCCCACCTATATATATGATGCACCCTTCTTCTCCCTTCATTATACATGACCATATTTGGCCCAAAACTAGAGGAAAGCCCTAGGGTATGAGGCACACAAGAGGAGGAAGAAAAGGAGGAGAAATTCAAGGTAGAAAGGTATGGATTTTCATGGTTTTTCATGCTCTTTCTCTTCCAAACCTCTTCTCCTTCATTCTCCTTTATTTCATATGATTATAATGAAGTATATGGATCTTTTTTAAAGGAGAAATTGAGGAAAAAATTTGGATTTGAAGAGAGGAGCTCAAAGAACGCAAGATTCAAGTGAGAAAAACCAAGAAAACAAGGTAATTTCTCTTCCTATGGTTGTCATCTTTAGTTCCCTCCTCCTCCATTTTTCTTAACATGAGAAAACCCTAGGAGGACTTGATTTTTAGGCAGATCCAAGGATGAATCTAAGGAAAAAGGGTGTGGAGATTAAGAATATGGAAAGGGAATTATAAAAAAAACTATTAGATTTCAAGGTGCAAGTTCTAGGGTTTCAATTGCACCTTGTAAAATCTGATTATATATGATGATTCCTAGGTCTAATTAAGAGTTTAAATGAGCTCCCAAGATCCTTAAGATGCTCCCCACATGCTTCCTCCTTTAAGAAAACTAAGCAAAATCCATGGAGGCCAAAATTGCTCTATGTCTTGGCTAAGCATGGATGGGATAGCTAGAGAGAGTTTTAAATCTTTTTAAGGCCATTCTTGAGTCATATTTGATGAATGAAAATGAGGGGAGGCCTTGGAAAAAATTTAGAACTCATAGAAAGTGATTTGGTTCCTTAGGTTCCATATTATGACCTAAAGAAGCAACATAATGTTAAGCTCTTTGTTTTAATTGTGCGATGACTCCAAGAGGTTTAAAAGGAGTCAAGAATCACATTTGAAAGGAAATAATGGAGCCTAGAATTTATTTGAGGGGTGTTGCTTCATTAGGTGCATTTATGAACCATAATGGGGTTTATAGAATAACTTAGTGCCTAAGTTAGTTGTGTGGCCTTAGAAATTATTTCATAAACCTAATTGGCTCCCATAAATTATGTCTAGGCTAAGAGAAACCTTCCCCACACTTTTATAGGTGTGTGGCCAAAGCAAGGGAGGGAGTTTCAAGAGAAAAAGTGTGTGATTGTGTGCAAGGTAGTTCTTTCCACCTTCTCTCATGCATGGATGTGTGTTTAGCTTATTTTAGAATGTGTGTATGTGTATTTTCAAGCTATGAAAGTATGCTAGTATGATTTTATATGCCATGATTTCATGATGACACATTATGCTTTCAAATGATGCTATGATGTTTGTTTGAGTTTGCTTGAGTGTGGAGAGGCCAAGAACTCTTAACCATAGTGAGGATGAGCCAAGAACCCTTAGAATTGGTTGAGATAAAGTAAAGAGTCTCCCAAAAGCAAAGTGGGCTCCCAAGAGTATGGTTGAGTCCAAAGCTCTTAAAGAATGGGTGAGGCAAGTCCAAAATCCATAAGGAAAAGTATGAGGCCAATCCAAACACTTGGTGAGCTCTTGAATGATTTGTATGACTTGTTCATATGCCAAGCTTGCTTCTTGAATGATCATGACTTCCATAATATCTATGCATGCACTTTTAAGGCTTGCTTTGCATATATTATGTATGATTGAATGGGAGATGAGCTATTGGGATTCTTTGAATCTCATCCCCTCCTTTCCAATGATCTAATATGCTAGGTGGACCAATTGGATATGGTAATGGGAGCCAACAACATTGAAGAAGAGAAATTGGCATCCATATGTCTAGCCTTTATCCTCTTGAACCATAATAATGTGCAATGATGTATATGATTATTGTAAATGGATATGACCCTTGAGACACATGTAATTATGATATTATGTGATGTATAAATGTATAGATATGATGTATGAACTCTATAATAGAATTTGGGTATGTAATACCAATTGGCATCCATAAGTCTTAAATGTGCTTTTAGACTTGCCCAAAAGGTGCCAAGACCAAGGAAAATCCATTTGGCAACTTTAGTACCCTATATGGAGCCAAAAATGACCATAATGGAATCCTATGTCACTTTTTAGCCAAATGAGCTCTTCTTGATTTGAGATTTAGCAAATATTTAGAGCTTGTTGAGAGATTTTTAGGAAGCTAAAGATCATAATTTTTGGAGGTCTACAGAATATTTGATGATTTTTTCAAATTTGGCCATTTTTTTGGTTTTGGTTTACTGCACTATTCATTTGGTCCAAAAATAAATTCTGTCACACAAGGTCCAAATGATGTCCAATTGCCATGAAATTTTGTAGAGGGAAAATAGACATTCACAGTGACTCATACCAACTAGAAGCACCTTATTTGGAGGTCTAGAGAGGGAGGTATGATTTTTTGAACATTCTATCTTGTATCAGGAATTATGTCCAACCTGAGTTACTAATCCATTAAATTCTGAGATTTGGGCTTGATGAACTGGTCTTAAAATATTTTTTCTCTCTATCTAACATCCACATATTTCCAAATTGGTATTATTTGTATAGATTGGATTTTTGTGGAATTAATTGGACATTTTCAAAATTTTCTGTAGAATTTTGTGACAGTTCTAGAATGCAGTCTGACCTCTGGACCATTTTGGATGTTAAACGTCCTTTGTGATGGATGTTATGATCTGGGCATATTTTTAGTGTGAAGTAGACATCATAAATTTCTAGAATGGCTAAGATTGTATGATTTTGATTTTTCTAGAATTAGTTATGATTTTCTAAAATTTGGTCAGAAAAGATGCCAAATCTGTTTGAAATTACACTTGGGTATTTTGAGCTTCATTTCGGTTTCTATGAATTGTGGGCATGATTTTATGGTGCAAATGAGTTGCATTAATGTAATTAAATATGAGAATGTATAGCATGAGCTCACACGATCCATGTGACACCGAATGAAATTTTTAAATACGACGCAATCCGAAAATAATCATTATTTCCTTGCCTTTCTCATGGGAAACTTATATGAGTCATGATATTAAGTCATTTAAAGGTATGAGATGAGCTAGAATTTATGGTGTTACATTTATTAGTATCAGAGCGTAAAGAAAGGAGTTGATAAGGGGTTAGACAACCCATAGAGAGCGTGTGAACCTTATCTTGTTGTTATTGTAATTAAGGTTAAGTACATAATTAACAATCATTAGTCTGGATTAAAAGCCATTTCAACTAATTACATTCTGAAAGTGCGGGAAACTTTAAACCTTAATGTTATTAGAGTCATCAACCATATAATTACAAACACTCATGTACGTAAGGGAGATAAACATTCATTTATAAGCCTTTGATTCTATTACCCATTGATTTTGACTCACAAGGAACTTCTATCAATGTTTCTAAGTCATCCCTTGATGTCACCATATGAAGAACCAAGATTTCTAGGTTAATATAAGGGTTTTAGGATGTTCGCTGTAGCTAAATTACCCTTAGCTGCGGCTAATTGCTCTCGGGTTCACTTCTTACATTATCACTATCGCCGTGGCGAGTTGAAACTTTGCTGCGGCCAGCCTACATAGCGCCGTGGCTAATTCCTCTTTGGACGACTCCTAGTTTTGCCTCTCACCCTTTGCCGCGGCTAATTCCACATTTTGCTGTGGTGAATTGCTATCTGGTACTCTCCCTGGGCAACTTCACCTTTATTGGCCATGGCGAAGTGCCATCTGATCTTACAACTCCTAAAATCTTATTTCATACTCTCCAATCTCTATTTAGGGACTCTCTAGGCCACTCTCTTACTTGTTATGAGATTCTAATAGCATTTATTTTGTTGATTTACCCCATCCATTGTATCATTACCCATCTAACATCTAAATGTGAATTTTCCTACTCATCCATTGGTCTTATATAAGCAAATTTATAAATTTCCCATAATGGTCATTCAATCATGTTTTCATAAGGTAATTCATACATTGCTAGCTCAAATCCACAATCCATATATCATATGATTTCATTACTTAATTAGTCAATTAAAACACAGGTTTATAAGCCATAATAAGTGTCATAAACTCATACATCCATCAACAACTAATATGAAGCCTATTTCTCATGATTACATTCTATGTTATCAACATACAAACTCCTACACTTGGTAATACAGATACATGATAATGCTATACAAAGGTTAACAAAATTAGCATCTACTCTATTCCACTTGCACCAAGTGTAGCTCCCCACACTAGGCTTCAACTCATGGATGTTCATCCACTTGCTTGCCTTTATCCTTACCCAAAGAACCTACACCTGAAATGTTTAATCCCATGAAATGCGGTAAGATGCAAATCTCAGTAACCAAGGAAATTCCATCATATATTCCAGTTTAATTAACATATATGCATGACTTCACATAAGTATCAAAAAACATACCAGTCATATCAATAAATGAAACAATTAGGCTATCATGATTACTATCCTATACTAGCAATTATATTTCCACATGTTAAAGGCCAATAACACCAGGAGAGGCCCGTCCACGATACCCACTCCCCAATGAGCACAACTAGGGTTCAGTGCATCTAGGGTTTGATCAAAACCCGATGCTCGATAGAAGCACATGCACGGGTGGCAGCCGCACCACAGCTCCACCATGAACTCACAAGGTCCAATCACATATAACAGATAGCTAACCAATTCATCTAGTATTTCAAATCATTCATGTACAGCAAATATGAAATTAAAGCCTATATATGCATGGAATTAATATAATCCTGGTTACCTTACTTGTAGACAAGTTGGGAAGCTACAGTAATACCAAAATCCTCCTAAAATCACAACATCAGAAAATGTTCATTTTTATCAGTCCATTACTATCTCATTCATCATTTGTGGCAATAACTCAATGCTCAAAAAATTAAATTACTAATAGTTATCTAAGGGATACCTACCTAATCACCAAGAGCCTCAAATTTCGGATTTTACCTTCCCTAGACCAGAAACATCAATATATCATTCCAAATCACAAGAAAATTCGCACAAAATTAATGCTCATACTATAAGTCTACTATGGGGGTCTTAAACTAGTAGAAAATGCATCAAAATGGAAAGTTTATACTTACCTAATAACACTCTCAGCCCCAACCTACGAAATTTCACCAAGAAAAACCCAAACAACCACATTTCAAATTTTGGGTATGGTGAAAATACTCCAAATGAAAACTAATTGAGCCAAAATGAAGAGAAAGAGAAGGGATTAAGTTATACAACTATTACCTTAGTTGAATCTTGCTCTAGAAGTGGGAAATGATGGATTTCTTGCCCCAAACCCTAGCCTCCTTTAAACCTCTGAATTTCTCTTTTGTGTTTCAGTAAAATGGGGAAGGGGCTTAAGTGTTTAGGGTTTTAGTTAGGTTAAGTTGGGTCTAATGTGGGTCATGGGCTGACCTAAGGGTCCAATGGCAAGTGGGTTCTGATTTACACCTTGTAGGGCCAGCTCTAATGTGTTGGGCTGCAGAAATTCAATTGGGCCAGACCAAGTTTAAGGGACTCAATTGATTTGGGTCTGCTCAAGGGTTGTTGGGCTAATTACATGGGCTTATGCAAGTTAGGTCTTGGGTTTCTAATTCATTAAATTGAATTGGGTCTGCACCTAACTTATTAGGCCTCTATTAATCTCTTATCATGATCTCTTACATTAATTTAGGCCTAGATGAAGTTTTTATCCCAATTAAATCTCAAATTAGCATAAATAATTTATCTCTCCAAAGTTTCCATTCACCAAACTTAACCAATTATCCTATATTAATTATTGTTAATTAACCTAAATCCATGATTAATACCTTAATTAATTTTGGGGTGTTACAGAGCGTGAACCCCTAGTATAAATAGGGAAGAGAGTAGTGAATAGTCACAGAAGGTTAGTAAGAAATCTGTGGACCTAGTAGTTGAGACTGAAAAAGAGCTCAACACAGAGGAAGTTAGATACAGGGATGATGAGGTTGTTGAGACCCACCTTTAAGGAGTTGACTCCAATCTAGAGTGCTACCCAATGAGACACTGAATGATAGAATGTTAGTATAGCCTCGAAATAACGTAAGAAAAGACTACCAGCAGTGAGTCACATAATGAGTGGCCTAGAAAGGTGTACCTTATAGGTAACACTTAAAAGTAAGTATAAGTAGCTTAGTAATAGAGGATCAGAAAAGAATAAGGATAGTTAGTAAGCTACAGGTTTAATGAGATGACAGCCTAGGCTGACATAAGCTAAAGCCTAAGGAGATGACCAGTAGCATCGTTCCAGGTGAGATATGTGAATTAAAGGTTCAGTGAGAGTCCTCCCTGGATCGAAAAAAGGAAAGATGAGGCATCCTTATGTCGGGGAAACCACCCAGTAGTGGTTAGCAAATTTCCCTAGATAAACCTCCCTGAGTCATAAAGTATAGTATTAAAGGAAGCAAGGAAGAGCTAAGAAACTAGCTACAAAAAGGATACCCTCGCTTTAGCCATGACTAGATGAGTAAACTAAGTCAAAGAGGTAAATGGATAGGGGTCTAATAGTTAGTTAGACGAGCTCCCTAATATGAGAATGATATAGGGTTAAGGCACCTGAATGATTAGAGTACCTAGTAGAGCATAAGCTTTCAGTAAGGTAGAATCCAGATATTGAGAATACATATTCTGGATTGGGTTAGCAGAACCCTAAAAATAATATATAATGCTCCTGGGAATAAAGCTAAAGGGTCTGAACAGAAAGAAAGCCTAGCTTTGATACCAATAAATGTAACACCATAAATTCTAACTCATCTTATGCCTTTAGATGACTTAATATCATGAATCATGTAAGTTTCCCATGAAAAAGGTAAGAAAATAATGATTATTTTCATGTTGCATCGTATCTAAAAATTTCATTCGGTGTCACATAGATCGTGTGAGCTCATGCTATACATTTTCATATTTAATTACATCAATACAACTCATTTGCATTATAAAATCATGCCTATAACTTATGGAAACCAAAATGAGTGTATTCTCAGCCAGATTTGCCCCTCTTTCTGACCAAATTTTGAAAAACTATAACTAATTCTAGAAAAATTGAAATCATATAATCTTGCTATTCTAGAAAGCTACAGATGTCATGTTCTCACTAAAAATATGCCTAGACCATAACATCCATCATAGAGGACGTTTGACATCTAAAATAGTCTAGAGGTCAGACTACATTCTAGAACTATCATAGAATTCTGCAGAAAACTTTGAAAATGTCTGATTAATTCCAAAAAAATCCAATCCATACAAATGATACTAATCTAGAAATCCATGGATGTTAGAAAGAGAGATAAAATATCTCTAGGCCAGTTCATCAAATCCAGACCTCAAAATTTAATGGAATAGTAATTTAGGTCGGGCAAAATTCCTGGTATGGGACAGAATGTTCAAAAATTCATATCTCCCTCTCTAGACCTCTAAATGAGATACTTCTAGTTGGCACGAGTCACTATGAATGTATAGTTTCTATGTAAAAAATTTCATAGTAATTGGACATCATTTAAGCATTGTGTGATAGAATTCATTTTCGGACCATATAGGGTACCAAAGTTGCCAAATAAATTTTCCTTAGTCTTTGCACCTTTTAGGCAAGTCTAAAAGTACATTTAGGACTTATGTAAGCTACCTAAATGGTCCCAAACCTCATGCATCTCATTTTGGCCTTTTAAACTACACTTATGCACATTCCCATAAACTCATTTATGAAGCTATCTTTGCCATACATGCTCAATTCACATTTTATCATTCACATAACACATACTCTCATGTCTACATCATATAATATCATAATTACATATGTTTCAAGGGTCATAAGCCATCTACAACAATAATATACATCATTATGGTTCATTATGGCTTTCAAAAGTAAATGCTAAACATATGGATGTCAATCTTCTTCCTTTAGTGTTGTTGGCTCCCATTAGCATGTCCACTTGGTCCACCTAGCATGTGAGATTGTTGAAGAGGAGGGGATGAGATTGAAAGAATCCCAATAGCTCATCTCCTATTCAATCATACATAATATATGCAAAGCAAGCCTAAAAAATGCATGTATGGATATCATGGAAGTCATGAATATTCAAGAAGCAAGCTTGGCATGTAAACAAGTCATATAAGACATTCAAGAGCTCACCAAGTGTTTGGATTAGCCTCACACTTTTCCTCATGGATTTTGGATTTAACTTACCCTTTCTTTGAAAGCTTTGGACTTAACCATACTCTTGGGAGCCCACTTTGCTTTTGGGAGACCTTTGCTATGTCTCAACCAATCTCAAGGGTTATTGGCTCATCCTCACCATGGGTAAGAGTTCTTGGCCTCTCCACACTCAAGCAAACTCATATAAACATCATAGTATCATTTGAAAGCCTAATGTGTCATCATGAAATCACAGCATATCAAATCATGCTAGCATACTTTTTGTGGCTTAAAAATACACATACACACATTCTAAGACAAGCTAAACACACATCCATGCATGAGAGAAGGTGGAGAGAGCTACCTTGCACACAATTACATACTTTGCTTTTGGAATTCAAGCCTCCTCTTTCGGCCACACACCCACAAATTTGTGGAGATGGTTCCTCTTGGCCTAGATACAATTTATGGAAGCCAATTAGGTTCATAAAACATTCTCTAAGGCCATGCAACTTGCTTAGATACTAGATTGCTCTATAAGCTCCATTATGGTCTATAATTGCACCTAATGAAGCAACACCCCTCAAATAACTTCTAGGTCCCATTCTTTCTTTTCAAATATAATTCTTGACTCCTTTTAAGCCTCTTGGAGTCATCACACCATTAAAACAAAGGGCCTATCATCATGTTGCTTCTTTAGGTCATAATATGGAACTTAAGACACCAAATCAATTTCTATGAGTTCAAAATTTTTTCCAAGGCCTCCCTTCATTTTCATTCATCAATTATGACTCAAGGATGGCCTTAGAAAAATTTAAAACTCTCCCCAACTACAAAAACCCTCTTTGGCCGAGACATAGGGCATCTTTGGGCTATGTGGAGATTTCTTTGTTTTCTTGAAGGAAAAAGCTTGTGGAGAGCATCTTAGGTGTCTCAAAAACTCATTTAAACTCTTAATTAAACCAAGTAATCATCACAAAAAATCAGAATTTAGAAGGTGCACATAAAACCTTAGAATTTGCATCTTGAAATCTAATGGTTATTTTGTTGTTTTCTTTGCATATGCTTGTTCTTCTCCATCAAATACCTAAGATTGATGCTTGGTTGGGCTTGAAAATTAGATCCTCCTGTAGCTCAGGGTTAAGCGAAATGGAAAAGAACAATAGATAGTATACTTCAAAATAGTAGACAGACAAAAAACCTCTGATGGCTCTAATGATTAGAAAAGATGATGAGATGTTAGGAGAAGCCAATTAGAGAGGATACGGGAGATGTGATATGAAATAAGTTACCTCCTGAGATATGTAAATGAGTCCATTAAAAGAAATGTTAATCCTACGAACAGGATAACATTAACCCGACATGATTAGTAAGCTCTCCTAGGATAGGCCATTAAAGTCAGAAATTTCTTTCCCTTATGAAAAAGAACTAGCTAGTATTTTATAGCAATAGAGCCCTTATTAAGAGCTAGTAATAAAAATGCCCTGGCTAAGAGAAAATTTAAACGAGCGAAATCGCTGAGAAAAGCGTATAGAGCCAGGAAGAAGGGAAATAAAAGAGTAGTTAGCTAGAAAGGAAAAGTGTAAGAAGAAAGCATACCCCAAATTTTAAGGATAAAATTTATTTAAGGGAGGAGAAATCTAATATCCAGTTCTTTGAAAATGAGAGAAAACGTTAGAAACGAAACGTACAGTTTCTCTGTAAACGAACGAAACTTAAAAGGAAGTCCCCCAAATTGATGTAGTTAAGGTCCCAACAAATTTGGGAAGCATTCTAGACTCTGAAAAATGAGAATCCCAGGCTTAGACAGAAAGAAAAATGGAGCTGGAATGAAAAAATAATTTCTTACAAAAAGCTTACGAAACATAATGGCATGCTCGTAATTTTGAGCAAATTTAGGAATTCACACAAGAGGGCATTCTAAATGAAAGTTTTGAGTTCTTTGGGGTTCTCAGAGGCCCTGAAAACCATGGGAAGCCCCAGGGCAGTTAAATCCCCTCCGGTGGATGTTTTCTAACATCGGTGTGTCTAAACTTTGATGGATTCGTTCAGGAAGATTTTAGCTCTAATTTGAGTGATTCCAAAGGCATTTTACTAAATTGGAAACTTAAATTTCATAATGGAAAAGATAGTTCTAAAAAAGGAGCTAAAATGAAGGAGAAATGAAAATGCCAAGAACGAAGGACAAAATGGGGATTTTTGAAAAGTGTAACTTACTCCCACCTATATGTATGATGCACCCTTCTTCTCCCTTCATTATGCATGGCCATGTTCTACCCAAGACCAGAGGAAAACCCTAGGAATGAGGTGCACAAGACATTGAGAAAACAAAGCAAGGTCCATGGAGAGCAAAAACCTCCATTGTCTCGCCTTAAGGGAGATAACATAGCTAGGGAGAGTTTTAAATTTTTCTAAGCCCATTCTTGAGTCATATATGATGAATGAAAATGAGAGGAGGCCTTAAGAAAAGTTTAGAACTCATAGAAAGTGAGTTGGTACTTTAGGTTCCATATTATAACCTAAAGAAGTAACATGTTGTTAGGCTCTTTGTTTAATTGTATAATGACTCTGAAAGGCTTAAAAGGAGTCAAGAATCATATTTAAAAGGAGAGAATGGAGCCTAGAAATTATTTGAGGGGTGTTGTGATGGGTTTGTCGTGCAACCCTCAAAATAAAACTAGGTGGCAAAATAAATTTGTAGATAATGGTGCAACCTAGGTCATTTTTCCCTTGGAAATGGAATTCAATGCTTAATTAAGTTTCTAAGTGTTAAAAGACTTTAAAAGCTACCTAATTTTGGGAGTTTTTGATTGAATTGAACTAACCTAAAATGAAACCAAATTAAAATTCCTAATTTCTACCTAATTGGATGAATTGTGGTTGATAATGGGCTTGTGACTAGCTTTGGAATCGTCTCTTAGTATCCACTATCCTTATCCTATTACAATTGTGATTAATTCTGACTTAAGAGTTCCTAATTTTGTTCATTAGCAAATAATCTTGAATTACCATTCAAGATTCAAGAGATTAACAATCTAATGTTGAATTGAGACCTCAATCCTATACCAAATCATTAATTCTTGCCTTTAGGATTGATGAACATTTAAATTGAATGATTAATTGATTGATTAGCTACTGAATTAACACCCTAGGATGTTTAATTAACCAACCAAACTCCTAAGAATCCTTAAATCAATAATTAAGTACATCAATTCTCACAAGCATTTCATCAAACACCTTGATTGCACACTTAGAAAATTGTAAGAAAATGAAAATCCAGCAACTAATTCATACAATTTATCAGCTAATATCTCTCCTAATCAATGTCTAACCAGCCATCAATCATAAACTACATCAATTTCAATCACTTACATACTCAACCAAGCATATAAAATAATAAAAATTGATATAGAAAGAGAGGAAAATAAAATGAAATTCTTAGCCAGAATTCTGATTCCAAATCTTGGATTCAAGCTTCAACTCAAGAGCTTCCTCCTAGCTAGCCTCAAGAGTGAATCAAAGCTTCATGGAAATGGAATAGAGGAATGGATGTGGTTCTGTGTAGTGTGGACGAAGGGGATGGATGTGTGGAAAAGACGGAATGGAATGTGTGCGTATGACGATGGAATGGGGTGCTAGCCGACGTGAATAATGAGTGCTGATGGTGTGATTTTATTCCCCACATGGCATTCTTTATTTTTCACGTGCTCCTCTCTAATTTCAATCGGCTGAAGCTCTTTCATGTGTGTATAAAGTGTGGGCCCCATTCATTTTATTTTATTATTTTGCTTCACATATTCTGATTCATGCTTCCCACTTTTCACGTAGCTTCTGTTCTTTCGTGTTTCTTCCAGCTTCTTCTTCTTTGCAAAGCATCAGAACCCGTGGCTGCCTTCTTACTTGAATCACGTTGCTGTCTAGCTCTTTCTTCATGCTCTTCACGTGCTTTTCTCCACATTTTGCTTGAGTTGTAAGCTGCTGCTCAGACGTGATTCTGCATGCGTTTGGAGCTTCTTCGTTTATTCTGTGTTGCTTTTGAACCTCCTCTGTTCTGCATGTACGTAGCTTCTTCTTCTCACGCTGCTCCTACGTATAACTGGACGTTGCTTCTGGTTTGTGTGTTGCTTCAGCTCCCATTCTCCTTCTCTTCTCTGTTCAGCTACTGCACTTCTTCAATCTCCAGCTCATTCTCCCAAACTGTGGCTGTCTTCACTCCTTCATCATTCTAAACTCGTGCCTTCTCTGCTTCTACACACACTCTACTTCTTCTTCTCTATTCTTGCTCTGTTCTCGTGGCTTTCATGTAAGTGCTGCATGCTTTTCTTTTCATTTGTTTCCAAGCCCCTTCAACCCACGTGTTTCCTTTTCATTTTGCTCTTAGGTTTCTCTTTAGCTTAAGCTCATGTTTCTTTAATCATTCCTTTCTCTTCTTTTAAATCAAATGCTTGTCCAAGCTCCCAATTCATATTAAAATTCTGCACAAAAGAGTGGGAAAAATCAAATAGGCATATTCACAAAAATTGTTTAAGATAAAATGAGCATTAAAAAACCAAATTTTTGCAAATTAACTCCTAAAATATAGAAATGGCTATTAAAATAAAATCTTATCTAATTAAAGTCTTAAAGCCATATTTGGAACTAAAATGTCTAAGTTTAGGAGGATAAAAATAGATAAAATATGTGTTTATCAAGGGTGTTGCTTCATTAGGTGCAATTATAGACCATAATAGGGTTTATAGAACAACCTAGTGTTTAAGCAAGTTGTATGACCTTAGAAATTGTTTCATGGATCTAACTAGCTTCCATAAATTGTGTCTAGGCCAAGAGAAAGAATCTCCACAAGTTTGAGTGTGTGTGGCTGAAAGAGGAAGCCTTGATTCAAGAAGAAAAGTGTGTGATTGTGTACAAGGTAGCTCTCTCCACCTTCTCTCATACATGGATGTGTGTTTAGCTTGTCTTAGAATGTATGTATGTGTATTTTCAAGCCATGAAAAGTATGCTAGCATGATTTCATATGCCATGATTTCATGATGACATATTATGTTTCTAAATGATGTTATGATGTGTGCTTGGGTTTGCATGAGGGTGGTGAGGCCAAGAACCCTTAAGATTGGTTGAGACAAAGTAAAGAGTCTCCTAAAAGCAAAGTGGGCTCCCAAGAGTATGGTTGAGTCCAAGAATCTCTTAAAGAATGGGTGAGGCAAGTCCAATATCCACAAGAAATTGGGTGAGGCTAATCCACTTGCTTGGCAAGCCTTTGTATGCTATGTATGACTTTCTTGAATGTTGAAAATGTTCCTTGAATGCTTGCACATGTCTGTATAACCATACATGCATTTATGAGACTTGTTACATCCATTATGTATAATTGAATGGAAAACGAGCTATTGAGATTCTTTAAATCTCATTTCCCCCTCTCTAATGTTCTAACATACTAGGTGGACTAAGAGAGTAAGGTAATGGAAGCCAACTACCTTGAGGATGAGAGGCTGACAATAAAATTCTTGAATTTTGTTACTTTTAAACCATACAATTGGCAAATGATGTAATCCATGGATGTATATGTATCATGATATCATGAACCCATGTGATTATGATAATACGTCATGTATGAATGAGAGAACATGTTATATGACCATTAGATTATGATTTGAGCATGTTATGGCATTGTAGCTCCATGAATGCTATTATAGAATTATGCATATGTGTGGATGAAATGGCCAAAATGATATGCATGGAGTTTGGGACCATTTGGGCAGCTTACACAAGACTTAATCATGCTTTTAGACTTGCCCAAAAGGTGCCAAACCCTAGGGAAAGCCATTTGGTTAATTTGGTACCTCATATAGAGCCAAAATTGACTATAATAGATCCCTACGTCACTTTTTAGCCAAATGAGCTCTTCTTGATCTGAGATTTGACTTGAAATTAGAGCTTATTGAGGTCTTTTTGGGAAGCTAAAGAACATAATTTTTGGAGGTCTACAAAATATTTTATATAGAGAAACTAGACATTTATAATAACTTGTGACAACTAGAAGAACCTCATTTGGATATCTAGAGAGAGAGATATAAATTTTTGAAGATTCTATCTAGTATCAAGAATTCTAGCTATTTGATTGAATTTTGAGGTCTTGGCATGTCTGAGCTGGTCTGGAATTATTTTTTCCCTCTAGCTAACATCCACAGATTTCCAGATTGTTATCATTTGCATGGATTAGATTTTTGTGGAATTAATTGGATATTTTCAAAATTTGCTATAGAAATCTATGACAGCATCGTGGCAGTTTGACCTTTGGATCTTTTTGGATGTCAAACATCCTCTATGATGGATGTTATGATCTAGATATATATTTAGTACGAAGTAAACATCCATAGCTTTCCATAATGTCTAAGAATTCATGATTTTGATTTTTTTAGAATTAGTTATGATTTTCTAAAGTTTGGTCAGAAAAGAGCCAAATCTGGCCGAAAATAAATGCCCATGTTTTGTGCTTCATTTCGGTTTTCTTGAGATGTGAGCCACATTTTATGATGCAAATCACTTGTATTCATGTAATTAAATATGAGAATATATGGTATGAGCTCACACAGCCCATGTGACACCTAATGAAATTTTTATATATGATGCAACGCAAGAAAATGTATTATTTTTAATGGAATTTCTTACTTCCTTCATGGAACATATTATATGAACTTGTAAATGATGATAGATATGAGCTAGAAATTATGGTGTTATAGGAGACATGACTTCCAATTGCACCCATGGAAGTTGTTTTGCTTTCTTTGATAGGAGATGCATGTGGAAGGCTTCTTTGATATCTTAGGGACTTATACAAACTCTTAAACACCTTAAATTATGGCTAGAAACTTTTCTACAAACCAAGGTGTAACTAAAACCCTAGGTTATACATCTTGCAAATTCATAGTTCTTTCTTTGTTCTCTTTGAATATTTTTTTTTCCACACTCTAATTCTTATGTTTCACTTTTGGTTTGGTTTAAAACTTATCTCCCCTTGGCTATCCTAGGAGTGGCCAAACCATACATCCATGGAGACAAGAAGAAGCAAGCATAGAAACAAGTAGGTTACCTTAGTTTTCTAGCTTTCCTTAGATGCTCTTTCTTTTGTTTTGGTTCTCCTTTTCAAATTTGAATTTCTCCCCTCTGGTCTGAGCTCAAAATAGAACCAAATGCCTCAATATAACTATGGGAAGAAGGAGGAGAATAAGTTTACTAAAAGGAAGGCCAAGAAATTCCATGAAATTCATACATTTTGCTTGACTTTTTCTTCTCCCTTTTTCCCTTCTTTTGTGCGCTATCTCCCTAGGTCTCACTCTTTATTTTGGGTAGCAAGAAGGTTAGTTAAATGAGGAGAAGGGAGAGGCATGAGTTTAAAAAGTCAAGGGATTAAAATTTGTTCCTTAAAAATTCCCGTTACTTCCTGCTTTCTTAGCATTTTTTTTACACTCATTTTAGCTCCTTTTTTTGAACCATCTTTTCTTTTATAAAATTTAGGTTCTCAATCTTATAAAATTCCTTTAGAATCACTCAATTTGGAGCTGAAATCTTTTCGAATGAAAAGGTCAAAGTTCAGGTCAACCGTCGTTTGAAAACATGCACCGAAGAGACTTCAATTTCTCAGGGCTTCCTATGATTTTCAGGGCCTCTAAGAACCCTAGAGAGCTCAAAATTTCCATTTAAAAGCTCTTCTATAAGTATTCTAAAAATTTTTCAAAATTACAAAAATGTCATTATATTTCGTAACTATTTTGTTAAATTCTATCTGGTCATTTTGGCTTCAGTTTTAGGGTACCTCTAACCTTCTATTTTTATTATTTGATGTGTAGATTATTATCCTAATTTTTTTGGACCTTAACTCTTTCATTTCAGAGGACTTGCTTTTAATACATATTCATTCCATCATTTTTACAAACCTGGACATTACATCATATATGTGGTAATTATGCTTTTTGATGTGCCCAAGTGGTTATGGAATGTTAAGAAAGTCATTTGGTGCCTTATGATACCATTATGGACTTCAAAATTGACCAATTCTTGAGCTGAACTAAAGTCTAACCAAATGGATGAGTTTTTACATGAAATTTGGCCAACAAACAGGTCTCATCTAGAGTTTTGCACAGAGCTAAAGAGTACTCAATTTAAAGCTCTAGAGAATTTATTATGATTTTTCAAAGTTGGCCAAATTATGTAGAATTGGTATACATATTGTTTTTATGGTCAGTTTGTTTTTCTATATCACATGTAGGCCAAATAAAGTCAAATGCTCATAAAATTTTATAGGCATAAACTAAATATCATAAGCTTTTTATAGCCACTGAGAGAACTAAATTTTTGAAGTTTTAGGTCCTGGAGCTCTCTGAGAACAGACCTAAAGTAATGTTCTATTACTTTTTATGGGCTAAATGCTTCTATCTTAGTCTAAAACTACTTTTTATCATTATTTAACATTCAAAACTTTTTAGAAAGCTATCATATGCATGATTTTGATTTTTTTTTAAAATTAGTTATGAATTTTCAAAGTTTACATTAGAAATCTATGATAGCAAACCTGAGAGAAAATCTAGTTCTTCTTGAATTTTGGTTCCAAATCTATGATGCATGAGATGAATTGTGATACTTATGATTTGAATGGATATGTTATGGATGGAAAATGATATGGATGAGCTCACATGGTCCTTAAGGCATAAAATGAATTAATTAAGCTTTCCATTACATAATTATCCATGCATAAAAGTGTCACATGTAACATCCGATTTTCTGAAAACAAAAGAAAACGCGAGAAACATAATATACGGTTTCTCTGTAAATGAATGAAACTCACCAGATACAAAAGGAAGTCCCCCGAAATGATGTAGTTAAGGTTCCAAAAAATTTGGGAAGCATTCTAAATTCCTAAAAATGAGAATTCCAGGCTCAGATGAAAAGAAAAATAGAGCTAGAATGAAGAAACAAAATTTGATGGAAAACTTACGAATCATAATTGCATTTTCGTAATTTTAAGCAAATTTCGGAATTCACATAGAAGGATTTTTTAAATGAAAGTCTCGAGTTCCCCAGGGTCCTCAGAGGCCCTGAAAACCATGGGAAGGCCTAGGACAGCTAAAGCCCCTCTAGTGGATGTTTTCCGACGTCGATGCACTCGAACTTTAACAGATTTGTTTGGGAAGGTTTTAGCTCCGATTTGAGTGATTCCAAAGGTATTTTACTAAATTGGGAACCTAAATTTCATAATGTAAAAGATGGTTCTCAAAAATGAGTTAAAACAAATTAGAAACGAAAATGCCAAGAACAAAGGGCAAAATAAATTTTTTTGAAAAGTTCTTCTTCCTCCCTTAAGTGGTACCCCAGTCTCACCCTCATGTAGCCTCATATGTTTCTGCCCTAAACCAAAGAAAACACCAACTCTCTTAGGTGCACCATGGAGAAGAAGAAAAGAAGAGAAATCAAGGCTTTAAGGTAAGGAAATTTAGTAGTTTTTCATGCTTTCTTCCATCTAAACCTTTTTTCCTCCATTCTTTCTTGTTTCCTTTGATTATAATAAAGTTTATAAATTTATTTTAAGGGAGAAATTAAGGAAAAAAATTGGATTTGAAGAGAGAGCTCAAAGAAGACAATGAGAAAAAGTAAGAAAATAAGGTAATTTCTTCTTCCATGGTTTCTACCCCTTGCTCCCCTTCTCCACCATTTCGCCCCACTTGAGAAAACCTAAAAGGATTTGATTTTTAGGTAGAACCAAGGGTGATTCTTAAGAAAAAGGATATGGAGATTAAGAATATGCAAAGAGAATTAACAAAAAATCATGGAAATTCAAGATGCAATTTCTAGGGTTTTAAGTGTTCCTTCTAAAATTTGATTTGATCTCTTAATTCTTATGCCTAAATAAGTGTTTGAATGAGCTCCTAAGATCCCTAGAAGTCTCCCCATGTGCTTCCTCCATCAAGGAAACAAAACAAACTCCATGGAAGCTAAAGTCTTCCATAGCCTAGGCCTAAAAGGGTTTATATAGCTGTTGATAGTTTTAACTTTTTCTAAGCCTATTCTTGAGTCATATATGATGAATGATGAGGGGAAGCCTTGGGAAAAATTTAGAAACCATAAAAAGTGAGTTAGTGCTTTATATTCCATAATATGATCTAAAGAAGCAACATGTAGTTAGGCTTTTTATTTTAATTGTGTGATGACTCCAAAAGGCTTTAAAGGAGTCAAGAATCATATTTGAAAAGAAAGAATGGAGCCTAAAATTTATTTGATGGGTGTTACTTCATTAGGTTCATTCTTAGAAATATAAAGGGGTTTATAGACCAAGCTAGAGTCTATGCAAGTTGTGTGGCCTTAGAATTAATTTCATGAACCTAATTGGCTTCCATAAATTGTGTCTAGGCCAAAAAGGAATGATCTCCACTTTCTTGGGTGTGTGAGGTCAAGGGAGAGGATTCAAGGCTTAAAGAAAAAGTGTACAAATGTTAGCAAGGTAGTTCTCTCTACCTTCTCTCATGCATGATTGCTTACTTACTTGTCTTTAAATGTGTGTATATATATTTCAAGCAATGAAAAATGTTCTAGCATGAGCTCTTACTCCATGGTACTATGATGATGCATTATGTTTTCCAAATGATATTTACCTTAATTTGCTTGAGTGTGGTGAGGCCAAGAACCTTTAGCCATGGTAAGGATGAGTCAAGAATCCTTAAGATTGGTTGAGACAAAGTAAAGAGTCTCCTAAAAGTGAGGTTGACTCCTAAGAGCATGGTTGAGTCCAAGAATCTCTTAAAGAATAGGTAAGGCAAGTCCAAAATCCACAAGTAATAGGTGAGGCCAATCCACTTGCTTAGCAAGCCTATGTATACTATGTATGACTTTTTCAAATGCTAAGAATGCTTCTTGAATGATTGCACATGTCCATATGCCATGCATGCATTTGTGAGACTTGTTTTGCATGCTTTATGTATGATTGAATTGGAGATGAGCTATTAGGATTCTTTGAATCTCATCCCCTCCTCTCCAATGTTCTAACATGCTGGGTGGACCAAGAGAGCAAGGTAATGGAAGTTAACCATTTTGAAGATGAGACCATGACATCAAAGTGTCTTGAAATTGTTACTTTAAGGCCTTATGGATAACAATTGATGAAATCCCTAGTTGTATATGACCTATGATGTTATGAGCATGTATAATTATGTTAATGTATTGTGTATAAATGAGAGCTAGGGTTATATGTATGGAAATATTCATTTTGGTCATGTAATGGCAATTTTGCATTAAGGAATTTCATGTATGAATGGAAGTGGAATAGCCAAAATGAGATACATGAGGTTTGGGATTATTTAGATAGTTCACATAAGTCGTAATTATACTTTTATACTTGCCAAGAGGTGTCAAACCCCAAGGAAAGCCATTTGGACATTTTGGTATCCCATATGGAGCTAAAATTGACCATAATGGAACCCTATGTCACTTTTTGTCCAAATGAGCTATTCTTAATATGAGATTTGGCATGCAATTAGAGCTTGTTGAGAGCTTTTTGGGAAGCTAAAAAAAATTTTTTTTGGAGGTCTATAGATTGTTTGATAAATTTTCAAAGTTGGCAAATTTTTTGGTTTTGGTCAGGTTACTGTTCACTCAGATCCGAAAATGAAATCTGTCGCACAGGCCTCAGATGATGTCCAATTGCCATGAAATTTTATATAGAATAACTAGACATTTCCAATGACTTGTGTCAACTAGAAACACATCATTTGGATGTCTAGAGAGGGAGATATGAATTTTCAAAGAATCTGTCTAGTATCAGGAACTTTAGTTGACCTCAGTTACTGTTTGATTGAGTTTTGAGATCTAGCCATACTTGAACTAGTTTAGAATATTTTTTTTCCCTCTAGTTAACATGCACAACTTTCCAAATTAGTATCATTTATATGGATTGGATTTTTTTGAAATTAATTGGACATTTTTTAAGTTTACTGCAGAATTCTGTGTAGAACCAGTGAATAGCCTAACCTCTGGATTTTTTCAAATGTCAAATGCCTTTCTATGATGGATGTTATGGTCTGGACATATTTTTATCATAAATTAGACATGTGTAGCTTTCCAAAATGTTGAATAATGCATAATTTTGATTTTTCTAGAATTAGTTATGATTTTCCAAAATTTGGATAGAAATGTGGAAAATTTGGCCGAAAATATATGTATGTGTTTCATGCTCACCTTTGAGTTCCACGAGATATAGGCCACTTTTAACGATGCAAATGAATTGTATTTGTAACACCATAGTTTCTAGCTCACATCCATCATTATTTACATGCTCATGTGATATATAGTAAGAAGGAAGTGAGAATTTTATTGAAAATAACACACTTTCTACGCCGCATCATGACTAAAAATTTCATTTGGTGTCACGTGAACTGTGTGAGCTCATGCTATACATTCTCATATTTAATTACATCATTATAACTCATTTGCATCACAAAAACATGCCTACAACCCATGGAAACCGAATTGGAAGGTGGAAAATGAGGTTTCATTCTCGGCCAGAATTGGCCTCCTTTCTGGGCAAATTTTGGAAACTCATAACTAAATCTAGAAAAATCAAAATCATGCAATCTTTGTCATTATGAAAAGCTTAGGATGTCTACTTCACACTAAAAATATGCCCAAGTCACAAAATTCATCACACAGGATGTTTGACATCTAAAAAGCTACAGAGGTCGCTGGCTGCCTGATCTGTTGTTCAGTTTACTGATACAAAATTCTAAAATTCATAACTAATTCGTTTAAGCAACTTTTAAAATTTACAAGTTAGTCCTTCTTCATAGTTTTATTCGTTCGGCCTCGTTTCAACTCCTTTTTAAAATCCATCTTTTCCATCATATTTCTTAGGCTCTTAATCATAATAATTACCTTTGGAATCACTCAAAAAGGATCTAAAACTATTCCGAGCCATTCGGTCAAAGTTTAGTCAACTGACGGCCAAAATCCCTCACTGGAGGGGTTTCAACTGTTCTAGGGGTTCCCATAGTATTTAGGGCCTTTGAGAACCATAGAAAGCTCAAATTTTTTGTTTAAAAAGCCCTCTTATAAGTTTTCCAAACTTTTCAAAAATTACAAAAATGCCCCTCTTTCCCTCGGTAAACTTTTTGATCTCTTTTGGCTCTGATTTTTGGGCATCTTAAATCTCAAATCCTCATTTTCTAATATTTATAATTTTATTATAATTTTAGTTGGCCCCAATTTCTTTTATTTTAAGGACTTCCTTTTATATTTGGCTCATTTTCTGACGTTTATGGAGAAACTGAACATTGCGTTTCTCACGTTTATGGAGGGACTGGATGTTACAGTATTCATGTAATTAAATATGAGAATGTGATGTATGAGCTCACATGGTCCACATAACATTGAATGAAATTTTTATACACGATATAACGCTAAGAAAAGTATTATTTAATGTTATTTTTCCTTGCCTCTTTGTGAGTTGTTTGATATGAGGCATAGAGATAGTATGAAATGTGTAACACCATAACTTCTATCTCATTTTATGCCATTTTATAAGTTTTGTATTATCAATCCCACAAGAGCATATGAAAAAGGGGATAGAAATAATAGACTTTTTGGCATTGCGCTATAACTAAAAAAAATCAATTCGATGTCACGTAGACCATGTGAGCTCATACTATACTTCCTCATATTTAATTTCATCATTACAACTCATTCGCATCACAAAAAAATGCTTACAACCCACGAAAACCGAAATGGAGCATGGAAACTTAAAGATCATTCTCGGCCAGAATTGGTCCTTTTTCTAGGCAACTTTGGAAAATGATAACTAAATCTAGAAAAATCAAAACCATGAAATCTTGGTCATTCTAGAAAGCTTGGGATGTATAATCCACATAAAAAATATTCCCAGGTCACAATATTCATCACCCAGGATGTTTGACTTCCAAAAAGTTACAGAGGTCCGACTGAAATCTAGAACTATCACAGAATTCTGCAGAAAACTTTGAAAATGTCCAATTAATTCCAAAAAAATCCAATCCATACAAATGATACCAATCTGGAAATTTGTGGATGTTAACTAGAGAGAAAAATATCTCTAGATCAGTTTATCAAGCCCAGACTCCAGAATTCAATAGAATAGTACTTCTGGTCGGGCAATTTCACTGATACTGGACAAAAACTTCAAAAATTCATATCTCCCTCTATAGACCTCCAAATGAGGTGCTTCCATTTGGCACGAGTCACTTCTATGTATAAAATTTCGTGGTAATTGGACATCATTTGGGCCTCATGTGACAGAAAACAATTTCGGACCAAATAAATAATGTAGCAGACCAAATCCATAAAATTTTCCAATTTTGAAAAATCATCAAATATTCTGTAGACCTCCAAAAATTATGATCTTTAGCTTCCCAGAAATCTCTCAATGAGACCTAATTGCATGCCAAATTTCAGATCAAGACTAGCTCATTTGGCCAAAAAGTGACATAGGGTTCCATTATAGTCAAATGTGACTCCATATGAGGTACCAAATTTGCCAAATGGTCTTCCCTTGGTATTGGCACCTTTTGGGCAAGTCTAAAAGCACATTTAAGACTTGTGTGAGCTACTCAAATGGTCCCAAACTTCATGCATATCATTTTGGCCATTCAACCCACATTTATACACATATGCATTAAACTTTAAATGTGCATACTATGGCATTACATACTCAAAACATGTGCTAGTGGTCATATATCATTTCTATACATCTAAACATCACATAATAGTATCTTTATATATGTCTCAACGTTCATAGTACATATACAGCATCATATACATGATAAACCATCATTTATGGTTTCAAAATAGCTAAAACCAAGGCATAAGTTTGTCAATCTCCTTCCTTTAAGGTTGTTGGCTCCCATTAGCATATCCACTTAGTTCACCTATCATGTTAGATCATTGGAGAGGAGGGGATGAGATTCAAAGATTCCCAATAGCTTATCTCCCATTCAATCATACATAATATGTGCAAAGCAAGTTTCACAAATGCATGCATGGAGAAGATAGAAATCATAGACATTTTAAAAGTAACCTTGGCATGTGAATCAATCATACAAGACATTCAAGAGCTCACTAAGTGTTTAGATTGGCCTCACACTTCTCCTCATGGATTTTGGACTTGCCTGACCCATTCTTTGAGCATTTTGGACTCAACCATACTCTTGGGAGCCCACTTTGCTTTTGGGAGACTCTTTACTTTGTCTCAACCAAGCTCAAGGGTTCTTTGCTCATCCTCACCCAAGGGAAGAGTTCTTAGCCTCTCCACACTCAAGCAAACTCACACAAACATCATGTAATCATCTGAAAACATAACATGGCATCAAGTATCATGGCATATAATGGCATGCTAGCATACTTTTGAAAGCTTGAAAATACACATACACACATTCTAAAGCAAGCTAAACACACATCCATGCATGAGAGAAGGTAGAGAGAGCTACCTTGTATACAAAGACATACTTTTCCTTTAGGATTCAAGCCTCCTCTTTCGGCCACACACCCAAAAATTGGTGGAGATAGTTTCTCTTGGCCTAAATACAATATATGGGAGCCAATTAGGTTCATGAAACAATCTCTAAGACCATACAACTTGCTTAAGTACTAGATTGCTCTATAACCCCCATTATGGTCCATATTGGCACCTAATGAAGCAACACCTCTCAACTGACTTCTAGGCCTTATTCTTTTCTTTCAAATATGATTCTTGACTCCTTTTAAGCCTCTTGGAGTCATCACACCATTAAAACAAAAGGCCTAGCACCATGTTGCTTCTTAGGTCATAATATGGAACCTAAGACACCAAATCACTTTCTATGAGTTCTAAATTTTTTCCAAGGCCTCCCCTCATTTTCATTCATCAGATATGACTCAAGAATGGCCTTAGAAAAATTTAAAACTCCCCCCACCCACACAATCCCTTCTTGGCTGAGACATAGACACCATTTGGGCCATATGGAGTTTTCTTGGTTTTCTTGAAGGAAGAAGCTTGTGGGGAGCATTTTTGGTATCTCAAGAACTCATTTATACTCTAACTTAGACCTAGGAAGCATCATACAAATTCAGAAATTAGAAGGTGCACTTAAAACTCTAGGTTTTGCATCTTGATTTCAAATGCCTATTTCTTGGTTTTCTTTGCATTCCTCTCCATCAAATGCCTAAGAATCACCTTTGGTTTGGTTAAAAATTTGACTCCTTAGGTCTGTCTAAGTCTAGGTCGAAATGGAGAAGAAGGGCCATGAAAGATATGAACCATAGGATGCATTTTTACCTTGTTTTCTTGCTTAGTTTGGCTTAAATCTTGATTTCTCCAAGCTCCTCTCTTCAAATCTGAACTTTCCCTTGAATATCTCCCTTGAATCAGATTTATAAACCTCACTTTAATCATAAAGAAACAAAGGAGAATGGAGGATAAGAGGTTTGGAAGAGAAAGAGCATGAAAAACTGCTGATTTCCATACCTTAAACCTTTGATTTCTCCTCCTTTTCTTCCCCTTCTTGTGAGCCTCATCCCCTAGGGTTTTCTTCTAGTTTCAGTCAAAAGATGGTCGTGCATAATGAAGGGAGGAGAAGGGTGCATCATATATATAGGTGGGAATAAGTTACACTTTTCAAAAATTCCTATTTTGCCCTTCATACTTTGCATTTTCGTTTCTCCTTCGTTTTAGCTCCTTTTTGAGAACCGTCTTTTCTATTATAAAATTTAGATTCCCAATCAAGTAAAATGTCTTTGGAATCACTCAAATTGAAGCTAAAACCTTTCCGAACTAATCCATCAAATTTTGGGCACACTGACATTGGAAAACATCCATTGGAGGGGCTTTAGCTGTCTTGGGGCTTTCCATAGTTTTTAGAGCCTCTGAGAATCCCGGAGAACTCAAAACTTTCATTTAAAAAGCCCTCCTGTATGTTTTTCAAAAAGTGCCTATATTTACGAAAATGCCACTGGCCTTTTGACAAATTTTTCGAATCACTCTGGCCTTGATTTTTGGGCAACTCAAGGCTCAAATCCTCATTTTCTAATATTTAAAGTTTTATCATAATTTTAGTTATCCCCAATTCCTTATATTTCAGGGACTTCCTTTTGTATCTAGCTCATTTCTGTCGTTTACGGAGAAACCGAACATTGTGTTTCTCACGTTTACGGAAGGACTGGATGTTACAACATGAGGTAGAAATATATGGCCTTACATCACACCCTTGAAAATGTGTACCAATATACCAAATATGTGTTGGGATAGCCTATGTGACTACTGTGTAAAGGTTAGGAGGTTAAGGTATTACAATTTTGCTCTTGAATGAGCCATGGGATACCTAAGGCATGAAATATGTTTTTCCTATAGTTGTATGACATGCATACTTACTTCTGTGTACTTGGGCGAACCATACATGTGTGTTTGAATGCTGGATTAGCTATTAGGATTCATTGAATTTCATTTTTCCCCTATCTCTACTAACCATGGCTAGGTGGCTCTCAAAGAAGCAAAAATGATGAGTGCAAGGCCTAAGAAGAGCTACTTTGATAATGAGATTCGTTTATAAGCGTATTCTTGAATGTATGGATATGTCTATGTATATTTGGATGTATGGATATGCAAACATGTTTAAAAGTACTAGAGTAGGCTATAGAGACCATTTAAGGGTTGTAAGATATGTTATATTACAATTTGGTACCTTGGGTTCCTAAGTATACATGCATATTCTTGTATATAGGATGGTGAATTTTAGTTGCATGGAAAATTTGACATAATGGAATAGTGCTATATGTTATAATTATGGATTGAAATTTTCCCAAAATGAAAAATGGCATTTTAGAGCTCAATTGGTACCACTTGGAACCAAAATTTAGTCCATTTAAGCCATAAAATGCCTATTTACCTTTGATAGCCCAAATGATCTTGTTTGGGGTTGAGATTTGGTATCCAATTAGAGGACATTGAGACCTTTTACAAAGAAAAAAGTTCAAAATTTTTGGAGTTCTATAGAATATCTTATGAATTTTTGAATCTGGCTGAACTATACAAAATTCTATAGTACACTGTTCACATAGTGCAGTTTCAGATTTCTGGATATTTGAAGGAACAAATGAACTTGTTTTGACTTGAAATTCTTATAGTAGATAGATCTCATTATAAGATTTTCAAAGCCACTGTAACACCATCTAACTTTTAGCCTTACTTTAGCCTTTCTCATGCATTTGCAAGGATCCCACACCCTTAGTGTGATAATTCTTCGAGAAAAAGCATTAAACAATGCAATATTCCACGTTAGGTGGGATTCAAAGTTTCTCTTTTATACTCTGTGGACCCCATAAATTCTCAACCATTATCCTTTGCTCATAAACTATCTCTACAAGTCATAAACATCATAAAATATCTCATGCAACTTTGTTTAGAGGCCATACATCAGAAAAATGGGTGTTCCATTTTGGTTCTAGATTTCAATTTTTTGGGATAGAATTTGAAAATTCATAATTAAATCTAGAAAATTTAAAATATAACAAATCATAGCTTTCTAGAAAGCCCTATATATTAACTTTATGCTAAAAATACTTTCAAGCCATGAAAACCTCGTTTGGACTATGATTGACAATAAAAAATCATCATAGGCCCGGTTGTCTTGGAGTTTTGATACAATTTACTGATATGGATTTCAAAAATTCATAACTAATTCCAAAAAAATCCAAATCTAGCAAACTAGGCCAATCTGGAAAGCTACATATGTATAATTTAAGAGAAAAATATGTCTAGACCAAGAAAAACATGTTACACTAGTGAAAACTAATGGAATAGTACATGGATTTGGCTAGCATTGCTAACAGTAAATTCCAACTTCAAAAATGCATATCTCTCTCTACACACCTCCAAATAGGGTGCTTCTAGTGGCTATGAGTCACTGTGAATGTCTAGTTTCACACATAAAATTTTAGAACTATTCGACCTCATTTGACCCTCGGATGATACAAAAAACATTCTGACCAAATGAATAGTGATTGATACCAATATGCAAAATTCATTGAACTTCAAAAAATCATAATAAATTCTATAGACCTCCAAATAATAAGATTCTTAGACCAACAAAAAGCTTTCTATGAGATCTATAGGTGTGTAAAATCTTAGCCCCAAAATCGTTCATTTGTCACTTTGTGACATAGGGTGCCAAAATGGGCTTTATAAGTACAAAAATGGGTCAAAATGTGTCCAAATGCTTTGTTACCCTAACCATGACTTCTTGAGCATGTGGAAAAGTATTAAAAAAAACCTCTACACATGTCTAGAGGGTCCAAAAACCTAGATCTCACAAATTCACTGCCTTACTTGTTGATTTACACAAGAGCACACATATGCATTCTTGCCATACAATGTTAAAACATTCATTCTCATTCATATACCTTTAGTTTCCATACATACATCACATATACCTATATATACATATATCTAAGGGGCTGTACATCATTTACAATATGAGATTACATCATTTGCTAACACTATCTTTACAAAATGGCTAAATACAAAATCTTATTGTCAATCTTCCATCTTCAGGTATGGTGGCCCCCAATTTCTTGTTATTTTGATCCACCTAGACATGTTAGGTAATGGGGAGGGAGAGAGATTCAAAGAATCTCAATAGCCTTATACACTTTCAATCATATATGATGGATGTAATTTGATACAAATGAATGCCATGCGTGGTCTATGAGCTATATATGCATATCAAGAACATAATTTTCATTTTATATAGTCTCAAACATATTAAAGTAGACTTTCAAGACCTTGGTTAGCCTCACCCACTTCTCTTAAGACTTTTGGACTTACCTCACCCATTTTTTTTTAGGACTTTTGAATAAGCCTCACTGCTCTTGAGACTTTTGGCTTGTCTTACCCATACCAAGGGGCTTTTGGCTCATCCTCACCCTTATCAAGGGACTTTTAGCATTACCAAGTCTATTCAAGTCTTATGCACAGATAAAAGCAAATCAAAACATATAAGTGGCACCACATATATCCTTACTAGCTACACATACTTGTCATAGTTTAACACACATATAAGCATCCAAAGTAAGAAAACATCCACACACGTACATGAAAGAAAGGTTGGAGGGCTACCTTGTAATGAATCACAATGCATTCTCTCATAATTCCCTTCCCCTTCTTGGTCATACTCTTGCAAGAAGGTGGAATTCATTTCTTGTAGCCTATAAACATCAATGGAGCATAACTAAGTCATTGAAATAAAACTTAGCCCTTACAACTCAAGACTAGGTTACTTGATTCAAAGACCTCATTATGGTTCCATAGTGCACACAGTGTGGCAACACATGGAGTTCTTGCTTTTAGCCCCCATTTCTTGATCATTCTAGATCTCTTGACATAAATTAAACTCTTGGGAGTTATCACAACTTAATTCCAAGGGTGCTAGACTCACAATGCTTCTTTGGATACCATAGAAGTGGTCTTACTTTCCTTGGTAGGAGGTGCATATGGGAAACTCTTTAGGGGTCCTAGGAACTCATACAAATATTTACATAGGCTTGGAAACTCTTAGATAAGTTCAGATTTTAGCTTATGTCCACAAACCCCTAATTTTCTATCTTGCAAATTTCTATGGTTCTTCCTTAGTTCTCTTTGTATATACTTGTTTTCCACACTTTAGTTCCTAAGATTCATACTTGGTTCAACCCAAAACAACTCTCTCATGACTGCTCCTATGAAGGGAGAGACTCACCCATATATGAACAAGAAAGAAAAAGCATGGAGGCTAATGTTCTTATCTTGAGTTTAAGCTTTCCTTGCATGTTCTTCCTTTTCCTTTGGCTCTCTTCCTCTAATTCAAACTTTTCCCCTCTGGTCTAAGCTTAAAGTAGAACTAAAAGCTTCCATAAATTCATAAGAAGAAAGAGGAGAAAGAGGAGGATGGATTTGCTAAAGAAAGAAGCATGAAGAACTACACTTTTCTAACCTTTTTTCTTGGATTTTTCTCTTTTTCTTCCTCCTTCCTTGGGCGCCCTCCTCAACTGGTCTCTCTCTCTCTCCTTTTACTGAGCTAAAAGTCAATCCAAAGGTGGGGGAGAGTTTTAGATGTTTTGAGAAGTGATTTCCCTTGTTCCATACTTTTTTGACCTAAATCTCGTTATATGAGAAACAACCTTCACTATGGCGAGCACTTATCAGTTCTAGGTGCCCCCGTGCTCACCACAGCTGGCACTATTATGAAAAACTCTTTGAATTTTGTATCAGCTTTGAATTTGCTATAGCGAATTGGCTTATCGCTATGGCTAACTGGTACATTCACTATAGCCAATAAAGGTCCTGGCTATAGCCAGCAGACTTAGAAGATTTTCTGAAATCTTGGATGTTACAGCCACTGAGTTTGCATAAATTAGAGTTATATACCCAAAGTTATAAATTTTTAAAATTTAGCCCATATTATGTCAAAGGAGGCTAAAAATGGTTATATGACTCCCTTATGCAAATAAAGCCTATCTTATATGAAATTGAGCTCAACCAAATGTGTTTATGGATTTTATAGATTAAAGTGGAAAGAAATTCTAATTTTGACCTTTATAGTTCTATTTCATTTATAGTGAGCCTATGAAACCACTACTAAAGCCATTGCTATGGTTGCATTTTGATGAATTGCAAGTAAATAATATAAAGAGAGTTATAAGGAATGAATATTCCTTTACTAAGCTAGAAATAAGATTGTTGTTAACAAGGTAAACTATATTGTTAACAAGATATAAAATGTTGCTTACAAGATTAAAGATTTTGTCAACAAGGTCTCGAATCCAGTAATAAAAAATTTAGGACCTTGTTTATAGGATCTTTTACCTTATGACAAGATATTCTTTAATTAAGAAAACTTAAAGAAACCCAAGATCTAGGCAACTCCACTAGGATCTTGTTAATAAGGTGTCAATCACATAAAGGTAGGATGCATAATATATGATTGCATGACTAGTTTTAAGACAAGTAAGGTTGGTTTTGGTCTAAGGAAGAGTGGTGTGACACTACATAAGAAGAAAGTGAGAGTTTTAAAATAATTTCCATAATTCTCATTTTGCCTCTCACATTTAATTCTTCCGTTTAGGCCTATTTAGCTATTTTTTTAAGAATCATCTTTCTCATATGAAAATTTAGGTCTTCTAGTTTATTAACAGATTTATTCCAATTTGAATGGATTATAACCATCTAGAATTGTTTGGTCAAAGTTTAGGTTAATTAATAGCCTAAAATGCATACTAGAAGGGTTTTGGTTATTCTAATAGTTCCTATGATTTTTGGGGCCTTTAAAAATCCTAAAGAACTTAATTTTGCCATTTAAAAGTTCCTTCTTTCAATTTCTAAAAAGTTGCCTAAAATTATGATTTTGCCACTGCCTTTTTGGTTTAGTTTGTTTAGCTATTTTGGCTCTAGTTTTAGACCATCTTGAGCTTTATACTTTTTATTTCTAGATGCTTAAATTATTATTCTATCCTTACTTGACCCTATTTCATTTTATGCTAAGGTCTTCTTTTGCTATCTCATCAGTTTCATTTCAAATTTAAGAAGACCAAATATTACATTTCCCTTTTAAATAAAATTTCATCCTCGAAATTTAGATATATACCTTATTGAAATAACTTTGGATTCTTCTTTCTTATCTCCTTTTCTAGTTCCAAAGTGGCATCCTCAGGAGATAGTCCTTTCTAAACCACTTTAACCAATAGTATACTTTTATTCCTTAACTGCTTAAACTTAGCATCTATGATCTGATTTGGTGATGCTATTTAAGATAGATTATCTTATAAATGCATATTCTCATATTCTATGACATGTGAGGTCTCAAACTAGTACTTTTTGAGCTAGGATACATGAAATACATAGTGCATCTAGGCTAGGTTTAGAGAAAGGGCTAATTTATAGGCTATGGGTCTAACTTTGTCTAGAATTTGGAATGGACTTATGTACTTTAGACTGAACTTCTTAGTCTTTATAGACCTACCTATCCCTATGACTAAAGATACTTTAATGAATACATAGTCTCTAACCTCAAGCTCTAATGGCCTTCTCTTGTTATCTATATAACTCTTTTACCTGCTCTAGGTTGTTAGACATTTCTTTCTAATCATTTTTATCTATTTGGAAGTCTGGTCCACTATTTTTAGGCTTATAAGGCCCCTCTCTCTAAGCTTAACCCAAAACACTTAGGGCCTACACTTCTTCCAATATAATGCCTCATATGATGTCATGTGAATGCTAGACTAATAGCTATTATTATATGTAAACTTTACTAATGGCAAATAGGTATCGTAGTTCCCTTTCATCCTTAAGATAGGACCCTCAACATGTCTTCTAGGGTTTAGATTGTCCTTTCTATTTGGCTATCTATATGAGGGTGGTAGGCTGTGCTGAATCCTAATCTTTTTCTTAAGGCATCTTGTAACGATCTCTAAAAGTTTAAAGTAAATATGGGATCTTTATCTGATACTATACTCTAGGTATACTATGTACTCTAAATATCTCTTTTATATATTACTGGGCTAATTTTTCTAAGGTGTATATGGCTCTAATTGCTAAGAAATGAGAAGATTTAGTTAATCTGTCTACTATCACCCATACAACATCATGCTCCATTGATATCTTAAGTAAACCTATGACAAAATCCATGGTTATGCTATCCCACTTCCACTTAAGGATAGCTGGGGACTGAAGTAACCCAGCTGGCTTCTAATGCTCAATCTTAACTCTTTAACATACTAAACATCTCATTACATACTTTGCTATGTTAATTTTCATCTTAGGCTATCAAAACATTTTCTTCAAATCATGATACATCTTATTACTACCGAAATGAATGGTATATCTACTCTTATGTGCCTCTTCTAATATTCTTTCTCTCAACTTTGAGGTCCTTAGCACACATAGCTTATCCTTGTACCTCACTATTCCATCCTCAGACAAAAGTTAAACTCTAAGGTTCTACCCTGGGTCATTTGATCTTTAATCTTCCTTATAAACTCATCCTTTTACTGAGCCTCTCTTATATGACTTTTTAACTTATTTCCTATTTAGGTTTCATTCATTAACAACTTACTAGAATGCACTTGACATGAGATATTTATATCTTTAAATCTCTTAATAAGCTCTTGCTCTTTTACCATCATTATAGCCATATGGATAAACTTTCTACTCAATGCATCTGTAACTACATTTGCTTTACTTAGATAGTATTTTAGTGTGTAATCATAATTTTTTAGAAACTCCAACTATCTCTTTTGTCTCATATTTAACTCCTTCTACTCAAATAGATATTTAAGGCTTTTGTGGTCACTATATATTTCTATAATTGCACCATACATGTAGTGTCTTCATATCTTAAGAATAAAAACTACTGCAGCTAGCTCTAAATCATGGGTGGGGTAATTATCTTCATGTGATTTCAACTGTTTAGAAGCATAGGCTACCTCTTTACCTTTCTGCATAAGCATACATCCTAACCTTTTTTTAGAAGTATTACTATAAACTACAAAAGTTTCTATAGAGTCAAGGATAACTAGAACTAGAACTATGGTCAACCTATGCTTTAATTCTTGAAAACTCTACTTAAATTTCTCATCCTACACAAATGGTACTTCCTTTTTAGTGAATCTAGTTAGTGGCATAGCTATTTGAGAAAAGCCTTGGATAAATCTCCTGTAATAACCTACCAAATCTAAGAAGCTTTTGATCTCTGTAACTATTATAGGTCTCTCTCCCACTAAAGGACTACCTCTACTTTGTGGGGATCTACTGCTACCCTTACTTGGGAGATCATATAGCCTAAGAATTTCACTTTTATGAGTCAAAACTCACACTTACTAAGTTTGACATAAAGTTATTTTTCTCTCAGGGTCTTCAAGATTAATTTCAAATACCATTCATGCTCTTTTCTACTCTTGGAATAGATAAGGATATCATTCATAGAGACTACTATAGACTTATCTAGGTATGGCTTAAACATTCTATTCATTTAATCTATGAATACAGCAAGTGCATTTGTCAACCTAAAGGGCATCACTAAAAATTCATAATGCCAATATCTGATGCTAAAAGCTATTTTAGAAATATCTGCAGCCTTAAGCCTCAATTGATGGTATCTTGATCTGAGATCTATTATAGATAACATTGATGCTCCTACTAATTGATCTAAGAGTTCTCCTATTCTGGGTAGATGGTACTTATCCTTGAATGTGATGTTATTGAGCTTCTTGTAATCTATACATAGCCTAAAACTCTATCTTTCTTTTTAACAAGCAAGACTGGGGCTCCCTATGATGAAACACTTGACCTAATGAAGCTTTTCTCTAATAGTTCCTTTATTTATTTCTTTAACTTTGCTAGCTTGGTGGGAGCCATCCTATATGAAGCCTTAGACACTAGACCTATCCTAGGCATAATGTTCATAATAAACTCTACTTCTTTATCAAGGGGTAGTATGCTAATTTCCTTAAGAAATACTTCTGGGAATTCCTTTAATATAGGTATCTCCTCTATACCCTTTTCTACTTCTACCTATATAAAAAGAAAACTAAGAAACATTGATAACCATATACTAGAGATCTCATAGCTTAGGTAATAGTCAAAAAAGCTAGCTCAGTCTGGGTACTAGGAACAGTTACACATTCTAGTAAGGTAATGCATTTATTATAATAGTCAAGCATGACATTATTGGTAGACATCTGTTCATACCAATGATCAAATCAATGTCAATTAAGGGCATACAAATTAAATCAAGTGTAGTATGACAATAGTTAAACTGAACTATGCAATTTAGGTAAGCATGGGATGTAATAGCTCTGTTTCCTATGAGGGTAGACACATGCAAATCATAAGGTAAAGCACATACACTTAGACCCAACCTCCTAGTATAGTCATAAGATATGAATGAATGACTAGTACTTAAATCAAATAAAATATTTACAATACAATCATTAACCTTAATAGTACCTTAGATCAGACTCGGAGATCTACTAGCTTCCTATTGTGTTAGGGCAAAAACTCTATGCTGGGTCTGTGGTCTCGATGTTAGAGCTACCTCCCTCTATTGGGAATAGTCTCTAGCCATATGCCCTAGCTTACTAAATCTGAAATAGACATTCTAGCCTGCACAACATGGTCTGCCTCCATGGTTTTTTCCATATTAGCTACAAGGTGCTAGGGTCAAATTGCTTCTACTTAACTGAGCTTGCTTCCTTATATTTCTTCCTTTCCTATTCTATAGTCATCTACTGCCTCTTTTACTATTACTAGTGGTTGTCTCTTTTTCTTTAGGTCTTTTATTCTCTAAAGGAGGGGATTTTGAAATTGGAGCTAGTTGTATCCTCTTTAAGTTGCTTTCTATTACCCTGCAGACTTTAATTGGGACATTGAAGTCTCTAATTCTATAGGGCACCACTCTATCTCCGATTTTAGATAACAACCTCTTCTCTAACTTATCTTCTCTCCACCTTTCATCATGTTGCTTCTAGAGGTATGAAGAATATCTAGAGAGCTTGAGAAACTTAGCTATGTACTAATCCACAGACATATTCTCTGCCCACCTCAACAAGATAAATTTTGATTCTCTCTCACCCCATACTAAATTAGGGAAATACTTCACATAGAATTCCTCTAAGAATATCTCCTAGTTAGTTGGGATGTTCGTAGACTTCAATATTGGTTTAGTGCTCCTCCATCAGTAGTTAGCTTCCCTCTCTAGTTGAAAAATAGCCAACACAGCCTTCTGCTCAGACGTACACTCCATCACTTTAAATATTTTCTCTAAGTCCATAATCCATGCCTTTACTTTCTCTATATTAAGCTTACCATCAAATGCTGGAGGCCTATATTTCCTGAATTGCATTATAACCTACTGGGTGGTAAGTTAAGGCTACACTAGAGGCAGTTGAGCTAGTGGAGTTTGAGAATTTTATTAGTTCGATGGAATTTGGCCTGAGGTATTTGCCTTAAAATTATTAAGATGATCTAGGTGTGATGTCTAGGGAAGATTAGGCCTCTCATATTCTCTTTCAGCAAGCTTCTCTTATAGCTACATGATAACTTCCTGCTATTGCTGCATCATGACTTACTGTTGATCTAAGCGAGCCATAATAGCTTGTAAGGCTCCAACCATAGGATCAAATGCCTTTGCACTAAAAGCTCTAGAAGGCCTTCCTTTCCTAGTATTCACCATCTTATTTGAAACAATTCAGACATAATTTAGTACAAAACATACACATATGCCACACTTTAATACCCAAGATTCCTGTATAAGCCATTATACAACATAAAATCCTTATCTTCAAACCATAGCCATCTTTAGAATGCCTAAACTATTGCTCTAATACCAAAAGTGTCAAAACTAGCTTCATTTAATCCATTTACATCATTTATAGGCATTAGCAACAAAATTCACAATTGTTACTATACTTTTAGAGAAAAATATTGGTCCATTTACATACCAAATGGAGCTATAAGGGTCCAATTTTAGATTTTTCTTTTCCTTTATTCATATTCATCATAAACAAATTTGGTTTGATCTATTAGGTTAAAAATATACATCAAAAGCATAAAGAAGCTCAAGGACCCGAAATGGAATAGTTCACATATTTTGCATCAAACTTGAAAAATTCATATCTTAGGCTACGCAGCTCCAATTTATGTAAACTCAGTAGCTATGAAAAGCTTGTAATGTGAACTTTATGCTTATAAAATTTCATGAGCAAATGAGTTTGTTTGACCCCTTAAAAACATAAAAATAGAACCTAGTATAGTGTGAAAAATGACAGACCAAATATACATAATTTTTTAAATTTTGAAAATTCATAAAATATTATATAGAGTTCCAAAAATTCCCATTCTTAGCTTTTTAGAAAGCTCTCAATATCTCCTAATTGCATGCTAAATGTAACATATGATTTTTCGTAGAAACAAGGACTTAAGGTTTCAGAATTCATTTTTTTAAGCCTTAGCTATAGCGAGGATGCCAATTCGCTATAGGCGAGGATGCCAGTTCGCTATAGTGAGTTCGTGGCCATACAAAATCCAAGGAAGTTTTAGCAATAGCGTAAGCTGTGGTGAGAATAGCTAAGAAGCTCTCACAATAGTGAGAGGTGTCTCTCACTATAACGAAAGCTATTTAAGAAAACACTAAGGAAGGATTTTTAAATGGAAAGTTTAAGTTGCCCAAGGTTCTCAAAGGCCTAAAAACTATAGAAACCCCTATAATAGTTTAAATCCCCTCCGATGTATGTTTTTTAATATTAGTTAACCTGAACTTTGACTGAACGGTTCGAGAAGGTTTTAAATCCAAATTGAATGGTTCCAAAATCATTTCATAAGTTAGGAAAGGACAATTTTTGAAAAGGAGTTGAAATAAGCCGAATGAGATAAAACTAAGAAATAGGGACTAAAGTGCAAAATGAAAAAGTGGCAAAAGTGGAACCCTAGCTTCTTAAAATGTCTAAAATTTACTCCTCCTTCTAACTAACCTTGTTCTGTCCAAATAGAGAGAGAAAGACTAGGGAGAGAGATGCACCAAAGGAAGAGAAGAAAAGGAAGAAAGACAAGGCAAAAGAGGGAGGAAGATAGATTTTGAAGGAGAGGAGCAAAATAATAGGAAGAGCTCTTGAATTAAGCTAGAATCAAGGTATGTCTCATGACTCATCTTGTTTCCTTCCCTTACTCCTTTTGTGGGTGAGTTCGGCCAAGTAGAGAATAACCAAGATGGAGATAAGTCTAACCAATAACAAGTATGGAACTTAGGACTTAAGGAGTGGGAAACAAGATTATGCAATGAAACCTAAAGAAAAACCATGGAAATTTAAATTAGCAAAGTTAGGAAGTCATGAATGTATTGCAAAATCCGACCTTCTCCAAGAGTTTCCTAGCTTATGAGAAAGTGTAAATGAGCTTCTAAGACCCCTAGGGAGCCTCCTAAGTACTTTTTCCATCAAGGTAATAAAGAAAACTCCATGGGAGCTCAAGTGTAACACCATAATTTCTAAAACTCAACTCATGCAAATTCCATGCCTTATCTCATGCTAATTCTATAGGAAGTAATATAATGGCATTGGAATCATGGATGAGGTTGCATCTCATCACGAGTAAAATTTTTCTTTCAGTCTCCCATGGGTCATATAAACTCATCCATCTCATTCTCACATTTAAACACACCATTACAACTTATAACAAGCTCAAAAATTGGCCTATACCTCGAGCAAAGGGAGTGGATACACAAAATGGGATGGTGCAGCCTTGGACTGACTTTCCAGATTCTATTCTTGAAGTTTGAAAAATCATAACTAATTATAGAAAAATAGAAATTAAGAAAAATATACCATTATGGAAAGCTATAGATATCTACTTTATTCTAAAAATAAATCCAGACCAAATAGAGGCTCATAGCCACCAAAAATTGATAGAAAAGTACTAGAGGTTAGCTGTCATCCCTAGTACTGATCTCCAACTTCAAAAATTCATATCTCCCTACTCAGAGGTCCAATTGGAGTGGTCTTGGTGGCCATGTAAAGCTTATCATGTCTAGTTTGTGGACGAAATATTTCATGATCATTGGATATAATTTGTCCCACAAATAACACAGCCCATGTTTCTGACCATATGAATAGTACCTGTATCAGTTCAGTAGAAAAATGGTAACTTTGGAAATTCATAATAACTCCATAAAGCTCCAAATACTTTGGTCTTTAGCTTCCCAAAAATATCTAGATAATATCTATATGTGTGCCAAATTTCATGGGCAAATTCGTTTATTTGTTCAAATCTTGACATTGGGTTGCAAAATGACTCCTTTTGTTTCATCAAAGGGGTTCAAATGATCCATTTCAAGTTCTAAGGCAACCATGACCACTTGAGTACATTAGAATACACTAAAATGGCTCTATAAACTTATCTCAAAGGTGTATAAACCCAGATTTCTCAAATTTACTCTCTCACCCCAAGCCATGCATAAGGTTTCACATACTTGCACTTGCCATTCACTAGCCAAATTTCATATGACCACTCATTTGGCATTAAAACTCATACATACATAAAAAATTTGGATAATTACATATGTTCATATGATTACATAACAATTTCATCATGGGATTACATCATATGCCATGTGTATGGCTACAATTGAGATAAAACTAGGCATTCTCATACACTTTGATGTCAATTTTCCACTTTTAGGCTTGATGGCTTCTATTACCTTGCTTAATTGCTTCACCTAGCATGTTAAAACATTGGAGAGGAGGGGATGAGATTCAAAGAATTCCAATAGCTCATCTCCCATTCAATCACACATAAAGTATGCAATACAAGTCTTGAAAATGCATGTATGGGCATATTGACATATGTAAGCATTTAAGAAACATCCTTAGCATTTGAACAAATCATACATGGCATACATAGGCTTGCCAAGTAAGTGGACTAGCCTCACCCATTCACTTATAGATTTTGAACTTGCCTCACTCATTTTCTCTAAGAGATTATAACCCGAATTTACTCATGAGAGTGAACCTCACTCTTGGGAGACTCTTTACTTTGTCTCAACCAAGTTCAAGGGTTCTTGGCTCATCCTCATTATGGCTAGAGGGTTCTTGGCTTCTCCATACTCAAGCAAACCAAGGCAAGTATATAAAACATCATTTACATACATAAAACATCATCATGGTATCATGGAATAAAAGCTCATGCTAAAATAATTTTATAGCTTAAAATATATTTACACACATTCAAAGACAATGTAAGCACATATTCATGCATAAGAGAAGGTGGAGAGAGCTACCTTGCTTGCATTTACACACTTTTTCCTAGAGCCTTGAGTCCTCTTCCTTGATCTCACACACCCAAGGAGGTGGAGATTATTTCTCTTGGCCTAGACACATTATATGGAAGCCAATTATACTCTTGATTCAAATTCTAAGGCCATATATTTACTAGAAAAGCTAGGTGACTCATAAGGCTCTTTTATGGTTCCATAATGCACTTAATGAAGCAATCTTAAGAAAACATCATCTTGGCTTCATTCTCTCCATCTATTCATGATTCTTAACTCTATTGAAACCTCTTGGAGTCATCATACAATCAATTCAAGGAGCCTAGCTAGGTGTTGCTTCTTTAAGTGATATTATAGAACATATAAGGCCATCTTACTTTCTATGATTTCTAAAATTTTTCCAAAGCTTCCTTTCATACTCTCCCATGATACATGATGCAAAACTAAGCTTGGAAGGAATTAAAACACTCCCTAGGTACATGAACTCTCCTTGGTAGAAGTGATGCTTCCATATGGCACCAATGAAGTTTCTTTACTTCCTTTGATGGGAGAATCATGTAGAAAGCTCTCTTGATATCTTAAGAGCCTATATGAACTCTTAAACATCATAACATATAGCTAGGTTTCATGGTAGAGTTTAAGGTGCAATTAAAACCCTAGACTTCCTATCTTGAAAATCAACGGCTTTTACTTGAATTTCTTTGCATATTCTTATTCTTCATACCCAATTTCCTAGGATTTACCCATGGTTTTGCCTAAAATTCAAGCCCTCTTATAGCTACATATATGAGGCAAAATAGGGAGAAGAAGGAAGAAATAATAGCTACCATCAGATGAAGATTTTACCTTGTTTCTTTGGCAGTTCTTCTTTGTTTCTCACTTTCCTTGGCCTTCTCTCTTCAAATCCGAATTTTCCCCTTTGTTCTACCCTTAAAATAGATCCATCAACTTCAATAAAGCCATAGGAAAGAAGGAAAATGAAGGAGAAGAGGTTTGCTAAAGAGATAGCATGAAAAACCAAGAAAATCCACACCTTTCTATCTTATTTTTCTCCTTCCTTCTTCCTTCTTCTTGTTCACCTCATCCTTTGGATTTCTCTCTGGTTTAGGGCAGAAACAATTGTGGCTAAATGAAGTGAGGAGGCAGGGTGTCTCATATATCTAGGGAGGTTTAAGGAAGACTTTTCAAAAATTTCAATTTTACCCTTCATTTTTGGCATTTTCGTTTCTAATTCGTTTTAGCTTCTTTTTTAGAACCATCTTTTTCATTATGAAATTTAGCTTCCCAATTTAGTAAAATTCATTTGGAATCACTCAAATTGGAGCTAAAACCTTCTCAAACAAATCAATTAAAGTTTGGCTCAACTGACGTTGGAAAACATCCACCGGAGAGATTTTAACTGTCCCGGGGCTTCCAATAGTTTTTAGGATCTCTGAAAACCTCAGAGAACTCAAAAATTTCATTTAAAAAGCCCTCCTATGAGAATTCCAAAATTTGCTTAAAATGCAAAAATGACCTTATATTTCGTCAACCTTTTGTTCAAATTCGTTTCTTCATTCTAACTCTATTTTTCTTTCTTTTTGAGTCTGGATTCTCATTTTTAGGAGTTTAGAATGCTATATAAATTTTTTGGAACTTTAACAAAGTCAGTTTGGGGGACTCACTTTTGTATTCGGTGGATTTCGTGTGTTTACGAAGAAACTGTATGTTACGTTTCTCGCATTTTCTCTCATTTTCAAAGAACTGGATATTACATTTCTCCATCTTTGAATAAATTTTATCCTTAAAATTTAAGGTACACTTTCCTCTTACTTTCTATTTTCTAGCTAATTGCTCTTTTCTTTCCCTTCTTCTTGGCTTTATACGCTTCTCTGAGCGATTTCACTCTTTTGAATTTTCTCTCGGCTAGGGAATTTTTATTACTAGCTTTCAATGAGGGCTCTATTATTATAAAGTACTAGCTAGTTTTTCTCGTAAGTGAAAGAAGTTTCTGACTCTAGAGGCCTATCCTAGGGGAGCTCACTAATCATATCAGATTAGTCTTAACCCGTTTGTAAAGGTTAAATTCTTATCAATGGACTCATTTACATATCTCAGGAGGTAACTTATTTTGTATCAATCTCAGGTATCCTCTCCTAATCGCTTCGCATAAAGTCTCATTATCTTTCTCTGATTATCATAGCCATTAGAGACTTTTGTCTATCTACTTACTAATTTATATGTACCATCCACTGTTCATCTCTGCATTCTTTCTTATTAGCTCATCCCATGATTACAATTCACATTTCTCTCTATCACAGGCCTCATCTCACTATTGCTTACTGGGATTATAGCTCCTTTGAGGAGTTTTCACTTTTAATGATCCTAATTTCTCAGTTTATTACTACATCTATCTCTGTAGATTGAGACTTTTCCTTATTCTCTTTACTCACTTGGGAGTGGCCATTTTGTAATCCCTCATCTCAATACTAATAGGCTTGACATATGTTTCTCATATTGGCATTGAAGAGTAACTATGACTGACTACTGCTGAATTCTGGTGGGATGCTAACTATACTCACAGTTTTGATCACTAGAGACATACTATACCACTTACCTCATTTAGAGCTGCACCTGACTCCTTTCTAAATACATAGTCTAGCATGTAGGGACCTCTCTATCCCTTGATCAGGGCTAATATATGCTAAGTAGTGGTTCATCTGACTCTAACTTTGGAAAGCTACTTTCTCACTTTCCTTATCCTATCCTATGCTCATCTCTCAAGAGATCTAGTCAGTGGTCTGACTGTCTGAGTAAAGCCTTCATATCTTTGTGGCAATGGTCTACCAGACTCAAGAGGTCTTTGTGTCATCTAATTCTCTAGAATCCCGTCATACTAATACTCAAGAGCATTTTAATTTTCATTTACTACTCCTTATAGGATCCTTAAGTTCCCACTTTAGCCCCTTTTTACTTAGGCTTTCTTTTCTTACTCTGGTTGTACTCGACTATCTTTCCTCTCATATCTTGTAATTTCTGACTATGCCCGTATTCTGCTTTTGAGTGCTTTAGCACTTAGGCATCTCACGCACTGAGTGTGGCTAATATCTCTGACAGGAGAAAGGCTATACACTAGTCCCTTCTTATTTTGTTTAATTATACTATAAGGAACTCAGGCTATGCATACTAAACTTGTGCTATTTGAATCTGAACATTCCTTACTATTAGCACGTTCATTTTTATGTTACTATTCTTTATTGAGGATTCCCTTCTACATGCTTTTCTTACTATTCTAATATTCTTGGAATCCCTTCGCCTCTCTTTTCTGGCTTATCTTATCATTTAACTAACTAGAATACCTTTCGATTATTGGGACACTTTGGTAATTGATGCCATCATTTGCTACGCACTCAAGTCACATTGCTACTGGGTTGGCCAGACCTAATATCATGTAACCTTTGTTACAAGCAAACCATAATATCAAACACTAATACACAAATGCCTCAAGTTTCTCAATAATCTAAAGTATTCCTCTCTTACTTTTCTTTATTTCCCCTATTCTCTTAGGATACTTGGGAAAAATAGGACTCTTCCTCTACTTCATCTTGAGATCACTTTACATTGCTCGACTATTTTTACTTTAGGCATTATCATGCTAAAAGGGTATCTATGCCAAGGACAAGTGTGCTTTCTTAAGTACTCAAGCACATCAACGATATATTTATTCTGAATCTATTATGTCATTGTCTTGAACACTATTATATTCTCTTTTTCTTACCTTTATTATCCTTTTACTTAGGTAAAAAGATGCTCTACTACTGGCTGTCTCTATTGCCAGTTTGGGTTTCTTTACAGTCAAGAGCACCTACATTTTTCCTAGGTTCCTCTACTTGTTCACTTTTTATAGCATCAAGGGGGTCTACTTTCTCTCATACTCTTGATTTGCTTTTAACTAGACTGTCCCTTGGTAAAGAGGATCCTATTTCATGAAATCTAGGAATTGCAATCCGTGGCACTCTTGGCTTACACTTTTTCTCTACATAATGCAGGATTCGCCTTCTGAGGTGGCCTCTAGCTCCCTTGAGCTTCCCTGAAGGTACTAAGGCACTAATTGTTTGTTTTAGCTTATTTCTACATTCAGATTAAGGTAAGGGTTTCTCTTTGTTCAGCCTCTTTAACCTCATCCCCAAGAGCATAGTATACTAATTTTAGGGTCTTATTAATCCAATCAAGGACATGTACTTTCAATATCCGAATTCTACCTTACTAAAAGCTTATGCTCTATTAGGTGCTCCAATCATGCACATGCCTTAACCCTAAATCATTCTTATATTAGGGAGATCATCAAACTAATTATTGAAGCCCTATCTATTTACTTTTCTTGGCTCAGTTTACTCATTTAGTCATTACTAAAGTAAGGGTATCTCTTTTGTAGCTAATTTCTCAGCTTTTCCTTGCTTCCCTTATCACTATACTCTATAACTCAAGCGGTCTATCTAAGGGGATTTGCTAACCACTACTGAGTGGTCTCCTTGACTCAGGATGTCTTATTTTTCTTTTTTTGATTTAGGGAGAATTTTTTGCTGAGCCTTTAATTAAATTAATGTCTCCTTTTATACATCTCACTTGGACGATGCTACTAATCACTTCTCTTAGGCTTTAGCTTATATTTAGCTTAGGCTACTTATCTCATCAGACCTATAGCTTACAATAACTAAGTGCTTTCTAAACTATCCTCATTTTCTTCTCAGCCTCTATTACTAGGCTAATTATACTCATCTCAAGGTGATACCTATGAGGTACACCCTTCTAGACACTCACTATATTCCTCACTATAGGTAGCCTTACATTATGTTAATTTCAAGGCTACATTAACATCCTGTTAACAAGGTTTTCCTGATAGTGTCTACATGGTTTTAAACTTATCATATTAGCCTGTCATTCAGTGTTTCATGGGGCAACATTCTAGGTTGGAGTCAATGCCTTAAAGGCAGGTCTCAACAACCTTGTTATTCTTGTATCTAACTTTCTCTAACATTGAGTTCTTTCTTAGTCTCAACTATTAGGCCCACTGATCACCTGTTATTTACTGACCTTCCGTGACCATTTACTACTCTTTTTCTTTACTGATACTAGCGTTCCCACTCTTTGTGCATTGACTAATCTCCTAGCAACTCATTTCTCAAGTTGGCCTGAATATGACCAGCAATGCCTTTCATACTGCCATTTGCCATGGCTAGCATATCATTCGCCATGGCCAATTAGCCTCGAGTTTACCCTAGTTTCCTATCTAAGTATTAGCCATGGCAAGGAATTCTCTAGATTACCTAGCTGCTTCCAAAAATAATTGGCCACGGCTAACTTCCTTTAATTGAGGTGCTTCTTCATGAATTGAAACTTCATCTTTAACTACAAAACTCGAGCCTCCTTGCCTTTATATCTAGCCCATCATCAAGCTAGAGGGTTCCACCTCTTGCTTCATTCATGCATAGCTAGTTGTCACCTTTGGGCTGTCAAAGCTCTATGGAGTGTAACTTGTAACTCAAACCTCTGGCCTGAGGGGATTAACCTTTCAAGTTCTGAAGCTCATTTAGACATTTGGGTGTTGTGGTTAAGAGGTAACTCTTTTTCTCATTTCCCCTCTAAACTGGTCATGTGCAGTCGTAGTCTCACCTCATATAGCACTGCCCCACTACTTGTCTCTGCATTAATCAAGACATCTCAAAATGGTTTAAGTATGACCACCAGGAGAATTAAGCCTCACATACTTTCTCTGGCAAGCCTTTCCATATCTACAAGATTATTTCTCATTGTTCATACCTAGAGCATGCTATTGATCCCGGTGAGCTATCATATCTCGTCAAGCTCCAACCGTTAGATCCCTTAGCTCTACTCAAGCTATTCTAGAGGCCACTTTTTCTTGATGTTCACTAACTATTCCAAGACCATTCCATAACTTACATATCATAAACATAGCCATGAACTACTTCCACACACCTAAAATATCTTATACAAGGCTTTACATAACTCTATAAGCCTTTACATAGCCTTATGGCCACATCTTTAAGCCAAATCCAACCTTAGAGAGAGCCTGGAACTTTTCTCTAATACCAATAAATGTAACACCATAATTTCTAAGACTTAACTCATGCAAATTTCATGCCTTATCTCATGCTAATTCTATAGGAAGTAATATAATGGTATTGGAATCATGAATGAAGTTGCATTTCATCATGAGTAAATTTTTTTTTTCAGTGTCCCATGGGTCATATAAACACATCCATCTCATTCTTACATTTAAACACACCATTAAAACTTATAACAAGCTCAAAAAGTGGCCTATACCTTGAGCAAAGGGAGTGGATACACAAAATGGGATGGTGCAGCCTTGGACTGATTTTTTAGATTCTGCGCCTAAATTTTGAAAAATCATAACTAATTCTAGAAAAATTAAAATAAGCACACTATATCATTCTAGAAAGCTACATATGTCTAATTTATGCTAAAAATAAATCCAGACAATAACAGAGGCTGCTAGTTATCAGAAATTGATGGAACAATATAAGAAGCTAGCTGTTATCCCTAGTACTGATCTCCAACTTCAAAAATTCATATCTCCCTGCTCAGATGTCCAATTGGGGTGATCTCAGTGGCTATGGAAATATTATTACGTCTAGTTTATGAAATTTCATAAGCATTGGACATCATTTAACCCATGAATGGCACAACACAAGTTTCTGACCATATGAACAGTACCTGTATTAGTTCAATAAAAAAATAGCAACTTTAGAAATTCATAATTAATTCCATAGAGCTCCAAATAATCTGGTCTTTATCTTTCCAAAAATATATGGATAAGATGTATATGTGTGCCAAATTTCATGGGCAAATTCATTTATTTAGTCAGATCTTGACATTGGGTTACAAAATGACTCCTTTTATGTCATCAAAGGGGCTCAAATGGTCCATTTCAAGTTCTAAGGAAACCATGGCCACTTGAGTACATGGAAATGCACCAATTTAAACTTGTCTCAAAGGTGCATAAACCCAGATTTCTCAAATTCACTCTCTCACCCCATGCCATATACAAGGTTTCGCATGCTTGAACTTGTCATTCACTACCCAAATTTCACATTACCACTCATTTGGCATTAAAACTCATACATACATCAAACATTTAGGTAATTACATATGTTCATATGACTACATAACAATTTCATCATGGGATTACATCATATGCCATGCGTATGGCTACAATTGAGACAAAACTAGGCATTCTCATACACTTTGATGTCAATCTCCTTCTTCTAGACTTGGTGGCTTCCATTACCTTGCTCAATTGCTTCACCTAGCATGTTAAGACATTGGAGAGGAGGGGATGAGATTCAAAGAATCCCAATAGCTCATCTCCCATTCAATCACATATAAAGTATGCAATAAAAGCCTTGGAAATGCATGCATGGGTATATTGACATATGTGAGTATTCAAGAAACATTATTAGCATTGGAACAAATCATACATGACATACATAGGGTTGCTGAGTAAGTGGACTAGCCTCACCCATTCACTTATGGATTTTGAACTTGCCTCATCCATTTTCTCTAAGAGATTATGACTCAACCTTACTTTTGGGAGTCAACCTCACTCTTAAGAGACTCTTTACTTTGTCTCAACCAAGTTCAAGGGTTCTTGGCTTCTCCATGTAACACTATATATTTCTAGCTTATTTCATACTATCTCCATGTCTCATGCCATGAATTCTATGAAGGGACAAGGAAAAATGATATTAGAAAGTGAATACTTTAGCATTGCATAGTGGATGAAAATTTCATTCGGTGTCACATAGACCATGTGAGCTCATGTATTATATTTTAATATTTAATTATATGGATACAACTCATTTCCATCACTAAAATTGGCCTAGAGCTCGTGCAAAGCAAGGAAGTACATAAAATCTATAGATATTATTTCGGCCAAAATTTCCCTTTCTTTATTACAAACTTTGGAAAATCATAACTACTTTTAGAAAAATCAAAATCAAGAATTCTTTATCATTATAGAAAGCTACACATATCTACTTTATTCTAAAAATATGTCCAGGTATTGAAACATAACAAAAAGACGTTTGACATTTGAAAGTGTGCAGGGGTCTGGTTCGCTACTGGTACTATAACAGGTTTCTGCTACAAATTTAAAAAATGTCCAATTAATTTTAAAAAATCCAATCTATACAAATAATAGCAATATGAAACTCTACAGATGTTAACTAGAGAGAAAAAATAGCTTTAAAGTAGTTTAGCATGTCCAAATCTCGAAAATCAATCAAATAGTACATAAGGTCAGTCTGAATGCCTAATATTGGGCAGGAAATTTAAAAATTCATATCACCCTTTTTAGACATTGAACTGGGGTGCTTCTAGTTGGAACAAGTCACTGGGATTGTCTAGTTTCTCCCTATAAAATTTTGTCACAATTGGACATCATTGGCCCCTGAGTGACAGAATTCATTTTCGGACCAGTATGAACAGTAACCTGACTAATTTCAGAATTTTTTCCAACTTTGAAAATTCACCAAATATTCCATAGACTTCCAAAAATTCTGCACTTTAGCTTTCCAAAAAGCTCTCAACAATATCTAAATGCATGCCAAATATCATATCAAGAAGAGTTTATTTTGACAAAAAGTGGTATAAGTTTCTAATATGGTCAATTCTTGCTCCATATGAGATACCAAAGTGTCCAAATAACTTTCCTTGATGTTTGGCACCTCTTGGGCAAGTTTAAAAGTATGATTATGACTTGTATGAACTTCCCAAATAGTTTCAAGCCTCATGCATCTCAATTTGGCCATTCCACTTCCATTTATACATAATTGCACAAAGCCATTCAATAAGTCAATTTGCCATAAGAAATTCAGTTTACATTCTAATGGTCACATAACATAATCTCTCATTTATACATAACATATTATCATAATTAGACATGCTCAGGAGGTCATAGGTCATATATAATAATAGGTTACAATATTTGCCACTTATATGGCCTTAAAAAGCAAATTTTATGCACTTTGATGCTATCCTCTCATCTTTCAAGAGGTTGACTTCTATTTCCTTATTCTCTTGGTCTACCTAGCATGTTTGAACATTGGAGAGGAGGGAATGAGATTCAAAGAATTCCAATAGCTTATCTCCCTTTCAATCACACATAAAAGATGCAAAAGCAATCTTACAAATGTATCTATGGGCATATTAACATATGTAAACATTCAAGAAGTATTTTCAACATGTGAGCAAGTCATATATAGCATACAAAGGCTTGCCAAGTAAGTAGATTAGCCTCACCCATTCACTTATGGATTTTGGTTTTGCCTCACCCATTCTTTAAGAGGTTCTTGGACTCAACTTTATTCTTGGGAGTCGATCTCACTTTTGGGAGACTCTTTGTGTTGTCTCAATTAATTCTAAGGATTTTTGGCTCATCCTTACCATGGCTATGGGTACTTGGCTTCACCACATTCAAGCAAATCAAAACAAACATAACAAACATAATTTGAAAACATAAAAGCATCATCATGGTACCATGGCATGTGAAATCATGCTAAAATACTTTTCATGACTTAAAACACATATACACACATTCAAAGATAAGCCAAGCATACATTCATGTATGAGAGAAGGAGGAGTGAGCTACCTTGGATACAACCACACATTTTTCTCCTTGAATTTACTCTCCCTTCCTCGACCTCACACACACAAAGGTGTGGGAATGATTTCTCTTAGCCTAAACACAATTTATGGAAGCCAGTTAGGTTCATGGAATTAATTCTAAGGCCACACAACTTGCTTAGACACTAACTTAGCTCATTAACCCTTTTATGGTTCCAAGAATGCACCTAATGAAGTAACACCCATCAAATAAATTCTAGGCTCCATTCATTCCTTTCAGATGTGATTCTTGACTCCTTTAAAGTCTCTTGGAGTCATCATACAATTAAAATAAAGAGCCTAACTATATGTTGCTTCTTTAGGTCATATTATAGAACATATAAAGCCAATTTACTTTCTATGGTTTCTAAATTTTTCCCAAGGCCTCTCTCATTTTCACTCATCATATATGACTCAAAAATGGACTTGGAATAAATTAAAACTATCCTTAGGCACCTAAACCTCTCTTGGTCGAAACTAGGAAGCTTTATGGCTTTCTTGAATTTTGCTTTGTTTTCTTGATGGAGGAAGCACATGGGAAGACTTCTAGAGATCTTAGAAACTCATTTAAACTCTCATTTAGACATAGAAATTAAGGTATCAAATCAGATTTTACAAAGAACCTATAAAACTCTAGAATTTACATCTTAAATTTCCATGGTTATTTGTTAATTTTCTTTGCATATTCTTAATCTCTATACTCTTTTTCCTAAGAATCACCCTTGGTTCTGCCTAAAAACCAAGTCCTTCTATGACTTCTTGAGTTGGACGAAACATGGAAAGAAGAGAAGTAAAGGGTAGCAACCATGGAAGATTAAATTATCTTATTTTTCCTTATTTTTTCACTTGAATCTTGTCTTCTTTGGCCTCCTCTCTTCAAATCTGAATTTTTTCCTTAATTTCTCCCTTAAAACAGATCCATATACTTCAAATATAATCATAGGAAATAAAGGAGAATGGCGGAAAAGAGGTTTGGAAAGGAAAAAGTATGAAAAACTACCAAAATTCCATACCTTTAAGCCTTGATTTCTCCTCCTCTTCATTTTCCTCTTGTGCGCCACTCTCATAGGGCTTTTTCTCTAGTTTAAGGCAGAAACATATGAGGCTAAATGAATGGGAGAATGGAGTGCCTTATATATGTAGGTGGAGGAAGAATTCCTGTTTTGCCCTTCATTTTGGGCATTTTTATTTATAATTCATTTTAGCTCCTTTTTAAGAACCGTCTTTTCCATTATAAAATTTAGGTTCCCAATTTAGTAAAATACCTATGAACTCAAATCAGAGTTAAAACCTTCTCGAATGAATCCATCAAAGTTTAGATACACTAATGTTAGAAAACATCCACCGAAGGGGTTTTAACTGTCTTAGGGCTTCCCATAGTTTTCAGGGCCTCTAAAAACCCTGAAGAACTCAAAATTTTCATTTGAAAATCTCTTCTATGTGAATTCTAAAATTTTCTCAAAATTACGAAAATGTCATTACATTTTGTAAGTTTTTCGTTAAATTTTGTTTCTTTATTCTAGCTCTATTTTTTTTTCGATCTGAGCCTGGGATTCTCATTTTTAGGAGTTTAGAATGTTACTCAAATTTTTTAGAACCTTAACTAATTCATTTCAAGGAACTTGCTTTGAAAACGTGTCCATTTTTGTCGTTTAATGAAAATCCGATATTACACTCCACACTCAAGCAAACCAAGGCAAGCATATAAAACATCATTTGCATGCATATAACATCATCATGGTATCATGGAATAAAAGTTCATGCTAAAATACTTTTCATAGCTCAAAACATATATGCACACATTCAAAGACAATGTAAGTATACATTCATGTATGAGAGAAGGTGGATAGAGCTACCTTGATTGTATTTACATACTTTTTCCTTGAGCCTTGAGTCCTTTCCCTTGACCTCACACACTGAAGGAGGTAGAGATCAATTCTCTTGGCCTAGACATATCATATAGAAGCCAATTATACTGTTGAATCAAATTCTAAAGCCATATATTCACTAGAAAAGCCAAGTGACTCATAAGGCTCTTTTATGGTTCTATAATACACTTAATGAAGCAACCTTAAGAAAACATCATCTTGGCTCCATGATCTCCATCTATTCATGATTCTTGACTCCATTGAAACCTCTTGGAGTCATCATACAATCAATTCAAGGAGCCTAGCTAGGTGTTGCTTCTTTAAGTGATATTATGGAACATATAAGGCCATCTTACTTTCTATGGTTTCTAAAATTTTTCCAAGGCTTCCTCTCATACTCTCCCATCATACATGATACAAAACTAAACTTGGAAGGAATAAAAACACTCCTTAGGTACATGAACTCTCCTTAGCTGAAGCTATGCTTCTATATGGCACCAATGAAGTTTTTTTGCTTCCTTTGATGGGAGAATTATGTAGGAAGCTCTCTTGGTGGCTTAAGAGCCTATATGAACTCTTAAACATCATAAAATATGGCTAGAGTTCATGGTAGAGTTCAAGGTGCAATCAAAACCGTAGACTTCCTATCTTGAAAATTAATGGCTTTTACTTGAATTTCTTTGCATATTCTTATTCTCCACACCCAATTTCCTAGGATTCACCCTTGGTTCTACCCAAAATTCAAGCCCTCTTGCAGCTACATATATAGGGTGAAATAGGGAAAGAAGGGAGAAAGAATAGCTACCATAGGATAAAGATTTTACCTTGTTTCCTTGGCTTTTCTTCCTTGTTTCTCACTTTCCTTGGCCTCTTCTCTTTAAATCCAAATTTTCCCCTTTGTTTTGGCCTCAAAACAGATCCATGAACTTCAATAAAGCCATAGGAAATAAAAGGAAATGGAGGAGAAGAGGTTTGCTAAAGAGAAAGCATGAAAAACCAAGAAAATCCATACATTTCTATCTTGCTTTTCTCCTTCCTTCTTCCTCCTTCTTGTGCACCTCATCCTTAGGGTTTCTCTTTGGTTTAGGGCAGAAACAATTGTGGCTAAATGAAGTGAGGAGGTGGGGCACCTCATATATATAGGCAAATTTAAGGAAAACTTTTCAAAAATTCTAATTTTACCCTTCGTTTTTGGCATTTTCGTTTCTAATTCAATTTAGCTTCTTTTTTAGAACCATCTTTTTCATTATGAAATTTAGGTTCCCAATTTAGTAAAATACATTTGGAATCACTCAAATTGGAGCTAAAACCTTCCTAACATTGGAAAATGTCCACCGGAGGAGTTTTAACTATCTCGGGGCTTCCCATGATTTTTAGGGTCTCTGAGAATCCCGAAGAACTCAAAAATTTCATTTAAAAAGCCTTCTTATGAGAATTCCAAAATTTGCTCAAAATGATAAAAATGCCCTTACATTTTGTCAACCTTTTATTCAAATTCGTTTCTTCATTCTAACTCCATTTTTCTTTTCGTTTGAGCCTGGATTCTCATTTTGAGGAGTCTAGAATGCTACATAAATTTTTGGAACCTTAACTAAGTCATTTTAGGGGACTTTCTTTTGTATCCAGTAGATTTTGTGTGTTAACGAAGAAACCATATGTTATATTTTTTGGATTTTCTCTCGTTTTTAGAGAACTAGATATTACATCAAGTGTGTGTGTGTCTCGACCAAGAGGGTCTCATATACCTAGAGAGAGTTTTAATTTGTTCTAAAGTTAAAATGGGGTTAGATATGACAAAAGAATATGAGAAGAGGCCTTGGAAACAATTTAGAAGTCATAAATGGAGAGTTAGAGGTATGGGTTCCATGATATGACTTAAAGGAGCAACATGTATCTTGGCTCTTAGGAATGATGGTGTGATGGCTCTAAGAAGTCTAAATGGAGTCAAGTGGCCTAGATAGAGAAAGGAAATGGGGCCAAGACCAAGAATTTTCATAGTTGCTTCTTTAGGTCTTGAATGGAACCATAATTGAATTATAAAAGGGAGTAGGCTTCCTTAATGTGTGAGTGGTGTTAGAATTTATCTCAAGAATGTAATTGGATCTTAATTAATGTGTCTAGGCTAAAGGAATCATCCTCCACCTATTTCCAAGTGTGTGGCCCTAGGAAAGGGAGAAAACCCAAGAGAAAAGGTTGCATTCCTTACTTCAAGATAGCTCTTTAACCTTTCTCACATGCATTTCTTGGTTCGTTAATTGTTTTGGTTTGCTTGTATGTATGTTTGAATTATGTTAATGGTTTATACCCATTGTAATATTTCGTTCTTTGAAAATGCACTCATTTATGTCATTTAACGAAAATTGAATATTACAATTATAAATGTAATGCCATAGATTTCTAGCTTTGCCTCATGCTATTTCTAAGTCTCATGCTATGTATTTCTAAAAAATACAAGGAAATGGCATATAAAAGTGAATATTTTTGCGATACGTAGGGGATAAAATTTCCATTCGGAGTCCCGTGGATCATATGAACTCATGTTTCACATTCTCATATTTAATTACATAGATACAACTAAATTCCATCACCAAAAGTGCCCTAGAACTTGTACAAGTGCAAGGAACACATAAAATATCATAGTGTAGCCTCAGCCAGAATTTCATATTTTCTGTCACAAACTTCAAAAAATCATAACTAATTATAAAAGACTCAAAATCATGAATTCTTTACTATTCTCAAAAGATATAGATGTCTAATTTATGTTAAAAATATGTCCACATCATGAAACATCAAGTAGAAGACATTTGACATTCAGAAAGCACCAAAGGTCTTAGCTATCTGGGCTACTATCATAGGTTGCTATCATAAACTTTGGAAATTCATAACTAATTTTACAAAAATCTAAATCATGTAAATTTAGTCAATCTTAGAAGCTACAAATGTTAAAATTAAGTGAAAAATATCTCTAGATCATGCCAAGTTCATTTAGGAACTAAATTATGATGGAACAATACTAGAGGTCAAGTCACATTACTGGTACTAACATGAAATGTCAAAAATTTATAACTCTCTGCTCAGACCTCCAAATGAGGTGATCTTAGTGGCCACAGAAAGACTATAACCTATAGTATATTCTTGTAAACTTTTACAAGTATTGGACACCATTTGCCCATCGAATGACACAGAACACAAAATTGACCATATGAATAGTACATACACTAGAATAACAAAAAAATATCAACTTTGAAAATTTATAATTAATTCTGTAGAGCTCTAATTTGTTTGAACTTTAGATTCCCAAGAATCTCTCAATGATTTCTACATGTCTGCTAAATTTCATTGGAAGATTCATTCATTTGGTCAGTTTGTACCACAGGGTTCCAGTTTGGTCATTTTTATGGTCTCTATAAGCATCAAAGTGTCAAATTTTGCTTCCCAAGCTTGTGTGGCCACTTGAGCGTGTGGGATTACACCAAAATGACATTCTAAACTTGTCTTAAAGGTGTACAAACCCAGAATTTGGAAACTCACACTCTCACCCCATGCCATACACAAATTTCCATAATGCTAGTTTTGCCATTACATACTCAAATTGCATTGTAACATTCACATAATGTAAATTCTCATTTGTACATGATACATTAGCACAATTATATATGTTCATGAGGTTATAGGTCATATATAATAATAGATTACAACATTTGCCACTCATATGGCTATCAAGAGGTAAAATCAAGACACTTTCTTGTCATATTCTCAACTTCCAAGTTGTTGGCTCCTATTACCTTGTCCACTTGGTCCACCTAGCATGTTAGAATATTGGAGAGGAGGGAATGAGATTCAAAGAATCCTAATAGCTCATCTCCCATTTCAACCATACATAAAGTATGCAAACCATGTTTTACAAATGCTTGCATGGGCATATTGAATAACATGAACATTTAAAAAGCAATCTTGGCATGTGAGTAAGTCATACAAGGTATCCATAGGCTTGCTAAGTAAGTGGATTAACCTCACCCATTCACTTATAGATTTTGGACTTGCCTCACCCATTTTCTCAAGGAGGTTTTGGCTCAACCTCACTCATGGGAGACACTTTACTTTGTCTCAACCATTTCCAAGGGTTATTGGCTTCTCCACACTTAAGCAAACCTAAGCAAACATAATAAACATCCTTTAGAAACATAATGCATCATTATGATACCATGGAATAAGAGCTCATGCTAGAACACTTTTCATAGCTTAAAATACACATACATAAATTGAAAGATAAGCCAAGCATACATTCATGCATGAGAGAAAGAGGAGTGAGCTACCTTGGATGCAACCACACACTTTTCTCCTTGAATTTGCTCTCCCTTCCTCGGCCTCACACACACAAAGGTGTGGGATTAGTTTCTCTTGGCCTAAACATAATTTATGGAAGCCAATTAGGTTCATGAAATTAACTCTAAGGCCACACATCTTCCGTAAACAATAATTTGGTCTATTAACCTCTTTATGGTTCCAAGAATGCACCTAATGAAGCAACACCCATAAAAAAGGTTCTAAGCTCCATTCTCTCCTTTCACTTATGATTCTTGACTCCTTTTAAGCCTTTTGGAGTCATCACACAATTAGAATAAAGAGCCTAACTACATGTTGCTCCTTTAGGTCATATTATGGAACATATAAAGTCATCTCACTTTCTATGGTTTCTAAATTTTTTTCAAGACTTCCCTTCATCTTCACTCATATATGTGATTCAAAAATGGGCTTGGAACAAATTAAAACTCTCCCTAGGTACCCTAACTTATCTAGACTGAGATTATGCTTGGTTTGGGCACCTATGGACTTTGTTTTGTTTTTTACATGGAAGATGGACATGTGGAGACTTCTAGGGATCTTAGGAACTCACTTAAACACTTATTTAGGTCTAGGAACTATTACATCAAATTATATTTTTTAAGGAACTCTAGAAACCCTAGATTTGCTATCTTGATTTTCCATAGTTCTTTTGTTGTTTTCTTTGCATATTCTTATTCTTCTCCCTCAAATTCCTAAGATTCATCATTGTTTTAGCTAGAAATTCAACTCCCTAGGGTTGGCCATATATAGGTCGAAACACCCATAAGAGAAGAGAGGAGGAAGATCAAGTGATGGAATGGCAAAATACCTTGATTTCCTTAGTTCTTGTTGCTTGTTCTTCACCTTCCTTGGCTTCCTCACCTCAATTTTGAAATTTCCCCTCTGTTCTTCCCTCAAAATAGATCCATAAACTTCAATATAATCATAGGAAATAAAGGGAAATGGAGGAGAAGAGGTTTGCTAAAGAGAAAGCATGAAAAATAACCAAAAATCCATACTTTTTGCCTTGGATTTATCCCTCTCTTCCTCTCCCTCTTGTGCGCCTCAGTCCTTAGGGTTTTTCTCTAGTTTAGGGCAGAAACACATGTGGCTAAGTGAGTGGAGAAATGGGGTGCCATATATATATAGGTGGGAGAAAGAAAGACTTTTCAAAAAATTTTATTTTACCCTTCATTCTTGGCATTTTTGTTTTTAATTCATTTTATCTCCTTTTTTAGAATCATCTTTTCCATCATAAAATTTAGGTTCCCAATTTAGTAAAATGCCTTTGGAATCACTCAAATTAGAGCTAAAACCTTCCTGAACGAATCCGTCAAAGTTCAAGTACACTGACATTAGAAAACATCCACCAGAGGGGTTTTAATTGTCTTAGGGTTTCCAATGATTTTCAGGGCCTCTGAGAACCCTAAAGAACTCAAAAATTTCATCTAAAAGCCCTCTTGTGTGAATTCTAAAATTTGCTCAAAATTACAAAAATGTCATTACGTTTCATAAGTTTTTCGTTCAATTTTGTTTCTTCATTCTAGCTCTATTTTTCTTTCCATCTGAGCCTGGGATTCTCATTTTTAGGAGTCTAAAATGCTACTTAAAGTTTTTGGAATCTTAACTAATTCATTTCGGGGGACTTTCTTTGAAAATGCACCTGTTTCCATCATTTAATGAAAATCAGATATTATAGCCATTGTATAGCTATTGATGTAGAGTCTTGGTACCTTGACATACTTCTTTGAACTTGTTTGAAAGTATGATGGCTTGACTGAGCTTGATAAAGCCAAAAGTCCTTGAGAAGGGTGAGGAGGAGCCAAAAGTCCTTAAAAGAGGATGAGACAAAGCCAAAAGTTTTAAGAATGGGTGAGGCTAAGTCAAAAGTCCCTAAATGTGGGTGAGACAAATCCAAAAGTCTCAAAAACTTGGATAAGGCCAAACCAATGACCCATAGAGCTGATGTTGAGTTGTATGAGTCAAATTGACATAAGAAAAGTGGCTATGAATTATTTTAGAAGTGATTGAGGCATGCTTGCATTCCTTGGCTTGTAATTATATCGTGAATATATATTTAAAAGGGTTAAAAGCTATTGGCATTCTTAAAATTTCACTCTTCCCTCTCCAATATTTAACCATGTCTAAGTGAGCTAAGTGGGCTAATAAGTGGACACTAACCACCTTGAAGAAACAATATTTTAATATATGTGTAGCAATATGGACCTTTTGTTTGTATTTGAATGTCAAACCTTGAAATTATAAGATGTATCTAGGATGTAAGAACTTGAGCAAGTCCAATTACATGTAAATATGATGTATGTATCATTTTGGAAGCCATATGCATGAACATATGAGTTTTTAACATCGATATGCATTAATGGATTTGTGAAACCTTGTGTATATGAACAAGTGGGGTAGTGGTTTTATGATGTATAAACATTCAAACCTCTTAGACAAGTTCAATAGGCTGTATTTAAGCTTCCTCATGTGTTTAAGAGGTCATGGTTAGGGTAGGAAAGCATTTGGTTTCATTCTGATCCCTTTTGGTGCTTAAAAGGTCATTTTGGCACCTTATGTCGCAAACTAACCGAATGGAGAAATTTACCCCTAAAATTTGGCATGAATCTAAGTCTCATATAGAACCTTTTGTATAGCTAAGAACCGCATTATTTGACGCTATAGAGGAATTTCTAAAGTTGGGAAAATTCTTAGATTTGGCATATGCATTGTTCATATGGTCAATTTCTTCTCTTCTTTCATTCATGGGTCAAATGAAGTCTGATTGCCTCAAAATTTTACAAGTATAAACTAGAAATATAAGCTTTCTATAGCCATAAAAATTACCCTATTTGGATTTATATTGAGGGAGATATGCATTTTTGAAGTTGGGACTTACTGTTAGTAATGCAATAGGACCCTAAGTATTATTCCCTCTTTTTTCGTTAGCTTAATGTCATTTTTTAGATTAAGAGCTATTTGTCTCCTAAAGTAGACATTTGTTGCTTTCTATACTAGTATAGCTTACTTAATTTAGATTTATTTGGAATTAGTTATGAATTTTTAAAATTCATATCAATAAATTGTATTAGAACTCTAGGACAGCTGGACCTGTGATACTTTTCTATTGTCAATCATGGTCTAAATGATGTTTTCATGGCTGAGAAGTATGTTTAGAATAAATTTAACATTTAAGGATTTCCAAAAAGCTATGGTTTGTTGGATTTCAATTCTTTTGGATTTAATTATGAATTTTCAAAGCCTATCTTAGAAAACCAAAATCTTGACCCAAAATTGAACTTCTATCTTTCTAATGTGTGGCTTCCAAATCTGAATTTCATGAGAACATTATGATATTTATGACTTGACTAGATAGATTATGAGTAGAATGTGATGTTTGATGTAACACCTTAATCTACTACCGCTATCTAGCCTCTCACTGGGCTCGGTTCCATATGATTTCCAAAGAATCAATACCAATCCGTGGCATTTTCATGCTATGAAGCGGGGTTTCATACACTCATTATCTGTCCCGTGGATTCTATGAACCCATTATTCACATTTTTTACTCACACTCCACTTATACAACTCATACATAGCATAAAACAAGCCATAAGCCACGGGTATGGAGCCAAAAACCAGAAAAATGCATTTTCCTCACTTGTGCCCAAAAGTCATATTTTGGCTCTAAATTTGGAAAATCATAACTAATTATAGGAAAATGGGAATCTAGCAAAATTTAGCTTTCTGGAAAGCTCTAAGTGTTAAATTTACACTACAAACCATTCCTAATAGAAATCTCTGAGTTTGGACCATGTTTGACATCGAAAATGGGAAGGAGGTCCGACTGTCTCTGTTTCTGGCCCAGTTTACTGTCATGAATTTTGAAAATCCATAATTAAATCCACAAAATTCCAATCTGGGTACACTATACTAATTTTGAAAGCTACAGATGTCTGCTAGAGGAAAACAATAAGTCCAGATTAGTTTAGTGGCCCCTACACCTCGGAAACTGATGGAACAGTAACGGGGGTCAGATGGGCTCCCTGATGCTAATATAGAACTTCAGAAGGTTCAATCTCTCTCTACAGACCTCCAATTTAGGTGATTCTAGTTGGTACAGGTCACTTTGGTTTTCTAATTTATGTGTATAAAATTTCATGATAGTTGGCCACCATTTGGTCTATGTATGACATGGATTTCATTTCTGACCTATAGGAACAGTACATGACCAATTCATGGAATTTTCCTAACTTCAACAATTCACCAAATATTCTCTAAACCTCCAAATATTACCCACTTTAGCTTCTCAAGAAGCTTTTTACAAACTCTAGAGGCATGCCAAATTTCATGGCAAGAGGAGCTCATCCGGTCATACTTTGACAGAGCTCACAAACTTATCGGTTTTGGCACCCAAAAGGTCCAAAATAGGTCCAAAAGACCTCTCACATATTCTAGCCACTCATGGACAAGTTTAAAAGCATAACAATAGTCTATATAACATGTCCAAGTGGTCCAAATCAACATACATTCTAAATTCACTATGCTACGGCCAAAAATGCACCATCACATTAATTCATCAAAAAGGGCAAAACCCTTATTTCCATTGATTTGGCTATCAACATAGTTTATACATCATCTTTTCATACATATACACTTGCTACAATAGTTACATCTCAAATATAGTGGGCACATATTCATTGTGGCACCACTTTACATCAAAATAACCTAAAACAAGCTAATATCTAACTACACATACTTCTAGGCTCCTTGGTGTGCACTCGGTTCTCCTTGAGCTCCACCTAGCATATTAAGTTGGGAGGGGAAGGGGTGAGATTCAGGGAATCTTAGTAGCTCATGCACTCAATCAAGTAAGCAATCAAGGCATATAACAAATCAAAATATGTGAATAAGCATTTATCTATTCTCAAACATCCAACACACGTTGTACATGCTATGGAAATCACAACAATGCCAAAAATGGGCTCTAGGGACTTTTGGTCTAGCCTCACCCGAGTTTAAGGACTTTTGACTTGGCCTCACTCGATTATGAGACTTTTGGCCTTGTCTTACCCATCTCAAAGGACTTTCGGCTTTACCTCACCCATCTCAAGGGACTTTCGGCACTACCTCACCCGAGCAATTCTCACATTTCAACACACAAGCACATTGGCATCAATGCATCAAAGCAATAACATATGGCATATTTCACACAACAAGCATATACATAAACATACAATGACTTTTACATCCAAGAATGCAACAAGAAAGAGTGGAAAGAGAGAGCTACCTTATAAGCTAAAGCCAACACAAGCCTTCCCTTTCACTTTCTCTTCTCCCTTCTTAATTTCACACTCACACCTTGATGGAGGTGCTTCACTTGAGCCTAGACACAATCAAGAACATAGAATTACTCTCTAGAATGTAACCTTCAGATCAAACTCTCCTAATATACCAGAACTTAGAGGTTCTCTCTCTCTCTAGAATGCCATCAACTCTTCCTCTCTCTTAAGTTCCCATGGAAGTAAAATCATCATACTCAAGGGAAACAAAGAGGTTCTAGGGCATTTTCCACATTTCCCTCTTCTGACCCATGCTCAAAACCTCACTAATCTCACAAACAAAACCGTAGAAAGAGAGGGCAAAGAGAGGAAAACTAGATTCTAAGGAGAAATGGGAGGAACTTGCTTACCTTTCTTTTGCTCTTCATCCTTCTCTTGATTTCTCTCACTCTCCACGCCTTTTTCTCTAATTGGGTCGAAGTCTAGGGCAAAAATGAGAGAAGAAATGAGTTTGAGCATTTAATGAAGTCATTTTCTCGCTCTTTACTCTCTTCCTGACTGACCCTCGCTACGGCGAAAATTAACCTTCGCTATAGCGAGCTCATGCTATCTGGCTTCGCTATGGCGAGGTGTAACCTTCGCTACGGCGAGATTGTATTAGTTTCCTTCGCTATGGCAAGATTCGACCTTCGTTATGGTGAACTCACGTTAGTTCCAGACCTCACTTTCGCTATGGCGTACGCTACAGTGAGCTGCCCCCTGGTTTCTGTATGGACTGCTGCCCGCACTCGTTATAGCTAGAATCACGTTCACTATTGCGAGAAGACATTCTCGCGACAGCAAGACCATTTCTCGCTATTGCGAGAAGACTTAGCAAAAATTCTGGATTTTGAAAATTTCCAGCTTTCTTCTTTCTTTCTTTTCCTTTTCTTTTCTTTTTCCCGGTTGTTACATTTCTACCCTTCTTAAAAGAAATTTCGTCCTCGAAATTTAAAGACTTACCTCAAGGGAATAACTCTGGATATTTTTGCCTCATTTCATCTGCCAATTCCCAGGTTGCTTCCTCAGATGTCAGACCTCTCCAGATCACTTTTACCAGAGGAATGTTCTTGCTTCTCAGCTGTTTCAGCTTAGCATCCACAATTCTCTCCAGTTTCACTACATAGGAAAGATCTTCCTGCAATTGCACATGCTCAAATTCTATGACATGTGAGGAGTCTGGTAAATACTTTTTCAATTGGGAGACATGAAAAACACTGTGGATTTGGGCTAGGTTAGGAGGTAAGGCTATTCGGTAAGCCACGGGTCCAATTTTCTCAAGGATTTCAAATGGCCCAATATACCTAGGACTGAGCTTCCTTACCCTCATTGACCGTCCTACTCCCATCATTAGAGATATTCGAATGAACACATGGTCTCCAACCTCAAACTCTAACGGCCTCCTACACTTATCAGCATAGCTTTTCTGTCTACTCTGGGCCGTGAGGAGTCTCTTTCTAATCAATTCTATTTGTCGGGTGGTCTGGTCTACAATCTCAGGTCCTATCATACTCCTCTCACGTAGCTCAATCCAAAACAGAGGGGATCTGCACTTTCTCCTATACAAAGCCTCATAAGGGGCCATCTGGATACTAGAATGGTAACTGTTATTATACGCAAACTCTGCTAATGGTAGTACGCATCCCAATTACCCCTCATTTCTAACACACATGCCCTCAACATGTCTTCCAATATTTGGATGGTCCTTTCAGTCTGACCATCTGTCTGGGGGTGATATGTAGTACTAAACCGCAACCTAGTCCCTAAGGTATGCTGCAATGACCTCCAAAAGTTCGATGTGAACCTGGGGTCTCTATTCGAAACTATGCTATTGGGTACTCCATGAAGTCGCACTATCTCTCTGATATACAACTGGGCTAGTCTATCCAGTGTATGAGTAGCCTTGATAGCTAAAAAGTGTGCGGACTTCGTCAGTCTATCCACAACTACCCAAATAGCATCGTGTCCAGAGGATGTCCTGGGTAACCCCATAACAAAGTCCATGGCTATACTATCCCACTTCCACTCAGGGATATCTAGAGGTTACAACAACCCAGTCGATTTCTGATGTTCTATCTTTATCCTCTGACACACTAGGCATCTAGCCACATAATCCGTCACATGGCTCTTCATCCCTGGCCACCAGAAAATCTTTTTCAAATCCTGATACATCTTGGTGGCACCTGGGTGGATAGTATCTTACTCTTATGTGCCTCTTCTAAAATGCTTTCTCTCAACTTATTCTGACTAGGCACACAGATTCTATCTCGATATACTATCATGCCATCCTCAGACACCTTGAAATCTGAGGTCTTACCTTGGGTAATCTCATTCCTGATTCGTTTCAAGAACTCATCCTCTCTCTGGGCATCTAAGATCTGAGTTCTCAAGATATTCTCAACTCAGGTTTCACTCAGATACAATCTACCCGATGCCACTTGACAAGAGAGGTTCAAGTTTCTGAACTTCTCTAGGAGCTCCTGCTCCCTAATCATCATATGGGCTACATGGATGGTTTTTCTACTCAGGGCATCCGCCACCACATTGGCCTTACCCGGATGATATTTCAACACATAATCATAATCTTTCAAGAATTCTATCTATCTCCTCTGTCTCATATTGAGTTCTTTCTGGTCGAACAGGTACTTCAGACTCTTGTGGTCACTATAAATCTCTATAGTCGCACCATACAGATAGTGTCTCCAAATTGTAAGAACAAACACTACGGCAGCTAACTCCAAGTCATGTGTGGGGTAATTCTCCTCATGAGGCCTCAACTGCCTCGAGGCATATGCCACTACTCGACCCTGTTGCATCAACACACATCCTAACCCTTTGCCCGAAGCATCACAATAAACCACAAATGGTTCACTAGGGTCAGGGATAATCAGTACAGGGACAGTGGTCAAACAGAGTTTCAACTCCTGGAAACTCTTCTCACATCTCTCATCCCACACAAAAGGTGTCTCTTTCCTAGTAAGCCTCGTCAGTGGTAAGGCCATTCGAGAAAAGTCCTGAATAAACCGTCTATAACACCCTACCAAACCTAGGAAACTCCTGACCTCGGCAATCATTCTAGGTCTATCCTACTGTAACACAACCTTAATTTTATGGGGATCAACCGCTACCCTGTCTCGTGAGATCACATGACCTAAGAATCACACCTCGATCAGCCAAAACTCACATTTACTAAGTTTGGCATACAACCTTTTCTCTCTCAAGGTGTCTAGGACTAATCTCGAATGCCTCTCGTGCTCCTCAAAAGATCGGGAGTACACTAAAATATTATCAATGAAGACCACCACAAACTGATCTAGATACAGTCTGAATACCCTGTTCATATAATCCATGAACACAGCAGGCGTATTCGTCAATCCGAATGGCATCACAAGGAACTCATAGTGCCCATATCTCGTTCTGAAGGCCGTCTTGGAGATGTCTTCAGTTCTCACTCTCAATTGGTGGTAACTAGATCTAAGATCTATCTTGGAAAACACAGATGCCCCAGCCAACTGATCTAACAGATCATCAATTCTACAGAGAGGATATTTATTCTTGATGGTAACTTTATTCAACTCTCTGTAATCAATACACAAACGCAAGCTACCATCTTTCTTTTTCACAAATAACACCGGAGCTCCCCAAGGTGAAACACTAGGGCGGATAAACCCTTTCTCTAACAATTCCTCTATCTGCTCTTTCAACTCAGCAAGCTCGGTGGGAGCCATCCTGTAAGGAGCTTTGGACACCGGTCCAGCACCAGGCACTATATCTATAGGGAACTCTAATTCTCTCTTAGGGGGCAGGCCACTAAAATCAAACTCTCTAGGGAAAACCTCCAGGAATTCCCTGACAACTGGGATCTCCTCTATCCCTTCTTCTACCTCAGCCTGAATAGAGAAAAAGACTAGAAACCCTTGACATCCACACTCTAAATATCTCTCAGCTTGGGCAGTAGTCATAAAGGATAACTCAGCTCCTACCCTAGGTATGGTCCCACAAGCAGGTAAGGAAATGGTTCGGTGTTCACAATCAAGTATTGCATTATTTGCAGCTAACCAATTCATACCAATGATCAAATCAATATCATGGAAGGGCATACAAACCAAATTAATAGTGGTATGACAATGGTTAAATTGAACAGTGACATTTAAGCAGGTATGGGAAGTAACCACGTAGCCTCTAGTGGGTGTAATGACAGACAAGTCAAATGGCAAGACACTGATGACCAGACCCAATTTCCTCACACAATCATAAGATATAAGTGAGTGACTAGCACCCGAATCAAACATAGCAACTACAAGAAAGCCATTCACTATCAGCGTACCTCGGATCAAACTGAGAGATGCGCTGGCTTCCTGCTGAGTAAGGGCGAACACTGGGCCCTGGGTCTGTGGTCTAGGAGGAGGCGCTGTCTCCATCTGAGGACAGTGTCTAGCAATGTGCCCCGGCTTCCCACACTTAAAACATGTCACCGGAGACTGCTGGAAGGATGACTGGCCCCGAGGAGGTGGCACACCTCGCTGTGGCCTTCTATTCTATGGCCTTTTACCTCTCCTCTTGGTACTGGGGGTCAAACTGGAACCCTCTTCTGGTTTCGGCCTTTTCAAATCCGGAACCCTCTTCTGACTAGCTGTAGTCACAGCAGGCATGATAACTTGCAAGTTAGTCTCAATCACCCTACTGACCTCCACAAGGGTATTGAACTTCCTGATCCGCTGTGGGGTGACTCTGTCGCTAATTAGAGGTCTCAAACCAGTCTCAAACTGCTCACATCTCCAGGGTTCATCATCATACCTCTGGAGGTAAGAGGAATACCGAGACAACTCTATGAACTTGGCCACATACTGATCCATAGTCATCTCATCCGTCTGTCTCAAGCCCATGAACTCCATCTCTTTCTTCTTGCTCACTGAACTCAGGACATACTTCTCATAAAACTTAACAAAGAAAGTCTCCCAAGTTATCTGTATATTCTTGGTCTCCATAAGAGGTTTCGTGCTACATTACCATCTATCAGCTTCCTTCTCTAGCATAAAAGTGGCTAGCTGGGCTTTTCTGCTCGGTGGTACAATCCATTATCGAGAATATCTTCTTAAGCTGCATCACCCAAGCCTCCGCCTTATCCGCATCCAACTCCCCTTCAAATGAGGGCGGATTATTCTGCCTAAACTGTTTCAACACTTTCTGGATAGGCGTCTGGGTCTGAGGAGCAGCAGGCTCTTGGGGAGGTGCAGGTGGAATACTGGATGTGGATGGTTGAGGTACAGGGGCATCCCTTCTGGCTTCTTCTTGCTTAGCCAGGGTATCTTGCAAATGCATGATCATATCATGTTGTTGCTGGGCAATATACCTCTGTTGTTCCAGCATCTCCTGATGCTGGCCCATCATGGCCTCATATCGATCAAGTCTTTCCATGATGGCCCGCAGAGGATCCTCAGTCCCAACAGGAACCTCTGGCTCAGCTCTCTGAGCCCTGGGCGGTCTGCTTCTACCCCTACCCCATCTAATCTTAACCATGTCTGAAAAGAAGTAGCAATCCTCAGTTCACAACAATATCACTACACATATGCATAAGGATGCTACAACTTCCATGACTATTCACACCAAACACAAGCGAAACTCATCATTCAAGAGCCTAAAATTCAGCAAAAATGCCTGAACCATTGCTCTGATACAAAAAATGTAACACCTTAATCTACTACCGCTATCTAGCCTCTCACTGGGCTCGGTTCCATATGATTTCCAAAGAACCAATACCAATCCGTGGCATTTTCATGCTATGAAGCAGGGTTTCATACACTCATTATCTGCCCCGTGGGTCCTGTGAACCCATCATTCATATTCTTTACTCACACTCCACTTATACAACTCATACATAGCATAAACCAAGCCATAAGCCACGGGTATGGAGCCAAAAACCAGAAAAATGCATTTTCCTCACTTGTGCCCAAAAGTCATATTTTGGCTTTAAATTTGGAAAATCATAACTAATTATAGGAAAATGGGAATCTAGCAAAATTTAGCTTTCTGGTAAGCTCTAAGTGTTAAATTTACACTACAAACCATTCCCAATCGAAATCTCTGAGTTTGGACCATGTTTGACATCGAAAATGGGAAGGAGGTCCGACTGTCTTTGTTTCTGGCCTAGTTTACTATCATGAACTTCGAAAATCCATAATTAAATCCTCAAAAATCCAATCTGGGCACACTATACCAATTTCGAAAGCTATGGATGTCTACTAGAGGAAACAAATAAGTCCAGATTAGTTTAGTGGCACCTATACCCCGAAAATCAATGGAACAGTAACGGGGGTCAGATGGGCTCCCTGATGCTGATATAGAACTTCAGAAGATTCAATCTCTCTCTACAGACCTCCGATTTAGATGATTCTAGTTGGTACAGGTCACTTTGGTTTTCAAGTTTATGTGTGTAAAATTTCATGATAGTTAGTCACCATTTGGTCTATGTATGACATGGATTTCATTTCTGACCTATAGGAACAGTACATGACCAATTCATGGAATTTTCCTAACTTCAACAATTCACCAAATATTCTTTAAACCTCCGAATATTACCCACTTTAGCTTCTCAAGAAACTTTGTACAAACTCTAGAGGCATCCCAAATTTCATGGCAAGAGGAGCTCATCCAGTCATACTTTGACGGAGCTTACAAACTTTCCGGTTTTGGCACCCAAAAGGTCCAAAATGGGTCCAAAAGACCTCTCATATGTTCTAGCCACTCATGGACAAGTTTAAAAGCATAACAATAGTCTATATAATATGTCCAAGTCAACATACATTCTAAATTCACTATGCTACGGCCAAAAATGCACCATCACATTCATTCATCAAAAGGGGCAAAACCCTCATTTCCATTGATTTGGCTATCAACATAGTTTATACATCATCTTTTCATACATATACACTTGCTACAATAGTTACATCTCAAATATAGTGGGCGCATATTCATTGTGGCACCACTTTACATCAAAATAACCCAAAACAAGCTAATATCTAACTACACATGCTTCTAGGCTCCTTGGTGTTCACTCAGTTCTCCTTGAGCTCCACCTAGCATATTAAGTTGGGAGGGGAAGGGGTGAGATTCAGGAAATCTCAGTAGCTCATGCACTCAATCAAGTAAGCAATCAAGGCATATAACAAGTCAAAGCACGTGAATAAGCATTTAGCCATTCTCAAACATCCAACATACGTTGTACATGCTATGGAAATCATAACAATGTCAAAAATGGGCTCTAGGGACTTTTGGTCTAGCCTCACCCGAGTTTAAGGACTTTTGACTTGGCCTCACTCGATTATGAGACTTTTGGCCTTGTCTCACCCATCTCAAAAGACTTTCGGCTTTACCTCACCCATCTCAAGGGACTTTCGGCACTACCTCACCCGAGCAATTCTCACATTTCAACACACAAGCACATTGGCATCAATGCATCAAAGCAATAGCATATGGCATATTTCACACAACAAGCATATACATAAACATACAATGACTATTACATCCAAGAATGCAACAAGAAAGAGTGGAAAGAGAGAGCTACCTTATAAGCCAAAGCCAACACAAGCCTTCCCTTTCACTTTCTCTTCTCCCTTCTTAATTTCACACTCACACCTTGATGGAGGTGCTTCACTTGAGCCTAGGCACAATCAAGAACATAGAATTACTCTCTAGAATGTAACCTTCAGATCAAACTCTCCTAATATACCAGAACTTAGAGGTTCTCTCTCTCTCTAGAATGCCATCAACTCTTCCTCTCTCTCAAGTTCCCATGGAAGTCAAATCATCATACTCAAGGGAAACAAAGAGGTTCTAGGGCATTTTCCACATTTTCCTCTTCTGACCCATGCTCAAAACCTCACTAATCTCACAAACAAAATCGTAGAAAGAGAGGACAAAGAGAGGAAAACCATATTCTAAGGAGAAATGGGAGGAACTTGCTTACCTTTCCTTTGCTCTTCCTCCTTCTCTTGATTTCTCTCACTCTCCACGCCTTTTTCTCTCCTTGGGTCGAAGTCTAGGGCAAAAATGAGAGAAGAAATGAGTTTGAGCGTTTAATGAAGTCATTTTCTCACTCTTTACTCTCTTCCGAGCTGACCCTCGCTACGGCAAAAATTAACCTTCGCTATAGCGAGCTCATGCTATCTGGCTTCGCTATGGCGAGGTGTAACCTTCGCTACGGCGAGATCGTATCAATTCCCTTCGCTATGGCGAGATTTGACCTTCGCTATGGCGAACTCGCGTTAGTTCCAGACCTCACTTTCGCTATGGCGTATGCTACAGCGAGCTACCCCCTAGTTTCTGTATGGACTGCTGCCCGCACTCGCTATAGCTAGAATCACGTTCGCTATTGCGAGAAGACATTCTCTCGACAACGAGACCATTTCTCGCTATTGCGAGAAGACTTGGTAAAAATTCTGGATTTCGAAAATTTCCAGCTTTCTTCTTTCTTTCTTTTCCTTTTCTTTTCTTTTTCCCAATTGTTACATTTGAGAATTCATGGAGTCCACAGAGTATAAAAGAAAAATTTTGAATGCCACATAACGTGGAATATTGCATTGTTTAATGTTTTTTCTTCGAGAATTGTTATGCTAAGGGTGTGGAATCCTTGAAAAGGCATATGGAAGGCTAAAGTTAGATGGTGTTACACTAAATTTAGCCCCAACTAGATCATTTGCAATGCTTGTGATAGAGGTGCAATTTAGGACTTTTTGGACCAAATTTTAGGTTCAAAGGTGACCTAAATGGATTCCAATTTGTACTCTTTCACTTTGAGCAAATTTCAATCATCTTAGGCATGCAATCTATAAGGTCTAACACATAAAATAAGGCTTACATAAAAATATGACCTCTTAAAGCCTAAATATGCATAAGAACCACCATGCCACATATATAAACATAATGGTATGAAAAGTTCACTTTTGTCTCAAATTGACATACATTGATGTACTCTAGCTCATATGTAAGAATACCTTGTACAAAAATCATTCTTTCCATTACAAAAACATTGTTGCATACTTTCCTAGAGTCTAATTCTTTTCTATCTCCTTCTCTTTGCTTAAAGAGCCTAAAATGGTTAGTGGAAATATATGAGTGAGATTCTGGAAAGAATCTCAATAGCCAACCTCAACCAAGTTCATGTATAAATAAATACCATAAGGAAATGCAATGCATGTGGTGCAAAAACACCATTTATATGCCTCATGTAACTCAAATGCAACTTTTAACATGAAAATTTATTTCTCATCAAGCCATGGCATCAAAACATACTAGTTAGGCTTAACTAAACTTAATTCAAGATCAAGAAAGAACTACTATGATCAATTCCATGCCATAGGAAGCTAAGAGCCAAAAAACATATCAAACTCATACACAAAACTCATAATGTAAAACATATCAAGACATAGCTCATGGATACATTAAGCAACAATACATACAAATATCTTAACTCAATCAAGCATTCAAATGCATACAAGATAGGGAGATAAAGCTACCTCAGAACTTATGAAGCTTCAAAACACTACTAACCCACTTGCTCTTGGTTTTTCTCTTATTTTTCCTTAGCTTGACACCCACACTTTGGTGAGTTTGGATTAGCCTAGCCTATACATAACAATTTCAAGGAAAATTAATCCATTTGGATTCATTTTAGGTCTTATGATTATCACTTAATTCCATTAAAGCCTAATGTGTAACTTAGAACAAGTTTAGGTCTATTAAGAAGCAACTCTTGGTTTTCACTTTCTAAACCCAAAACGCTCACTTGCTATGAGCCATATATTCTTAATGAAACTCATTTAAATCATCATATGCTTAGTTAAAGGGGGTTTAACACCAACTTGCTTTTTTAATCCTATATAGGCCTTAAAATTTCAACCTTCAATATAGGGCTCCTACATTCAATCCCATGGCTTCATACTTATTTATTTATCATATCTAAGTCTTTTAAATCATTGAAACCTAAGAAAACACTCCTTAAGTGCTTCAAGCACCTTATGGCTGAAACCACACACCTATAAAAGCCCATTGGAATTTTGTTGGTTTCTTCTAGGTTTTTAATACATGTAGATATTCCTTGGCTTCTCTCTAACTTAATTATGAATTCATATAGCTTAAAAATGCTTTCTTATAATTCTAAAACTTTAAAAGTGCAAAGAAAACTCTAATACCTATAAGTTGCATTCTATAGGCTTTTAATGAATTTTGTTAGATCTATCTTTTTCTCCTCACTACCAAACCTCTAGTTCTGTCATATTTTCATCCAAAACATATTGCCTTTCTAAGGTGTTAGATATGGCCAACCATAGAGAGAAAGGAGAAGATAGGAAGAAGTAAGTTCTCCACCATGATACATACCTTGTTTTAATGCTTATCAAGAGTATAATTTTATGCTACTATTATTACCCTCAATTCCTTTCCTCTTACCAAGTAATCAACCACAAAAGTGCTCCTTTCAAGAAGCTAAAATCACCAAGAGAGATAGCTTAAAGAGGAGAAGAATAATTATTATGGAATAATTGGGTAAGCTATATGAATGGAAATTTATAGAGAAATAAGTTATTAATATGGGTTTAAGATTTCCATTAGATTAAAGCTTAATTTGGGCCCAAAAATTAATTTGAGTAAGTCATGGATAAAGATTTATGGAGGCCCAATGATCTTAGGTGTAAGCCTAACTCCTTACTATGAGACTTAGGTCAAGAAAGATCACCTAGCAATGACCTAATTTGATTTAGTGAAATAGAAGCCCATGACCCAATTCACATAAGCCTTTATAGTTGGCCTAACATACATTATACAGATCCAAATTGGATTGACTCTTGAAATTTGGCCTGACCTAACTAAAACTCTGAAGGCCAACTCATAAAATAAGGCTCAACAAGCATAAAAATCTGAACCTACAAGGAATTGGACCGTTGGGTTAGCATATTCCACTTTTAGCTCTAAATGTTCTGCAGCCCATTCATTGAACCATAGCCCAACCACTAAAAATGAGCCCAATTGGACCATAGGTTAATGGGTCAGCCCATTTCTCATTAAAAACCCTAAAGGTTCAGTAGCCATACCCATTTGGAAGAGTAAAACACTTGGTTTTGTGGAAGGGAAAAACCTATTTTCGCACTTTGAGGAGAGGCTAGGGTTTCCATCACTATTTTGGCTCCATTTCTCCCACATAGAGCAAGATTCAGCTAAGGTAACCTTCATATAACTTCATCTTCTCTTCTTCCTCTTCAATTTGGCCCAATTGGTCTTTTATTTGGAGAATTTTTATCTTCTAACCAAAACTGAAATTTGTTATTTGGTGCTTCTATGGTGGATTTTCGGAGGTTGAGGTTATGGGTGTTGTTAAGTGAGTATCTTCTTCCCATTTTGATGCATTTTCTATTAGTTTGAGACCCCTATAGTTGACTTATGATATGGGCTTTGGTTTCATGTGAAATTACCCAGAAAATAGAGTGAAATATGGTGGTTTCTGGTATGGGAAAGTTAAAACCCGAAATTAAAATCCATTGGTAGTTAGGTGAGTAACCTCTAGATAGTCATTAGCAGTTCAACTCTTTGGGTATTTAAATTGTTGCTAGAAATGATGATAACTATACTTGTTATAAGTTTGATGTGCATTTGGATTCTTATGGTAACTGGAGGAAGAGTAATTGACTTTATTGAGGTAACTGGGGTTATTTTCCTAATTCCATGTATATGCTCATGTTAATCTGATCTTTGTTACACATGCTTGATTTTGAAATGCTAAATGATTGGTTGACTACTTGAATTGTTATTGTGATTAGACCTTATGAGTCCATGGTGCAGCTATGGTGCGACTGCCACCCGGTATATGCTTCAATCGAGCACCAGGTTGTGATCAGACCCCAGATGCACTGAGCCCTGGTTGTGCTCATTAAGGAGTAGGTACCATGGATAGGCCTCTTCTAGTGTTATTGGCCATTAACATGTTGTGTATGATTACTGGTGTGGGGCAGTAGTCATTGGTAGCTCAACTAGTTCATTTGCAAATTGAATTTATGATTCTGGTATTGATGATATGAAATTGCATTGTATTGATTAATCTGTATAGATATATGGAATTTGCCTCTTGTTACTGAGATTGTATATCTCACTCGATTGTGGGCTAACATTTTTAGGGATTGGACCTCTTAGTGGCAAAGAGAAAATTAATGGAAGTTTATTATGTGGTTTGGTAGTAGGTAGGTTTGGAAACCTTGTCAGATTGTATTTGTATAACTAGACTACTAGTTTTATGTAATTGCCACATTGCATCATGAATTGCCAAGCATAGGGACTGTAATTATTTGATACATTAGATGTCAACTTAAACTAGTAATGTATGGAATTTCTAATGGTACTTATGTTTGAATGGAAATATGAGTAGTGTATGAACTGTCTACTGTCATTGATCTATGAACTCATTGGTTTATGGTGGCTAGAGGGTTAAGGATCCACATTTGAGTTTTGAATGGGTAATGATAGATGTATTAGGTAAATTAGGTAAAAGAAAGATACTAAATCTTCACAAACTAAGTTAAAGTGGCCTGGAGTATTGCTAGAGGGGGAATTGGAGAGCATGAGATGAAATCTTAGGAGTTATAGGAATAGAAGAGAATTGGCCACAGCCAACATTTAATTGGCCTCGGCCAAATGGTAACAGAGGGTAATTGGCCATGGCTAACATTTAATTGGCCTCGGCCAATATGGCGAAGTTGCTAGGGAAGAAAATAGAGATCGATTGGGCGTGGCGAACAATGAGGTCGGCCGCAGTTAAGTCTGAAAGGCAGGTTTAGGGGTGTTCCAGAGGGTGTTTGGCCGCGGTGAAATGTGCAAAATTTGTGAAGGTGTAAGAAGTTGAACCCGAGGGTAATTGGCCGTAGCGTGAGGGAATTTAGTTGCGGCGAAAGTGCTTAATTTCTCATATTCATCTAGAAACCTTAGTTTCTCTTATGCTAATGCTAAGGAATGATCTAGAAACACTTGTAGGAGGATTTTGTGAGTTGGAATTGATGTATGGAAGAATCAAAGGCTCCTCATTGATAATTAAATTCACTTGCACATTCGAATAATTATGGTTGTCTAGTTAATGACCCTAATAACATTAAGGTTTCAAATTTCCTCACTTTTTCCTGATATAATTAATATTAATGATTTCAAACCTTGATTTATGATTATTAATTATGTCTTTAATCTTAATTATGATGATTAGAAGTTAAAGTTGTTACAAAGACCATGAATAAGAGTATGATTCCTTACCTAGAATAGATTTCTTTCTTCCTCCTTTTACCTCCCTTTTGGATGACTTGAAGTGTTGGTTCAAAGACAAGTAAAATTGATTTTGATCTTGGGGAGAGTGGCATGACATTAAATAAGAAGAAAGAGAGAATTTTAAAATAATTTTCATAATTCTCATTTTGTCCTTCACATTCAAGTCCTCTATTTAGGCCTGTTTTAGCTCCTTTTTAAAAAATGTCTCTCCATATGAAAATTTAGATCCCCTAGTTTATTAAAAATATTTATTTCTGATTTTATGATGTTCAAAACTATCTCAAATTATTTAGTTAAAATTTGAGTCAACTGATGGCCTAAAATGCATACCAGAAAGGTTTTGGTCATTCTAATGGTACCTATAGTTTTTAGGTCCTCTGAAACCCCTAGAGAACTTAATTTTTCTATTTAAAACTTCCTTTTTTTGGTTTCTAAAAAGTTGCCTAAAATTATGATTTTGCAACTGCCTTTTCAGTTTAGTTTATTTAGCCATTATGGCTCAAGTTTCTGACCATCTTTGGCTTTATACTCTCATTTTTAGATGCTTAGATTACCATTATATCCTTACATGACCCTATTTCATTTTATTCTAAGGTCTTCTTTTGTTATATTGGTTTTAATTCAAATTTAAGAAGACTAGATATTATAAGCCCAAAATGTAGCTTAAGCCTAAACACTTAACCCATTTCATTTTCCTCCACTTTTAACATTTTCACAAATATACAATAAAGAAAGATAAAAAATGTAAGAGAGAGAGAGAAAGAGAAAGAGAAGTGGAGCTTCTATGGAGTTTGCAAGCTTTTAAAGGATGAAAGAAGAAGATTTGGCTCAAGTAACTTTAAAGAAACTTCTTTCATTTCTCTTTCTCTTCATTTTGATCTATATAATTTGTGATTTGGTTACCATTTGTGGAACTATAAGGTTTGAGATTTTAGGATTTTGGGGTGCTTTTAGGGTGGAAAGTGTAACATCATAATTTATTAAACTTGATATCCTCATATCCAAGGTCAGTCTCATGTGAATTCAAGGAAAAATTAAGCAAAGGAATAAATATATTGTATTTTCTTGCATTACGTTAGGGTTTAAAAATTCATTCCACTACCCATGAATCCTGTGAACTCACCAATATCATTCTCTACTCATACTCTATCCATACAAGTCACAACCATTTTAAAATATTCCATAAACCATAGATTTGGAACCAAAACCCAGAAAAATCTTGTTTCAAACTCAGGTCCAGAATTCAGTTTACTAATGGCAACTTTGGAAAATCATAACTAATTCTAGAAAAATCAAAATCCAGCAACCCATAGTTTTTTAGAAAGCTCTGGACCTTTATGCTAAAAATAATTCCAAACCATGAAAACATCATTTAGACTATGTTTGTAGCAGAAACGTAACATAGGTCAGATTGCCTAGTGTTTCTGATATACCTTATTGATATAAAATTCAAAAAAGCATAACTAATTTCAAAAAAATACAATTCAAGAAAACTATACCAATTTGAAAATCTAAAGATGTTAAATGTAAGGGAAAAATACTTCTAGACCATGTCAGACATGTATAGCTACTAAAAACTTATGGAATAGCACATAAACTCAACTGGCGCTTCTGGTACTAACACAGAAATTCAAAAATTTATAACTCTCTATTCATACCTCTAAATGAGGTATTTCTAGTTGGTACAAGTCACTAGCAATGTCTAGTTTATGTCTGTAAAATTCTATAGCCATTGGATACCATTTGCCCCATGAACGATAAAGATGAAGTTTCTTACCATATGCATAATGCCACTGTCAAAATTGTAAATTTTTATCAACTTTGAAAATTTACCAAATGTTCTCTAGAGTTTCAAATAATATGCACTTTAGTTTCCTAAAAATATTTAGGCAAGATCTATATGCATGCCAAATTTCATGAGGAAATTCATCCATTTGGTCAGATCTTGACATAAGGTTGCAACATGCCACATTTTGGCTTCTAAAAGGGTCCCAAGTGGCCCATTTTTGCTTCTAGCTTTTCTAGGGCCACTTGAGCATGTGGAAAAGCATGGAAATAGTCTATAAAACATGACTCAAGGGTTCAATAACTTAAATTTCATAAACTTACTCTCCGACTTGATGATACACACATGGAATACACATGCTTATTCTTGCCATACAATGTCAAAACCATGCAACATCATACATTTACTTCCAATTCTCATATATACCTCACATATTCATGTCGTTACACATGTTCAAGGACTTATACATCATATATATCATGGAGATACACCATTTGATAACCATATAGCTATAATACAAACATTTTACAACTTCATTGTCAATCTTTATGTCTTCAAGTGTAGTGGCTCCCATTTCTTTGCTCTCTTGATCCACCTAGATATGTTAGGTAATAGGGAGGGAAGAGTGAGATTTCAGGAATCCCAATAGCTCTTATCTCTTTCAAATATACATAAAGGATACAAATTCAAGTCTAAAAATGCATGCATGGATATTATGGAGTGCATATCATATATGGAACATTTCTTGCATTCAAGAAGTCACATAAAACATACATAGGCTTGCCAAGAAAATAGTTTAGTCTCACCCATTCTCTTTGGGATTTTGGACTTACCTTATTCATTTTCTTAAGGGACTTTTGACTAAACCTCAAACCTCACTCTTTAGAAACTTTTGGGTTTTTCTCACCTATTCTTAGGGGCTTTTGGCTCATCCTCATCCTAACTAAAGAGCTTTTAGCTTCACCACACTTAAGAAAACCAAAACATGTTCATAAGATATCATCCAAGTGCATAACATAGCATCATGGTACTATGGCATATAGATACATGCTAAAATATCTTTCATGGCTTAAAACATACACACACACATTGAAAGAGAAGATAAACACCCACTCATGCATGAGAGAAAGAAGAAAGAGTTACCTTGCATACAAGAATACACTTTAACCTCTTGAAATTCCTTCCTCCCCCTTGGCCAAACACCTACAAAGAGGTAGAGCTTGATTCCTTTGGCCTAAACACATGAAATGGGATCCAATTACACTCTTGGAACATTCACTAAAGCCACACACATATTAAAATGACTTAGGCACTCATATGGTTCAATTATGGTTCCATAAGGCACCTAATGAAGCAACCTTAGAAAATCATGATCTTGGCTCTATTCTCTCCCTTAATCTATGACTCTTGACTCTATTTAGACTCCTTGGAGCTATCACAAAATTCTTTTGAAGAGTCTAGCTATGTGTTGCTTCATTATGCTACAATATGGAACCCATACCTCCATCTCACTTTCTAGTCTTCCTAAAATTTTTCCAAAGCTTCCTCTCATACTCTCCTATCATATATGATACAAAACTAAACTTCTTCCTTGGTACTTCTTCCTTCTTTGGCTGAGCCTATGTTCTTCTTGGCACCAAAGGAAGTTGTCTTACTTTCCTTGATGATAGGTGCATATAGGAAGCTCTCTAGCGGTTTTAGGAACTCATACAAACATTCACATAGGTTTGGGAACCCTTGGATAAAATCAGATTTTAGCCTATGTTCACAAATCCCTAACTTTCCTATCTTGCAATTTCATAGTTCTTTCTTTGTTTTCTTTGCCCATTCTGGCTTCCCACACCCTAATTCCTAAGATTCACTCTTGGTTAGGGTAGAATTTATTCTCTAGTGGCTAGGTTTTATCTTTGGCAAAATACACATATACAAGAGTAAGGGAGGAGAAGCATGAAAAGCAACCAACTAACCTTGATTCCTAGCTTCCTTGAATGCTTTTTCCCTTGCCTTAGCTCTCCTCTTGAGTTTTGAACTTTTCCCTTTTAGTCTGAGCTCAAAATAGAACCAGTTCATCCATTAAAACCATAGAAAGATGTAACAAGAGGTGGAGAACAAGTTATGTAAAGTGAAGTCCATGAAAATCCTTAGAATTTCCTACCTTTCTTAGCTTCTTTCTCCTCCGTCTTGGGCTCTCTCCATGTGTCCTTCTCCTTGGCTTCATTCCCTAGTCTAAATAGAACCATAAGTTGGTTAGTTAGAGAGGAGGTGGAGGATGCCTCTTATAACCAAGAATGGGTTAAAATTGTTTTAAGGAAATTCTAGATACATCTTGTATTTTTTCCTTTTTGTTCTAGACTCAATTTAGCTCCTTTTTTTTAACTATTTTTTCCATCATAAAATTTAGGTCTTCAATCTTACAAAATGCCTTTAGAATCGCTCAATTCGTAGTTAAAATCTTCCCGAATGAACTGGTCAAAGTTTGGGTAAACTATTATTGGAAAACATCCATCGGAGGAGTTTTAATTGTCCAAGGGCTTCCCATGGTTTTTAGGACCGCTAAGAACCTTGGAGAGCTCAAATTTTTTATTTAAAAAGACCTCTTATGAGTTTTCCAAAGAGTGCCCGAAATTATAAAAATGTTATTATGTTTCATTGGATTTTTGTTAAATTCTATTTGGCTATTTTAACTTTAATTTCAGGGCACCTTTAGCTCTCTAAATTCATTATTTGAGGTCTAGAATATTGTTCTAATTTTATTAGACCTCAAATCACTCTATTCAAGGGACTTTCTTTTGTATCCAGTGAATTTTGTATATTTACAGAGAAACTGTACGTTATATTTCTCACATTTTCTCATATTTTCGAAGAACCAGATGTTATAGAAAGAAAAAATTGAACCAAGGTAGGGGTATGACTTTCCCCTTCATTTATGGTTGCTTTCCCTAAATCTTTTCTTGAAGTTCAGTTTAGTGTTTATGCTTTGTGTATATGCAAAAATTGGAAGAACGACTTGCAAAACTTGGTATTTGATGCTAAAGGCGGAAGATATGTGGCCTTAGAAAGCTTGTTAAAGTAAATCACTTGACTTATAGGCTATAATCTAATAAAGATGAGGATTTTCTTTTATTAATTAAGTGTGGTTGATTGTATATGAATACTCTAAGATTGGATTGTCACTTTAAGTGTGTCATTAGTGGCATAAGAAGCAGAAGGCATCTTTATGAGGTAGCCAAGGTTTAATCCCATTCATATTTGTAGTAATATCCTATGAATTACCTGTACATATGGTTATGTGATACTGATGATGAAGTTTGATTACTTATATTTGTTGACTTCCCTGGACCATGACTATGTCCTAATAGATGGAGCTATGACCATGCTCTCATTGATGCACATATGCCATGACCGTGTATCAAGCTGTAACCATGCACATTTTATAGGAAAAGATGCTATGACCATTCCCTTCCCCAAGATATTAGCCAATGACTAAATATATGGATATGTGGTTATTAGTATGGATAATAATCATCTCATAATCAAACTTGCTCATTAATTTTATGCATGCATTGATCTTTTATGATTTTCTTATGTGAAGCATCATGGTGGATTATTCTATGTTATATAATTAGAATTTTACTTTGGTTATTGAGATTTTATACCTCACCCTAGTTATACAATAAATTTTTAGGTGATAGATCCTTTTGTGGCAAAGGAAAGCAAACATAATGTTGATAGTAGTACTCTAGCATTTGCTTAGATTTTGGTACCTTCCTTTTTGGAAATAGATGATTATAGCTTATGGAAATTGTATATAAGTCTAATTTTGTATGGCATAACATGATGTATCATGTCTTGCCAAGTGTAAGACCTGTTATGCCTTATACAATTAAATTGATTTCCTACTAGGTGTTCTTTTGATTCTTTTGTAAAATGGATCATTTTTTGTGTAAATGGTTCATTTATGAAATGGAAGTCACTCACAATTATGTAATTTTGTTGCTTTTTTAATTATAGCTTGAGGTGGTGTATAAATACTTTTTATTGTGTTGTTGAAGTTTTAGTTGTGAGTTATAAATGAATGATAATTGTAGCTTTTGAGTTGGACTAGGTTATTTGAGGAGTCATAAGGTTAAATTTTGATATAGAAAGATTTAATCCTTGGTTTTACTAAGCCAACTAATTTTTAGCCATTTGAATTGTGTTTGGAAGGTTGTTGCCATGAAAAGTTTGATAGCTAACACTTTTTTATAAAGTTCAATTACTGGTTTTAATGCAACCATTCGACCAGTTATGGCAAGCAATACAATGGCTATGTTCCAAAATGCATAGGTTGCATTATGTGAACAAACTAATTAACTAGGTGCTAGAGACTAGTAAACTGTCAAGGCCATCTTATTAATGTTGTTGATTTTATAAGTAATTGGCTTATTGCCCACTATTAAGTAGTCAACTAGGTCCTCCCAACTAGAATAATTTGCTTTCCTTGAGAACTCCATAAAGAATTTAAAGTTTTACGCAAGTATAACTAAAAAATAGTTAATTAAAACTTGGTGCTCATAAGTAAATAGATTAAGTTAATGTCATTCTTAGTGTATACCTTAAAAAGGTTTAAATTTCCCCACTTTTCCCATGACCACATGATAGAGTAATCTTAAGCAAGGGTTTATTTTAGTCTTGTTAGTTAAATCTATTAAAATTTGCTTATTTATTCAATAAGGTGTTACACTTTTGGAACTAAATTGTATTTTAATACTACTTAACATCCTTAAATGAATGGTCAGATAAAAAGAACCATTCAAACTCTAAAGGATATGTTAATAGCTTGCATATTAGATTCAGTGGGAAATTAGGATAGACATCTACCCTTAGTAGAGTCCGCTTATAATAATAGTTTTCATTTTAGTATTGGGATGACACCTTATGAAGCCTTCTATGGTAGAAATTGTAGATCATCTCTCTATTGGTATGAAGTAGGAGAAAGAAACTTGTTAAGACCTAAAATAGTATAGGAGACTTCTAAGTAGATCAAGCTAGTCAAGAAAACAATGCTTATTACTAGAGTCGACAAAAGAGCTACTTTGATCAAAGGAGAAGACCTTTGGAGTTCAAAGAGGAAGAACACGTATTTCTGAAAATCACTCTAACTATTAGTATTGGTAGATTCTTAAAACCCAAAAAATAAAGTCCAAAATATATTGGCCTATTCTTGATTAGAAAAAGAATTAGATCTATGATTTATTACATTGCTTTACCCCCACATCATCAAATCTTCATCTTGTTTTTCATATTTTACAACATTGTAAATATATTCCTAATCCTTTACACATTATAGAAGAAGAGTCACTAGAGGTACAAAATGATTTGACATATAAACCAAAGCCAGTACAAATTATGGATACTGATGTAAAACAATTAAGGAATAAAAATATTCCTTTAGCTAAGATAGTCTAAGATAGACTGACCCTGAAGGAAGCTATATGGGAATTAGAGGATGAAATCAGGCAAAAGCATTCCAAGCTATTTTCTTAATGTAATTCTAAATTTTACAAAAAAAAAATTTCTAAAGGGAATAGAGAATTGTAACATCCTCCTCAAAATAATAAATGCTTAGGAAATGAAATTTTTGAAAATTCCTAGACCATTAAGATTTTAAGAATATAAGAAAATTATTTGGAAATAAAAATATTTAAGTAAAATTTGGGGATCAAAATACCATTAGTAAAAGATTAGGGTTTGAAATGTAATTTAACAAGACCAAAATGCAATTTTAGCTAATGTGAAATTATAATTTTCCCTTAGGCTAAAATTTTATTTTCTCTAAAAGAAAGTGGCAAAGTTTTAGATGAATAATTAAGCCAAAGACTTTGGAATATACCATATAATGATTATCAATCATTTTCATATTTTGTAGAGAATAAATAGGATCCAATCATATGTGAATAAAAGAGTCAAATCCTCAAATATTTTCTATAGACATCAAAAGGAATCACATAGGGAGAGGAAGCAACTTCAGACCACTTAACTAGCCTAATCTCTTTATAAAACTTAAGCCTCTGCCTTTCAATTCATTCCTACACATACATTAAAAGGAAGCTATGATAAATGAGATAAAGAGAGAGAGAGAGAGAGTCACACAGAGAAGGAAAGAGAGAGAGTGTGTGCAAAAGAAGGAAGAGAAAGCTAAGGAGTGGTTGATCATGTGGTTAGGGAAGAAGGAGCTTTAATCAAAGGTGGTAAGACAATCACCTTTATATTGCTACGGATTTCTAATCTGTAGTTCCTAATTTTTTTCATTTCATCTTCATCTTCATCTTTTCTCTCTTTTACACATAAATTTAGTGAGTTGGCTAATGCTGGATAGGATTTCTTATACTTGTAATATTGGCTTAGTAAATGGGTTTTATGAAATAAAATGATATTAGGCTCAAAATTACCATGCCCCTATCAATTCTTTTGTTAGTCTTCCTTGCCTATTTTTCTAACATGATTTTATATTGAAATTCACTTAACAAGAAAGGATTTCCCAAGGCTATAATATGGTCAAATAGGTAAAATTGTGGTTTAAGAAAGAAAGATGTATAGGCTTAAACATTCACATGGAGTCACAATAAGAATCTTGCTTTGATAGCTGTGTAGTCTTGATAGAACCTATTGGCTTTTTGTGTTTGACTAAAGCTTCCTCTTAAAGGATTTTATTCCTTTAATTTTGCACTGAGACAAAACTCCTTTTTTGTATTTTTTTTCTTTTTTTTAGTTTTTATGTAGCATGAGATTTTTCTTTGAGGATTTTACTCTTTTGACCTTTTTCCATTTTGGTATTTTGCCTCTTATTTTCCTTTTCAAAAGGACTTATTCTAATGCCAAGACTTTTCTCTTGTATTGAATTCTCATTATTTCTTAGGTTTGGTCAATATTAGGCATTTAAAGGATTTGGCAAGCTCAAAATAGTTGGCTAATGTTAAGCAGCATTTGGATAACTAAATAATTTTGATCCTCTCTTGATATTTGATTCTTTAGCATAAATACCTATTAATAACTACTCATCCTAGGTGTTAACTGATTATAAGTGAAAGAAATAAGCATGACACCTAGCTTAATTGAGGTGACTAAAGGTAATTCCTTTATTTTTGTGAAAGAAAAAAAGTATACCTTATATCCTTGACATAGCTTGATCATGAGACATGCATTTATGACTTTGAAACTTTTTTTTTTTTAAGTGTGGATTATCATTAGCTCTTTCATACCAATTAGAGGTTTCAAAGGAAATGCCATAAGATCTTCTTTTTTTGGTGGTTTTTTTCCTTTTGCAAAGAAAGGAATTGAATCAATATAATTGATGTGATAGGAGGACACACAAGAGTGAAATACATGATTGTTGCATTGATAAAGTTAAATAAAGTGAGCTCCAATGACATAATCAATTTCAACTAGCATTGGACTTTAGCTAGATAAAATGGTATCGACTAAACAAGTATTATTTAATAAAGAAATGACATGAAGTTCTTTAGATATCCAATCCTTATGAGATTGCTTCCTTTGTTCACTTCATTTACTAGACTATAACTTACTTGTCAATTTAGTGGCTTATGAATGATTGTTTTCTTCTTTTTAGGACCTAAACATTGCCTCAAGCTAACTTTTTCCATTGTAAAGGACCAAGAATCCTACTTTTCTTTATAAATCCAATGATTTTGTTTTAAACATGAAATGTGTAACACCCCAAAATTAGTTAAAGATAATTATGATTAATCAAGGATTGATATAGGTTTAATTTGGAAAATTAATTAAGAGAGGTGGATATTAATTTAGGCCTTATGATTAATTTAATTATACTTTAGACTGAGTGTAGAAGCCTAATCTTAACCTTAAGGAGATCCGATTCTATTTCTTAAAGGCCCAACACCTATATTATGCTGACTCAAGTTAAATGGGCTCTTAAGACAGCCCAAACCCACCATAAAATCTCCAATTGGTGGCCCAACAGACTCTCTTTTGAACCTAAGGGAATTTTGGGCCTTTAGGTCAGCTCACAACCTAACTTAAACCCATTTAAACCCTAAAACCACTCCAGCCCCTCCTTATTATGCAAAAAACACAAGAGGCAAGAGCTTTTTTTCTCACTCAGAGAAGGGAAGCTAGGGTTCTTGGCAAAAATCCATCTTCCTCCACTCCTAGAATCAAAATTAGCCAAGGTAACTAATTTATAACTTAATCCTCTCTTCTCTCTCTTTAATTTGACCTAATTGGTTTATCATTTAAAGCGTTTTCACCCACACCCATGCCTAAATCTAAATGTGTTATTTGGTATTTTCTTGGAGGATTTTTTAAGGTTGAAGCTAGGGGTGTTGTTAAGTAAGTATTTCCTTCTTATATTGAGTTAGTTTTTACTAGTTTGAGACCCCCATAATTAATTTATAATATGGGCCTTTATTTTATGTGAAATTACCCAGAAAATTGAGTAATATCTTGGAATTTTTGGGTAGGTGAAGATCAAATTCGAATTTGGGACTCCTAGGGGGCTAGGTAAGTGTCATCTATGTGGTCTTTAGTTTGCTACTATAAATGATGAGTAGGAGTAGTATTGGTCTAGTTTTGTATGCATAGGCTAAAGTAGCATTGTTGTTGGCTCAAAGAATTGTCGACCAAGTAAGGTAATCGGGGTTAATGTTAATTCCATGCATATATCTTCTTTAATTTTATATCTACTGCACAAGTATAATTTTGAATGTATAATGAATGGTTAGCTATATGAATCGTATGTTTGGACCTTATGAGTCCATGGTGGAGCTATGGTATAGTTGCCACCCATGCATCGTGCTTCGATCGGGCATTGAGTTGTTATTAAACTCTTATATGCATTGAGCCCAGGTTGTGTTCATTGGGGAGTTGGTGCTATGGATGGGCCTCTCTCAATATTATTGGCCTTTAACATATGTAATGTGATTGTTAGTATAGGATAATAGTCATTGATAGCCTAATTGTTTCATTTGTTATTATGACTAATATTTCTTATGCTTATCTAATTAATTACACATATGTTAATTAAATTGATATATATGAATGGAATTTGCCTCTGGTTACTAAGATTTGCATCTCACCCAATTTTATGGGCTAACTATTTTAGGTGAAAGCTCTTCAGGTAAAGAAAAATGGAAGCAAGTGGATGAACATCCATGAGCTATGACCCTATGTGGGGGATACTACACTTGGGTTAATTTAACTTAGGATAGATGCTAAGTTTTATTATTCTTTTGTATAACATTATCATGTAATAATATTGCCAAGTGTAGAAGTTTTATGTTTTAGTGATTTATGACATATCTAATAGAGAGTTAGGCCTTATAAAAATTTGGAATCTGATGTATGCACTCATTTATATTTGATGTGGAACTTTATTAGTATGGATATAAGACTTATCACTTGAAGTATATTATTGTATCGTCATGAATGATCATGTTAGTGGTTTATGACTCTTATTGCTATCAATAATTCATAAATTTACTGATGTATGATTGATAGAGATTTAAAATCAATACTCTAGTCTCTAAGTAGATGTGAGGGTATGCTGGGTAGTTTAGCTAGTTGGCTGCCATTAAAACCTTATGAATTAAGGTAAAATGACCCTAAGATGCTATTAGAGGAAGGTTTGGTATGTGTAGGATGAAATTTTAAGAGTTTAGGTATAGAAGAGGGTTGAGCCATGGCTAAAACTATGTAAGTTGCAACCAAGGGAGTTCCAAAAGCTAAGAGCGTCGCTGCGAGAAATGCCTCACTATGGTGCGATGCGAGAAATTTGCCCAGGGAGAGTAATAGAGAGCAAACTCACAGTGACAAGCATCGAGAGGCAAGCTTAGAGAGTTTCAGGAGGCTTTCTCCCCGTGGTGCCATATTAGCTCACCACAACGAGACGTTGCAGCAAGAATCATGGAAGTGTAAATAGTAGGTCCCAAGACCACCTTCATTGTGTCGTGGAAGGCCTGAGTTATGGGGCAAGGTTTGAATTTTTGATTTTGAGTTCTAGTAGCCACTTACACCACAACGTGAGTATACCAAGTCATGGCGAGAGTCTCTAAACTTGGTTTTTAGGTTCTAGTAACCAACTTAGCCACGATGAGGAAAGTCCAAGTTACGGCGAAGGTTCTGAAACTCTTATTTTTGACTTAGAAACCTTGAAGTTCATTATGAAAGTGATATGTAATGACCTAAGAACATTTATAAGAGATTTTGTAAGTTAAAATCAATAGTAAAATGAATCAAAGGTCTTAATTGATAATTAGGATCTCTTATGGACTCAAATAGTTGTGTTGGTTTAACTAATTACCCTGCCCTAATAGTATCAAGGTTCAAATTTTCCCACCTTGTTCCTATTTTAATTAATTGCAATGACTTTAGACCTTGATTTACAATCATTAACTATATAATTAATTCTAATTACAGTTATTAAGAATTAGGGTTGTTACAAAATGAATATGCATGAATCCTATTTTATTTATTTGAAAATTAATAGGTGCATTGGTTTTAGAATAACGACTGAGGAACATGGTCCTTTAATTTCTTAAGAGCCCATTTCAATCCACATAAAGAATGAAAGATGACAATTGATACAAGAGGAAATTCAAATCCCTACTTGCTCAGTGTCCTATCTCAAGCATAGTCCTTCATTTACCTTAATCTTTTCTAATTAAAACTAGCCTTGTTAAGCTTAAGTTCAAAGATATGGTATTACCCAATTGTTTCATCACTTTTTAGTAGCTAATAAAATTGGGCAATAAATCAATGGTAAAACCAAGATTATTTTCTATTCAATTAGTAAGTCGATCATTAGTACTAGCCTGATAATTCCACCTTTTCCTTAAGATTGATCCATAGGGATATAGGCTTTAGCGATCAATTTGAGAAAGAACAAGTCCTTCCATAATTGATTCTTAAATTTTGGCTTGGATGATATTCAATGAGCTTATATAATAATCCATTAACACATCGGGTATAGACATGGTTATTTTAGTTTTAGGTACTTGTTCGTATACCATTGGGAATAATGTCTTGGTATGAGAAGAGAAAGAAAACTTTGTACTTTTTCTTGATGTGCCTATTGCCTCATGAAAAAAGAAATAGTTGACAACCAATTTAAGAGAAATATCCAATTATACACAATTAATGCCTAAAAAGGAAAATTATTTCAATTCTCTTACCAAGAAATGGTATTCATTTAATAGTGTATTAACAAAAGCATGTCTTTAATGAACAAGATTGAAAATGTTACATCATTAGGTTAGATTCAAGAGATTCTCCTTTTCTTTAAGAAGCTTATTACCTCGTAAGGAAAAGGAAGTCAACTATTAACTTGAGAGAGAAAGGAAATCCTTACATAATCAAGATCAACATAATTGGTTTAGCTTACTTGTATATCTTAAAGGAAAGATGTCCATAATTGTGCACTAATTATTTTTATTTTTAATATTTATATTAATTTCTTTGTTTAGGAAATGAAAAATGCTTACTAAAAGGTTTCCCTTTCAAGGAATTTTTCTAAAGATGATTATGATATGCATGATTATAGTCCTTTAGGGTTGAAAACCCACTAAACAAGGGTTGCTTGGCCAATGCATAGTTTCATCATAGTTATTGTATGTCTGATTGTGCAATGACATCCTACTAACTACTCTAGTAAATTGTGAGTCCCTTTCTGTATAGGTACGATTAGGCACATGGTATGAATGTAATGAAGAATGAAATGAAAAATGATCTAGTTTTCTTAATATGGATAAACCTTAAGTTGATATCACTAATTTATAAAGGTTTGGCCCTAACTATCGAGGTAGCAATTATGGCTTGTCTATCAGCACACGGGTTTCAAGATAGGTCTATGATACTAAAGAAATTTTAGTCCCAAAATTGCCCCCACTATAATATAAGATGAGGATCTTGCTATATAAATTTGGCCATGATAGGAAAAAGGTCCTACATAGGCCACACTACATAAGAAGGTACAATCTGGGTGAGGTCTTCATGATAACCTTAGAAAGCTTAGGATTTCATAAGGAGATCAATATAAACCTATACTAATCTAGGGTATATTTAGACTCAAGTATAAGGCCCACAATGTGTGTGAGGAAAGCATTCATACTAATTGCCCTAATAACTACCTAACTCTCATATGTTGGACAGATTGACAATAGAGATAGAAAAAGAAATACATATATATAGATATGGTCATCTACCTTAAGGTTTTATTCCATATGTTGCCCATTCTAGTATATGTTATATATACAATTAATTGAAAGGAAAATAAAATCAAACAAAATAAACATATGAATAAAACATGATATCTACCCTAATAATATGAGGCAAATGGCATATAAAAGGGTAATAAAAATAAAAATAAAAAACCATATTATTTTACACTGCAAATTAAAATTGGGCTAGACTCTTAAACTATCCTTAGTGGAGTTGCCAAACTAATATAACTAGAAACCTGTTAGGGTTGAGTGTAATGTGAATGGTTAAAAAGAAAATAAATTGATTTTCAAAATTAATTTCAAAAATTAATTTATTCGACTAAAATTTCAAAAAGGAAAAATTTTTGAAAAACTTGTTTTGAAGGAAAAAAGATGGAAAAGGATAGTCTACAAACCAAAGATAGGTTTAGGATTCGATTGTGCATGGAAAAAGTGTTAGGCATTCCATAATATCCATTTCTAAAAACAATTACTCTAAGTTAATTATGCAAAAGTAATATGACCTAAATTTTATTTTAAATTACCTTAATCAAAACACATGCCAAAAAAGGGAAAAAAGAAAGAAAATAAAATGAAATAAAATATTTATAAAAATAGAAAAAATAAGATATTTACAAAAATGAGAAAAATAAAATATTCACAAAAATAAGAAGAGTAATATATTTACAAAAATAGACTTGATTTAGGAATAAGATCTACGGCTTATATACCCAGTGAAATGATCAAATTCCATGTAATTTAAACTAAGGTAGAAATGTGTGTCACTTGATTGGTAGCTTTTATTTTCAGTTTTTAATATTTTTTTGTAAAAAGAGTAGGAAATAAAATTAATTTGACTTCATATGAGAACTAGTGTGTGTATTTTAATTTATGAAAACCAAATGAACCTCATTTACTTGCTCTCTTCATTTTTCTCTCTTTTTCCATTTTTTAGAATTTTTTTGGAAATAAGAATTTTCTTTATTAGTACAAAAGCACATATTATTAGGAAAGTGATTTTTATTTTATTTTTTTATGAAAGGTGTAAGGAAATAAAGTTTGATCTAATTTCACAAAATGGATTCAAAGATGAATTGCAATGTATTAACTTGTGAAATTTACATGAACTTCATTTTCTATGCTCCTTATGAAATTTATATGAACTTCATTTTCTATGCTCTCTTTATTTTTCTTTCTTTTTTTTCTTTGAAAATAACATTTTTTTGGTATTTTTTATTAAGAAAATTTGACTAATTCTCCCAAAATGATTTTTTATTTTTTATTTAAAATAAAAGAGTGATTTTCATGGGAAAAAATAAAAATAATGAAATAAAAAAGAAAACAAAGACACAAAGCTAAATAGCAGACCATCCCATCCAAAGAGCAATGGCAAACTTATATTCATATCCATCCACCCATGAGTCAAGACTACCCAACAATTCATATGCATTATGTAATATCTCGTCCTCTGAAAATAAGAGAAAACACGAGAAATGTAATGTAAGATTTTTCTGTCAAAGAATGAAATTCACCAAATACAAAAGTAAGTCCCCCGAAATGACTTAGTTAAGGTCCAAAAAAATTTGGGAAGCATTCTAGACTCCTAAAAATGAGAATCTCAGTCAGACGAAAAGAAAAACAGAGCTGGAATAAAGAAATGAATTGTGACAAAAGATTAACGAAATATAAGGGCATTTTCGTTATTTTAAACAAATTTTGGACTTCTCATAGGAGGGCTTTTTAAATGAAAGTTTTAAGTTCTCTGGAGTTCTCAGAGGCCCTGAAAACCATAAGAAGCCCTAAGACAGCTAAAGCTCCTCCAGTGGACGTTTTCCAATATCAATTGACTCAAACTTTGACTAATTCGTTCAGAAAAGTTTTAACTCCCATTTAAGTGATTTCAAATGTATTTGATGAATTAGAGGACTTAAATTTTATGATGAAAAAGATGGTTCTAAAAAAGGAGTTAAAATGAGCCTAAACGGAGCAAACATGCATGTAAAGGCAAAATGGTCATTTTGAAAAATTGTAAAAGAGGCTTCTTAAGTAAGATTACACCTCATCACCTTCTCCAAGCTTCCATTTGCAGAAAAATGAGTAGCCATGGCATGACATTAAGAGGGGAGAGAGAGAGAAGAAGTTTAAGCTTCTGTTTAGGTAAGTAAATGGCCCTGTTTCATCCTGCATCAGTTAGGAAAGTTGTTCCTCTCTCTAAGAGCTCTCTAATGGTGGTTTTCTTTTCTTGAAAACTTGAAGATTTAGGTCTGACCCAAGCCAAAAAGGAACTCTTTTCAAGAAATCAATCGGTGAAAAATAATATATGGAAAGAGAGCTCCATTTTAAGGTAAGACTTTACTTGAAACACTTGTTAAATCTTATGTTTCCAAGCCATTTAAGCTTCGGTCTAGAAAGAGAAAGTGAGGAGAAGAGTTTTTCTTTATGTGTTCTTGATGGAACCAAAGGTTATGGAGTGTAAGGATTAAGAATATATAACTAGAATTAAAAAGGGAGCTTTAGAATGCAAGTTATAAAATTTAGGGATTTAGTTGTACCTAGGCTAAGATGAAGCTTCCTAGTAGTAATTTAAGTTGTCTAAGAGTATATATGAGTTCCTAAGACACCAAGAGAGCCTCCCACATGCTTCTCCCATTAAAGAAATTAAAATAACTCCATTGGTGCTATATGGAAGCACAGCCTCGACCAAGGAGAGTTCATGCACCTAGGGAGTGTTTTAATTCTTTCCAAGCTTAGTTTTGCATCATGTATGATGGGAGAGTATGAGAGGAAGCCTTGAAAAATTTTAGAAACCATAGTAGTGAGATGGTATCATAGGTTCCATATGATGGTTTAAAGAAGCAACACCTAGCTAGGCTCCTTGATTTGATTGTGTGATGATTTCAAGAGGCTTAAAAGGAGTCAAGAACCATAAATAAATGGAAAGAATAGAGCCAAGATAATATTTCTGAAGGTTGCTTCATTAAGTGCATTATGAAACCATAAAAGAGCCTTATGTAACAAATGTAATTTCTGTAAAACAACAAAATGAGCTGTATAAAAGTAAGTCCTCTGAAATGGACTAGATAATGTCCCAAAAAATTTGGGTAGAGTCCTAGACTCTTAAAAATGATAATTTTAGGCTCAGATGGAAAGAAAAACAGAGTTAGGATGGAGAAATAATTTGTGACGAAAATTGATAAAACGTAATGGCATTTTCATAAATAAGTGGAACTTCTGGAAAAACACATAGGAGGAATTTTTAAATGGAAAATTTGAGTTGCTCAGGGTTCTCAGAGGCCCTAAAAATCATGGGAAGTCCTAGGACCAGTAAAGCCCCTTCGGTGTACGTTTTCCAACGTCGGTGAGCCTAAACTTTGATGGATTCTTTTGGTAAGGTTTTAACTCCAAATTGAGTTATTCTAAAGGCATTTTATTAAATTGGGAACTTAAATTTTATAATGGAAAAGAAAGTTCTCAAAAAAGAGTTAAAAGGAAGCCGAAACGAAATTGCCATTATGGAAGGATGAAATTGGAATTTTTGGAAAAGTATACTTCTAGAAACTCCCACGCACTTCTCTTTCTTCTCCCACCTTCTTAAGCATGAAATTTTCTGCCCAAAATACAGAATATGATCTGCTCTCTTAATCAAACAAGAAGGGGAAGAAAAGGTGGAGAAAAATCAAGGAAAAGGTAGGTAAATCCATAGAATTTCATGTTCTTTCTTCCTCTATCTTTGCTCCTTTCTTTTTAGGCTTTCTTTCCATGGTTTATTTGAGCTATTTGGTTCTATTTTAATCTAGAATATTGAAGGGGAAGTTCAATATTCTTGAAGGGAAGCAAACCAAGGAGAAAGACTCTTGAAACTAAGTTGGAATTCAACGTAATTCATGCTTTGAATTGTTTCTTCCCTTTGCTTCCTCTTGCTTTGAGTTTCGACCTAAATCAGAACCATATGGGGGAGGGAGGTTTTGTCTAAAAATAAGAGAGGAATAAGGGTTTTAGGCCATGGGGAGATGGAATATGGCAAGAAATTCTAAGAAAAACCAATAGAAATCAAGTTAGGAAAGTGTGGAGTTTTCTAGGGTTTTGTAAAATCTGATTTTTTGTGAATTTTTCCTTGGTTATTGAATGTTTCCTTGAGCTCCTAAGACCTCTAGAAACCCTCCCAAGTGGTTCTCCCATCAAGGAAAAATGAAGAAGCTTGTGAACTCTTTCCTTGGTGCATATCTCGGCCTAGGCTAGTTTATAGAGCTAGGGAGTATTTTAATTTATTCTAACCTTGGTTTAAGATTTTATATGATGTTAGAAGATGGGAGAAACCATTGGAAAAAATTTAGGAGCCATGCGATGAGAGTTGGAGCAATGGTGTCCATAATGGTGCTTTTATGAAGCAACTTGAATTTTCAATTGTGCAAGTGAATGTGTGAGGGCTCCAAGGACCTTAAATGAGTCCAAAAAGTCTAGAAATAACAAGAGAATGGGGCCAAGAGCTTGAAATATGAGAGTTGCTTCATTGAGTCAATTATGTAACCATTATGCCACTTATGAGACCAAGTGTGTATTCAAACTTTAGTTTAATGTCTTAGCTTGCTTCAAGTATGTAAGGGTGTAATAATTGTGATGTTTAGATCAAGAGAACCCTACTCCACCTAGGTGCACTTGTGAGGCTAAAAAGAGGGAAGGAAAAGATCAAGAAAAGTTTGCATAAATCCAAGGTAGCTCTTCACCTCATTCTCCTTGCATTCTTGTGTGCATATGTATGTTATTGTATGTTTAGGTGTATTATTGTGACTTGACGATATGCCAATTGATACCTTGACATTACATTGGTACCAATGTGTCTTTTTGAATGACTATGGTTGTGGAAATGGCTCATAAGGGTGAAGTGATGCCAAAAGTCCCTTAATGAAGGTGAGAAGATGCCAAAAGTCTCATAGCATGGGTAAGACAAGGCCAAAAATCTCTTGAAAGGGTAAGACCAAGTCAAAATTCCCTAGGCCAAAAGTGAGGCAAATTCAAAAGTCTTAGAAATGGGGTAAGGCAAAACCGAAAGTCCTTAGAGCATGGTCTTGGCTTGAATGTGAATAAGTGGCATGAGAATTGTGACCTTGCATACTTTATGATTGCCATACCTTCCATACATATGCTTTGAAGTGTATTTTCCTTGAATTTATGTGTGAATGGGTGTGTGAGCTATTGAGGTTCTTGGAATCTCATTCCCCTTTTCCCTTTCATCTTGAATTGTCTTGGTGGCTCACAAGAATCAAAGAGAGTAAGCCAAGAGCCTTAAAGCGCTATACTTTAAACTTTTGCAGTCCTCTTTGTGTATAAATGTGAGAGTGACATTGTACATGTTATTTTTGTAATGTAAGGCCATGAACAAATGTAATATTATGTATGAATGATGTATGAACCTTGTATGGTGTCAAGACAATGGAAATATGGAAATTGAACACTTGGGTGCACACTTGAATGTATATATTCTTGGGCGTGAGATGGTCAAAATAAGATGCATGGTATTTGGGACCACTTAGGTAGTTGTTACAAGTTATATTCATGCTTTTAAACTTGCCCAAAAGGTGCCAAACTTAAGGAAAAGCCATTTTGGATCAGAGTGATACCTTATGAGAGGCAAAATCTACCAAATTGCTCAGCCATGTCACTTTTTATCCAAATGCACTCTTCTTGATCTAATATTTGACATACATCTAGATCTTTTTGAGAGATTTTTGGAAAGCTAAAGTAGGTATTATTTTGAGGTCTACAGAATATTTGATGAATTTTTGAAGTTAGGAAATGTTTCTGATTTGGTCTCTGTTACTGTAGCTATAGTTCGAAGTGAAACTCTGTCGCTCATGGGAAAAATGATGTCTAATTACCATAAAATTTTATAGGGAGAAACTAGACCTTCCTAGTGACTTGTGTCAATTAGAATCACCTCATATGGATGGCTAGAGAGGAAGATATTAATTTTTGAAATTACTGTCCAATATTAGGCATCCAGTCAGACCTATGTCACTGTTTAATTAGTTTTTGAGACTTGGACGTACCTAGACTAGTCTGAAGTTATTTTTCTCCTTCATCTAACATTGTTAGCTTTCCATATTGGTATCATTTTCATGGATTGGATTTTTTTGAAATTTATGACAGTAAACTACATTAATACCAGGGATAGCTAGACCTTTGTGGCTATTTCTATGTCAACATAGTCTAAAGGCTATGCTCATGTCTTGGAATTATTTTTAGTGTGATGTTAGCATCTAGATATTTCTAAAAAGTTATCGTTTGTGTGATTTTGATTTTTCTATATTTAGTTATGAGTTTTCAAAGTTGCCCCTGAAATCTACCACTGTACAATCATAAGAAATGAAGAAATTTTGGGGTTTTTGACCCTTGATCCGTGGTTTGTGCCATTTTTTGAGAATGTTATGATTTTTATGCATGGAAAATAATTAGATAATGTTGTTGATGAGTTCATGGGGTCTCGGAGATGTGAAATGCAAAATTTATCCACTATGCAACGTAATTAAATTTATTATTTTAATGTATTTCTTGAGATTTTTTGAATGAATTGTAATTTCCCACTTGTGAGATGAGGTTCAATGTTAGAATATAATATGGTATTACACCTTATGAGTTACATAGCATTTCTAATGAATGTGTGGCCTTAGAATGTGATTCAAGAGTATAATTGGCTTCCATATGATGTGTCTAGGCCAAGAGAAATGATCTCCACCTCCTTAGGTGTGTGAGGTCAAGGGAGAGGACTCAAGACTCAAGACTCAAGAAAAAAGTGTGTAAATGCAAGAAAAGTAGTCTCTCCACCTTCTCTCATGCATGAATGTGTGCTTATATTGTCTTTGAATGTGCGTATATATGTTTTAAGCTATGAAAAATATTTTAGCATGAGCTTTTATTCTATGATATCATGATGATGCTTTATGCATGCAAGATGATGTTTTATGTACTTTCCTTGGTTTTCTTGAGTGTGAAAAAGCCAAAAACCTTTTAGCCATAGTGAAGATAAGCCAAAAACCCTTGAACTTGGTTTAGACAAAGTAAAGAGTCTCCCAAGAGTAAGGTTGACTCCCAAAAGTAAGATTGAGTCAAAACCTCTTAGAGAAAATGGGTGAGGCAAGTCCAAAATCCGTAAGTGAATGAGTGAGGCTAGTCTACTCACTTGGTAAGCCTATGTATGCTATATATAATTTGTTCAAATACCAAAAATGTTTCATGAATGCTCATATATGTCAATATGCCCATGCATGCATTTTCAAGGCTTGTATTGCATACTTTATGTGTGACTGACGGGCTTGTCATGCAACCCTCAAAATAAAACTAGGTTGGATATTAAATGCAATATAGGGCACAACCTAGGTCATCTCCCTTGGAATTGGAATTCAATGTTCAATTAAGTTTCCTAAATGTTAAAAATCCTAAAGGCTACTTGATTTGGGGGTTTTTGATTTAATTAAACTATCCTAAACTGAATTGAAACAAATTTCCTAATGTCTACCTAATTAGATAAATTGTGGGTGGAGAATGGTCTTGTGACTAGCTTAGGAATCATCTCTTGGTATCCACTATCCTTATCCTATTCCAATTGTGATTAATTATGGCCTAAGAATTCCTAATTATGTTCATTAGCAAATGATCTTGAATAACCATTCAAGATTCAAGAGATTATTAATCTAATGTTGAATTGAGACCTCAATCCCGCATTAAACCGTTAACTCTTATCCTTAAGATCAATGAACATCCAATTTGATTGATTAACTAATTAATTATCTTCTGATTCATCATCCAAAAATGTTTAATTAACCAACTAAACACCAAGGAATTCTCAGATAGACATTTAAGCACATAACCTTACTTATGTATTTCATCGAACACCTTCGTGGCATACATGGGAGATTAGAGAGAATAATGAAAAATCAAATTCAAATCCAACCAATTAATCAACAAAAAAAAAAGTTTCCTAATCAGTGTCTAACCAGCCACTAATTAATTTCACAAATTCCAAATCAAATACAACTCAACCGAGATTGTACAGAATAAGAAAAAGTGTAGGAAAAATAAGAAAATCTTAGCCATAATTTGTTATTCGTCCATGGATTCAAGCTTCTACTCAAGAGCTTCCTCCCTTGCTAGCCTTAAGATGGATCAAAGCTTCATTTTACGGTGGAATGGAGATGGAGAATGGAATGGAGGAAGTTCTGTGTGTGGACGAAGGCGAATGAGGCGTGGGTGTTTGACGGCTAGGGCTTTTGTATGAATAAATAGACGATGGAATGGGGAGAAGACGTGAATGGGCTGGAGTGTGCGAGGTTGTGAATGAATCTGGACGCTGGATGGTTCTCATTGAAACTGCCCTCTTTCACGTGGCTTGCTTATTTTTCACGTGCTCCCTCTTCAGCTCATGCATTCACATTGCTTGCATGTAATATAAGGTGGGCCCCATTGCTTTTATTTTATAATATTCTGCTGCAGTTTCTTATTCTTTCTCATTTTGCTGCTGTGCTTCATCGTTCTGTTGCTGTCACGTTACTTCTCCCCAGTTTTTGCAGCTTCTTCACGTGGCAGCCTTCTCCTTTAACGTCAGCTCCTTGCTCGTTTTCTTCTCCTTTGTGTGTCTCAGTCCAGGCTTCCACATTCTGCAGCTTTTACGTGGTTCTGCTTCATTCCTTTTTCAAACCAGACGTGGCTTCTCTTCGAACCAGAACCATGGTTTTCTTCTTGTATTTTGATTCCAGTAGCTCGAGCTCTCTTCTCTTTAAAGCATCAGAAATTACATCAGCTCCATGCTACTGGTCTCGCGTTATTCTTGAACACGTTGGCTCCTTCTATGTTTCTCATCGTGGTTCAGCTTCATATCCTTCACGTTGCTGTTCAGTTGCTTGTGTACGTGGAATGTACGTGATATTTCTCCTCTGTTTTGAAACAGTTGCTTCTCATTTAAACTTCAGCCCAAGATCTCTTTTGATGCTTTTAGTTCTCATCACACCATCCCATGTCAGCTCCTTCATTTTTATTTACCACCAAGCTTCATGCAGCTATTGCGTTTGAACCCTGGCTTCTTCCTTCTCTTCAAAACAAATTCTCCTTCAAAGCTCTAATTCATATTAAAATTCTGCACAAAAGAGTGGGAAAAATCAAATAGGCATATTCACAAAAATTATTTAAGATAAAATGAGCATTAAACACCAAATTTTTGCAAATAAATTTCTAAAATATAGAAATGGCTATTAAAATGAAATCTTATCTAATTAGAGTCTTAAAGCCATATTTGGATATTAAAATGCCTAAGTTAGAGGATTAAAAATAGATAAAATATGTGTTTATCAGTGACTGAAAGAGAGATGAGCTATTGAGATTCTTTGAATCTCATCCCTTCTTCTCCAATATGTTAACATGCTAGATGAATCAATTGAGCAAGGTAAAGGAGGCCACTAAGCCAAGAAGAAAAAGATTGACATCAAATGCATGAAAAGGCCTAGTTTTTCCTCTTTTGTAGCCATACACATGGTATATGATGTAATCCCATGATGAAATAGTTATGTAATCATATGAGCATATGTAATTACCCAAATGTATGATGTATGAATGAAATTTGTTGCCAAATGTATGAGATAACATGATTTGGGTATTGAATAGCCAAAGCTAGCATATACAATCTTGTGTATATCATGGGGTGGATGAGTGAATTTGAGAAATCTAGGTTTATGAACCTTTGAGATAAATTTAGAAAGTCATTTTGGTGTTTTCCCATGTGCTCAAGTTGTAACACCATGTATTTCTAGCTCATTTCACAACATTCCCATGCTTTACATTTATAGATTCCATGAAAGAGTATAACAACCTTATCTTCTAATCATAGTAATTATAGTTAAATATACAATTAATGCTTAATGATTAAGGTTTAGAGTCATTAAAATTAAATACATCATGAAAATTATAAGGAAATTTGGAACTCAATAATATTAGGTTCATTAACTACACAACTGCATGTGTTCCTATATCATTTCTTAACATTACCATTGAAGAAATTGGGGTTTCTAAGTTAAAGGTAAGAGTTTGGGAACCTTCACCAGAACTTGAAATTCTTTGCCATTGTTGAGTTAGGTACTAGAGCTCAAAAACTAAGTTTTTCACTCTGCACCGCGACCCTGACTTTCCGCGTTGCAGTTAAGTTACTCTTAGGAATCTTATTAGGCAACTCATGCGAATTTCACCGTGGCTAGTTGGGCCATTGCTGCGGCAAGCCTATGTGGCGCCACAGCTATAATGCCTCCTGGAGCTACTATTCAAAGTCCCACGATTCTCACCTCAGCAGGATACACTTGCACCATGGCGAGGCTTGCTACTAGACACCCCTTACCTAGTTTCCTCAACTTAAGCCACAGCGGGACATGTTGTGCCGCAGCGAGGTTTCTCTCTACCACCCTCTTGGGTGATTTTTTTCACTTTAAGTCGTGGTGTTCCTTGCCACTGTCACTCTCCATGCCATGGCGAGGCCTTCTTAGCCATGGCATGACTCTCTCTTATAACTACATCTCTAAAATTTTGTCCCATGTACTCCAATTCTCTTCTTAGGAACACCCTGGGACTACTCCCCCTTATTTTATATGACTCTAATGGTACTTATCTACCTTATTTACTTAGCTATTCTACCATTGCCAATTCAAAGTTTAAGTATTAATTCCTACTCATCCAACTACCATATGTCGCAAATTTATGATTTAATGACAGTAAGAATTTCATAAGCTACCAACAATTATTATTCAAATATATATATATATATTCCATGAAAGATTTCCTGCTTCACTAGCTCAAGTCTACATCCAATGTGTCACATAATTACAGTGCCCAAATGGTAAATCATATCATAAGCTCAACAAAGTTCATAGAGATATCATAAATTCATATATCCAATATCAAACTAAAGTAAAGCCTGCTCCTCAATAGATACATGCTATATTATCAAAATACAGACTCCTACACTTGGCAATATGATTACACGATGATGTTATACAAAAAGGGGTACAAAATTTAGCATCTATCCTACTCAGATCAACCTAAGTATAGCCTTCCCTACACATGGTTGGAGCTTATGGATTTTCATCCACTTGTTTCCCTTTATCCTTACCTAAAGAACCTTCACCTGAAATAGTTAGCCCATAAAATGGGGTGAGATGCAAATCTCAGTAACCAAGGCAAATTCCATTCATATATTCTAGTTTAATTAACATATATGCATGATTTCATGTAAGCATCAAAAAATATATCAACCATATCAGTAAATGAAATAATTAGGCTATCTATGATTACTATCCCATACTAGCAATCATAATTCCACATGTTAAAGGCCAATAACACTGGGAGAGGCCTGTCTATGGCACCCACTCCCCATTGAGTACAACCAAGGCTCCATGCATCTAGGGTCGTATCATAACCTGGTGCCTGATCGAAACACATGCACGGGTAGTAGCTGCACCATAGCTCCACCATAGATTCACAAGGTCCAATCACATATAACAAATAGTTAACCAATTCATTTTGCATCAAAATTATAATCAGGCAGCAAATATAAAATTAAAATAGACATATGCATGGAATTAGCATGAACCCCGGTTACCTCACTTATAGATAAGTTGGGAAGTTACAACAATACCAAAATCCTCCTAAAATCACAATATTAGAAATTGATCATTTATACCAGTCCATTACTATCTCATTCATCATTTATGGTGATAACCCAATCCTCAAAGAATTAAATTACCAATAGTTACCTAAGGGACACCTACCTAATCACCAAGAGCTTCTAATTTCAGGTTTTGCCTTTCTTAGACCAGAAACATCAAAATATGGCTTCAAACCATAGGAAAATTCGCACAAAATTAAGGCCCATACTATAAGTCTACTATGGGGGTCTTAAACTAGTAGAAAATGCATCAAAATGAAGAGTTTATACTTACCTAATAACACCCTTAGCCCCAACCTACGAAATTTCACCAAGAAAATCCCAAACAACCATATTTCAGATTTTGGGTATGGTGAAAATCCTCCAAATGAAAAACTAATTAGTCCAAAATGAAGAGAAAGAGAAGGGGATTAAGTTATATAATAAGTACTTTGGCTGATTTTGAGCTTAGAAGTAAGAAATGGTGGATTTCTTGCCTAGAATCCTAGCCTCCCTCTCAAGGTGCGAAAATCCTCTTATGTTTGTGTTTCAGCAAAGTATGGAGGGGCTACTATGTTTAGGGTTTTAGTTGGGTTTAAGTTAGGTCTAATGTGGGTCATGGGCTGACCCAAAGGTCCAATACCAAGTGGGTTTCAAATTTAAGCCTTGTTAGGCCAGCTTTCATATGTTGGGCTGCAGAAATTTAATTGGGTTAGACCAAGTTTGAAGAACCCAATTGATTTAGGTCTACACAAGGGTTATTGGGCCATTTATAAGAGCTTATGCAAGTTGGGTGTAACATCTGGTTCTGTGAAAACAAGAGAAAACGTGATAAACATAACATACGGTTTCTCCGTAAATGAACGAAATTCATCGGATACAAAAAGAAATCCCTCGAAATGAGATAGTTAAGGTCCCAAAAAATTTGGGAAGCATTCTAGACTCTTAAAAATGAGAATCCTAAGCTCAGACGAAAAGAAAAATAGAGCTAGAATGAAGAAATAATTTCTTACGAAAAACTTACGAAACGTAATGGCATTTTCATAATTTTGAGCAAATTTTGGAATTCACACAGGAGGGCTTTTTAAATGAAAGTTTTAAGTTATCCGAGATTCTCAAAGGCCCTAAAAACCATAGAAAGCCCCAGGACAGTTAAATCCCATCCGATGGACGTTTTCCAACATCGGTGTACCTGAACTTTGACAGATTTGTTTGAGAAGATTTTAGCTCCAATTTGAGTGATTCCAAAGGCATTGTACTAAATTGAGAATCTAAATTTCATGATGGAAAAGACAGTTCTTAAAAAGGATCTAAAATGAAGGAGAAACGAAAATGCCAAGAACGAAGGGCAAAATGAGAATTTTTGAAAAGTATAACTTCCTCCCACTTATATATATGATGCACCCTTCTTCTCCCTTCATATTGCACGACCAAGTTCTGCCTAAAACTATAGGAAAACCTTAGGAAGAGTGTCACACAAGAGGAAGGCAAAGAGGAGGAGAAATCAAAGGCTTAAGGTATGGAAATTTAGTAGTTTTTTATGCTTTTTCTCTTCCAAACCTCTTCTCCTTCATTCTCATTTATTTTCTATGATTATAATGAAGTATATGGATCTATTTTAGAGGAGAAATTGAGGGAAAAATTCGGATTTGAAGAGAGGAGCTCAAAGAACACAAGATTCAAGTGAGAAAAAGTAAGAAAACAAAGTAATTTCTCTTCCTATGGTTGTCATCTTTAGTTCCCTCCTCCTCCATTTTGCCTAACATGAGAAAACCCTAGGAGGACTTGATTTTTAGGTAGAACCAAGGGTGAATCTAAAGAAAAAGGTGTGGAGATTAAGAATATACAAAGAGAATTAACAAAAAACCATTAGATTTTAAGATGCAAGTTCTAGGGTTTCAATTGTACCTTGTAAAATCTGATTTTGTATGATGATTCCTAGCCTAAATAAGAGTTCAAATGAGCTCCTAATATCCCTAAGAGGCTCCCCACATGCATCTCCCCTTGAGAAAACAAAGCAAGGTCTATAGAGAGCAAAAACTTCCATTGTCTCAGCCTAAGGGAGATAGCATAGCTAGGGAGAGTTTTAAATTTTTCCAAGCCCATTTTTTAGTCATATGTGATGAATGAAAATGAAGGGAGGCCTTGGGAAAAATTTAGAACTCCTAGAAAGTGAGTTGGTGCTTTAAGTTCCATATTATGACCTAAAGAAGAAACATGTAGTTAGGCTCTTTGTTTTAATTGTATGATGACTCCAAGAGATTAAAAAGGAGTCAAGAATCATATTTGAAAGGAAAGAATGGAGCTTAGAATTTATTTGAGGGGTGTTGCTTCATTAAGTGCATTTATAGACCATAATAGGGTTTATAGAACAACCTAGTGTCTAAGCAAGTTGTGTGACCTTAGAAATTGTTTCATGAACCTAATTGGCTTCCATAAATTGTGTTTAGGCCAAGAGAAATCTTCCCCACACTTTTTTGGGTGTGTGGCCAAAGCAAGGGAGGGAATTTCAAGAGAAAAAGTGTGTGATTGTGTGCAAGGTAGCTCTCTCCACCTTTTCTTATACATGGATGTATGCTTAGCTTGTCTTAAATATATGTATGTGTATTTTTAAGCCATGAAAAGTGTTCTAGCATGACTTTAATTCCATGGTGCCATGATGTTACAATATGCTATATGATGTTTTTTATGTGGGCTTGAGTTTGCTTGAGTGTGGTGAGGCCAAGAACCCTTAACCATAGTGAGGATGAGCCAAGAACCCTTGAGATTGGTTGAGATAAAGTAAAGAGAATCCCAAAAGCAAAGTGGGCTTCTAAGAGCATGGTTGAGTCTAAGAATGCATTAAAGAATGGGTGAAGCAAGTCCAATATCCACAAGAAATTGGGTGAGGCCAATCCACTTGCTTATCAAGCCTTTGTATGCTATGTATGACATTTTTAAATGATAAAATACTTCTTGAATGTTTTCATATGTCAACATGACCATACATGCATTTATGAAACTTGTTTGCATCCATTATGTATGATTGAATGGGAGATGAGCTATTGGGATTCTTTGAATTTCATCCCCTCCTCTTCAATGTTCTAACATCCTAGGTAGACCAAGAGAGCAAGGAGATGGAAGCCAACCACTTGAGAGATGAGAGTATGACATTGAAATGTATGCAATTTGCTTCTTTAAGGCCATTAAGGTGGCAAATGTTATCATCTATGGTTGTATATGACCTATGACCTCTTGAACATGTGTAAGTATGTCAAGAAGTGATGTATGAATGACAGTTAAAGTTTTATGTATGAATATGTATATTTTGGTTATGTATTGGCAAGTTTTCATTATGGAAGTATGTGTATAATTGCATGTGGCAAAGCCAAAATGAGAAGCATGGAGTTTGGGACCATTTGGGCAGCTCACACAAGTCTTAATTATGCTTTTAGACTTGCGCAAGATGTACCAAACCCCAAGGAAAGCCATTTGGATAATTTGGTATTCTATAGGGAGCCAAATTTGATCATAATAGAACCCTATGTCACTTTTTGGCCAAATGAGATCTTCTTGCTCTGAGATTTGACATGCAATTAGAGCTTGTTGAGAGGTTTTTGGGAAGCTAAACTAGTTCAAACTCTTTATAGCTACCGATTAATCCATTGTATATATCCTTCAAATAATCTCCAAGAACTTAACCTGCTCCCTAAATCCATTCAGGAAGCAGCCAAACACTATCTTCAAATTATTACTCAATATACCATGTATATTAGATGTTATTCAACAACAGCTGAAATTACTCCAGAAAAATATTATCCTCCCATTAATTTGATTAAGTTTGGAACAACAAAGAAGCCCTTTGAATTTGAAGAAGTAGAAAAGGAGACTATTGACCAAGCAGAATTTAGAGGTCATAGGTTTACAAAATATTTGATGAATTTTCAAAGTTGGAAAATTTTCTGGTTTTGGTCATGTCACTGTTTATATTGGTCCGAAAATAAAATCTATCACATAAGGCCTCAATGATGTCCAATTGCCACAAAAGTCTATATAGAGAAACTAGACATTCCCAGTGACTTGTGCCAACTAGAAGCACCTCATTTGGAGGACTAGAGAGGGAGATATGAATTTTTGAAAGTTCTATCTAGTATAAAGGATTTCACCCGACCTCAGTTACTATTCTATTAAATTTTAAGGTCTTGATGTACCTGAGATAGTTTGGAGTTATTTTTTCCCTCTAGGTGACATCCATAGCTTTCCAGATTGGTATTATTTGCATGGATTAGATTTTTTTGTAATTAATTGGACATTTTCAAAATTTGCTGTAGAAATCTGTGACAGCACCAATGAGCAGTTTGACCTCTGGGCCATTTCGGATGTCAAACGTCCTCTATGAAGAATGTTATGGTCTGGACATTTTTTAGTGTGAAGTAGCCATTTGTAGCTTTTCAGAATGGCCAAGAATGTATAATTTCAATTTTTCTAAAATTAGTTATGAATTTTCAAATTTGATCAGAAAAGAATAAAATTCTAGTCGAAAATATACATGAATATTTTAAACTTTCCTTTGAGTTCCATGAGTTGTGGGCCATATTTTATGATGTAAATGAGTTGTATTTATGTAATTAAATATGAGAATATATGGTATGAGCTCACACAGTCCACATGATATCGAATGAAATTTGTATACACGACGTAACATAAAGAAATGTATTATTTTAATGTATTTTCTCACTTCCCCTCATGGAATGTGTCATATGAGTATGCAAATGTGATAGAAATGAGCTCATACCATATTGGGTCTTGAGTCTTAGGTTTCTATCTCATTAAATCAGATTGGGCCCTCCCTAGGTGCTCTCTCTTGGGCCAAGTCTCATATTAAAAGGTTGGGTCTGCACCTAAAATTATTGGGCCTCCATTAGTCTCTAACCTTAGCCTACTTAATTTAATTTGGGCCTAGATGAGGTTTCTAACTCAATTAAATTTCAAACTCATATTAATAATTTATCTCTCTAAATTTTCCATTCACTTAACTTGCCTAACTATTCCATATTAATTATTCTTAATTAACCCAAATCCATAATTATTACCTTAATTAATTTTGGGGTGTTACAAAGAGCAAGACAAAGGAAATTAAAATAATGCATTTCTTTGCATTGTGTCACGTATGAAAATTCTATTTGATGTCACGTGAGCCATGTGAGCTCATACAACACATTTCCATATTTAATTACATGTATACAACTCATTTGAATTATCAAAAGTGGCCTAATTTATATTGGCCATAATTTTAGGTGATATTGGAGAAACTCTTTCAACTGGAACTCGGCACCAAATAATAGGAAATAAGGACTTATACTATTAGTCCCAATTGGTGAGTGTGTAAATAATGGAGTAGTATATCTATTATATTCTATTTTATATTCCTATGGCAAAAATTTCATTTATGTGATTTATGTGCTCTACTCCTTGGGGAAACAAACTAATATTTTCAAAACTTCAAAATAGGTGTGTATATATATATATTCATATGATGATTTAATAAATTTATTAAAGTAAATAAATAATTGAAATGTGGCATGATACACCCTTGTGGAATGCAAAAGAAGGAATTAGATGAAAAGAAAGTAGTGGTATGTATATATATTTATTTATGAAAGAACTATTTTATATTGTTTTGTGATTTCATATGTTACAACGATTCTAATGAAAGCTAACTTATCTTATTTAATTATTTTTATTTATTTCCTTGATTCCTTATTTATTTTAAATAGCCAAATGCCATTTAAGTATATTTTATTTTTCATTTTCTTTTTATAATGGATGGGAATCTAGTTAGGACCCCGTAGCTGTTAGCGAAGGTAACGACCTAAGTGCATCTAGAATAAATTATGAATTTTGATAACATTGTGATGTGATGTATCCAGTGCTGTGATTTTTAAGATTTTAGATGTGTACTATGAAAGTGATAAAGAAGAATGTATCCAAAGAGGTGTGAAGGGATATGATATTGTGGTTTGAATGCAAAGACCCTTGATATTTTGGATCCTTTCTATAATACCTATCTCTATAATATTTTCTTAACATGCAGAAAATATGGTTTTTATTTGAAAGTTTTTTGTTATTAATTAATTGTTTTCAATTCAATTATAAAACACTATTGTTTAAATTATTTGATTACTACTTGATTTCGAAAAAACCCACATGTACCCTTATTTTTCCTCTGCACACTTTATTATTTATGCACTTACTAAGCTAGTGTTAGGCTTATCTCTCTTCTTCCATTATTTTTCAGACCAGCAAATAAAGGAGAGAAGTGATCTGGGAGCTCGTGTGCTACTAGACTCTTAGAGTATGTGCTTAATTTTGTGAGATTGTGTCAGACTCCATGATGTAGTGGCACTTAGGTATAGAGAAAATATTTTGGAATTAGTATATGTTATATAGTTACTTAGAATGTATAAACATTGTGTATACTTTCTTAGTTAGGTATTTTGGTTGTATGCAATTTGTTGTTGTTGGTATTGGTGCTGGTTTGATTTATTTTATAAGTTGGGATGTCTAATTTTTTAGGAGAGATGCTATTAGATTTTCGACAGCCTCTTAGTGACACAATGAAATGAATACTTAATTTTTTTAAAACTTGTGGGTTGTACAGGCTAGATTAACACATATGATATACTAATTGACTATAGATTTTTAAGAGTTGCTAGACTAATCTAATAATCAAATTAGTTTAGCTTACGCACTGATCATAGCTCAGAAATTGAGTTGTAACATAGCCATTCATAAAGGGAAAAAATTTACTTCTTTTGTGTGTGCGCCTTCTATTTCTCCAACCTTTTTGTACCACTTGTTAGGTCATAGCATTTGGTGTAGGTTATAGTTGTTGTGTAGGATGCTCTCAAGGCTTGTATCTTTTCTTCATTTCCATGTTCTCCCCCCTGGTGTGCTCCTTTTACTCTTTTATCTCCTTTAAATGAATTTTAACCTTTATAAGAAGAAAAAAAGAAATGCTACCATATCTACATCCATAATGTTATGATAGTAGGTTTCTGCAATCGCATCATGTAACTGATTATTGTAATTAATTCGCAACGACTGTAATTCTCTATACTTTGTTGCACTTTTTTGCAATTGCCATTACAACACAACGACAATTGCAACTAGAAATCTTGTGCAATTTTGAAAGTGGTGCTAGATTTATTTAGCACTCATACTCAAGTATTTTATTGTCCTAATCATTTGACCAAGGCAGTGTTTTCTGACTCTTGATCGGTGGCTTTTTCTTAACTTAGCTCGTTCGATTTATAAATTATAATAGATATAATGGAGCAAGGGTTTAAACTTCCAATCTTCTACTAACTACTTGAACCCTTGCTTGATATACAATGTTGAAGAAAGTGAAGTGTGACCTTTTAAGGGTGATTAAAAAAAAAAACTACATGTCCTACAAAAATTGATTCAACTCTTCTCTATTAGTGATAGCCTATCCACATGTAAATCTAATTAATCACACTTCAATTAGAAAGTGACTTTTAATTAGAAAGTGATCGTCAACATTGTATAGCCCATGAAACGCATTAAAAAATGTTTTAAGAGTATGTTTACTCCTAATTAAATTAAAATTTAGAAAATTAAATAGAGAAAATTGAAAGGATTATGAAAATATTTTCACAATTAATGATGAGAATTTAATATTTATTACCTATATATATTTATATATTCATTACCATTAAATCTAATATGATTTGAAATTTAAAAAAAAAAACTATAGTTTATCACTATTGACTAATTAAGAGGTCTCAGATTTATTTTGAAAACGAAGGATCTTTTTTTAATAAATTTTTTATTTTACCCCATAAAATATATTATTGACAATAGTTTAATTCATTGAAGTTTAGTAACATTAATTTAGTTCAAATATTTTAAAATATACATTAATTTAGTCCTCACTTCAGACTAAATTAAGGTCAATGAAATTTTTAAGAATTGACAATAAACTTTTTTATTAAGACTAAATTCATAGCCTTAGAACTAATTAATTTCACAACAATAAACTTTCACAAGCTAAATTGATCTCATTAAAATTTTAGGAACTAATATAATAGATAACTCATTTTCTTTTAGGAAATGGACAACCCGCCACTACAAAAAAAACATGTTTTTTGTGACGATTTTTAGCAACAACAAAAAAAGCCGCCTCTAAAAACCAAGATTTAGCGATGAATATAGTTAGTCGTCACTAAAAGTCGATGTTAAAAGTATATATTATTTACTGCTATAACCTTTAGTTGTAATACTTTAAAAGTCGCTACTAAATATATTTTGTGGCCAACAAAAATTTGTTATGAAAAAGTTTTAATGGGGACATCCGAAAATATTTTTTTAGTGGCTAACAATGTTGTCACTAAATTACTTTTTTGCGACCAGTCAATCATAGTCGTCACTAAAAACTTTCATGTTTTTACACCAAAACCAAAAAAAATGATTTGAAATCTTTTAGCAGCCATTCATGCACTTTGCTAGTGAAGAAATTTTTAGTAGCCACATGATGTCGTCGCTAATAATATCATTTGAGGCCACACATAAAATAGTTGTCGTAAAAATACTTTTAATTTTTTGGCAAGAAACTTTTTAGCGACCATATATTCCATTCGCCACTAAAGAGATTTTGAGTGGCCACTACTTGTCGCCGCTAATAGTTTTATTTGCGACTACATACCAATTGTCTCCACAAAAGAACTTTTAATTTTTTTGACATGTCAAAAAAATTTTGGTAAGAAAAGCTTTAGTGTCTACATGTCATTGTCGTCACTAAATACCTTTTTAGTGGCCACTTGTTGTTGTCGCTAATAAGTTCATTTGTGACTACATATCAATTATTGCTCCAAATGCACCTTTTGTTGTTTTGGTAGAAGAAAAAAATTATAATAGGAAAACTTTTAGCAACTATATTTTTTTATTGTCATTAAAAATATTTTTAGTGGCTACTTGACATTATTGCTAATAATGGCATTTGTGGCCATTTTCCCCTTGTCGCTAAAGTACTTTGAATTGTTTTGGCAAATTTTTTAAAAAAATTGGTGGGCAAAATTTTAGCAGCTACATATTTCTTTCGCCACTAAAGATAGTGTCTATTCTATGTCGCCACTAATACTATCATTGGCGACAACTTGCCAAATGTTGTTGCGAAAGCAGTTTTTTTAACAACAAAAATGTTGGATGTGAAAAGTTTAATGACCATATATCTCTCTTGCCATTGAAGATTTTTTTAGTGGCTAATTTTTTGTCGTCGCTAAGAATATCATTTGCAACCACATGCTTATTGTTGCCACAAAAGCCATTTAAATTTTTCAAGTGCCCCCATAAAAATTTTGGTGGGAAATTTTTTAGTGGCCGTATTTTTTGTCGTCACTAAAGATATTTTTAGTGGCTAAATTATATTGCCGCTAATATGTTATTTTGTGGCAATATAAAAATAATCACCACAAAAGCTCTTTCTTACTTTTTTTGGCATAAATAGAAAAAAAAAACTGATGAATTAATGACTACATTTTTAAGTCATCTCTAAATATGTTTTCATTATTATAATTTATAGTTATATTTGTTATATATATCTAAATTATAAATAATATTATAATTTATATTTCTACTTGATTTTGGCAAAAGTGATGCAAATAGATTTGAACCAAAGGCCTTCATGTTTAAGGGCACATGGTTGTTAGTATTATTTGAGATATGTTGGCCAAGTTTTGTATAAGTAGATTGTTTGTTTAGTAATTGGTTACAAAATGTTATATAAATATGCTTATAAAATTATATGAAGTATGTAACAAAATTTATATTTAATTATTGTTGATTTGGCCACAATTTGATTACAATTAGATTAGTGATCATGCTTTTGTTATCATATACTAACTAACAATAAAGGATTACTTACACATAATTTTAGGTTTAGGGGATTCATATCAAGTGTAATTTAATCAAACATTCATATCTCATGTCATTAAAATCTAATATACCACTAATTGTCATACCAAATATGACTATTATTGTTTCAATGATATATGATATCATAATATGTAAGATACTACAACAATGTATGAAATAACAAATCAATTCCCTTATGAATTACTTTAGTGGTGGTTGCAAACTTCAACTCGAATAGTTAACATAAATAGCACATTAGTATATATTTTGTCCTTTGTGTACGCTAAAAATTCATCAATGTAGATTAAAAAAATTGAAACTTAAACATTGAAAAACAATAAAACAAGAGTTGAAATATTAAATTCAAATATAAAAACAAATCACGGTTTTGATTTGGTTTTTAAAATCTGAAAATTGATTACAAACAATTTAACTCAAGTTTAATCTTCACACCAAAGCATATTGGAATATAAAACACATAACTATATACTATTTTGTAGGATTATAAAGTATTCATGAACACTTTTATATTCATACTATACATACATAATTGAATACATCATACATATATTCTTTTTTAAAAGGTTGAAATTAAATAAAATAAAAATAAAAAAATTTCAATTTGCTTTATAGACAAATCTAAACTAATACATTTAAGAGTATTGAACAAATATTCAAATAACTATTTTTTTAATCTCCTTATTAGCATTAAGTTTAAAACCAAGTATAATGCACTTGCAATTCAAATTTTAAAAATTTCCACATAGAAAACCTTGTTGAAAATCTTAATTAAAGTAAATTAATCACTTATTAACATATTTTACTTTTGAGTCATGATTGCAAACACATCTTTCAAAATTTGAAATTGTTGAAAAGTTTTGAACTATTAATATTTTGAAAGTTTATTATAGCTTTAAAATCAATAAAAAATTATATTAGATAAAGGATTTTCCACATAGTTATAATGGTTTATATTTTATAATATAAATTTTAGCTAAATTTTATTTTATGATTATCATATTGTGATTAGAAATGCAACTATTCTTTTTAAATTTTAACCATAGAATTTTTGACATAATTTAAAAATATTTTTAAATTTGAAGTAACATTTTGAATAAGGATGTGATTAGCAAATTAAACTTAAGAATTTAAATAACAAAATATTTAAATTTTAAATCTAAATTTAAATTTTAAAATATTTTTCTTTTAAAAGTGGAAAGGAATATTTGCTAACCATATAAAGTTGAAGAGAATTTTGGTTTTTTTTTTTTTATAATTTAACTATGCTCCACTGTATCAAGATTCTTATTGTTGGTCAACTTGCAGTCTGGACAAATTGTTTAGTCCAAAGAGAACAAATCAACATTCTTATCCCTGATTGCATCAAAGTCAACCCCTAAACTAAAATCAATGTAAACCCAAATCCTTCTTTGGCTTCTTTCCTAGCAATTCATTGATATTTATTTAGCACATGTTTATAAAAAACTATTCTGAGTGCTAATTTCTTAAAACTATTTTAAATATAACCTAACATTCTTGATTTCTCAACAAAAAAATTAACTCTCAATTTTATTCAATAATATACATTAAGATATTGGAATTGGATTCTCTCCATTGTATGAAGGTGCAGTGCACCTTAATTAAGGATAAAATAGTCTATTTCTCTCAGTTGTTGCCACATTACAAAATTTTCTTTCCATTTGTACTAGAAAACACAAAAAATAGGGTCTTATCTTTAGGACCTATGATCACTTTGGTGATTAGATGACAATCATAATAAGTACATTTAAATATTTTTAAATTGAAGTGTTCAAAACTTTTTGCTCTACTCTTTAATTTTAAGTCATAATAAAAAAAAAATTTCCTTGATACTTTAATTTTAAGCCAAAGGTTTAGACATACATTTCATAAAATTTTAAAGAAACTTTTACATGTTTAAAAAGAATTCAGAAAAATATTTTGAATAACAAAAAAAACTAACACAATCATGCAAAGATGGAGATTCTGAGTTTTTTTTTTTTTGTTATTGTTTATATTACAAAAAGGGTAAAATATATATAATCTTATTCATATCCTTTTATTATTGATTTATTTTAAATTGAATGCAAAATGAAGTATAATATAATTGGTGAATAAGAGGAGTAAAAAATAATGGTATGGATATTATTAAAAAAATGTAGGATATTTGAATTTGGAAACTTAAATAGAAAGGGTGAAATAAGCAAGATCAAACATTATTTTACAAAAATAGGAAAAAATATATTTTATGAATTGTAAAAGATAAATATTTCAATTATTTGGTCATAAATCTTTTAAATACAAAATTTATTATATGCTTTGAGGACTAACGAGTACCATTAAAAGATTTGTCAAAAATTAAGTTATATGTTTTTAAGACCTAAGGATTAAATAATTAAAGCATACAGCTTTTAAAAAAAACATTTTCTTGTAAACTTAGCTCTAAAATGGTAAAAGATCGGCTCAATATAGGAAAATTAATTCTTTTTTATATCTCTTTATGTCACACTTGTATTATACTTCATTTTGTGTTCAATTTAAAATATATAAATAAATAAATAATAAAAGGATATGAACAAGATATAATACACACACACATACATATATGTATTGTACCGCTTTCGCAATAATAATAACTAGAAAAAATACTTAAATTCTCCATCCTTGCATTACAGTGTTTTTTTTTTTTTTGGTTATTTAAAATATTTTGCTAACTTTATTTTTAAATATGTAAAAGTTTCTCCAAATTTTTGGGAAATGCATGCCAAAACCCTTGAATTAAAAATAAGGTATCAAAAGACAAAAGTTTTGTATAACTTAAATTAAAGAGATTAAAATCAAAAGGTTTTGAAAACTTTAATTTAAAAATATTTAAGTATACTAATTATGATTGCCATCTAATCAATAAAATGCTTGTGGATCCTAAAGATAAGGCACTATTTTCTGTGTTTTTTTACTACAAATGAAAAACATTTTGTGCAATGTGACAGCAATTGAGAGAAATGACATGTTTTAGCATCAATTGAAGTGCACTCCATCATCACACAATGGAGAGGATCCAATTCCTAAGATATCACATAATTTGTATTAGGAAATAGGATTATTTCATTTAGTATTCAAATTTATTATCTTGTAATCAAGCTTTTACCATTTAAAATTAACTATGGAGCTATATATTTTAAAAGGTAAGAAAACATTTTAAAAGTCTATAATTGTCAAATTCAGTATAATATACTCACAAATCTTGTATTACGAAATAAGATAGAAGTTACCAAAAAAAAAAAATTCAGTGTACTCATAAAAGTGTAGGACTTATTATATTGAGGTCAAATATCTTTGATTATTTAATTTTTACTAAGACGAAGGAAAGATAATTGTAAAAGTTATATTTTAATTGGTTTTAGATAGAGAGAGAGAGGCACCACCTAGAACCTAATCTGATTAGATTTTTTTTGTTCTTACATATTTTGTTTCAATTTTAATTTTGTTAACATTTTTATTTTTTGAACATATTTTTAATTTATTTTACAATCATATTGTATGTAGTAATATTTTAATTACATTTAATTTACTCATTACTTGAGTACAACAAAGACTTGACTCATCATGCAGGATATTGCTTTGGTGCCTCTTCCACCAAAGACTCCATACCTTCATATTGGACCAGACATATTGCCAATGAATTAATGCATACATAGATTGTACTAATATCATTACCATATATCTACTTATGAGATTTTGTATTGAGAGTAGATTTGATCTCAGTGAAACTCATGTAAAAATAGGCTAGGTTTACAAAAAAAAAAATGCTAAAAAATAAGGCCCAGGCTTGGGCTTAACTTGATACTGTTCATCACTATTGGAACTTGAGCCCAAGCCTGATAAAAAATGGGTCGAACTTGACTTGGCCTAAAAAGACTTGGTGTTTTGATAGAAAAATATATTCAATATTGTAAATATTGATTTAAAGTCTATTTTTCATTAGATATTGCAAATTTTTTATTATTTAATATATCATTTCTCATCAATTTACTTTTTATTCAGCTATTAGTAATTTTCATCACATAATATTACAATTTTTTTTTTTTACTTTTACATTAGATATTACTATTTCAATACTAAAAATAAAGGGAACAGTAAGAATTAGAAAAATAAAAGGAAGAATAAGTGAAATATAGATTAATAATATAAAAATTAAAAACAGGATGAGTTGACCTATATTTTATTTGGTCTTTTTAAAAATAAGCTCTTTTTTGTACTTTTTTGTAGCTCATATATACATTTTTTCAACATAACGAGTTTTTTAACTCATAATAAAGTCTAATTGAGAGGGTATTATGTGTCTACAAGTAGAAAATTCCATGCAACTTTTATGAAACTTCCATAAAAAAAAATCTAAAAATTGTTTTGTAAAGATAATCCTTTTTTATATAATTTTAATGTAATCTTAATTATAATTTTGTAATTATCATTTAATATTATTTTATTATTTTTATTATTTTTAAAATAAAGACATAAAAATTAGTTTTAGTCTTAAAATTATTTTTTTTATTTTTTTAACAATTCAACCTTTTTACATTCTATGCATAAAACATTACTTAATTTTCTAGTATTGGTGACTTCTAAATTATTCTTCACAAGCCACCATAGTACACATATCTTTCAAGAAATTAATGTCCTGTCTCTTTCAATCTTTCTTCTACAATACCCCATAAATCACCAAGCCAATTCTCTAGATGCTGTACTCATCAAAATCTAGATTAATCAAAATTTTGAACAGTATATATATATACAAATCACCTGTGACATGCATGTATGATTTCCTTTACATATTTTCTTTTTGATATTCTGAAAACCCCGTGTTATGAATATTGATTAATTGTTGAAATTTGGCATTGAGAACTTTAAGGAAATTTGAGGTCTATGCTTTTGAATAATATGTAGGCTAGGATGGCCATCAATGTCTGAATATTTTAAAAAATATAAAATTATTTTAAAAAAAAAAGACTGTAACACCCCAAAATTAATTAAGCTGTTAATCATGGATTTAGAGTAATTAAGAATAATTAATAGGGGATAATTGGGCAAGTTAGTGAATAGAAATTTTAGAGAGATAAATTATTAATATGGGTTTGAGAATTAATTAGGATAAAAATCTCATCTAGGCCCAAATTAATAAATCATGATAAGAGGCTAATGGAGGCCCAATGAGTTAGGTGCAGGCCTAATTTAATTTAATATGATAGAGGCCCAAGATCCACCTTGTATAGCCCCTTATAAGTGGCCCAATAACCCTTGTGCAGACCCAAATCCTTGAGCCCTTCAAACTTGGCCCAAACCTAATTAAACTTCAGCAACCCAATGCATAAGAACTGGCCCAATAAAACTCTACAGCCCAACACTTTAAAACTGGCCCAACAAGCTAAAATCTAAAGCCCATTTGGAGTTGGACCTTGGAGCAACCCATGACCCATCTTTGACCCAACTTAAACCCACCTAAAACCCTAATGCTTCAGCCACTTTCTCATTTGCTGAAACTTAAGAAGCAAAATTCGGAGGTTGAGAAGGAGGCTAGGGTTGGGGGCAAGAATTCTGCATTTTCTCACATTTAGAGCAAGATTCAGCCAAGGTAATAGTTATACAACTTAATCCCCTCATCTTTCTCTTTAATTTGGTTTGATTAGTTTTTCATTTAGAGTATTTTCTCCTTACCCAAAATCTGAAATGTGGTTATTTGGGGTTTTCTTGGTGAAATTCATAGGTTTAGGCTAGGGCTGATATTAGGTGAGTTTAAACCCTCTATTTTGATGCTTTCTTTGCTAATTTGAGACCCCCATAGCTGATTTATAATATGGGTATTAATTTTGAGCGAATTTGCTTAGGATTTTGGGTGAAGTATTGAGATTTCTGGTAGAGGACACTTTAATCCGAATTTGGGATTGGTAGTGACTGGGTAAGTGTTCTTTAAGTAGTTATTAGCATTTAAATCCTTTGGGTACTTATTGCAACTGTTAATGATGAATTAGAGTAGTAATCACCTGATGTTATGGTTATAGGGAGATTTTGTACCTGTGGTGGCTGTTGCAATTGTCTACAAGTGAGGTAACAGGGGTTTACATTAATTCCATGCATATATCTGTTTTAATTTTATATTTGCTATATATAAATGATTTGAAATGCTGAATGAATTAGTTGGCTATCTATTGTATTGTGATTGGACCTTGTGAGTCCATGGTGGAGTTGTGGTGCGGCTGCCACCCGTGCATGTGCTTCGATCGGACATCGGGTTATGATCAAACCCAAGATGCACTGAGCCCTGGTTGTGCTCAATGGGGAGTAGGTGTCATGGATGGGCCTCTCTCGGTGTTAATGGCCTTTAACATGTGATAATATGATTGTTAGTATGGGATAGTAATCATGATAGCCTCATTGTTTCATTTACTAATATGATTGATATGATTTTGATGTTAATTTTGATTCATGCATATATGCTTATTAAATTGGTTTATATGATGGAATTGCCTTAGTTACTGAGATTTATATCTCACCCCATTTTATGGGATTAATATTTCAGGTGAAGGTTCTTTGGGTAAGGATAAGGGTAAGCAAGTGGATGAACATCCATGAGCTGAGGCCCGGTGTGGGGGAGCTACACTTGGTCTGAGTAGAATAGAGTAGATGCTAATTTTGTTAAGTATTGTATAGCATCACCATGTATCTGTATTGCCAAGAGTAGGAGTCTGTATTTTGATAATATAATGTGTACCTATTGAGGAGTAAGCCTTACTTTAAATTGGTATTTGATGTATAGATTTATGATATCTGCTATGAGTCTTGTTGAACTATGATATAACTTGTTATTGGAAATGTAATCTTGACATATTGCTATGAACCCCCATTGATTGGGTATCAAGTGATAGCTACTGATAGTTCGTGAACTCATGTTGTTGTTATTTACAAACTTGCTGATATATGGACTTGCTGATATAGGGTAATTAGAGAAAAGAAATTGACCCTTGAGTCTTGAACTAGTAAGCATAGATTAGTTGGATAAATTAGGCAAATGAAGGATATTTGAGCCCCACAATGAAGGTAGAGGGGCCCTAGGGTGTTAATGAAGGAAGAGTGGAAAGTATGAGACTAGATTTTCAGAGTGTAGGACCAGAAGGCACTTCGCCACGGCTAAAATGGAGTTGGCAGCGGCCAATAGAGGCGAAGTTGCTTAGGGAGAGTGCCAGAGAGGAATTCACCATGGTGGAATATGTAATTGGCCGCAGCGAAATGCAAAAGGCAAAACTGGGAGTCGTCTAGAGGGAAATTGGCCGCGGCGAAATTTTGCAAAAATGAGCCAGGTATTTTAGAGAGGAATTGGCTGCGACAAAAGGAGTTATTGGCCGCGGCCAATATCGAGAGGCGAGCGAGGAAGTTCCAGGAAGCTTCTTCGCCGCGGCGCCATGTAGGTTGGCCGCAGCGAAGGTCCAACTCGCCGTAGCGTAGTGATGAAGAAAGGGGTAAAACAGAAAGGAATTAGCCGCAGTTAAGAGTAATTAGGCCGCAGCGAACATGCTGAAACACTTATATTAACTAGAAAACCTTGGTTTTTCATATGTTAATCTCAAGGGATGATGTAAAGATATTAGGGTGAGTTATAAATGGTGAGTAATAGAATCAAAGACTAATAAATAAATGTTTGTTTCCCTTACGAACATAAGTGTTTATAATCGTATGATTGATGGCTCTAATCACATTAAGGCTCAAGTTTCCCTGTATTTTCATAGTGTAATTAGTCTTAATATCATGTAACTCTGGTTTATGGTTATTGATCACGTATTAAACCTTAGTAATCGGGATTAGGGATTAGGGTCGTCACAAAGACTCACTTTGCACCTTTTTTTAAAATAAAATAAAATAAACAAAATTAGAGAATCCGATTTAAGAGATATTAAAATAGATTACATTCATATCCTACATTAAATCTAATATATATATTTTTTTATTTAAAAAATTATTATCTAGTTAGTTGACATATATATATTGTAAAAGTATTTATTATTTATTTATTGTCAATAAAATTAATTTTTTTACACAATATTTTAAAGCATGAAAATGCTCTTCTCTCTCACTTTTTAGTGTAGTTACTTTTCTCGTAGAAACATTGATTTACTTTGTTCAAGTTTTTAATTTGGTTCCTTCATTTTATTTTTTTAAAACAACTTTGCACTTTCATTTTATTTTAACATAGGTTATTATTGTCAAAATCTGTCATAATATTCCAGGAGATTCCCCACGCAATGGCTTATGGCATTCGATTTTGTAATCTCCACCAAGCACCAACTTATATACTTTCTCAATCTGGGCTAAAGAAATATGTTGAATGATTTCATAAGTACACAAATAAATATGGTTTTCTTTATTTCTTTTTCTCTATTTTTCATTTTTCATTTCAGGATACTTCAACTATTATCATTTTGATCTTTTCAGCTACATATGCTGCATTTTTGAAGCTGTCTTCCCTTACAGCAATGCAGCATTTTTCAGACCCATGCTACTGTACATAAAACTATCTTTGAAAAGATCTAAACTCATTTTCTTAATATATTTGGAATGTTGCTGCTGTTGGATTGATTCAAAGAAGACTTTCGATTAATATGAAATTATTATTATTTTTCTTGGTTATGATTTTACATACATTTAAGATCTTATTTTTACGGTGCTCGCTAAAACCAAAATTTGCATCAAGGAAAAGGAAATACTCATTCTCTGTGGTTCTTCTTGTTCATTTGAAGCCACGTTGTTACTAGCTTTGTCAGTACCTTGAGTTGATCTACAAAGGCTAAGTTCTATCTTTCATTCCTTTACTGAGCTACGGATCCAAGAGCTTCACCTTGGCACTAGTATTTGCTATAACAAGGAACAAGCTAAAACGCTGACCTTTGATACTGAACTTTGATGCCCTCGCCTGACGCAGCTCCCCTTATGATGAGGCTAATGATCTCACCATTTAATAGTCATTTTATCGAGTAGATATGGAAGATGACCATTTCTGGATATTCATATTCTCTTTCGGAGCCTGAGCTAATCCGAATTCTGTAATAGTCATTTTCAAAAACAGTTGTTAAAAGCTTCAGAGAAGAATGGTTTTGTTTTAGGAATAAGAAAGTTGAAGTTATCTTCTTCCTTTTCTTGAAAAGAGAAAGAAGAAAGCAAGAAGGATCCCAGATCAAAGAACAGTTTAGAAAGAAAATCAAAAGCAGAAGAAAAGACCCTTCATTTGAAATAGCAATCCCTGTACAAAAAATTCTACCCATCAAATTTATTCCATTTCCATTTTCAACCCAAAAAAATAGAGTCTTCTCTTCTCTATTTTCCTATCTTCTTCTCCTTCCTCTTTTTTACTTTGTTTTCATTAGTACTCAAAAAACACCAGTGGAGACATGAATCCAGGATAACATAGGATTCATCTTTCAGTCTAAGAAATCCACTGGTTTATCTTCTAGCTAACTGTTCTTTAACATAACGCAGGATTTCTTGTATCCCCATGTTAATGAGTTTTTGATAATTGGATTTGTCTTATGTTGCTGACAGGGACAAAGACATGCAAATGATGATTTGAAATATTCTGTGACAATAAGCGATATTGGCCATGAAGAAACTAGTCCTAGTGGATAGGTCTGAGAAATGAGAGAAGTGTTGCTAGCTACTGAGGAAGACAGCTTCAGAAAATTAGCATTGGGAGGATATAATTAAACTGTGCATTTTGATAACTTGGGAGACATGGCTTCTTGAGGATCACACAATGAGAGAAACGATTAAGCTTTTACGAGCAGCATGGCGTACTGGTCAGTAGCGAGTGGTAGAGAATCTACACCCTAATCACCTTAACTTCCAACGGTCATAAATTTTAATTTGAAAAAAATTCTAAACACTACATATTCACGGAAAGTTCTTTTAGTGCAACCAAATATACAAATAATGAAAAATTAAAACTTTAAAAATAAAAAAGACACATAATGAAGGTTGAATAGTGATGGATATCAACCAATGCATTCTCTTTCAATCACTGAATCTTGATTCAGTCAGATACGGTAAGGGTGAAATCACCTAATCCACTGGTCACACCCTCTTTATGGCAGACCTACAGATAAGTGAAAAGAAAAAAAGTTTGATTTTAGAGGCCTAATTTGCATTATTCATTCATCTCCTCTCTTCCTTGCCAGGCTCACCCTTTTCCTTCGATTTCACAGAGCTTCCCCCAACATAGAATTTCCTCTTCACCTTGCAGCATCGTTCCCTACTCTTCTTGGATTTCAGCCTACCCCAGCAGGTTTTTAGCTCCTCTAATGTCTTCTCACTGTTGTTAGCTACTGCAATCAGTCACCCAAATGCATTACAGGTTCAGGGGCTTCTCTCGCCATTTTTTGTACAACTTTCTGTGGGAGGGAATGAAATTTTATTTGCTAAACTTATTGCACATTTAGCTACTTTAGAATAGATTCGAGCACTAGGGGTGATAATACATATTTACTTTAATATAGAAAAATATTTGCTTCCTCACATTAGTGTAAAAGTTAATACCTTCCATAATTTATATTGAATACCATTCACAGTTATATTTGCTTCTCTGCTTCTCTTTGTTTTCCCATGTAAACTTATGTAATATGTTGATTTGAATTATATAGCACATTTTTCTACTATATCCCAAAAAAAAAAATGAATATTGTCATAAGTATCTGGGCATTGATGCATGTTCCATGGAAAGCCTCAAAGAAGGTGCAAGTTTTATGGATGAAATTAGGCAAAAAGTTGTGAGTGCCTTGGAAAAGAATTCTTGTACATAAGTTGTAGTTCTTTGTTTAATCCAACCAAAAGCTGTGCAACTTGTGTAGCTTGATTCTAATTCTGCATAATTATAAGATTCTAATTCTATATAATCCTTGTGCTACTTGTGCAGCTTGATCAACTTAACATTCAAGGTTTTAGGTAACTCAACTATTCAAAGTTTTCCTCCCTCTACCGTGGGTATTCATTTTCTTGAGGTAACAAGTGTTCAAACATTTATCTTCTTTTGGTCTCATGATAAGGGCTCTTTAATTATATCGTTATCACTAGTTGCTATGATGAAGGTGTTTATATATTTGGATATGTCTTGCCAAATTTGCTTCATTGAGTACGTTCTAGGATATATGTAACCAGTGCACATTGAGTAAGCATGATTATAAGCCACTCTCTAAGATTTTAGAACTTAGTTACCCAATACCATAAAAGATGAAGTAGGATTTGATTTTGGCTAAATCCAAGGTAGGCTAAATATTATGGGTCAATTGTTCTGTAAACAGAAAAAAAAAAATTAAAATGAAAGTTCAACAAATTTTTATAAGTAAATAAATTTTGAGGAAATGCAATATTTTGTTCTTGGCAATTAACTACTCAAGTGAACGTACACTGTACGCTAGTGTTCCATCTTTTATAAGGACAAATTTTTTGTTTAGTCAAGTGCTTTATTCTCTTTAGGGAAATATTATATAAGGTATATAAGCTATGTCCAATAAGACAAAAGTGTAAATACATGAAGTCAAAAGTCTAGTAAAAAAAAATGCACACGGTGATAGAAATGCTTCAACTAACATTATATTATTGAATAGTCTGGGTCCACTTTTCTTAACCATGAATTGTGAATTATCCTCTTAGTTAAGTTTAACCAAATGACATGAGCTGGCCAACTTCTCTATAATTACTCTATTTGTCTATTCTTGCTCCTCAAAAAATATTTGCATTTCTGTTCGCAGCATTATTCAATATTTTTTGTTTTAAAACACTATTTCTTTGGTCTAAAAATAGAGAGCAGGAAAATAAAATTTTATATTGAAGATATTCATATTATTGTTTAGTGAGAAAATTGATTTATAATTAATATTTTATCCACTATTTGGAAGCATCAATAATTTAATTAATTAGATCTTTTCTCACTTAGACTTAAACTAATCCTAGCCTTTTTAATGTCTTGGATTGGACAAAGCTAGGGCGTGACAACTTAATTTGTTATAAATAGGTTGTAGTTAACTTGAAAAATTACTTAGTTTCAATTTTGTGATGTGAATGGCTGAACTCAATGCCTATTATATGATTATGGTTTGCATTTGATTGGAAAAATTTGAGTGAAGGCATCTTGTGTAGACTTGGTATGTAAAGTTTTGGCATCATGCTACGTAACATAGAATTTGTAAGTTAGTATTAATTAAATTATTATTTATTTAGTAGTAATAATAATAAAATTAAATAACCAGTAATAATAAAATTAAAATATAATATAACTGTAAAGTATGTATTATTTCATAAGAATGCCAATTGAGTATAATTATTATGTCCAACTTATGTCTCCATTTCTGTTGGCCTCCTTTGATTATGGTTATGATGCATCATTTGAAATAGGCTTCTTGGTTCCACTACATTATCTTCAAATATGCCTAAGTGCTTCACTACTTCATATAGTAAATTTGTGGTAGACATTAGTTTAATTTCTAGAGAGTGCACTTCATATTTGAGTTGGTGACTTTGAGTTATATGTTGAAAATATTTAGTGGAAACTTTCAAAGTTGACTTTTACATCTGTAGGTGCAAAACTTTATCTTGTGTGTGTGTGTGTGTTTTTTTTTTTGTTTTTTTGTTTTTTGGGTAATATGTGACTTATGTGTTGAAGTTAAATGGTGTATTGGTTTGGTTCTGCTATTAGTAATTGAACTGATATGCTATGGAATTGATGTTGGAATTTGAGTTGCTTCTTCTCATAGATTGCTTTTGAGATTGAAAAAAAGAAAAGACATACTTTAGTTGCTTAAGTTATGTGTTAATTTATCTTGTCAAAGGTACTTAATGTACTGGTATTAATTTCAGTTTATCTGTTCATTAATCTAGGAGAAGGGAGAACTCTATTTTGAGAATCTCATGTGCCTTGAGATTGTTGAGAATTTGATTATGATAACTTGCTTTAGCTTTATTATATGGAAATCAGATTCAGTAGTTGAAGTTAAGTAGGTATTTTCAACAAAAAAAAGTATTTATTATAAATCAAGTAAACTAAATTAATATCAAATAATAAATTATAAATTATATAATAAAAATTAAATTAATAATAACGATAATAATAAGAGGAAGAAAATTTTTATTATAAATTAAACTTTTTAAATTAAGGTTAAATAAATAAAAAATAAATAGTAAATGATAACATATATATTAAAGATATATTAATGAGCAACATTAATAAAAGTAATGAAAATAATATTAATAATAATATTTATTAAAAAATTGATTTATGTAATTAATATTAAGTAAATAGAATATTAAACAATAAATATTAAATTATGTAACTAAAATTAAATAATAATAATAAGATTACTTTTTCATAAAGTAAAATTATCCAGTTAATATTAAATAAATAATAACAAGGAATGATAAATAAAATTAATTATATAATAATACTAATACTTATGTTTATTATAAATTATATTTATTCAACTAATAATTAAATGAATAATAATAATGTAATTAAACAACATGAAATGATTATATAAATTTATTCCATTCAAAAAAAAATGTATACATTAATGACATGAAATAATTATAAATACTTATTCATGCCATTATGGATTGAACTAAGGTAGAGATGTGACTTAGCATGATAAACCATAAATAATATAATTTACAACTAAGACTATTGTTAGTGGGATGAAAGATCAATATTGTTTTTATGGTGTTGCTTTTTCTTTAGAGCTGTATCTATTATAATTTGTAGTGTCTATGCCATAAAATTCATCCCATACATGCAATATATAGGACTTGAATACAACTAATAGATCTTGTCAACCATGACCTTTGTCTATATTCTCTAAGATTTACAAAGGAATGAGAAACAATAAAGCAATAAGCTAGAGTCCACTTGAACATTGTTTCTCTTTGCGATTGCTCCCTCTAGTTTATCTAATCTCTTACATTGCCACTCTTTGGTAACTTTTTATCCCATTACCTGTTCAATTAAGGTTTTAGTTTGTATTACCAACAAAACTATATTATGATCTATACTCTTATCATAACTATAATTTTAATGAGGTTTAGGTGATGATTACAACCTATTCCTTGTTATGGTTTGTACTAGAACCAACGTTTGGTTTTGGTTTAGATCTTAAATATAGAAATAGGGATGGCCAAGTTTAAAACTCATGACTTTATATAATTATACAATTCTTTACATGTAAAAGGCTTAACTCGTAGTGATGTTGGTTAAAATGTAGGAAGTAACAAACATGGATAAAAGTTAGATAAAAATCAATAATAGAGTTGATCCATCATATAGACGAGGAGTTGATGAGTTCCTTCAATGGCCCTTTAGTAAGCCAATAGTGAATGATATGATTCGATGCCCATGTAAGGGGTGTAGGAATACCGAATGGAAGACTTGAACTGATATAAGGGCGGATCTATTAAGGAAGGGTTTCAACTCGAGTTATGAAGTGTGGGACTCACATGGAGAAGTTCGTCCTAGTGCTTACAGTCCATTGCATCAGGATAGTGGTGAGGTAGGTGATGACACTGATGAAGAAGATGACATTATTGGGATGCTTCATGATGCGTACGGTCGTGCAGATTCAAATGAGGAAAACCTTGGGTTAGACAATTATGAGCCACCTAATGGCCAGGCGAGACAATTCTTTGACTTGTTGCAGGATGCTCAGACTGACCTTTATCCAAGTTGTAACAAAGTTTCAAAACTTTCTTTTATAGTCAGGTTACTCCACCTTAAGTGCCTTAACCATTAGAGCAACAAATCCATAGATTCATTGTTAAGCTTATTTAAGGATGTTCTTCCAGAGGGGGCATTAGTACCTAACTCCTACTATGAAGCGAAGAAGGTTATTCAGGAACTAGGATTAGATTATACTAAGATTGATGCATATGAGAATGACTGCATCTTATATTGGCGAGAGCACGCCAATGCTCAATCATGTTCAAATAGTCATAAAAGAAAGAAAGTCCCTCGTAAAGTGTTACGACATTTCCCTATAAAGCCTAGGTTGCAAAGGCTATACATGTCTCACCATACAGCAAAGGATATGAGGTGGCATGATGAGGAACGCATTGATGATGGTGTTTTACAGCATCTAGCCAACTCTATTGCTTGGAAATCATTTGATTAACAGCATGTAGAATTTTTTGGTGATCCAAGAAATGTTTGGTTGGGCTTAGCAAGTGACGGATTCTAACCTTGGGGAAATATGAGTACTAATCATAGTATTTGGCCAGTTGTGTTAGTTCCATATAATTTACCGCCATGGCAATGCATGAAGCACCCAAGCTTTATGATGACGCTTCTAATTCCAGGCCCTAGAAGTCCAGGTGATGACATAGATGTCTATCTCCAACCATTAATTGAGGAGTTGCTTGAATTATGGGAGCAAAGAGTAGAGACATATGATGCCTACAAGAGATCTAATTTCAAGTTGTGTGCAGCTTTATTATGGACAATTAATGACTTCCTAGCATATGGGAACTTATCAGGATGGTCTACAAAAGAAAAGCTTGCATGCCCCTGTTGCCACAAAGACACATATTCTATTTCATTACGAAATAAGTTATGTTACTTGGGTCATCATCGCTTCCTACCAACCAATCATTCATGGAGGTGAAATCGAAGGGCATTTGATGGGAAAGTTGAACATAGAGTTGTACCTTTTCCTTTAACTAGTGATGAGGCACTTTGTCAATTACGAGTATTGGGTGATGTGACTATAGGGAAAAGTCAGAAGCAAAAGGTGACCATGCCCCCAATGCACTTAATTGGAGGAAGAAAAGCATCTTCTTCTGCTTGCCTTATTGGAAAACACTTCTGATTCAACACAACTTTGATGTCATGCACATCGAGAGAAATGTTTCAGATAACATCGTGTCAACTGTTATGGGGTTGGCTGGAAAGACAAAGGATACAGTGAAAAGTCGGTATGACTTGGTTGACATGGGAATTAGGCCAGAATTGCACCCGATAGAAAAAGGGAACAAAGTTCTAATTCCAGTTGCTTGCTATGCATTGTCCCCACAAGAGAAGTTGAAAGTTTGTAACTTCCTAGCTACTTTAAAAGTGCCTGATGCCTTCTCCTCAAACATTTCACGATGTGTCAATGTTTGTGAATGAAAAATCTATGGATTGAAGTGCCACGACCATCATGCTTTACTACAAGATATATTCCCTATAGCATTACGTGGCTTGTTACCTAATGAGGTATTTGAGCCTATATTAGAGTTGGGTAAATTCTTTAAGAATTTATGTTCTAAGTGCCTAACAACTGAAGCTCTTGATCGGCTTGAATCCCAAATTGTAAACACATTGTGCAAATTGGAAATGGTATTCCCACTGGCCTTCTTTGATATCATGATCTACTTGCCTATCCATTTGGCAAGAGAGGCAAAGATTAATGGGCTCGTACAATATAGGTGGATGTATCCCATCGAGAGGTAACTTACTACATTATATCTCTTTTCATAAATTTTATTAATATTATATACTAGATTATTTATTCAAATTCTCTTATGTATTTAGGTATTTACGAACATTGAAATCATATGTTCGCAATAAGGTTCGACCAGAAGGTTCAATTGCGAAAGGGTATTTGGCAGATGAATGTCTTACCTTTTGCTCCTGTTATTTGAAAGACATTCTCACCAAGTTCAATAGGCCTCTTAAGAATGATGATGGACTTACAAGAAAGGATGAGATATCCATCTTCAATAAAAGTGGACAAGCTCGAGGAGGTTATGAGTCGCGATTTCTATCTAGTGTGGAGTTCAATCAAGCCTGTATGTATGTGCTCCATAATTATGAAAAAGTTTGGCCATTCATAGAGTATGTTCGTGGGGCTTGGTAACTCCTTCTAAATAATAATTTTTTGAAAAATTTTTTGCCTTAACTATGTCATTCATTATAGTGAGCATAAGAAGCAAGTTTAAATGCATGGATCTATGATTAAAGAGTTCCTAAAATGGTTTTATGAACAGGTCAGTTTCTAAACAATGCACTAAGATGTAGGAATTATATGATAAATTTTGGCCATAACATAATCTATCAATAGTGATAAGTGATTATCTTTTACTGTAAGTTATAAAGTTAGACGCACGAGGTGAGGCTAGTGATGATCTTATAAGTTTAGCAGCTGGGCCACTTAAAGTGGTTCATTGCTACTCAGTGTTTATATTGAATGGCTTTAGATTCCATACTAAAGATCGTGCCTCAGGTCGAAGAACAGAAAATAGCGGAATACTTATGAGGGGTGATGATGAAGATGAGGATAAAGAATATTATGGTGTCTTAGAGGACATATATGAGTTGTCGTATATTGGGCATAGGAAAGTGTATTTGTTCAAGTGTCATTGGTAGGAAGTGGGTCATTTAGGAAGAGGATACAAGGTTGATAAGTTTGGAATCACTAGCATGAATACCCATTATTCACTTAACTCTAATGAGCCATTTGTCTTAGTATCTCAATCTGAACAAGTGTTCTATTTGAATGATATTGTTGATACAGATTGGCTCGTTATTGTCAAAACAAATCCTCATGACCTATTCAATATGCCTGAGGTGACTGATGATGACATTGCTGAGGACTTTGAAGGAGGGCTTATCAATGAGGCATATCAACAAGATGAAATTGAACTATATGTGGTCCTTAATGATAATGTGGGAAATGACTTTGTGGTCCAATTGCAAAGGGATGATGTTACACCAGAGACTTTAAGCCATTCAAGCGAATGTCCAAGAACAAAATTGTCAGGTGCAATTGATGCAGGACATGAATTCATTGATGATAATCATGAGGATGTGTCCACTGATAAAGGAGATTCGGAGGACATACTTGAAGGGGATGATGAAGCTGATACTAACACCACGGATACTAACTAAGATTAATTGAAATTTTATGGTACTTAATGGTAGATTGCATCCATGCATAAGGAATGTAAACATAATAAATGACTGAAATATTAAATTTATAGACAACATCTTATTTCATTAACTATGTTGTTTGTTTCCATTTTTGTTTCTATCATGTAATTATTATGATCATGATATTAACTTTTTAAAATTTCTCTTATAACTTGTAAGCCATTTTTTGGTTAAAAGTTTTACAATTTTACAAGTTTACATTGTTCAACTACCTTGTTCTCATCATGTACTTGTAATGATCCAGAAAATGTCAAGTGTTGGGCGTGGGAGGGGGGAAGACAAGGTGGACGAGGCTTAGGACGTGGAAATGGACGGGAAAGGCACAACAATGCAAGTGATGTTGCATCTCCACCGCGTACGAGAGGGCAACTTGAACGCAATGCACTAGAAGCTCAACATTCTCCATTGCCATTAGAGTCAGTTGGTGAGGAAGAACAAGATGGTTCACCACTAACTCAACCATCACGAAATCAAAGTAGTATAGGTGAGCAAGGGAAACAATAAGTGTTTGGTTAAATTTTTACCTTATGTCATATATAAATATATTTATTTTTTATGTATCATCGTCTAATTGTTTTATTTTTTCCATATTGTTCAGCTTCTTATAACACTGTTAGGAAAGGTCGTGGGAAGTATAAATGTTTAGGAGTTGACCTTAAAATAAAATTTGGCAACAAGATCTTAATTACCATGCCTAGAACTACTGAATGGCCGATTGGGGATGGAGCTCGAGACTTATCTAGCTATATTGGTTGGGTCGTATGGACTACAGTATCATTTAGAGATGGTGATTAGAAAGATATTGCAAACAAAGATGGAAACACCGTGTGGTTGAAAGTGAAGGTAATAAGTTATATATTTTGAATGTGTATCTTTAATTAATTTGCAAATGCCTATCTTGTGTTTGCAATTATAACTAGTAATAATTTGAATTTATTATTCTTAATGTGTAGGATAAATTTGAAGTTCGCAACCCTCAGCAAGAAGTGGTATTCAAGTCTTATTGTATGGACTCGATGCAACGACTCTTCAAAAATTAGAAGTCTTCATTGTAAAAAATATATAAGAACTACACGACTGATGAGGAGAGGCAAGCAGCAAAACTAACGGATGTTAGCCCTGAAGATTGGGATTGGCTAATACAATACTTTAAGTCCGACAAGTTTCAGGTTTTTAGTTCAAACTTTATTGTAGCTATACTATTATTAATTACACGAAGTTTTCTGAGTTTTTATAGCTAACAACACTTTGACTTTATATACATGCTACAAGTAGTAGAAATAGTATAAATAGGTCAAAGCAGGTAACATTACATACATGTGGGACTCGCTCATTTACAGAGTTTGAAGAGTCTTTGGTAAGCATCTCATTGTATTTTAAGAGAAATCTATTTCTATATTCATTAATATTTTTTTTCATACTAAGAAGTTTTGAATACTAATGTCTAAAAAATTTGTAGAGAGACCCAGAAATAGGGGAGCCTGTAACAACTGATCGAGTATGGGAGGCACAACACACCCGTCGGACAAAAGAGGGGGAGATAGTATGGGCAGATCCAAAGTCCTAGGAGATCCATGTAATGTTCTTAAATTCATTAACTTTAAAAAATTGTTTACCTTTTTATCATTTTCCATGCTTTTAATTTGTGTTCTACATTACAGTCGTGCATTCAGGATCTTGTTATTCAACAACAAACAATAGATGAGGAGGCACACATGACTAGAGATGAGATACTAGCTACTGTACTGGGAGAGAGATCGGGGTATGTGCGCGGTAAGGGGTATAGGAAGAAATCCTCAAGAAAGAGAAGCATCGACCAATCTGAAGTGGAGTCCAGAGTTTCTTTTGCAATAGAACAAGTGCGTGAAGAAATGCGCCATGAAATGGAACAAAAATTACAAGAGGAACGAGCCCAGATGCAAGCTAAAATTCGTGCTCAAGTGGCTACTTTCATGGCCTCATTCCAACAGGTATCTTATGCACTTTTATTTTTCTTTCCAATGTTGAAAAACTCAGTGTTATTTTTCTTTTTAGCAGGGAAATATACCTCCAATGAACAATGCTTCAAGTGGACTAGCTCAATAATTCTGTGAGTAATTAGGGGTTTTAATGATTGAATATTCAACTAACACAAATAATGTATCTTAATTAAGTATCATTTGCTTTTGATATCACTTTTGTGCCTAAGGTTTTATTTCAAACTTTTGACATTAATTTGTTTATGGCATAGATAGTTTTCCAAATATTATGCTTCACTAAAAATTGGAATGTGGTTTGAATTTATCACACAGGTGATTGTTTTGATGGAGAAAATCTTGGCACTTATAAAGCAAAATGAAGTGTTGAGGTTGAATACTAGTACCTCTTTCTAGAATTATGAAGATTCAAGCAATTGCCCATCCCAATTTATTACTCTTTTCTTTTTGTTCAGAAATGTTGTAAAGCTATTTTTAATATTGAATAGTGGAGTGTATGAATCAGTTTAAACAATTATTCATATGGCTAGCTTTACATTTATGCTTGTTGTATAGACTGTTATAGTAATATATATAAGACTTGTTAGCAAAGTTTAATTTGCTTTTGTTTTGTTATGTGTTTCAAAATGTTGGATCTTATAAAATGATGTATGTTATTAGGAATTTAGAAGATTTATTTTTCACCATTTATAAGATTGTAGAATATATTTTAGCAAATAAATTGAAAAAATAAATAAAAAAATATTATAAATTTGAAAAAAATAAAATAAAATTTTTAAGCGACGACTAAAGTCATCGTTAATACTGCACTAAATATTGTTCATAATAGTTGACTCTAAAGATATCTTTAGTAGCGACATAGAAAAATTGATACTAAAAGAAAAACCTCAGCGTCAAAAGAATGAGTCGTCGCAAATGTAGACATTAGCAACCACAAATGTCGTCACTTAGTTTGTATTATTATCACCTCTAAAAATTCTATTTAGCATCAATTAACAATTTTGTTGCTAAAAGTTGACATTTAGCGACGATAAAGATTGTCACTAATTCTTATAGATGTCAACTGAAAGAAGTTTTGGCGACTAAAAATGTCGTTGCTAAAATAATATTTAACGTCAAGGTACATATCATCGCTAAAAGTTCATTTAGCGACGGCAAAATATTGTTGATACTAATTACAATGGAGGCTTATTAAAAAGCCAAATAGAATGATTTTGACAACGAATAAGTTGCTGCTAAAACATTACTTTTAGCGGCCACTTCACTCGCCTTTATTGTTTTATTTAGTGACCATTTTTATAAAATGCCATTTAGCAATTTTTGTGACAAAATTTGTCATCGTTAAAAGTTATTTTTTTGTGACGATATCATACTTAAAGAACCTTTAGTGGCAAGATTATGTATATATAGAGGCAAGTTTTGTCGTCGTAAAAAGTCTTTATAGCAACGACATTTTTTCCGCCACAAAATCTTTTAGCAACGGCCGTTGTTGCGACGACTAATTTCTCAATGCTAAATATTTTTGGCGATGACTTATAGTATTTTAGTGACGACTTTTATCGTCGCAAAAACTATATTTTTTTGTAGTGCGCCTCCCTTTCTTAATTATAGTCTACTTCCAAAATGTTAGAAGAATAATTAATTGACAAGTCATGATTGAAATGAAATTTAAAAATATGCATGCAACTTCCAAAAGCATATAAATATATATATGGGTTTAGGTCTCATATATACCAATCAAAAGCAGATAAATAATATTTTCTCATCTTGTCCTTCACACTTTTAACCATATTTATTTTCGAATCCGTTCGTTCATTCTTACAAGTGGAAAGTGGAAAAAGTTAATGAGTGCATAGCTTTAAATATCTTCTTATATTTGGATTTAATCTTATATACAGTACTGACAAACACTTCCACGTATATATAGTATGTACTATATCTTGTTAATCGAAATAGACTGAATTAATAAAAAATAATCATATAGACATGTTAATGTAAACCCAATAAGAAAGTTATTTCGTATATACTCATGCAAACAATTTGTTCTTTGAATTGTTAAGTTTATGTAGTTTAATCCCTAAAACTTAGTAAGCGCAAGAACTTGGTCCATAAAAATGACAGTTTCATTGTACATTAATTTGTAATTTCAAGGTCTACTTCGTGCACTCATTAATTTCTGATAATTAAAGATGAATATGTGTCACAATTCAAGAATAAAATATATACTATGACTATTTTTATTGTATATACTCTACTCAAAAATTTTATTTATGCAATTTATATTAAACTTAAAAGATTGAAGTGGACAACAATTTAAGCACTGCTTAAATATTATCTCCCTTATGTACTAAAACACAAAACAGATATATAGTTGATTAATGAACATTAGGATTATTGGATTATTATAAGCGGAACCTCATTGATCAAATCTAGGCACAAGGGATAGGAGTAGCAGTACAGTTGCACCTTCACAGTCACAAAACTGTATTTAATTAGGCATATATAGATGTCTAAGATCATAAGATGACTATATATATTTATACCACTTGTCCAAAAGGGCAATAAGTCTCCTGAAGGAAGATGCATCACATGGTAGAACAATCCCATTTGGGTTATCAAAGCCATATTCATCAGCAGCTTTCTCTAGCAATCTCTGGAAGATGGGGTTCTTCAGGTATGTCGTAGGCACGACAAATCTTGCCATTTCACTCCCCACATACACCACAAAGTGACCTTTTGGAGTTCCTTTTACCTCTTCTTTCGTTGCCATCATCTGCTGAGAGAAAACCGCAGCTAGCTAGAATGCACAAGGATGTGAATGATGAGCTATTGCCCTAAAAGGGAGTTTTTCTTGCTGCATTATATCAGTTTGAAAGGGATACATAGGGCTTGAAAAGTGTGCCATATTATGAGCTTTTTCTTTATATCTGCAAATTTAGGATAAGGTATGTAGGTGGCAGCAGATAAAAGTTCTTAACCAAAAATTTTACAGGTAAATTTGGTCTATAGACAATAGATAAATTTAGTTAATTATATAAAGACCTGTATGTATATATATATGTCACATACACTTTTAATAGAACTCACTTTTGCCATATTTATATGTCACTTTATAACTAACTAAATTTACGATTTTTTTTAAAAGGTTTCAGCACACTTTTGATCTCTATAGTATTGTAAAAGTTTCTGTTTGTTCCCCTTTAGTTTTAATTGAATCAATGTTGTCATTCAACAATGCAATTAAGTCCTTTTGTCATAACTCTGTTTTTATGATGACAAAAAATGAAGTTGCGCATTCATGGATGTGATTTGAGCCACACGGACCTACTAGATGAAAAATATCAAGTGATATCAATCTAAATTTTACTCAATTTGAAAGGATAATGGATTGGAGAAGGAAGATTATATTGGTAATAATTAGCTCACTTGATTACCTATCATTTAGTGAATTCATGCGGCCAAAATTGTGTCCATATAAGTGAGTTAAGTGAAAGAACAATCACTTTTATTTAATTACATTATTTCTAATTAATGAAAAAGAAAAACTGGAGACCATTTATGATGTTACTGGGATTGTAGCCAGGAAGGAACCACATTAATTTTTTTTCTTTTTTAATAATTATTATGATATATAAGAGTATTCTCAAACTTTATTTTGTTTGTTCCCTTCTTGAATAACCTTAAGGGCATACTTTTTCACATTAACTTTGTGCATTTAAAATTTTAATTTTAGAGCGTTTTCTAGAACAACGAAACCAAGATTATTGAAGAGAAATACTATCCCTTATCAATTCAGCTAATCCAATTAAATATCAAATTAGAACTTTTACAGTATTAGAGAGACACATATATCGAAAAATCTTGCTGTCAAAGTGGACTTTTCAACTCCATACACTGCAATATATATATATATATATATATAGATAGATGCAGGGTGTAGTTGGAAAGACACGCATGCATGCAGAGAGGGACAGAGAGAGGTGGGGGGGGGGGGCCTAGAGTAGTGGCTAGCTGGTAGAGTGGTGAGTCATTTTGTAGGGCATTATTAATGAAGGTCGTCTTTAGATACTATGGCGAAGCTGTGTCTTGTGATTTCGTTGCACTTGCACATGGTGTCTCTGTAGAACCCTGAATTTGCATGCATACTAAAACAAACCCTTCCATACCCACCCATGAGATCCCTGACCCTGAGAATTGAAACCAAAACCCCAAACGACAACGGGCAGGGCTTGTCACAGAAAAAGACATCATCAGTGATCACTGAATCTAGCTAGCTGTTTTAGTTATCCCCAGCGAACAAAGAAACTCGAAGAAGACGTACCAAGGAGAATATAACAAAGTGACGTAAAGTATAAGAGCATCAACCACTGCATGCACCATTATCTTTCAAATATAATATTATATACGGATAAGATAATGAATAAAGAAAAGAATTAATTTAATTATTTTTGTTGTAATCATATATTATAAATTAATTGTGAGTACAATGTTTAGCAAGAGGGATTGAATTAAATGAAGACAACTTAATATATTTTTCTTTTCGAAACCAATTTTTCATTGAAAGAACAATTAAAGAGTTAATTTTATCAAGGAGCATGATTGCCCGTTTAAAACTTGATAGAATCCAAGTTTTAAATCTACTTCAAAAATGAAGTTTGTTCGAGTGTACTCTCTCGTTTTTAAACCGGTAAAATATTTTCCATAAAGACCAAGTTTCTCTACAAAACAAGAGCCTCTAATAAACAATTCCTAAGGAGTGTGCAACAGAATTGATAGGTCACAATTGCAATATGTCAGAGAATGAGAAGAGAATTAATTTTAACCTTTTGAATGCACTTATCTTCTTAATTAATCTCCAATACTTCAAGAGATTTTATTTATATATGGAAAATAGAGCTGTTAAATGCTATTTTCACTAACCCTTCCAACATTCCTCTTTGCTACATTTATGGGTTGGGTTGGGCTTGGTTACAGAAAGTTTGAGCTCTTCATATATAAGCGCCACTTTTATGGTTCTTGGCTTAATTAGCTTCTTGAATTTGAACTTGGTCATGCTGTGCTTGCTTGTTTAGGCCACTGTCGTCTCAAGGCGAACTTCATGGTACAGTTAGGTGGCTCAAAGCATCATGTAAGGATCTTTTAGAGTCTTTTATTATAAAATTTTTGTAAAATTTAGAGAAAAAGTGACACAAAGTGAAAATGTATAATGAAATTTGCTTCTTCTCTTTTCATCCATTCTTTCCTTTTGCTATTTTCTTTTCAAACTTTATAAGCATCACTTCTTTCGGAACTTCTTACCTTTTCAGAGCATTAGATCTGCATTGTCACTTGTTTGCGTTTCTAACATTTCTCAATTTCTAAGGAACAAAATAGAGCCTTGTATACATAATAATAATAATAATTAGTTAGATTTTGGGTGGGAACCTAAACTAATACTTGTTCAATATCTAGACAAAGTTTTTTATTTACACAATGAAACTTTATTATATGCATGCTTGACAGCGTTAAAAAGATGAAATGTTCAAATCTTGGTGAAATAAAATACAAAACAATTGAAGCCCTGAAGGATATATTTTAAATAGTTCAACAGTTCTTTATCAAAAACAAGACTGTTACAGTTAGAATCTGACTAGGTTCTAAATATCAGTTTCACAAGTTGGTTCAAGAGAGATTAATCATTGTGCCCATCTAAATGCGGACTTTTTAGCCCTCCTCCTTTAGCTAGCAGGCTAAAACAGGCCAATGTATGTCTCGCGGATATAGGATTTTACACCTTCGATTTACTTATGACTCGTTTAACTCACGTCGATTTCTTTTTCTTTCTATAAAATTACTTTCGGATGCTTTGTGTTTACGTTTCTTATACAAAACTTTATAATTATTTAATTCAAAACTATTATTTTTTGTGAAATACTTAAAATATATAAAATATCGGGCAGAAACGGGCCAACCAATCTGTGAACTAGTTCATTTTTGAATGGCTGACCCATCTATTAAAAGCCTCAGGGCCAACCTATATATTTAAGGTTTTGGGGAGAATGTAAACATTTCCTTCAACTTTACTCAATTTTAAATGCTTTTTTTCCACTTTCAAAACTGAAAATTAATCATTTAATTTGAGCAATCACCGTTTAAGATTTAGTCCTTTTATTAGCTTCTTGTTCATGTTGTTAACTACGATGACACTTTAGATTTCATCATTTGTCATGTGATGCACTTATTGGTCTATTATCAAATATTGATGGCTACAATATTAAAAGAAAGGTTGAGCAAGAATAAGATATCTAAACCTAAATTAAACAAGAATCCTAATTCTAGTTGCAAATTGATGGGAGTATGCTTTGTAACAAATTAAATACTCTAAAATTGTTGGGAAAGGAAGTGCATGAACAGAATAATGATAGGCAAAAATAAACATCTCCCTACTAAAAAGAACCCTTAAGGAGCTAATACCAATGTGCAAAAATATTTCAAATAGTAGATATATGAAATGTACAAAACAAATAGAATAAGAACACATAATATTTAACGTTGAAAACCTCCTCACTATAAAAGGTGAAAACCATAAGACCTAGTCTAGAAAAATTCTATTATCAATAGATCAATGAATACAGTAATGAGTCTCTAACAATTACTAAGAACTCAACCCAACTCCTATGCACCATAAATAAAGTGAAAAAAAAAAAACACCATAGAGACAATACGTAAAACCCAAGGACATAGATATAGCAAGCCAACCAATAAAGTAGAGAAAAATAATATGACTATACAAATAAAATGCTCACAATATGCCAAGAACAATGCACTAAAATTTCATAAAGACCAGAACACAAATGACCCTCCAATCAAGATTACCAAGTGAGCAAATTTCTCTTTTGACCTCTCCTCATCACCACTACGTCTTGTATGTGTGTAAAATAGAAAACCTATTTTTACATGTGGTGGAAAGTCATGGTTTCTCCACACCTTTTGTAACCTTGGCCAACTTTTTTTTAATTAAAGTAAGTGGGCTCCACATAAAGAGGACCTACAACAAACTATCCCCTCCAACTCAAGTGGAGGCATATGCCAAACTGTCACTCAAATGACAAGTTTCAAACTTTCCCCTGGGTGGAGGCTTCATCAACATATCTAAACAAGTGTTATCTATATGAATCTTCTCAAACTCAAGTGACTTAGAGTCCAAAGTATCTCATATCCAATAATTCCGCAATTAATATGCTTAGATCCGCCATGGAAAGTAGGATTCTTGCCCGAATGGATAGCACATTGACTATCACAATACAAAACATACCTTTTTTCGTAAACCTAAGTTCATGCATAAATTTCTTCATCTAACGTTTCCAAAAAAAAAAAGTTTTTATAATATTGATTTACCTATGGTTTTAGAAACTATGGCTAAGACATATCTTAACAATGATTTCTAGAAGCATAATTAAGCAAGAGACATAACCATGGTTTTATTAAACCATGGCTATACCATATGATGGTTTAGCCATGGTTTTCATTAAACCATGGCTTAGCCATGGTTTTTTCCCAAATTGTAGTTTAACCTTGATTTTTCTAGATTGTGGCTAAATCGTGGCTTAGCCATGGTTAAAAAAACTATGGCTAAGCCATGGTTTAGCCCCAATTTAGTAAAACTGTGATTAAGTCATGAGTGGCCTTAACCATGATTACTATGGTAACTATGGTTAAGAGCACTAATTTCCATATTACCTTTCATGACTTCATGTTCTAGTCCTCATTTTCAAAACTCAAAGTCTTTGAAGCTCGATCTCTCTTGGTCGTGAATGAAGCTCAATGAAACCTAGCCACCATAAGCCTCTTCCATTCTTCCTTTCGTATTTCTCCTAATAAGAGCTTTTGGTTTCATTCCCCTAACCACAAATGAAGAAATCCAAACATATCATAGTTCTATCAATAGAAAAATGAAGCTCAGAGTGCAAATCTTCCCAACCAAAGCTTGAAGCAACTCCCTAAATGAGAAGAGCATCAATGTCTCTATCGAAGCTCAATGATGACTCTAATCCTCAAAGTGGTGTCACAAAGCTTTCCAATAATCCAAGTGTCATACCATGATAAGATAGCACAAATTCTATATCACATTTTGCTTGTAACATCATTTTCCACATATTCAACACTTTCAGCAATAGAAAATACCAATGTTATAAGTCAAAATATTTCATTTTTGTTTAAATGCATTATTTCAATTTACCAATATCACCTTCCATCCATAATATACTTGCTCAACTAGAAAAATCACAAAAAAAAAAAAGCAATAAATTTCGGGTTTAGACCATATGTTACAAACTAGCATTTCAACGCCAATTTTCATAGTTCCATAATTCTGTCACAATTTTCAAAAATTCATAACTTGAGCTAGGAAACTCCAATTTGGACAAATGAGCACTTTTTGGAAAGCTCATGACATGAACTATATGCTGTAAAAATTACATATTAAAATATTTTTTTTATTGCAGAAAATCTAATGGAACAGTACTACTATCATATTTTTGTGCATATGCAGACCAAGAAGTTTGGAAATTCATATTTTGAGCTACACAACTCCAAATTGAGTGATCTCAGTAGCTATCGAAAGCTTATAATGGAAACTATATACTTGTAAATTTTCATAAGTAATGAAGTTCATTGGCCCCTCAAATATAAAAAAAACTAGAATTGACCAAATGAACAGTGACAGGACAATTTTGCATAATTCAGCCAACTTTAAAAAATTATAAGAAATTCTATAGAGCTCCAAAAATTATATTCTTTACCTCTATAAAAGGCTCTAAATGAGATCTATATGCCTGCCATAGTCATGCCAAAATTTGTTCATTTGTTCTAATTTTGGTTCAGGGGCAAAATATGGCTCATTTTAGTAACAAGTTGGCATCAAATGATCCATAATGTGATTCTACAATGCAAATAACCATTTGAGCACGTCCAACACATGATTTATAGTGTATTTGGCCATCTCATATAGTCCAAATGATCATGGAATTCAAAATCACTCTCACACTTGAATTTATACATACACTCTACAAGCCACACATATGCCAAAAATCCATATTCTTGCACATTTGCTCCCAAATATGATATATACATCATAACAGCATACTTTTACACATGAGTGAAGGATTACATTACATAAATAACTTATACAACTATATTTTGACGTTAAATTACAGAAAACTCTAAAGCTTTGTCAAAGTAACATGATTCAAGTTTCTTGACCTCCATTTTTTGCTCCTTGAGAACTCTTTAGACAAGGTTATACATAAAATGTGGAAAAGTAAGATTTAAAGAATCTCAATAGCTCGTTCACTCTTTCAATCATACATATATGGCATGTTATCATGTCAAGAAAGCAAACGTGCACCCAATGCTTCCAATTATCAAACATAAATATATTTACAAAGTCATATGGATCCATCAAGGTCAAGAACAAACTTTAGGGTCTTTTGATCTAGCCTCATCCAATTATTAGAACTTTTGAATTAGCTTTACCCATTTTAGGGACTTTTGACTTAGCCTCACTCATTCCATGAGACTTTTGGCCTTGTCTCATCCTTACTTAGGGACTTTTGGCTTAACCTCACCTAATTTAAAGGACTTTTGGTACAACCTTACCCATCAAGAGTCATATTACATTTTCAAAGTAATTCAAGAAGTATAATGTCATCAAATCATCAAGCTAATAGCAATAGTCATGTTTCATAGTTCAAATACACATACAAGCAATCAATGACAATCAAACAACCAAGATATGTATATAAGAATAGATGAAGAGCTACCTTGAGTTAGAAGTACAACTTTCTTCCTTGGTTCCCTAACTTTTCCTCACAACCTCACACACACACTTGGGAAAGGTTTGCTTTGCTTGGCCTAGACACATCGAACAACACACAAAGATATCAATGGAACCATCTCTAGCCTCACATAAACTCTACACAAGCCAATTCCATCTTATGGCATCCATATGGCCTTATATTGTAGCATAATGAAGCAACTCATATAATTCATCATCTTAGCTCTAGTTTCTCACTCGATTTAAGTCACATGACTCCATTTAAACTTATTAGAGTCATCATAAACTCAAATCAAGGAGCCAAACACTAAGTTATTTCTTTATGCATAATAGAACCCTAAACTTTCAACTTTCAAAATATGGTTTCTAAATTCAAACCAATAGTTCCTTTATTATTTATAATTCATATCTAGACCATTTATAACCTTAGAATCAAAGAAAACTTTCCCTAGGTACTTAGAATCCTTCTTAGCCAAGACTATGCTTAAGAAAGCCACCAAGGGAGTTTCATTCATTTCTCTTAGGAAATTGGCATCCATGAAGCTTCCTAGGTCTCTTATGAACCTAAACATGATCTTGCATTAGTTAAGTCATCATTAGAAAGTTTCACAAATCCCTAGGTGCAATCAAAACCCTAATTTCCATAACTTGCTACCAAATGCTTCATTTTGAGTTCTATTTGTTCCATATGATTCCTTATACTTCAAAACCCCATTTTCTATCAAGTTTAAACCAGAATTAAACTCCCTACATGGTCCTCTAAATCTAGCCAAAATGGCGAAGCAAGAAAGGAATCAAAGAAAGCAAGTTTTTCCATGAAAGCATACCTTGTTAGCTTCCTTGTAAGATGTACTTTCTTAGGCTTCCAAGACTTTCTCCAAACTCCTTCTTCCTTTTACTGAATTAGCCATGAAACATCACCATTTAGAGCTTCAAAACCATGGAGAAGGAGAGGATAAAGAGGAGAAGAACATTAGTAAGGAGAAGAGCATGAAAATGTAGCAATTCTTTACCTATTTTGCTTGATTTTCTCCTTCCCTTTACTCCCTCTAGGTGTGCCACTTGGAGAGGGATTTAGTTCTGATTTTGGCCAAAAGAAATTCAATTAAAGGGAGAGGAAGAACTAGGGCATGCTAAATAAGAAGCTGGAAGACTATTTATAACAATTTTTAAAATTTCAACTATGTCCCTTAACTTTGGTTTCTTCGTTTGAGGTTGTTTCAAATTTTTTTTTAGAATTATCTTTTTCATCATAAAATTTAGATCCTTTAATTCATAAAATATCTTTGGATTTAAAATTTTACTAAACCATTCAGTCAAAATTTTGATCAACCAATTATCTAAATCGCACACCGAAGGGTTTGAACTATTTTAAAGGTTTCTATGATTTTTTTAGTCTTTGAGAACCTTGGAAAGCTCAAAATTTTCATTTAAAGCTCCCTCTTTTGAGTTCTCAAAAAGTTGTCTAAAATTACAATTTTGCCACTGTATTATTTCTTTAATTCATTCAGCCATTTTGGCTTTGATTTCGAGTTATCCTGAGGCTCTTAACCACATTTTTAGATATTATAATTAATATTCTAATCTTAATTATCATCAATTCACCTTACTTTGGGGTCCATATTTATTAACCAAATGATTCTAATTTCAGTTTCTCGTAATTCATACTGGCATTCGCTAGGCCCGTGACCCTTCGTGAGTAATTCATTCCACTCTTTTGGAATTATTATGAATTTCTAAATCATAGGATATTACACCAAGTCTCTAGTATGTCTCTCAGATTTCATCCACCTCTCACTCTCTTCATCCAATTTCCATCATACTTAATTTGTGGCTTTGCTAAATTACCTTTTTAGGCAATGATTTCATGTGCAACATTAGGTTTTTGTGCTTTCTTTCAGCTTGCAAATGGAGGCTTACCTCTTTTTGAAGCACTTTTATGTATTTCAAAGAATTTGACTAGAATTGCTTTTGCTTTTTCTTTGCCTAGAAATTAAATTTTGTTATCAATTTGTAGGGCTAATCAAACTATCAAGTTATAAATTTCACTATTTAATTAAGTGCCACATTGAGGCTTTAGTTTACTCTTATTTTAGATGACTATTGCTTAAGTCAATGACTACAAAGTGTCAATGATAAGTACTTGAAAATCCTTCATCTAAATGAGGCTCTTGTCAATTTTATACTAGTATTTTTTCACCGCTGATAAATTTTTTCTTCTAATAATACATGTAATGGATTGGGTTGAAGAAGAAAATTGAGATTTCAATTTTGCCATGCTCTAAAGTTCTAAAGATCTTCCACTTTAAAGTCTTCATCTTGTTGATTCAATGACCCTTTTGATTCATGACATTTATATGCTAGTCTTTTCATTTCATACAATTTCTTTCTTTCTTTTTCTTTAGGAGAATATCATACTCTGAGTCTCTAAGGTGTTTTTGTACATTTGATTCATTTTGATCATAGGAAAAACTTTGCATTTGATGGAGAAACGCTAAGCTATGCTTGCTTAGAATCTTTTATTGTAATGTGCATTTAATTATATATGTAGATTATTTTCTTCTCATGTTTTAGCTAACTACATTTCAACCTTTGCATATCTAATAATACAATATATCTTTCATAATTATGTGAAATTGTGAAATTGCTTTTGGTTAGACTGCATTGGTGATCAACATTTCCTACAAAAAAGGCAAACACAAAACCCATAGAAGAATGATTGCTCACATCAAGATGCAAAGGTATTCTTCAATGATATTTTTTGGACACCTTTTCAAGCTTGTAGACATTCTTGTTGTTAGAAATATCAAATATGAATAAGATCTTGAAATAAATGGTTTGTTAAAATGGTATGAGAGATTTCGCACAAAATAGTCACTTTTGATTAATATGTCTTGCTTGGATTCTTTTAATCTTCATTTATGCTAATGTATAGGAGTTAAATGTTGTTATTTTTATAGGTAAGTGAAGAATTAGATTTTGTTGACCAAGTTGGAAGAGTTGTGGTAATTACTGGTAAGTGAAGGATTAATGCCTTGAGTATAAACTGACATGAAAAGCTTTTAGACTATTTGGTGACTTTAGCAAATTTCTTGTTTTTCCATCTTTGTAAATTTAATCTTTAAAGTAAATTGGTAAATGTGAATTATGGTGGGTGGTTAGATAGGGTGCTTGAAGAGAAGCTTATTTACTATCATTTTCAACTGTTGCCCTTAAGACAATTTCTAAGTAAGGAAGAAAAATAGCTAAAGAAGAACGTTAATAAATAAAAGGAAATCTCATGTTTTTATTAATTTATTTGATTTATTCATTTCAAAGAGTGGAAAATACTAAGGGGTATTGGAAAATACTTAGAGGTATTGATTCAATAATGTATTATTATCAATGTTGGAAGTTATAGTTCAATGAATTTATTGATTGTTGTTATAAAGGTAGAAAACATCTCCTATTAAATTCTCAAGTGTAAAGATATTAAAAATATTTTTTATATTGTCAAGTATGTAATGTATGCATACTATAGGATTACAAAGAATTTAAATGAAAGGATATTCATTTTTAGTAGTATAAAGTATCATTAAACATTTTGAAATCTATAATATTTGTTAATTCTAATTATATATTTAGCACTCATGTCCTTTCTGTAACATCCAATTTTTTGAAAACGAGAGAAAATGTGAGAAACGTAACGTACGGTTTCTCTGTAAACGACCGAAACTCACCGGATATAAAAGGAAGTCCCTCAGAATAAGATAGTTAAGGTCCCAAAAAATTTGGGAAGCATTCTAGACTCTTAAAAATGAGAATCTCAGGCTCAGACGAAAAGAAAAATGGAGCTAGAATGAAGAAACAATTTCTTACGAAAAGCCTACGAAACGTAATGGCATTTTCATAATTTTGACATAATTTTTGGAATTCACACAGGAGGGCTTTTTAAATGAAAATTTTTAGTTCTTCATGATTCTCAGAGGCCCTAAAAACCATGTAAAGCCCCGGGACAATTAAATCCCCTCCAGTGGACGTTTTCTAACGTTGATTGACTAGAACTTTGATCGGTTCATTCGGTAAGGTTTTAACTCCAAATTGAGTGATTCCAAAGGTGTTTTATTAAATTGGGGACCTAAATTTTATAATAGAAAAGATGGTTCTCAAAAAGGAGGTAAAACAAAGCCGAAACAAAATTGCCATTACAGAAGGATAAAATTAGAATTTTTGAAAAAGTGTGTTTCTAGAAGGTCCCACACACTTCCCCTTTCTTCTCCCATCTTCTTAAGCATGAAATTTCTGCCCAAAATACAGAATATGATCTGCTCTCTTAGGCTCACAAGAAGGGAAGAAAAGGAGGAGAAAAATTAAGAAAAAGGTATGGATTCTTGGTAGTTTTCTATACTTTCTTCCATCCAAACCTCCTATCCTCCATTCTTCTTTATTTCCTATGATTAAAATGAAGTTTAAAAATCTGTTTTTAGGGAGAAGTTGAGGGAAAAATTAGGATTTGAAGATAGGAGCCGAAAGAACATAAGATTCAAGTGAGAAAAAGTAAGAAAACAAGGTAATTTCTCTTCCTATAGTTGCCATCTTTGATTCCCTCCTCCTCTATTTCGCCCCACTTGAGAAAACCCTAGGAGGAGATGATTTTTAGGCAGAACCAAACATGAATCTAAGGAAAAAGGGTGTGAAGATTAAGAATATGCAAAAGGAATTATCAAAAAACCATTAGATTGCAAGATGCAAATTCTAGGATTTTGTGTGCACCTTGTAAAATCTGACCTTATATGATTATTCTTAGGTTTAATTAAGAGTTTAAATGAGTTCTTGAGACACCTAAGATGCTCCCCACAAGCTTCCTCCTTCAAGAAAACCAAGAGAACTCCAAGAAAGCCAAGGAAGCCCATAGTCTAGGCCAAAAAGGGTTCTTGTAGTGGGGGAGATTTTTAAATTTTTCTAAGGCTATTCTTGAATCATATTTGATGAATGAAAGTGAGGGGAGGCCTTGGAAAAAATTTAGAACTTATAGAAAGTGATTTAGTGTCTTAGGTTCCATATTATAACCTAAAGAAGCAACATGATGCTAGGCCCTTTGTTTTAATCGTGTGATGAATCCAAGAGGCTTAAAAGGAGTCAAGAATCATATTTGAAAGGAAAGAATGAGGCCTAAAAATTATTTGAGGGGTGTTGCTTCATTAAGCGCATTTATGGACCATAATGGGGGTTATAGAGTAATCTAGTACTTAAGCAAGTTGTATAGCTTTAGAGAATAATTCATAAACCTAATTGGTTCCCAAAAATTGTATCTCAGCCAAGAGAAACTATCTCCACCAATTTGTGAGTGTGTGGTCGAAAGATGCGGCTTGAATCTAAAAGGAAAAATGTGTAATTGTGTACAAGGTAGCTCTCTCCACCTTCTCTCATGCATGGATGTGTGTTTAGCTTATTTTAGAATGTGTGTATGTGAATTTTCAAGCTATGAAAAGTATGCTAGCATGCCTTTATATGCTATGATTCTTGATGTTACGTTTCTAAATGAGTACATGATGTTTGTTTGAGTTTGCTTGAGTGTGGAGTGGCCAAGAACTCTTCCCTATGGTGAGGATGAGCTAAGAATCCTTGAGCTTGGTTAAGACAAAGTAAAGAGTCTCCCAAAAGCAAAGTGGACTCCCAAGAGTATGGTTGAGTCCAAAGCTCTTAAGGAATGGGTAAGGCAAGTCCAAAATCTATGAGAAGAAGTGTGAGGCCAATCCAAACACTTGGTGAGCTCTTGAATGTCTTGTATGATTTGTTCATATGCCAAGTTTGCTTTTAAAATATCCATGACTTCCATTTTCTCCATACATGCATTTGTAAAGCTTGCTTTGCATATATTATGTATGATTGAATGGGAGATGAGCTATTAGAATTCTTTGAATCTCATCCCTTCCTCTCCAATGCTCTAACATGCTAGGTGGACCAAGTAGCTATGATGAAGGGAGCCAACAACAATGAGAGAAGGAGATTGACAAGCATATACCTAGTTTTATTCTTTTTGAATCCATAATGATGCTTCACAATGTATATGATATTGTAAATGGTCTATGACCCTTAAGACATGTGTAAATATGCTATTATGTGATGTTTAAATGTATGGATATGATGTATGACCTCTAGAACCTATTTTGAGTATGTAATGCCTAAGTATGCAATTTGGAAGTTAAATGGAAATGTGCATAAGTATGGGTTGAATGGCCAAAATAAGATGCAAGAGGTTTAGGACCATTTGGGCAGCTCACACAAGTCTTAAATATGCTTTTACACTTGCCTAAAAGGGGCCACAATCAAGGGAAAGCCATTTGGCAAATTTGGTACCTCATATGGAGCCAAATTTGACCATAATGAAATCCTATGTCACTTTTTAGCCAAATGAGTTAGTCTTGATCTGAGATTTGGCATGCAATTAGGTCTCATTGAGATATTTTGAAAAACTAAAGATCATAATTTTTATAGGTCTATAGAATATTTGATGATTTTTCAAAGTTGGCAATTTCCATGGTTTCTGGTTTGCTGCACTATTCATTTGGTCCGAATTTGCATTCTATCACACAAGGCTCAAATGATGTCCAATTGACATGAAATTTTATACAAAGAAACTATACAATCACATTGACTCATAACAACTAGAATCACCTCATTTGAAGGTCTAGAGAGGGAGATATGAATTTTTGAAATTTCTATCTAGTACTAGTAATTATGCCCGACCAGAAGTACTGTTCCATTGAATTTCGAGGACTGGGCTTGATGAACTGGTCTGGAGATATTTTTTCTCTCTATTTAACATCCACAAATTTCTAGATTGGTATCATTTGCATGGATTGGATTTTTGTGGAATTAATTGGACATTTCTAAATTTTTCTGCAGAATTCTGTGACAGCTTCAGAGTGCAGTCTAACCTCTAGAACATTTTGGATGTCAAAAGTCCTTTGTGATGGATGTTATGGTCTAGGAATATTTTTAGTATGAATTAAACATCCAAATATTTCCAAAATGACCAAGATTGCAGGATTTGGATTTTTCTAGATTTGGTTATGATTTTCCAAAGTTTGGTAAAAAAATGGAGCAAATCTGGCCAAGAATGAACCTTTATATTCCATGCTCTATTTCGGCTTCCATGAGTTGTGGGCATGTTTTTGTGATGCAAATGAGTTATAATGATGTAATTAAATATGAGAATGAATAGTATGAGCTCACACGGTCCACGCAACACCGATTGTAAATTTTTAAGTATGACGTAATATAAATAAACCTATTATTTTCATTCCCTTTCTCATGTGCTCTCATGGGAATGATGATGTGAAGCTTATGATTGGTACGAAATGAGCTAGAATTTATGGTGTTACACTTTCTAATATCAAGGACTATTTACTTGAAGATTTTAGATCCCTAAGAAGCCTATAAGAAATAATGAAGCCTATAGGACACTAAAGTAATGTGCTATTATGCAATAATGGTGGTGACTACAACATGACTAGTCTATTTAACACTATTCTTTTATAGAAATTATAAGAGGTACTCGATTGGGGATAAATGCAAAATAAGATTCTTTCTAGTAATTTTTAAAATTAATTGTTCTTGTTCAAATGACTTGTCCAGTGGACATTAGTCTTTTACAAAAATAAGATTCTTTTCTGTTTAATTTTCAGAATTAGTTATTCTTGTTCCAATGTCTATTTAGTATTTTGTAAGTTGAGATTGGTAAGTTGGTTGCTCTTACTTATTTTATAAGTAGTAAGAGTTTTTCATGTTTAGTTGAGCACTAAAAAGCATTTGGATACCAACATGGACTTAGCATAGATAGGAACATCTAAGCTAATCTAGAAAGATTTGTACCGAATGCTTCTAAGGTTACTATGGGGCTCTTATCTTACTATTGGAAAGTGTTAGAGATTGTCATTATAAGTTTGTGGAAAAAAATAAAAAATAAAAATGGATAGAATAAGATAATAGAAGGCTAATATATATATATATATATATATATATATATATATATATATATATATATATATATATATATATGTAGTAGTAGTAGTTAAAATTATCACCTTATGCAAGTTTTTAACTATGGTTTCTAGGCCATGGTCTTACCATAGTTTTAGAACTATGGTCTAGCTGTGGTTATTAAAAATCATGGCTAGACAATGGTTTAGCCATAGTTTGTTTTATAGTGGCTAGACTATGGTATAACCATAGTTTTACTAATAATTATTTTAAAATATGATTAAAACCTTTGTGATTGATGGTTCAACTATGAATTCTATAACTGTCTCTAAACCACTTAGCAGTGGGTAGGACCTTCACTAAAACCATTAAAAAACCATGGCTAAGACCATAATTTTTTTTTTTGTAATAAAAGCAACTCCTTGCACAGTTCAATACAACAATGAACTTAGTCTATATAGTAGACAATGCCATACACTTTTACAACTTATTTTGCAATACCACTACTTCCCTTCCAAAGGTAATCAAATGGCTAGAAGTAAACTTTCTAGTATTCACATCCCTAGCCATGTCTAAAGTCATATAACCATAAAGAATAGATTTACCAATTCTAAAATAGAGTTTCAAACTAGAAGTACCTTGGAGATATTGTGGAATCCACTTAATAGCATTCTAGTGCTATCTAACTAGATTGGAGAGAAAACAACTAACAACACCAATTGCATGGGCTACATTTGGCCATGTGCAAACCATTACATACATTAAACTTCCTACTATGGATGCATAAGGAGTATGCTACATTTTCTTTTTCTCATCATCACTAGAGAAACATGTCTTCTGCTAAGCCTAAAGTGAGTAACAAGAGGTATGCTAACCAATTTATCTTTTTCCAAGTTAAACTGCTAAAGTACTTTCTCAATATACTTTGCTGAGATTACTACAACTTCTTAGCCTATATGTCATGAATAATCTAAATTCCAAGAATTTGTATTGCTTGTCCTAAATCTTTCATTGTAAAAGACTCACTAAGTTCCATTAACCTACTAATTTTGGAAGAATTATGACCAATAATCAGCATGCCATTAACATAAAATAGTAAAATGATGAAGTCATTATTAGTGAATTCATGTATGAACACACAATGATCATAAGTAGTCTTCTTGTATTCCCGTTGGATCATAACAAACTCAAACTTCTTGTACCGTTAACTTTATGCTTGTTTTAACCCATACAAACTCTTTTTCTACTTACAAACATAACTCTCTTGCTCAAATGCCTATTTAGTAATTTTGTAAGTTGAGATTGGTATGTTGGTTGCTTTCACTTATTTTATAAGTAGTCAGAGTTTTTCATGTTTAGTTGAGCACTAATAAGCATTTAGATACTAACATGGACATAGCAGAGATAGGAACATCTAGGTTAACCTAGAAAGATTTGTACCAAATGCTTTTAACTTTACTATGGGGCTCCTATCTTATTATTGGAAAGTGCTAAAAATTATTGTTATAAGTTTGTGGAAAAAATAAAAATAAAAATGGAAATAACAATATAATAGAAAGCTTTTATATATATATATATATATATATATATATCTATAATAGCAGTTACTTTATGCTTGTTTTAACCCATACAAACTCTTTTTCTACTTACAAACATAACTCTCTTGCTCAAATGCCTATTTAGTAATTTTGTAAGTTGAGATTGGTATGTTGGTTGCTTTCACTTATTTTATAAGTAGTAAGAGTTTTCATGTTTAGTTGAGCACTAATAAGCATTTAGATACTAACATGGACTTAGCAGAGATAGGAACATCTAGGTTAACCTAGAAAGATTTGTACCAAATGCTTTTAACTTTACTATGGGGCTCCTATCTTATTATTGGAAAGTGCTAAAAATTGTTGTTATAAGTTTGTGGAAAAAATAAAAATAAAAATGGAAATAACAATATAATAGAAAGCTTATATATATATATATATATCTATAATAGCAGTTAAAACTACCACCTTATGTAGGTTTTTAACAATGGTTTCTATGCCATGGTCTTACCATAGTTTCAGAACTATGGTCTAGGCATGGTTATTAAAAACCATGGCCAGACCATGGTTTAGCCATAGTTTATTTAATCATGGCTAGACTATGGTGTAACCATAGTTCTAATAATGGTTAACTTAAACTATGATTAAAACCTTTTGTGATGGATGGCTCAACTATGGATTCTATAACTGTCTCTAAACCACTTAGTAGTGGTTAAGACTGTCACTAAAACCATTAAATAACCATGGCTCAAACTATAGTTTTTTGTAATGAAAGCAACTCCTTGTAGACTTAAATACCAACAATGAACTCAACTTCTGTAGTAAACAATGCAACACACTTCTACAACTGATTTTACCATGCCACTACTCCCCTTGTGAAGATAATCAAATGGCTAGAAGTAGACTTTTTGGTATTCACATCCCTAGCTACGTCTAAAGTTGTATAACTAGAAAAAATTTGTTTACTAGTTCTAAAATAGAGTTTCAAACTAGAAGTACCCTAGAGATATTGTAAATCCACTTAATAGCATTCTAGTGCTCTCTAACTCTATTGGAGAGAAAACAACTAACAACTCCAATTGCATGGGCTATATCTGGCCTTGTGCAAACCATTACATATATTAAACTTCTTACTGCAGATGCATAAGGAATATGCTGCATTTATTCTTTCTCATCATCACTAGAAGGAACATGTTTAGTTCTAAGCCTAAAGTGAGTAACAAGAAGTATGCTAACCACTTGATCTTTCTCCAAGTTAAATAGCTGAAGTACTTTCTGAATGTGCTTTTCTAAGATTACCATAACTTCTTAGCCTATTTATCATGAATAATCTCAATTCCAAGAATTTGTATTATTGGTCCTAAATCTTTCATTGCAAAAGACATACTAAGCTCTATTAACCTATTAATTTTGGAAGAATTATGACCAATAATTAGCATGTCATCAATCTAAAGCAATAAAATGATGAAGTCATTATTAGAGAATTCATGCATGAACACACAATGATGAAAATTAGTCTTCTTGCATCCCTATTAGATCGTAACAAACTCAAACTTCTTATTCCATTCACTCGATGCTTGTTTTAACCCATACAAACTCTTTTTCAACTAGCAAACATAGCTCTCTTTAACCTTCACCACAAAACCCTTAGGCTACTCTATATAATTCTCCTTTAAATCATCATGAAGGAAAGTGGTTTTTACATCCATATGATTAACCTCTAAATTAAGGCTACTTGCAAAACCAAGAACAACTCAAAATAAAAGACATCTTAACAATAGGTGAGAAATTTCCTTAAAGTTAATACTTTTTTTTTACTAAAGCCCTTTGATAACTATTCTAGCTTTATATTATGGAGATGAAGCACCATCTTTATTTTTTAACTTGTAAATCCAATAACTTTTCAAAGCTTTCATATTCTTAAACAACTTAACTATCTCAAAAGTATGATTATCATATAAAGATTTCATCTCATCTTTCATCGCTGCAAGCCATTCAACCTTTTGCTCACTCTCCAAAGCCTCTTCATAGCCCTTAAGTTCTCAATTAGTGAGGAGTAGATATTCATCAAATGAATAATAAGTAAAAGGAATTCTTTGCCTAGTAGACTTCTTAAGTGGAACTACAAGTCCATTAGTAACCTAATGAATACAAGTATCTATCTTAGTATCAGTAACATCTTCACCCTCAACTTAGTCATTCTGAACATGATTTTACATATCACTATGATTTCCAAACTCAACTACATTAGGCATATGTGTGACAAGATCTAGAATGGAATTGGTTCTAAGTCAACTAGGCCATTAATACTTTTAGACTCTAACTTCTTTGCCATGTCAATATCTTTAATGGTTTGATCCTCCATGAAGATTGCATCGTGACTCCAGATAAGCTTCTTTTCAACTAGATCATAAAATTTATAACCAAGCTCATCAATGACCATAACCAATGAAGATACATTGTCTTTTTTAACTTGTAACTTAGATCTCTCATCATTTTGGTGCATATACAAATACTTTATAGTTAAATGCATGCAAGTGGTTGTAACGCCCAGTTTTCATAAAAACAATAGAAATAAACCAGTTATAAAAGAAAGTCCTCTAAATAAAAAGGTTTGAGGCCAAATAAAACTAGAGTAATAATCTATACCTTAAATAATAAGAATACAAGGCCCAAGGTGCCCTAAAAACAAAGCCAAAATAGCTAAACATAAATTAACAGAAGCATAGTGGCATTTTCATAATTTTAGACATTTTTTGAAAAACTTAAAGGAAGGATCTTTAAATGGAAAAATTAAGTTTTTTGGAATTTTTAGAGGCCCTAAAATCTATAAGAACCCCTAGAATGGTTCAAATCTCTTTGGTTTATGTTTTAGAATGTCGGTTGATCCAAACTTTGACCTTTTCATTTATGAAGGTTTTAAATCCAATTTGAGTGAAACCAAAGGCATTTTATAAGTTATAAGATCTAAATTTTATGATGGAAAAGACGATTCTAAAAAAAGAGTTGAAATGAGCCTAAATAAAACTAAGTTGAGAGACTAAATTGTCATTTTGAAAAAGTGTTAAATGGACACCTAGGCTCCTTAAATCATGTCCCCCTCTTCTCCAGCCCTCACCACTGACTTGCTTCTAGTCCAAAAAGATTTTGAGGCAGCTCCAAGAGATGCACCAAAGGTGGGAGTCAAGGGAGGAAGAAGAAGCCTAAAAAGTGTAAGAAAACCTTACTTTTCCATGTCTTCTCTTTCACTAAACCTTTTGCCCTCTTTCTCCTCTCTTCTCCTATGGTTTCAATGGTTTATTTAGACATGTTTTATGGCTAGTCTAACAAGTGGAAGAGAGGAATTAAAGGAGAAGGCTAAGGCATAAGAAAGCTCCTTAAATAAGTTAGGAAACAAGGTATGAAACTATGGATTTTGTTGCTTTTATTGGTTGTTCTTCTCTTATACACTTTTAGCCAACCTTGAACCCAATCAAGAGGGAAGAAATTCTATCCAAACCAAGGTAGGATTAAGGGTTTTAGAGTGTGAGGATTAAAATATACAACTAGAATTGAAAAAGAAGCATTAGAATTAAAGTTACAAAACCTAAAGATTTTATTGCACCTTGATATGTATGAAGCTTCCTAGTGGTAATTTTAGTTGTATAAGAGTATGTATGGGTTCTCAAGACACCTAAGAAGCCTCACATGTGCCAATTCCCTAAAGGAAATTTGCAAAACTCCATGGGTGCTCCTTGATGCTCATGTCTCGGCAAGACCACCATATGTAACACCTTAAATTCTATCTCATTTCATGACATTCATAAGCTTCACCTCAATATTTTCATAAGAGCATATAAAGAGGGGGATGAAAATAATGGGTTTATTTGCACTGTGCTATACTTAAAAATTTGCAATCGGTGTCACGTGAACTGTGTGAGCTCATGTTATGCATTCTCATATTTAATTTCATCATTATAACTCATTTACATCACAAAAACATGCCTACAATTCAAGGAAACCGAAATGGAGCTCAAAATAAGCAAGCATATTTTCTGCTAGATTTGCTCCATTTTCTGGCCCAATTTTGGAAAATCATAACTAAATCTAGAAAATTCAAAATCATGCAATATTGGTCATTATGAAAATATTAGGATGTCTACTTCACACTAAAACTATGTCCAGGTCACAACATTCATTACAGAGGACGTTTGACATCCAAAAAGATACAGAGGTCGCTGGCTGCCTAGATTGCTGTTTAGTTTACTAATACAAACTTCTAAAATTCATAACTAATTCTATAAAAATCAAAATCACACACATTTAGACATTATGGAAAGCTACAAATGTTAAATTGATGATAAAAATAATTCTAGAATGAAATAAATATGTTTAACCATCTAGAACCTATGGAATAGTAACTAAACTTCTAGGGCGCCACAAGTACCGATAGTCAACTTCAAAAATACATAACTCTTTTCTCAGACCTCCAAATGATGTGATCTTAGTGGCTACAGAACTCTTATGACCTCTAGTTTGTGAATATAAAATTTTACAATCATTGGACACCATTTGGCCATCGGGTGACACAAAACACAAAACTGCCCGTATGAACAGTACCCATACCAGAATCTATAAAAAGTCCCAACTTTGAAAATTCCTCAAATATTCCCTAGACATCCAAAAATTATGATCTTTAGGTTCCTAGAAATCTCTCAATGAGACCTAATTTCATGTCAAATTTCATATCAATAATAACTCATTTGGCTAAAAAGTGATATAGGGTTCCATTATGGTCAATTTTGGCTCTATATTGGGTACCAAAGTTACCAAATGGATTTCCCTTGGTCTTGGCACCTTTTGGGCAAATTTACAAGCTCATTTAAGACTTGTGTGAGCTGCCCAAATGGTCCCAAATCTCATGCATCTCATTTTGGCCATTCAACCCACACTTATGCATATTTCCATCAAACTTTAAACTTTCATACTATGGCATTACATACTCAAAACATGAGCTAGTGGTTATATATAAGAATCATACATCTCAACATCACATATTAGTAGGTTTACATATGTCTCAAGGTTCATTGTACATATACAACATCATATACAATATGAACCATCACTATGGTTCCAAAATGGACAAAACCATGCATAAACTTGTCAATCTTTCCTCTTCATAGTTGTTGGCTCTCTTCACCATAATTGCTTGGTCCACCTAGCATGTTAGATCATTGGAGAGGAGGGGATGAGATTCAAAGAATCCCAATAGCTCATCTCTCATTCAATCATACATAATATGTGCAAAGCAAGTTTTTCAAATGCATGCATGGTGAAAATGTAAGACATGCACATTTTAAAAACAATCTTGGCATGTGACTCAATCATACAACACATCCAAGAGCTCACCAAGTGCTTAGATTGGCCTCACACTTCTCCTCACAGATTTTGGACTTGCCTCACCCATTCTTTAAGAGCTTTGGACTCAACCATACTCTTGGGAGCCCACTTTACTTTTGGGAGACTTTTTACATTATCTCAACCAAGCTCAAGGGTTCTTAGCTCATCCTCACTCAAGGAAAGAGTTCTTGGCCTCTCCACACTCAAGCAAACTCACACAAACATCATATAATCATTTGAAAACATAACATGGCATCAAGCATCCTGGTATATAAAGGCATGCTAGCATACTTTTCAAAGCTTGAAAATACACATACACACATTCTAAAACAAGCTAAACACACATCCATGCATGAGAGAAGGTGGAGAGAGCTACCTTGCACCAATTCACACACTTTCCCCTTTGAATTTAAGCTCCTCTTTTTGACTACACAAGCACAAAAGTGTGGGGAAGGTTCCTCTTGACCTAGATACAATTTATGGGAGCCAATTAGGTTCATGAAACACATTTTAAGGCTACATAACTTGATGAACCACTAGATTACTCTATAGACTTCATTATGGTCCATAATGGCACCTAATGAAGCAACACCCCTCAAGGGACTTCTAGGCCTCATTCTTTCCTTTCAAATATGATTCTTGACTCCTTTTAAACCTCTTGGAGTCATCACATCATTAAAATAAAGGGCCTAAATCATGTTGCTTCTTTAGGTCATAATATGAAACCTAAGGCACCAAATCCATTTCTAGGAGTTCTAAATTTTTTCCAAGGGTTCCTCCCACCTTCTACCATCATAAGAAGTCCCAAACTAAGGATAAAACAAATCAAAATAGCCCCTAGCCCAATGGTTCTGTCTTGGCCGAATTGATGGAGGGAGGAGGAGTCCATGGGCATTTTGATTTTTCCATGATGGGAGAGACACTTGGGAGGCTTCCTAGGGGTCTTAGAAATTCAAATAAACATTTACACATGCAAGTAAATTCATGATTAAATCAATTTTTACAAAGTATCCAAGAGCTCTACAATTTCCTAACTTGATTTTCATTAGCTTTTCTTCTAATTTCCTTGCATCTACTAACTCCTCATGGTCTAAAACCCACAATTCCTTATTTCTAGACAAAAATCCTCCCCCCAAGATGGTTCTATTCTGGCAAAACTCCACACACAAAGGGCAAGAAAAAGGAAGCAACCAAGATAGAAAAATCACCTTGATTCCAAGCTTATCTCAAGAGCTCTCTTCCTTGCTTCAACCCTCTCCTTGAATTTCAAAATTTCCCCCTCAGTTCTGGGCTCAAAATAGAACCAAACATCTCACTAAATCCATAGGAAGAGAGGAGGAAAGGAGGGGAAGAAGTTTAACAAAGCAAGGAGTTGGAAAAAGTGGCTAAAACTTACACTTTTCAAAGCTTCTTCTTCCTTTCTTGGCCTCCCCTTTTGTTCACCACTTTCAGTCCTTCTTAATTCTGTGTTTAATGTGTAAGAGAGTGGGTGAGGAGATCTGAGCAGAGGAGGGGCGTTTTTACAAGCTAGGGATTCATTTAAGTAACTTTTAAAATTTACAATTTAGTCCCTCTTCATAGTTTTGTCCATTTGGGCTCGTTTCAACTCCTTTTTGAAATCTGTCTTTCCCATCATATTCCATAGGCTTTTAATCATAAGAATTGCCTTTGGAATTACTAAAAAAGGATCTAAAATCATTTCGAACCATTCGGTCAAAGTTTCAGTCAACTGATGGCCGAAATCACTCACCGGAGGGTTTCAACTGTTCTAGGGATTCCCATGGTATTCAGGGCCTCTAAAACCCTAGAAAGCTCAAATTTTTCATTTAAAAAGCCCTCCTATGAGTTTTCCAAATTTTCCAAAAATTACAAAAATGCCCCTACTTCCCTCGGTAAATTTTCTGATCTCTTCTGACTCTCGTTTTTTGGCATCTTAAACCTCAAATCTTCATTTTCTAATATTTAAAATTTTATTATAATTTTAGTTGGCCCGAATTCCTTCTATTTCGAGAACTTTCTTTTATATTTAGCCCATTTTTTACGTTTACAAAGAAACTGAACATTGTGTTTCTCACGTTTACGGAAGGACCGGATGTTACATTCCTCCCCCCTTAAATAAATTTCATCCTCAAAATTTAAGGGTACACTTTCTCTTACTCTTTTATATTCTAGCTAACTGTTCCTTTCTTTCCCTTCTTCCTGGCTCTATATATTTTTCTCTCTGGTTTTGCGTACTTAAGTTTTCTCTTAGCTAGGGAATTTTCATTGCTAGCTCTTAATGAGGGCTATATAATTATAGAGTACATGCTAGTCCCTCTCATAAAGGAAAGAAATTTCTGACTCTAGAGCCCTATCCTGGGAGAGTTTAGTACTCACATCGGGTTAGTCTTAACCCGTCGTAGGAGTTATCGTTCTTTTCAGTGGACTCGCTTACATATCTTGGGAGGTAACTTATTTTGTATCAAATCTCCCGTACCATCTCCTAATAGCTTCTCATAAGGTCTCATCATCTTTTTCTAATCATTAGAGCCATCGAAGGTTTCTATCTGTCTACTTATTTATTTACATATTCCGTCTACTTTTCATCTCCGCGTTCTTTCTCACTAGCTCATCCCATGATTATAATTTGCATTTCTTTCTGTCATAAGCTCATATTGCAACTGCTTATTGGGATTACAACTCCTTTGAGGAGTTCCTACTTTTATGATCCCAATTTCTCTGTTTACTACTACATCTGTTTTTGTAGGCCGGGACTTTTCTCACTTTCTTTGCTCACTTACAGTGGCATTTTATAGTCTCTCATTTCAACACTGATAGGCCTAACTTATATGTCTTATACTGGCACTAAAGAGCTACTACCACTGACTACTACTAGGCTCTGATAGGATGCTAGCTATTCTCATAGTTTTACTCACTAGAGACATACTGTATCACTTACCTCATATAAAAACTACACCTGACCCCTTTTCTGAATAAATAAGCTAGCATGCAGGGATCTCTCTATCTCTCAGTCAGGGCCACTATCTGCTAGATAGTGGTTCATCTGGCTTTAGCTCTGGAAAGCTAATTTTTTGCTTTCCTCATTCCATACACTACGCTCATCTTTAAAGAGAAAGCTAGTCAGTGGTTTAACCATTTAAGTGAAGCCTTCATATCTTTGCAGCAATGGTCACCAGACTCAGGATGTCTCTAGTCTCTGAGACAAAAGTTAGCTGAAACTACACTGGTCTCTGAGACTAGCTATTCTGTAAAACTATCTCAAGCTGTCATCTCTACCAGAGATCTATCATGCTATGGCTAAGGCTTTCTGTAACTCTATAGGATCTACTGTGACCCCTGGCTCTACTACGACCTCTCAGAGCCCTGCCAGGGCCTACTACAACCCACTATACTATGTTGGGATCTACTGCGATCCATCTCCAAGAGATGTCAAAGCCTAATATCACTGTATCTGACAGTAAAATACATGCTCACTAACTCCAGTAACCATTGCTCATAATAGCTGAGGCTAAACTTAGAGGTATATCGTGCTCTTTGTGCGAAGTGGGTTCTATGTCATCTAGTTATCTAGGATCCCATCATATTAATACTAGGGAGTGTTTTAAATTTTTTATTCATTGCTCTTCATAGGATCCTCAGATTCCCACTTTAGCCCCTTTTTGCTTAGACTTTCTTTCCTTACTCTATTGACTTACTTACTTACATGTACTCATTTTGACCTTCCTCTCATATCCTGTAGTTCTCACTATGCCCACATTCTGCTTTTAAGTGCCTTGGCATTAGGGCATCTCACACACTGAGTGTAGTGAACATCTCTGGCAGGAAAGAGGCTATACACTAGTCCCTATTCATTTCATTTACATATACTATAAGGGACTCGGGTCATGCATACTGAATCTGAACATTTTCTACTAGGGATTCCTTTTTGCATGCTTTTCTCATTATTCTAATATTACTAGAATCCCTTTACCTTTTTTTTCTGACTTGTCTCGTTCTTTAACCAGGCTACCTTTCAATTATGGGAACACTTTGGTGATTGATGTCATCGTTTGCTATGAACTCAAGTCACATTACTACTGGGTTGGCCAAACCCAATATCATGTAACCATTGTTGCAAGCAAACTAGAGCATCAAACATTAATACACAAGCGCCTCATGACTGAGCTCAAGGCCATTATCGCCTATATATTACAAGTTTTCTAATAATCTAAAGTACCTCTCTCTTACCTTTTTCTATCAGCCTTATTCTCGTAGAGTGCTCAGGGAAAGTAGGATTCTTCATCTACTACATCCCAAGATCTCTCTGTATTACCCGGTTATTTTTCTTAGGGCATTATCATGCTAGAAGGGCATCTACGCCAAAGACAAGTGTGCTTCTTTTTTTTTTTGTACTCAAGCACCTTAACTGAACATCTATTTTCAATCTAATATGTCCTTGACTTGAACATTATCATACCTTCTCTCTCTACCTTTCTTATCCTCTTACTTAGGTAAAAGGATATTCTACTACTGGCTATTTCTATTGTCAGTTTAGGTTTTCTCTACGCTCAAAAGCACCTGCACTTTTCTTGGGGTTCCTTTGCTTATCTCTCTCTATAACATCAAGGGGGTCTACTTTTTACTTATACTCTTACTCTGCTCTTAACTAGACCATCCCTTGGTAAAAAGAATTTTATTTCATGTAATCCCAGGAATTTCATTCTATGGCGCTCTCGACTTACCTTCTTTCTCTACATAATACGAGACTCACCTTCTTAAGCGGTCTCTAGCTCTCTCTCGAGCTTCCCTAAGGGAAGGCACTACTTATCTGTCTTAGCTTATTTCTATGTTTAGATTAGAGCTGGGCTTTCTCTCTCTGTTCAGTCTCTTTAGCCTTATCCGTAGGAGCATAGTATGTTATTTCTAAGGTTCTGCTAACTCCATCCAGGACACGTACTCTCAATGTCCAGACTCTCTTTTACTGAAAACTTATGCTCTACTGGGTGCTCTAATAACTCGCATGCCTTAACCCTATATCAATCTTATATTAGGGAGCTCATCTGCCTAATTAACTATTAGCTCTTTATCTATTTACCTCTCTAGCTCAGTTTGCTCATCTAATCATGACTAAAGTGAGGGCATCTCTTCAGTAGGTAGTTCCTCAGCTTTTCCTCGCTTCCTTTATCACTATACTTTATGAATCAGGGGGGTCTATCTAGGGGAATTTACTAACCACTTGATAAGCATGGTATTTTATATATTTTAATCCCCTAACTTACTCATTTTAGTGTCCAAATATGGCTTTAGGAATTTAATTAAGTGGAATTTGATTTTTATTTGCCATTTTTACATTTGAGGAATTAATTTGCAAATTATTGATTCTTAATGCATAAATTTATCTTAAATAATTTTTGGATATTTCCACTTAATACTTTCCATTATTTTTGTGCATATTTTCAATGGGCAAATGATGTTTGAATAAGAATTTGAATTAAAGAAGGGAAAGGAATGATTAACGAAGCATGAGCTGGAAAAAATGAGAGCCACGAGTTTAAAATGTGGACTGGCTGGAACTCGAGGAAACAAGAAGAGATATGGCTGGACAGAAGAAGCAATCACGTGGAATAGGAGCTAAAAAAAATGCTAGAGCTACGTTTGGAATGCATGTGGAATATACTATAATATAAAATAAAGTGGGGCCCACACTCACATAAATAAAGAAGAAAAAAAAATGCTTTGGAGGATGAGAAATGGTTGAGCATGTGAAGAACAAATGAAGCACAAGGGGGGTGGGCTTTATTCATCATCTAGCGTATTTCACGTGGTCATTGGATTATTAACGATGTCATTCCATTATATCCAGCCCATTCACTTCATCCATTCCATCCCTTCGTCCAGAGACACACACCACGCCATTTCTTTCATTCCACTTCCATGAAACTCTAAGCCTCCATATGTGACTAGGAAGGGAGGAAGCTCTTGAGTTGAAGCTTGAATCCAAGAATTAGAATCAGAATTTTGGGCTAAGAATTTCATTTTATTTTCCTCTCTTTCTATATCAATTTTAATTATTTTAAATGCTTGGTTGAGTTTGTAAGTGATTGAAATTGATGTAGTTCATTATTGATGGTTAGTTAGACATTGATTAGGAGAGATATTGGCTGATTAATTATATGAATCAAGTGCTGGATTTTCATTTTTCTACAATTTTCCAAGTGTGCAATCAAGGTGTTTGATAAAATGCTTGTGAGAATTGATGTGCTTAATTGTTTGATTTGAGAATTCCTTGGAGTTTGATTGGTTAATTAAATATCTTAAGGTGTTAATTCAGAGGCTAATTGATCAATTAATTATCCAATTTAAGTGTTCACAGATCTTAAGGACAAGAATTAACGAATTAATGCGGGGTTAAGGTTTCAATTCAACATTAAATTGCTAATCTCTTGAATCTTGACTGGTAATTCAAGATCATTTGCTAATGAATACAATTAGGGACTCTTAGGCCAGAATTAATCACAATTGGATTAGGATAAGGATAGTGGATACCAAGAGATGATTCCAAAGCTAGTCACAAGGCCATTATCATCCATAATTCGCATAATTAGGTAGCAATTAGGAATTTTAATTTGATTTCATTTTAATTAGTTTAATTCAATTAAAAATCCCCCAAATTAAGTAGTTATAGGATCTTTGAACATTTAGAAACCTAATTAAACATTGAACTCCATTTCCAAGAGAGATGGCCTAGGTTGTGCCACTAGCTATATATTTAGTTCAACCTAATTTTATTTTTAGGGTTGTGCGACAAGCCCGTCACCACTATTGGTGGTTTCCCCAATATCAAGATGTCTCATCTTTTCTTTTTCAATCTGGGGAGAACTTTTACTGAATCTTTCATTTGCATATCTCACCTGGATGATGCTACTAGTCATTTCCTCTAGGCTTTAGCTTCTGCTCAACCTGGGCTAACCATTTTGTCAGACCTGTAGCTTACTCTGTCATTGGGCTACTTATACTTATCTCTTAATGTTACTGATAAAGGACACCTTTCAAGGCCACTCACTATATGCCCCACTACTAGTAGCCTTACCTTATATAAGTTTCAAGGCTATATAAATATTCTATTAACAGGGTATAGAATCTTGGCAACAAGATCTCGTATATTGCCATGAGAAATTTAAGACCCTGTTAATAAGGTTTTTCCTGACAGTGTCTATGTGGCCCTAAACTCATCATATCAATCCATCGTCATATTCACAGGGTTAACATTCTAGGTTGGAGTCAACGCCTTATAGGCAGGTCTTAACAACCTTACTATCCCTGTGTTTAACTTTCTCTAGCATTGAGCTCTTTCCCAGTCTCACCTATTAGGCCCACGGATTTCTTACGAACCTATTTATTACTCCTTTTCCTTACTTATACTAGGGGTTCCTACTCGCTGTGGGTTGTCTGACCCCTTATCAACTCCTTTCTCAAGTTAGCCTAAATATGGCCAACAAGGCATTCATGGTGCCATTTGCCGTAGCTAACACATCATTCACCGCGGCTAATTAGCCTCGCGTTCTCCTTGGTTTTCCTATCCAAGTATTGGCTACGGCTAACTTCTTAATTGGCTGCAGCGAGGAACTCTCTGGATTGCCTCATTGTTTCTATAAAATAATTGGCCACGGCTAACAGCCTCTAATTGGCTTACTTTTTTTTTTTCAGGGATTAGATTTTCATCTTTAGCTACCAATCCAAGCCTCATTGCCTGTATATCTAGCCTATCATCAAGCTAGAGAGTTCCACCTCTTGCTTTGTTCATGCATAGCTAACTATCGCCTCTGGGCTGTCAGGGCTCTAAAGGGTGTAGCTTATAACTCAAGTCTCTGGCCTGAGGGAATTAACCTTTCAGGCTCTAATACTTATCTAGACATTTGGGTGTTATGGCTAAGGGGTAACTCTTTTTCTCATTCCCCTCTAAACTGGTTCTGTGCAGCTGCAATCTCATCTTATGCCACGCTGCATCATTATTTGTCTCTATATTACGTGAGACAGCTGGTAATGGCCTGAGTATGACTACCTGAGAGAATTAGGCCTCATATACTCTCTCTAGCAAGGCTCTTCCTATCAACGAGATCATTCTCATCGTTCATATCTAGGGCTTGCCACTGATCTCGGTGAGCTATCATATCTCATCAAGCTCTAGCCGTCAGATCTCTCAACTCTGCTCAAGCTACTTTAGAGGCCACTCTTCCCAATGTCCACTAACTACTTTAAGTCCATCATACGACTTACTTATTATGAATAAAGCCATAAACTATACTCATACACCCAACATGTCTCAGATAAGACTTTACTTATCCATTCAAGCCTTTACATAGCCCCATTGCTACATCTTCAAGCCAAATCCAATCCAAAACAACCTGGAACTTTGCTTTGATACCAATAAATATAACACCCTAAATTCTACCTCATTTCATGACATTCATAAGCTTCACCTCAATATTTCCATAAGAGCATATAAAGAGGGAGGATGAAAATAATGGGTTTATTTGCACTACGCTATACTTAAAAATTTGAAATCGGTGTCACGTAAATCGTGTGAGCTCATGTTATGCATTCTCATATTTAATTCCATCATTATAAATTATTTACATCATAAAAACATGCCTACAATTCATGGAAACCGAAATGGAGCTCAAAATAAGCAAGCATATTTTCTGCCAGATTTGCTCCATTTTCTGACCCAATTTTGGAAAATCATAACTAAATCTAGAAAATTCAAAATCATGTAATATTGGTCATTCTGGAAAGTTTAAGATGTCTACTTCACATTAAAACTATGTCAGGTCACAACATTCATCACACAAGACGTTTGACATCCAAAAAGATACAGAGGTCGCTGGATACCTGGGTTGCTATTTAGTTTACTGATACAAAATTCTAAAGTTCATAACTAATTCTATAAAAATCAAAATCATACACATTTGGACATTCTAGAAAGATATAAATGTTAACTTGATGCTAAAAATGATTCCAGAATGAAATAAATACATTTAACTATCAGGAACCTATGGAACAGTAACTGAACTTCTGGGGCACCATTGGTACTGACAGTCAACTTCAAAAATGCATAACTCTTTTCTTAGACCTTTAAATGATGTGCTCTCGATGGCTACAGAATGTTTATGACCTCTATTTTGTGTATATAAAATATTACAAGCATTGAACACCATTTTGCTATCGGGTGACACAAAAAACAAAACTGCCAGTATGAACAGTACCCATACCAGAATCTATGAAAAATCCCAACTTTGAAAATTCATTAAATATTCCTTAGACATCCGAAAATTATCATCTTTAGCTTCCCAAAAAGCTAATTGCATGTCAAATTCTAGATTAAGACTAACTCATTTGGCCAAAAAGTGACATAAGGTTCCATTATGGTCAATTTTAGCTTCATATTGGGTACCAAAGTTGCCAAATGGATTTCCCTTGGTCTTTCCACCTTTTGGACAAGTTTAGAAGCTTATTTGAGACTTGTGTGAGATATCTAAATGGTTCCAAACCTCATGCATCTCATTTTGTCCATTCAACCCACACTTATGTATATTTTCATCAAACTTTAAACTTTCATACTATGGCATTACATACTCAAAACATGGGCTAGTGGTCATATATGAGAATCATACATCTCAACATCACATATTAGTAGGTTTACATATGTCTCAAGGTTCATTGTACATATACAACATCATATACAATATGAACCATCACTATGGTTCCAAAATGGACAAAACCATGCATAAACTTGTCAATCTTTCCTCTTCATAGTTGTTGGCTCTCTTCACCATAATTGCTTGGTCCACCTAGCATGTTAGATCATTGGAGAGGAGGGAATAAGATTCAAAGAATCCCAATAGTTCATCTCCCATTCAATCATACATAATATGTGCAAAGCAAGTTTTTCAAATGCATGCATGGTGAAAATGTAAGACATGCACATTATAAAAACAATCTTGGCATGTGAATCAATCATACAAGACATCCAAGAGCTCACCAAGTGCTTAGATTGGCCTCACACTTCTCCTCATGGATTTTGTACTTGCCTCATCCATTCTTTCAGAGCTTTGGACTCAACTATACTCTTGGGAGCCCACTTTGCTTTTAGGAGACTCTTTACATTGTCTCAACCAAGCTCAAGGGTTCTTGGCTCATCCTCACCCAAGGAAAGAGTTCTTGGCCTCTCCACACTCAAGCAAACTCACACAAACATCATGTAATCATTTGAAAACATAACAAAGCATCAAGCATCCTGGCATATAAAGGCATGCTAGCATACTTTTCAAAGCTTGAAAATACACATACACACATTCTAAAACAAGTTAAACACACATCCATGCATGAGAGAAGGTGGAGAGAGCTACCTTGCACCAATTCACACACTTTCCCCTTTGAATTTAAGCTCCTCTTTTCGACTACACAAGCACAAAAGTGTGGGGAAGGTTCCTCTTGGCCTAGATACAATTTATGGGAGCCAATTAGGTTCATGAAACACATTCTAAGGCTACATAACTTGATGAACCACTAGATTACTCTATAGACTTCATTATGGTCCATAATGGCACCTAATGAAGCAACACCCCTCAAGGGACTTCTAGGCCTCATTCTTTCCTTTCAAATATGATTTTTGACTCTTTTTAAACCTCTTGGAGTCATCACATCATTAAAATAAAGAGCCTAATATCATGTTGCTTCTTTAGGTCATAATATGGAACCTAAGGCACTAAATCCATTTCTAGGAGTTCTAATTTTTTCTTCCAAGGGTTCCTCCAACCTTCTACCATCATAAAAAGTCCTAAACCAAGGCTAAAACAAATTAAAATAGCCCCTAGCCCAATGGTTCTATCTTGGCCGAATTGATGGAGAGAGGAGGAGTCCATGGGCATTTTGATTTTTCCATGATGGGAGAGACACTTGGGAGGCTTCCGAGGGGTCTTAGAAACTCAAATAAACATTTACACATGCAAGTAAATTTATGGATTAAATCAATTTTTACAAAGTGTCCAAGAGCTCTACACTTTCCTAACTTGATTTTCATTTGCTTTTCTTCTAATTTCCTTGCATCTACTAACTCTTCATGGTCTAAAACCCACAATTCCTTCTTATTTCTAGACAAAAAGCCTCCCCCCAAGATGGTTCTATTTTGGCAAAACTCTACACACAAAGGGCAAGAAAAAGGAAGCAACCAAGATAGAAAAATCACCTTGATTCTAAACTTATCTCAAGAGCTCTCTTCCTTGCGTCAACCCTCTCCTTGAATTTCAAAATTTTCCCCTCAGTTCTGGGCTCAAAATAGAACCAAACATCTCACTAAATCCATAGGAAGAGAGGAGGAAAGGAGGGGAAGAAGTTTAACAAAGCAAAGAGTAGGAAAAAGTGGCTAAAACTTACACTTTTCAAAGCTTCTTCTTCCTTTCTTGGCCTCTCCTTTTGTGCACCACTCTCAGCCCTTCTTAATTCTATTTTAACATGTGAAAGAGTGGGTGAAGAAATCTAAGCAGAGAAGGGGCATTTTTATAAGCTAGGGATTCATTTAAGTAACTTTTAAAATTTATAATTTAGTCATTCTTCATAGTTTTGTCCGTTTGGGCTCGTTTCAATGCCTTTTTGAAATCCATCTTTTCCATCATATTCCTTAGGCTCTTAATCATAAGAATTGCCTTTGGAATCACTAAAAAAGAATCTAAAATCATTCCGAACCATTCGGTCAAAGTTTTGGTCAACTGACGGTCGAAATCACTCACCGGAGGGGTTTTAACTGTTCTAGAGATTCCCATGGTATTCAGGGCCTCTGAAAACCCTAGAAAGCTCAAATTTTTTATTTAAAAAGCCCTCCTGTGAGTTTTCAAAATTTTTCAAAAATTACAAAAACGCCCCTACTTCCCTCAATAAATTTTCTGATGTCTTCTGACTCTGGTTTTTGGATATCTTAAACCTTAAATCTTCATTTTCTAATATTTAAAATTTTATTATAATTTTAGTTGGTCCCAATTCCTTCTATTTCGAGGACTTCCTTTTATATTTGGCCCATTTCTGAAGTTTACAAAGAAACTGAACATTGTGTTTCTCACGTTTACGGAGGGACCAGATGTTACACCATATACACTTAAGGAGAGTTTTAATTTCTTTTAAGGCTGTAAAGGGACTAAACATGATAGATGAACATTAAAAGAAGCCTTAGAATGAATTTAGAAAGCATGGTTTGTAAGATGGAGGTGTAGGCTCCATTTGACATAAGGAAGAAACTTGTGTCTAGGCTCCTAGAATTGAAATTATAATGGCTTTAAAGAGTTTAAATGGAGTCATGAGACTTAGATTGAAGGAGAAAATGGAGCCAAGATTATGAATTCCAAGAGTTACTTCATTGTGTCTTGTATGAAACCATAATGGAGTTACATGAGATAATGAGCTTCCATAGAGTTTGTATAAACCTAAAGCTTATTCCAAGGATTGAATCATATCTTAGTGATGTGTCTAGGCCAAAAGAATCAAGTACCACCTAATTGCATATGCTTGGCAGAAAAAAGGAAGAGGAATTAAAGGAAAAGTGTATGATACTTGCCTCAAGGTAGCTTTCTAACATTTCTCTCATGCATTACTTGTATGTCTACTTGTCTTTGAGTGCTTGTGTGTATGTTTGATCTATGAAAAATGTTTCTAGCCATTGCTTACATGTTATAGTACCATTATGTGTCTTAAAAGGTGTTTATGAATGCAAAGTGGCTTAAATGAGTTTTGGTTATGCCAAAAGTCTCTTAGCATGGGTAAGGATGAGCTAAAAGTCCTTAAGAATAAGTGAGACAAAGCCAAAAGTCCCTTAAGAATAAGTGAGATAAATCTAAAAGTCCTAAAGAAAATAGGTGAGGCTAGACTAATACCCTTGAGAGTCTATATATGATATGTATGAGTTTCTATGACAAGGAAAATGCTTTATGTATGTTCACTAGTAGCTTAAAGTCCATGCATATATTCTTTGACATATATATGCATCCATTATGTATGTTTGAAAGGGTGAAAAGTTATTGGGATTCATTGAATCTCACTTTTCCCCCTTTTCCATCTAACCATGTCTAGGTGAAGCTCAAGGAAGCAAAAATGGAAGCCAATGCAACACTTTGACAATAGCATAGCTTTGAATGTAATTTGATGTCAAAGTTTGTAAAGACATGATATATATGACATGTAACCACTCGAACAAGTTTAAATGTATGTATTTATGATGTGTATATCAATCTTGAAACTAAATGAATGCAGATGTTGGAGATTGACATCTTAGCACCCTTATGTTCATGTGTATGAACGCATGTGGTATAGTGAAATCTAGCTCCATGATGATTTGAACCATTTGACATGCTTCCCTAGGCTATAATTATGCTTTTGGACATGGCCAAGTGGCTATAGAATAAGAAGAGAGCTTTTTGGTACCTTAAGAACCCATTATGGACTTCAAAATTGACTAATTTGTGAGCTGAATCAAAGTCTAACCAAATGGATGATTTTTTGCATGAAATTTGGCCAACACATAGGTATCATCTAGAGCTTTTTGTAGCACTAAAGAGCACCCAATTTGGAGCTCTAAAGAATTTATTATGATTTTTCAAAATTGGCCAAATTATACAGAATTGGTATGTGCATTGTTCATATGGTTAGTTTGCTTCTCTATGTCACACATGGGACAAATGAAGGCCAATGCTTATGAAATTTTATAAGAATAAACTAGACATCATGAAATTTCTATAGCCACTAAGATCACCTTATTTGGAGCTTTGTAGAGGGAGAACCAAATTTGTGAAGTCCTAGGTCTTGATGTTGTCTGAGGTACGACTTAAGTTACTATTCCATTATTTTTCACAAGTTAAATGCTATTGTCTTGGTCTGGAATTATTTTTAATCATTAGTTAATATCTAGAGCTTTCTACAAATCTATCATATACATGATTTTTATTTTTTTAGAATTATTTATGAATTTTCAAAATTCATAGCAAAAACTTATAACAACAAACCTGAGAGCAAATCTAGTTTTCCTTCAAGTTTGGTTCCAAATCTATGATTTATGAGATGAGTTATGATGTTTATGACTTGAATGGATATGTTATAGATGGAAAATGATATTGATAAGCTCACATACTTCCTAAAGCTAATCATGAATTAATTGGGCTTTCCATTATGCAAATTTTATACTATTAAATATGTTATTTTCTTAAAAATGTGTAACAATAAGCCTATGAGACATAGAGTAAAAGCTAGAGAGCTAAGGCATTACAGTGGTTGTAGGAAACATCCTTGCCATACTGCACTTGGTTAGGAATGTAGATATAAAGCAATAATAAGAGATAATTAATAACATGTGTAGCAGTATATAAACTCACCCTAAAAGGAATTAAGTAACTTTGCTTCTAAAAGCAAACACTTAACCCTCTCCACCAATGTCATGTTCATCCTCTTTGCCAAGCCATCAAATGAGGAGTCTTAAGAGGCATCTTTTGGTTTCTAATACCTTGCTATCTATAATACTCTTCAAATGGTCCACAATATTCGCCATTATTGTTAATGCGAATACATTTCAGTTTCTTTCTATGTCTTTTTCAACATATGCTTGAAATTGCTTAAAAGACACCAAGAAATTGATCTTTTGACTTCAAAGCACAAATGCAAAGTTTCCTTGAATAATCATCAATAAAAGATATAAAATAAAGTGAACCACCAAAGGTCTTCACTTTCATAAGACCATAGAGATCTGAATACACTAATTCAAGCAACTCTAATTTTTTGTAGAGGGGATAGCTTTTGAATGAAACTATTTTGTTTCCTAACCAACTAGTGAACATGCTTTTCTAATCTTGCATCTTTCAAACCTGAAAGGAGATATTCTTAGCCAATCAAGTCCTTTTTCACTGATGTGGCTATGCCTCTTATGCCATAATACTGAGGAACTATCACACTCAATTTTATTAACAATATTAAAGGAAAGTAAGGCTTTAGTCTAATACAAACCAGAAAACTTTTTTCCATATGGCACAACCAAATAACTGTTAGTGATTTTACCCTGTTCATCACCAAAGGTATTAGTGTAACCATCATCATCAAGAACATTGGTAGAAATTAGATGCAAGAAAATGTCAAGTGCATGTCTAACATTCTTCAAAAACAACTTTACCTTATTACTAGTTTCCAAAATAACATTCCTGATGCTAATAGCATTTGACAGACCATCATTACCCATCTTCAATACACCATAATCACCTGAAGTATAAGATGTGAAGAAATCCTTCCTTAATGTCACAAGGAAGCAAGCACCACTATCAACAACCTAGTTAAATTTATCATGGGCAGATTCTAATCATAAATAATCACAAGATCTTTTAAAGTAAAGGCAGAAACACAAATCATGTCACCATCTTTCTTGTCCTGTTTTTCTTTATTTTGGTTCTCCTTTTTCCACTTATAATAAAAACTTATTGACATGTCCCTTTTTCTTACAATAATGATAGTTAATATTTTTGTACTTAGACCTTTATTTGTTTCTACTATTGTTTTTGCTAATATTCCAATGATCCTTGGCTTGTTTCTCCACCAACTTTCAGTAACCAAAAGTTCAGAATTCGAAGTTGATACCTCTTGAGTTTTTCATCTAACTTCTCATTCAACATAACAATTTTCACAAAATCCATATACATAATACCACCAAAAGTAAAACTTGTTAATGACAAATGGTGTAATACTCGATTTTTCTAAAAAAGCCCAAACTAATGAGTTATAAAAAAAGGTCCCCTAATTCAAATGATTAGACGCTAAACAAAATTAAAATAATAATCTAGACCTCTAAAAATAAGAATACAAAGCTAAATATGCCTAAAAACTGGAGCCAGAATGGCTAAATAAAATTAAGCAAAGAGATAGTGGCATTTTTGTAATTTTAAGCAACTTTTTGAAAACTTAAAAGAGGGATCTTTAAATTAGAAAATTAAGTTTTTCAAAGTTCTTAGATGCTCTAAAAATCATAGGAACCCCTAGAATAGCTAAAACCCTTCCGGTATACATTTTTTAGTGTTGATTGACCAAAATTTTGACCAAACAATTTGGTAAGGTTTTAAATCCAATTTAGATGAAACCAAAGGTATTTTATGAATTAGAGAACCTAAATTTTATGATAGAAAATATGGTTCTCAAAAAGGAGTTGAAATGAGCCCAAATGAAAAGAATCAAGTTTAAGAACTAAATTAAAATTTTGAAAAATATTATAATTGAGCCCTCTTGGTCCTTATATCATGTCCCACTTCTGCCCAGCACGCTAACTAAATTTCCTCTAGTCTAAAATAAATTCAAGGGCAATCCCAAGTGGTGCACATGAAGAGGGAGCAAAAGGAAGAGAATTAAGCCCTTGAAAGTGTAAGAATATGCTACTTTTTCATGCTTCTTACTTTATTAAACTTCTTCTCCTCTTTCTTTTCATGGTTTTGATGTCTCAATTGGACATGTTTCATGGCTAGTTCAGTAGGAGGATGAGAGTAATTTAAGGAAAGCTTGGAGGCTTTAGAAAGTTCTTTTAAAAGGCTTTAAAATAAGGTAAGTTTTATGGTCTAACTTTGCTTCACTTTGCCTCTTCCTTCCTTGTGAGTTTCAGCTAGACCTAGGCCCATCTAGGAGAGGATGAATTTAGGCTATAACAAGGTAGGAATAAGGGTTTTAAAGCATGAGGATTAAGAATAAACAATTAGAACCAAAAGAAAAGCTTTGGAAGTCAAGCATGTTACTTAGGGTTTTAGTTACACCTAAGAATTTTTAAGGCTTTCTAATGGTAATATACTTATATAAGAGTATGTATGAGTCCATAAGAGACCTAGGAAGCCTTATGGATGGAAAATTCCCTAGGAAATTCAACAAAACTGCATAGACTCTTCACTTAAGTCTATATCTTAACCAAGAGCTAGATAGGGCACTTAGGGAGAGTTTTCTTTAATTCCAAGGATAGAAATAGTCTAGCTATGAATTATAAACATGAAAGAAACCATTGGTTTAAATTTAAAAATCATATTTTGAAAGTTGAAAGTTTAGGGTTTTTTTAAGCATAAAGAAGCAACTTGGTATTAGGCTCTTTGAATTAAGCTGGAGATAACTCTAATGAGTTTAAATGGAGTCTTATGACTTAGTTAGAAATTAGACCTAAGATCATGAATTATATGAGTTGCTTCATTATGCCCTTGTATGGAACCATAACCATGCCTTAAGCTACAATAGGCTTGTGCAAAGTTTATGTGAGGTTAGAATTGGTTCTAATAATGTGTTTGTGTCATATTTGATGTGTCTAATCTAAGCAAATCAAGCTCCTCCTAGGTGTGTATATGAGGCAAAAAAGGGGAAGTGAAGTTCAAGGAAGAAGTTTGTATTTCTTGACTCAAGGTAGCTCTCCATCCTTTCTTATATATATTTCTTAGTTATTTGATTGTCATTGGATGCTTGTATGTATGTTTGAATCATGAAATATGTTTATAGCTATTGGTTTGATGCTTTAGTACCATTATGTTTCTTGAAGGAAAATTTGAATGTGTATGGCTCTTAATGGATGAGGTTGTGCTAAAAGTCTCTTAGATTAGGTGAGGTAAAGCCAAAAGTCCTTAAAAATGGATGAGATAAAGCCAAAAGTCTCAAGAGTGAATGAAGCTAAGTCAAAAGCTCTTAAAAATGAGTGAGGCCAATCCAAAAGTTTCAAAAAATTAGGTGAAACTAGACCAAAAAGTCCCTAGAGCCTATGTTTGATTTGAATGATTTCATGTAACTTGAAAATATGATTATGTATGTCAACCAAAAGCATTTGATGCATGCTTGCATTCTTTGACATGAAAATATGCCATATATGTATGCTTGAAAGGATTAGTGAGTTATTGGGATCCTTTGAATCTCACTCTTCCCTACTTCAGGTCTAACCATGTCTAAGTGAGCCTCATGGAGCAAGGAATGGAAGCTAAAGAGCATGAATTGATGATACTTTGACAATAGAATAGGATTTTATATATTTTGATGTCAAAGTATGTATGTATATGATGTTTATAAGATGTAAACCTTTAATCATATGTAAAAGTATATAAATATGTTGTATGTAATGGATATAGAGCCAAATGTATGAGAATGTAAGTTTTTAACATCCTTGGGCCATGGTATGCTTGCGTATATTGTAACACCCCAAAAATTAATTAAGGATAATCATGATTAACTAGGGATTTAATATGGATTTAATTAGAAAATTACTTAACAGAGGTGAACATTAATTTGGGCCTTATGGTTAATTGAATTATGCTTTAGGTTAAGTGTAGAAGTCTAATCTTAGCTTTAGGGAGATCCAATTCCATTTCTTAGAGGCCTAATATTTAATTGTGTAGACCCAAATGTTAATAGATGTTTTTTAGCCTGGCCCAAGTCTCATATATGACCCATGTAATCTTATAATTCATTGCCCAACAAGGATAAAATTGAACCCACTTAAAATTAGGCCTTTGGGTTAGCCTAAGACCCAAACTTAAACCCTAAAGCCTTAGTAGCCCCTCCCCCATTGTACAAAAACAAAACTCAAAAGAAGTATAAGAAAATTCAGAGGTTTTGGAGAGAGGCTAGGGTTCTTAGCATAAATTCACCATTTCTCACTTCTATCGTCAAAATCAGCTAAGGTGATTATTATACAACTTAATCCTCTTCTCTTTCTCTTCAATTTGACCTAATTAGTTTCTCATTTGGAACATTTTCACCACACCCAAAATCTAATATGGATTATTTGATGTTTCTTAGAGGATTTTCAAAAGTTAAGGTTAGGAAGGATATTGGGTAAGTGTAAACTCCTCATTTTGATACATTTTTTACTAGTTTAAAACCCCCATAGTTGATTTGTAGTATGGGTATTAATTTTGTACAAATTTGCTTAGGATTTAGGGTGATACTCTGAAGTTACTGGTAAGGGAAACATCAAATTCGAAATTAAAGACTTGTGGTGGCTGGGTAAGTGTTCTCTAGGTAGCCATTAGTATTTTAATTCTTTGGGTACCTATTTGCTGCTATAAATTGATGAGTAGGAATGGTGATGGTCAGATTTTATGTTCTTAGGCTAAGTAGCATTGTTATTGGCTTTCAAGGAATTGTCTACAAATGAGGTAACCAGGGTTAATGTTAAATTTCATGCATATGTCTACTTTCATTTTATATTTGTTATACATGTATGATTTTGAAATGCATAATGAATGTTTGGCTATTTGATATATTGTGCTTGGACCTTGTGTGTAACACCCCGAAATTAATTAAGGTGTTAATTATGGATTAAGATTAATTAAGGATAATTAATAGAGCATAATTGGGCAAGTTAGTGAATAGGTATTCTAGAGAGATAAATTGTTAATATGGGTTGAGAATTTATTTAGGATGGAGATTTACATCTAGGCCCAAATTAATTAAATCATGATAAGAGGCTAATGGAGGCCCAATGAATTAGAGGTAAACCCAAACTAATTTAATGAGATAGAGGCCCAAGATTTATCTTGTATAGGCTCAATTAAGTGGCCCAATTACCCTTGTGCAGATCCAAGCCCTTGAGCCCTTTAAGTTTGGCCCAAAACTCATTAAACTTCAGCAACCCAATGTGTGAAAACTAGCCCAACAGAATTATGCAGCCCAACACTTAAAAACTGGCCCAATAAGCAAAATCTGAAACCCAATTGGGTTTGGACTTGGAGCAACCCATGACCTAACCTTTTGACCCAACTTAAACCCATCAAAACCCTAATTGCTTCAGCCACTTTTCCCCCCATTTGCTGAAACACAAAAATAGAAGAGAAATTCGGAGGTGAGGAGAGGAGGCTAGGGTTCTTGACTTAATTCCATCTTTTCTCACATTTGGAGCAAGATTTGGCCAAGGTAATAGTTATACAACTTAATCCCCTCATCTTTCTCTTTAATTTGGTCCGATTAGTTTTTCATTTGGAGAGATTTCATTATACCCAAAATCTGAAAAGTGAGTGTTTGGAGGTTTTCTTAGTGAAATTCGTAGGTTGAGGTTGGGGTTGGTATTAGGTGAACTTAAACCCCCCATTTTGATGCTTTCTTTGTTGGTTTGAGACCCCCATAGCTGATTTATATTATGGGTACTAATTCTATACGAATTTGCTTAGGATTTTGGGTGACACATTGAAAATTCTGGTGGGAGATACTTGAATCCGAATTTGGGATTTGTGGTGGCTGTTGCAATTATCTGCAAGTGAGGTAACCAGGGTTTATATTAATTCCATGCATGTATCTGTTTAATTTCATATCTGCTGTATTTGAATGGTTTGAAATTGTTGAATGAAATGATTGGCTATCTGTTGTATGATGGTTGGACCTTGTGAGTCCATGGTGGAGCTGTGGTGCGGCTGCCACCCGTGCATGTGCCGCGATCGGGCACTGGGTATGATCAACCCCAGATGCACTGAGCCCTAGTTGTGCTCAATGGGGAGTAGGTGCCATGGACGGGCCTCTCCCAATGTTAATGGCCTTTAACATGTGATTATATGATTGCTAGTATGGGATAGTAATCACGATAGCCTGATTAATTCATTTGCTGAAATGATTGATATGATTCTGATATGGATTTTGATTTATGCATATATGTTGATTAAACTGGATTATATGATGGAATTGCTTTGGTTATTGAGATTTATATCTCACCCCGTGTTGTGGGATTAATATTTCAGGTGAAAGTTCCTCGGGTAAAGATAAGGGTAAGCAATTGGATGAACATCCATGAGCTGAGGCCTAATGTGGGGGAGCTGCACTTAGTCTAAGTGTATTAGGATAGATGCTAATTTTGTTGAGTCTTGTATAGCATCATGTATCTGCATTGCCAAGTGTAGGAGTCTGTAATTTTGATGATATAATGTGTACCCATTGAGGATTAGGCCTTACTTTAAATTGGTAATTGACGTATGAACTTACAATATTAGTTATGAGCTTTGATGAACTCTGATGTATCTTGTTATTAGAAATGAAATCTGGAATTATTACTATGAATCTCAATTGATTGGGTGCCAAGTGATAGTTGTTGATAGATTATGAACTCGAGTCATTGTTATTTTACAAATTGCTGATGAATGGATTTGCTGATATAGGGTAATTAGAGAAAGGGGAATTGGCCCTTGGGTCTTGAACTAATAATGATAGATTAGCTGAAGAAACTAGGCTAATGAAGGGTAATGAGCCCCAAAAGGAAGGTAAAGGGGCCCTAGGGTGCTAATGGAAGGAGAGTGGAGAGTAGGAGGCAAGAAATTCGGAGTTATAGGATCAGGGGGAGTTTAGCCGCGGCTAAATTATGGTTGGCCGCGGCCAATAGTGGCGAAGTTGCTCAGGGAGAGTTCCAGAGAGTAATTCGCTGTGGCGAAATGTTAATTGGCCGCGGCGAAATTTGAGAGGTCAATTTGGGAGCCATCCATAGGGGAATTCGCCGCGGCAAATAAGGGAATTGGCCGCGGCTAACTTTTGAGAAAAATGTCCCTGGCATTCCAGAGAGGAATTGGCCGCGGCGAGAGGTGAAATTGGCCGCGGCCAATATCGATAGGCGAGTGAGGAAGTTCCAGGAGGCTTATTCGCCGCGGCGCCATGTAGGTTGGCCGCGGCGAAGGTCCAACTCGCCGCGGAAATTTGTGATGAAAAAGAGGTAAAACCAGAAGGGAATTGGCCGCGGCTAAGGGGTAATTTGGCCGCGGCTAACATGCTAAAACAGTTATATTAACTAGAAAAGCCTAGATTTCCATGGATTAATCATAAAGGATGATCTAGAGTCACTAGGGTGAGTCATAACTAATGAGTAATAGAATCCAAGGCCTATTAATAGATGTTTTATTCCCTTATGAACATAGGAGTATGTAATTGAACGATTGATGACTCTAATCATATTAGGGTTTAAATTTTTCTATATTTCTACAATTAATGAGGATTAATTGCATGTTTAACCTTAATTATTGAGAATGGAGGTTAGGGTCGTCACATTGTGAGTTCATAATGGAACTGTGGTGCGACTGCCACCCATGCATTGTGCTTTGATCGAGCACTGGATTATGATCAGATCCTTATATGCACTGAGCCCAAGTTTTTCCCATTAGGGAGTTGGTGCTATAGGCGGGCCTCTCCTTGTGTTAATGGTCTTTAACATGTGGAAATATAATTACTAGTATGAGATAATAGTCACTGCTAGCCTAATTATTTCATTTACTGATATGACTAGTATATTTCTAATGCTTACCTGATTTTATGCACATATGTTAATTAAATTAGAATATATAAATGGAATATGTCTTTAGTTACTGAGATTTGCATCTCACCCCATTTTATGGGTTAACTATTTCAAGTAAAGGTCCTTCGTGTAAGGATAAAGGAAAGCAAGCAGATGAACATCCATGAGCTAAAACCATGTATAGGAAGTTCTGCACTTAGATGGATCTAATTTAGGATAGTTGCCATTTTTTTTTATTCTTTTGTATTGCATCATCATGTAATCATATTGCCAAGTGTAGGTATTTTGTGTTTTGTTAACCTATGATGTATCTAATAGGGAGTCAAGCTTTATACAAATCTAGTATATGGTGTATGTACTTATTTATATCTGATATGGAACCTCTTTAGTATGAATGTATGACTTGACTCTTAAAAGTATACTTTTATATCTCCATGAATGAAAATATTAGTTACTTATAGATCTTGCTACTATCAATACTTTATGAATTTACTGATACATGATAGTTTGATGAGTAAAAATTAACCCCTAAGTTTTGAATTGGTAATGATAGGTATGTTGGATAAACTAGGTAGATGAAAACTATTAGAGCCTCACAAATTAAGGTAGAGTGGCTTTGGAGTGTTACTAGAGGGAGAGTTGAAATGTATGGGACAAAACTTAGGGAGAAATAGTGCAGAAAAAGGTCAAGCCACAACCAAGAAGAGCGAGCCACTGCTAGGTGTCAAGTAGAGGTGAGGAGCGCAAAATGAAAAGTTGGCCAAAAAGGTAATAGAGAGAAACCTCACCACAACATAGGTCGAGGAAATTAGGGAATGAGCATTCCAATAGCTAGTTTTACTATTGCTCAGGTATAACCCACCGCTACAGTAGGTTCCAGGGTGTTTTCCACCACAGCACCACATAGGCTTACCACTGCAAAGGTCCAACTCGCCGCGGTGCGACATGTGAGAGGTTGAACCTAATAGCAACTTTGCCATGGTGCAAAAATCTTAGGCCATAGTGCAAGATGAGAAAGTTGATTTTTAAGTTCCAATAACCAAGTTAGGTGCAACGGGGAAGGAAGCAATGGCAAAGGTTCCCAAACTCTTATTTTTGACTTAGAAACCTTGTATTTCACTATGTTAATGTTATACAATGACTTGGGAGTCTTTATATGAGGTTTTTGTGAGTTGAAATCCGTAGCAAGATGAATCCAAAGTATTAAATGATAACTATGATCACTTGTGGACTTAATTAGTTGTGGTTGTTTAACTAATGACCCTAATGATATCAAGGTTCAAATTTTTTCCACTTTTTCCTATTTTAATTAATCATAATGACTTTAGACCTTGATTTGCGATTACTAATCATGTTATTAAGCCTAATTATGGCAATTAAGAATTAGGGTCATTACACAACACCTACAGAAGAATGGTCAAAATAAAAATGGAAGAAATAGGGATGAAAAAAGGGAAGAAACGGCAAACCAACAAGGGTAATTAGACTTCATGAAGGCTAAACCTCCTACCTTCATTAGAGTCCTTGACCGCCAAAAGACTAATGATTAGATAAAGGAATTAGAGAAAGCTTTCAAAGTGCTGGGATTTTCATATGAATAAAAGATAACATTTGCAGTTTATATGCTTTCTAGGGATACTGAACATTGGTGGGGGAGTACTAGACAATTGTTAGAAAGCCAAGGTACCCCTATTACTTGGGTAGCTTTTTAGAAAGTCTTTTATGAAAAATATTTTCCTAAAGAAATTTGCAATGATAAAGAAATAGAGTACCTCAGACTGGTCCAAGGCAATATGACCTTTGAACAATATTTGGTGAAACTAGAGAAATTATCTAAGTTCTCCTCTTATCTTTGGCATAACCAAGGTGAAGCCTAGAAGTGTTGAAAATTAGAGTAAAGACTATGAATAGAGATGAAAAAGGTTATATTCCCACTAATGATCAGGAACTATCCAAAGTTAGTGAATTAGTGTAAAGTGGTAGCAAAGAATCTGAAGGAGGATGGGGTGAAAAATTAAAAAATAACCAGTGGAAAAAGAAGGGAGGACCATTCAAACCTTTCCATAAAAACCTACAGAATGAGAAGAAACCTACCCCCTATCAACTCAAATTGGATAATACCATGATGTGTAAAAGGTGTGGGCAATAGCACTCTAGTAAGCCATGTTCGTCAGGACCTCCTACTTGTTACAAGTGTGGTCAAATGAGACATTTCATTAGAAATTGTCCATAGTGGAAAAAGGAGCAGAATCCTACCTAACCATAACATTAAGGGAGAGTTTATTCCTTAGATAAAAGAGATGTGGCTTAGTCATTCGGATTAATACAAGGTACATGCTATATTAAAAATAATATTTTTCCTGTGTTATTTGATTCTGGAGCTAACTATTCATTTATATTGGTAGACTGCGTAAGGAACTTACAACTTCCCATCATTGTTTTACCTTATGATCTTGATGTTATTACCCTTACTGAAAGAGTAGTGACTTTTCTGTCTAAATTATCCTATCCATGTTTGTGAACAAGATTTTTTTATTGACCTTATCTATTTACCTATGACTAATGTAGTTGTCATTCTGGGAATGGATTGCCTATCTACTAACCATGTCACCCTTAACTGCCATAACAAGACTATTTTCATTCCTCCAAAGATCTATGCCAATTCTTATGGAAAGGAAGATGAATTAATGAATTTAGAAATTTCCCTCTTGAATTCATCAAAGGTCAAAATAGAGATAACCCAAATTCCTGTGGTCTATAAGTTCCCTAAATTTTTTCCAAATGAAATTCCAAGATTGCCCCCTAAGAGAGAGATAGAATTTTCCATTAACCTTATACCTAGAACAGGATTAATTTCCATCACTCCTTATAAGATGTCACCTCTTGAATTACAAGAACTAAAAGTCCAAATTAATGATTTGTTAGAAAAGAAATTTATTAGGCCAAGTGTTTCACCTTGGAGAGCACTTGTGTTATTTGTGGCCAAGAAAGATAGAAGCCTTAGGTTACGTATAGATTATAGACAACTGAATAAGGTAACCATAAAAAATGAATACCCTTTTCCTAATAATAGATGACCTGATTGATCAACTTAGAGGAGCCTCTGTATTTTCCAAAATAGACTTAAGATCTGGATACCACCAAATTCAGGTAAGGGAAGAAGTCATTCCTAAAACTACCTTTAGAACATGATATGGTCATTATGACTTCTTGGTAATGCCATTTGGACTCACTAATACACTTGAAATATTTATGGACTACATGAATAGGATTTTCCAACCTTACCTGATATTCATAGATGATATTCTAGTATATTCAGTGAGTAAAGAAGAGCATGAAGAGTACTTGAGACTAGTTTTGCAAATCCTTAAAGAAAAACAATTGTATGCTAAACTAGAAAAGTGTGAATTTTGGTTGTTTGAAGTGAAATTTTTAGGCCATGTGATCTCTAGTCAAAGTGCATCAATTGATCCTAGTAAAAGTAGTGCTTAGGTGGGAAAGACCAAAGATTGTTATCGAAATTAGAAGTTTCTTAGGTTTGGCCAGATATTACCATGGATTTATAAAAGTATTCTCAATAGCTTCAACCTTGACCAAGTTGACTAAGAAAGGAAGTCCTTTTATTTGGACCTCTAAATGTGAGCAAAGTTTCCAAACTTCAAAAGAGAAGTTAACCACTACTCCAGTATTAACCATACCTGATCTTTTAGGAACCTTTAAGGTGTACAGTGATGCGTCAAAGAAAGGGTTAGGATGTGTGTTGTGCAAGATAAGAGAGTAGTAGCCTATGCTTTTAGGTAGTTGAGGTCTCATAAAGAAAATTATCCTACCCATGACTTAAAATTAGTAGCTGTAGTGTTTGCTTTAAAAATTTAGAGACATTACCTATACGGGGTGACTTTTCAAATCTTTAATAACCATAAAAGCCTTAAGTACTTATTTGAAAAGAAAGAACTCAATATGAGGCAGAGAAGGTGGATAGAATTGTTGAAAGGCTATAAGTTTGAGTTGAAATATCATCTAGGAAAGGCCAACATAGTGGCAGATGCTCTTAGTAGGAAGTATTTGCATGCATCATCCCTAATGGTAAGAGAGATGAATTTGATGGAGCATATTAGATATTTACCTACTTTTCTCATTAAGTCACCTAAGGGTTATAGGTTGAATAGGCTTGAAATCTCTTGTGATTTAAGGAATCAAATTAAAAAAGCCCAAGAATCTGACTTAGCCTTACAAGCTCAAAATGAACAAGTTGGATTTACCAAAGCTGAGAATGGAACCATAATGTTTCAAGGTAGATTATGTGTGCCTAATGGAAAATTAAGGAAATTGATTCTAGAAGAAGCTCACAAAAGCAAATATATTATTCATCCTAGATCCACAAAGATGTATCATGATCTTAAGAAATTATAGTGGCAGCTAGGAATGAAGAAAGACATAGCTGAATTTGTGTTTAGATGTTTAATATGTCAAAAAGTGAAAATAGAACACTAGAAACCTTCAGGTTTGTTACAACCTTTAGAAATCCCTAAATGAAAATGGAATAATATATCCATGGATTTTGTGATAGGATTACCTAGAACTCAATTAGGACATAATGCCATTTAGGTCATTGTAGATAGACTAACCAAATCAACTCACTTCTTACCCATAAAGGTTGCCTACTCTTTAGATAGATTAGCTCAATTGTATATACAATAGATTGTGAGGTTACATAGAGTACCTTCTACCATTATTTCTGATAGGGATCCTAGATTCACTTCTCAATTTTGGAAATCTTTTCAAGCTACTTTTAGGACTAGGCTATGTTTTAGTACAGTTTATCACCCTCAAACTAATGAACAAATTGAGAGAACCATTCAAACCTTAAAGGCTATGCTTAGGGCATGTGTGATGGAGCAAAAGGGAAATTGGGATAGGTACTTACCATTAGCAGAGTTTGCCTATAACAATAGTTACCATTCTAACATTAGGATGGCTTCTTATGTAGCTTTGTATGGACAAAAGTGTAGATCCCCTTTGTGTTAGTACAAAGTTGGAGAAAGGTCTTTGCTAGGACTTAAGTTAGTTCAACAAACCATAAATCAAGTTAAGAAAATCAAAGAAAAGTTACTCACAGCTCAAATTTACACATACACCCATTCGGCCATAGCAAGGAAAAAAAGGAGAAGGAGAGCTCGGCTAAGGAAGAAGAAGAAGGAAAGAGGAAGAAGGAGAAAAAAGCCACCAAGGGAAAGGAAATATTGAAAAATTTAAGGTAACATAGCTAAACTCTCTTCTTTTTTATTTTTCTTCTATTTCTTCCATGAATCTTCTCTTCTCTTCTTCCTCATGATTCGACCATGGCAAGAACAGAGGAGGAATTTTGTTGTTTTCATGAATCCAAGCTAAGAAAAAATGGAGAAATCATATATAAGGCTTATGGATTCATGTAATTCAAGAAAATTCCTAATCTTGGAAATTTTTATACAAACCATGGAACTTGGAATTTTAAAAAGCCATGGAAAAAATTAAAGAGAAAATAAATAGGAGAATAATGGAAGAAGGCTTAAGGAAAAGATAGATTAATATAACTTTGATTTTCATGAAGAAATTGCAAGAAACCCTTAAATTTCATTTTGATAAAATTGTAGAATATACATGAAATTTCTAGAGGTTATTTTAGGGCTTTTATTCATCTCCCTTGAATATGTATGTATGGCAATTGGTGACGTAAAAATGAAGCAAAATCATACACACACACACCTATGCTACATAGGCTCGGCCTAAAGTATCTCAGACACCTAGGGTAACATTTTCTAAATTCTAACTAAATTAGGTTAATCTACACTAATAATAAGGCCTATGGTGAAATATTAGTGAATTATGGATCACTATATAAAAAGTCAACTTTTTGAGAAAAAGTATTGACCAAGAGCTTCTTGAATTTTTACTTACATTATTTGATGTGTTTTGGATGATCTATGTGATCTAATATGTTCTATATGCTATCTAAATTATGTTGATATTTATTTTGTAAATTTTGGAACTTATTTGTGATAGTTAAAAATTTATGAAGCATTATATCAAGAATAGAATATATGATAAGTATGTGTTGTAGATTGTGTTGCTTGCTATACTAATATGCTGTTTGTAACACCATATATTTTTAACTTACTTCTTATCATTTCTAAGTTTCACATGATGAATTGCATAAAAAGGGAGTGAAAAGATGGCCTTAAAATAATGCCTTATTTCGCGTTGCGTCGCGTATGAAAATTCCATTCGGTGTCACAAGGACCATATGAGCTCATACATCACATTCTCATATTTAATTACATACAAACAACTCATTTGTATCACCAAAATTGGCCCACAACTCGTGCAATGCAAAAGGAAACATCTCTTAAGAGTGAGTTGGGTGTCATAACTTGTTCCAAGAGTATAATTAAGTGTTGTTTATTGTGAATAGGCCAAAGAAATCCAACCCCACCTCCTTGTGTTTGTGGAACAGAAAAGGGGAAGGAACAAGCAAAGTAATACTTGAATTTGCCCCAAGGTAGCTCTCCACCTTTTCTTGTTGCATATATGTCATTGTGTACTTGTGTGTATATTTGTATGTTCGAGACATGCCACTTGATGCTATGTTGCTATTTTGGTATCAATATGCTTTCTTGAATGTCTTTGAATTGTGGAATTGGCTCACAAGGGTGAGGTAGTGCCAAAAGTCCCTTAATATGGGTGAGGAGATGCCAAAAGTCTCATGGCATGGGTGAGACAAGGCCAAATGTGACGACCCTAGATTCTAATACCAGTGATTATAGTTAAATACACAATTAATAGATAATGATCAAGGTTTGGAGTCATCACAATTAATTACATTATGAAAATATAGGGGAAATTTAAACCTTGATACTACTAGGATCATCAACTAACAACCATAACGGGATCATGCATAAGAAAGGTTTTTACTATCATTAAAGGTTTATGATTCACCCATTGATCAATTTCAACCCACAAAAACATCCCACCAATGTACTCATACCATTCCCTAACATTAGCCTTACTGAAATTAGGGTTTCTAGGTCAAATATAGGAGTTTGGGGACCTGCGCCGCGACTTAGAACTTTCCCGCCGCGGCTAAGTTAGGTTCTGGAGCTCAAAAACCACATTTTTAAACTTGCGCCGCGGCCTAGAACTCTCGCGCCGCGGCCCAGTTACTCTCTGGAATTTTCTTGACTTTCGCCGCGGCTACCTGCGCCGCGGCCAACCTATGTGGCGCCGCGGCGAGTTTTGCTACTGTAACCTCCCTAATTAATTTCCTCGACTCGCGCCGCGGCGAGACTTCTTGCGCCGCGGCGAGACTTCTTGCGCCGCGGCGAGGTTACGTTCTGTCACCTCCTGGGCGATTATTTTCACTCCGCGCCGTGGCGAGATTTCTCAAGCCGCGGCGTCCCTCGCCACTGTCACTCCCTAGGCCGCGGCGAAGCCTTCTTGGCCGCGGCGTGACTCCCTCCTGTAGCTATTTTCCCTCTATTTCGCCCCCTACACTCTATTCCTCTCCTTAGGGACACTCTAAGGTCACTTCCCCTCATTTTATATGGCTCTAATGGCATTTATCTACCTTATTTACTTAGTTATACTTCCATTACCAACTCAAAACCTATATGCCCGTTTCTTTCCTCTAATTACCTTCCATCAGCAAGTTCATAAAGTATCAACAACAAAATATACATGAACTACCAGCAGCTATCCTTTAATACAAAATAAATGGGGGTTCCATATATTAGGGGCTCATATCAATGTCTCAAGGTTACATTTCCATTGATAAGCAATATTACATGTCAGCACCAATTACAACAGAAATCATGAGTCCATACAACAACTACCAAATTAAGATGAGGTCTAACCCCTCAATTCATACATCCTCAATAAATCAAATGTTCAAGCCTACACTTGGCAATACAGATACATGATGATGCTATACATTAAGGAATACAAAATTAGCATCTATACTAGCTAAGTCAGCCCAAGTGTAGCCATCTCCCCATAGGTGGGAACTCATGGATTCTCATCCACTTGCTTACCCTTATCCTTACCCGAGGAACTTTCACCTGAAATATTAATCCCACAACACGGGGTGAGATATGAATCTCAGTAACCAAAGCAATTCCATCATATAATCCAGTTTAATCAACATATATGCATAAATCAAAATCCATATCAAAATCATATCAGTCATTTCAGCAAATGAAACAATTAGGCTATCATGATTACTATCCCATACTAGCAATCATATAATCAACATGTTAAAGGCCATTAACACCGGGAGAGGCCCGTCCACGGCACCTACTCCCCATTGAGCACAACCAGGGCTCAGTGCATCTGGGGTTGATCATACCCGGTGCCCGATCGTGGCACATGCACGGGTGGCAGCCGCACCACAGCTCCACCATGGACTCACAAGGTCCAATCATAATACAACAGATAGCCAACCAATTCATTCAACATTTCAAATCATTCATATATATAGCAAATATGAAATTAAAATAGATACATGCATGGAATTAATTAAACCCCGGTTACCTCACTTGCGAATAATTGCAACAGCCACCACAAATCCCAAATTCGGATTCAAGTATCTCCCACCAGAATTTTCAATGTGTCACCCAAAATCCTAAGCAAATTCGTATAGAATTAGTACCCATAATATAAATCAGCTATGGGGGTCTCAAACCAACAAAGAAAGCATCAAAATGGGGGGTTTAAGTTCACCTAACACCAACCCCAACCTCAACCTACGAATTTCACTAAGAAAACCTCCAAACACTCACTTTTCAGATTTTGGGTATAATGAAATCTCTCCAAATGAAAAACTAATCGGACCAAATTAAAGAGAAAGATGAGGGGATTAAGTTGTATAACTATTACCTTGGCCAAATCTTACTCCAAATGTGAGAAAATGCAGAATTATGTCAAGAACCCTAGCCTCCTCTCCTCACCTCCGAAATTCTCTTCTATTTTTGTGTTTCAGCAAATGGGGGGAAAAGTGGCTGAGGCAATTAGGGTTTTGATGGGTCTAAGTTAGGTCAAGGGGTTGGGTCATGGGTTGCTCCAAGTCCAAATCCAATTGGGCTTCAGATTTTTGCTTATTGGGCCAGTTTCTAAGTGTTGGGCTGCATAATCCTGTTGGGCCAGTTTTCACTCATTGGGTTGCTGAAGTTTAATAGGTTTTGGGCCTAATTTGAGGGGCTCAAGGGCTTGGGTTTGCACAAGGATAATTGGGCCACTTAATTGAGCCTATACAAGATAAATCTTGGGCCTCTATCTCATTAAATTAGTTTGGGTCTACCTCTAATTTATTGGGCCTCCATTAGCCTCTTATCATGATTTAATTAATTTGGGCTTAGATGTAAATCTCCATTCTAAATAAATTCTCAACCCATATTAACAATTCATCTCTCTAGAATACCTATTCACTAACTTGCCCAATTATGCTCTATTAATTATCCTTAATTAATCTTAATCCATAATTAATACCTTAATTAATTTCGGGGTGTTACATTCTCCCCTCCTTTTAGAAATTTTGTCCTCAAAATTAGACATACCTTACTCAAATAATGCAGGATAATCCTTCCTCATTGCTTCTTCTGTTTCCCAAGTTGCTTCATCCGGAGTAAGTCCCTTCCATACTACCTTTACCAGGAGGATGTCCTTATTACGCAGCTGTTTGACTTTTGAGTCCACAATCCTTTCCGGTTCAACCACATATGACAAATCATCTTGTAGATGCACATTCTCATGCTCAATGACATGCAAAGGGTCCGGGTGGTACTTTTTCAGTTGAGACACATGGAATACATCATGCAATCTGGCCAGGTTTGGAGGTAAAGCAACTCTATAGGCCACTGGTCCTATCCTTTCAAGGATTTGGAAAGGACCAAGATAACGAGGACTGAGCTTTCTTGTCCTGATAGACCGTCCTACCCCTGTCACCGGAGTAGCCTTAAGGAACACATGGTCTCCTACCTCAAATTCTAAGGGTCTCCTTCTCTTATCTGCATAACTCTTTTGCCTACTCTGGGCAGCCAACAATTTCTTTCTGATGAGTTCTATCTGGTGGGTGGTTTGGTCCACTATGTCTGGACCCAAGAGACTCCTCTCACCCAACTCTACCCAACATAAGGGTGACCGACACTTTCTCCCATAAAGTGCCTCAAATGGTGCCATTTGGATACTGGAATGGTAACTATTATTATAAGCAAACTCAGCTAAAGGCAAGTACACATCCCAACTCCCTTTCAATTCTAGCACACTAGCTCTCAGCATGTCCTCAAGGGTTTGAATGGTCCTCTCAGTCTGTCCATCAGACTGAGGATGATAGGCAGTACTAAAGTTAAGACTAGTACCCAAAGCTTCTTGTAGAGACCGCCAAAATTTTGATGTGAATCTTGGGTCTCTATCTGACACAATGCTATTAGGAACACCATGTAACCTTACAATCTCACGAACATACAGTTGAGCTAGTCTATCTAGAGGATAAGTAGCTCTAATAGGTAGAAAGTGGGCAGACTTCGTCAATCTATCCACGATCACCCAAATAGCATCATACCCCGAGGATGTTCTAGGCAAACCCATCACAAAATCCATGGATATACTATCCCATTTCCATTCTGGAATTTCTAAAGGCTGTAACAAACCTGCGGGTCTTTGGTGCTCAATCTTAACCCTCTGACAAATTAGACACCTAGCCACAAACTCTGCTATGTCTGACTTCATTCCAGGCCACCAAAAGCTCTTCTTTAAATCCCTATACATCTTAGTGGTGCCCGGATGAATGGTGTACCGACTCTTATGAGCTTCTGATAACACTATGTTCCTCAACTCCTCATCCTTAGGTATGCATACTCTACCTTGGTACCTCACCAAACCATCTTCTGATAGGTCAAAATCCTTGACCTCGCCACTACCCAGTTGCTCTTTAATTCCTCCCCAATAGGCATCTAACTCTTGGGCTTCTTTAATCCTTTTTCTAAGGTCATTTTCTATCCTCAATTCTCCCAAAAGAAGACTACTAGGGTTCATTGAAATTGATAAATTCAAATCTCTCATTTCCTCAATCAACCTTTGCTCTCTAAGCATCATCATTGCCATGTGAATAGATTTCCTACTCAAGGCATCGGCGACCACATTCGCCTTCCCTGGATGATACTTCAAGGAGAAATCATAGTCCTTAAGGAATTCCATCCACCTCCTTTGCCTCATGTTCAACTCCTTTTGGTCAAACAAGTACTTCAAACTTTTGTGATCACTATACACCTCAAATTGGGCACCATAGAGATAGTGCCTCCAAATCTTAAGGGCAAAAACTACAGCCGCTAGCTCTAGGTCATGGGTAGGGTAATTCTCTTCATGGGGTCTAAGTTGTCTAGAAGCATAGGCTATCACCCTACCTTGTTGCATTAAGACACACCCTAATCCTTTCTTAGAAGCATCACTATAGACTGTGAATGTCTCTTTTGGATCAGGTATTACTAACACAGGTGCGGTGGTAAGCTTATCCTTAAGCTCTTGAAAGGCATTCTCACACTTAGCATCCCACACAAATGGTTTGTCCTTCCTAGTCAATTTGGTCAAAGGCATGGCTAACTGAGAAAATCCCTTAATGAATCTTCTATAGTAGCCGGCTAGACCTAAGAAGCTACGGATTTCGGTCACCGTTTTGGGTCTCTCCCAATTCAGTACCGCCTCTACCTTGCTAGGATCTACCGCTACCCCTTGTTCTGATATCACATGACCTAGGAATTTGACCTCCCATAACCAAAACTCACATTTGCTCAACTTAGCATACAACTGATGCTCTCTCAAGGTCTGAAGAACTATCCTAAGATGCTCTTCATGCTCTTCACTACTTTTAGAGTAGATGAGGATGTCATCAATGAACACTACCACAAACCGGTCAAGATAAGGCCTAAAAATCCTATTCATGTAATCCATGAAAATGGCAGGGGCATTGGTTAACCCAAAAGGCATAACTAGGAATTCATAATGGCCATATCGAGTCCTAAAGGCTGTTTTAGGTACATCCTCAGCCTTGACCCTAAGTTGGTGATATCCCGATCTAAGGTCAATCTTTGAAAAGACCGATGCTCCAGCTAATTGGTCAAGCAAATCATCAATTCTGGGTAAAGGGTATTTATTCTTAACAGTCGCTTGGTTCAGTTGCCTATAGTCAATGCAAAGTCTAAGGCTACCATCTTTCTTCTTGACAAATAAAACTGGTGCTCCCCATGGAGACACACTTGGCCTAATAAACCCTTTCTCAAGTAACTCTTCTAATTGACTCTTTAACTCAACCAACTCAGCAGGCGCCATTCTATACGGGGCCTTAGAGATTGGACCAGTACCGGGTACCAAATCAACAGAAAATTCCAACTCTCTCTCTCTGGAGGTAGTCCACTAAACTCCTTAGGGAAAACCTCAGGAAACTCCCCAATCACAGGTATATCCTCTAACCCATCCTCAACTTCAACATGCAATGAAAAGAATACTAGAAACCCTTGGCATCCACGCCTAAGGCACCTCCCAGCTTGGGCGGCAGACACACAAGTAAGCTCAGTCACAGGACAAGTTCCAGGTATGTTTGCAGGTAAGGAAACAGTTTTACGGTTGCAGTCCAGTATCACATTATTAGCAGACAACCAGTCCATGCCAATGATTACATCAAAATCACACAAAGGGATACAAATCAAGTCAAGGGTAGTACAACGGCTATCCAATTGTACAGTACAATTTAAGCATACATCAGATGTAATCATAGAATATCCAGTAGGGGTGGACACAGATAATTCAAATGGCAACAAGCTAATTTTAAGACCCAGACGCTTAACACAGTCATATGAGATGAATGAGTGGGTCGCACCCGAATCAAACAATGCATCTACGACATGATTATGGACAAGCAATGTACCTCGGATCAGGCTAGGGGATCTACTAGCCTCATGCTGCGTAAGGGCGAACACCCTTCCTTGGATAGGCGGCTTAATTGATGAGGCCGACTCGCGTGACACTGTGCAAGTCCGCGCATAGTGTCCCGGCTTTCCACAATTGTAACACACGGGACAAGGCCCGTTCCCATGGTTCTTCCCACATTTGGCACAAGTGGGTGGGGCACTCATTGCAATTCTCGGTGGTCCCATACTTCTTCTTTGAGGGACATTCCTTAGGGGTGGTCTCCTTCCCCAAGAGCCACTCCCACTATGGGTTCCTTTCTTGCTCACGCCCCTAAAGGGCTCCATGCCCCGGTCACGTTTTCCTTCCAGGGTCTTCTTTCTTTTGGCCTCACTCTCCATCATGGCCCTTTCTGTCACCCTACACTTCTCCACTAACTCATCAAAGTTGCGGATTTGTAGAGACACTATTTTATCCTTAATCTCTGGTCTCAGGCCTCTCTCAAACTTCTCAGCTTTCCAGGGCTCATCGTCAAACCTTTTCAGGTAGGAGGAGAAGCGAGACAACTGAATGAATTTGGCCGCATATTGGTCTACATTCATATCCCCTTGCTCAAGGAAGTTAAACTCAGCCTCCTTGTCGGCCCTCACTGATGGTGGAAAGTATTTGCTTTCAAATGCTGTTTGAAAGCTCTCCCAGGTCAAGGGTATCTCCCTTGCAACCAATAATCTAGAGGCACTCTTCCACCAGTGCTCTGCCTCACCTTCCAACTTATAGATGGCCAGCTTCGCTTTTTGTTCGGTGGTGCAAGTCATAACCCCGAAGATCTTCTCTATTTGCATTAGCCACTTCTCGGCCTTCTCAGTGTCTAACTCCCCCAAAAATGATGGAGGATTAGCCTTTTGGAACTTAGACAACACCACAGAGAGGTCACCATCCTCTCCCACACCAGGGTTTTGACCAGCCCCCACACGATTTCTCACTGGCACCTCTTGGTTTTGCTTACTCATATTCTCATGAAGTTGTTGCAGCACTTGCACAGTCGCTGCATGGGCCACGGCTTGCTCTTGAAGCCGATCAGTCATTGCCCTCACTGTAGTTTCATGGGCCTCAGCTTGTTCCTTCATTCGGTTGGCCATGGCAGCCATGGCCTCTTGCATCTCTCTTAACATCTCAGTGGTTTCTCTACGAGTAGCCATTTAACTCTTCAAAGCTACAAGCACAACCACAAGCATTCCCCATTAAGCTACAGCCCAAGGCAACCAAAACACACTCCACCCATGGCAGATACATAGATATATAGGTATGAGAGTTATCATCAGGCCACAATGTTCCTATTCCTATCATGCATGCATCATGATTGCCAAGTTTTCTAACAACAAAGATATAAATCAACACAATTGCCTGAACCATTGCTCTGATACCAAGTGTGACGACCCTAGATTCTAATACCAGTGATTATAGTTAAATACACAATTAATAGATAATGATCAAGGTTTGGAGTCATCGCAATTAATTACATTATGAAAATATAGGGGAAATTTAAACCTTGATACTACTAGGATCATCAACTAACAACCATAACGGGATCATGCATAAGAAAGGTTTATACCATCATTAAAGGTTTATGATTCACCCATTGATCAATTTCAACCCACAAAAACATCCCACCAATGTACTCATACCATTCCCTAACATTAGCCTTACTGAAATTAGGGTTTCTAGGTCAAATATAGGAGTTTGGGGACCTGCGCCGCGACTTGGAACTTTCCTGCCGCGGCTAAGTTAGGTTCTGGAGCTCAAAAACCACATTTTTAAACTTGCGCCGCGGCCTAGAACTCTCGCGCCGCGGCCCAGTTACTCTCTGGAATTTTCTTGACTTTCGCCGCGGCTACCTGCGCCGCGGCCAACCTATGTGGTGCCGCGGCGAGTTTTGCTACTGTAACCTCCCTAATTAATTTCCTCGACTCGCGCCGCGGCGAGACTTCTTGCGCCGCGGTGAGGTTACGTTCTGTCACCTCCTGGGCGATTATTTTTACTCCGCGCCGCGGCGAGATTTCTCAAGCCGCGGCGTCCCTCGCCACTGTCACTCCCTAGGCCGCGGCGAAGCCTTCTTGGCCGCGGCGTGACTCCCTCCTGTAGCTATTTTCCCTCTATTTCGCCCCCTACACTCTATTCCTCTCCTTAGGGACACTCTAAGGTCACTTCCCCTCATTTTATATGGCTCTAATGGCATTTATCTACCTTATTTACTTAGTTATACTTCCATTACCAACTCAAAACCTATATGCCCGTTTCTTTCCTCTAATTACCTTCCATCAGCAAGTTCATAAAGTATCAACAACAAAATATACATGAACTACCAGCAGCTATCCTTTAATACAAAATAAATGGGGGTTCCATATATTAGGGGCTCATATCAATGTCTCAAGGTTACATTTCCATTGATAAGCAATATTACATGTCAGCACCAATTACAACAGAAATCATGAGTCCATACAACAACTACCAAATTAAGATGAGGTCTAACCCCTCAATTCATACATCCTCAATAAATCAAATGTTCAAGCCTACACTTGGCAATACAGATACATGATGATGCTATACATTAAGGAATACAAAATTAGCATCTATACTATCTAAGTCAGCCCAAGTGTAGCCATCTCCTCATAGGTGGGAACTCATGGATTCTCATCCACTTGCTTACCCTTATGCTTACCCGAGGAACTTTCACCTGAAATATTAATCCCACAACACGGGGTGAGATATGAATCTCAGTAACCAAAGCAATTCCATCATATAATCCAGTTTAATCAACATATATGCATAAATCAAAATCCATATCAAAATCATATCAGTCATTTCAGCAAATGAAACAATTAGGCTATCATGATTACTATCCCATACTAGCAATCATATAATCAACATGTTAAAGGCCATTAACACCGGGAGAGGCCCGTCCACGGCACCTACTCCCCATTGAGCACAACCAGGGCTCAGTGCATCTGGGGTTGATCATACCCGGTGCCCGATCGTGGCACATGCACGGGTGGCAGCCGCACCACAGCTCCACTATGGACTCACAAGGTCTAATCATAATACAACAGATAGCCAACCAATTCATTCAACATTTCAAATCATTCATATATATAGCAAATATGAAATTAAAATAGATACATGCATGGAATTAATTAAACCCCGGTTACCTCACTTGCGGATAATTGCAACAGCCACCACAAATCCCAAATTCGGATTCAAGTATCTCCCACCAGAATTTTCAATGTGTCACCCAAAATCCTAAGCAAATTCGTATAGAATTAGTACCCATAATATAAATCAGCTATGGGGGTCTCAAACCAACAAAGAAAGCATCAAAATGGGGGGTTTAAGTTCACCTAACACCAACCCCAACCTCAACCTACGAATTTCACTAAGAAAACCTCCAAACACTCACTTTTCAGATTTTGGGTATAATGAAATCTCTCCAAATGAAAAACTAATCGGACCAAATTAAAGAGAAAGATGAGGGGATTAAGTTGTATAACTATTACCTTGGCCAAATCTTACTCCAAATGTGAGAAAATGCAGAATTATGTCAAGAACCCTAGCCTCCTCTCCTCACCTCCGAAATTCTCTTCTATTTTTGTGTTTCAGCAAATGGGGGGAAAAGTGGCTGAGGCAATTAGGGTTTTGATGGGTCTAAGTTGGGTCAAGGGGTTGGGTCATGGGTTGCTCCAAGTCCAAATCCAATTGGGCTTCAGATTTTTGCTTATTGGGCCAGTTTCTAAGTGTTGGGCTGCATAATCCTGTTGGGCCAGTTTTCACTCATTGGGTTGCTGAAGTTTAATAGGTTTTGGGCCTAATTTGAGGGGCTCAAGGGCTTGGGTTTGCACAAGGATAATTGGGCCACTTAATTGAGCCTATATAAGATAAATCTTGGGCCTCTATCTCATTAAATTAGTTTGGGTCTACCTCTAATTTATTGGGCCTCCATTAGCCTCTTATCATGATTTAATTAATTTGGGCTTAGATGTAAATCTCCATTCTAAATAAATTCTCAACCCATATTAACAATTCATCTCTCTAGAATACCTATTCACTAACTTGCCCAATTATGCTCTATTAATTATCCTTAATTAATCTTAATCCATAATTAATACCTTAATTAATTTCGGGGTGTTACACCAAAAATCCCTTGGATGGGTGAGGCTAAGTCAAAAGTCCCAAGAACCAAGAGTGAGGCAATCCAAAAGTCCTAGAAATGGGGTGAGGCCAAACCAAAAGTCCCTAGAGCTCATTCTTATGCTGGACATGCGTTTGTGATACAAAAATGTGAAAGTGGAATGCTTTATGGATTGATTGATTGCATACTTGTGCCTTTGACATGTTGTATGCCTTGAAAATGTGCTTGAATAGGTGTATGAGCTATTGAGGTTCAATGAATCTCACCCCCTCCTTTCTCTCATCTCATATGATCTAGGTGGAGTCCAAGATCCAAAGGATGGAGGCCAAGGAGCTTAAATCTCCATCTCTTGGCACATTTTGCTAGTTTTGGTGTATTAGAATGTCAAAGAATATATGTATATGTTATTTTTTAGCCATGACACTTTGAACAAGTGTAAAACTATGTAAAGTTAGTGTATGTATCAAGAATGGAGTTTAATGTATAGAATTGTGTGTTTTGACCACTTGGGAGCCCACTTATGCATGTATGTGTATGGAAGTTGTCACAATATGGTTCCATTAATGACCTAATGAAGCAACTACCACAAGTAAAATTCTTGGTTCCATTCTCTTACCATATTTAGACCTCTTGACCTCATTTAAGGTCCTTGAAGCCATCACACACTCACTTTCACACACTTAGGTCCATGTTGCTTCATAAGGTTATATTATGGAAGCCATTGCCTCATCTCCCAACCTAAGGCTTCTAAATTTTTTCCAAGGGTTTCTCCTATCTTCTTTTATCATATAAAGTCCCAAATCAAGCTTGGAACTCTTTGAAACATCCCATAGCTATCTCTTAGGGTTTTGATCGATTTATGCCTATATTAAAGACCTATGGAGTTTGCGATTTTTCCTTGATGGATGGGGCACTTGGGAGGCTCCTTAGGAGTCTTAGAAACTTAAACAAACACTCACATATGATGGGGAAGCCTTCAATCAACCCAGATTTTAAATTATGTTCAAGCACCCTACACTTTTTCAACTTGAAATTCAATGGCTTTTACTTGTTTCCAATGTTAACTTTACACTAAAAATCATTCCCAATCGAAATCTCAGCATTTGGACCAAGTTTGACATCGAAAATGGGAGGAAGGTCCGGCTGTCACTGTTTCTGGTGCAGCTTGCTGTCATGACTTTCAAAAATTCATAACTAAATCCACAAAAATCCAATCTGGGCACATTATACCAATTTAGAAAGCTACGGATGTCTACTAGAGGAGAAAAATAAGTCTAGATCAGTTTAGTAGCTCCTACACCCTAGAAACTGATGGAACAGTGACGGGGGTCAGATAAGCTCACTGATGCTGATACAGAACTTTAGATGGTTCAATCTCTCTCTACAAACCTCCGATTTGGGTGATTCTAGTTCCTATAAGTCACTGTGGTGCTCTAGTTTATGTGTACAAAATTTCACCACATTTGCAATCCATTTGGTCTAAGAATGCCACAGATTTCATTTTCTGGTTGTATGAACAGTACATGACCAATCCCTTGAATTTTCCCAAATTCAACAATTCTCCAAATATTCTCTCGACCTCCGAATATTACCAACTTTAGCTTCTCAAGAAGCTTTCTACAAACTCTAGAGGCATGCCAAATTTTATGACAAACGGAGCTCATCCGGTCATACTTTGACGGAGCTCTCAAATTTCCCGGTTGTGGCACCCCAAAGGTCCAAAACGGGTCCACATAGCCTCTCACACATTCTCACTCCACATGGACAAGTTTAAAAGCATAAAACTAGTATATCTAACATGTCCATATGATCCAAATCATTATACATCCAAATCTCACTATGTTATGGCCAATTATGTACTATTCCATACATGCAACAAAAGGGGTAAAACCCTCATTTCCATTCATTTGGCTATAAACATAGTTCATACAATATCCTTTCATACATTTACATTAGTTACAACCCTTACAACTCAAAAATAGTGGGCACATCTTCATTTGGCACCACTTTACATCATATTTACATCAAAATATCAAAACAAAGCTAGCAACTAGCTAACTAAGCATGCTCCTAGGCTCCTTGGTGTGTGCTCGGTTCTCCTTGAGCTCCACCTAGCATATTAGTTGGGAGGGGAAAGGGGTGAGATTCAGGGAATCTCAGTAGCTCAAGCACTCAATCCAACAAGCAATCAAGGCATATAACAAGTCAAAGCATGTGAATAAGCATTTAGCTATTCTCAAACATCCAACACATAATGTACATGCTATGGAATTCACAACAATGCCAAAAATGGGCTCCAGGGACTTTTGGTCTAGCCTCACCCGAGTTTAAGGACTTTTGACTTGGCCTCACTCGTTTGAGACTTTTGGCCTTGTCTCACCTATCTCAAGGGACTTTCGGCTTCACCTCACCCATCTCATGGGACTTTCGGCACTACCGCACCCGAGCAAATCTCACATTTCAACACACAAGCATATTGGCATTCAATGCATCAAAGCAATAGCATATGGCATATTCCACACAACAAGCATATACATAATCATACAATGACTATCATACCCAAGAATGCAACAAGAAAGAGTGGAAAAGAGAGCTACCTTTGGAGCCAAAGCCAACACTAGCTTTTCCTTTCAATTTCTCCTCTCCCTCCTTAGGTTCACAATCACACCTTGATGAAGGTGCTTCACTTGAGCCTAGACACACCAAAAGCATGCAATTACTCTCTTATAATTTAATTTAGAGCAACCCTTCTATCACATACAACCTAGGGTTCTCTCTCTAGAATGTCATTAACCCTTTCTCTCTCTCAAGCTCCCATGGTAGTGGAAAACCTCATTTTCAAAGAAAACTCAAGGATTCAAAAGAGTTTTCCACTTTCCCTCTTCTGACCCATGCCCAAAATCCGTCCATTTTCACAAATAAAACCGCAGAAAGAGAGGGCAAAGGGAGGGGATCAGAGTTCTAAGAAGAAATGGGAGAAGTTACCTTACCTTTCCCTTGATCTTCCTCCTTCTCTTGATCTCTCACACTCTCCACGCCTCTTTTCTCTCTTTGGGTCAAAGCTTAGGGCAGATATGAGAGAAGAAATGAGTTTGGGCGTTTAATGAAGTCTGATTCTCGCTATTTACTCTCTTCCGGACTGACTCTCGCTACGGCGAAAACTAACCTTCGCTATAACGAGCTCGTGTAATCTGGCTTCGCTATGGCGAGGTGTAACCTTCGCTACGGTGAGATCGGGTCAGTTCCCTTTGCTATGGCAAGATTTATCATTCGCTATGGTGAACTCGCGTCAGTTCCAGACCTCACTCTCGTTATGGCGCACGCTACAGCGGGCAACTCCCTAGTTTTTGTATGGGCTGCTGCCAGCACTCGCTATAGCTAGAAACGCCTTCGCTGTTGCGAACTAGCTCTCTCGCTGTAGCGAGACCATTTCTCGCTATTGCGAGAGGACTTGGCAGAAATTCTGGATTCCGAAAATTTTCAGATTTCACTTTCTTTCTTTTCCCTTTTTCTCGCTCATGGTGGCCAAATTCGTGCAAGAGGAAGGGGGAGGGAGAAACTACCAAAGAATGGAAGTTTTACCTTGTTTTCTTGCTTCCTTTGGCTTGTTCTTCCACTTGGTTGGCTTACTCCCTCAAGTTTCGAAATTTTCCTCTCTGTTCTGCCCCCAAAACAGGACCAAACTTTCCATTAAAACCATAGAAAGAAAGCTTGGGAGGAGAGGAGTAAGTTTCAAGAAGGAAGGATATGGAATTTCTTAAAGTTTCTTACCTTTTCCTTGAATTTCTTCCTCTAAAATCTTCCTCCTCTTGTGCGCCTAAGAAACTAGAGTTCTCCTCTACAATTAGACAGAAGCAAGTCAATTTAGAGAGGGGAAGGCAGAACGTGGCATATAAAGAAGAAGAAAGAAGCTTCCTTTAACACTTTAATGCCAATTTTGCCCTTCATTCTTAGCATTTTCGTTTCTCCTTTGTTTTAGCTCCTTTTTGAGAATCGTCTTTTCCATTATAAAATGTAGATTCCAAATTTAATAAAAGGCCTTTGGAATCACTCAATTTGGAGCTAAAACCTTCCCGAACGAACCGGTCAAAATTTAGGTCAACCGACGTCGGAAAGAGTACATCGGAGGGGCTTTACCGGTCCTGGGGCTTCCCATGGTTTTTGGGGCCTCTGAGAACCCTGGGCAACTCAAAATTTCCATTTAAAAAGCCCTCCTAGGTGTTTTTTCCAAAATTACACTTATTTATGAAAATACCACTGGTTTTTCGGTAATTTTTTTGGATTACTTCGGCCCCAGTTTCTGGGCAACTCAAGGCTCAAATCCTCATTTTCTATTATTTAACATTTTATAAAAATTTTATTTGGCCTTGAATCACTCATCTCAGGGGACTTACTTTTCAAACTGGCCCATTTCTGTGTTTTTACAACATATCGGGCGTTACACTGTTTACTATCAAATTTCATAAATATGGGTTGTTTGGTAAAGGACTTGCCTATATATATATATATATATTATATGGCAGAGTTGCCTTATTCAAGAGACGGGTCTTGTGTGTGCCAAAGTTGGTTACTAGATAGCTGTTGTTGTACTGAATATCCAATTTTAATTAAGAAAGATATTTAAAAATACCTAAAATACTAATTAGAACCAGTGAGAGCTCTTCGGATATTTTGGACCTATTTTGGACTTACTAGGCTTTAGTGAGCCTCTTGTATAACTGAATAAGCCTTTTATGGCTTTATTGGACTTTATTCTATACCTTGACATTATACCCTGATTTATGAACTATTTTGGACATCGGATGAGTCTCAAGACAAATCTAGACTTAAAAAAGTAAATGGTAATTTTAAGTATTAAAATAAATTTTTTTCTGGACTCTAGTATGCTATTTTGCTATCAGGATTACTTATGCACAGAGTTATGCAAGGTAGTTCTTTTCCAAATATACCTATTATGTCTTGATCAAATGATGGCTTGGATGACATATTATTGTAATATTTTTATATAACTTTCCTTAGGTACCCACTAGGGAACACCTCAGTAAAGGAAGCAGGAGAAAGCCTACTAAGTCATGGCAATGCAACATGATCTGGGTATGGAGCCTGCCCAAGCCAATGCAACATAATCTAGGTATTAAGCCTAGTAGTCTCTAAGAGCTAATAATCAAGTTGAATAAATGTTGTTTGTTATATTTTCTGTATCTTGTGTGCATATGGAAATCTTACAATATCTCGCAATTGATGATGTAACACCCAGTTTATCAAAAAAGGGCCAGAAATGTGATAATTACAAAAGAAGTCCCCTAAATAAAGGGGATAGCAATCAAATGAAATTAAAGTAATAATATAGACCCCTAAGAATGAGGACTTGAGATTTGAGTTACCCAGAAACCCAAGTTAGATGAACTAGGAAAATTTTTGAAAGAATATTGAGGTACTTTTGTAATTTTTGAAAATTTTGGAAACTCATAAGAGGGCTTTTTAAATGAAAATTTTGAACTTTCTAAGGTCCTCAGAGGCCTTGAAAACCATGAGAACCCCTAGAATAATTAAAACCCTTCCGATGAGCAACTTCAGCTGTCAGTTAACTAAAACTTTAACCAAACGGTTCATAATGGTTTTAAATCTAATTTGGGTGAAACCAAAGGCAATTTGTAAGTCAGAGGAGCCAAATATTATGATGGAAAAGATGGATTTTGAAAAGGAGTTGAAATGAGGCCAAATAAAGAAACCATAATTTAGGGACTAAATTGAAAAGTGAAAAAGTAGCATAACTTTATGGTTTGGGGTCCTATAACATGTTCAGCTTCAACCAATTGCTCTCCACTGAAACATGCTAGTCTAGACAGATTTGGAGAGGGCTCCATGAAATGCACAAGAGGAAGGAAGAGTAACGAAGTGAAAGAGTAAGATTTTTAAGGTTTTTCATGCTCTTTGCTTCCCTAAACTTATTCCCCTTTTTCTCCCCTCTATTTCTATGGTTTGATTATTTATTTTGGTGTTAGTTTGTAGCTGAAGTAGTGGAAGGAGGAGGAGATTTGAGAGAACTCATGGAAGCATGAAATAGAGCTCTTGAAAAGTTAGCAAATGAGGTAAGAAACCAAGGACTTCTCTTGCTTCATCTTGTTTTCTACTTTTAGTCATGTTTGGGTTAGACCTAGCCCACTTAAAGGAAGATGAATTTTGACCTTAGCAAGAGAGAAACAAGTGTTGGAGAGTCTGGGAATTAAGAATAGTCCATTGGAATCAAATGGGAAGCAATGAAATTCAAGTTTGAGAATCTTAAGGCTTTAAGACAAATGCTTAAGTCTGATTTTTTCTAGAGATATTCTAGCTTATCTAAAAGCTTTTATAAGTCCATTAGACCTCTAGGAAGATTTTTTAGAGCCATTCCCTCAAGGAAAAAGCAAGTAACTCCGTAGGCTCCTTCTTTGTACATATATTGGCCCCAAGGGAGTTGGAACACCTAAGGAGAGTTTTTTTTTCATTCTAAGATAATAAGAGGCTTAGATATGAATTATAGATGCTAGAGGAACTAATAGATTGAATTTAGAAAGCTTGGTCTGAGAGTTAAGGTTTTAGGTCCCAATTTAGGCATAATGAGGCAACCTAGACTTTGGCCTCTTATAATGAGTTTAAGAGGGATTCAATGAGTTTATATGGAGCCATATGGTCTAGAAAGAATGAGAATTGGGAGCCAAGAGCATGATTTCAAGTGGTTGCTTCATTATGTCAAATATGGACCATAATAGTGATTTAAGACCAAGTGAGTTAGCTTAGAGTTTTATGAAGCTAGAATTGGTTCCAATCATTGATTTGAGTCTCATTTGATATGTCTAGGCCAAGAGAATCAAGATCTCCCTAATTATGTGTGTTTGGCTGAGAAGAGCAAGTAAAGTGCAAAGGGGAAAGCTTGTGTTTCCTAGTCTAAGGTAGCTCTCTAACCTTTCTCACATGCATTTTTTTGATTTGTTGCTTATCTTGGATTACTTGTATGTCTATTTGAACTATAATATTTATTTATAGCCATTGATTTAGTGTCTTGGTACCATGATGTGATTTTTGAACTTGTTTTGATGTGTAATGGCTTGAGTGGGTTTGGTGATGCCAAAAGTCTCTTAAGATAGATGAGGAAGAGCTAAAAGTCCCTAAGAGTGGGTGAAACAAAGCCAAAAGTCTCAAAAAAGAGTGAGACCAAGTCAAAAGTCCCTAAAAATGGGTAAGACAAATTCAAAAGTTCTAAGAATTAGGATAAAGTTGAAACAACCACCCTTAGAGCCTATGTTTGAATTGTATGAACTTATATGACATGGAAAAATGCCCATGTATGTTTTCTAGAAATTTTATGGCATGCTTGCATTCGCTGACTTAAACATGCATCATATATGTATGTTTGAAAGGGTAAAAGAGCTATTAGGATTCTTTGAATCTCACTCTTTCCCTCACATATTTAGTTTTGCCTAGGTAAAGCTCATAAACCAAGTGGAACATGCCATTTAGCTTGAGGTGGAAAGATTGACACTAGAATAGGAATTTTTGGTACTTGGATGTCAAGAGTTTTGTATGAGAGTTGTATGTATGATGTAAATGGTTGAACATATGTAAAAACATGTATTTATGATGAATGAAAGGATTTTAGAACCAATTGTGTATGTATGTTTTTGACATCCACATGCTTAATTGAGCACTTGTAGCTTTGTATGTAAGGGTAAATAAGGAAGTGGTTTTGAGATGCATGAGTAATTGGACCTCTTAGACAAGTTTTGTATGTTTTTTTTAACCATTCTCACGTGCTCAAGAGGTTATGGTTAGGGTAGGAGAGCATTTGAGTTGAATTTGACCTCATTATATGCCTAAAAAGTCAATTTTTGTACCTTATACTCCAAGTTTCCAAATGAACAAATTTACGCTTAAAATTTGGCATGAATATAGGTCTCATCTAGAAATTTTTGCTGAGCTAAGAACCACATTATTTGGAGCTCTAAAGAATTAATTATGAATTTTCAAAATTAGGACAATTATTAAGATTTGGTCCAATTACTGTTTATATTGTCAGTCTATGTTTCTGTGTCATCTAAGGGCCAAACGAAATCCAATTCTCATGAAATTTTACGAGTATAAATCAAACATGATAAAATTTCTATAGCAATTTAGAGCACCCTAATTGGAGCTCTGTAGAAGGAGAACCAAATTTTTAAAATTGATGGTTAGTATCAACATGCAGCTGGACCTTTGGTATTTTTGTATTATTTTTTGTAATTCAGGTGGTGTTTTCTTGGTTTGAAATTATTTTTAGTCATTAGTAAACATCCAAACCTTTCTAAAAAGTTATCATACATTTGATTTTAATTTTTCTAGAATTAGTTATAATTTTTCAAAATTCATATCAGTAAATTGTCTCTGCAAACCGAGAGCAAAAATGCAAATCCATGAGAAATGGTTCTTGATCTATGTTGTAGGCCTCAAATTGTGTTGTTTCTTATTTTTTTGGATATGTTATGGATGAAAATGATTTGAGATAAATTTAAATGACCCATGTGAGCAAAATTGAATAATTTTGGTATCCATATGCTGGATTTATGTTGTTAAAGTATGCAATCTCCATGTAAATGAGTATGTAATACTTTGAATATTGTGGTATAGGGTGTCTGAACTTATGGTATTACAGATGAACTTTGATTTTGTTGATATCTTACTTGTATTTAATGTAACAACCGGGAAAAAGGAAAATGAAAAGAAAGTAGAAAGTTGGAAATTTTTGAAATCCAGAATTCTTGCTAAGTCTGCTCGCAATAGCGAGAAATGGTCTCGTTGTAGCGAGAGTGCCTTCTCGCAATAGCGAACGTGATTCTAGCTATAGCGAGTGCTGGCATTCCATATAAAAACCAGGGGGCTGCTCGCTGTAGCGTACGCCATAGCGAAAGTGAGGTTTGGAACTAACGCGAGTTCACCATAGCGAAGGTTAAAACTCGCCATAGCGAAGGGAACTGATACGTGCTCGCCATAGTGAAGGTTACACCTCGCCATAGCAAAGCCAGATAACACGAGCTCGCTATAGCGAAGGTTAATTTTCACCGTAGCGAGGGTCAGTCTGGAAGAGAGTAAAAGGCGAGAATTAGACACCTTTAAACGCTCCAACTCATTCTTTCTCTTATATTTGCCCTAGACTTCGACCCAATGAGAGAAAAGAGGCGTGAAGAGTGAGAGAGACCAAAAGAAGGAGGGAGAGTAAGGGAAAGGTAAGCAAATTTCTCTCTTTTCTCCTTAGAATCTAGTTTTTCTCTTTTTGCCCTCTCTTTCTACGGTTTTGTTTATGAGATTAGTAAGGTTCTGAGCATGGGTCAGAAGAGGGAAAAGTGAAAAACACCCTTGAATCTCCTTGTTTTCTTTGAAAATGTTGTTTCCACTACCTTAAGAGCTTGAGAGAGAGGAAGAGTTGATGGCATTCTAGAGAGAGAGAGAGAACCTCTAGGTTTTAGCATGTTAGGAGAATTTGTTCCAAAGATTACATTCTAAGAGAGTAACTTCCTATTCTTGATTGTGCCTAGGCTCAAGTGAAGCACCTCCATCAAGGTGTAAGAGTGAACCTAAGAAGGGAGAAGAGAAATTGAAAGGGAAGGCTTGTGTTGGTTGATAAGGTAGCTCTCTTCCCACTCTTTCTTGTTGCATTCTTAGATGTAATAGTCATTGTATGTTTATGTATATGCTTATTGTGTGGAATATGCCATATGTTATTGCTTTGATGCATTGATGCCAATGTGCTTGTGTGTTGGATTGTGAGAATTGCTCGGGTGAGGTAGTGCCGAAAGTCCCTTGAGATGGGTGAGACAAGGCCAAAAGTCTCATAACCGAGTGAGGCCAAGTCAAAAGTCCCTAAACTCGGGTGAGGCCATTCAAAAGTCCCTAAACTCGGGTGAGGCTAGACCAAAAGTCCCTAAAGCCCATTTTTGGCATTGTTGTGATTTCCATAGCATGTACAACGTGTGTTGGATGTTTGAGAATGGCTAAATGCTTATTCACATGCCTTGACTTGTTATATGCCTTGATTGTTTACTTGAATGAGTGCACAAGCTACTGAGATTCCCTGAATCTCACCCCTTTCCCTCCCAACTTAATATGCTAGGTGGAGCTCAAGGAGAAGCAAGTGCACACCAAGGAGCCTAGGAGCATGCTTAGCTAGACTTTAGCTTTGTTTTGGATATTTTGTTGTAAAGTGGTGCCACAATGAATATGCACCCACTATTTTTGAGATGTAAATGTTGTAGCAAGTGTAAATGTATGGATACATGATGTATAAACTATGTTGATAGCCAAAGTAATGGAAATGAGGGTTTTGCCCCTTTTGTTGAATGAATGTGATAGTGTATATTTGGCCGTAGCATAGCGAATTTGGAATGTATGTTGATTTGGACCACTTGGACATGTTATATAGTCTATTTTCCTGCTTTAAAACTTGTCCATGAGTGGCTAGAATGTGTGAGAGGCCATTTGGACCCATTTTGGACCTTTTGGGCGCCAAAACCGATAGTTTTGTGAGTTCCGTCAAAGTATGACCGGATGAGCTCTTCTTGCCATGAAATTTGGCATACCTCTAGAGTTTGTAGAGAGCTTCTTGAGAAGCTAAAGTAGATAATATTTGGAGGTCTAGAGAATATTTGGTGAATTGTTGAAATTATGAAATTTTCATGAATTGGTCATGGCACTGTGTAGCTGGTCAGAATTGAAAACTTTGTCATTCATGGACCAAATGGAGTCCAAATGTTGTGAAATTTTATACACATAAACTAGGAAACCATAATGACCTGTAACAACTAAAATCACCTAAATCGGAGGTCTGTAGAGAGAGATTGAACCTTCTGAAGTTCTATATCAGCATCAGGGAGCTCACCTGATCTCCGTTACTATTCCATTAGTTTTCTGGGTGTAGGAGCTATTGAACTGATCTAGACTTATTTTTCTCCTCTAGTAGACATCTGTAGCTTTTCAAATTGGTATAGTTTGCCCAGATTTGATTTTTGTGGATTTAGTTATGGATTTTCGAAGTTCATGACAGTAAACTGGGCCAGAAACAGAGACAGCCGGACCTTTGTCTGATTTTTGATGTCAAACATGGTCCAAACGTTGAGATTATGATTGGAAATTATTTTTAGTGTAAATTTAACACTTAGAGCTTTCTAGAGAGCTAAAGCTTACTAGATTCCCATTTGTCTATAATTAGTTATGATTGTCCAAAGTTAGAGCCAAAATATGACTTTTGGGCACGAGTGAGAAAATGTATTTTTCTGGTTTTTGGCTCTTTACCCGTGGCTTATGGCTTGTTTTATGCTATGTATGAGTTGTATAAGTGGAGTGTGAGTAGAGAATGTGAATGATGGATTCACAGGACCCACGGGGCATATAATGAGTGTATGAAAACCCGTTTTCATAGCATGAAAATGCCACGGTTAGTACTGATTCTTTGGAAATCATATGGAACCAAGCCCAGAGAGAGGCTAGATAGCGGTAGTAGTTTATGGTGTTACATTTAAATCATGATCTATTTACATATACAAAATCTTCAAGTTTACATGATATTGCTATATGTTACTACAAAACTCTCTATTTTTCTTATTTGTATACATGTTACATATTACAAAAAAGGATATATTTCTCTATTTATGTTATTTTGTAAATTAATTATTTTTTGTAGAGCTTTTTGTTTATATTACTTGCTTTTTGTTAAATTATTACTTGACTTTTCTTCATGGATATTATTTTGTATTAATCCTATCTATGTTATTGAAAAAATTATTTCTCACTCTGTTATGATTTATATTTTTCTAAGATGCCAATTTATCAAGTGACCTTAGAACTTCAAATAAAATGAATTTTGTTCCCAATGTGGGGTTGAACATATGTCATCCACAACATTAGAGTTATCTAGTGTGATGAATTTGTTCATACAATACCAATTATATTCGTGGCAATAGATGAGGAGAATCCCCCATTTTCTACGAGAGGGATGCCTCCTCCGTTTCCATGAATAGAAACTCCAAACTAATCTTATCATGATCTTTTATGCAAATAGGGTGTAACACCATACATAACTAGCATTCACTTCACATCAAAATTGGCTAAAAGAATTCATTCTCATAAATTAAACACCTTTGGCAGTCGTTTTTAGCGACATTAAAAGCCAACATAATTCATTAATTGACAAATGGACCATGTGAGCTTAGCAAACTTATTTTTCATCCATAACACATTTGTTCAACTAGAATTAACACAATTTAAAGCTAAAAATTCAGATCCAAGGTGCATAACACAAAATCACAACATACTTGCCATTCTCACATATGCTCCATATTCTAACATAAATTTTGAAAAATCATAATTAATTATAGAAAAATTGAAATTATGAATACTATATCTTTCTATATTTCTTAGGATGTCCTTTAATTACGATAAAAATTTTAGTGAAAATAACTAGGTATGCCCTACAAAATTCAATGGAATAATAACACTAGTCTGGGTGGCATCTTGCAACTAAACCAGAAATTCAAAAATTCATATCTACTTCTACAGAGCTCCAAATGAGGTGTTCTTGGTGACTATGGAAAGCTTAAGATGAGACCTAATTTTTGTAAAAATTTAAAGGGCATATGAGTTCATTTAGCTCATAAAATCTATTGTACATTAGAGGTTGCTATAGTATTCATGCAACACTAGGCCTCTAATTTCAAAAATTCATAACTCTTACTATACAACTCCTTTTCATGCAAACTTAGTGACCCTAGAAATATTACAATGTCAGCTATATGATTGTAAAATTTCATAGGTATTGAACTTTATTTGACTCTTAAATGACATGGAAATGCAAACTGACCATATAAATAGTGACTGAAGCAATTTTACATAATTTGGCCAATTTTGAAAATTTATAATAAATTCTCTAGAGTTCCAAATTAGGTGCTTTTTGACTCTATAAAAATATCTAGATGAGGCCTATATTTCTGCCAAATTTCATGCAAAAATTCATCCATTTGGTCAATTTTTGGTTTAGTTCAAGAATATGGTCATTTTAGGGGTCAAAATGGTTCAAAAGAGTGCCAAATGGCCTTCCAATCAATCCATAGCCAATTGAGCATGTCCAAGAGCATGAATACTGCATAAGGAAGCATTCCAAATGGTCTAAATCATCATGCATCTCAAAGCCACTATCTTAGTTATCATTTTACACAAGTACATCAAGGCTCTAGAATGTTAAACTCATACATAAACATTCATTTGGTTCCAAATTCTATTCATACATGATATTCTCATACTTTTATACATGATTGTCTACATCTCATACACATCATATAGTTACATACTTTGACATCAAAATGACTAATTTTCTATCTTGTTATGAAAGTCTTGCTCTTTAAGATGTTTGGCTTCCATCTCTTGTTCCTTGAGTTTCACCTAGACATGGTTAAACATAATATAGGGAAGAAGGAGATTCAAAGGATGCCAATAGCTCTTTACCCTTTCAAACATACATATATGATGCATTTACATGTCATAGAATGCATGCATGCATGCTATAAACATTTCTCATAAACATACATAAATTAATTTCCTTATCATATGAACTCATACATATCAAGCATAGGCTCTAGGAAATGGTGTTTAGCCTCACCCAAATTCTTTGAGACTTTTGGATTTGCCTCACTCACTTTAAAGGACTTTTGAACTCCTTCTTGAGACTTTTGGCTTTGTCTCACTCATTCCTAAGGACTTTTGGCATAACTACATTCATTCAAGCCACTTTGCATTCAAAATTGCATTTCAAGAAGCACAATGGTAACATACATGTAATCAATAGCTATAAATATATCTCATAGTTTGAACATACACACAAGCATCTAATGATAAGCACATATCTAAGAAATGCATGCAAGAAAGGTTAGAGAGCTACCTTGTATCAAAAATCACACACTTTTTCCTTTATTCTTTCCTTCCCTTTTTCGGCCACACACTTGCACTTAGGAGAATCTTAATTTGTTTGGCCTAAACACATCAAATAAGACACAATTCAACTATTGGAACCAATTCTAACCTTACACAAACTTTATGCATGCTTACTTTGTCTAATGCCACTAATATGGTTCTATAAAAGGGCACAAGAAAGCAACCCCTTGAATTCATGATCTTAGCTTCAATTTCTCATTCAATCTAAGTCTCTTGACTCTATTTAGACTCATTAGAGTCATCATAAGTTCAATTCAAGGAGCCAAATACTAGGTTACTTCTTTATGTCCATAAAGGGGTCTAAACTTCCATCTCATAAACCATGGCTTCTAAATTCAAACCAATGGTTTTTTTATGTTTATTAATCATATCTAGGCCATTCTTATCCTTAAAATCAAAGAAAAATTTTCGTAGGTGATTCATCTTCTCTAAGCCGAGACATATGGCAATGTGAGTGCCTATGGACTTTCCTTAGTTTTTCTTAGGGAAATGAAACTTCCTAAATGTCTTCAGAACTCATACATATTCTTACATAGGCTAGACTATCTTTAGAAGGCTTCAAAAATGGCTAGGTGCAATAAAAACTTTAAGTCACATAACTTGATTTCTATTGCCTTTCTTTTAAATCTAATCATATATTCTTATTCATCATGCCTAAAAACCTTTGTCTCTACCTTATTTTGGCTTGAATTCATTCCCTATTGAGCGGGCCTATTGCTGGCCAAAAATGTACAAGGACGAAAGCAACCAAGAAAAGCAAGAAAGCCATAGAAGTTTACCTTGATTTCAAAGCTTTTCAAGAACACTTTCACTTACTTCTAACTTTTCCTTTAATTTCTAACTTTCTCTTACTGAACCAGTCCCAAATTAGTCATGAAAACCATGGGAGAAGAGAGGAGAAAGAAGAGAAGAAGATTGGTGAAGGAGAAGACATGAAAAACCATGGATTTTCTTACCTTTTTGCTTGGGTTTCTCTTCCCTTCACTCCCCCCTTTGGTGCACCTCTTCAAGGTGTCTAAGAATTTGGTTTGAGGTAAAGGTGAGTTAGTTAAGAGAATGGATAAGTGGGGGATGTGCTTTATAAGAAGAAAAGGGTCCATTTAACACTTTTTCAAAATGACAATTTAGCCCCTCAATTTGGTTTCTTCCATTTGGGCTCATTTCAACTCCTTTTTGAGAACTATCTTTTTTATCATAAAATTTAGGTCCTCTAATTCATAAAATACCTCTATTTTTACCTAAATTGGATTTAAAACTATTTCAAACCATTCGGTCAAAGTTTTAATCATCTAATGGCTAAAATCGCTCACTAGAGGAGTTTTAATCATTCTAGAGGTTTCTATGATTTTCAAGGCCTCTAAGAACCCTGATAAACTCAATTTTTTTCATTTAAAGATCCATTCTTTGATTTTTCTAAAAAGTATCCGAAATTATAAAAATGCCACTACTTTCTTTTCCAATTTTTCTTAACTATTCTGGTTCGAGTTTTCGAGCATCTTAAGTTTCATATTCTCATTTTTTGATATCTAGATCATTACTCTAATTTTTTTTGGCCTCAATTCTTTCCATCTAAGGGACTTCTTTTTATAACCAATGAGTTACAAACCGTTTTAGAATAATCAGATATTACACAAGGGACTAACCTTTTTGGTTCTTTTTTGTTTTTAGGGATTTTCTTTTTGAGTAGTTATAGGATAAATCTCCAGTGATATGATGTGGTCAATACTTATATGACCCCCCTCTCCTATATCTAGACTCTTGACCATATGTAATGATAGTAGTTTTATTTTCATTACATTTCATGATCCACTACGTTCTATAGGTTAGTTGACACACAGTAAAGAATTTCTATCTTAAAAAAAAATGAGATGGTAACTAAATTGAATTAAGTTAAATTGTCTTAAGTATAAATAAATAAATAAATAAATATAAATATAAATAATGAAATACGAAGAATTAAGGATAGTGTTATGAAAACCTTCCAAGGCAATACCATCTTGACCAAATTTACTACCTAGACACGCATATAACAATACATTCAGTTTTAGTGGCCTTAGGACTCCTTAGCCGTGCAAGTTATAAATTGTAATTAAATGGGATGCTTGGTGTAAATAGGAATACATGACACCTAAACAAATGGATGCAATAGTCGTGGGTCATATAATTTGAGAAATAACTCGAAGACAAGCTTGTGACCATTCCCATCTTGACATTTAATTATCTCCACATATATAGGTATATATACATATGCAAGTACATTCAGTTATAGCCTTAGAATTTCTCGTAACTATGTAAAGGATATGAAGCTGCAATTGAATATATTATGAAAGGGATAATGGAACATTTGACATGGCCGATGGTGGTGAGGAATAAATTAGAATTTCATGTTGTTTAACCATTCCACCACTTGACCATAGAAATATTTAAATGTTAAGAGAATGTGTTTAGTTATGCAGCCCATTCATTTAGCCATGTGGATTGCCATAAGCTTCATTTAAATTAATAATATAGGAGTATGACAATTAGTATAAACAGTGCTATGTAGCCATGTGAGGGAAAATAGGATAAACAAATCATAAACATCTATTCTTCCAATGCCTTCACCGTATATGTGCATATGGGTTTTATAATATCCAGTTCTCCGAAAATAAGAGAAAATGCGAGAAACGTAACGTAAGGTTTCTCCGTAAACATACAAAATTCACCGGATACAAAAGCAAGTCTCCCAAAATAAATTAGTTAAGGTCCTAAAAAATTTGAAAAAAATTTTAGACTCCTAAAAATGAAAATCCCAGGCTCAGACGAAAGAAAAATATATCTAGAATAAAGAAACAAATTTAAACGAAAGGTTGACGAAATGTAAGGGCATTTTTGTCATTTTGAACAAATTTTGGAATTCTCATAGGAGAGCTTTTTAAATGGAATTTTTGAGTTCTCCAAAGTTCTCAAAGGCCTTGAAAACCATGAGCAGCCTCGGGACAGTTAAAACCTCTCCAGTGGATATTTTTTAACGTTTGTGTACTCGAAATTTGACGAATTCGTTCGAGAAGGTTTTAGCCCCAATTTGAGTGATTCTAAAGGTATTTTATTAAATTGAGAATCTAAATTCATAATGGAAAAGACAATTCTAAAAAAGGAGCTAAAACAAGTTAGAAACGAAAATGCCAAAAATGAAGGACAAAATGGGAATTTTTGAGAAGTCCTTCTTAAATATCTTATATATATGAGGCGCCCTTCTTCGCCCCTCATTTAGGTTGACCAAATTCTGCCTTAAAACCAAAGAAGAGAGCCAGCTCCTAGGCACACCAAGAGAAGAAGCTTTGGAGGAAGAAAAGGCAAGGAAAAGGTAAGGATTTCTTGGTTTCTCTTTAGCAAATCCATCCTCCTCCACTTCCCCTTATTTGCCATAGAATTTTTGATGTATTTGGGACTGTTTTAAGGTTAGACCAAAGAGGAAAAATTTGGATTTTAAGAGAAGAGGCCAAGGAAAGTGAAAATCAAGCAAGAAAATAAGGTAAATCTTCCATCCCATGGTAGCCACTTCCTCCCCCTTCTTCTCCCTATTTCGCCCTATGTATGTAGCTATAGGAGGGCTTGAATTTTGGGTAGAACCAAGGGTGAATCTTAGGAATTTAAGGGAGGAGAATAAGAATATACAAAGAAATTCAAGTAAAAGCCATGGATTTGCAAGATAGGGAGGTTAGGGTTTTGATTGCACCTTGAACTCTATCATGAACCCTAGCCGTATTTTATGATGTTTAAGTATTCATATGAGTTCCTAAGACACCAAGAGAGTTTCCTCAATGTTTCTCCCATCAAAGGAAGCAAAGAAACTCCAAAGGTGCTAAGGGGAGTACATGCTTCGGCCAAGGAGAGTTCATGCACCTATAAAGTGTTTTAATTTCTTTTAAACTTAGTTTTACATCATGTGCGATGGGAGAATATGAGAGGAAGCCTTGGAAAAGTTTTAGAAATCATAGATAGTGAGATGGCCTTATATGTTCCATAATATGGCTTAAAGAAGTAACACCTAGCTAGACTCCTAGAATAGATTATGTGATGACTCCAAGAGGTTTAAATGGAGTCAAGAATCATAAATAGATGGAGAGAATGGAGCCAAGATGATGTTTTCCAAAGGTTGCTTCATTAAGTGCATTATGGAACCATAAAAGAGCCTTATGAGTCACCTAGTTTTTTTAGTGATTGTGCAGCCTTAGAATTTGATTTAAGAGTATAATTAGCCTCCATATAATATGTCTAGGCCAAGAGAAGTAATCTCCACCTTCTTGAGTGTGTGAGGTCAAGGAAGAGGACTCAAGACTCAAGGAAAAAGTGTGTAAATGAAAGCAAGGTAGCTCACTCCTCCTTCTCTTATGCATGAATGTATGCTTAGCTTGTCTTTAAATATGTGTATGTGTATTTTAAGCCATAAAAAATGTTTTAGCATGAGCTTTTACTCCATGATACCATGATGATGCATTATATTTTTAAATGATATTTATGATATTTGCTTGAGTGTGGTGAAGCCAAGAACCCTTAACCATGGTGAGGAGGAGCCAACAACACTTAAAGTTAGTTGAGACAAAGTAAAAAGTCTCCCAAAAGTGAGGTTAAGTCAAAAACCTCTTAAAGAAATGGTGAGGCAAGTCCAAAATCTACAAGTGAATAGGTGAGGCTAATCCATTTATTTGGGAAGCCTATGCATGCTATGTATGACTTGTTCAAATGCCAAGAATGTTTCTTGAATGCTCATATATGTTAACATGTCCATGCATACATTCTCAAGGCTTGTATTGCATACTTCATATGTGATTAAAAGGGCGATGAGCTATTGGGATTCTTTGAATCTCATTCCCTCCTCTCCAATGTTCTAACATGCTAGGTGGACCAAGTTACAAGGCAATGAGAGCCACACCTTGAGATATGAGATTTTGACATCAAAGTGTATAGGTTTTGTCTTTTTAAAGCCATATGAATGGTAATTGTTGTAATCTATGGTTGTATATGTCCCATGATGTTATGAACATATATAATTATGCTAATGTATCATGTACAAATGAAGTTTAAGGTTATATGTATGGAAATGTACAATTTGAACATGTAATGGCAAACTTGCATCATCGAAATGTATGTGTAAATGGAAGTGGAATGGCCAAATTAAGATACATGAGATTTAGGACCACTTGGGCAGTTCATATAAGTCATATTCATGCTTTTAAACTTTTCTAAGAGGTGCCAAACATCAAGAAAGACCATTTAGACACATTTGGTATCTAATATGGACCAAAATTAACCATACTAGAAACCTATACCACTTTTTATCTAAATAAGCTCTTCTTGGTCTGAGATTTGGCATGCATTTAGAGTTTATTGAGAGCTTGTTGGGAAGCTAAAATGCAAAATTTTTGGGGTTCAATAGAAAATTTAATGAATTTTCAAAGTTGGGAAATTTTCTGAAATTGGTTTAGTGTACTGTTCACTCTGGTCCAAAATTAAACTCTGTCATACATAGGGCAAATGATGTCCAATTGCTACAAAATTTTATAAAGAGAAACTAAACATTCCCAATGACTTGTTTCATCTAGAAGCACCTTATTTGGATGTTTAGACAGAGAGATATGAATTTTTGAAATTTCTATCCAGTACCAGGCATCTAAACTGACCTAGGTTATTGTTTAATTAGTTTTTGAGTCCTAAGTGTACTTAAACTGGTCTAAAGTTATTTTTTTCCTTTCTAGATTGGTATCATTTGTATACATTGAATTTGTTTTGGAATTAATTGGATATTTTTGAAGTTCATATCAGAAAGTTATATTAGTACCAGTAGTCAGTTAGACCTCTATACTTTGTGAATGTCAAACGTCTTCTATGTTATGTTTCATGGCCTGGACATATTCTTACCATAAATTAGACATCTATAGCTTTCCATAATAGTAAAGAATGCATGATTTCAATATTTCTAAAATTAGTTATGATTTTTCAAAATTTATGATAGAAAAGGAAAAATTCTGGCTGAGGTTGCAACTAGGAATTTTATGTGTTCCTTGTGCTTACACAAGCTCTAGGCCACTTTTGGTAATAAATTTAAGTTGTATCTATGTAATTAAATATGAGAATATGATACATGAGTTCATATGGCCCACAAGACTCTGAAGAAAAAATTTTATCCATGACAAAGTGCATGTACATTCATTGTTCTCATGCTACCTTTCTTGCTTCATCATGAAATGCATAGAATAAGACCTAAAAATGGCATGAGGCAAGCTAGATAAATATGGTGTTATAGGTTTGCATTCAGTCATTTACTAATATATTCTTTAGCCATAGGGAGTCGTGGAAAATTACTTAGATATATTGCTTGGATGGGAGGGGGAAAAAGTGACACCTTGCATATCACCGAATGGTAAATGGAAGGAAGTGATTTTTTCTTTACTTTCATTGTATCCACTTTCAATTAGGAGCATGAGGTGGCACTTTTGTGTGTTTTCTTTCTTTTAGTCTTAGCCAAGCTAAGAACAATATTGAGCAAAAGAGGTAAAGCTTCAGGTCAGCCATGGAGTTTGGACAATAAGGAAGGAGCTATGGATGCAAGGGAAAGGTTTTAAGGAATTTCATCAAAGGTAAGAATGGGAGAAATCACTCTACCTCTTGCTTGCCTTCATCTTAAATAGTTGAAGTTCTAAATTATGGTATTTTGTTGTTGCTAGACAGCCATAGAAAATTGAGGAGAGGCAATTAGGGAGGTATAAGAGAATGCAACAAGGCTTCTTGAAGGTAAGAAATTGAATCTTCCCTCTTTGAGGGTAACTTGGCCAAGAGCTTGGTTGGAAAAAGGACAAAATAATGTAGTTGTATTTAGCCATGGGAAATGGCATCATATGAATTCCTTAAGTTGAGTTTAAAATAATAGAATGCAAAAGGCAGAACATATGTGGAATGTCTTGATATTAAATGAAACCATATAGTTATACATAATGGAATGTGCATGCTTTTGGTTGCCATAATTGGGAGAAAACACTAAGGCTTGGAAAGGAAACTGTTGGTGGGTCTAATTGCCATTCAAATTATGCTTAGAGGCTAGACTTTAAGGTTTTAAGTTTAGTATAATTAATCATAATGACATTAAATTGATAAGGAAGAGAGGAATTGAGAGTTTGACTAATCCTAAAGTAAGAATTCCAATTTTTCAACTATCAGAAGTAGACCAAGATTTATTATATTAAAATTTGTAGTTTAATTTTGTTTTGAACCTTGGATGTGACTTGTCCTTAATTAGGGTACTATATGATTGAAATTGTAGGGAAAGACTTGTGACAACAAGGGTTAGGGACTGAATTGACGAAATCATGGTGACGAAATCAGTAGTTAACACCATTTTTGTTTTTATATAGTTATTGTACACTGAATTGAATTCATGAAATTATTGTACTATGTTGTGCTTGGTTGCTTCTATGTCTATCTCTTGAATAGGGTAAGTGCTATGGTACCATCTCTTCTGTTGTTGGCCAATGACCTAAGTATGATAGCCTAACAGAGGATTATAAACTCTATCTAGCAACCAAATGGTTTCTGCTTTGAAGTTGTGCACCGAATGTGACTTAAATCTTGTTCAGTGTTATTCATATACTCTCGAATTTGATGTTAATTACTAAGATTATTATCTCATTACAAAACTAACTCTTCTTTCCAGGAGAGAGTTTTGTAGTTGATAGAGCCAAATCAGTAAAAAATAGACAAGCAAAACATTAAACTACATATTGTAACACCCTAAAATTAATTAAGGTGTTAATCATGGATTTAGATTAATTAATAATAATTAATATGGGATAATTGGGTAAGTTAAGTGAATAAAAATTTTAGAGAGATAGATTATTAGTATGAGTTTGAGATTTAATTGAGTTAGAAATCCTATCTAAGCCCAAATTAAATTAAGTAGGCCAAGGTTAGGAACTAATAGAGGGTCTAATTTGATTTAATGAATTAGAGACCCAAGACTCAACTTGCATAAGCCCTTATAAATGGCCGAATAACCCTTGTGCAAATTCAAATCAATGGAGTTCTTCAAACTTGGTTTGGCCCAATTAAATTTCTGCAGTCCAACACATTAAAGCTAGCCCAACAAGACTTAAATTTGAAACCCACTTAGTATTGGATCTTTGGATCAGCCCATGACCCACATTAGACCTAACTTAAATCCAACTAAAACCCTAAACACTTCAACCCCTCCATATTTTGCTGAAACACAAACACAACTCATTTTCGGAGGTTTAGAGGGAGGCTAGGGTTTGGGGCAAGAAATCCACCATTTCTCACTTCTAAACTCAAAATTAGCCAAGGTACTTGTTATATAACTTAATCTCCTTCTCTTTCTCTTCATGTTGGCCCAATTAGTTTTTCATTTAGAGCATTTTCACTATACCCAAATTCTAAAATATGGTTGTTTGGTATTTTCTTAAAAGATTTTCAATGGTAGAGGCTAGGAGGGATATTGGATAAGTGTATACTCTTCATTCTAATGTATTATATGCTGGTTTAAGACCCCCATGGTTGATTTGTAGTATGGATATTAATTATATACGAATTTGCTTAGGGAAGTCTTGAACTAGTAATGATAGATTAGCTAGATAAATTAGGCTAATGAAAGCTATTAGAGCCCCATAATTAAGGTAGAGTGGCCCTAAGGTGTCATTAGAGGGAGAGTGGAGAGTATGAGATAAGATTTTAGGAGTTGTAGGATCAGAAGGCATTTTGTCGTGGCCAACATATTATTAGCTGTAGCCAATAGAGGTGAAGTTGCCCACGGAGAGTACCAGAGAGCAATTCACTGCAGCAAAATGTGAGAGGCAAAACTGGGAGTCATCTAGAGGGTAATTCATTACGGTTAAATGGGAATTAGACGTGGTGAACATTTGTGAGAATTTGTTAAGCATTCTAGAGAGGAATTAACCGTGACAAAAGGGGGAATTAGTTGCAGCCAATAGCAAGAGACGAGCAAGGTAGATTCCAAGAGGCTTCCTCACCGCAGGGCCATGTAGGTTATAAGGGTGAACTTGAAAGCAATTGGCCACAGCGCAAGGGCATTTAGCTGCGGCTCATGGACCCAAACTCTCATTCTAACCTAGAAACCTTGGTTTTTCTCATGATAACCTTAAGGGATGACTTAGAAACATTGGTAGAAGATTCTTATGAGTTGAAACTAATGGATAATAGAATCAAAGGCTTATAAATGAGTGTTTGTTTTCCTTGTGTACATGAATGCTTGTAATTATTTGGTGGATGACTCTAATAACATTAAGGTTCAAATTCCCTTGTATCTTTTGAATGTAATTAGTCGTAATGTCTTATAACCCTAATTCATGATTATTAATCACGTATTTAACTTTAATTATAATGATTAGAAGCTAGGGTTGTCACACATATCATTTATATAATTAACTTTCATAAATCCTTTGGGAAATGTAAAATGTTAAAAAGTTATCTTAGTTTTGGGGAATGCAATTTTACTTATGTAGGTATGTTTAGGTTTAGTGTTGCATTGATACAAAGGTAGCTTTCCATTTAGTTTGACAACCATTTCTGACAAAAATGCTATGTGTAACAAACATAATTTTTGTAAAACGAAGAAATGAGCCGTATAAAAGAAAGTCCTTTGAAATAAGCTAGATAATGTCCGAAAAAATTTTGGTAGAGTCCTATACTCCTAAAAATGATAATTCTAAGTACAAACAGAAAGAAAAATGGAGCTAGGACAATGAAACAATTTGTAACAAAAATTGATGAAACGTAATGACATTTTCGTAAATAAGTATACTTTTTGAAAAAATACATAGGAAGGCTTTTTAAATGAAAAATTTGAGTTGCCTAAGGTTCTCAAAGGCCTTAAAAACTATGGGAAGCCCTGGGACTAGTAAAACCCCTCCAGTATACGTTTTCCAACAGCGGTGAGCCCAAACTTTAACGGATTCATTTGGTAAGGTTTTAGCTTCAAATTTAGTGATTCCAAAGGCATTTTATTAAATTGGGAGCCTAAATTTTATAATAAAAAAGATAGTTCTAAAAAAGAAGGTAAAACGAAGCCAAAACAAAATTGCCATTATGAAAGAGTGAAATTAAAATTTTTAAAAAAGTGTGTTTCTTGAAGCTTCCACACACTTCTCCCTTCTTCTCCCCCTCATATAGCATGACTTTCCTCCATCCAAAATACAAAAAATGACCTGCTCTCTGTAACATCTGATTCTCTAAAAATGAAAGAAAACGTGAGAAATGTAACGTACAGTTTCTCCATTAATGAACGAAACTCACCGGATATAAAAGGAAGTCCCCTAAAATGATGTAGTTAAGGTCCCAAAAAATTTGGTAAGCATTCTAGACTCCTAAAAATGAGAATCCCAAGCTTAAATAGAAAGAAAAATAGAGCTAGAATGAAGAAACAATTTCTTACAAAAAGCTTACGAAACGTAATGGCATTTTTGTAATTTTGAGAAAATTTTAGAATTCATACAGAAGGGCTTTTTAAATGACATTTTTAAGTTTTCTGGGGTTCTCAAAGGCCTTGAAAATCATGGAAAGCTCTGGGACAATTAAATCCCCTCCGGTGGACGTTTCCCAACGTCAGTGTGCCCAAACTTTAATGGGTTCATTTGGGAAGGTTTTAGCTCCGATTTGAGTGATTCCAAAGGCATTTTATTTAATTGGGAACCTAAATTTTATAATTAAGAAGACGGTTCTCAAAAAGGAGCTAAAACGAAGGAGAAACGAAAATGTAAAGTATGAAGGGCAAAATTAGAATTTTTGAAAAAGTCATTTTCCTACTCCTATATATAGGTGGCGCCCCACTTTCTCCCCCATTTGGAATCAGAAAATTTTGCATAATTTCAGAAGAGAGAACTAGGGTTTTGGGCCCACCAAGAGAAGAGGAGAAGGAGAAGGAGAAGAAATTCCAAGCTAAAGGTATGTTTTTATGGTTGTTTTTCATGCTTTTCTCCATCCACACCAACTCTCCTTCAGTCTCCTTGATTGTCTTTGATTAAAATGAAGTTTATAAATCTAATTCAAGGGAAAAATTCAAGGAAAATGTCAGATTTGAAGAGAGGAGCTTGGAGAAAGCAAGATTCAAGCCAAACTAAGCAAGGAAACAAGGTAAATTGCATCCTATGGTTGATATCTTCCATCACCTTTCTTCTCCATTTTGCCTAACCCTAGGGGCTACAAGAGGACCTGATTTTTAAGCCCAATCAAGCATGAATCTTAGGTATTTGATGGAGAAGAACAAGAATATGCAAAGAAAACAACAAAATAACCATTAAATTTCAATATGCAAATTCTAGGGTTTTAAATGTTCCTTCCAAATTCTAATTTTGTGTGATGATTCCTAGGTTTAATTAAGAGTTTAAATGAGTTCTTGAGACCCCTAAGATGCTCCCCACAAGCTTCCTCCTTCAAGAAAACAAAGCACACTCCAAGGAACCCTAAACCATGTATAGTATCAGGCAAAGCATGTTCATTTAGTTAGGAAGAGTTTTAAATTTTTCTAAGGTCATTCCTAAGTCATATTTGATGAATGAAAATGAGAGGAGGCCTTGAAAAAAATTTAAAACTCATAGAAAGTGATTTGGTGCCTTAGGTTCCATATTATAACCTAAGGAAGCAACATGATGTTAGGCTCTTTGTTTTAATTGTGTGATGACCCCAAAAGGCTTAAAAGGAGTCAAGAATCAAATTTGAAAGGAAAGAATGGAGCCCAAAATTTATTTGAGGGGTGTTGCTTCATTAGGTGCATTTATGGACCATAATGGAGCTTATAGAGTAAACTAGCATCTAAGCAAGTTGTATGGCTTTAAAGATTGTTTTATGAACTTAATTGGCTTCTATAAATTGTATCTAGGCTAAGAGAAACCATCTCTACAAGTTTGTGGGTGTGTGACCGAAAGAAGAGGCTTGGGTCCAAAGAGAAAAGTGTGTAATTGTGTGCAAGGTAGCTCTCTCCATCTTCTCTCATGCATGGATGCATGTTTAGCATGTCTTAGAATGTGTGTATATGTATTTTCAAGCCATGAAAAGTATGCTAGCATGATTTTATATGCCATAATTTTATGATGTCATGTTATATTTTTCAAATGAATGTATAATGTTTGTTGAATTTGCTTGAGTGTGGAGAGGCCAAGAACTCTTAACCATGGTGAGGATGAGCCAAGAACCCTTGAGGTTAGTTAAGACAAAGCAAAGAATCTCCCAATAGCAAAGTAGACTCCCAAGAGTATGGTTGAGTCCAAGAATCTCTTAAGGAAGGGGTGAGGCAAGTCCAAAATCCATGAGGAAAAGTGTTAAGCCAATCCAAACGCTTGATGAGCTCTTGAATAACTTGTATGACTTGTTCACATGCTAAGCTTGCCTCTTGAATGTTCATAACTTCCATTTTATTCATGCATGCATTTTTAAGGCTTGCTTTGCATATATTATGTATGATTGAATGGGAGATGAGCTATTGGGATTCTTTGAATCTTATTCCCTCTTCTCTAATGATCTCACATTCTAGGTGGACCAAGTGGATATGCTAATGGGAGCCAACAACATTGAAGGAAGAAGATTAACATTTATATGTTTAGCATTTACTTTTTCAAAACCATAATGAACCATAATGATGTATATTATTGTTGTAAATGGTTTATGACCCTTTGACGGGGCTTGTCGTGCAACCCTCAAAATAAAACTAGGTTGAATATTAAATATAATATAGGGCACAACCTAGGTCATCTCCCTTGGAATTGGAATTCAATGTTCAATTGGGTTCTCTAAGTGTTCTAAGATCCTAGAACTATCTAGTTTGGGGGGTTTTTGAATGAATTAAACTATCCTAAACTGAATTGAATCAAAATTCCTAAATTCTACCTAATTGTGTGAATTGTAAATGATAATGGCTTGTGACTAGCTTAGGAATTGTCTCTTGGTATCCACTATCCTTATCCTATTCCAATTGTGATTAATTCTGGCCTAAGAATTCCTAATTATGTTCATTACAAGTTATCTTGAGTTACCACACAAGAATCAAGAGATTAACAATCTAATGTTGAATTGAGACCTCAATCCCGCATTAAACCATTAACTCTTGTCTTTAAGATCAATGAACATCCAATTTGATTGATTAACTAATTAATTATCTTCTGATTCATCATCCAAAAATGTTTAATTAACCAACTAAACACCAAGGAATTCTCAAATAGACATTTAAGCACATAACCTTACTCATGTATTTCATCGAACACCTTCGTGGCATACATGGGAGATTAGAGAGAATAATGAAAAATCAAATTCAAATTTAACCAATTAATCAACAAAAAGGGTTTCCTAATCAGTGTCTAACCAGCCACTAATTAATTACACAAATTCCAAATCAAATACGACTCAACCGAGATTGTACAGAATAAGAAAAAGTGTAGGAAAAATAAGAAAATCTTAGCCATAATTTGTTGCTCATCCATGGATTCAAGTTTCTACTCAAGAGCTTCCTCCCTTGCTAGCCTCAAGGATGAATTAGATCTTCATATTACGATAGAATGGAGATGGAAAGAATGGAATGGAGAGAATTATGTGGAGTGGACGAAGGCGAAGGGGATGGAGGCGTGATGGACGAATGGGTGAATGCGTGTAAATGGATGAATCCCCCTGACGGCTAGGGCTTTTGATGAATAAATAGACGATGGAATGAGGATGAGACGTGAATGGGCTGGAGTGTGCGAGGTTGTGAATGAATTTGGACGCTGGATGGTTCTCATTGAAACTGCCCTCTTTCACGTGCTTCAGATTTAATCATTCACGTGCTGGCTTCGGCTCTTCTTTCTGCATGCTGAAACCAAGTTTAGTTTTCTTTTATTATGCATGAGTGTGGGCCCCATTGTGGATATAATAATCCATGTTTTTGCTCCAGCGTTTCTGTTCGTGTTTCCCACGTTGTTCTTCCCAGCTCTTTGCTTCTTCTTTTCAGATCATGCATCGAGCAACCAGTAGCTTTCTTCTGCAGTTCCTATTCGTGTGTATTTGCAGATTCTTAACATTGTTTTAGCTCATGGCTTCCTTCATTCTTGTTCTGTGTTGCTTCGTGGATGGCTCTGCTCAGCTACTGGCCATGTTAATATCTGTTCTGCATTTGTGTGTTTCTTCATATAAGTGTTGCCTCTGTGTGCATGGATCTTCTCTGGTTCTCTGATCAGCAACTCTTCTTCACAGACCAGACCTCGAGCCAGCTTCTTTGTTCTGCCCAGTCGTTCTGCTGCATGTGAGCTTGTTCACGTTTTGTAACTGCTGAACTCATTTCTCTCTGCTTCGAGTTTGCTTCTTGATGCTTTCCACGTCTTGAGCTTCGTGCAGCTGCTCTTTCATTTAACTTGGCTCTTACTTGATTCTACGTGACTTCTTCGTTCATTCCCATCTTTTCTTCAAGCAGCCAGCTGGACATGTGGTTCCTTCCCTCATGCAACTCATTTCTTCCACGTTGCTTTCTTCTTTGTTTTGCTCGAGCATGTGAGCTCTATGCTTTGTTCTGCGTTTCTTTCCTTTATTTTCTATTCTTGTTTTCTTCATGCAGCTTCTGTATCTTCTTGTTTCCTCGAGTTCCAGCTCTGTTCAGCTCGCCTTATTCAGTTGTTGCTGCAGCTCAAACCTGTAGCTTGTTCTCATGCAGAACCCAACTCAAGCCTTTCTTTCCTTCTCCTTCAACCCAGTTTTTCTTCTTTTCGCTGTCTCTGCTTGTTATCCTTGTTCCACGTAGCTTCCATGTTAACTGCCCATTCAATTTTCTTCTTCAATTCAATTTTCTATTCAATCTCCAACTATCCATTAAAAATCTGCACAATTAGAATGGAAAGTATTAAGTAGATATATCCAAAAATTATTTAAGAGAGATTTAAGCATTAAGAACCAATAATTGGCAAATTAATTCCTCAAATGCAAGAATGGTTACTAAAATCAAATCCCATTTAATTGCTTTCATTAAGCCACATTTAATTATTAAAAAGGTTAGGTTAGGAGGAATATAGTGTATAAAAATTATGTTTATCAAATTCCCCCACACTTAAACCTTTGCACTCCTGGGCAAAGCTCAAAATCCAAGATACAGAACGAATTGAAGCACCCGGCTAGTAGAATGGCAAGTGGAAAATGAAAATGGAAAAGAAAGTGTGAAAATCACAAGCTAGAGATTAATCACAACTCTTCATCACTTTAACAATCAAAGCTAATTTCACTTGCATCAAGAAATCAAATTCCATGGCAATTTCATTTGAAAAGAATGAACTGAAATGCATAGCCCTCTCACATGGTTAGTGTTTACTCTCATCTCTCAAGTGTTTATGGGCAATGTGTTTCACTCACATTCCACCTATCCAAGCTCATTACCATAAGCTTGTCAAATTTCTAAATCTCCGTCACCCATGCTAGATGCAATACACAAATCAAAGGACTTTATTTAGGGTTGTAATGGGGCTAAGGAGATGAAATGAATGGATAACAAAAAGAAGGGGAAAAACTAAACAAATGGATACCTTAGGACCCCAAGAGCACTCAATGACAATCTAGAATAGGGAAGAATGTGCATTCAAGGCCTTATTTCCAACAAGTATAAGAAACTATAAACTCAATTTAAAACACTCCTTTCTTCTTTTTTTTCTTTTTTTTTTTTCCATTCTTTTCTTTTCTTTTTCTTTTTCTCTTTTTTTTTCATTGCTTTTTTTTTTCTTTTTGCTTTTCTATTCTTTTCTTTGCATTGCATTTTTTTTTTAGAACAAATTCTTTGACTAACAATGGCCTTAATAGATACAAATCACACATTCACCTATCCTAATTAGATGTAATGCTCCTTGAAATTTCTAAGGCATCTTAAAACAAGGTGGAAAAACATTTAAATGGCTATAGGCTAACAAGAAAAGAAAATAAGGCTCAAAGTGGCTAAAACAATGGATAAAGTGAATGTATGGTGGGCTTTTTGGCTCTAGCTAAAATAGAAATAAATGCCTTATCATTTTTATGCATGCAAATGCAAATGTGGTCTCAACAAAGAATCAAGACAAGTTCTAGAGTGAAACAAAGATAGGTGAATACACACTAGAATTGAACAAATAAGGCTCAAATTCTCACCAGCTTATGGCTATCAAATAATTCATTAAAATCAAACTCATTGCCACTTCACTTGAATCAAGACACAAGATCCATCACTTATCATGTCTATATGAATCCAAGCTATAATCATCTTAACTTACAACTTTTACAGAAAAACTAAAAAAATCACACTATTTTTCAAAAATTTTCCTCAAAAATTTCAAAAAAATTTTTTTTTTTTTTTCAAAATAAGAAAAGATGGAATGGAATGAAATGACTCTCCCCCCTACACTTAAATATTGCATTGTCCTCAATGTCAGCACCAGTCCAGTAAACAGATAAACAACACAAGATAAAGAGTAGAAAGGGAAAGTATACAACCGAATGAGCTTGAATATGGAGATCTCAATGGTAGGCTAAGATTTCCTTTGTAGTCGGTTAGCACCCTTTTATTACCTACAAAGCAGAAAATAAACTGTAATGCAATAAAGAAAAGAAAACTACATCCTAAACTAAGAAGAGTTTTATTAAGGACTAACTAATCATATGTATCAAAAACCAAAATTAAAACGACTTTATTCCTTCTTAACTGAACAAATTTGAGTCTAACCACTTTAAAACATTTGGATTGATCATGCAGGGATGACCCATGGACTTTCTCAACCATCAGAAGTTGAGAAAAGTCATTTTCAGCATATTCAGGAAAAGTAAAAGAAGAAAAATCAAATTTAAGACAATTAAAACTAAAGAAAGAAAATTTAAAATCAAACTGAAAATTTGAGCTTCCTAAAAATCTATCAAAACCAATAAAATCTATTTGACTCCCTTCAGTAAGAGTCACTACATCCACAGAAAATTCTAATTGCAACTTCTCATAGTCTTTAAAGTTCAAGATATCCAATGTATCTGGCAGTTGCTTTTCCTCTACTGGGAGAGTCTGTAATATGTTGGGAACTATTTCACCAACCTCAGAAATCTGTTCAGGACTCTCAACAATAGAGACGACATCTTCCCTGACCAAAGAGACATCAGTAGGCTCATAATATTTTAAACAATTATCAACAGCAAAGTCAAGTCTCTCACTAGTATCAACAATAGTACAAGCATCAATAGGATTTTCAACATTAGCAGTATCACTATGCATACTATCATCAAAACTAGTATGATCAGTGGAATTAGTCTCATCAATTATTTCAGTGCAGGCAAAGGATTCCGTGGATTCAACAGACTTATCAGACTCCAAAAACTCATTAATTTCAACACACATAGGACTTGTATGTATATCATCACATAAGCATTTAAGAGTGGGGTCTGAATGATCAACAAGCTGTCCAACATTTTCACTGTTTATATCCTTTTCAGATGCTACATCTACCACTTCATCATTCATACCATTACATGCTAGTGAGGAACCATGTTGGTCAGTATATGTGAGAAACTCATTAGTCTCAATGAAAGAATTAATTTGGGAGCATTTATCACATATAGTAGATTCAACACACACACAATCAAGAAATGCATCCCAATCAGCTATATCACATGGTCCAGATGGCATGTTGTCCCTAAACTCAGTAGATGCATCATCAACAGACTTATCAACTAATTCCACACCAGGCATAGAATAATTATCACATTCTAAGTCACCCCCACACTTATCTACTACCTTAGACTCAATAGATTCATTAATTGATTCAGAAATAAAATTTTCACTATAATCACAGCTAGGAGTAGACATCCCAAGTGCATCAGTACACAAGGGTTCATGAACATCAATAGATGTGTCAGTTTTGCTCAATGAACTACCACAATCAACCAAATCAGGAGATTCAACAATAATTTCTTCATCAACATCTTCATCATGCAATTCAGAATCAACAACATTATATGCATCAGGGATCACAGTGCTATCATGCAAATTAGAGTCAGTTCCAACAAATTGTAAAATATTAGAAGATGGAAGGATATTACCAAATGAATAGGACTCTTCCTCCTCTATACATTCTCTTCTAATTTGCTCTTCAATTGATTCATTAGTACTTGAAGTCGGTTGATTCGATTGAATTCCCAAATCCTTCATTTGTTGGTCAAAGAGTTGCAACCGTTCAGTTATTCGTTGGGCTGTTTGCTGCATTTGCTGGTGTTGAAAATCATAAGCTTCCATTATCTGCCTCATCCTCTCTTCTGAACTCGGTTCCTTCTGGGGCTCTTGTTGCATGTACCCCTCATGGTAATTGTAAGGATGATATTGTGGCTCTTGCATATGGTAATCATGATATGGCTCTTGTATATGGAAGTTATGGTATGGCTCATAATGTTGGTGGTAATTTGGGTGAATCTCATATGGATGGTTGTATGGTTGGTAGCTGGGGTGAACTTCATAGGAATGATGGTGTGGTTGGTAGCATGGTGGTTGGATTTGTTGGTATTGTTGGGCTTGTTGTTCTTGTCTTTGTTGTTCAAGCAAGCCTTGAAGCATTGTATTGAGATCATGCAACTTTCTGGAAATCCTTTCATTTCTATAAGGATCATAAACACCTTGATTAGAATAATAAGGATCCATTTAAAGCAAAGAAAAAAAAAATGAGAAGCACAATTAATTTCAGCACAAATAAAATCCTAACAAATTATAACTAAAATAAACTCAATAATCAAGAAAATAAAATCAAATGAAGCTAAGACTTACTTAACTATGAAAAACACTCCTAAACAGAGGTTAGTCACACAAAATAAACTCACAAAAATTAAAGAAATTAAATCTGGAAAAATTGAAAAATTCCTAAAAAATTCGAAAAAATACTAAAAAAATTAGAAAAAGTGCCTCAAACGTTGGAATTTGGCCAAAAAATGGTGCACCTAATAGCTTTGCTATTACTTTTGCTCAAAACACCCAAAAACCTTGAAACACAAAGTATGAGAATTTTCTGGGCACTTTGAACGAAAATTCCAGCAACCAGGACACTTAACGCGCAACACCGAAATTCACCGATTCCAAGTTCAAAACAGAACGAAAATCAAATCAAAACAGAACTAAAACAAAGATAAAACAAAACAAAAACACTTAGAAAACTTTCTCAAACAATTGAGACTCCAAATTCCCCGGCAACGGCGCCAAATTTTGACAGGACTTGTCGTGCAACCCTCAAAATAAAACTAGGTTGAATATTAAATATAATATAGGGCACAACCTAGGTCATCTCCCTTGGAATTGGAATTCAATGTTCAATTGGGTTCTCTAAGTGTTCTAAGATCCTAGAACTATCTAGTTTGGGGGGTTTTTGAATGAATTAAACTATCCTAAACTGAATTGAATCAAAATTCCTAAATTCTACCTAATTGTGTGAATTGTAAATGATAATGGCTTGTGACTAGCTTAGGAATTGTCTCTTGGTATCCACTATCCTTATCCTATTCCAATTGTGATTAATTCTAGCCTAAGAATTCCTAATTATGTTCATTACAAGTTATCTTGAGTTACCACACAAGAATCAAGAGATTAACAATCTAATGTTGAATTGAGACCTCAATCCCGCATTAAACCATTAACTCTTGTCTTTAAGATCAATGAACATCCAATTTGATTGATCAACTAATTAATTATCTTCTGATTCATCATCCAAAAATGTTTAATTAACCAACTAAACACCAAGGAATTCTCAAATAGACATTTAAGCACATAACCTTACTCATGTATTTCATCGAACACCTTCGTGGCATACATGGGAGATTAGAGAGAATAATGAAAAATCAAATTCAAATTTAACCAATTAATCAACAAAAAGGGTTTCCTAATCAGTGTCTAACCAGCCACTAATTAATTACACAAATTCCAAATCAAATACGACTCAACCGAGATTGTACAGAATAAGAAAAAGTGTAGGAAAAATAAGAAAATCTTAGCCATAATTTGTTGTTCATCCATGGATTCAAGTTTCTACTCAAGAGCTTCCTCCCTTGCTAGCCTCAAGGATGAATTAGATCTTCATATTACGATAGAATGGAGATGGAAAGAATGGAATGGAGAGAATTATGTGGAGTGGACGAAGGCGAAGGGGATGGAGGCGTGATGGACGAATGGGTGAATGCGTGTGAATGGATGAATCCCCCTGACGGCTAGGGCTTTTGATGAATAAATAGACGATGGAATGAGGATGAGACGTGAATGGGCTGGAGTGTGCGAGGTTGTGAATGAATTTGGACGCTGGATGGTTCTCATTGAAACTGCCCTCTTTCACGTGCTTCAGATTTAATCATTCACGTGCTGGCTTCGGCTCTTCTTTCTGCATGCTGAAACCAAGTTTAGTTTTCTTTTATTATGCATGAGTGTGGGCCCCATTGTGGATATAATAATCCACGTTTTTGCTCCAGCGTTTCTGTTCGTGTTTCCCACGTTGTTCTTCCCAGCTCTTTGCTTCTTCTTTTTAGATCATGCATCGAGCAACCAGTAGCTTTCTTCTGCAGTTCCTATTCGTGTGTATTTGCAGATTCTTAACATTGTTTCAGCTCATGGCTTCCTTCATTCTTGTTCTGTGTTGCTTCGTGGATGGCTCTGCTCAGCTACTGGCCATGTTAATATCTGTTCTGCATTTGTGTGTTTCTTCATATAAGTGTTGCCTCTGTGTGCATGGATCTTCTCTGGTTCTCTGATCAGCAACTCTTCTTCACAGACCAGACCTCGAGCCAGCTTCTTTGTTCTGCCCAGTCGTTCTGCTGCATGTGAGCTTGTTCACGTTTTGTAACTGCTGAACTCATTTCTCTCTGCTTCGAGTTTGCTTCTTGATGCTTTCCACGTCTTGAGCTTCGTGCAGCTGCTCTTTCATTTAACTTGGCTCTTACTTGATTCTACGTGACTTCTTCGTTCATTCCCATCTTTTCTTCAAGTAGCCAGCTGGACATGTGGTTCCTTCCCTCATGCAACTCATTTCTTCCACGTTGCTTTCTTCTTTGTTTTGCTCGAGCATGTGAGCTCTATGCTTTGTTCTGCGTTTCTTTCCTTTATTTTCTATTCTTGTTTTCTTCATGCAGCTTCTGTATCTTCTTGTTTCCTCGAGTTCCAGCTCTGTTCAGCTCGCCTTATTCAGTTGTTGCTGCAGCTCAAACCTGTAGCTTGTTCTCATGCAGAACCCAACTCAAGCCTTTCTTTCCTTCTCCTTCAACCCAGTTTTTCTTCTTTTCGCTGTCTCTGCTTGTTATCCTTGTTCCACGTAGCTTCCATGTTAACTGCCCATTCAATTTTCTTCTTCAATTCAATTTTCTATTCAATCTCCAACTATCCATTAAAAATCTGCACAATTAGAATGGAAAGTATTAAGTAGATATATCCAAAAATTATTTAAGAGAGATTTAAGCATTAAGAACCAATAATTGGCAAATTAATTCCTCAAATGCAAGAATGGTTACTAAAATCAAATCCCATTTAATTGCTTTCATTAAGCCACATTTAATTATTAAAAAGGTTAGGTTAGGAGGAATATAGTGTATAAAAATTATGTTTATCACCCTTGAGACATATGTAATTATGCTATTATATGATGTAGAAATGAAAGTATGTATTATGTGAATGATGGAACATGAGTTAAGTATGTATGGCAAAGATAGCTTCATGAATGAGTTTATGGAAATGTGCATGTGTGTGCATGAAAGGCTAAAATGAGATGCATAGGATTTGAGACCATTTGGGCAGCTTATACAAGTCCTAAATGTACTTTTAAACTTGCCCAAAAGGTGTCAAAACCAAAGGAAAGCTATTTGGTAATTTTGGTATCCCATATGGAGCCAAAAATGACTATAATGGAACCCTATATCACTTTTTAGCCAAATGAGTTGTTCTTGGTTTAATATTTGGCATGAACTTAGGTCTCATTAAGAGCTTTTTGAAAAGCTAAAGATCATAATTTTTGGAAGTCTACAGAATATTTGAGAATTTTTCAAAGTTGGAAATTTTTCTGATTTTGATCTGCTACACTATTTATTTGGTCCAAAAATGAATTCTATCACACAAGGCTCAAATGATGTCAAATTGCCATGAAATTTTATACAAAGAAACTAGACATTCACAGTGACTCATGCCAACTAGAAACACCTCATTTGGAGGTATAAAGAGGGAGATATGAATTTTTGAACATTCTATCCAGTATCAAGAATTTTTCCTGACCTGAGTTACTGTTCCATTAAATTCTGAGGTCTGGACTTGATGAACTAGTCTAGAGATATTTTTTATCTCTAGCTAACATCTACATATTTCCATATTGGTATTATTTGCATAGATTGGATTTTCAAAGTTTTCTACAGAATTCTGTGATAGTTCTAGAATGTAGTCTGACTTTTAGACTATTTTGGATGTCAAAAGTCCTCTATGATGGATGTTATGGTTTGTGCATATTTTTATGTGAAGTAGACATCTGTAGCTTTACAAAATAGTCAAGAATGTATGATTTTGATTTTTTTTTAAAATTAGTTATGATTTTTTAAAATTTGGTTAGAAAAAGGAGAAAATCTGGCCGAAATTGAACAACTACATTTCATGCTTTATTTCGATTTCCATGAGTTGTGGGCATGATTTTGTAATGCAAAAGAGTTGTATTGATGTAATTAAATATGAGAATATATAGTATGAGCTCACACGGTCTACATGACACTGAATGAAATTTTTACACATGACGCATCGCAATTAAACTTATTATTTTAAGAGAGTGTTTCTACTTCCCTTATGGATGTGATGATATAATGCATAAGAATAATATGAAATGAGCTAGAAGTTATGGTGTTACACTCTCTTAGGTGCACAAGAAGGGGAAGAAAAGGAGGAGAAAAATCAAGGAAAAGGTAAGAAAATTTGTAGATTTTCATGCTCTTTCTTCCTCCAACCTTGCTCCTCTTCTTCTGTGCTTTCTTTCTATGGTTTTCTCAAAGGGATTGGTTCTGTTTTTGGTCCAAAACAAGAGGGGAATTTTCAAAAATTAAGAAGGGAATTCAAGCAAGGGAAGAAGCATCAAAAGGGAGCTAGAAATCCAAGGTAATTCTCCATTCTTGTTGCTTCTCCTTGTTGCTTGTTTGGCCTAAGCCAAAACCATATGGGAGAGGGAATTTTTGTCTAAAAACAAGGAAGGAACAAGGGTTTTAAACCATGGAGAAGAGGAATATGGCAAGAAATTACAAGAAAAATACATGGAAAACAAGTTAGAAAAGTGTAGGCTTTTTTAGGGTTTTGTGAAATTTGATTTTGTGTGAGTAATTCTTTGACTAATTGAATGTTTCCTTGAGCTCCTAAGACCCCTAGAAACCCTCCCAAGTGGCTCTCCCATCAAAGAAAAATCAAGAAGTGTGTGAACCTCCATTATGGTGCTAGTTTTGGCTAAGGCAAAAATACTAGGTTAAGGAGTGTTTCAATTTGTTCTATCCTTAGTTTGGGACTTTATATGATGTTAAAAGATGGGAGAAACTATTGAAAAAAATCTAGGAGCCATAGGATGGGAGATGGGACAATAGTGTCCATAATGGTGACTTATGAAACAACTTGGTTTTCCAATTGTGTAAATGAATGTGTTAAGGCTCCAAGGACTTTGAATGGGGCCAAGAGGCCTAGAAATGGAAAGAAATGGAAGCCTAGAGCTTGAATTGTGAAGGTTGCTTCAATAGGCCATTTATGGAACCATTATGCCACTTATGGAACTAAGTGTATGTTTAAAAGTGAGTTCAGTATCTTGGCTTGCTTCAAGTATGTAATTGTGTGTTGTTTATGTATTTAGGACAAGAGAACATACATCCACCTAGGTGTGCTTGTGGGATTGAAAAAGGGAAGGAAAAGGATTAAGAAAAGCTTGCATAAATTCAAAGTAGCTTTCCACCTCATTCTCCTTGTATTCTGGTATGCATATGTATGTAATTGTGTGCTTACGTATACTCTTGTGACTTGAGAATATGCTACTTGATGCCTTGACATTACATTGGTACCAATGTGTTTCCTTGAATGGCCTTGGTTGTGGAAATGACTCATAAAGGTGATGTGATGCCAAAAGTCTCATGGCATGGGTGAGACAAGGCCAAAAGTCTCCTGAAAGGATGAGGCCAAGTAAAAAATCCCTAGGCCAAAGGTGAGATAAATCCAAAAGTCCTAGAAATAGGGCGAGGCAAAACCAAAAGTCTCTAGAGCATGTTCTTGGCTTGAATGTGAATAAGTGGCATGGAAATTGTGACCTTGCATACTTTATGATTGCCAAGCCTTCCATTCATATGCTTTGATGTGTATATGCCATGAATGTGTGTGTGAATAGATGTGTGAGCTATTGAGATTCTAGGAATCTCACTCCCCTTTCCTCCATTATCTTGAAATGCCTAGGTGATGTCCAAAAAGCAAGGAATGCAAGCCAAAAGCGTTGAAAAGCCATACTTTGTTCATTATGTAGTTTCTTTTGTAAGTAATGGTCAAAGTGGTTATGTAAATGTTATTTTTGATATGTAAGCCCATGGACAAATGTAATATGATATATGAATATTACGTAGCCCATGTGTGACATTAAATCAATGCTAATATGGAATTTTGGCTTCTTGATGATTTGATGTATTAGTGCATTAATGGAAGTGAAATGACTAATTTAAGATGCACAGGGTTTAGGACCACTTAAATAGTTCATACAAGTCATATTCATGCTTTTAAACTTGCCCAAGAGGTGCCAAACATTAAAAGAGTTCATTTGGAAAGATTTGGTATCTCATATGGAGCAAAAATAGCCATTTTGGTAAGCTATATCACTTTCTATCCAAATGAGCTCTTCTTGGTCTGAAATTTGGCATGTATCTAGAGCTTATTGAGATTTTTTTGGGAAGCTAAAGTGGATATTATTTAGAGGTTGGAAGAATATTTGGAGAATTTTTTAAATTAAAAAAATTTTCTGGTTTAGCCACTAGGACTATTCATATAATCCAAAAATTGTTCTCTGTCATTCATGGGATAAATAATGTCCAATTGCCACGAAATTTTATAAGAAGAAACTAAACCTTCCCAGTGACTTGTGCCAATTGGAAGCACCTCATTTGGATGTTTAGAAAAGGAGCTAGAATTTTACTATTTGATTGCATCTCGAGGTCTGAATGCTCTTGGATTGGTCTGGAACTATTTTTTCCCTCTAATGAACATCAGTAACTTTCCAAATTGGTACAGATTGCATGGATTGGATTTTTGTGAAATTAATTATGAATTTCCAATGTTTATATCAGTAATCTGTATCAGTATTAGAGGGCAGTTAGACCTTCCTACCTTTTCTATTGTCAAATGTGATCCATATGGGATTTTCGTGGTTGGGAATTATTTTTAGTGTGAATTTAACATCCAACGCTTTCCAAAAAGTTATAGTTTGCTTGATTTCGATTTTTCTACATTTAATTATAATTTTTCAAAGTTGTCCTTGAAATCTACTATGTGCTGTCCACGAGCTTAAGTATAAATTTCAGAGTTTTTGACTTGAAATCCGTGGATTGCTTGGTAATTTGAGTTGTTTGTGATTTGTTTCAATGATAAATGACTGGAGAATGTTAGAGAATAATCCACAGGGCCTATGTTATGCGAATTGAAAAATTTAACTCCATCGTAACGAGATAAAAGTGTATTATTTTCATACTTTTCTTTACTTTTGTCTTATGAATGTGCACCAATTGCCCTAAATGGAAAAGTATGACAATAAAAATATAAGGTATGACACTATGTTGTGAATAAAAGTAATTTAAATTATTGTTTTTACATAAAATTGATTATCACAAATTTGGAATAGCTTTGAAATGTTACCATAAGCATAGCTACTATCCAAAACCTAAACTGGAATTCTATATAGGTATTGTCACAATTTTAGTTGAACAAAATAGAATACACCAATATAAGACTTTGAGTTAGCATGCAGTCCAAACTGTCTAACGTTTGGCTTTAGTTGAGGTATTTAGAGAGGAATTTCTGAGTCCAAATTTTATAGCGAATACTTCAATCTTTGAACTTAAATTCTAGAAAATTATAGAATTTTTGGAGTAAGTTGGATCCTTGAAACCATGCACTAACAGAACCATACTTAAGTACTAGACAACTTCGAGCAAAATTCATAATAAATATAGTTAAATAGGTAAATGAAGGAATTAATACATGAATTTTTATTGGAGAGTAGTTAAGACATATAAACTTAGGTTTGAAAATTTTAAGGATTTTTGGAATTCATTTACTAGGCTAATTAAATTGAATTTAGAAAAGATAGTGTGTAACGGGTTCAAACCAATTAGGGTCCTAAATGGGTTTGGTTAAGGGGTCACCCATGAGAATTTTTAAAAACTATTAGTGGCTTTAATTAATATTATAAGAGAGCATTCAACCAACTTTCATGATTTTTGGATGACATTTGATGGGATAAATAAATTTCACAAAAATAGGCTTTGAAATAAAGTTAATTATGCCTCCGTTAGTGCCCAATATTTGATAATAGAAGGATATTTGTTAAGACAAAAGAAAATGAAGTTATAAACCTATATTTTACATGATAATGTATTTAAAACTCTCTAGGTATGACACATGATAAGATCAATTTTCTTTTAGGGGCAACCAATGCATTTTGAGATTTTTTTTTTTTAATAAATTTCCTCCAACATACAAATTTGTAGACTTTTTCCTACATTTTTTCATTTTCCAGAGATGGTTTTTTCTATAATTCAACATCTAGGAGCATTTTGTAAGGAGAATTATGGATCTAGATCATCTCTAAATGTATGTTTCTATATTTCTATGGTAGAATTATATTATAATGATCTATCTTTTGTATTCTACAATAATTTAATCCATTTTCTCATAGTTTCTTCATTAGTAGTTTATGCTTCTTGTTTAATTTCACCAATTAAATTTTGTTTAATATTGATTAATTATTAGTTGTGATTATTTCCTTCCCATAAATGTATGGTTTATAGTGTAATTGTATATACTCAATACTCTTAGTGACATCTCTTGCATTTAGTTTATTGATTGATTTTTAAATAACAATGCAATGGATTTAGGAGTTAATGAATTAGATAAAAAGGCTTAAAAAGTTGATTAGATAGGTTTGGTGAGTGTTAACAAAGTATTAGCAGTTAATGATCTACACATAATACAATTATTAATTACCTTGCACTTAAGGTGTTTGCTTAATTGAGGCCTAGGCAATTAGTATAGGATGCAACGGCGAAATGGGCTACTATTCTAGCTAGTCTAGTAATTCACAAAACATAATATGCAAATCCTCCCCTACCATGGTATGCATTTGAGAGTTAGGATGTCATAAAATTGTTGTCTCAAAAGGCGTAGACAAAGAATGGTAGTAGGAATTAGATTACCATGACCAAATCATTGTCAAGAATGAACTATAGACTTCAAGATGCATAAAATTGAAATTTAATTAATATTTTTGTGTCTAGACTCTAATCTAAAATGTCTTGAGTCTCATGCATATTAGTTTAGGTTACATTTAAGTTAATGACAAACATTTTTCTTTTATTTGCTCATGACTAATGCATAAAATTAAAATTTAATTAATATTTTTGTGTCTCTCTCTCAATATATATATATATATATATATTAGAAGTATAAATGTGGGTTATTACAAAAACATTCGAACATTTCGTTATCGAATCACGCTTGTAAGTACCTTTCTATAAAGTAAGAACAACTTGATAACTATATTATAATTTTGCTTTAAATTTTCTCATCAACAGTTGTTGATCTATAATCTGCTCAACTTTGTACCGATGCAGTTGAAACCCTCTCTCCCCTATCAGTTTTCTAATAAATTAACCGCTAAGTTGGTATCTTTCACATATCCTAGGCTTTTAAATCTAAAATCAAGCAGTATCACCAACTACAATTCACTCTTTGGGACTCATCTCAAAAATGTGTTAGTTTTACTAGTATATACATAGCAGAACAAAAAATTAAATTTTACGACTTTATATGGATTATTCAAAAATTTTATTATCAAACCCCGTGACTTATAATTTTCTTAGTCGATCTCAATTAGGTAAAGTAGCATATGTTTTTTTGTGGAATGAAAATAGGCATGCATGTGTTTCCTTTGAATGTGAATATTTGGATTACCATGATTAATGCTTTAGCTTTCATTATTTTCTTTCGCATCAAAATCTGCATTTTGACTATGGACATTGAATACAATTTTTTTAAAAAGCTTTAAACAAATGGCATATATGATTGATACTCCATATTTTATATATTTTCGGTTGTGTGTGTATTTTTTGTTTGTTTGAATTAAACTCTCTCCCCAACTGGACCTTTCAATTAATATATTCTTAATTCTCATAACAGAGAAAATGGCATTGGTTAAAATTATCACTTTTTACGGGTGTCTATAGGCTTATGGGTCTAAACAAAATTCATTTTTAAATTAGTTTTTTATTATCAATTATTTCTTAAAAGAAGTCCAACATATTCTCGTATAGTTTCTAAGTGAGATGTTGCATAAATTATTGTCAGTCTAACTCAAAATCAAATAGGAAAGGATGCTATATATATATATATATATATATAGCAATAAATATTGAACGAAATATCGTCTCCTTTGTGCACATGGATTTGGGCCATGAAATCCCCACTTACTTAAGAATCTTGCAAATGGGTACAATGGCCTACATTGATGGGCCCAAATAAACTCAGAAGTCAAAAGAATGGCCCAATTTTGCTCTACACTGCACTTGCTTCCACGTGACCAACTGGATGCCACGTTCATGTGTGCCCTAGATTTTGGACACCCACAAATATTCAGTCTCATAGTCTATAAACCTTGCAGAATAATTTTTATATTGCACGTCTAAAAAGTACTATAACTTTTTATATTTTTATTATTAGATTTTTTTTAAAATATAATCACGTAATTCAGATTTATAAAAATTATGTATTTATTATATTATTATTTAAAAATAATATATATAATATACTGTAATTAAAAAACTTGATGGTAAAAATTAAAAAAATTATATATAATCAGAAAACCAAAAAAGTTAAATGACAAATTTATTTTTTTTGTTGGTGTTACAATTCGGAATGTCTGTCAATTTTGTTTGAGATTAGGATTGTCTGCAAAAATTGTTTGGGATTAAATTTTTTTATTTGCACCATATAGTACAGTGATCAAATAATTTAGTTTTTTATTAAACCATTTAGAAATGTTCGCCCAAAAAAATTCACCCAAAAAAATTCATCTAAAAAAGTGTTTGCTGCTCCAATAATGTTTAAAGAAGCGATTTTTTTTTTTGTCAAATTATCAAAATAAACATTGTATAATCAATATTGTTTGGATACAAAGCATTATTAAATTATTTCCTTAGCATTTTAAATTGTTTTAAAATAGTGATCATAAATTAATAAAATGACGCGTCTATAATAATAGTGAATGTAGAGCTAGTAATAAAAATAAATAAATTACTCCTTTCTCTCGTAAGAGATTGTTTATTACATGACATTTTTCTCTATTATGGAAAATCACTTTCCTAACCAAAAAATAGCTTACAAATAAATTTATTTTGACTAAAATATTTTCAACAATAGAAATGGTCTTTAAGTTAGAAGTATAACTTATCAATTATATTTCTTAAAATGTTAAATTATACTTTTAATCTTTATAATTTTATTAAATCTTAAATTTGTTTTTTATAGTTTAAAAATTGTAATTAGATTTTATAGTTTAAAAAAATTAATTTAGTCCTTAATGTTATACTTTTTTATTAATATTTTGTTAAATTTTATTAATATGTTTAACCATGTACTATATTGCCACTATAAATATTCATAATTCAAGTCAATTCACCCAATTCATTTAACATAGGTTATATTACATTTCATATATATATATATATAAGTTAATTTCATGTAATTTTTTATTTTTACCCTTTTTGTTGTCATAAATAATACATATTTAAGGTGTTAAAATGCCACATAAATAATGACCAAATTAAAAAATTTTAATAGATATATAAAGACTCAATTATAAATTTTTAAACTATAAAAACAAAAAAAATAAGTGAAATTATAATAACAAAAATAATAATTTAACCTTCTTAAAATTTTCACTATAATGTTGTTTATTTTTGTCAAAAACAATAATCTTCATTGATTCCAAGATTTTTTTTTTTTACATTTATAATAGTAGCTATCGTTATTTGACACACACACACACACACACACATATATATATATATATATATAATTTATTAAAAATAAGCATTATTTTATATTAATTAAAATTTTAAAAAATTATTATGTTAATATCTTTTTTGTTTTTGTTAATTATTTAATTTTTTATTAAGTACTTTAAAATTTGTTAAATTTTAAAAAAATGATTATTTTGTGATTTGTGAAAATTAGAAAAGTAGTTATTTTAACCGAGGGTATTGTGATTAAAATAAATCTAGTTATAGCTTATCTTTTGATTTCAAAAAATAGAAGAGTAATTTTTTATAATAAAGGAAGACAGATGTAATTAAATCATCTTTCAAGAAACGGAAAAAAATCTGCTAATGATATAGTAAAGATGGCAATTTAGCATTCTCGTCACTTGAAGTTTAAACGAAATTAAAAATGTTGCAAGATGATGAAAATATCACCTTAAGGCTTCGGTTATAAAAAATGGGTAAAATATACTTCAGTATCTTGTGGTTTAGCTCACTTATACTCTAATATCTCATGGCCGGTGATTAAAACCATTAACTTACATCATGTGGTTTCATTCTGTTATTTTTTAAATGAAATTTATTAAATTTTGCCATAAATTTTTTTATTTTTTATAAAATTCTTGATTTCTTATATATTCAAGATCGAAATTCCTCTTTGGACCTTTAGAATTCCAAAGTTGATAAGCACAACATCGTATCCCTCAAATTTTGTTCTTCAACAGAATCTTTAATTTTTTTCCCCCTTAAATTTTAAATTTCTATGTAAAATCCTCAATTTCATATACATTGAAGATTAAAATTCCTCTACTAAATAATTGAAATTTCAAATTTGACACACACAACGCAATATTTTTTTCAAATATTTTCCTTAAATGAAATTTCTAATTTTATCTCTAATCTCACCTTATTTCTAATTTTTTCGTGAAATTCTTAATTTACTATACAGTAAAGCATCGAAATTTCAGAACTTCTCTTTTGACTAATCAAAATACTAAATTCAACATATACAACACAATTTTTTTAAAAAAAATTTGCCTCTAAACAAAATTGCTAATTGTGCTTCTAAGTCTATAGAAATTCCTAATTTCCTTATGAAAAAGAGTTTAGGCAAATGGGAATTACACTTTTTTTAAACGTTTACTTCTCAGACCAAATTGTGGCATTTTGGAGGTTTTCTGAGTTGCACACGCCTTTTTTTTTTTTCCAAAAATAATAATGAAATGAAACTCCAAGATACTAATGTGCTAAAAGTTTAAATCCCAAGCCACTTGAATACAAAACTTCAAACCAAAAGATACCAAACTGCAAGTGAGTTAAACCACATGATACTAAAGTGTCTTTAACCCTGAAAAATATCATAATTTGAAAGGATAACAAATAGCATATTTGAAAAAATTGTATATGATATTGTTGTAGAAAGCTTGGTTTCTTGAGATTGAAGGGGTTCGCTCTTAATTTTTATTTTTATTTTAGAGATATGTATATATTATTTTATTTGACAAATAATAATCTCTACAACAAACCCGCGGAAAAGCAGCTGTAAAAATAGATGGAAAAAAAAGAGAAAGCATTTTCAACTGGAAAAACGACTGATGAATTCAGTCAAATTTTCAATAGTCACTTGGCATTGGTGACAAATTTTTCAGTCACTAAAAGCAATAGAAATTAAAATAATAAAAAACTTTAGCTTTTCTTCTTTTTGGGAAGCCCGGTAGCTTTTGTCTGCCACTCCGGCTTTGTTTTGTGTTTTCCATATAAAAAATATTAGTTTATTTAATTTAATGTAGTATATAAATATATTTATCATTATTTTAATTATATTATCTATTTATAATTTATATTAGTTATATATTATTGTAAATAGTAATTTACATAATTTCAAATATATTTTAATTGATGAAATATATTTTAAATATTAAAATTATAATTAATCAAATATTAAAAAAAATTAAATTTATCCGACTGACATTAAGTCAAAATTTTCCCACTAATAAATAAAAATTTTTTTAATGATTTTTTTTAGTTTGATAAATATTCTCAATTTAATATTTTTTATTCTTAATGAATATATTTAAAAAATATTTTTTATTTAGCCGCTTATGTATATATAGACACACACGTACACATGAGGACGGAATCATTCATCAAACTTAAGCCGCTTTTAACTAACATTGTGGTAGTGAATGTTTAGATATATATAAAAACTTATAGAAACAAAACCATCAACATATGATATTTAAATTTTTTTTAATGATATTTTAAAGACCTAAATCTAAACATTTACCAAAAAAGTTTTTTTTTTCCAAAAAAAATCCAGTTTTTCATTAAAACACTTCAATATAGGATGAATATCCCTTGGGTTTACTAAATATATATATTTTGTCTCAATTTCATCCTTAACAATTGCAACACTTTATTTTAATCCTTCAAATTAAAAGGTATTTTACATTTAATATTGTCCTTTCCTCACATTAAACAAAGACGAGTGACTTGGTCCTGAAACACTGCATATGACTAACAGCTCAAAATATTTTATTTTGTAATTATTCAATTATTACTTAGCAGTGATACTTATTTTATATTAGACTACATCATCTATCTCCATCTCTGTTAATATGTTTATTAACATAGTTAACGCGAAAACAATATTGAATGCAACATAATCTAAAATAGCAAAAATTAAAATTTTAGAAAACTAAATTAAAAGGAAGTAAAATATAAATTCATTCCTTAAATATCTACTGCCTTCCTTTCAAGGAATAAAGGATCTATTAGATTCACTTGCTATGATGTAATTTGTAATATAATATTTTTTTTAAAACTCCCTCTAAAACTTTTTTAAATTTTGATTTGGTTTAAAATATAAAAAATAAATCATTAATATATGGTATATTAATTATATGTATTTCAATTATACTCTCTATTAAATAATTCTTTTAAATTATGAGTAGTAATTATTATTAATTTTAAAATAAAAAATATATATTAAATAGGAACATTTTTAAAAAATAATTTTTATTTAAAACAAAATAAAAAAGATCAAATGCTTTTAACTAATTTTTTTGATTCTCATGAATTAATTATTTGTTTTTATATATAAAATAGGATGAAATATAAAATTTAAAATATTTTTTAAATTATTATTTGATAATATAGTATTATTTTTTATCTTGGGTTTTAACAAATAAAAAAAAAAAAAATAACGCCTCGAACGCGCAACAAGTTGACAGACATGCCCCAACTGTGACAGCCGCATATGCACTCCAATAAAATCACAAGGGACATGACAGGTGTCAAAGTGAAATGTAAGCAATTTGAAGAGTACAACTTTACTCGTAAAATCAAAATGTTTAGATAAACTCATACGTACCTAGAAATATTATAATAATATGGGTTGGGTTAATTGATGGGAGGCGTCGACTTAGCGTTTGCTCTTTAATTAGTAGTTTAGCTCACTGATCAGTTTTTTGTTTTTTGTTTTGTTTTTAATTCTTTAGTATTCATAGATTAGTTGAATAGTTTTATTTATAAATTAAAGATAATTTTTTAGGTTAAGTCACTGCATTTCTCCTTGAGATTCTAAGCATACCACAAATTTTTAAAACTGTGTAATTTATAGTGTGAACAGAATACCATTTTGTTAAAAATAGATAAAACAAGAGAGAGTGAATAAAAAAAAATCTTATACATATTCTTATTTTTTGTGTTATTTTCTATTTTTTTCCAATAAAATTAGACACTAAATAAGAGAGAATCAAAGTTAATACAGCTCCTATCATTTCTTTGACAAGGAAAAAGATACATCATAGGCCCGTATTGGAAGACTGCACATATCTCATTGTCTTGCTATATGTATACAAAATGTATCTAATAATGCTTCTTTTCGAATTAAAATAAAAAATTTTAAATCTCACAATAATTTGTCAGTAAAAAAGAAACAGAAACATATCAAAATTTATGTATCACTCAACTCTATCACGTGAAATATTTATATTTAATAAAATTATATTAACTCTTTCTACCAATCTTGAATGCAGAAAGTGCACCTAATAATTGTTCACACATATCAAGTAATTACATTCATATAGAATAAATAGATAAATTCTCGAAGTTTATTTTATCTAACATGTTACTGAATTTGAAATTTATTTTTTTAAATGATAAATATAAAGGCTACAATTAACCACCAGGAGAAGAATAATGTACGTAGATGGGAGGGAGTCAAACTGCTGAAAGGGACGCTTTATGGAATGCACGTTGGTGTGACACTTCATGAAGGCACTACCACCACTTGGGAAAGTTATTGTCTTCCCTTCCCTCCAATTAACTCACTTGTGGTCACTGTAAGTCCTTGCTTATTTCAATAGAAATAGGATTTTTTTTTAATTTCACTTTTAAATTAATAGTATCAATTTTGAACAAAGATAAATATAAAATATATGAAATTTATTATTTAAAAAATTTTATATATTTAAATAAATTTCACACATTTTATGTCTAATTAAAAGGAAATGGACGCCGTTAAGGTACGAAACTCCTACATTTTTACTTTCTTTTCTCTAATATTTGATTCTACGCTCTATATCTTTTTTTTTTAAATTAACATTATCGGAAAAAAAAAAAAAAAACTTGAAAGACACCTCCTTATATTACGGTCTTCATTTTATTATTAGATAAAACGTTTCAGTGGATCAAACAAAAATAGAAAAGACTTTTCAAATTAAAGTTGGAATAACTAGATTAATTGGGAATTGACTTTGTGATCTTTTTTTATTCCATTATCTTTGTGACTTGTTTGCTACACGCAATATTTTAATACTAAAATTTCTTTTTTTTTTAAGTTAAATACTATTTTTGGATGAGCTACCTAAATTTCATTTAAGATAGTAAGATGCTTTAACATTATGACAAGAGCTACATTTGAAATGTAAGCTGATAAAAAAGCCAAATATTAGTTTTAGGCAAAACTATAGCCCTTTTGATATTTTAATTTTACTTCAAGTTTGATTTTCATCTTTTACCTTTATTTAATTTTAATTTAGTTTGTTAACTTTATCTTAAATTTAACTTTTGTCTCTTAACTTGAATTACTTTTAATTTGATCCCTTAACCATAATTTAAGTTTCACTTTCATCTATTAATTAATTTTATTTGATTTTAATTTAATCCTTAACTTTACCTTAAATTTCACTTTTATCTTTAAATTTTATTTTATTCTAGTGTAGCTCTTAATTTTAAAAACTACTTAAATATTTTTTCTCATTTAATTTTTTGTATTTTCTTTGATTTGTCTATTGATAGTAAACCCTATGAAATGTAATAACTTCTATTTTGAGATTTAATTCTATGTCTTATTCTTTCACAAATTAAATTAGTTGGTATTCAATAGTTGAATTTGTTTCTATCTTTATTTTTCTCATTTTGGTGTTACTAGCCTAATTATTTTTGGTGGTCCGAACTATTAATTCATATGAAGCCTAAACATTTAAAACATTTTAATTTGATGGTGTTAGAAGAGATAAAAATATTTGAGTAGGTTTTTAAAATTGATGGCCAAACTGAAAGGAAATAAAAATAAGGAATGAAAACGAAATATAAAATAAAGTTAAGATACTAAATTAGAATCAAATGAAATTATTAAAAGACAAAAGTGAAAATTAAGATAAAATTAAAAAATAAAATTAAAGAATAAAAGTGAAACCTAAAGAAAAGTAAAATGATTAAATTAGAACTAAATGAAATTAAAAGATGATAATAAAATTCAAATAAAATTAAGTGATCAAAAGCGCATTTTTTTCTTAATTTTATTAATATTTCTAACCAAAATAACCATTTATTTTTTGGTAAAAAATTCTTATGTATATGATATTATATTATATTATAGTGCTTGATTATGGCATATTCATTTGTGATAATTATTTTTTTAATTTTACTATGGTGGTAAAATTAAAATAAATTAATAATTTAGTCCTTAAAATATCACTTTTCTTTTAATTTGATATTTTAAAGATAAAGTCTTTTAAATCACTCCCTCAATCATTTTTTTCTCAATCAAAATAAATGCTTACATTAGACAAAGTCATAATTATTTAACAATCTAGCTAATATGACATCAATGGGGAGATCACGGAGCCATTGGCTGATGATTTGGACCTGCTCATGTGTCATTTATTTTCAGACAATATCATTTTTCTTTATTTCTATTATTTTTTTGGACTGAGTGGATTTTAAAAAATCACATACAAGTCTGTCAAGTGATCTTACTTTGCCTAACATAAAGGAACTACTTGATCAAGAGTTTTAATATAGAGCCCCCTGACCAAATTTTAAAAATATATATTTCAAGAATTAGATCATATATTTGCTCTAAGATATGATGTAAAATATCATAATTGTAATTAATGAAAGAGAACTATAATGGTTTTTTTTTGGTAGAAAAGAAAGCTGTAGTTATTTACCTTACATCATTAATCTCATTTTTCTTGAAAGGGAATGGTGATTCTCACTTTTGCAAATGAAATTTAATTGGTGACTAGAGCTTAATTCAATATAGTACTAATAGTTAGGAATGAACCAAAAATGTAAAGAACAATCTATCCAGAAAAATAAAAAACACACCTTGACATCTTTTTTTTGGGGGGCGGGGGGGTATAACTTGACATGAAAGTAGTTTATTTCGTTTGAAATCTGTCTCTTTACTACTTCTGTCGGATTTGGACAATTTTGATTGGTTCTTCTCCACAATATATTCTCTCATTTTCTCTTAAATTCAATCACACCCTATAGCTTCTCACTTTTCATTAAGTTTTTGACAATTTAAAAAAAAAGGAAAGAAAGAAAGAAAAAAATTTCAGTGGCTTTAAACAATAAGAACCTAATTATAATGGGAAAAATCCAGTGAGTTGAACATCCTAAGAAGTTTCCTCCTATGAGGAAAACGATTTAATCAAAAATTGACAAAAATTCACCAAAGCTTGGCCCATAATCAAATAATGGGTTGGATTATTTATAGAAATCTAAAAGGGGAATTGTAGCTTTCCCAAACTTAGCTACAAAAGCTAGCATGATGAATTTTTTGAGTTTTTGGGTCAAAAGCTAGCATCATAATTTAGGTTAGGATTATATCAAACACTAGAAAGGCGGTGGTGCAAGTCAGCCGTGGCTACCCATTCTTTTCTTTTTAATGAACACGTGTTGAAGATTTATGTGAAAGGCTGATGACACCTGATCCCTTCCAATTTGACATTAGTTTTTATGGTAAAGTTCAAATGCTATTTTTAAATATTTATTGTAAAGTTATTCAATTAGATGAAAAATTAAATCAATCAATGAAATAATGAGTTTGACAAAAAACACACACACACACATCCAAGCAAGCACACACGCATTTATTATTAAAAAAAATGTAATAGCAAACACTTAAAAAGAAAAACAAATATAAACTTTTTATTTAAAAAAATCTGGTTAAAAATTTAATAACAGTACATGTAATAATCATTAGAATGATAGACATAAATTTGTCATGATACAATGGATATTAAAATTATTACATATTCTTTCACGGATTACGAGAAATTAATAGCTCTAATTCTAATTTATTTAATATCATGTGTGTGTATATATAAATTAAGCTTCATATGCTGGGGCCAATAAAGAAAAAGCTCATGCTGGTCAAAACATGTTTAATAAATTTCAAAGGGTTACTCTATTGGCAAAGTTGAGTATGTTACACTACAAAAAAATATGGAATTTGTGGCGACAAAAGTCATCGCTAAAAAGTTAGAAGTCGTCGCTAAAACTATTTAACGACGACAATGTAGTCGTCGCAATTACAGCCGTAGCTAAAGAAATTTAATGACAAAAAAATTGTCGTTGCTAAAAAGACTTTTTGCGACGACAAAAAATATTTTTAGAGGCGAAAAAAATCATTACTAAATATATAATTTTAGTGGTAATAAATATCTTTTGACACTAAAAACTTTTAGCGACGACCTTTTAGTTTAAAAGATTTAGCGACGACCTTTTCGCCGCAAAAATCCTTTTATTTGGCTTTTTAAAAAGCTTTCGTTGGAGATCTTTAGCGACGACATCTAAATGTTGTTTTAGCAATGATATTAGTACTCATTACATTACTTATTAGTTTAAGTGGCTGACTTTGGTCCTTCCTTAATTCATTTTGATCATGGGGTTACAGTCATTTCATCATATATTATGATGGTCTGCAAGAAAAAGATTTGTTTGTTTGCATATCCAAGATCCATTTATATGATAGGCATACATAAATCTATTCTAAATCAAGGAACTTACAAATAATGATACAACTAGAAGAATTAAAGTAGTGAACATGCAAATTCAATTGCAAGATAAGATCTTTTACGATTTCACATATACAACTCTCAAATTTACTTAAGAATTCTTGAAGCATAGTCCTGTTTTCTTCATCAGAGGGGAATTGGAGAGGAAAAAAAATCAATATTATCCAGCTAAAAGTATAAGATTCTTATACAAGATAATAACAATAGAAAGTTCTATAAACTTTTATAAGCATCGTCCTTTTAGATTTCATTGCTACACAAAAAAATTAATTAAGTTTTTTTGGGTCTCTTTCTTTCATTATAAGCTTCTTAGAGAAACGGTGTAAAAGAAAAACAATAAAGCAATAACAAATAGAAACTTAAAAGCAACCACTTTCCCTATAGCAACCTTTGATACTTAGAACCCTTAGAACAATCCAGAAGAGAAGACAATGAAGCAAGAATGAGTCTGAAAAATGGTTGGGGAAAGATGGTGACATAAGGACGATAAGCTGAAGGCTATTAAACCATGACGCATTATACAAATAAAGGCTATTAAACCATGACGTTAAGCTAAAGGCTATTAAACCATGACGCATTATACAAATAAATGGGCTGATTGAAGTTAACAAAGCAGCCAAGCAATTTGTCCTCATAAATTGCCCAGAGTAGCACATAAGATCTTCAGCCATGTATGATTCTCCTGCAGTAACCAATGCCACAACATGCTTGTTTCCACATGCAACCTTGACAACAGTGTGACACCAGTGTGGGAGTGAAGCTGCTAACAAGAGAATGTCAAAAGAAGACAAAAAAAATTCTATTAGTTTGATTTTATACAATAATGTAAGAGCAGTAGATGATCTCTATAAATTACAATTAATAGTGTCAAAAACAAAATGAACAAGAAATAGAGAAGGCACCAGTGATATTACTATCATAGCTATGATCACTATAGAGAAAGAAGTTTTAAGCAATGATATCTACAATATTACTCTATCAATTATTGGAATGTGTATAATATACACTGGATCATGGAACTACGACACATACTACCAACAATGTTTGCCATATTAGTAAACAAATTGGTCCTTTTACCTCAGAGTATAGCAACTCCATTTTCCTAGTAATTGAAAGTAGAAAATGGCAAAAGCAGATTAACCCAACTAAAAAATGATATAAACCTATAATAAATATTTTATATCAACGGTAATATAGAACAAATGACTAACCAACAACATCAACACTTAACCAAACAGACCAACAAACACGGTAATAGGAGGATTGGCACCCATAGTAAGACCACAGTATGTTCTCACAGGGGGAAGAAAAGTGCATCTATAGCTATTTACCAGCAAAGATTAGAATAAACAAATAAATTACTTCAGTAAAATTTATAACCATAAGAGAACAGATGGTGTCAGAGCATATTCATTTAGCAGACTCCAAAGCGTTACGGAAAGATTATGTTGTACTGGCTAGTAATTGTACTTTTTACTCGGACATCAATTGGATTTAATAGAGATGACAGAGCTTCACTTGCTTGGTGGTGATTTGGCTCTAGTGCATCTACACCCATAAATAGAAACTTTTTCTCCACCTTGATACCAATGCATATGCTTCACCCGAAAATTATCCACAATATTACATTAGCGAGAGCCTGAAATAAAGAGCTTGCTTCTTTTTATATATGAAAGAAATAGAAATGATAACAAACAAGATGTAGTAGTGATGTAAAATTAGAAAATGTTGAGCCAGGAGGATCATATAAGAGAAATTCTACACACTAGCAAGGCTCTGTGTTTCATAATCACATGGGTCTATTTTCCTGATTTACTCCAAAGAATTCTAAACTAAGTTTGTCAACAGGATTTTTCTCAAAATAAGAATAAAATGTATATCGGCGAATGCTTTGAAGTTGGAAATAGTAAGTTTCTCCAACAAAGTGGAAAATAATTTTTAAAAAAAACTAGAAGAAGCTATATATGCTGCAAGAATAGTAATATCATACAGTAATTGACTTGCCAAAAATTCTTCATTCCTATACTTGGTAACTTTTTCTTCTACAGAAACACTTCTCCAAAGAATTTAAAATTGTCCAAAAACTCTTAAGAAGAAAGTTTGATGGTTAATTACATAGCAAATTTTCCAAAAGCATGCATCCCACTCCTTTGAAACAAAGTTTGGCAGTAGGCATCTCCTGCATCAATTATTTGAACATACTACTACTTTTAAGAATACATTAGCACCCCTAATAACAACTAGAACAGAATCCATATGACATAGAAAACCAGAATCCAAATGACGAGGATATACAAGGAAAAGATACTAAATTTCAACAAGCCATAACCCAAAGCCAATATAACGATGAGAAAGAAGCACCAAAAGCAGTAAGTTGCAGAGACAAAGGCAAAGCAGTAGAAAGGGAAGTGAAACAGAGTACCACATGAGATTGATGCGCAAGTGGATGCTGAGCTCGAACATAGTCTCCCCAACAGCCAGCATACGAATTTTTTTTGCAAATATTAACAAAATACCTCTGTGAGTTTTTGAATTCTGGACTCGTTTCCTCTTGCCCCTGATTCTCCAATTCCTCTACCTTGGTCTGTCTCGCCTCCACTCGAATCAGAAAAATCCTCAACCTCTCCTTCGCTTTCTCTTTTTATTCGAATCCCCGCTCTCTCTCTCCCAATCTCAGCCCCTCGCTTCCTTCAAGCTCTCTACCTCTCCAGCCCTTTTTTTTTCTGGTTGTCCCGAATCCTCCTTTCCTCTAATCTCGAGACTCCTCTCCCCTTCGATTTCCTCCAACTCGAAATAAAAGCCCCCTCCTTGATTTTTCCCGATTTCCCCTTCGCTCTCTTCGCCTTCTATTCCAGCCTCTCCCTCGATTTTCTTCGATGGTTCTCTCAAATCCCTAAAATCCAATCCCTTCTGTCTCCCAATTTCTTTTTCGGTCTCCCTCTCTGCCTCTCGATTTTTTGAATTCCCCTCTCTGATTCTCCTCGACTCGAATCCCCCTGTTTCTTCTCCTCTGAAATCCTCTTCTCCTTCTCCTCCCTTTTTTCTCTCGGCCTCTCTTCACTCCTCTCCTCTGCTTCTCCATTTTTTTCTGGTCTCCATCGCTCTGATCCTCACGTTCTCCCCCTCTCTCTCATCTTTTCCCCCGTCTCCCCGTTTGACCTCCTTGGCTCCTTTTTCAGTCTCTCTTCAGAACCCTTTTTCACAGAACCCCAGAGACGCATCCTTTTCATCTCCAGAGCTATCCACCTGCTGCTCTTCCTTCTCTGCCATTTTTCTCTATCCCTGTGTCTGTGCTCAGGGTTGTATGTGGAGTCATGCGTGAGTGGGAGGCTGCCAAAGAAAGCCCAAGGCCAAAAGTAGGGTTTATAGGGAATGGATCCGGGTTGGATGGAGTAGGCCCAACAGAGATTTAATTCAGACATTTTTTTGTTCAGCCCATTCTTATTGGGCTGAATTTACTTTTTTTTATTATTAGATATATTGGATTACAGAAAATTTATTATTATTTTATTTCTTTTATAATTTTTTTAAGCTCTCGGCTTTTTTTTATTTTTTTATTATTTTATGAAGCTCCCCTTTTTTTAATTAATTTCTTTCATTTGTTTTTGGAAGAACTTCAAGTTAAAAGCAATTAATTATTTAAAAGATTTAATCGATAATGCACTAGAAGACATGAAATGACTAATTTGGATTAGATAATCCATTTGAATTAAATTGTGTATACAATAAAATTTTGACAAAAAGTCAACAAAAGATAAAAAATAGAGCATTTACTTTTTTATTTTGTCTCATCTGGCATATTAAAGGATGTATTTCAATAATAAAGCACGTTAAAAAATTAGTAACTAATTTTATTTTTTTAACTAATTATATATTATTTAAATTATATATTTAACTATTGACATTTTATGTTATGCATAAAAAATACAAGAATTAGGTAGGCCACCTACAATAATACAGATATTCTTTTGCAACTTAAAATCTAGGTAATAGTTAAGTTGATAAAAATTGAAAACTATATATGTAAGCATAATTTTATATCTAATTTGTACGCTACGTGCAGGAGAAGACATTCATTCGTGCAATATCTCATACCAAGTAAACTTCTTTTTTTTTTTTTGGCTTGCGCAATAAGACAATTCTAAGGCTGCAACAAGCGTAAGATTTGAAACGTTCCCTTCTAATTAAAATATTAATTATGTGATACAAATAAAGTTGTGTGTATTAAAATACCTATTTAATTAGCATATCTTATATGGATAAGTATTATTATAAATTATTTGAATTTTGTGATTGTGAAATTTTACTTATATGATATTTTTGTGTTTAATTAAAATTTCCGTAGACACATGTTAGAAAAGTTGCGCTAAATAATGATATAATCAGATATTAATTATTTGGTGAAATTAGAATTGATTTAATATCTTGTTAAATAATAAATGGACTTAATAAAATATCTTAAAAACTATTTTATTTAGGATATTGAAAATATAATATATATGTATATATATGTAGCATCACTATCTAATTAGAATAGGATAATTATTCTTATGAAATAACGTAATACATCTTAAATTAATTTAACATATATAAGTGAACATATAAACATCTATTTATACATATATTTATATTATTATTATTATTATTATTCAAATGAAGCATTAGTTGCCTAACACCTTTTATATATACATACACACACACACACACACACACACACATATATATATATTTGTGTATATAATATGTAAAATAATAGTTAAAGAAACAATACATAAATGCCCCCACAGTGAAATTAGGATAGAACATATTATATGAAATAAGCTTGAGGAAAAATGCCACATAATACTTGTCGGAGAAGTTCATTATATTGCAACATGTGAAATAAATTGGGAAATAGTGGCTGGACACACTAACATGCATTTAAAACTAAAAATGATTATGGAGACCAGTTGGCCAATTCCTATCACATTTCCTTTCTTATGCGCAGCTCAATGTTTCCCCATTTTCGACGCCTAGTACGGCATAGAAAGAAAAAATGAAGATGCGAGAAAGGGAGAGGAAGCAAGTAACTAGTGAGGGAAAAAAAAAGTTTGCAAAAATAAGTAAAAATTAAAAAATTATGTTTATAAAGTATTTAAAAATAATTTGTGTTGTGTTTAATTTAGGAATTTATTATTAAATGCTTAGTATGTTTAATTTAAAATTTATTATTAAATGTTTGGTGTGTTTGATTTAAGAAATTATTATTAAATATTTTGTATATCTAATTTAAAAATTATTATAATTTTGTATATGTTTATATTATGAATTCTTTATTTTTTTATAAATTCTCTTAGAACTCCAAAAATTTAAATCATGTAATATGTCACTTAATTCCTTAATAAAGAGATATTCTAAACCCCCAAAAAATCCATAAAAATCATTATATTTTTGCTAAAATTATAAAGTATCAAGTTTAAAGCTATGGAACATAAAGAAGAAGAAGACATTAATGGATGAAGAAGAAGATAGAATAGGAGTTTAAAAGGGTTAAAGCCGCTAAAAGTTATGTTTTAGTGACGACTAAAGTTAGTGGTCGCTAAAAGTTGTATTTTTGTGACAACTAAAGCTGTTGGTCACTAAAAGTTGTGTTTTAGTGACGACTAAAGCTAGTGTCGCTAAAAGTTTTATCAGTAATATTTTTAATGAGTAAAAATTTGGCATTTGGATTTTTAGTGACGACTAGTTATGTCGTCGCTAAATGTTGTACTTTAGTGACGATTAAAGTTTGTCGTCGCTAAATGTTATGCTTTAGTGACGACTAAAGATTGTTGTCGCTAAAAGTTATGCTTTAGTGACGACTAAAACTAGCAGTCGCTAAAAGTTATGCTTTAGTGACGACTAAAGTTAGCAGTCGCTAAAAGTTGTGTTTTGAAATATATTTTTTTGTAGCGACTATGTCGATGTCGCTGCGAAAAATTTTTAGCGACGAGTTTTTTGTTGCTACTAAATAATTTTAGTGATTATTTTTTTTGTGGTAGCTAAAATATTTTCAAAATTAAGAATAGTTTTTTAGCGACAACTTTTAGCGATAACTCAATAAAGTCGTTGCTAAAAACATTTTTCAGCGACCACTTTTTTAAGTCGTCACTAAAAGTCGTTACTAAAAGTCTATTTTTTTATAGTGTTACTCTCACATATTCAAGTATAATTAGCATACGGATAATTTGTCATGGGTGGAGATAAACAAATATATCTCCCAAATGATTTCACTTGCTTTCTTTTTTTTGTTTTTCTTCGCCATATTTACTATCCTATTATCCAATTTCTCAAAAATGTAGTTTTGAAAAATAAAAAGAAAACGATTAAAAAGAAAAGGAAAAGTGGGAGTCTCGTCCTAGCCTTCATTCACGGCTGTCATTTACCTCTGATCACCGTCATCATCGTCATCGTTATCATCATCAAGCCCACTATATAGACGACTTTCATGCGCCATAAACCCCCAGATCAAAATCACAAATCCCATTTCCATCACAAAATGTTATCCAACTTTCTCAACTTCACTTTCTTCCTTGTCTTCTTCATCATTCCCACGGTGGCTGCCGGCGGCGGCGGAAGAAAGCTTGGTTCAATCCAAATGTCTACTGGGGGAGCTCAACAGACTGGAAACCCCACGGGGGCTACTGGTTCGGGCCACGGTCCCAACTGGGACTACAGCTGGGGCTGGGGCTCCGGACCCCGAAGTGGGTGGGGGTATGGTTCCGGCTCCGCGCGGTCTCCATCGGGTTTCGCCAGAGGCTTTGGCTATGGGTTTGGTTCTGGGTCGGGGTCAGGATCTGGGTATGGATATGGGTCTGGTGGTGGTTATAGCTCTGGAACTGGTTCAGGCAGCTCTGGTGGCAGCGGTGGCTATGGAGGAGGGAGTGGTGGATCGCGCGGTGGTGGCTATGGCTACCGCTCACCCTTCTTCGATTCCAGGGGCAGAAACAAGCATGGGTAAATAATGTATGGATGGAGTAAGCCATGGCCAGTTTAATTAAGTGCTTCTCCTTGATATCATGGTATTAGAATTAGTCTATTAAATAATAATATGGTGTGTATGCATAAAAACTATAGCTAGTGCGAGTCATAAGCTATGAGGCTGCTTTATGATTGTAGCAATGTAATCTCTCTAATTATCTCTCTAAAACATATGTTGTAAGTTCGATAATTTGCCATATATGTAGATATAGGGTTATTTTTCGATCGCTACTTAAAATCTGTCACTGTATCTTGATTATTTGATGTAATTATTAATCGTTAGATGAATTTAGATGTTAACCTCTAATGGCTAATATCATTATCAACTATAAATTTTTTTAATATATATATATATATATCTGATATATTATGAGTATACAATCTTTTTTTGTAAACATAATTAGAGTATGTTTGGCCATATATATATATGTACCGGAAGGGCATAAATTCCCTTTTAACCAAAAAGAATAAAAAAAGAAAAGAAAAAGAAGCCTACAAGAAGTTAATATTAAAGTTTTCACTATTATAGTTATTATTAAATCGGTGAAAATAATAGTTGGATTATGTTAGATCACTAATAGATTATGTGTGTTGGTGTCACGCCCCTTGATTGAAGGGAGGAGTAATTGACATGAAATACGGTATAAATCTCCATCCCCCAAACTTGCAAATTGGGGTATACATTTATGTAGACATACCAAATATCTAGAAATATTTCAATTCATCATTCAAATATTTCTTAGAATATCATGTAGAGTCTTTCTTAAAAATTGAATTATCTCAAACTTTACAACAGCCCAAATTCCAATGAAAACCTAAATTATATTTGAACAGAGCTCTACTCTCAAATTCTAACATTTCATAGCATTAATATTCAAATAAACCATATGGGAAGTAGTGATTCTGCTTGTGGTTTAAAGAAGCTATAATCCATATTAGAATATTATCTTCTTGTTGTTAATGAACCAAGCTCTACACTACTATCAATATTATGTAAAGTGGGGGAGTGAACTTGAGAGCTCGATGAGCAAATCAAATAGTATAATAATAAGGAAGGCGCGAATGCTTTAATTAAAAATAAATTCAAATAACTATTACATTATTAGGAAAATAAAAGTTAGATCACTAAAAAGGAATTGTGTTCAAATTATAACACTAGCTAATATTCAAGTAATGATAAGTTCCTATTTCATACATATTTTCACATCTTTTCAAGGGACTGAACATGTGTTTTTGTAGTTAGTTTTGGGTTTTTATAAATAATTTTGTTAAATTTTACTTCAATTAGTGTGCACTTGTTGACTTTAGTTTTTATATTGTTTTAGTGATAGTTCAGTGGCTTTACGTTAATGTGATATTTTTAGGTTTAGTTTGATTGTTTAATCCATGTTAATTGATTGTAAATGGCTTTTAATTAAGTATGTTGGTGTTTTATAGGGTTAGAAGTGCAAAGGAATGAAGCCCAAGAGGCTTAGAGTGAAACAAACAAAGTTGAAAATTGCACAATGGGGCAGCAAGGCCTGTGTCATGGCGCTGGGATTTGAGCACTACTGAATAAAAACTTCGATTTTTAGCTTTGGATAGTGGCTAGATTGCAATTGTGACCTTACTTACCACAATTGTCATATCGATAGCCCTAAAACATATAATTTTGATATTTTCTAATCTTAACGGCAATATATTTAGACCTAGGGGCTTCAAAATAAAGGAGGATGACCATCTTAGCTCTACTAGGGTTTTATGAAGGCTTTTGAAGCTCTAGGAGTGAAGATTGATGGAGGGGAAGAAAAATACAGCAACAATGCAGCATCTTTGAATGTTCTTGTTAGTGTGTATTTGAATTGATAGTGAATAAAATTGATTTTGGTAAACTTGATTTTGTAAAATTGATTTTGTATAAAAGTAGGTTTACTTGAACGTGATTTATGTTTGGAAATTTTAGTTAAAAAGTTATTTGAGTAGAATTGATGTTATTTGGATATTATATACCAAAATCACTTTTAAGTGTAAAATTATCAAAAAGGGTATTCATATTGAAATTACCAAAGAGGGTATTCATATTACTTTGTTTGATTTATTCTGATAACATTATTTTCCTTTTTTTTAATAGCATTTAACAAATAATATAGTATAATACATCTTTTTATTCTCGTTGGTACTAGAATTAAAATATAAATTAAAAATAAATATTTTAGTTAAGTCTACAAATATGCATAGCATAAAAATAAAGTATTATAATTACTTGAAACTACTAATTATTTTGTGCATGTAGTACAATTTGATCCCGAATGGTGTTTTTAAATTGATCCATTTCAGATGAAAAGACAATATTTAGACTTAGTAATAGATCTAGGCCAATGTACTTATCAATTTCTCCTTCAAATTGGTTTTCATCTTCAAGATGGCTGAACTCAATATCTGTTATAGAATTTCTTCTAATAAAATTATGTATAGCTATTGTCACACTAACTATTTGCACTTGTGTTTCAATTTTGAACATTGTCATGCACCGCAAAATTTTAAACCTATTCTTCTATACCCCAAAAGTTCTTTCTATAGTATACCTCAAACTTAAATAGTAATAGTTGAATATCTCATTATTATTTTTAAATTTGGAAGAACGTTTAAAGTCAGGGAGATGATAATGTTCATATTTTTACAGACTAATATATCCAACGGGGGTTGGATAGCCAACATTCACCAGATAAATTTTACCTAATAAATAATTAAAGTATTACACATTAATTGTTGTTAAAAAATTGTAACCATAGTAGTGAGGGCATGAATATACCTAGAGGAGGATGGAGGAAGTTCATGCTCGGAGTCATGAGAGCATGAGAAAATACATGAGCATCATGAGCAGTGTCTTCCCATCTAGGCAAAGCAAATGTGAAACACATGTTCCAATCACATACAACCATAACATTTTGTGTTAGATACCATTTTCTACCAATAAATCTTGGTTGTTCACTAGGGCTAACTACGTATGGTATATGAGTTCCATCAATTGCTCCAATGGCATTCTTGAAAAATGGCCAGTATCGTGGGTCGTTTCCAATCTTTGGATGGGCTGAACCAAATGCTTGACCTTGTGGCTTTTTGTATTTGAAGGTCAATCTCATGCAAGTAAATAATACTGCATGCAAATACCTACTTATAGTCTCTCCGGAACATTGAAACTTTTCTTGTAACATTCTATTACATACTCCATGGCCAACCATGTTTAAAAACATCGCAACCATCTTTTTAATTCCCATGTGTGTAGTGTGGTTCAACCCACATTCAACTAATTTAATGCAATATTTCTTGAACCCAAGAATAACCAGTTTGTTCACTCGTTCTACATGGTTGTTTACATAAATATATCATTGTATAGTTACCAATTAGTGTAGCCACATAAACTTGTTGCTCTCGATAAAGAACTTGTGTCATTTCAGTTTCCATTTCTTCATCTTGTATTTCCTTAAATTCCATTTATACCTAAAAAAAAGCATTATAGGATGAATATAAATCAATAAAGCATAGTCTAAATATAACGATGCATTACAATCATAAATCCATAAAGCACAAACTGAATACAAAAACACAATACTAGCACAAACTCATAAACCATAGTCCAAAGACAAAATCATAGTCTAAATACCATCACAAAACATAGAAGCATAGTTTGAATATAAAAGCACAATCTAAATAGAAAAGTATAGTACCATCACAAGCCCATAAAACATAACATGAATACAAATTCTAAGTCAACTCATGGTGGAGATTTCATGAATAGAAATGGATTATCTATTGCATGTCGAAGCCAAATCAACCTCTGATCCTCATAACCATGAAAGGTGGCAAACATCTCCCGATTTTGTTTATATATCATCATCTGACAGCAGTTTGCATACCACACTGGATCATTGACAATCTCATTGATTAAGTTTAGCTCAGCTATAACTTCCTTCATTGATGTTTCAGGTGATTCTGTAGGATTCCAGTGACATGTATTTGCAATGACACTTATAGCATCAGCTATCTTTAATGCTAAAGGGACTTTGGCCTTACTTGTCCACTCACTAGAGTCAGCTCTCTTTCTCTTCCCACCACTTATTTGGCAACTAGTTCCTTGGGATAGGCATAGATTGATATTTGCAACTACTTCAATTGCTCCAACACTATCATCTCCACTATCATTAGGTCCTTCCTTTATATCTAGCCTAATATTGTCTAGGTTTGGGCAGTACCCATCCTCACTTTCAAGCAGGTCGTTAGGGAATGTCATTGACGATGGTGCCCATGCAAATTGTCCAATTGCAACTACATCTTTAAAAAGTATAGTTAAATCTTGGGCAAATGGAAGTCTCTTATACCTAAATTTCCCATATTGTGGATTTTCCTACATGTATAGGACAACTCATCACTTTCACAAATAATCAAGCAAAAATATTGTAATTAACTCACAAATACATGATGCATAACATACCAATTCCTTCTTCTCCCACCATTCATCAGGTACATCAATGGTCATCTTCAGACTATCCCACCCTAGGCCTATTTCTTTGGCAAACAATTTATGCCATACTGACCATTCTTTTTTTAAGCTATCTCATTTGTTTTTTAACTAAGCTCTATCATAATTTCGTCCAGTCAATCTATTAAATTGCTCAATGGCAGCCTTCCACCCTTTCTTCGTTAGGGTTGTTCCATTGCATTCTCCCTTTTGGACTTGGTCCAAGCATGCTTTAATAAAATGTTCAATTATTCTTGGATCCCATATAGCCTTTTTTGAGAACTCATTTTTCTATGTAGCCAAAAGAAGTATAAACAACTAAGACCAGCATACACAAATTTTCAACAAGCCCACATACATTAATAAGTAGTTAAGTCTCAACAATTTAAGAGAACAAACCAAAAAAATAGGAACATAGAAAATGCATGGTTCTTAATTGTGGGGAAAAAAAAGAAAAAAAAAACATAAAGGAGAACATCCATAAAGGTATTAACAAGAATGGAAACCTAGAAAATGCATGGCTCATGTTGTAACCATAACATGTGAGGATATGCTTAATGTCTACATGTATGTTATTATGTTTATGACCATGTCATACTTACATTTATGAATCTCTATTGATTTGTTGAGTTGAAAGCCATAAGTTTAAACATTTTTTTTAATATATAATATGTTCTAATATATATATATATATATATATATATATATATATATATATATATATATTAAAAATTGATTATTAACATTACTTTTGTATAGTACATCATTTTTTAATAATAATATGTTCTAATATATAATATGTTTTAAAACATTATTTTTTATAAATAAATTGTATTTTTTATTTGCAAAATGCTAATAAATTAATTTCAATCAATTATATGTAATTTTTAAGCAAGAGATTTTTATCCAATTAGTTTCATTTTTTGTTATATTTGATTTATTTGTGCCCATTGTGCTTCCTTTGTTTTTTTTTTTTTGAAGTGGTATAGTTTTTTATAGGCTACTTGTATGCTTTTTTTTTTTTTTTTCATTGCCAATCAGTTTAATAGCTTTGGTCTTTGGTGTTAGTCATTCATTTAGAAAGAGCCTAAAAATGACTTAGAATATAAAGTATAGTAGCAGTGATTGTATTTAAATGATGGATTCTTTTTAAGTTTTTGTTTCATCTGTTTGTCTTAATACACACACATAGGAGTCAAGACAAGAATGCTTTAAAGTTCCCATAAAACATCACATTTTGTGTTCAGGATTGGTCTTGGGATACTGTTATGTTTTGTTGATGAAAAGTGTATTATAAATAGTTGTTTAGATGATGAATGATTAATTATCATGCCCCAAATCTGATTAATGGGAGAACTAGAAAATGAAGACGAGAAGTTGTTATTTTATTCTCTTCCTAATGATCAACAAATCTGAACCAAGTGGTTTGCCCTTTACTTTGTAAAGTGCTGCAATAAGATTGGTATTTCTAATAAGTTAAAAATACTTAAAGCTATAATAATAATTTTTTAAATATATATACGTGTAAAGATTGTATAATTATTCTACATTTTGAATTCTCTAACTTATTCACCAAATTATAAATAGGGTAGTTTTAAAAAAATATCAAAAAATAATTGCTTATTTTATTTAACTTTCATGTCTAGGTAAAGAGATTCTTAAGTTATTAAATCCAAATAGGTTACCCCAAGTTCTCAACTATGATATCCAAGTTTAGCAGTATATATACATCTAGTGACAATCTTATAATTCTCTTTTTACCAATCTTATAGTTCTCTTTTTACCAAGTTTCAATGCTTGAAAAAGTCTAGCCAAGTTTTCAAATAGCTTGAAAAAGGGCAATGAGCTACCACTGGAAGACAAGAAGAGCTCGCATCTCTCTTTCCTAAGGCAATAAGGTAAAAAAGCTGCGTCCAGGCCGATGGACTCAACACTTTGCTTCAGAAGATTAGCTCCATCTTATGGAGTAGGGTGAACAGTTGGTTCATGTTTACTATCTCCCCTCAGGACAACACCCTTCCTTTAAATGCTATTTCCAGCGGATATGGGATTGAAAAAGCTTCTACGAAAGAAAAAACCTCAGGAATTGAGTTCAAAGGAGATGGATAGGCATAACATTCTCTACTCGGGCTGGGAGTTGAGTTACAACTTTGATTATGACTACTAGCTTGAGCTTTGTCTCAGGAGTGTATAAATGATTAATAAAAATAGACCATACAGCAGATGATTTAGTGAAAGGCATAAGAGAAGTAGTAGCTTTTGGTAAAGCGAGGGTGTGTTGCACGTTAGAAGAGTTGATAGAGCTTGAGAAGAATAGATGTTACCTAAAATAGATTAAAGGAAGAAGATGAAACAAATCAGAGGAAGAAGATGAAGGAGCAACACGTCTAAGACACAGAAGCCTGAACCTTCGACTTAGGACATCCAAAATGTTCACCACTGCAATATATATGCAAAACAGAGTCAAACAGAGGAGTTTATGCAATGAGGTTTGTAGTGATGATCTAAACACAAATAAAGGACCACAAGATGAACGCTTGCTGCATCCTCAGATTGGTTCATGCATTGGGTATAAAGGACATTGGCTATTGGAGATGTTAATGTGTCTTCAATGTAACATGTCCGCGTTGGCAAAAAGCGAGATTGAGTTTCTTCAACCCAACACAATTTTTAGATGTCCTGGGACCATGGTGCGGCTTGATCAATGTGGATCCAAACATGTTGAAAGCTAGCTTTTCTTGTGCAAACCAAAGTTTGGGCCAAAATGCAGGTGGATTAATTTTGTTTTATGATGTGGATTTTGTGTATCATTGTTAATTTGTTATTGTATGGTTGTATTGGACTTCAAATTGTATTGACATCAATGCTATATTGTTGAATCAATGTTTATTTCTCTATTCATGAATATTTGCTATGAATTTTATTACTACTTTATGATGTGGATTTTGTGTATCATTGTTAATTTGTTATTGTATGGTTGTATTGGACTTTGAATTGTATTGACATCAATGCTATATTGTTGAATCAATGTTTATTTCTCTATTCATGAATATTTGCTATGAATTTTATTACTACTAGTGTAAATGAAGGATTAATTACTTGAGATGATGGATTATATTGATCAAATTTCAATTGGTTTGCTTTTGATCTATGCTAATTTAATTTTTGAATCTAGTGGTAAATCATATTAATGAAATTAGGTGATAGATAAATTTTACACAGCTTGTATTACAATTTGACATACTATATTGGTGAATAATTGTGTAGTTAACCTAGTAATTATAATGACAAATTATATTGATGAAACCATAAGAATAAGGGGTACTTTATTAGATAAAAAATTAATTGCTGATTGAACTTACTATCACATCCAGTACTCTATATTGGGCTAAACTCTTAAAAGGGAGTAAGATGAAGCATTAAAAGGGATCAAAAGCTCAATCAAGATAAAAGATTAGGCTAGAAATGAGAAAGAGAAAGGCCTAAAAAAGGCAATCACAGAAAGCTTATGGTGTGGCAAGAAAAGTACTAGAAAAGTCATGTAAGACATATCTTGTATTTTCATTTGAGCATAAATCTCTTAATAAGTTAGAAAGACATGAAAAAGGGAGTAGAAGGCTAACTAAAGAGAGAAAATAAAGAGAAAAGTTAAAGAACAACGAGAATCAGGGGCACTTGAACAATAGTACATTGAAAAAAGTGAGAATACATGGTTTTTAATGAAAAGTTAATTAAAGTTAGTTAATGGTATTTCTCACTATATGACTTAAATGAGTTGCCCAAGATGTCTAGGAAGCATAAAGCTGGTCAAAGTTGGCTTAAGGGTTTCAAAACCTTCTAAAATATGCCTTTTTAGTGGCTACTCTTTTTAGTATCTTGTAATATATTACAAGGTTGAAATCTATAGAAAAATTAAGATAGAATGCAGAAAAAAATGCAAAAAAAAAGAAGAAGATGTAAATGACATTTTAAAAATTATTTATAGTAAAATATTGTTTATAATAATGCATGTATTTCGTCCACTTCCTTACTCCACTGCCTTGCATCATATTTTTAGCATTCTTAAGCTCCTGGGATGGTGTCCATGGAGAAAGGAAAAGAGAGAAAGTAAGAGCATGTATTTTAAGGTATTTCTACACACTTTTTCTTCTCTCTTAGTTAGAAAGATTCATCTACTCATTAAGAACTCTCTTTCTATAGTCTTAGTTTTTCTAGAGAAGGACTGACACACCCGAAAATACAATCGTGTGGCACCTTTAAAAAGAAAAATTTCAAAAGAATTTTCAATTTTCATAGAAAACAAAAATCAAAATCAAAATTAAAAAAATTATAGAGTCGCTACCAAAATTTTATTTTTTAGGCAAAACTTTAGAAAAACTTTTTTAGTTTGAAAAATAGTTTATGAATCAAGTTTAGATTCGAGAGTTGATTGTGAATAAGGAAGGTATTAAGCACCTCACTACACCCGTTTCTAAAAACGGTTACCCTTAGTCAGTTATGTAAAATTACCATGGTCTTTAATCTATTTTAATTTTTCCTAACAAATCATATGTAAAATGAGAAATAAAAAAATTAAGGGAAATACAATTAAAAACTAAAAAGGAAAGAAAATTAAGAATAAAACGAAAAGAAATTCAATAAGAAGGGAAGGGATAAAATTGAAAGTAAAATAAGATGAAAAAAAATAAAAAATAAAAATAAAAGAAAATATTTATTTACAAGGGCATACTTGACCTAAAGTGAAAGCTTAGGGTCTACGTATCCTTTAGGAAGAATCAAAGTCTACGTAATTCGAACAAAGACTGTGTTCACTGGTTTACGTTTTTTTTTTTAATGATAATTTTTTCATTTAAAATTTTTTTTTATATTTGGATTTTGAATTTTTTGTTTACTTCTAATATTTGATTTTTTGAAGTTTGGATGATTGATTTTTAATTAATTCTTTTTTAATTAATTTTTTGTTTACTTTTAATTTTTAATTTTTTTCTTTTCCATGTATTTGATTTTTTTATTTTTGTTTTGGCTTTTGTTTTTCCTTCTTGATTAAATCCATTTTTCATTTGTTTATTTTTACTTTTTACCCTTTTTTTAAGGACAAACTTTGAAAAGAAAACTCTTTTTTGGATTTTTGGAAAACTATTTTTCAATTTTCGCATAAGAACCTTTAAGAAAATAAATAAATAAATCCTTAAGACCCAAAAAAATTTAATCTTTGATTCCCTTTTTTATTTGACTTTTTGAAATACACTTTTTGCTTTTCTTTCCAGTTCTTTTTTTTAATTAGATTTTTTAATCTTTTTTATTTGTTTTTTTTATTGTTTGTTTTTGTTTTTGTCTTTTAAGAAAGATGAAATTCTAGAAAAAATTTTTTATTTAGAATTTAACTTCTAAATTTGAAAGGTTGGTTGAATCCTCTTTTCTCTCTCCTTTTTCTTTTAACCCCTTTTTTTTAATAGAGAATTTTTCTTCAAAGAATCAGTTGATAAGGGCCATTGAAACCCAAAATATATTAAAACACAAATTTAATATCTAATGATTACTAAGGAGACTTATTGCCTTACATGATCATTAGATTCTATATACCTGAGGAGATAAGAAATCTCACATGACAGTTCTAAACATGAAATAAAATCACAGTAAAAATGTTACGAGCATGCATTGTTTGTAGTTGTGTGTGCCTTGTATCATAATCCAAATGCATGTTACATCTTATTCAAAGTGCACGAATTAAAATAAAAAGAGAGAAAAACCTGCAGAGCATCTGATCTTACCACCACCTAATCTCTCCGCAGCTCCCCATTCTCTTCACTTCACCAATTCACGAGCCTCACACATAACAAAAACAAAGAGGTATATTAGCTTCTATGATGATAAGTTATCCTTCATAACTAATTAAGGAGAAAAGGAAGGTTTGTATGTATCAAATAAGAGTCTAGAGCAGCATCAGAGTGTAACCAAACATTGGAAGAATTTAAAAATTCGCAACATAATGATTTTACTCAACAAAAAATATAGCAATTTATTTTTATCAAAATATGCATCTAACATGAAATTTCCTACTGAAGCTCATTTGGACCAAGCACGTTTGAACCTAAACTGAGAAATACAACTTCCTTAAACTAGACTAAACCAAATATCCTAAAGGAACATGAATCTAAATAACTAAACCCATGGAATCAAATCACGTTCAAAATGAAAAGGCCTTGAAGAATAAGAACCCATGGATGCTAAGACTGGTTCTTTCAACCAATACATGACTTCGAATGACCAAGCTAGAACAGAGAAAAGGACAAGGTAAAACTTAAAACAGTAGTAAGATAAGGGACCAAATTTGTCTTTATCCTTTAACAACATCAATTCCAAATGGGACAATACATGAAAAGGTTCAGGTGCCTAGTATCATTACGATTTTCAATGAGTAATCCCAAAACAGAAAAGATATGAAATGCTAGGGAATCAGTACCAGTCCAAACTTCAACACACAACAATTCAGAATTTACCACTCCTATTTTGGTTTTTTATCAAACGCATAATAAGCATTTCCTTCCCCTCCTGAATCTCTAAAATATCTTAGGCTTTGAAGCTCGAAAGCAGTGTTCAAAATCTTATACCACTCTACAACAATTATTTCAAGCTTCCAGAGATACAAAAAATGCAAAGTGATGACAAAAGGGGTTGGTTACTAATCAGGGAATCATTTCAAAAAGGAACAAAAAAATCCTAACCAAAATAAACTCCAATCTTAGCATTCTAGAACAGAACACATCCAAGGCATCAACATTCTGAATGAAACATATTCATGGCAAATTTAGATACCTAAACATACAATCTGCCAGTGGCTTCCAGTTTAGAAATGGAGATTAAGGAGGCATACCTCTTAGATTCCCACTGAACCCAAGGATGGGATCCTCATCTTAGCCTGGTTTCTCTCCCTCGCTAAGTCTTTAAGCCTCTACTTCTATTACCTTCAGTTTCCCTCCTATGCCTTTGCTGCTCTCCTTTTCCATTTTTCCTCAACCCTAATTCCCCTTTCTCTTTTAGTCTCTCCTCTGTTCAGCCTCCCTCTCCCTCCTGCTTCCTTTTTTTTTCAATCTCCCTTTCTCTTCTCTGTTTCTCTTTTTGATCCCTCCCTCTCTTGATTTCTTGACCCCTTTCCTCTCTCTTTCTCAATTCTCTTCTCTTGGTTCTCATTCTTTGCCTCTCTGGTCTTCCCATCTTCCTCTCTCTTGATCCTTTGCTCTTTTTTGCCTCTCTCGATCTTTTGTTCCTCTGTTTCTCCTCTGCATTCTCTCCCTCGATTTCTCGATCCCTCCTCCTTTCAGCTCTCTCCCCTATCTCCTTTTCTAATCCAAAAATCTTTATGTTTTGCTTCTTTCTCCTTCCTCGGCTCCTATCTCCATTCCTCCTTTTTGTTTTTGTGTTAGTAGTTCTTGATCTCTAATGGTGAAAGGGATAGAAGAGAAAGGTCAAATCCTTGAGACTCTCACTAAAAATCTGCTCCACTGAACCTCTGAGACGCTGGACGTTGCTTTCCATTTTCGTGCTCTGCTCTTTGCCTCAATCTCACGCTCTGTTGAATGATAGTGAATGAAGAAATTGGAAAAGGGGGCTGGGTCAAAACGTAGGCTCTTGCGTTTTGACTCCTTTACTTTTTTATTTTTGATTTTTTAAAATTATTTTTGCTTTGTTTGTTTTTTTCTTTTGGTCTTGGAGTTGATGGGCATAATTTAGGAAGGTTGGGTTGCAGGCTTTTTTTTTGAATTTAGGCTACTTCTCTTTTGATTTTTATTGGTCTGAAATTTTTTTTTTATATAGGATTGATGGACTTGGACTGACAAACAAAATAATTGGGCTTTAGTTTTAGGTTATTTTTTTTCTTTTTTTTTAATTTGGGATTTAGGAATTTGAGAAAAAAAAGTCTAATGTTTTTTGAGTAACTTTTCCTCATTTTTTGTTTTTTTCACATTTTTTGCTAATTTGATTTTGTTATTATTTGAAGTTTGCCTAGACAAAATATGATGTTCACAAGGACTTTGAGGTTTTCTAAGGGAGGAAGAAGAGCTCTTTTTCAGAAACCTAATCGGAGTAAATTGAAGAGATCTAAGAGAGAATCATTTTGAGGTAAGAATCAATAGATAGAAAGTTTTAGATTTTGAACCCTAGACCTTAAAGTGCCTCTTATAGGGAGAGAGAAAGAGAGAGAGGCTCTTCTCCATGTTTTCATGCATTTTAATAATAGTATAGAGCGTGGCATGAATTTAGCAAGAGATTCAAGGCAAGAAATTTAGGAAAATCCATTTTGGCCTATAGAATGGTGCTCTGAGCTACTCTTAGGAAACTTAAGGACGATGAGCTAGTTTTTGGGTTTTATGGTATGTAGAGATTCTCTTATGAATTATAGAGATATAAGAAAGCATTAGATTCAAGAAATAAGCCAAATTGTGAAAGTCAAAAATTTAGGGTTCAAGTAAAACCCTAGGTAGCCAAAATAGTTTTGCATGAAGTTAGCACTTCATTTGATGTTTCTAATGAGTTATATGAAAGTCCAATAAGCCATCTAAGAGATGAAAAGGAAATCTAGATGCATGGAAGTGGCCAATCAAAATTTTGCCCAAAGTAGCTAAATATGTCTAGAAAATGATCAAATGAATAGCGAATGACCGTATTATTAGTGAAAGACTAACTTTGAGCTGAAAATAAAAATTTAGGGAGTTTGAGTTGCCTAAGAAAACTTGCTTGTGAGAAGCCCTAAATCAGGGCCTAAGTAAAGGGCAAGTGAGAATGACTAGCTAGGCAAACAAGTGAGAGAAGAACCAAGCTTCATTTTGAACTAAATGAAGAGTAAAGTGAGCCCTAAAAGTATGATCAATAAATTGAGGAAGAACAATTCCAGAAAGAGAGTCTTAAAGGGCCTCCAAAGAGCTAAGTATGAATAAATCATGGCATAGCATTGCATATAGCCACATGAAAGGGGCCTTAGTACTGATCTAAGTATTGATATGATATTATAGGCTACCAAAGTAGCAAAGGGCCATAGTATTAGTGCTTGGCTGAGAAAGAAAAAAACTAGAAGAAAGAAAAGCCTAGTACCTATGGCATTGGGTGTAAGCTTTTATTAAGTAGCATTTTCCTTTTATTATTCATGCTTTTAACTGTTAGAGTGCTTTGGTTGCCTGTATGGTGTATTTGTTTGATATTTGAATGAGTTTTGTGAGTTTTATGTGATTTCTATGAGTTATTGGCCTAGTAAATGAAACTTTACCTGATGATGGCTAAAAGAAGAGGGTTAGGGAATTGAGTATAATAGTTTTTTCTTGTGCTAAGTATCATAGCCACTCACAAAAGAGTCTAGTAAGTTTGGCTAGATTTTGACTTCATGCATGCATATTTTCACATGTTAAAAAACTCATACATTAGAGAAAGTTGTATACATGCATACATGCATACCTCTATGTTTGAGTAGTTGATGCATGTTAGAGTCGGATTATGCTATTGAAATTCTTCCAAGAATCTTACCCCATTATCCACTAATCCCATGCCAGGTGAAAGAAACAGAATAGATAGAGGGAATTTTATAGCTCTTTAAAGAATGAAATATTTGATTTAGTTTCTTGAAAATCTATGTACATTGTGTTTTAAGATAGATGCACATAATGATTATAATGTATAAGATGGAACTTGGTTATAACAATTTAGAAATGGATTAATAAATGTAAGGATACTTTTTAGTAATGTAAATGACCATTTGATGTGTTTTTTAGTATTTTATCTCTTAAGTTAATTGATTAGTTTGAGTAAATGGGCTAGCTGATGTTTGAGCCTTGTAACCATTAGAATTGAATATATTAAACTTAAGTTATATGCAAGTAATTGGTTTGTTAGAAGAGAGGGATATAGTGCTCAAGCAACATTTAGTTTTCTACCTGTTATGTTGCTAGATTTTTCAGTAAATTAAAATGCCTAACTATATGATTTAAGTACCAGTATGTACTTGTGATGTGCCATGTGATTATGTAACAATCAAGAAAGGATTTAGAAACCTAGAAATAGATTTAGACTATTGAGACCCACCTTTGACATTGACTCTTGTCTAAGATATCATCTGGGCTTATATTAGGAGAGTGAGACACATTTAAAATTTAAATAATGCTTAAAGAGTTTTTTTTTTAAAGAAAATTTTCAATATTTTCACAAGTAACTTTTATCCTTTAACATTTGAATTGGCAACTGTGATAATATTATTCTCTTAAACCTGATTCGAGCATTGATATTAAGGTCCAAAGATATTAATTAGAAGAATAACCTATATTAAGAGAGGTTCAACACTTACCTTCTTGATGTGCTATTTAGTCCAAGTCAATGTTGTGTTGAGTCCTTTTTTTGTATTTACTTTTGTGTTTTTAGTCTTAATTTGTATTTTATTTGAGTCTTTAATGTCTTTATGTTTTGCACATTTTAAATGTCTGTTTGGATGTTTAAGTTGCCTCGCAAGTGACCAATCTCTAGGCTAGTTTGTAATTATAAGTAATTAACAACTAACCCCTATTGCTAAGTAGAAATCCTATAAAATTATAAGTAACAAATCATTGCAAGGTCGATACTTGAACTCAGAGTCCATTTTATTACTTGAACGACAAATGCACTTACTAAATTATATCTATAAGATAATTCTTCACTTGTATTCCAGAGCAATGGCATGGCATGGCAGCATGCCATCGAGGTTGTTAGCTTATAATATGAGGACAAAAATAGTTGTGTTCTTTGTCTTTATAGCTTAAGCTCATGTATGATATGTATTACGGTTGAAAACATGTATAATATTTGTTTGCTCATATACAGTGGGATTACTTTGGTCATTATCATTGTACTTGTTGGAAATGGGACACCTCTGATAAGCTAACTTATGACTTGACTTAATTTCCCAAAAGGAAATTGATTAATTAATTCCTTACTTACTAAATTAATGTTATTTGAATTTTAAATTTTTGAATTTCAAAATTCAAATTAAAAAGGGAGTTATTTCAATAATAAAAAAAGGGGGATGTGGTCACCTTTTTTTCAAAAATTAACAATTAATATGAGAGTGTATAATCATGAAACTGTGTAGGGTGTGAAATTATTTTCCCTCTCTCTCCCTTCACTCCCTTTTTTAAGAAAATAGAAAGAAATAGATAGAGACAAGAAAATACAATGATAAGAAATCTCTCTTCCTGTTAGATATGGTGCCATTTGATGTGAAAAAAAGATTGTAGTCCACTAGTGATCCTTTTCCAAATCACGTGGGGCAAACATCCAAGCAAGATCTAATTTTGCTTCATCTAAGTAAGTATTGAGATCTATTTTAGTATGTATATTTTCCATCAACATTTTTTATCTTCGATCTTTCTTTTTATATGTCATGCATGTATATTTTGCTCTTTGATTTGATACCCAGACATATTAGATAGTGTATTACAATTAGATTTTGTTGTTACATAAGCTAAAATCATTCTTTTTGTAGAGTAGATAGCTTTTGAAATTGTGTGCTAAGAAAATATGTTAGGCTGACTTTCAAATTTTGTTGCGACTTCATCTAATGGAATTTGACCATGATTTTGGTGTAATTCATTGTCTACACGTTAGAAATCATGTTTAATTTTCTGAAAATTTTTTGGGTTGATATTTTTGTTCAAATGCACTAATTTTTAGACATTTCAAGATGCTCTATTTTTAAGTATTCCTAAGTTGTACGTCAACTTTGAGATTACTAAGAGTAGTATAGACATGATTTTGCTCTAAAATTTTATGGAGAAACATATCTATATGTCAACTATTGTACATAAAATTTCATGAATTTTTTAGTTCATTTAATATTGTTTTGTTTAACTTTTTCTTACGCTATCCTTTTTTTTTGTGCTGTCATTTTTTTGGGATAAGGCTACCTTGTAGAAATTAGTGGGAACAATTGGTAGAATATTTAACTTTGATTTTTTTGTACGAGAGTACCTTTATATGTCTAGTTTATTGAGAAAAATTGGCCTAGAGTTTTGAAATTGATAGCCATGTCGTTTTGCAACTTATTTAAGCATAATTTAGTGAGTTGTCAAAAAACAGAACAACCAAAATTTTCCTAACTTCCTAGCTTTCTTTTGGCATTCTTATGAGCTATTTAGAACCTAGGATGTGTTCCTTAATTGTGTGTAATCTTAGATTTTATTATATCTTAGCAGTTGTTCCTAACTAATCATTGGTTTAACTGACTTGTTTTATTTGGTTGCATAGACTTAGATAGCATTTAGTCTAAATTTTTAGTAAATTTAATTTTCATCTAAAAAAATCCTAGATCAGCATACTAATATGCTAAAATAATCCTTGTGTGATCACTACAAGAAAACAATCAAATTCTTATAGAATATCTCTGTAAGAAAAATCCTAAAATTTTGTAAAAGTTGTTGTTATCACAAAAATTTTCATGGATTTTGGGTCATGAAAAAAAAAAAACAAGGGCAAAAATTCACAATTTTTACAAAATTTTTTTAATGAAAAAAAGTCCTGACAAAAATTTCTTTAAAATATTAAAAAAAGTTCTCTGGGAGTGTTTTTTCAAAAATTGTAATAAAATGTGTGACTTTTTCACATACTTCTCATTGTAATTTTTTGTGAGAACAAAAGCTTCTTTTTTTTTTTGTGTTATCATAGTATTTTATTGTGAGAACCATAAAAAAGTTACTATGATAATGCAAAAAAAATTTGCCTTTTTTTATTTTCACTATAAATTATCACGAGAATAACTACAAAAAAGGTTTTTAGTAGCAATAATAATCATTACTAACAGTTTTTTTAATTTGAAAAATTTTTAGCTATTGCTATTAAAGAGTTTTTTAAATTTATTTCATAATTCTGAATCACAAATTTTCTTAAAAGTATTTTCAAACAATAATAATATAAAACAAGTGCTCAAAAGTTTTTCCATATACCAAAATCATTATCATTTAGTTATATAAGTGCTCAATCCACCTCAGAATATGAATTATTGAACATACCAACATGGAAAGGAGAAGTGGGAATCACAATTCACAAACCCACATAATTATAACAAATCCTTCGAAGGCAAACAAAAAGGTATTCAATCCATCTGTCATTAAAAAAAAAAAAAGCTTTTGATTAAGGAAAGGCAGCACGTCTAAATTGTGTTAAATCCATGTGGCGCAAATGTGGAGGAGCACTAAATTGTGATGATACCCCATTCAATGATAAAGCTTCACAAGAACATAGTCTAGTTAAAGACTTTAAAATGAAAAAGTCCGTGCTTTTAATTTTCAGTTGTTAGTTAGTTTGTTTCTTATATGTATTTTTTGAGTTTTAGTTTGATGTTAGTTTTGTTGATTGTCAGTCTTTACTTGGTTTTTTTTCAAATTTTATTTTTAGTTAATTTTTAGTTGTTTGTAGTTATGTATAATTTTTGTTTAAAATAAAATAAAAAATTTTGTGAACTTATTTTATTCCTTTTGTTTTTCCGTTTAGTTGTTTTCAGTTGTTATAGGATTAAAAAAAGGAGTTAGCACTCAACCATTTCATAGGGAAGGGGATGCTTGGTTAACATCTGAAGAAGATTTGAGTGACTGAAACAAGGAATTAAAGGAGTGCTCTTAGCTTACTGATTATTTCATTTAATTTATTTACAAATCTTCTTTGTGCATTTATTTTTTGAAATTTATCCCTCGTTTATAATGTTCCTTCTTGAATTTTCCCCTTTTGTTGCTTTGGCTGTGATGGAGTGTTGTAGCATGAAATTGAAAAATCTAAAGAGGAAAAAAGGGATTTGGCATTTTGCTCTGAATTTTTGAAGGTTTCTTTGTTGAGATGTCTATGTTTAACCCCAAAAATTTTAAAATTGTATAAATTAAAGGTTTAATTTTTTTCTAAATTTAGTTTATTGAATGAAAATAGTCAAACATATATACGAAAGAAGGCAACAAACTTTGATACTCAAATCTCAACAATAAATAATAATTAAAATTAATAATAAAATATTTTATTTGAAAACTCTTATTATTTAGGACTTTTATCTTAAAAAAATATTTAAAATAATTTTATCTAAATTAATACAAATTAAAATTTTAAAATATAATTATCCTAAAAATAAGATAATAAAAAACCTAACAAGATAATATCTTTTAAAATAAATAAAAATACTAATACTAAAAAATTATTAAACACTAATAAAATTAATATTAAAATATGCTAAATTGCAAAATCATCCCACTGAAGTCTTAATAAAATGTCATATGGGAGACACCCTACTAAGTTCAATTTAATTGAAAAAAAAAAAAGCATTAATGCATAGGTCTTAACAATTTTATTGAATTGGACTTTGGCCCAAAATCTCCCAACTTTTTGGCTGCTACTCAGTATTGGCAAGAGGTTTGAAAAAATTACCTGAAAATATAAAATTCAAATATTTATACCCTATCGAAGTAACGAGGAAACCATGAATTGATTTCATTGGTAGTTGAAAAAGCACCATTCATTAAAAGGTTCTATACATATGCTCTTTCTTAGGACATTTTTTTTTAAAACAAGACTCCATTTTTCCTCTTTTCCAACGGTGAATATTTCTCGGAGTGAATTAAGTCCATGTTTGAATACATTAATTACCAATGTGCTTTTCTTCTGGATATTTTGGTAAAGTATTATCAAACTTTGCCAAAACTTAATTAAGTTTTTTGGTCATCTTAAAGACAAAATATTTTTATAGCATCACTTAATGCATTTGTGATTTTATCAATATTTTTAAAGCTATATTACTTATTAAATCAATAGAGATACTAATTCACAATTTATTAATTTAAATATAGTTGAATTAATAATAATTAAATATATATTTTTTAAATTTTATACATTAAAATTTTAATGTAACAAATAAATATTAATAAACGTTAAACATCTAATTACTAATTTTTTATTTCTTAAAATATTTTTAAAATTATTTTGTTGAAAATAATTTATAATTAAAATTTAAAAATATTAATATTAAAATTTAAAAATTTTTAATATTAAAATTAAGATTTCATTTGTTATTAAAAAATAATAAAACAAAAATTTACAAATAATAAATTAAAAAAAAGAATTTATTAAATATAAAAAATTGACTAAATTAAAAATATAGTTAAAAATAGTATACATGTTAATTTAAAATTTATTATTTATATATATATATATATATATATATGTGTGTGTGTGTGTGTGTGTGTTGGGGGGGGGGGAGTGTGTAAATAAGTTTTTATTATATTATTTAAGTTTGACCTATGTTGCACCATCGACCACGTGGATTGCAGCGTAGGGGATAAGTCACGAAGCAATTTTCACTTGGACGTGGGTTCGAATGGGCTTTCCAGATGAACCGAAGTAATAGTGGATTCTATTATCAAGATGTTTAAAAAAAAAAACTTGGGTTGCAAAATTTGATCCTGTATGCCAGCATTTATACTCCCAATGGTCTGAAAAAAAAAAAAAGCTCAAAATTCTGTCTTCTTCTTGCATTATACTCAGAAATTAGCACTCAATCTTTTTCTGGCTCACTAAGGCAAGAATTTGTATATTTAAGATGGCCGCAGTTTCACGCAAAGAAAAGGAATTTTCCCACACAAAAATGGATCAAGAAAACGCAAGGCATCCTTGGCTTACATTTACTCTTCCTCATTATGTAATGGAATGATCGTTTCCTCTGATATTACGTTCACATTTATTATTGTAGTTATTTTTTTTATAATCTTTGATTAGCGATTTTGGGGATAAAGACAGGAAAAACAATCGGCATTAATTGATAATGAATGAAAATTTGACCTATATTTGTACAAAAAATGATTTCAAAAAGTCTTATGAAGAGTTGGATTGTCAATTATTGATAAACCAAATTAACAGAGCAGTGCACGTGTCAAATTATATATTAGCGAGTTCCATTTAACATTTACACATCATGCTACCAAAAATTGATAAACTAGTTCTATATTAGAATTCCTCAATTGTCAGTACTGATTTAACATATATATTTCCCTTACGCTAATCCAAGTGCCTCAAAGCTTTACTTTTAAATCATCACAAGCTATAGTAGTCCTACTTAAAAGTTTCCATTTTTTATTAGGGCATTTTTTTATGTTTTATATTTTTAATCAGTAATAAAATGAAACAGACAAAATCGTGGCCTTGAAGGTTAAGGTTGAAAGCAATTATTGCGCTTTAATTGGTCATTTGGGTCCGTTCATTCCTTGTTTCAAATACTCTGCCTCCATTTTCTTTCTCTTCATATCTGAAACGAGAAGGTTAATCATCAATGGCTCTAGAATCAGAAAAGGGCGTTCAAGAATTTGGATGCTCGGGTAAGTGTTAGTGAATGGAAATGGTAATAAACTTTAAATGATTTAGATAGTGGGTTTTTGTGGTTTCTCAATGGGAAGTCAGATAACGCTATATTTGTCTTCTCTATGATATTTTCTTTCACTTCTCTTTCTCAGGAACCAAACAGTGGTTTTCTGCGTATCGTGGATTTCAATGAATGAAAACAGAAAAAGTGGTCCATCCTTGTGGGAGTGAGGGAAGTAAGCTATGAAACAGTGGTGTCGTGTTATTGTTGAATTACTGGCAACACTTAAAATTCTTGTTGTATTGTGGTGTTCGTGTCAGTGTCCATTCTTCTTCGCAAGAACATTGCGCTTTTTGCAAAAATATAGAACATGTCATCTCCATAAAATGATTAAAAAATGAGAAGTTAAAGATACCATAACATACCAATGCCTGTTGATTCGAGTGGCTAGGAGCACTGTTCTTTTAAGCAAAGTATCGGGTTCAAGTCTCGTAAATTGAGAAATTAGGTGCTAGAAGAGTTTGTCCCCTTAATGGGTCGGATTAATTGAGGCTCAAGTGGTTTCTGAATATCAAGGGTCTCAAACCAAAAAAACATGCCTTAGTTAGAGACTTTAGATTTCAGTGTAGAACATCAATATAATATAATGGTCGATTTAAACTGTCTTGGAATTCAATTTGAGTACAGATTCTTCAGATAAGAGAAAGAAGCTGGATATGAAGGATGCAAATATAAGTCAAAAGGATATGAAATCCTTGGGATCAGAATGTGAGCCAAAGTTTGATCTGAGAAAGAGTTTGGCATGGGATAGTGCATTCTTCACAAGTCCTGGTATAGTACTTCACAATCACATTTAGCTTTACTTATTGAATAGTCATATGAACCCCTACAATAACATTCTCAGGATTTCTAGAACCAGAGGAGTTGTTTCATTATGGTTGGGACATGCACAGACTGGGCCATGAGCAGCATCAACTTATGAAATCTGAAATGAAAACTGCAGCTACTGAGTGCAATCCACGAACAAGTTTAGCTTGGGATAATGCTTTTCTCACAAGTGAAGGTATGCTTCACATTCTTTACCTTTTGAAACTTCTTTTAAATTTGGTTTCTCAATCAAATCATCTAAAAAGTGTTTTTATCAATGTCATTAATGTTCAGTGATTTTTCAAAAAATAAAATATTTTTTACTGTTAAATTATTAAAAATGACATTTTTAGGAAAAGGGTAAGGATGATATTTGCATTTTTATTTTGTTCTAAAATTGATTTTTGCTTTTATTCCACTTCAAAGAATAACTAATTTCCTTTCTCTCTCACAGTATATATAAATAAATAAAAAAAGCCCCCTCGTCTTTAAAAGTAGTTTGAAGTATTGGCTAAACACTTCCAAGAACTAGAAAAGTATTTAAAAAAAAACCCAAGAAACTTTTGCATGTTTCCTATTACCAACTGTCTCTCCTTCTTTGGTTTTCAAACTCATGAGTATGTTATTACTTTGTCAGGAGTATTGAACCCTCAAGAACTGTGTCTTGTGAACAAAGGATTTAAGAAATCTGAAATGCATGTTCTTTCTGCAATTGAAGAGCTAAGGATGTCGTCTACCACTGATAGTGATGACTCCTCACTAGCAAGCCTTGAGCTTCAACTTTTTGAAGATGCCAAAGCATCTATGCATGGATTAAGTGAGGAACTTGGTGCACCACCAAAGTACAGACACATGCAAAAGATTCCTCGTAAGTACGGCATTTGCATTCTTACACGGATTTTCAAGTCTCATTCATTATTGGTATTACCTTCTCACTCTCTCTAGCATTTTTCACCTCTGGATCTCCCCTGTCCTTCTCTTTCTCAAGGAACAAACCAGAAAAAATAGCATTGGGGGGAGGGGTGAAAATATGTAGTTAACACAAATAAAAGGAACAGATTACACATTTTAGGGGGGCAATAATATTAATTATCAATTTTCCTTTTGGAGGCAGCCGCTTTTAAATCTTATGACTTGAGGAACAAATATGACTCAAAAGTATTATCTACATTCTATACTGTCTATAACTTAAGCTTTATTTGATTGCTTGTAAGAGAAAGAGAATTTCTTTTTAAATGACGTGCAATGTTTATTATACTTTTGTAATTATTATTCAATATTTTTTTTATTAGTTTTTTTAAACATAAAAGTATAAAAATTATTTTTTATTCCACTGACTTACATTTTATAATTTTTTTTACTATACTTCATCCAAGGAAATGAGACATCAATTCTTGATTGAAAACTTGTTTGCCTTCTGAAAATATTAATATCTCACTTTTTCACTGCGCATTTGGTAGAATGCCTGTACTCTGTAGTGTTAAACTTTCATGATTTTGTTCATGGGTTTGCCTTTGGATATGTTCCAATCCTGTATATGCCTATTTTCAGCACAGAAAAAAATGGATGGGCCAACTCAAATTAAGGTATGTTTTTGTCACTATTGACTAACTCTTTGCGTGGCCTTGAGCTTTTGCATTGAATGATGCTTCATTTGCTCCAAAATTCAGATGAGATCCTTGCCAAATTCCAGAAAGCAAACTGGCAATCAGTCACAGAAAGTTGCTAACCAAGCTCCTACCCCTCCATCATTAAAACAGGCATGTTTCATTGTAGTTAACGAGTTGATTGTGACTTTGATATTGCTTCTTGAACTGTTCTTCTGTGCATCATTGAGCTATATAGATTAAATTGAAGATTAGCCAATACCACGAATTAACTTGTGGCGCAAAATCATATTAGATGCAACACAACATGACTCTTCAAATTTCATGTGTCACAGTGTCCGTGTTGTTTCTGTATTCATACTTCTTATAGCATTTTGGAGATGCACAACTAATGATATCTAGTTGCTTATTGCAGTTAAGCATCCCTAATTGAATATGCTATCTTTTGAGAATTGAAATCATTTTTTAAGCTCACAAAAATGGCATATATCTTTTTATTTTTTGTGAAACAAACTAACATATATTTATTGATGAAAGTGTACTGCTGGAAGTGGAGAATTTAATCCCTCATCATCTCTTAAGCCCCCAAAGTCATCAGGACGGGTTAAAAGTACCCAAATGGCTCCCACCAAAAAGGCTTCCTTGCTTGCCAATGAAGTCAAAGGGGAAAATAAAAATGTCCATGCCACAAATGGTAAACTTGTACTAGATTATTACAATGAATTCTATAACCTAAGGTGCAATTTTTAGGAGTTTGGTACTAGGGTTTTTAATAAAATTATAATAAAAAATATATTTTTTTTAAAGAGCCATTAATGTGATGCCCAGTTATAAAAAATGTCTATTTGTTATTTTTTAAATAAATTATACAAATTTTCCTTAAATTCAGCTAAAATCATATAAACATCTCCTCTATTTTTAAAATATATACTTTAGTTCAATTTAAAATTTTTTTTGCCTAAAATACCTTTTATTATTGTAAATATTCAAATAGTTATGATATTTAAATATACAAAAATAAAAAAGAATATATTTTGTTTTTAAATATGTATAACTAAAAGTAAGAAGAGCAAATTTTGTTTTCATTATTTATGTTAGTAGAAAGTATTTTAATAAAAAAATTTAAAATTAAATTAGATATCTATATATATTTTGAAAATAGAAGGAAATTATTTATAATTTTAATAAAATTTAAGAAAAATATATATAATTTATTCTATTTTTCATTTTTCTTATAGGAGAATCTCTATAAGGAATTTTACAGCAAAACTGATGAATTGATGTGTTTATTTCAGGGAAAAGTTTGATAGTATCAAGTAAACCTAGTTCAAGGTTTTCAGAAAGTAAAAGTGATTCTCATAATTCCTCATCTATGAAAAAGAAGTGTCCTTGTTGCTCTGCCCCATCTGTTCCTTCTCATGTTTCAAGAAATTTAAAACCTTCTGGCCTTAGATTGCCATCACCCAAGATTGGATATTTTGATGAGGTCAGTTGCTGTTAGATTCTAATTTATCTGACATGATTTAATTATGTTTTGAGTTTTATATCGCAGTGCTTGTTTGGTCATGCTTTCAACACATTTTTAAAATGTATTTCTTTTTTCAAATTATTTTCTCAAAAAGCCTGCAATAAAAGAAGGATTTAGTGTTTGACCAAATCATTGGATTGACACTTCTTTTCAAATTCATTAGTATTTAGGCATTCCTTCAAGAAAGTACTTATTTTTTACTATCAAATTACTGAAAAGGACATATTTATATATTTTATAAACTTGGTAAGAAGCTGTTATTGTTCATTAGCTTTAGAACAGCAACGACTTCTTATGTCTTGGGCTTCGTGCATGTTTTTTTTTTTTATCTGAATCTATTTTAAAAGTTTTAATTTTTACTGTACTGGGAAAGAAAGATACAAGTGAATAATATTTGTAATTTTTTATTTTGATCAAAGGTATTTTTTCCAACTGAAAATTAATTCCTGCTTTCTTCTTTCGTTATGTTATTTTGAAACAATTTGATACCTCCATTCATGATTTGATTGAAGGTGTTGAGATCCTTTGTAATTTTCCCCAAAATAGAAGAAACTGAGGAGTGTAAATTCAAACAATTTTTGAATTTTAAGTCTTTTTTTCTTCAACAACATCTTATACAAAACTAAAAAGATTTATTTGCAACGAATGCTGCATTTTAACTAGTTTGAAGTTTTAATTGACAGGATGAAGAAGGAAGTGAAGAGTGGAAGTCAGGACAAAATGGAATTGGCAACAAATCAAGAGCAGTGAAAGATAAAGATATTCTTAGGTGTTCAAAGGTTTATTCTCAGCAAACTAGACAGACCACTCAAGACAAAAGCAAAGATTGCCTGAGAAATCACAAACTGGTCACAGAAACACAAGCGCAGTTGTGTTTTAAGGGCAAGAGGCCAATGTTGCAGAAAGAGTATAAAGGGCCTAACACTAGCTATGATAGTGAGAAGCAAAATCTAACTGCTTTTCAACATCATCCTCAGGTAATTACAACAATTGGGATCAGTGGTGATGTGGTGATAGAGCTTAGTGCAAAACAAGGTCCACAAGGAATTTAGCGGGCCGGACTAAAGCCCAAAAGGCTTTTAGGTCAACTTCATGACTAACTTTATACTCTGCCCTCTTTGAAGAGTTTATAAGATTATTTTCTTTGTTTTCTGGTAAACTGGTAAAGTCCTGATGATTTTTAGATGATGATATTATTCAGTTATAATGTTTTTATATTTTCAAAAGATTTCTTTGTATGTCACTATAGATTCAAATTAGTATCTAAATCCAATCAACCAATTGATGCAATAAAACATTCCTTCAAACGGAAGAAATTTATAAGTAAATAAATGCAACCAAAACATCATAATCCGGTAGTTTATAACAATATTAGAAAATATAATCAACCAAACAAGCTTTTTAGTACTTCTCTGATTGAACCCCAATGTTTTTCCGTGGAAAATGGTTTACCATTTTCAAATCTCAACAAATGAATGCAAATTTATTTTTTAAAATAATAAACTTCGTGAAAAGAAATAACAGAAAGGCCTTACTTATGATTCCACTTGCTTCCCTAACAAAAATTAATTCACGACACTTGTTACAGCGATTCAAGGAACATAGAGTTCTTGCTAATAAGGATCTTCCAAAATTTGAAGGAAAAAAAAAAAAACATAATCCACTTGATGCTTTTGATCACTCTGCTTCTGCTGGGAACCAAGGATATATTAGTAAATTTCAAATGATTAGACATCACATGAGCTTTTGATTTTTTTTTTTGGGTTTTACAGGAAAAAATTTGTTAAAGCCAACTTGAACGTCGCTCTCTCCGAACAATCTCTCATAAGTGCAAGAAACAAATTGAAATTCGTAATATTACCGTTCATAACATTAAGAATACTCTAGTTGAAAATTGAATATGATTCCAATGCATCCTAATAGATACATAAGGGAAAAAAAAGAAAGATCATATTCGAGATTCATTTCGATTCAAAAGAACCGCAATAATTGAACTCATCATGTTTCCATCTAACACTACATTGAAATTGAACTGAACAACTTGAAAGTGTAGTACAACCCTGCAAATCACAAAACTTGTGGTATGTACACAATTCTGTTAAGAACGTAAAAAACTTTATTTTCCTAGGGAAATATTAAAAGGAAAGGAAAAAGATACAATAAAGTTAAATCCACATATCTAAACTAGTGAATATACCCTAAAAAATGAAAGAAAAAGCATTGTTATCCAACCAGGACATAAATGGCATATATAATGCCTGGTATGTATCCCAATATTGTCAGCAACAGACATATCCAGAACTCCACCTGCAATTCCCATGAATTTCCTCTATCACTTATACTTAATTTATGCATTCATCTTGTAGAACAGGAAAATTCATAAAATTCTCATAACTCCAGAAATAAAGGTGTAATTTCCCAGATGAGTATATGTGGAACGGGAAGGAAGGAACACACACACACACACACACAATTCATAAAATTCTAGCTCAGAGGATAATATTCCTATGTGTTTTGGAGCCTATATAAAAAATCCCAATATTCTGATAAGATACTACAACATGAGTTCTCATAGTTCTAGACTCAAAACTTTTGATTCAAAATTCTAATTAAATCTTAATTATTCTATTACCTCCATTATAAACCCTAAATCAAATAAGATAAGCTTACATAATCTTAAACCCAAAATTTTTTATTCAAAAATCTAATTATTCGATCTTTCTCACAAAAAAAAAATTCTGCAGCTAGTGTCACATATTCAAAGCAATACAAATCAAGAAATTTGTAATAAAAAGGTAAGGAAAAGAATGGTTGGAGAGAGAGAGTACAAACTCCACAGCCATATCTAAGGAAGACTCCAACCGGAGGAAGCAGTATTGCTAAGATGACTTCTAAGAAAGTCTCTGAACCCATCGTATATTTCTTTCCCTCCTTTTCTGAATCTCTTGATTCTTGCTTTTGCTTCAGAATTGAGATACAGCTTACAAGCTTGTTTTTGTTATATGCGGTATAAGAGGATAGAGCGGGAGATCCTGAATATATATATATATATAGAAAGTGTTCAGACCGCTATAAAGGCAATTACAGCACCATGGGGTGACACGTGTGTTTTAGTTTGACACGTGTTATAGCTTTCCCTTTTGACTCGTGGAATGCAAATGAGCTCAGATTTACCACCATTCTAGAATCTGTGCTCTCTCCAACACAGGCTTTAGTAGAACGAACGAATGCTATAATTATTCAAAAGCAGTAGACTGACCTCCTATTATTTAACTTCCAATAAACAAATAAAAGGAAAACTACCGACACTATTAAAGAGTAATATAATGGTTTTTAGGCTCCATTTTGTTCTATCATATCTATATTTTTAAACCCTTGTGTCTTTGATCTCATTAAAAAAAATATTCAATACAAAACATAGTTAATTTTTGAATATATTGTTGAATCGAAGTCTTAAATATGTTTTTATTATGTTAAATATGAAAAAAAATATTTTTAATAGAAAATACTTTGAAAAATCATTTAATGCTCTAAGTAGGCTCTGAGTCTTCATTGGGCCGAACCTCTAATTTAAGCAAGATTATATTAGCTAGTCCAAAAGGCATGCAAGTGTTGAAGATACACTTGGTCCCAAATTGCTTCAAGTCTCGTGGACTATTGTGGCTGGACCTATTTAACCATAACACATTGATAAGCTCCTTCTTTAAATGTATATTTATGACTTTTTCTAAGGGCGTTGTAAGTATTTTTATTTTAGTGCTTTTTACATCTTCTATACTTTTGTTATTATTTTCAGTTTTATGGATTTCAAGTGTAGTTAGGTGAAATTAAGTGCAAAACTCCTCAATTTAATTTTTATATGACTTGATTGTGTTATTTATTGAGTTAAGACTTTTGTTTCCGGAGTTTTATTAATTATTTGGTTGGTTTTAAGTTTATAAATAAAGTATTAATTCATCCTTGTAGACAGAAGTAATTAGAAATAGTTAATAAGTAGTTGTGTTGCTTTTGATTTGTATTCTCAACTGGTTATTAGTTGCGTTTTGTATTCTGTAGGGCCAAATGTATAAATAATTAAAGTCCTAATGCTTAAAGAGAAAAATCAAGGACTTTAGGGTCTATATCTGGAACTTAGTACAATTGAGAAGCTAAAAAGAGCGTCAGGCCATGGCCAGCATTTAGTGCTGCCCGCACCCACCTTGACTGGTGCACTGTGCAAATTCTGGAGATTTCAAGGCCTTGGCGAAAAAAAAAAAAATGTTGGCCACGATGCCTAGTCAAAATGCACTTTAAAGCGAGTTTTTTAATAATTTTGAGAGAAATTTTGGGGAGCCTTTTGATTGGGGTTCGGAGGCAGATGAAATAAGGAAGAATTCTGGCCAATTGGAGCTAAGGAGCTTCTTCAATGGTCATGCCATCAAAGGAACCTATGTGAACCATGCTTATGTTTTTTGTTTTATGGTGTTTATAACTTCATATTTGCTGTTTTTAATGACCTTTCTTTACTTGTTCAGATAACTATTGTTCTTTTCTCATTATGGACGCCAGTAATGTAATATGATTAATAATCAATATACTTGGAAGAGAAAAATTAGTGACTAATTTTTTAATTATACAACTTGATGAACGAAGAAAATTTTTACATTTTTTTTCCACAAAGGAGACCTTTTGAATACAATATTCTAACCATTTACAGAGGAGAAGAAAATATGATAATTTGTTGGGAATGAGTGATTCAGATCAAACATTCTTTTGATATCTTCGTTTCTGTAATGTAATATTTTTAATGATTTACCGTCTGCTGGGGTTGAATTTCCATCACAAGAAGAGAATATCATTTTTAGACTCTTAACCTTGTGTAAGAAATTAATATAATAATTCAGTTAGTGTCGTCATCTAATAAACCTAAGAGTATAACAAATTGCATTCTCATAATAATGGTTGATTCTGGATTTTCAGTTTGCATGTTTCTGCATAACTTTCCTGATTTCTAATGCTTGTTTTCTGTTGCTTCAGTGTATTTTTTATGGTTGTTCATTAGTGCTAATAAGTGTATCTGTTACCATTGCGATGAATTTGAAGCCCAGGAAAAGTGAGAAAGAAAAGAAAAAGAAGAACATATTGCATACTGTTAAAGCTGACGCTGCATGAACATTATAGTGTCACCTGGTGAAAGTATAAATATTTCCCCGACATCATCCTTGGGTCATGTTATTTATCATCTGGTTGTCAATGCCTCTGATACCCTTCCATGTGAATTTGTCATGTAAAACCATCTTTATAATGGTAACATACTTGCATGTTAACCTACTTGCCTAAGAAATTAATTATATCCCTAGAATTTTATTCAACATTATCGGCGATTATATCACTACGTGAACTTATTTCTTTGTTATCCTAACCAGTTAATTTTGGAACATTGTTTTGGTTTGAAATTTATACAAATATATGGAATATTGCTAAAACCTGTCCAGCCCTATATTTAAATGACTACGGTGTCTTTCGTCTCCCCCAAAGTGAATGCAGATCATCTACAGCTTTTTAAAAAGCAACATGTACGTATTCGAATTATTTAGATTTGGCTTCAATTGTTTATATTTTATTTTTTTAATTTTAATATTTATTTTATTTTAAAATAAGCAAAATAGAAGATAACAATAATTTTTCAACTTTCATCGAGACTTCATTTTGTATTTTATTTCCTTCAAAGTAAAAAATAATTGATTAAAATTAAAAAATTAAAATCTAGACAGATCTACTTCGAAGAAAGCAACATGTAGAGGATCCTTTCTACCTTCTGAATTTGTCTACTGTTGAATCTTTCTATTATACATGCAAATTCACTAATCGCAAGGAGATTCACTATCAAGGCATGGTGATGTTTAATCATATATGATATGGAAGTGATTTTTATAAGTGTTTTCCCTTATAGATGTACGGGGGGATTAAAGAGTTCTTTTGGGCTAATGCTCTTTTCTGTTCTTATTTTCTGGTTGTCCTATGAGTAATTCTTATCCTCCTTTTTTTTTATTTATTAAAAAAATGGTGATTTGTGCTATATCCCTATCTTGCCAAATTTGTTTATAATCAGTTTGCCAGAGATTCAAAATGCTTAATGCCTTTGATCCTAAAATTCCCCAGGTAAAAAAATTTTTTTTTTTTCTTTTCTGTTTCTTTCCTGCTATCTTCATTCTGGAACTTGTATTCGGTTTGCTTGTTATTAAACTATATGTTAGAACTTTGAAGTTGCTGCATTCTTTGTATTCTAATATAAGTAGCATTATGAAATTCTGGATCTTGGATTTTCCCACTATAGCAACGTCAAATGAGCAAGTGGTTGTCATGAAAATTAGGCAGCTTCTGATTAATAACAACTAGGGTGGGTTTTTATGTAGTTTATACGGAGGTCCAAAAAGCTATGCACAAAAACAGCGAGAACCAAAATGTATTTAAAAAAAAAAAAGTCATCAAATCGTGAACATCTTATAAATAGTTTAAAAAAAGAAGTAAAAGGGAAATTTTCTTTTTATATATTCTGATTTTAGCAAAATTATTTCTTTTTGAGTTGAGGTCTCGTTGTTTATGGTGATATTTCTTCGGGTTTCAGTGCTTTACAATACTTAAATAAGCACAAGTGCACAATATCTAGTTGCGTATAGCCCAGTTTTGTGGCTTACCAACTCTAATAAGCCAGCATCAAGTTACTTATAGATTTAAAGAACCATTTAGAGCCCGATAAGTATCTTTAATTCTTAATTCTTTTCTCTAATTCTGCCATAAATGACTGACATGCCTAATAAATTTGACTATTTTGTATAATAGGTTTAATAGAAATTCCTGATCTCTAGATCGAGATTACCAAATTAAAAATATATATATATTTTTTTTTTTGCATGAAAGAGACCAGAATGCAAGGCCTGAACTACTACAAATTTAAAATTTACTGCTTTTGCTTGTTACGTTATTGTAAATCACAAAACAGTCATATATAGGAGAATATGTCAATCAATAATCTTATTCAGAATATTCTGGACAATATATGGCAGCTGTGTAAAACAAGAAGTCATTGTCTATCTTGCAAAACAGTGCCGTCTGGGTGAAAATGAAGAGTGAGCACAGGTAATACGTCGAAGCAAACATGTAATAGTTCAGACATGTGACAGGAGGAGCTCGGTTTATGATTCAATTTTGTTTAATTCTGTCAATTTTGATAACTAGTCCTTGAACTACTTAGCAACTACATAGATTATACTGGTAGAGCTGCCAATCTTTTATTATAATTTTTGGCCGTCTAGTATATTGTATGTTTCAATTTGAATTGTACCTATCTCAATTATAATTTTCTCATTCACAGCTTTGGGGTGATTGGATTGATTTGTATTCAAGTTGAAATAATTATTCCAGTATTTTTATTATTAAATATTCTTATTATATAGCAAAAAAAAAAAAAAAGCAGGGGCGGAGCTAAGTGTTGGACTCCCTGCCCCAAGTTTTAAAAAATGCTATATGTAATATTAAGTTACAATATTAAATTCTCTTGTCTTTTAAAATTTTAAACCTATTAAATCTTTATATATATATATATATATATATATATAATTGATTATATGATTTTCTTCCATTATTTGACATATTGATTTTAACTCAATAAACTCTCACATATATATATTATGTATATAATTTTAACTAAAAAATTATTTTTCCCTATTTTATCATTATCTTTTTTTTTCTTTTCCAACTTGTGAGCACTTTTCAATATTTTTGCCAAATTAATGAATTAGTTTCTCCCCAGAAATACTTAATCATGTTTGACTTCCTCCCACTCATTTCATATTTGCACTTGCCTCTTCCTTTCTTTTAGTTTCAGAGTTTCAGTCTTTCAGGCTTCTCCCCTCAAACACATTTGGCCCTTAGTGAGCAGCGCTGCTGGTGTAGCATTGGTGAGCTCCTGCCATTGTTGCTGTTTTGCTAGACGTTGGTAGTGTTGTTGGTGTGGCGTTGGTGAGATCCTCCACGTCCTGGTAATGTTGCTTTCCATTGCCTCTTGTATATATATATTGAGTTACACATTTTTGTTTGTTAGATCTTTTGAAATTTTTTATTTACCTTTTTTATATGCGTATGTTTAATATTTAGTTGCAATACTTTTGGTTTTTCTTACCTTTTTTTACTAGGATATGAACAAAAAAGTTTTAACAAAAAACTGACATCAAAATAATAATATTTTATTTACGGCTCATGAATTTAATATCTATTAACAATAATTTTTGTCATTATTGATTGTTGGTGAGCCCCGTAACATAACGAATAAGGAATAAATAGCTACTGCTTTATGTTATGTTAATAAGAAAGAAAATATTATTGTATACTTTGTTGATATAATATTACTTATATTAGTATTTTATCACTAAGAATGACAATTGATGAATTATTTTGTAAATATAAACTAAGTAGATCAAGCATTGGTGGACATGGCTGTAATAATGCTAATAACATTTAAGATGAATTTCATGGTCTCATAAGCTTAATTTTGAAAGAGAATTTATCTGCATTTTATTTAGCCCTTATTAGTATAGAAGGAAAGAAAGAAATTAGTAATTTTTGTTTTTACTATTTTATTTAAACAATATACTATAAAAGCATAATTTTTTAAATAAGATATAAAATTTTTGAAAAAAATTGATATCAAAGTAATAATTTTTATTTAGACCTCGCAAATATAATTTTAAATAATAACAAATTAAGATTAATTTAAAAAATTTGTTATCAAATTTAAACAAATCAATTAAAATTTTATTCTTTGATCTTGATGATTGAGATAAGATACATATAGCATATTTAGAAAAGGAATCATATCAAATTCGTCCCTCTAACTAGTGTCTTGGTTGTGCCACTATATATGAATTTGCAACTTCACTTTTCCTACAACAAAATTTGAGGTCTTTATTTTTTTTCTTACAACACTAATCACATCAGCTATTATAATTCTTTTACTTTTTTTTAATGTTAATTATTTGATATAATATCTATTACATTATTATAATTATTTAATAATATTTATTTTTTATTAATTGTTTAAAGTAAGAGTACAATGACTATTTTTATTATTTTTATTTACTTTTTTAATTTTTAATTCTATACCTAATATTTTGTGTATTAAATAACATGAAAAAAATTAACCACACCAACTGTTTTATGTGGACAATTTTTTTTACAAAGAAAATTTTGGAAAAATATTTATATTTTATTTTTATAAAAATTAGAACATAATTATAAAATTGATATAAAATTTTTAAAAAATAAAATTAGTTTTGATTGTTTTACGAAGTCCCTCTTCCATGGGTCCCTCGAAAGTCGAAGATCCTTTTATTTTCCTTTTGACTAAATTAGCCCCCAAGGAAAAGTAATCGCCAGCTCTCCATCTTTGACTCAACCAACCCTCCAATTAGCGGTGTACGTGGGCCGGGTGGACAGAGTTTTGGGTTTACCTTATATCTGTTCTGATTTTAAAAAGGTTTTAAAATTGAAACCTGATACTTGGCTTAACTAGATTTAATACCAAGCGACTGTTATGCTAAATCAGGCAACTTGATATTTTTTTTTTCATCTATTATAAAAATAGTAAAATAATCTCAAAATTTTTTTTATATAAATCTTTATAAAATTATGTTTTATCTTTAAAAAATTAAAATTTTGATATAAATCTTTATAAAAAAATATTTTTTTTATTTCTTTAGATTTAATTAGACTAATATATTTTTTATGGCCAACTTAAATTTATTATTAAAATTATAAAATAATAATTAAAAAAATTTTATATAAGTTTTTATAAAATTATATTTTATCTTTAAAAAATTAAAATTTTGATATAAATTTTTATAAACAAAAATTTTTTAAAAAAATAAATTTATTTTTCAAACTAAGTCAGGCCAACATAACCTTAAAAGTTAGCCCGATACTCGACCTGACCCGATTTTATGACTCACCTTAACCCTAAATTTTTTTAAAAAATTTTTTTATGTTCGACCTTACCTGGCCTTTGGTCCCTATGAACACCCCTACCTCCAATCACCAAAGCCATCCTCTTCCACGTGTGTTTTAAGAAGATAGACTTGACTGCAGTTTGTCTACTACTTTTTTGGAATAATTTTAAATAGTTTAGATTTAATTTAAATAATTTAAATTAAATTTTTTAATTTAAATTATTATTTTTTACATTTATGGTTAAAAATTTTTTTCATTTTATATTTTATTTTCTTTAAAATAAAATAAAATCAAAAAATAAAAGATCTTGATAATAAAAATTTAAACTATCTAAATTAAATTTAAATAATCCAAATCTATTTCAAAAGAAACAATAAAGGATTTGTTGACAATATTTTGAATTTTCAGGGGAAGTAATTTTTATAATTAATAAAAAAATTTTGGATTCACTTATTAATTGTTTAGTATATAAAATTATTAAAGATAAAAATAAAAAAAATAATTTTATATGTAACAAATAATTAAATAATAATTACATAAACATAATAAATACTAAACTAAAAAATAAAAATAGAATCCGGGCCCTTTCCAAAGCCAACGGCCATTCATTCATTCATTCATTCCACGACGCAAGAAGTAATAAAATCTTGAACTAGTACGGTCTCATATCATAAGGAATACAGATACTCTGGGAAGGCTGCCGAGGGTTGATTTGGGCAAATCTGACCTTTTCTTAATTTTTTTTTTAATTTTAAAGATTATGATTTTTCTTTATAAAGATAAAAATTATATTTATAAAAATTTAATTGACATTTATATCCTCTAAAAAATCAAATGTACCCAAATGCACCATATGAAGTCTAGGAATTTAAATAGCTGAGGTTAATAATAATAATAAAATCAATTTAAATAAATTAAAATGAAGTCTAGGAATATATATATATATAATAAAAATATAATAAAATAAATTCCTTCCCTTAGCCGTGCATTTAGCACGAAACTGAATCTTTTTTGGCTGGTCTTCCTCTTCTGCTCTGAGTGCGGCCAGGCTGCACAAACCGGCTGCTCTGTGGGTGTGACCAGCTTTATCTGCTTCGTTCTTGCTTTTCTCTGTTCGTGCCTTCCCACGCTTGTTTCTTCACCGTGCAACTCCCTTGGGTTGTCCGAAACAGTTCTGCATTTTCAGTCCTTGCTTTTGCTTTTAACGTTTTCTGTTGGGTGGATCGGATAGCTTTCAAATTCAAGCTTCATTGTTCTCTTGTGTTGGCTAGCCCATGGTTTCTTCTGCTTCAACTAAAATTTGTGGAGATCTTGGGAATTTCTTCCAACCTGGTAAAACCCTCTTCCTTTATTTTTCCTCGCATTTCATGCTTCAGTCCTTCATTGTTCTTGTACTCTGAAATTTTCGGTAACTAATTTTTTTAATTAATTGAATTATCCCAGCAATCATATGTTCGGTAATTCATGAAATTGGCTTAGCCTTTTCCATTCGAGATGGGTTTCTGTAAATTCCCTTTTATTTCCGAGACTTCAATTTTCAATCCATTACTTAGAACAATGGGTACTCTGACTTATAGTCATTTCCACAGAGCCTCGGTCTCTGCATAGTCACTGTTCAGTAATTTGCAAGTTCTTTTTCATCTTGAAATATAATATATTTACCCAGTTTGTTCTTTAATGGCAAGGTTACTGAAATTCCTCTGGCAACAAGAGCCCCAAGAGCCAATTATGCATAAAGTTTAGAGGATTATTTTTTTTTTTCTCCCTTACAACAAGTAAAGATTTAGCTACTACTCCCTTCTTCCTTTTATTCTCTCTATATTTCTTTCGTTTTTGTTTTTGTTCATATTCTTTGCAACTTTGGACTCTGCCCTTCACATTGAATGTCCTGAGAACTTTTATTTTCAAAACGCTCCATCAATTTCAATGTATGTCGCTGAGGTAAAATACAGATTTTGGCGATGAAAAAACTTCTTTTTTCTTTTAAATTATAGGAAAGCTTTTTCCCAATGAATTTTCATGGGCTAATAACGTAAATTTTCTTTACTCTATCAACTTTATATATTTAATACAGATAAGGTCATTGAAACAAGTCTTAGCCCAAGCAGGGTATAAATGTGAACGAAAACGTAAATTTTCTTAAAGCAAAAAAGTTGTGTGTTTCTGTCCGTAATTAGCTGGCAGGTAGAGCATCAATTTAGCGTTTTTAATTCTCTGTTTTTTTTCTTTTTCACCTCAGTGATTGACTTGGAGTGAGGTACTAGCTTTCTCAGTCCAAAACTTCACTCTTTCAGTGTGAAGCTTAAAATCTTCAATTCTCTCTTGCAAGTTTGGTTGTAGGAGCTACCATGACAGAGCGAGCAACATCTTCCTCTTCCTTCAACTATCAATGGACATATGATGTCTTCCTCAATTTTAGAGGTGAAGATACCCGTAATGGTTTTACAGGAAATCTTTATAATGCTTTGCTTCAGAAGGGAATTCGCACCTTCATTGATGATAAGGGGCTTAGGAAAGGGGATGTAATTACACCGACACTTCTCAAAGCAATTGAACAATCTAGGATGGCCCTTATTGTATTCTCTAAGAACTATGCATCCTCATCGTTTTGCCTCAATGAACTCGTCAAGATCCTTCAGTGTATTAAACGAAAGGATCGGCTGGTTCGGCCAATTTTTTATGACGTGGAGCCTTCAAACGTGTGACATCAAAAAGGGAATTATGAAGAAGCATTGGCTGTGCATAAAAAAAGTTTAAAGGCGGATGAGGAGAAAATACAAAGCTGGAAACTCGCACTGCATGAAGCAGCTCATGTATCTGGTTTTCATTTCAGTCCTGGGTAATTCACAACTTTTATCTCTTATTTTACTTTCTATTGCAAGTTTAGATACTTCATATTAAATGTACACAAAAATAAATTAAAATTATTTGCTTATGAATGAATTTAGTTTGACTTGACATAAAATTTTGTTATTTTTTAGGCATGGATACGAGTATCAGTTCATTAAAAGGATTGTGAAAGAGATCTCTAGTAAGATCAATAGGACTCTTTTGCATATTGCTGACTATCCAGTTGGATAAGAGTCTCGAGTGTTGAAAATTAACTCTCTTTTAAGAGTTTGGTTAAACAACAAAGCCACTATGGTAGGAATTTGTGGACTTGGAGGAGTGGGTAAAACAACAATCACACGTGCTGTATATAACTCAATTGCTGATCACTTTGAAGGTTTATGCTTTCTTCATGATGTCAAAGAAAATTCAAGTAAATTTGGCCTAGAACAAATGCAAGAGAGAATGCTTTCAAAGATTTTAAGGATGGATATCAAGGTGGAAGATGCTAATGAAGGAGTTGCAATAATAAAAAGGAGACTCACTCAAAAGAAAGTTCTTTTGGTTCTTGATAATATTGATAAACAAGTGCAATTAGAAAAATTAGCTGGTGATTGTGATTGGTTTGGTTCTGGATGTAGGATTATTATCACATCAAGAGATAAACAATTACTCAAAAGGCATGGGGTTCAAACAATATATGACATGAAGGAATTCACTGATGAAGAATCTCTTGAATTGTTAAGCTGGAATGCCTTTAAAAGTAATCAAGTTGATCCAACTTACATGGAAGTTTTGAGTTGTGTAGTACAGTATGCACAAGGCCTGCCACTAGCCCTTGACGTAATAGGCTGTCACTTGTTTGGTAAGACTATAGAAGAGTGGAAATCTGCATTAGACATCTATAGAAGAATTCCAAATAAAGACATTCAACAAATACTACAAATAAGCTATGACAGCTTGCAAGAAGTTGAGCAGGAAATTTTCCTAGATATTGCTTGTTTTTTCAAAGGAGGAAGTTTGGAATATGTCAAAGATATGTTGGAACATGCTCATAGTTTTGATCCAAATTATGGTATTGGAGTGTTGGTAGACAAATGCCTTATAAAGATTGAAAATGATTGTATTAAAATGCACGACTTGATACAAGGCATGGGAGAGAAATTGTTCGTCAGGAATCACCAAGGGAACCAGGAAAAAGAAGTAGATTATGGTCCAATGAAGATATTATTCATGTTTTAGAAAACAATACTGTGAGTAACTCGAATAAGGGTCATTAGTTTTTCTTTTAGTCCCTTGATATATGAAATACTTTGTCTTAAAACGGCATGCTTTTCAGAAGGTCCCAAATATCTGCCGAGTACTTTGAGGGTGCTACAATGGTGGGGATATCCTGAATCTTGTTTGCCATCTAATTTTAATATGACAAAACTTGTTATGCTCGATTTGCAACATAGTTGCTTACAATTATTGGAACCAACAAAGATAAGTATATTAACTTTCTATCTTCGCTATATATATATATATATATATATATTGGTAGTCAGGTTATGTTTTAATTGAAAATTTCCTTCTAACTATTTTACGGTTTTTGTTCCTGCAGAAATGGGAGAATATGAGTGTTTTGAATCTTCGTGAATGTCAATTTATAACACAGATGCTTGATGTATCTGACCTCCCAAATTTAATTGAATTGATGTTGGAAGATTGTCACAATTTAGTTGAAATTCATGAGTCGGTTGGACATTTGGAAAAACTTGAAATCTTGAATGTTGGATGGTGTGAAAAGCTTAGGACTTTTCCACGTGGCATCAAGATGCCCTATCTTAAATTTCTTGAACTTGACTGTTGTTTGAGTCTTGGGAAATTTCCAAAACTACTAGAAGAAATGAAATATATAGAAGTTCTTAATTTGAGACTTACAAACTTTGAATTGCCATATTCAATCCGTAGCATTGATATGTTGCGAGAACAAGAAGTGATATCTAGTGAAGGTTGTAGAGAAAGCCAAGAAGAAGCAACCTCTATGCTGTGTTCAAACATGGAGGAGAGTAGACTCAGAGAGTGCAATATATCAGATGATTTCCTTCCAATATGTCTTACTAGGTTTGCCTATGTGAAAGTTTTAGACCTATCTCATAATAATTTTACGATTCTGCCCGCATGCATCAAAGAGTGTCATTTCTTGGGCACGCTTTATCTAACTTTTTGCAAACATCTGAGAGAAATAAGAGGGATTCCGCCAAACATAACAGAATTATGCGCAGCGGGTTGCATTTCATTGAGTTCAGAGTCGAAAAGCTTATTATTGAGTCAGGTTAGGTTTGTTTCATATTCTGATATTTGAATCCATTGATTTTGTGACTCCTGTATGCCCCTCGACATTTTTATTATTGGCGAATTACATGAGGTTGGACGCAAACAATTTTTTGTGCCAGGATCAACAATTCCAGAATAGGTGCACCATCGTAGCAGGGGCCTGTCCTTTTCTTTCTGGTTTTGCAACAAACCCCCAGTGATCTCTATCTGTTTTGTTAAAAAACAAATGGAGATTTGTAGTCCTTACGTGTTTAGTGTTTTAAGCGCCGAGGTGACCGTTAATGGCAGAGAGTCAGGATTCGCTCAGTTCAAAGTGACAACGGGGAAGTTTCTTGGCGATTGTGCAATGTTATTAGATAATATATTGATGAGTTTGGATATTGAAATCACTAATGAAATTAGCAATCTGCTTTAGTGAATGGAACCATGTGGAGATTTGTATCTTTGCACAAGTAGTTGGTGCTAGTGAAGATGCGTTGAAGCATGTGAAAGACGTGGGAATCTATGTGAAAAAACAAGAAAGTAGAAAGAGGATATCTGATTCACCAATCCTTATAAAAGGACAAAATTTGATCACTTGATTCGGAATTTTTTCACGGCATCAGCTAGGTTAAGTGGAAGTGACACTGTTACTCATAAAGGTATTCTTAACTTTTCTCCCATATTATCTAACTTATCTTGCTCCCCTACTATCAAAGTTCTCTAATTCTCATCAACATTTTTTTTAAAATAAGGTACATTTGAATATGCATATAAATGTTTGTATTAAGATACTAAATAGTTACAAAAATGTTATAACATATAGTTGAAATATTTCGTTACTAATTTTTGGATTTTCCCCATAATTATATGCTTGCTTATTGATATTGGTGTAAAAGCTAACATACTTACATCTCTCAATTTATGATTATAAAAATTGATTTTCATTAATTTAGTTGTTGAATTAGAAGTCATTATCATGATGATCATGTATATTAAATTTTAAAAAATTGATAACAATAAATATGTAATTAAATATTTTCATGTTATACATGTAATATCATCAGCTTGCGATAACCAAGAAAATTGTAGAGAAATATGAATTGAATCTCATATCTTTTCTTTCAGAGGATTGGAATATATATACAAGAGGGGAGAACCCTCATTAATGACTATGTAATTATATCCCTATGATTATGGTAATTATCCTATCCTTATGATTAAGGCACAGATCAGATTACAATATCTACCACATTTAAAGAAATAAATCCTATGCTAACACTCCCCTTCAAGTTGGAGCATAGATGTTAATCATGCCCAATGTGTTACAAAGATATCTAACCCGAGTCCCATTAAGAGCTTTTGTAACAAAAGATCACCCAATTGGTTTCTAGACTTCACATATCCTATGGAGATAAACTTTTCCTGAATCTTGTCACGAATAAAGTGACAATCAATCTCGATGTGCTTTGTTCGTTCATGAAAGATAGGATTAAAGGCTATGTGTAGAGTAACCTTATTGTCACACCATAATTTTGTTGGTAACGAGGTCTTAAGGCTAACTTCTTTCTATAATTGGTATAGTCACACTATTTCACACACAGATTGTGCCATGGCCTGGTATTCTAATTCTGCACTTGACCGGGAGACCACATTTTGCTTCTTGCTCCTCCAAGATACCAAATTTCCACCCACAAACATGCAATATCCAGTAGTGGATCTTTTAGTAGCTTTAGATCCACCATAATCCGCATTAGAGAAACATTCAATATTTGTATGACCATGATTATTGTACAATATACCACGGCTTGGAGTTCCATTTAGATAATATAAAACATGTTCTAGAGCTTCTCATTGATTAATTGTCGGTGAGATCATGAACTGATTTAGTACACTAACTAGGTAGGTAATATTAGAATGAGTCATAATGAGATAGTTCAATTTCCCAATCAATCTTCTATATCTCTCAAGATTGTCAAATAATTTACTCTTATCAACATCAAGCTGTGGATTAGAAATCATAGGAGAACTGCATGGTGCAACTCCTTACTTTCCTGTTTCTTTCAACAAATCAAGAACATATTTTCTCTGAGTAAAAAAAATGCCCTTTTTATTCCTCAAGACCTCAATTCCTAGAAAATACTTTAATGGTCCTAAATCTTTTCTTTGAAAATGAGAATGAAAAAAGGATTTGAGTGATGAGATGCCCGAGGTATCACTCCCAGTAATGACATTGTCATCAACATACACAACAAGGAGAATCATGCCAGCATTTGTTCTTTGATAGAACACAGAATGATCACACTTACTTTTACTCAAACTAAACTTCTGAACCACGTCACTAAACATGCCAAACTAAGCTCGGGGACTTTGTTTTAGGCCATATAAATATTTTTTTAGACGACATATTTTCCAACGCTCCCCTTGAGCAATAAAGCCAGGTGGTTGCTCCATGTAGACTTCTTCATAAAGATCCCCATGTAGAAAGGCATTTTTGATATTCAACTGATGTAAATCCCAACCATAAGTAGCAGCCATTGAAATAAACAACCGAACTGAGACAAGCTTGGTTATAAGAGAAAAGGTCTTTGAGTAGTCAACATCATAGGTTTGAGTATAGCCTTTAGTAACAAGGCGACCTTTAAGATGGTCAAGAGTACCATCAGGCTTCATTTTTAGAGTAAGGACCCATTTGCACCCAATAGCTTTCTTTTCGACAGGCAAATCCACTAAGGTCCAAGTACTAGTGTTTTCAAGGGCCGTCATCTCCTCCTCCATTGTAGCATGCCAACCTGGGTGAGATAAGGCTTCGTGAATAGTTTTGGGGATAGAGATAACATCCAAAGAAGCAATAAAGGAGCTGGACGCAGGAGACAAGTGGTCATAAGAAACAAAAGACGAAATAGGATAGGCACATGTTCGTTTACCTTTTCGAAGAGCAATTGGAAGATCAAGAGGGATGTCAAGCTTAGGCTCAGGCTCAGGCTCAGGAGCAGGGGTAGAATTAGATTCATGGTCAGGCTCATGGACAATAGGGTGCAAAATAGGATCCAACGGCGAAGGAGATGATGGAAGGCTTGGTCTGGCAGCAGGTGTCTCCTTGGAACGTCTAGTGTAAACCTAAGTGACAGAGGGTTGAGTAGGTGCTTCAGCCAGCGCTTGAATGACAGGATAAACTAAGAGATCATCATCTTCCGTAAGTAGGGAAGGTGTAGACGAGGAAGAAAAGTAAGGAATGACCTCATGAAAAGTAACATCTTCAAACACTAAATAATGATTAAGAGTAAGAAAAAAATATCGATATCCTTTATGAAGATGAAAATACCCAAGAAAGACACACTTCAGACACCTGGGGTCTAATTTGGTGACTTAAGGCCTAACATCCCGAATAAAGCAAACATATCTAAAGATTTTTAGATCAATGGGACACAAGGATTTAGAGGGGACCAAGGTAGTATCAGGAGTGTTACCAGTAAGGACAGAGGAAGGCATGCGATTAATGAGAAAGCAAACAGTGGAGACTGCATCAGCCCAGAAAGAACGAGAAACCTGCATTTGAAACATAAATGCCTGTGCCACCTCAAGTAAGTGTTTATTTTTATGTTCAGCAACATCATTTTGAGCAGGTGTATCAACACAATAGGATTGATGAAGAATACCATATGGAAGCATGTATGATTGAAAGGGTGTGAAAAAATATTCTTTAACATTATCACTTCGTAAAGTATGAATGGGGGCATCAAATTGAGTTTTAATTTTAGCACAAAAGATATAAAAGTGAGAGAACAACTCAGAACGATTTGTCATTAAATATAACCAAGTAATATGAGAATAATTATCAACAAAAGTGACAAAGTATTTAAAACCAAACTTAGACTCAATATGACACGGGCCTTAAACATCAGAATGAACAAGCTTAAAGGGGGACGCAGCTCGTTTATTGACTCTAGACACAAGAGGAAGACGGTGATGTTTGGCAAATTGACATGATTCACAATCTAAAGATGATAAATGCTGAAACTGAGGGTAAAGTTGTTTTAAAGACGAAAAAGGCAAGTGACTTAATCGACAATGGATCTAAAAAAGAGTCAAAGTGCCGGAGCAAGCAACTGATTGAGGGACTCGATCATCAAGGAAATAATGGCCGCCAGACTCGTAACCTCTACCAATAATCTTCTTCGTCGTAAGATCCTGAAATAAGCAATAATCAAGGAAAAGTAAGACATAACAATTCAAACTATGGTTAAATTTACTCGAGAAAAGAAGATTAAAAGTAAGTTTAGATACATCCAACACAGATGATAATGGAAGAGAAGGAGTGGGGTGAACAGTGCCAGAACCAAGATCGCGGGTGGAGGAACCATTAGCAATGATAATAGTAGAGGGGTTGGCATACGAGGTATAAGTGGAGAAAAGATGACGGTTACCTGTCATGTGGTCAGTAGCATTGAAATCTATGATCCATTTGGAAGAAGAAGAAACAAGACATGTATCAGTGTTACCTTTTCTAGCAAGAGCACCAACAGAGAGAGTAGTAGGAGTAGTGGATTGTAGGGATTCTTGATATTTAGAAAATTTGGCATACTCGACAGTGGAGATTGTAACCTTGTCATTATTAGAGGACACCACATGCGCAGAATGAGTTCTTTGTTGTTTATGTTGAAGCTTAAGACAAGTACGTTTGGTATAGCCTGGTTCATGACAATAATAGTACATAATTCTACCAGTTTCCTGAGTATTAGCTCCCTTCTGGCTTAGATCCACCACGGTTGGGCTGACTCCGGCTAATTAAAGCATTATTATGATCAATATATGGCTTTGATAGGAGACTCTCAGCCTACATTACTCTAGAGAAGACCTCTTAAAGGTCAGAGATTTCAGTTCCAGATAGGACTTGCGAGCGAACAATTTCATATTCGGGAGGAAGACCGGTAAGGAAACTCATGATAACCATTTGCTCTCGTTGGGTCCGTTGAACTTTTAAGTCAGTGGTGAGAGGAAGTAGCATATTTAGTTCTTTATAAGTTCGCTTGAACTCCATAAAGTAAGCTTTAAGAGCCTGATCTTGTTTTTCGGCATGATAAAATGCTTTGTAAACTTCATAGATACGAGATACATTCCCTTTCTTTGAATACAAGAACTCCAGATAATCCATAAGTTCTTTAACAAACTTACAATGATTAACAAAACTAATAATCTCACTTTCAATAGAATTGTGAATTTGTAAGAACAATTGTGCATTATCTTGCAACCAAGCCAGACAAGAATTATCTATTGGAGGAGCCTTCATCAAATGGTCTTCCTTTTCAATACTTTGCAAATAGATGCGAATTGTCTTACTCAAATCCAGAAAGTTTGTCCAGTTTAATTTGTGATTAGTAATTTTAGCCATAACCGGAATAACCTCAGAGGCAACTGTAGACTTAGTTTCAGTCATTATGAGATAAAACATAACTAGAGTAGATCAGAGATACAAATTAGCAATAAACAACCACCAATAGTCACACCAGGGATCACTGATCAGCAAAGGGCAAGCAGAAAACGAGAAAATGGGCACGAAAGGACTAAATGAATGAACCCACTTCTGAAAAACACACCCAGACCTGGAAACCAACCAAAACGTGTCAGAAATGATGAGTCAATGCCGTAGGAGAAAATCGAGGTTAAGATGACCTTCTCACGCGCTCCCATGCATCTGTGCATAGACAGACGGCGAAATTGGAGCTGGCACGTGAGCCTCATGCACTAGTCAGACGACAATGATTCTCCTGGGAAATGTTGATCGGAGCTTGCTGGTCCTGCCTGAGTGGGAGGTGTTGCCTACGGAGATGTTGAGAACGACACCCTTAAGAGCCTAACTTTCAAACGCACAGGAGAAGCAATGGGAAAAGAACAGAGCTCAATTCTACGGAACCTAATGCTCTGATACCATGTAGAGAAATATGAATTGAATCTCATATCTTTTCATTTAGAGGATTGGAATATATATATATATATATATATAAGAGGGGAGAGCCCTCATTAATGACTATGTAATTATATCCCTATGATTATGGTATTTATATTATGGTAATTATCCTATCCCTATGATTGAGGCACAGATCAGATTACAATATCTACCACATTTAAAGAAATAAATCCTATACTAACAAAAATTATCATAAAACACAAAAATAATAAAAGAATTAGCGGTGAAATACCATATAATTTATGTAGAAAAAACTTTTGTTTTATATTTGACTATAGATTATGTGAAATTTTCTACAAGGTAACCACCAAAACTTAGTTAAATTATATTTCTTCTAAGTTTCTTTTTAAAAATTTATGTTTATCCTTTAAATACTTTAATTTTATATATATCAAGGCATATTCCATATTGTTTATATATTTTTGTTTTTTTTTTAAAAACAAATTGTTAATCTATTTCCTTACCAACTAAAGAATTTATTTAAGTCACCATTATGATTGTCAGACATTAATTCTCTTGCTTCATAGAATCGGAATGAGAATCTTCTGTTAGAAGTAAAAAGGACAGAGAACCAAAGCTTAACAGAAAAAGAGAATTGAATGAGCTGTATGGCAAATTTATATAGGTAATCAAGCTCCTATATTTTTTATTTATTTAAGCATTTGAACTACATAGCTTTTTGCCTTTGGGTTGACCATTTTATGAGTCTCTTTTGACTCTTAACATTCAGACTTCAATGAATGAAGATGAAAGCAATGTAGAGACAAGAGATACCCAATCTCTTAAAAGCAGACCTAATGAAGGTTCAGTTGATATAAGGACGAAAGAAGCAACCATGGAAGATAAGGGAGTTTGTCAGACACAACATATGAAGCAGCAAGAAGATGAAGCTCTAATCAACCATCAAATCTTAGAGAGCTCTAAAAATGTCACAATAGCCCAAGGAAAAGATATAATAGTCAACGAAGATGACTCTAGTGAAAAAAAAGGTGGAAATACATTAGTGGTATTGTTATCATTGAGAAAAATCTAAGTTATGATGAAATCTCTTTATGGATATTTGGTTAATTATAAATTTAAACAGATTAGGTGAGAAGGATCTATTTATGTTAAAAAATGAAGTGATTCAATTTTTAGGTAGACAAATAATTATAACAATTTTTTTGGGTAGAAAATCATTGTATTTCTAATAATGAAAGGGTATATCCAAACCATTAGTCATTGATTAATGAAACAAAATTAATCATTATTTGCTCTATGTTGATTAATGAACACCATATTGTTTTTAATAGTGGAATAAGTACAAGGCTTTGATTAACGAAACTCAATTAGTCATTATTTGCTCTATTAATTGTCTTTTCCATGTTGATTTGCGGGTATTCTTAGGCATTTTCCCTTCTTTGATGTGTATTCCAGCAAATTGCATGTTTAATGAGGATATATATATATATATATATAGGTAAACACATTTTGAGTTGTTCATCTCTTTCATTGTTGCTCCCTATATTTATATACATGTGATCTTACCAAACTCCATTCAAACATTGATGGGATAGAGATTTCTTTTATTTTTCTTTCTATTGCTATATATATTAGATGAAATGATTTAGAATATATAAATGGTAGAGTTGAATTGTCAAATATATATTCTTCAGAATTAAATATATAAGTAACACAAATAGTTTTTATGTTCCCGAAGAAACTGGGACTTTAAGGTTTAACCTTGAATCAAATGTGTTTGAATTTGGATTGGGTTTAGGTAAACTTTTTAGTTGTATGGTATCTAATTTTTTTTAAATAAAAATGTAATACTGTAAATTTTTCACAATTTAGTATTACGATGTTCATTTTCTTTCACATATTATAATTTTATTAAAAGAACATAATAATCTGTGCATACAAAAATTTTAGCTAACCTTTTTTTCTTTTACATTGTCATGTGACATGTTAAAAATATAGATTTACCTTAAATCGCACAAGCTTAACTTGGGATCTCATGGAATCTGAATATCAAGGGACATGTCATAGGGATCCACTTGAACAAAGTACCAATATTTGTGAGAAAGGCCTTGATGGGATGGTATCCGACCAAACAAGAGATTCTTGGCCAAGGCTTTTGTGTTTTAATCTCTTCACTTTTGCTGCCTCCCTATGTTCTCCTTCTTCATAATTGGATGCTCCATGATTCCTTAGAATATGTATGCTTTCTATCCTCTAAATAGGTAACTCATACCCTTAAGTTTCATTTTATTCAATTATTTATTGATTACGTCAAAATTCAATTTTTTGGTCACATTTTTGTGTTTTATGAAATAAGATCGACAAGAGACATTGATGCATCATTTCTAACATGGGATAACTATTTTTTGTTTGCAGGTAACATGGGTCAATTCATGAAACCATAAGAGCAATTGAATGTGTTAAGATATAAGAATTTATATTAGTTGTGGTTATTTAATTCTTTAATTCTTTTGATTTGTTTTATGTTATTTTAGCTTTTGATAGTTATTGGTGTAATTGTTTTTTTGTTAGAAGATTCTTATTTTTGTTAGGTAAGTTAGACTGCCTAAGTTAGACAGTTATAACTATAGGAGTGACGTATTGTGATAAACATTCTAAATAAGAAGTCTCTCTTTATGGCTCAATAGAGCAATTGAGTATCACAACCAAAAACATCCTTTTCTATGACTTAGCTTCTTTTTTTGAATTTTAACTTCGTATTAGAGCCTTCAGTAGGCTTAACGCTATGGATTCTGAATCTCCAATCGCATTGAGCATCGTCACTAGCAAGCAAGCCTTTAAGCCATAGTCTTCATCTATTTCTATTGTTAGCGAGCGCTTACCTTTGTTGAACTTGCACAACCAAATTTGCTCTATCAAGTTAGGTAAAAGCAATTACCTTCTATGGCAATTGATGATTGTTATTCACGAAAACAAGCTAGAGGATTACATTTTGGGAACTAAGTCATATCCTCCTGAATTTCTCTCTGAAGATGCGGAGGAGAAAGCCAACCCTAAATATGAGGAGTGGATGACAATTGACCAATTACTTCTTAGGTGGTTGTTTGATACAGTGATAATTGAAATTATTGCTTAGTTGATCAATTGTACCACATCTAAGGATCTTTAGAAGGTAGCTAAGGACCTATTAGGTGCTCACACATGTTCCTGCATCACTCTTTATAGAAGTGAATTGTAGAGGACTCAAAGGAGTTTTGAAGATAGAGGACTACTTGAACAAAATGAAGAACCTCTTTGACAACCTCATACTTGTTGGAAGTTTGATCTCACTAGATGATCTTGTCACACGAACTATTGCAGGCCTTAATGCTAAATACAATCCCATTGTTGTCTAGCTTTCTTAAAAAAAGATCTCTCTTGGATAGATCTGCAAGCCATTTTGCTAACATTTGAGAGTAGGCTTGAGCAATTTAATGATTTGACCAACTTAAATTTAGGAAACTCTTTTGCCAATGTGGTGAAGTTTGAAAGCAATCAAGCAAATTTTGAACACAATGATGGCAATTGGAGATCTTTTGGTTAGAGGTCCTTTCATGGAAGAAGAGGTAAAGGAAGAAGTTTTAGAACTAACAAATTCACTTGCTAGGTTTGCAATAAGTTGGGTCATATTGCTACGAACTACTACTTCAATGTTGATAAGAGCTACATGGATAGCTCCTTGGACCATGACAATGGCAGTAATAATGATTACTCTAATTTTACTTCTGGATATGTAGTAATCATGTAACCAATGAATTAAATTAGATACAGACTCCAATAAACAATTCTAGTAAATTGAACTTGATAGTAGAAAATGATGAAAAGCTTGAGATCTTAAGCAATTGTTCTTCTAATTTTCTTTGCCATTCTTCCACTAATAGACTAAAGATGACTAATATACTTTATATTCCTAGGATTGCAATGAATTTATTGGGTGTATTTAAGTTAACGACTGACAATGATGTTCATGTTGAGTCTCACTTGCATGGGTGCTTTGTGAAGGGCAAACCAACAAGGAAAATATTACTGCAAGGGAGACTTAGAGAAGGTATTCATGAAGTTGATAATAGATACAATCCCTTACCAAGATGCTTTTCATTTCACACCACTAAGAATAACACCAATAGTTCTGTATAACAAGAATGGCATAGAAGACTAGGATACCTTTCTAGTCATGCTCTAAGTTAAGTTTTGAAAAAGTGTAATGAGAAACTCATAATTAATGAAGAATTTATATTTTATGATGCTTGTCTAGATGGGAAATTTTATTCTCTTCCTTTTAAATTACCTCAATCTCATGTTAGCAACCCACTTGATTTAATACACACTAATATTTGGGGTCCATCCCTTATTGTTGACACTTCTAGCTATAGATTCTATGTCCACTTTATTGATGACTATAATTGTTATACATGGATCTATTCTCTTAAGACAAAAGGATAGGCATTAAAGGCTTTCATCCATTTCAAAAATCTTGTGAATTAATTTGATAGAAGGATTAAGGCATTACAAAGTGATTGGGGTGGTGAGTATCAAAGCTTCACAAGTATTCTTGAGTTTCTAGGCATAAGTTTTAAACACTCATGTCCTCACACTTTTGCCCAAAATGGAAGAGTAAAAAAGAAGCATAGACATATTGTTGAAATGGGTCTAATGTAATACCCCAAAATTAATTAAGGTGTTAATTATGGATTTGAGTTAATTAAGAATAATTAATATGAGATAATCGGGTAAGTTAAGTGAATGAAAATTTTAGGAAGATAACTTATTAATATGAGTTTGAGGTTTAATTGGGATAGAAATTTCACTTAAACCCAAATTAATGTAAGAGATTATGATAAGAAGCTAATGGAGGCCCAATAAGTTAGGTGTAGACCTAATCTGATTCAATGTGATAGAGGTTTAAGATCTACCTTTTATAGACTCTTATAATGGGCCCAACAACTTTGGGCAAGCCTAAATCTTTTGAGCTCTTAAAATTGGGTCTAACCTAATTAAAACCCAGCAGCCTAACACATGAAAGCTGGCCCAACCAGGCTTAAATTTGAAGCCCATTTGGAGTTGGATCATTGGAGTAACCCATAACCCATAGAAAACCCAACTTAAACCCTAAAAACTAACCTCATTCTGTAGAACACAAAAACACAAAAGAGAAATTCGGAGGTTTGAAAGGAGGCTAGAGTTTAGGGTAAGAAATCCACCATTTCTCACTTCTAAGCTCAAAATCAACTAAGGTAATAGTTATATAACTTAATCCCCTTCTCTTTCTCTTCATTTTTCCTGATTAGTTTTTCATTTGGAGTATTTTCACCATACCTAAAATCTGAAATGTGGTTGTTTGAAATTTTCTTGGTGAAATTTTGTAGGTTGGGACTAAGGGTGTTATTAGGTAAGTATAAACTCTATATTTTGATGCATTTTCTACTGGTTTAAGACCCCTATAGTAGACTTATAGTATGGGCCTTAATTTTGTGCAACATTTTCTATGATTTGGAATGATATATTGATGTTTCTGGTTTAGGGAAGGAAATTAGAGGCTCTTAGTGATTTGGCAGGTATCCCTTAGGTAACTGTTGGTAACTCAATTCTTTTAGGATTTGGGTTATTATCACAAATGATGAATGAGATAGTAATGGACTGATAAAAATGAACATTTTCTGATATTGTAATTTTAGGAGAATTTTCATATTTGTTGTAGCTTCTCAACTTGTCTACAAGTGAGGTAATCGGAACTATATTAATTCTATGCATATATCTGCTTTAATTTCATATTTGCTGTACATAAATGATTTGAAATGCTAAATGAATTGGTTGGCTATCTATTGTATTATGATTGGACCTTGTGAGTCCATGGTGCAGCTGTGGTGCAGCTGCCACCCGTACATGTGCTTCGATTAGGTATCGAGTTATGATTAAACCCTAGATGCACTGAGCCCTAGTTGTGCTCAATATGGAGTAGGTTCCGTGGACGGGCCTTTCCTGGTGTTATTGGCCTTAACATGTGAAAATATGACTACTGGTATGGGATAGTGATCATGATAGCCTTATTGTTTCATTTACTAGTATAACTAGTATGTTTTCTGATACTCATATGAAATTATGCATATATGTGGATTACAATTTTAGGTGAAGGTTCTTTAGGTAAAGATAAGGGAAAGCAAGTGAATGAAAATCTATTAGCTCTAGCCATGTGTGGAGGAAGCTACACTTAGTCTGAGTAGAATAGAGTAGATGCTAATTTTGTTAATCTTTGTATAGCATCACCATATATCTGTATTGCCAAGTATAAGAGTTTATATTTTGATGACATATAATGTAACCAATGAGAAATAGGCTTCATATTGGTTGTTGATGGATGTATAAGTTTATGACACTTACTATGGTTTGTAAACCTGTGTTTTAACTGACTATTTAAGTTGTGAAAGCATGTGATATATGGATTGTGGATTTGAGCTAGTGATGCATGAATTATCCGATGAAAACATGATTGAATGACTATTGTGAGAAATTTATAAATTTGCTGATATAAGACCAATGAATGAGTAGGAGAATCCACTTTTAAATGTGGGATGGGTAATGATATAATGGCCAGCTAGATGGATGCTATTAGAATCTCATAACAAGTGGAAGAGTGGCCCTAGAGAGACCCTAGATAGAGAGTGGTGTAACACCATAACTTCTAACTCATTTTATGTCATTTATAAGCATTATATCATCAATCCCACAAGAGTATATGAGAAAGAGGATAAAAATAATAGACTTTTTCGCGTTGCGCTATATTTAAAAAATTCAATTTGGTGTCACATGGACCGTGTGAACTTATACTATACTTCCTCATATTTAATTTCATTATTTCAACTCATTTGCATCACAAAAAATGCCTACAATTCATGAAAACCGAAATGGAGCTCAAAATAAACAAGCATATTTTCGGCCAGATTTACTCCATTTTCTGACCCAAATTTGGAAAATCATAACTAAATCTAGAAACTTCAAAATCATGAAATATTGGTCATTCTGGAAAGCTTAGGATGTCTACTTCACACTAAAAATACGTCCAGGTCACAAAATTCGTCACATAGGACGTTTGACATCCAAACACCTACTGAGGTTGCTGACTGCCTGGGCTGGTGTTCAGTTTACTGATACCAAATTCAAAAATTCATAACTAATTCTATAAAAACTGAAATCACACAAACTAGATCATTCTGGAAAGCTCGAAATGTTAACTTGACAGTAAAAATAATTCCAGAATGAAACAGATACTTTTAGACCTCTGGAACTGATGGAAGAGTAAATGAGCTCCTGGGGCGCTACTGATACTGACAGTTAACTTCAAACATGCATAACTTTCTGCTCAGACCTCCAAATGAGGTGATCTCAGTGGCCACAGAAAGCTTATGACTTCTAATTTATGAATATAAAATTTCATAAGTATAGGACATCATTTGGCCATCGGGTGACACAGAATTCAAAACTGCCAGTATGAACAGTGCACATACCAGAAACCATAGAAAATCCCAACTTTGAAAATTCATCAAATATTCTCTAGACTTCCAAAAATTATGTTCTTTATCTTCTCTAAAATATCTCAATGAGACCTAATTGCATGCCCAATGTCAGAGTAAGACTAACTCATTTGGCTAAAAAGTGACATAGGGTTCCATTATGGTCAATTTAGGCTCCATATTGGGTACCAAAATTGCCAAATGGATTTCTTTTGGTCTTGGTACCTTTTGGGCAAGTTTAAAAGCTTATTTGAGACTTGTGTGAGCTGCCCAAATGGTCCCAAACCTCATACATCTCATTTTGGCCATTCAACCCACACTTATGCATATTTCCAACAAACTTCCATATTGCACACTTTGGCATTACATACTCAAAATAGGTTCTAGAGGTCACACATCATATCCATACATTTAAACATCATATAATATCATATTTGCACATGTCTCAAGGGTCATAGCCCATTTACTACATCATATATATCATATGGTACAATCATGGTCTTAAAGTGACAAAAGCTAAACACATGATTGTCAATCTCCTTCCTTTAGTGTTGTTGGCTCCCGTTAGCATATCCACTTGGTTCACCTAGCATGTTAGATCATTGGAGAGGAGGGAATGAGATTCAAAGAATCCCAATAGCTCATCTCCCATTCAATCATACATAATATGTGCAAGCAAGCTTTACTAATGCATGCGTGGAGACAATAAAAGCCATGGACATTTTAGAAGAAAAGTTGGCATGTGAACAACTCATACAAATCATTCAAGAGCTCACTAAGTGTTTGGTTTGACCTCACACTTATCCTCATGGGTTTTGGACTTGCCTCACCCATTTTTTGAGCACTTTGGACTCAACCATACGCTTGGGAGCCCACTTTGCTTTTGGGAGACTCTTTGCTTTGTCTCAACCAAGCTCAGGGGTTCTTGGCTCATCCTCACCAAAGGGAAGAGTTCTTGGCCTCTCCACACTCAAGTAATCTCATACAAACATCATGGATTCATTTAAAACATAACATGGCATCAAGGATCATGACATGTAAAGACATGCTAGCATACTTTTCAAAGCTTGAAAATACACATACACACATTCTAAAACAAGCTAAACACACATCCATGCATGAGAGAAGGTGGAGAGAGCTACCTTGCACACAAATACACACTTTTCCTTTAGGATTCAATCCTCCTCTTTCGGCCACACACCCAAAAATTGGTGGAGATGGTTTCTCTTGGCCTAAATACAATATATGGGAGCCAATCAGGTTCATGAAACAATCTCTAAGATCATACAATTTGCTTAGATGCTAGATTGCTCTATAACTCCCATTATGGTCCATATTGGCACCTAATGAAGCAACACCCCTCAAATGATTTCTAGGCCTCATTCTTTCTTTTCAAATATGATTCTTGACTCCTTTTAAGCCTCTTGGAGTCATCACATCATCAAAACAAAAGGCCTAGCACCATGTTGCTTCTTTAGGTCATAATATAGAACCTAAAGCACCAAATCACTTTCTATGAGTTCTAAATTTTTTCCAAGGCCTCCCCTCACATTCATTCATCAAATATGACTCAAGAATGGCCTTAGAAAAATTTAAAACTCTCCCTAGCTAGGAGAACCCATCTAGGTCGAGGCTATGAAGCATATTAGGTTCCATGGAGCTTTCTTTGTTTTCTCAAGGGAAGAAGCATATGGGGAGCCTCTTAGGGTTCTTGGGAGCTCATTTAAACTCTTACTTAGGCCTAGAAATCATCATACAAAGTTAGATTTTACAAGGTGCAATTGAAACCCTAGAATTTGTATCTTGAAATCTAATGGTTTTTTGATAATTCCCTTTGCATATTCTTAATCTCCACACCCTTTTTCCTTAGATTCATACTTGGTTCTGCCTAAAAATCATCTCCTCCTAGGGTTTTCTCAAGTGGGGCGAAATGGTGGAGAAGGGGACCAAAAATGACAACCATAGGAAGAGAAATTACCTTGTTTTCTTGCTTTTTCTCACTTGAATCTTGTGTTCTTTGAGCTCCTCTCTTCAAATCCGAACTTTCCCCTCAATTTCTCCCTTAAAACAAATTTATAAATTTCATTATAATCATAGGAAATAAAGGAGAATGGAGGAGAAGAGGTTTGGAAGAGAAATAGCATGAAAAACTACTAATTTCCATACCTTAAGCCTTTGATTTCTCTTTCTTTTCTTCCCCTTCTTGTAAGCCTCATCCCTTGGGGTTTTTTTTCTGGTTTTAGGCAGAATATGGTCGTGCATAATCAAGGGAGGAGAAGGGTGCATCATATATATAGGTGGGAATAAGTTACACTTTTCAAAAATTCCCATTTTGCCCTTCATACTTTGTATTTCCATTTCTCCTTTATTTTAGCTCCTTTTTTAGAACCGTCTTTTCCATTATAAAATTTAGGTTTCCAATCAAGTAAAATGTCTTTGAAATCACTCAAATTGGAGTTAAAACCTTTCCGAATGAATCCGTCAAAGTTCAGGGACACTGACATTAGAAAATGTCCACCGGAGGGGCTTTAGCTATCCTAGGGCTTTCTATAGTTTTTAGAGCCTCTGAAAACCCTGGAGAATACAAAACTTTCATTTAAAAAGCCCTCCTGTGTGTTTTTCAAAAAGTGTCCATATTTACAAAAATGCCACTGGCCTTTTGACAATTTTTTTCAAATCACTCTGGCTTTGATTTCTGGGTAACTCAAGGCTCAAGTCCTTATTTTCTAATATTTAAAATTTTATCATAATTTTAGTTGGCCCCAATTCCTTCTATTGCAGGGACTTCCTTTTGTATTTGGCCCATTTCTGCTGTTTACGGAGAAATCGAACATTGTGTTTCTCACATTTATGGAAAGGCCAGATGTTACAAGTGGAGAGTATGAGCAAGATTTTAGAAGTTGTAGGATCAGGCGGCATTTCACCGCTGCCAAAATGGGGTTAGTCGCGGCCAATAGAAGCGAAGTTACCCAAGGAAAGTACCAGAGAGCAATTCGCCACTGCGAAAAGTAGAATTAGCCGCAGCAAAATGTGAAAGGCAAAACTGGGAGTCGTCCAGAGGGTAATTCACCGTGGTTAAATGGGAATTGGCCGTGGTCAATTTTTGTGAGAATTTGTCGGGTGTTCCAGAAAGGAATTAGCCGTGGCGAAAGGAGGAATTGGCCGCGGCCAATAGTGAGAGGCGAGCGAGGTAGGTTCTAGGAGGCTTCCTCGCTGTGGCGCCATGTAGGTTAGCCATGGTGAAGGTCCAACTCGCCACGTGTAAGGACTAAACTCGTGAGGCTACGGCTAAGAGGAATTTAGCCATGGCGAACATCTTGAAACCCTTATATTCACCTAGAAATCTTAGTTTTTCATATGGTAACCTCAAGGGTTGACTTAGAAATATTGATAGAAGATTCTTGTGAGTTGGAATTATTGGGTAATGGAATCAAAGGCTTATAAAAGGAGTGTTTCTCTCCCTTATGTACTGAATGCTTATAATTATTTGATTGATGACTCTAACAACATTAAGGTTCAAATTTTCTTACATTTTCTGAATGTAATTAGTCTTAGTGTCTTGTAACCTTAATTTATAGTTATTAATAATGTATTTTACCTTAATTACAATGAATAGAAGTTAGGGTCGTCACATCTAACCTTACTTGCTCAAGCTAGCTTACCATTACATTATTGGCAGGAGTCATTCCAAATAGCTGTGTACCTTATTAATAAACTACCAATTGAAGTTCTTCAAGGTGTTTCACCTTTTCGAAAGTTGCATAGAACTTCACCAGCTTATAAGACTCTAAAGGTGTTTGGTTGTGCTTACTTTCCTTGTTTATGGCCCTATAACAATCGCAAATTATGATGATACATTACAATGAAGTTTGTCTTCGTTGGTTATAGTGGATCTCATAAAAGACATAGGTGCCTGAATCCAATTGGTAAGATCTACATTTCCAGACATGCGGTATTTAATGAATCAGATTTCCCTTTTAACATTGGATTCTTAAGTAGTAAACAATAACCATAACATGACATAGTACCTATTGTTGCTTTTTTTCCTTCCATGTCTCAGTTTAAAGTAGTGCTTGAACCAGTTGATTCCACTATGAATGCAATAAACATTTCCGACAATGTTGTAGGACAATGCTCATAGGGAACTTTTACTGCTTGTGATACTAGCAAAGTCCCAAATGCTAGTGACAATAGCATACTCCCAAATAAGGATACCTCAATGTCAAAGCTAAAGAACTTAAGAGAAATTTCAAAGTTCATCTCCAAGAGGTTCCTTTAAATTATTAGAGATGACAACTAATGAACAAGCTGATCAAAATGTTTCTTGACAACAAATGAATGAACTTATAGCCAACACATATTACTATAAGCAAATTAGGAATTTTTAAAACCAAACATCCCTTCATTAGTGTTTCAAATGTCAAATGAGATTCATAAATAAAACTTACAAGAGCAGTTGAGGCATTGAAAATTCCTCATTGTGTAGCTATGAATACTAAATTTGATGCCCTTATGAAAAACCAAACATGGGTTCTTGTCCCTACATTGGTTAGTAAAACATTGTAGGCTATAAGTGAGTGTTTAAAATTAAATACAATGTAGATGGCTCAATTTCAAAAGTACAAAACAAGATTAGTTGCAAAAGGATTCCAATAGGATCATAGAATAGATTTTGGAAAAACTTATAGTCCTATCATCAATTCATCTACCATCAAGTTAGTCCTTTTTATTGTTGTTTTACTTAATTTGGAAGTAAGATAACTTGATATAAGCCAAGCTTTTTTCAATGGACACCTCCAAGAGATAGTTTTTATGTCATAGCTTGAAGGTTTTTTTGATTTGCAAAGACTTAACCATGTTTGTAAACTATCCAAGGCTCTTTGTGGGTTAAAGCAAGCACCTCGATCATGGTTTGCAAGACTTGAAAGTACTCTAATTGATTGGGGTTTTCATAATACAGAAGGGGATAATTCACTCTTTTTGTTTAGAGATAAGTCACAAGTTATAATGATATTGGTTTATATAGATGATATTTTTGGCACTAGCAATAATCCAAATGGTTTGAAGTTGTTCATTAAGAAATTAAATAGTGTTACACCATATCATATTCCAATTACCTCATGTCATTAGTGGTCCATTTGTAATAAAACAACCATAACTAAACAGTGAAATTTTGTTATTAAATGCAGCAAATGGACTCACAAGGCTTGGATTCACTACTTCATCTCATAAATTCTTACATAACCAATTAGTTCCATCCAAGTTAACATGTATGTAAAGATAAGACTCATGAAATTAGCCATTTGCTCTTTTAGGCTATACAACATATAATAGAATACAAATTTTAAAAATTCATAACTTGAGTTACACAACTCTAATTAATGCAAATTAGATATTTCTAGAAAGCTTAGGATATGAAATTTCTACTGTAAAAATTTTAAGTCAAAATGAATCCATTTGATCCCTCAAAAAACATGAAATCCATGACTGTATTAGAATAAACAATAAAAATGCATGATAGCTTTTTTGGGCCAAATTTAAAAATTCATCAAATATTTTATAGAGCTCTAAAAATTATGATCCTTAGCATTATACAAAACTCTAAATGTCTTCTAAATACTCATCAAATTTTAACTCTAAATTTGATCATTAAAGCTGTTAAAGATAGAGGGAAATTTTATGGCCTAAATAATTAAAATTTTGATTCTAATTGATACCAAATGAACTCTAAAATGTCATTTCTTATTATGAGCAAATTTCAATCTATGTATGCATCATGTAGCAATAATTCATCACATGAGAATTGTCTTACAACTAAAATTCACCATCCCACATGCAAATACATATGTACTGCACATAGAATGCCATTAACTAAATCATGTTCTTATTCTTTATACATGTATCCATGGGTCACAAAATCATAGTCTAACACTTTTACATGTATTGCTTTTACATGTATCAAAATATGGATTCAATGTTTATGTACATAAAACTGACTTCTAAACTTTTCTTGTGTGGAATTTGTTCTTTTTAGGTCATTGCATCTTCATTTTCCTTTCTTTGAGTTTCACCTGATCATAGTTAGTGGAGATAAGGAAATATGAGATTTAAAGAATGTTAGTAGCTAAACTAATATTCAAATACACATATGATTTCTTCAAGTATATGGAAGCAAACATACATGTTGTGCAATTATAGCCAAATCACATACAAGAGAGCAAATCTATGGTCTAGGGGTTTCGTTGGCTCAAACAAGAGCAAATTCATGCCTTCAAGAGACCTTTGGCTAAAGGTAGAGCAATTCCAAGCTTGCCTCCCTAGTCTCATCTATCAAAAAGCCCCACTCACAAATGCAAATAGGCATTATATAACGACCCTAACTTCTAATCATCATAATTAAGGTTACGTATGTGATTAATAACCATAAAATTTAAATTAGGGTTGAAAGTCATTACAACTAACTATATTAAAAAAATACTGGAAAATTTGAACCTTAATGTTATTAGGGTCATTAATTAGACAACAACAATTATTCAAATGTGCAAGTGAATTTAATCATTAATAAAGAGCCTTTGATTTTTCCATCCATCAATTCCAACTCATAAAAACCTCTTACAAGTGTTTCTAAATCATTCCTTAGTATTACCATAAAAGAAACTAAGGTTTCTAGGTGAATCTGAGAAATTGAGCATCTTCGCCGTGGCTAAATTCTCTTTCGCCGTGGCCAATTATTCTCAGGTTCAACTCCTTACACCTCCATAAATTTCATGCATTTTACCGCAGCAAATACCCCTTTCGCTGTGACCAAATACCCTCTGGAACACCCCCAGACTTGCATCTCAGACTTAGCCGCGGCTAACCTCACTATTCGCCGCGACTAATTTCTCTTTGTTTTCTTCCCTAGCAAGTTCGCCACATTTGGCCTAGGCCAATTAAATGTTGGCTGCGGCCAATTCCTCTCTGTTACCATTTGGCCGAGGCCAATTAAATGTTGGCTGTGGCCAATTTCTATTTGTTCCTATAACTCCTAAGATTTCATCTCATGCGCTCTAATTCCCTCTCTAGCAACCCTCTAGGTCATTTTAACTTAGTTTGTGAAGATTTAATGTCTTTTTTTACCTAATCTACTTAACACATCTATCATTACCCATTTAAAACTCAAACGTAGATCCTTAAGCCTCTAACCACCATAAATCAGTGAGTTTAGAGATCAATAATAGCAAATAGTTCATACACTACTCACATTTCCATTTAAACATAAGTCGCATTAGGAATTTCATACATCACCAGTTTAAATTGACATCTAATGTATAAAATGATTATAGTCCCAATGCTTGGCAATTCATGATGCAATGTGGCAATTACATAAAACTAGTAGTCTAATTATAAACAAGGTTTCCAAACCTACCTACTACTAAACCATATAATAAGCTTCCATTAATTTTTTCCTTGTCATTAAGAGGTCCAGTCCCTAAAAAATGTTAGCCTACAATTGGGGTGAGATATACAATCTCAGTAATAAGAGAAAAATTCCATATATATGTACAGATTAATCAATACAATGCAATTTCATATCATCAATACCAGGATCATCAATTTGATTTGCAAATGAACTAGTTGAGTTACCAATAACTATTGTCCCATACCAGCAATCATACACAACATGTTAATGGCCAATAACATCAAGAAAGGTCCGTCCAAGGCTCCTACTCCATAATGAGCACAACCAGGGCTCAGTGCATCTGGGGTTTGATCACAACCTGGTGCTCGATCAAAGCACATGCACGGGTCGTAGCTGTACCACAATTCCACCATAGACTTGCAAGGTCCAATCACAATAATAGTTCTAGTAGTCAACCAATCATTTAGCATTTCAAAATCAAGTATGTGTAACAAATATTAACTTAACATGAGCATATACATGGAATTAGGAAAATAATCCTAGTTACCTTAATAAAGCCAATTACTCATTCTCTAGCTACCATCATGATTCAAAGCACACCAGGCCTAACATAAGCATAATTATAATTATTCAACTACCATTAGTAAAGAATTTCTTTATCCACAAGTTAATTTTAACAAGAGTACATTAAGAACTTCTTACCCAAGCTTCTTAAGGGTCTACAATACCAATTCAAGGTTACAACAACAAGAACTCAATGGGTCACTTCTAACATCTCCATTTTCGCACATGTAAAAGCCATGCACCAAAAGTCAGTCCAAATAATGGAAATTCAATATATATACCACATAAGAGAAGAGGGAACACTTACCCATATACTTAAGAGGTTAAATGGATTGAATTAAGCCTCAACTATCAAGAACACACCATAGGAAATTCCAAAATTCAAATTTCAGTTGTCAAGCCCAGAATTTTCATTATTTCACCTTCATCTTCTTCTAATTTCGCACAATAGCAGAACTTATTATGAAAACCAATCATTGAGGATATTTTTCAACAAAATAATACATAAAATGAGAGGGAAATGCTTATCAATCACCCTCTAGTTTCTAACTCCGAAAATCTTACAAGGAAACACCCAAACACCAAATTTTGGATTTGAGAAGGAGATGAAAATACTTAAAACCAGAAACTAATTAGACCAAAATGAAGAGGAGAATGAGAGGGACATGTTTTATATAGATTACCTTGGCCAAATTTTCCTTTAGAAGTGAGAAATGGTGGAGGAATGCAGAAAAACCCTAGCCCTTCTTCTCAAGTGCGAAAATAGCTTTCTAAGTCTGTAGAACATGAATTCCTTGGCAACTAAATGGGTGGAGATAAGACTTCTTAGGGATTTAGTAAAGATGGGCTGGTCCAATAGGCCCATTATTTCAAGTGGGCTGGTGCTAAATAAGATGGGCTGCAGAACACTTTGAATTAAGGTGAAGTTTACTAACCTTAAGGCCCAAATTCTGGTGGGTTCAAAGGTTGGTATTAGTTAGGCTAAGTCTCATGAGTTGGGCTTCAAGGTTGTAGTTGGGTTAGGCCAAATTTCAAGAGTCAATCTAATTTGGGTTTGCATAATGTGTGTTGGGCCAATTATAAGAGCTTATGTAAATTGGGTCTTGAGCCTCTATTTCATTAAGTCAGATTGGGCCATTGCTAGGTGAACTCTCTTGGCCCAAGTCTCATGGTAAGGAGTTGGCCTTACACCTAAAATCATTGGGCCTTCGTAAATCCTTATCCATATCTTACTCAAATTAATTTTTGGCCTCAAATTAAGCTTTAATCTAATTGAAATCTTAAACTTATATTAATAACTTATTTCTCTATAAATTTTTATTCATATAGCTTACCCAATTATTCCATAATAATTATCCTTAATTAGTCTAAATACATTATTAACACTTTAATTAATTTTAGGGCCATACCTTACTCAATTGATGTTGGACAATTCTTCCTCATAACCTCCTCCTTGATTACTCAGATAGTCTTGCCAGAGACTAGTCCCTTCGTACTACTTTCCTGGAGAGGGCGTTCTTATCCTATTACTATTTCACTTGGTAAGGACAATTCTATTCCCTCTAGTCTGCCTACGTCAAATAACATTCCAATCTAAGCATGTCGTATTCCTTTTGTGTCCACATCTAAGTAGATCCAGACCAAGCTACACTTGATCATCTTATAGCAAGCTTTAGACACCTAGCTCAAATAAATCCCAATTTTCTCTCCTTTCATAGCTTTTTGTTTAGTTCTGTTTTATATTTATCTCCCTTTTTTTTTCTTCTTCTTTCTCCCTTCTCTCATTTTTTTGTTGTTGTTCCAATTACCGATCATTGAATGTTCATGTTAACTTCCTTTCCTTCTTAACTCTCAATCCATTTAAGAGATAACTCCTAGATACTTTAGCTTTACTCTCCCTAATAGTTGATGCCAAGAACTACAAGGAATTTCAGTCAGTCATTTTAGTATTTATTCCACTAATAGCAATATAGGTAAGTGACCTTATTTCATAATGAAGTTCCATTTGTCCTTCACTTAGATTATCCCCACATTTCTTTAGTCTAGCCTTCTTAACCAAAATGGGTTTCACCTCTTACAGGTTCATCTAGTTTAAGTTTTCAAGTCTTACATTCAATTATCTCATAAAATTATTGCACACATTATCCTCATTTATTGTCTATTAGTAGATGGTTCATTATTTCCATTAGACGTATAGAATTCCCCTTCCATTTTCAATTAGTGCCTAAGATTCCTCCTCCTCATTTGTTGAGATTCCCAAGGGTTGAAACTAATATAAAGTCTGATCTCACAACTAATCTCTTGAAGGCACCCAAACATTTTAGGTTCACCTTCCATATAATCGAAATCAAACATAATTTTTTTAAGTGATAATAAACATAATATTTCAGGTCTAGATTATATTTTCTAATAAGACATGATCTCAAGGGTGAGAATACCTTGTCCAGAGCATCAAGGTAATCCTTTAGGACTTAGGAAAGAGTTCTTTAAATCTTACAAGTTATAGTTTCAATGGATGGTTTATTAGATAACATAATTTCCATTGCTTGCCCATCACATTAAGAATTTTTGGCTTCTAATGATCGTTCATTATAGACAACCTGATCACCTCCCCTTAAGGGTAACCAAGATAGGAAAATCCTTAGTAGGCCTCTTCCTTCTTTCTCTTTTTTTTTTTCATAGTGGCGAAGGCATCATCGCAATTATATACATGTGATTTTGAAAATTACCACGATCAATAGATCCCAATGTCTCATTTTAATTCTCAGTCACTACAAGCTTCCTTAGTCAACTTAATGGCATCTATAATCATTTGATGTCAACTGAACACCTCTTTGGGTTTTATGTCATTATATAGTCCCAAAGGGCTACGCTTTCGTATCTTCTATCCCTAACTAAGATGTTTTCATATAAGTATAGTCATTCTTCAATTGGCATACTTCTTGCCTTTCTTTTTGTGATACTCTAAATTCTCTCAAACCTCCTTACATACCACTAAGTTTTTTTCTTTTATATATATTCTCTAGTTTGGAAATTCATAATAATTCCTAATGAGTAAGGAGATAATATCTTGTCAACAAGGTTTAAGATCATATCGACAAGATCTTGTATTCACTAATGTAAAATCCAAGACCTTGTCAATAAGGTTCTTTGACAGCAAGTACAAGGTCTTTTGACCATATGTTATAGCATACAGTATGAGATGGTATGATAGTTTTCATCCTTACACAATTGCCTATGCCAACCATAACTGACTTTTTCACTCCCCTAAAAGTTTTTAGGCCTCAATTTTATGCCTAAATATTGGGAGTTAAATTAACATAATAAGGAGACTTAGTGAGTCTTTTCATTATTAAACATTCCCTAATTATTAACAGATAAAGTAAGGATTCCCAGTGAGAGAACTCAAGTATCATTTACCACTAGCGTTTCACCCTTCCTCGTCAATCATTATACTAAGGTTTTATTGTAATAACATAAGTTAATTGCATTACTGCCATCTCTCATTCATTTCCCCCAAGTTATTATTCTAGATCAGAGAGTCCTCTTTTAAAGTTAAGGAGTTTTACTACTATCGTAAGTATTAGTCCATCTCAAATTCCCAATGTTGTCTCTATTCCTTTAATCACACCACACGTGATACATGATAATAAGATTACTAGTGGCAGAATCAGGCTTTGCCTTTAATATTGACAAGAAATTCTTTTCTGTGGCCATATACAAGCTCATCACCCCATGATGACTGTATCTTAATCACTTGTACGCACACGGGTACCATTTTATTCTCTTTTTAGGTGGATCCTTACTATCAAGATCTCCTTTTTACCTTCTAGGTAGAAAGTCTACTTAGTCTAGTTTGACACCAATTTAGTGGTTGAAATTCATCAAATCATATGATAAGTGACATGCCCTGCATGCCCTTAGCACTGAAGTGCTAATGAATGAGCACGTCCCATGTGCCTCTAGCACCAGAGTTTTGGAGAATCTTACCTTACACTCCCCGAGTGTATCATGCACATAAAGTTCCTCTAACCACCACCCAAATGCACGTCAATACATAGCATAAGTAAATTAAATTACACAAGAGACAACATGCACAAGCACCCCGTGCCGGTGCACCTCACCCTTATCACACTAAGGGTTCATCTTTCCCCTTATCATAATCTCCCTATTTTGCCATAGTACACTAAGAGAGGAGCCTCAAAGCTCTCAAAATTCCTTCCAAAACATCATCTCCCTTAATCTTTTGCTTTTAAGTCACTATCCCCCATTTAGAAATGGATTCAACAATCTTAAGGGTTTCTTGCCTTCCCTTCTTGTCATCATTAACTAAAAATGGATTACTCACTCCAATAGTTTGAATAAAACTATTTGAAATGTTCTTTAGCTTTTATCGCCCATATTCATTAGGCCTAAATTGTAGTAACTTGGATCGAGTAATTGCATTCTTTATTAATCAAGATCAAGCAAGTGGATTAGGACCTCTGTACCTATAAAGTTTTAACTTTGGGGACCTTTTGCAGTCTATATAGTTCTAACTCAGTAGGGATTGTATATCACTTCATATATTTATTCAATCACACTTATTTATTATACCCTAGTTCCCAAACTTCCATTGTCAATTTCTTAATCATAAGTAAGGTTTACATCTTACCCTTTTGTAAGGTTTTTATAGCTAGTTAGGTGTTTTACTCGATTTTGTTGCCTTCTAAGTTCTTAACATCACTCTAGATGCCCTTTAAAAACTTTAGAATTTTGCTTAGGTAAAGGATTGCTACTTTTGTAGGGATAATTTTACTACTTCAATAGGCTAGTCAATTGGTCGGTCGTACCCAATTGACTTACTTAATAAATGGCAGTCAACTGGTCATAAATGCTATTAGTAACTTTGTTCATCATCCTCATCAGTTACCTGGTCTCATTCATTCAGTCAATTGATGCCTTACAGTGAGTCACTGGTGCATCTATCATATAGCCAGTTGGCAACAAGCCTCAACCAATTGTTTATCTAGACTGAGACCAGTAACCTAATCTTTAAAGAAAAGAAGGGCAAAATTCTAGTTTTTTTATTGGCATTAACAACCTCAAGTCTCAAAATTAGTATTACTAAAATGTTATAAGGTAGAATCTAACTACACTCTACTATTCTCTGGGGTATACTTATTGTGATAGGTGATGTTCTAAATAAAATTCAAGAAAGAGCCATTTTAATCAAGCATTACAAGCCTTATATAATTGTTCCTCTATATTTCCCTCCAAAACATAAAGTACAACAACTATATGTTCACATAATTATCTATTCTTATGATATTATGCCAAATATGCATCATAATTGCCAAGCTTTAAACCATAAAATTTAAATTAGAATGGTTTTCCTAAACCATTGCTTTAATACCAAATGTAACGACTCTAACTTCTAATCATTATAATTAAGGTTAAGTACGTGATTAATAACCATAAAATTTAAATTAGGGTTGAAAGTCATTACAACTAACTATATTCGAAAAATGTTGAGAAATTTCAACCTTAATGTTATTAGGGTCATTAATTAGATAACTACAATTATTTAAATATGCAAGTGAATTTAATCATTAATAAGGAGCATTTGATTTTTCCATCCATCAATTCTAACTAAAAACCTCTTACAAGTGTTTCTAAATCATTCCTTAGTATTACCATAAAAGAAACTAAGGTTTCTAGGTGAATATGAGAAATTGAGCACCTTCGTCGCAGCTAAATTCCCTTTCGCCATGGCCAATTACTCTTAGGTTCAACTCCTTACACCTCCACAAATTTCACGCATTTCACTGTAGCCAAATACCCTTTTCACCGTAACCAAATACCCTCTGGAATATCCCGAGACTTGCTTCTCAGACTTTGCCGCGGCCAACCTCACTATTCATTGCGGCCAATTTCTCTCTATTTTCTTCCCTGGCAGGTTTGCCACATTTGGCCTAGGCCAATTAAATGTTGGCCTCGGCCAATTTCTCACTGTTACTATTTAGTCGAGGCCAATTAAATGTTAGCTATGACCAATTCCCTTCTGTTCCTATAACTCTCAAGATTTCATCTTATGCTCTCCAATTCCCCCTCTAGCAACCCTCTAGGCCATTTTAACTTAGTTTGTAGAGATTTAATGTCTTTCTTTTATCTAATCTACTTAACACATCTATCATTACCCATTTAAAACTCAAATGTAGATCCTTAACCCTCTAGCCACTATAAATCAGTGAGTTTATAGATCAATAATAGCAAATAGTTCACACACTACTCATATTTCCATTCAAATATAAGTCGCATTAGGAATTTCATACATCACTAGTTTAAATTGATATCTGATGTATCAAATGATTACAATCCCAATGCTTGGCAATTCATGATGCAATGTGGCAATTACATAAAACTAGTAGTCCAGTTATATGAATACAATTCGACAAGGTTTCTAAAGCTACCTACTACTAAACTATATAATAAGCTTCCATTAATTTTCTCCTTATCACTAAGAGGTTTGGTCCCTAAAAATGTTTACCCACAATTGGGGTAAGATATACAATCTCAATAACAAGAGGCAAATTCCATATATATGTATAGATTAATCAATACAATGCAATTTTATATCATCAATACCAGGATCATCAATTCGATTTGCAAATGAACTAGCTGAGTTACCAATGACTACTGTCCCATACTAGCAATCATACACAATATGTTAATGGCCAATAACATCAGGAGAGGTCCGTCCAGGGCACTTACTGTATAATGAGCACAACCAAGGCTCAGTGTATCTGGGGTTTAATCACAACCCAGTGCTCGATCGAAGCACATGCATGGGTGGCAGCCGCACCACAGTTCCACCATGGACTTGCAAGGTCCAATCACAATAACAATTTAAGTAGTCAACCAATTATTTAGCATTTCAAAATCAAGTATGTGTAACAAATATTAGATTAACATAAGCATATATATGGAATTAGAAAAATAACCCCGGTTACCTTAATGAAACCAATTACTCATCCTCTAGCTACCATCATATTTCAAAGCACACCAGGCCTAATATAAGTATAATTATCATTATTTAACTACCATTAGTAAGGAATTTCCCTATCCACAAGTTAATCTTAACAAGAGTACATTAAGAACTTTTTACCCAAGCTTCTTAAGGGTCTACGACACCAATTCAAGGTTACAACACTAAGAACTCACAATGGGTCACTCCTAACATCTCCATTTTCGCATATGTAAAAGCCATACACCAAAAGTCAATCTAAATGATGGAAATTCAGTATATATACCACATAAGAGAAGAGGGAACATTTGCCTATATACTTAAGAGGTTAAATGGATTGAGTTAAGCCTCAACTATTAAGAACATACCATGGGAAATTCCAAAATTCGGATTTCAGTCATCAAGCCCAGAATTTTCATTATTTCACCTTCATCTCTTTGTAATTTCGCACAATAGTAGAACCTATTATGAAAACCAATCATTGAGGATATTTTTTAGTAAAATAATACACAAAATAAGAGGAAAATGCTTACCAATCACCACTCTAGCTTCTAACACCGAAAATCTTACAAGGAAACACCCAAACACCAAATTTTAGATTTGAAAAGGAGATGAAAATGCTTAAAACCAGAAACTAATGATAACCTCTCTAAATTTATGCCTTTTTAGCACATTTTTCTTAAGCTGGGAATATCTTTTAGTGTATTTTTGTATATAAATTATATTCAAAATAGGAAAATGTGCATTTTTGATACCTAAACTTAACTGACTCAATTTTAGTTTAATTATGCAAACTTTAACCTCAGTTTAGGAATATTTTGGTATATTTATAACTTCATACTTTTTGCAGATATGATTGGACTTCAAAGCTAATTGCTGGAAATTATAGGTTGAAGTTTTGCTAGATTCGCCGTGGCCAATTCAGGTGTTAGCCGCGGCTAATTCCTGCATGGAGGAGGGAGCAAACAGGGAGCTTTTCGCCGCAGCCAATTCACATGTTTGCTGCGGCCAATTGTTGATCAGCGAAGCTAGTGCACACCTGATAGCATTTCACCGCAGCGAAGAATATGTTAGCCGCGGCGAACCATGGTTTACTGAAATACTGTGTTTTGAGGCTTAGCAGATTCTAGGGCTACATATATCCATATTTTCGACTAAGTGAATAATCTTCCAACTTCTGGGTAGCTTGGGGAGCTGGTGTGCTATGGTTTGGAGTTTAGAAAAGTGGTTAGAGCCAAGGATTGAAGTTTCAAAGCGATTTGAAGCCATTTCCCTCGATTTTTCTGATCTTCTCCTTCTCCTTCTCTTGTATTCTGCTATGGATTCGAATTCTTGGTGTTTTGTAAACTTGTGGCTAATTATGAGTAGCTAGTCTCTTGGTCTAGGATTATTTTGATCCCTTGTATGGATTAACATTTGATTCTCCTCCACCTCCATTGATTAATGACATATATGTGTTGATTTTACTCCATTTTTAATGCTTCTGGTTGATTGGCCACCAATTAGTTGTTTGTTTGCTCCAGTGATGCTTGAGAGAGCTAGCTTAAGTATTGAACTTAAGTTAAATCACACAAGAATTTGAAATTTAGGTGTTGAATGGATGGTTTTGTTGGTGAGGTAGAGATACACTCATTAACCTTGTATAGTCAAATGTGGGTCTGAGCTTAATATTGAGATTTATTTGGTTGTGAGAGAGTTTGAGCAACTAATAGAGTTAAACACTTGTTTTTGACTTGAAAAAGCTTTTTCAAGTAGTATTTGATTCCTAGACTAGTATATATAGTTGTTGGTCATTTTTGGTGAGAGAAGATTGTTCTTGTGCCATGAAATACAAGGGGGAGAGATAATCCTAGATCCCTTATATGCTTGAAGTCAAAAAGGATCTCTTAACTCCCTTTATAAATTCATTTGCAAAGTTATTTTTACACTCAACTTCACTAAACAATTGTTCTGCTCAACCTAGTTTAAGACATAAGTTTAATGATTAATCAAATTCAATTCCAATCCTCGTGGGAACGATAATCCTTTTATACTACTTTTTTAAGGCCCGTGCACTTGCGGTGTAAGTCGAGTGGTGAACAAGTTTTTAGCGCCGTTGTCGGGGATTGAAAGTTGAAACTTCTCTGGTTTATCATTAAATTAGTATTAGTAAAATTACGATTGAACTTGTATCTATAAGTGTAGATAGTTTTACATTGTTAATTTGCATTTTAACTTTTTGTAATTAGTTGATACTTGTTTTGAGTGTTTTCTTTATAGGCACCTTTCTCGCGCATGCAAGGGTTGAATCTAGGCGGCTTTGAAATCCTTATGGATATCGAAGATCTATTTAAAAGAGCCAATTCAGGGCCAGAAGTGCCTCCTCAGCCTACTATGGCTGACATGGATGAAAATGATCTTTACACATTGGATGACTTCCTTAACCGAGAGGCACAGAGTTATCATGTTAGTATTCGCATGCCAGATATTCAAGCCAGAAGCTTTGAGGTTAAACAAGTCATGCTTCAAATGTTGCAGATGAATGGATTGTTTGGTGGCAACTATAATGAGGATCCCAATATGCACCTTAGCAAGTTTATTGAGGTGTGTGAATCCTTCAAACAAAACAGAGTGTCCAAGGATGCATTGAGATTGAGGTTGTTTCTTATGACTCTAAAAGATAAAGCTAAGGCATGGCTCAACTCTCTTCCAGGACAATCTATTGGCACATGGGAAGATTTAGTGGCCAGATTCAAGGCCAGATTTATTCCTCGAGGCAGGAGAGCAACCATGAGAAGAGAAATCTTAAATTTTGAGCAGCAACCTGGAGAGCTGTTTCATGAAGCGTGGGAGAGATTTAAGGAGTTGTGTAGAACATGCCCCAACCATGAACAAAAAAAGTATGTATTAATGGAAGCTTTTTGGAATGGTCTTGATGAGGATGCAAAAAGGATGCTAGATAATGCTTCTAGTGGTGGTATTGGGAAGATGAAAGTGAATGAGCTTTATAATCTATACGATGACATGGCCTCCAACACTATGCAATATGCATCCAGGAGAAGATCATCTCAGAGAAGAGGACAATCCTCTAGTCCAACTAATGATATTACAGCACAACTTGAAGCTATGAACAGAAGGTTGGACAACTTGGAACTCCAAATAAAGAAACCTAACCCCATGGGAATTCATGCAGTACAACCATCCCCTACTATTTGTGATCATTGTGGAGAGGGACACTTGTCTGAACAATGTCATTACACATTGGAGTCTGTGAATTAAATGAACAATGCTCAGCGTAATCAACAAAACAATCCTTACTCTCAAACATATAATCCGGGATGGAGGAATCACCCCAACTTTTCATGGAGTTAAGGTCTAAAATTGAATCAAGCTTCTTCGTCAAGTGCAAGGCCTGCTCAGCTTCCCGGATTTCAGATTCTGGTAAGACAAATCCCTATTAAAGAAGAAGAGTCCAAGATGGAGAAAATGTTAGCTCAAATACTAGCTAACCAAGAAACTCAAAGGGTTGAGACAAAGGCTACTTTTTCTTTGCATGACACAGCTATTAAGAACTTGGAAGTGCAAGTAGGGCAACTAGCCTCCCAAATGAATGCTATGTCAAGAGGAAATCTCCCCAATGACACCATTCCCAATCCTATAAAGGAAGGCAAAGATGAGTGCAAGGCCATCACCTTGAGGAGCGGTAAAGTTCTATCAAATGCTTTTAAATCTAATGTGAAGCCACTTGAGGCAGACAATGAAGGGACCTTTTTTTCTAAAGAGGATGGTGAAGAAGACTTAAGGGTGGATGATAAGGAGCAAGAGGATAGGGAAGAAAAGAAGAGTGAATGGAAGAAAGTGCAACCAAGCACTCAGATGCCACCGCTACCCTTCCCTAGACGATTCAAGAAGCAGACTGAAGATACCTAATATAAGAAGTTCTTAGATACCTTCAAGCAGTTACATATCAATATTCCTCTTTTAGAAGCCTTGGGACAGATGCCCAAATATGCAAAATTCATGAAAGATGCACTCTTCAGGAAAAGAAAATTTCAAGAGCATGAAGTGGTAGCATTGACAAAAAGTAGCTCAGATTTCATTAAAGAGTTGCCGCAAAAGAAGGGAGATCCTAGAAGTTTTACCATTCCTTGTCACATCGGCACGATCTTCATGGTGAGAGCATTGTGTGACTTGGGAGCCAGAATTAATTTGATGTCCTTATCCATTTTCAAGAAGTTGCAATTGGGTGAAGCAAGACTTACGACGGTTACTCTGCAACTTGCTGATAGAAGTTTGGCGTATCCTCGGGGAATAGTTGAGGATGTCTTGGTAAAAGTTGATAAATTCATCCTTCCAGCGAATTTTATTGTTCTTGATTGTGAAGTTGATCGAGAGATTCCAATTATTCTCGAAAGACCCTTCTTAGCTACTGGTAAAGCTCTTATTGACGTGGAAAAAAGAGACATCACCATGAGAGTTGGTGAAGAGCAAGTGACATTCAATATGTTCAAAGCTCTCAAACTACTAGATGAGCCAGAACATTGCCTCTATCTAGATATGATAGACCATCTCATTCACTATGAATCTCAACAATCTATGATAGAAGGCAAATGTGAATCACCTCCGCAGCAAAGTGAACAAGATGAGGGGGCGAAGAAGAACGCGTAACTATGGTGAGTGCTACTCCAGTCATTCCTTCGTCTAGAGTGAAATTTGAAACTTTAGACTTGACTTCAGTTGATAGACCTTCCTTAAAAACCTCCATTATGGAGCCTTCTGAATTAGAGCTGAAGAAACTCCCAGCGCATCTAAAATATGTCTTCTTGGGAGAATCAATTACTTTACCAGTCATCATTACTGCTAATCTAGCCGTCGAGCAAGAATTGAAGCTCTTAAGAGTGTTGAAGAAACATAAGCAGGCTATAGGATGGAATATAGCGGATATCAAGGGTATCAGCCCTCAATTTGCATGCATAAGATCTTTTTGGAAGATAACCATCGACCTTCAATAGAGCACCAACGAAGATTAAATCCTAATGTGGAAGAAGTGGTGAAAAAGGGAATTCTGAAATGGCTAGATGCGGGTATCATATATCCTATCTCAGATAGCTCTTGGGTGAGCCCAGTTCAATGTGTTCCAAAAAAGGGAGGCATGATTGTAGTAGCTAACACTCAGAATGAGCTTATTCCCACCCGCACAGTGACTGGATGGAGGGTTTGTATGGATTACTGAAAGCTGAACTCTGCAACCCGAAAAGACCATTTTCCTTTGCCTTTCATTGATCAGATGCTAGATAGACTAGCCGAGAAGGAATTTTTTTATTTTCTGGATGGATATTCAGGGTATAACCAAATTGAAATTGCCCTAGAAGACCAAGAGAAAACTACCTTCACATATCCTTATGGTACCTTCGCATTTAGAAGGATGCCATTTGGCTTATGTAATGCACTGGCAACATTTCAAAGATGCAAGATCTTTATATTTTCTGACATGATTGAGCAATCTATGGAGATTTTTATGAATGAATTTTCAGTATTTGGTAACTCATTTGATGAGTGTCTCCACAATTTAGATGTTGTGCTGAAACATTGTGAAGAGACTAATTTGGTGCTTAATTGGGAGAAATGTCATTTTATGGTGTAAGAGGGCATTGTGCTAGGCCATAGAGTATCCAAAGAAGGATTAGAAGTGGATAAGGCAAAGATATCTATCATTGAACAACTACCCCCACCTACTTCTATCAAAGGTGTGGGGAGCTTCCTTGGCCATGCCGGCTTTTACCGCCACTTCATCAAAGACTTCTCCAAGATCACCAAGCCTTTGTGTAGATTACTTGAAAAAGATGTAGAGTTTAAGCTTGATGATGCCTGTTTACAAGCTTTTAAAGAATTAAAAAGAAAACTGGTCACAACACTCATTATGACAGCGCCCAACTGGAACTTGCCATTCACGATCATATGTGATGTAAGTGATTACGCCGTCGGAGCAATTTTAGGTTAGAAAAAGGATAAAATCTTCCACCCCATCTACTATGCCAGTAAAACACTAGATGAAGCACAAGAGAATTACACCACTACAGAGAAGGAAATGTTAGCTTTGGTATTTGCTTGTGATAAGTTTAGGGCGTATATTGTGGGATCTAAAGTTACTGTATTCACTGATCATTTAGCCCTAAAATACCTGGTTAGCAAGAAAGATTCTAAAGCCAGATTGATTAGATGGGTGCTCTTGTTGCAAGAGTTTGATCTAAAAATTGTGGATAGAAAGGGTTACAAAAATCAAGTGGCTGATCATCTCTCTCGGTTGAATACTGAAGTTCAACTAGAATTTGCCCAAAATATTAAGGAAGCAGTCCCTAATGAGCAATTGTTGAATGTTCAGCACACTGTAAATCCGTGGTATGCAGATATTGTCAATTATCTTGTATATGGAGTGGTTCCCCCTAATCTGAAACAGCATCGATTGAAAAGGTTTTTTCATGATATCAAACATTATTTCTGGGATGAGCCATATTTGTTTCAGTGGTGTACGGATCACATTCTAAGAAGGTGGATACTAGAAGAAGAACAAGGAGTAATCTTGCAATGTTGCCATGCTTCAGATTATGGAGGCCACTTTGGGGGAGAAAAGACAGTAGCCAAAGTTCTACAAAGTGGTTTCTACTGGCCCACTCTATTCAAAGATGCGTATACATGTGTGCTTCAGTGTGATAGATGCCAACGGGGGGGAAACATATCCAAGAGAAATGAAATGCCGTTGACAAACATGTTGGAGGTGGAATTGTTTAATGTATGGGGCATTGAATTCATGGGACCTTTCCCTAGCTCATTGGGAAATCAATACATCTTGGTAGCAGTGGATTATGTATCCAAATGGGTGGAAGCTGTTACTAGTCCCACCAATGATGCAAAAACGGTGCTCAAATTCTTAAAAAGAAATATTTTTACCCGCTTTGGAGCACCAAGAGCCATTATTAGCGATAGGGGATTGCATTTCTGTAATAGCCAATTTCAAGCCCTCTTAAGGAAGTATGAAGTGAAGCATAAAGTGGCTTTGGCTTATCATCCCCAAACCAATGGACAAGCCAAGATTTCCAACCGGGAAATCAAAAGCATCCTAGAAAAAATGGTGGGGGTGTCAAGAAAAGATTGGTCACAAAACTTGATGATGCATTGTGGGCCTATCGGACTGCTTTCAAGACTCCAATAGGCATGTCACCTTATAAGTTGGTTTTTGGAAAGGCTTTCCATTTACCAGTTGAATTGGAATATGGTGCCTATTGGGCGATCAAGAAGTTGAATCTTGACTTCAAAACTGCAAGCGAGAAGAGACTCCTTCAACTTAATGAGTTGGATGAATTTAGAATGTACGCTTATGAAAGCTCCAGAGTATATAAAGAACAGACCAAACTACTCCATGATAGAAAAATCACCCCTAAAGCATTTGAGCCAGGACAACATGTTTTTGTTGTACAACTCTAGTCTTAGGCTCTTTCCTGGGAAGTTGAAATCAAGGTGGTCAGGCCCTTTCACGGTGGTCGAAGTCTTTCCCCATAGAGCAGTTGAGTTGGTGAGCAACTCTGGTGAAAAGTTTAAGGTGAATGACCAACGATTAAAGCACTATTGGGAAGGGCATGTAGATCGTCACACCTCTACTTTCCACCTTGATGATTCCAAGTGAACAATTAATGAGTCTGGCTGAAGACTATAAAGCAAGTGCTTCTTGGGAGGCAACCCAAGCTCTTCACTTTGCCCTTTTATCTTGTTTTTGTAGATTTTAGTTTCCAGTAGAGTTTTATGTGTTTCCCTTTGCTTTGTAGGCTAACTTCTCAGTTGGGGCTGATGGCAACACAAAACAATATCACTGAGGGCATTTAATTCAAGGAACATTTAGGGACAAACGTTTTTAGGGAAGTGCACCCATTCATACTATGTGCTTTCTAATATGCATAAACCCTTATGACATAAGTGCAATTAGCTGATAATTCAAATATGGTGTTTGTCTTGAATGTTTATTTCACAAGTTCATGATTAATGCTTGAATCCTGTATTGATCCTTAGGGATTGTTGCCAAAATCACACATGCTTAAGTTGCTTTAGAGCCTTATTGAAAATGATGTGTGGAAGCAAGCAAAACATTATTTGAAACTAGGTTACATGCTCCTATCATGCTAATTTTGCTGTGTAAGAGAAGAAACTATTGTAATGTGCATGAAAATACCTTTGAACAATGTTAGCCACAGCCAGGATATTTATTCGCCGCGGTGAAGCATGTTCTGGATTTCACCAGCCAAATCCAAAGAGAATTGGCCGCGGTGAACAAATAAATTGGCTGCGACTAATTTCTCATGAGTGGTGCCCAGTGAAGTCAACCAGAGGAAGGTTCGCCGCGACTAACATGATATTGGCTGCGGCTAAAAATGTGTGGGATGGAACCAGGAGCTGATTGGCTGCGGCGAGAAACATATTGGCCGTGGCTAAATCGCGTTCACTTGCCCTCTGGTGTGGAACAGAACCATATTGGCCGCGGCGAATAAACATTTGGCCGGGCCAAACATCAGCTGATGCCCGAAAATTCTTTGCTATGCTTCCCATTCTGCCCTCATGTTTTCCACTAAATTCCCACGGTGCCACATTGAATCTTACCCAAATTTCTTGCCTGGTTCATCCGTTCATTCTCAGCTTCCACTTAAATTCTCTGAACTACCTTTAACTCAACCCTAAAGCTTCTTTCCGCCTGATTCCATCGCCAATTCTCCCTTCTCCATTCTGCCGTTGCCATTCTCCCTTCTCCCATCGCCAATACTCCCTTCTCTTTTGGCCCTTTTTTTTTTTTCCATTCTCTTGCCTTTCCCACATTTCAGCTCCTCCCTCACGACGCAGCCTCCCTCGTTCTTCCCTTTCAGACCTGCTGCTCGTCCCTTTTCGCCCAACGACACAGCAGCTGGTTCCCCCCTCATCGAAGCTTTCTTCCTCCTCCATCTCGTGTTGTTTCCTCTCTGGTAAGTTTTCCCTCACTCTCAGACTTTCTAGTCATGAGTTGTGGCTGCCGGGGCTGTTGATTTGTTGTGTTACTGCTTTGTGTCTAGTGTATGCTGTTTTTATTTCAGATTTAGGTTGTATCATGCTTGCTCTGGTGTGTAATGTTGAGTTGCTCTGTTATACTCTATTTCACCTAGAAATTTGTTGAGCTAGGAATTTTTTGATTCTGAAAGCGGATTGGTGTGCTGTTGTCTTTGTATCAGCATGTTAGATTTTTGTTCTGTCTTATTTCTTAGATTGTTACTCTATCCTATTGCTCAGTTGTGCTGCTCTGTTGTTAGGCATTTAGTGTGTAGGGGGACTAAATTGTTGTATCAAGTTGGATTGAATAGGACATTATCATTTTGATTCATGAATTGGCGATTGTTTTGTAGTTAGTTAGGAGTTTGGGTATGATTCTAACATTTTAGATCAAGGCACGGTGAATTTGAATCAAAGTTGAGTAGGGATAATCAATTAATCAGGTTATTTAATTTGGCACGGAATGGTGGCCCGGTAACTCAATTTCAACCTTTATGATTAGTGTGGGCATTATGGTTGGGTGAGAATCTAACTCTTCTGAGAGGTTCGGTGTCCTACCAAGTAGGTTAAATGTGGGAGTGCGCGTTATTTTGTTCAGCTTGTGCTGGTCTCGGTTTTTGTCTATTTCATTCTGTTTGTTTGTTTGTTTTTTCTTTTCTTTTTGCTTTTATTTTTGTGCTCTTTTCTCTGTGTTTTTGGTAGTTAGCTGGGCTGGTTTCTTGTCATTTTATAGGTACTATGGCTCCAAATAGATCTCATCCAAGTGCTTCACATCAATCAGAACAAGAGTCTCTAGTTGCCATTAAAGAGAGAGTCCAAAGCCATCCCATTCGTTCAGAAAGAGAATTCCCTTACACAATCGACTGGGCTTTCTATGTGATTGCCGATCAGACCTATCACCTACGCTTTCTGATGGGTGAAAAGCCGGGTGGAAATGCTGCCATTATTAGAGAGTTTTATACCCAATTAGCCAAGCAATTAGTTTAAAGTGTTGGGTGAGAGGGGTTCAAGTTAACATTTCAGAGGAGGCACTCCACACATTCTACCAATTACCGATGGTAACTAATTACCGTTATGCTTATTTAATGCAGCATGAAGACGAGATCCCTTTTAATGACATTACTTCATTTTTGGATCATGAGGGGTAAGTGTTATGGAAGATCCTTCATGGTGGGCAGTGATATCTTGAATGGAAGAGATTGCACAGAGACGCCAAGTTTTGGCTACATTTTGTGTCTTTCAACATTCTTCCGACCTCACATTTGAGTGATGCCATGTGGGAGAAGGCCCTCCTGATTTACTTACTGATGAACTAACAACCGGTGGACATTGTTGCTATAATGTATCACAGCCTTGAAGCGGCCGTAGCAGACCACTCTTGTGCGATTGTCTTTCCCCACTTCGTTCTTCAATGGTGTCTTCAATTGGGGGTGAAAGGCAGAGCCAATGAGAAGTGTTCGTGGCCCCCATGCTCTTTAACTATAGAGCAATCAAATCACCCCACAGGGCACCACAAGGCCCAGGGGTAGACCAGCAGGACCTAGATGTGATGGAGGAGGAGGCGCCAATCCCGGATATTCCAGCTGTAGAGGAGTCTGGCTCCGCACAGTTGGATGACCCATGGAAGGCAAGTGTAGATAGGCGTCTGGACCTGTTGATGGGAAAGGTGGACAGTATTAGTGATGATGTAACCTAGATTCGGCTTTAGCTACAGCGCCTACTACCACTATTGACTGATAAAACTTCTAGAGTTAGGGATGATGAGGGCCCTAGCGGGAACCAGCCTGATGATTTTCGATTTTTATATTCCCGCTAGTTATTTTGTCATTTCATTCCTGTTTTCATATGGTTATTTACAGTAAACTGGTGTTATCTAGTTAGCTATAGCTTGCTTATAAATGTTGGAACTAGTTAGATTTTAATCTCTTTTAATTGCTGTTGGTTAAGTTTAGTTTTTGGTTGATGCCTGTCTTGTTCATATTCTGTCTTTAGCTACTGCTGTTTTGGTGAGTGCAAGTGTTGTTTTCTCTTGTGTAACTACCCTTTTGTGGGTGGTTGTTGTATGAGAGTTGACCCTCTTTTTCCCATAATTGTTAGTGAGGACACTGTCCATTTTAAGTTTGGGGATGAGGGTATACTTTTTTGTTGTTGATTCGGCATGATTTTAATTTTGACACTTAGACTTTTATTTGTAAACTACTTAATTTCTGTGTTAGGTTGCTGAATTGTCCTTTAATTGGATTGTTTGGGTCCAATGATTGTGAGTTGCTTAAATTATATACTTGACAGGGAATTTTGGAAGTGGTTGTTAGCACTTGAGTAATAGAATAATGCATTGTTTTATGATATTTTTAAGGCAAAATTTTTGTACACAAACGTTGGGGAATTATTTGAAAGCTCTTGTTGTGGAAAAATTGCAGCACATTAGTATATATGTTCTTTCTCAATTTTAAAACTCTAGAACCATCCTTGGAATTCCTCGAAATGATTTAATGACTTCACTTGATTTTGAAAAATGATTTGGGCAGTACTTAAATGCGTTTGTGCCTTTCAAGTTGTCCTTTGCTAATTATATTTTCCCTTAAACCCACTATTTGAGCCTAATTGAAAAACCGTATAATTTTTTGTTTGAATTTGTGCGTTAGACTTATATCCCATAAACTTGAAAAACCATGATTCCACTTTGGACTTGAGATAATGGATTAGTGCTTGATAATTTGGAAGAAGTAGGATGCTACATTCTGATAAACTCTGATCATGGGAATATGAATGATGGATAGTCTGTAACTATTTGCACTCAAGATGTTTGCACTCAATGTGTTGATTAAAAAAAAAAAGAGAAAAAAAAACAAAAACAAAAACAAAAATAGAATTTATTCTTCAATGAGTCTGAGTGCATTTAGATTTGAAGATAAGTTTAGGGGAAATGTAGTATTTTGGAAGAACACTTGAAATGTAAAAAAGAGGATAGAGTCTTGCACAATCATTCATCTAAAGTAATTTGCATCCTCTATTATCCCTTCCTTCATTTAGCCCTTACTTTGGCCATATTATAAGCTTAAAAGTCCTAATGATTTCGAAATTCTTGTAAGGTCAAATGTACAATGGAGAGGGAAGAAAAGTTTTGGCATATGAAGTATTGTTGTTGAGGTAGTATATATATACATTAAAGTGTGGTTTTTATTTTGGACAATTGTTGGAAAATGATACCTTGACCAGCCACACACACATGCTTTAAAAAATGTTAAAAAGCTTTGCATTGTGCTATGAGTCTTGAATCTTCTTACACTCCATTTTCTCCTGTCTTGCTTATCATGGTAGCAATTGATGAGGAATATACCATGCAATACATAGTATTTGGGTGATTCATGAAATTTGACTACTTCTTCATTTTGTTTTACTCGAGGATGAGTAAAAGTCTAAGTTTGGGGGTGTGATAACCTCTAAATTCATGCCTTTTCATCACATTTTCCTTAAGCTGGGAACATATTTTGGTGTATTTTTGTATATAAATTATACTCAAAATAGGAAAATGTGCATTTTTGATACCTAAACTTAACTGACTCAATTTTAGTTTAATTATGCAAACTTTAACCTCAGTTTAAGAATATTTTGGTATATTTATAACTTCATACTTTTTGCAGATATGATTGGACTTTAAAGCTAATTGCTGGAAATTATAGGTTGAAGTTTTGCTAGATTCGCCGTGGCCAATTCAGGTGTTAGCCGCGGCCAATTCTTGCATGGAGGAAGGAGCAAACAGGGAACTTTTTGCCGCGGCCAATTGTTGATCAGCGAAGCTAGTGCACACCTGATAGCATTTCACCGTGGCGAAGAATATATTAGCTGCGACGAACCATGGTTTACTGACACACTGTGTTTTAAGGCTTAGTAGATTCTAGGGCTACATATATCCATATTTTTGACCAAGTGAATAATCCTCCGACTTCTGGGCAGCTTGGGGAGCTGGTGTGCTAGGGTTTGGAGTTTGGAAAAGTGGTTAGAGCCAAGGATTGAATTTTCAAAGAGATTTGAAGCCATTTCCCTCAGTTTTTTTGATCTTCTCCTTCTCCTTCTCTTGTATTCTGCTATGGATTCGAATTCTTGGTGTTTTGTAAACTTGTGACTGATTATGAGTAGCTAGTCTCTTGTTCTAGGATTATTTTGAACCCTTGTATGGATTAACATTTGATTCTCCTCCACCTCCATTGATTAATGACATATATGTGTTGATTTTACTCCATTTTTAATGTTTCTAGTTGATTGGCCACCAATTAGTTGTTTGTTTACTCTAGTGATGCTTGAGAGAGCTAGCTTGAGTATTGAACTTGAGTTAAATCACACAAGAACTTGAAATTTAGGTGTTGAATGGATGGTTTTGTTGGTGAGGTAGAGATACACTCATTAACCTTGTGTAGTCAAATGTGGGTCTGAGGTTAATATTGAGATTTATTTGGTTGTGAGAGAGTTTGAGCAACTAATAGAGTTAAACACTTATTTTTGACTTGAGAAAGCTTTTTCAAGTAGTATTTGATTCCCAGACTAGTACATATAATTGTTGGTCATTTTTGGTGAGAGGAGATTGTTCTTGTGTCATGAAATACAAGGGGGAGAGATAATCCTAGATCCCTTATATACTTGAAGTAAAAAAGGTTCTCTTAACTCCCTTTATAAATTCATTTGCAAAGTTATTTTTACACTCAACTTCACTAAACAATTGTTCTGTTCAACCTAGTTTAAGGCGTAAGTTTAATGATTAATCAAATTCAACTCCAATCCTCGTGGGAACGATAATTTTTTTACACTACTTTGTCATGGCCCGTGCACTTACAGTGTAAGCCGAGTGGTGAACAACTAATCAGACCAAAATGATGAGGAGAATGAGAGAGACATGTTTAATATAGATTATCTTGGCCAAATCTTCCTCTAGAAGTGAGAAATGGTGGAGGAATGTAGAAAAACCCTAGCCCCTCTTCTCAAGTGCGAAAATAGCTTTCTAAGTCTGCAGAACATGAATTCCTTGGCAGCCAAATGTGTGGAGATAAGACTTTTAAGGGTTTTAGTGAAGATGGGCTGGTCCAATGAGCCCATTATTTCAAGTGGGCTGGTGCTAGGTAAGATGGGTTACAGAACACTTTGAATTAAAGTGAAGTGTGTTGACCTTAAGGCCCAAATTTTAGTGGGTTTAAAGGTTGGTGTTAGTTGGCCTAAGTCTCATGAGTTGGGCTTCAAAGTTATAGCTGGGTCAGGCCAAATTTCAAGAGTCAATCTAATTTGGGTCTGCATAATATATGTTGGGCCAACTATACGGGCTTATGTAAATGGGGTCTTGGGCCTTTATTTCACTAAGTCAGATTGGGCCATTGCTAGGTGAACTCTCTTGACCCAAGTCTCATGGTAAGAAGTTGGGCTTACACCTAAAATCATTGGGCCTCTATAAATCCTTATCCATGTCTTACTCAAATTAATTTTTAGGCCCAAATTAAGTTTTAATCTAATTGAAATCTTAAACCTATATTAATAACTTATTTCTCTATAAATTTCCATTCATATAACTTACTCAATTATTTCATAATAATTATCCTTAATTAGTCTAAATACATTATTAACACCTTAATTAATTTTAGGGTGTTACACATGATGCTTGCATATCTATTCAATAATCAATAAGCTAATCCATTCTCAACGACCAATAGCTCCACACTAAAATTTGGACTCTCTTATTCATTAAAAATATTCGCTTAGAGGTTATATGAACTTAAAATAGTTTAGAAAATTTCAGTCATAGTTTATTGCTACCTGAGGTCATAAACCATAGATTGTCAGGGGTTTAGCTAAATTAACCTTATATGGTTAATTTGTTGACTATATTTTATAACTTTATGATAAGAGATATTCATTTCTCAAGTCAATTCTCATATTTTCTAAAATCTTGATTTTTTCCACGAATTAGGCCTAAATCGGTTCTTTTAATCCTAATTGACATTTTCTCTTTTTGTGACCCTTTTTTAGTTATTTCTTTTTATTCGTTAAGAACTATTTTAGTTTACAAAACATAAAATATTACAAATAGTCTATTCTTTTTAAAGGATCTTGGTCTATTACACTAATTTCTAGGTTTTGAAGTATATAAACATGTTAGTGGAATGTACTTAAACAAAGGGAAATATGTCCTTGACTTGTTAAAAAGATTTAACTTGCACAATTTCCTAACCTTCTTGTTACTAGGAAGAACATTTTAGCTTATGATGGTGAACTATGAAAGGATCCTTCTTCTTACAGAAGTGAATTGGTGCTTTGCAATACCTTACAAATACAAGGCCTAATATTTCTTTCTATATTAACAAACTTAGTCAGTATTTGAGTGCACCTACATCTCTGCATTGGCAAGCTATTAAGCGAGTTTTTAGGTAGATGAAGGGAACTTTGCACTATGGTTTACATATTAAGCCATAAAAAATGTTGTCCTTAACAGGATATTTAGACACTGAGTGGGCTTCATGCCCTAATGATAGAAAATCAATTAGAGGTTGTTGTGTATTTTTTAGAGATTCGCTTGTTTCTTAGTCCTCTAAGAAATAAAAGGATGTTGCTAAATCTAGTACAAAATTAGAATACTAGTCATTGGAAAATCTCGCAACTAAAATTGCTTGAATTCAATCTCTGCTCAATGAAATTGGCTTTCCTCTATGATAGGTTCCCTTCATCTGGTGTGATAACATCAATGCCAATGCTTTTGCTTCTAATCTTGTCTTTCATGTAAGAACCAAGCATTTAAAGATTGATGTCTATTTCATTCGAGATTGAGTTCTTACTTAACTGCTTTTAATAGGATATGTTCCTTCTTCAGATAAGCATGCAGATTACTTCACAAAGGCTTTGTCTCGCTCTCATTTATTGTCTTTAAGAGACAAACTTAGGTGACTATTACACCCACTTGTTTGAAGGAGTGCTAAGATATAAGAATTTTATATTAGCTATGGGTATTATATTCTTTAATTCTTTTAATTTGTTTTCTATTATTTTAGCTTCTGGTAGCTATTGATGTAATTTTTTTTCTGTTAAAAGATTATTTATTTCTCTTTGGTAAGTTAGACACCTAAAATGGTTAGCCATCATTATAAGAGTGGTGTACTATAATCAACATTATCTATAAGAAGTCTTTCTTTATAGCTTAATAGAGCAATTGAGTATTACAACCAAGAACATCCTTTTTCAGTGACTCAACTTCATTCTTTCAATTTTAGTTGAATGTGATCTAAATTGAAAGTTCAAGGACTTACACCTGAATTTAAGAAAAGGTAAATAGAAAAAAAATCTATTTATTTGATGTTTGAAAAATATAAATATATATATATGTCTTTTTTTTTTCATAAACTAATATAAGTAAATAATTGTCATCTTTTTTAGCTAAGATCTCATTGTTTATGGTGAGATTCCTACAAGCTTTAGTGCTTAGAATATTTAAATAAACACAAGTGCGCAGCATCTAGCTACTTAATAGTCCCTTTACTAATTCTGATAAGCCAACATCAAGTTCCCTAATTCTAAGCCATAAGTGATTGACATGCATAATAAATTCGACTAGTTTGTATACTAGGCTTAATAACAATTCTTGATCTTTAGATCGACATTCCATTTAGTCAAGGTTCAAGAGTGTACTAACCTACAAATGATTTTGCATGGAAGAGACTAGAATGCAAGAGATGAGCTAAAGCAGTTTTAAAATTTATTGCTTTTTCTTGTTACATTATTGTAAATCACAATACAATCTTAGGAATATGTTAATCAATAATCTTATTCAAAATATTGTAGACAACATATGGTAAGGTGTAAAACAATAAGCTATAAACACTGTATTTTATCATGAATACCTCACAACATTTTGTTTTGATATATCTTTTAAAAAATAAGAAGTACATTAAAAAAATAAAAATATATTCAAATTTCATAGTCTTATAAGTTGAGTTTAACTTTTAATTTTAATTTAATTTTGAGTTAGGTCAATCTTAATGAATTAAGCACCAAAAAAGAAGAACAAAAGAAAAGAAGACAAAAAATAAGTCATTTGAATCAAGTTTAATTGTCTATTTTAATTTAATAAATTAAGCAAAAATAAAAAAGTAAAAATTAAGATAAGAAAATAAAAATATAAATATGAAAAAAGAAAAAACTAAAAAAGAAGAAGAAGAGACTCTTAATAAATTAATTAATATATTATCTATCCATTTAGCCTAGTCAATTTCAAACGAAGGTAGGATAACAACCCAAAATTGTTCAAAATCCATTTAACACCAAATTATAAAACAAAAAACCAAAAAAAAGAGAGCAAAATAAGAAATTAAAATTAAAAATTGAGAAAAAAAGATAAAACAAAAACAAACAAAGATAAAAGGCCTTAAGCCCCTTTCTCTCGTCATCTATTGCAAGAAGTGGAGAAGTGGCGCAGACATAAGCTATTGCAGAGGTAGGCTATATGATCTGCTCCTTGAAGGACTGGTACCTGTTAATCAAATCCTTATGAATCTGTTGGCTGTAAGGGAAGAGAATGAGCAAAGCAAAAAAAGGAAATGTTGGAGCAGGGGAATGCGACAGGCATAATGGCAATTCTATTTTTTTTGGATTTTTCTCTCCATCGGTTGAGCACAGCTTAGATCTGATGAATGAGCATGAATAAGAGTGAGAATCTCTTGAATTTACTAAAAATTTGCTTCAAATTTGAAATAGAGGGGGCTATTTAGAGGAGGGATTTTTCTAAAGGATTTGGGAGAGAGACTCAGTTTCTTTGAGGGAAGATTTTCAAGGAGGTCTTTTGGTTTGGGAAAGAGAGTTGGAAAATCATATTATTGTGAGGGATGTTCTAGTTTTTGGGTTGGCAGAAGGAAGAAACTGAGAAGAGAGGCTTGGCTATTGATGTGTTTGAGCTAGAAAAAATGAAAAGAATGAAGGAAAGCAAGAAGAAGAGAGAAGAGAAAAGAAGAAATAGGGAATAAGAAAGTTCTGTAATTTGCTCCCCTTCCTAGTTCAGTACAATAGCTTATATAAATAACAGAATAACTACTAAATGGTAGAAAGGAAAATACTATTTTGTCCTCACTACTAAAACATAGCGTATCAAATGCCCGTGGCCAACATCACCCTTGACTCCAAGGGTGCACATGAAGAGCAAACTCTGGATAGTTCTACTGAATATCTAACCACAGCTCCCACATGGCATCCTTAGGTAATTCATTTTGCCATTGAATGAGTACCTGAGTAACAACTTGATGATTTTTCTATGCCATCCTCCTATCTAAGATTGCTACAGGACATCTATCCCTGGATGAAGTACCCCACTCATCTGGGGGATGTCGAGGTGATATACTAGGATCTGGGCACTGCTTCAGCAAAGACACTTGAAAGGTGGGATGAATCTAAGAAGTAAGGGGCAACGGTAGAGTATAAGTGACAGCTCCCACTCGTTCTATAATATGATAAGGACCAAAATATTTTGGAGATTACTTCAAATGAGTCCTCTGAGCAATTAAACACTGTCTATATAGCTGTAACTTTAAAAAGACCCAATCTCCTACCTTAAACTCTCATTTTAAGCGACGCTTGTCGGCTTGTTGTTTCATCCGATTAGTAGCAGTAGCTAAATTCTATTTCAAGATGCAAAGCATATTTTCCTGAGCTATAAAACTTCTGTTGATGACATCAATAGCAAATTCATGAGGTAAGTATGGTAAATGAATTTGAGGAGGTTGACCATACAACACCTCATATTAAACCCTGTGGCAATATAGTAAGTGATGTTATACCACCACTCAGCCAATGATACCCATTTAACCCAAGTCTTAGGATTCTGCCAAGTGAACTATGCAGATATTGTTCCAAGCACCTATTAAGAACTTCACTTTGACCATCTAACTAGGGATGGTAAATAGAGGAAAAATGCTGAGAAACTCCTAACTTATTGAGAAATTCCTACCAAAACTTACTTGTGAACAATGGATCCCTATCACTGATAATGTCGAAAGGAGTACCATGGAGTTTATAGATGTTGTCTAAAAATATTTGAGCAAGTTGAACTATAGAAAAAAGGTGTGACAATGCAAGAAAGTGGGCATATTTGCTAAGTCTATCTACAATAACCCAGATGGTGTCTTTTCCTTCAGATTTTGGCAATTTCTCAATGAAATCCACAGTTATACTTTGCTAGACTCCATTCGGAATTGGTAGTGGCTGCAATGTACTTGAGGAAGCCACATTGTCATATTTACAATGCAAATAAGTCTCACTACCTTCAATAAAGTTCTACACATCGTTCGATAAGCCTCTCCAATAAAAGAGAGATTTTATTCTTTTAACAGTAGCTTGCACTCCTAAATGGCCTCCCTGCTGTGAAGAGTGTAGCCACTGGAGTATAAAAAGCTTTAAATGACTCTGCGAGGGACCAATGACTAAACGATTTTTTTCTTGTTAACAACCCTGATTTCCATTTGTACTTGGGATGAGCTTCCGACTTAGATTCTTTTTCTGCAATAATAGCCTTCAACACCTGATCAGTGGTCCATTACCTTACAATCTCTAGCAATAATTTAGAAGAAATAGTGGAAATACCCAATTGTAGAAGTTCACCATGAGTAGCTCTAGAAAGAGCATTTGCGGCCATATTTTCTTTGCCCTTTTTATAAGCGATGGTGTATTAGAGACCCATCAACTTAGTAATCCAGCTGCATTGAGCAGGAGTAGATAACTCCTACTCTAACAAGAACTTGAGGCTCTTTTGATCTATAGGATTATAAAAGGCTGGATGCTCAGATATTAATGCCACTTACCCACTGCAAACACAATTGCCAACAATTCTCTATCATAAATTGATAACAACTGGTTTTTAGGTGATAAAACCTTGCTTAAATATGCAATAGATGTCCATTTTACAGCAAGACAACCCCAATCCCAATACTTGAAGCATCTATCTCTACCGTAAAAGGTTGCTGTAAATCAGGTAAAACCAGTACAGGTGCCTTAATTAGAGTATCTTTAAGGCAGTGGCCATTTAGAGATAACTTCTATTTTTTCTGGATCTGCAGAGACCCCTTGAGGGGTAATCACATGGCCCAAGTAAGTAACTCTTTGCATAGCAAAATCCACACTTACTCTTTTTGACAAAAAACTGATGTCCTCTTAAGATGGAGAACACCACCCTCAAGCGGTTCACATGGTTGCTTAAGGTGTCATTATATACCAATATATCATCAAAGAACACTAATACTGATTTTCTCAAAAGTTTTGCAAAAATAGCATTCATAATACCTTGAAAAGTAGATGGAGCACTAGTTAAGCCAAAAGGCATCAATAAATACTCATATTGACCAGCATGTATTTGAAATGCTATTTTGTATATATCTTCATCTTTCATCCTTATTTGATGATAACTAGCCCTTAAGTCTAATTTAGTGAAAGTTGTTGCTTTCCTTAACTTATCCAAGAAGTCTTCAATTAGTAGAATAAGAAATTTGTTAGGCACAGTTGCTTTATTTAAGGTTTTATAATTTACACACATCCTCCAACTTTTATCTTTTTTTTTTTTTACTAGGACCATAGGAGAAGTGAAAGGAGAGGAGTTGTGCTGGATGATCCCTGTATCAAGTATTTCCTTGATCAAATTATCAATTACAGCCTTCTGCATGGTCGGATACTGGTAGGGCCTCATGCGTATAGGGTTAGTGCTTTCTCTTTTAGGTGGTAATCCCTTAGGCTCTTCAAATATATTAGCAAATTCAACTAATAACTCCATTACAGCTACTGGAATTTCATCTCCTTGTATAGCATTCAATTTGCAGTAGTAATCATTACCTTGACAAGGAATTACTTATAGCATATAAGCAGCCCTTTGAGAACCAAGTAGCTTAAGAATTTTTCCTTCTTCCACAATTTCGTTCTTTACTTCACTCGAAGCATTAATTCGCACTAGTTTACCCTTCCACATAAACTCCATTATGAGGTTCTTACAATCCAATAAAATAAGTCCCAATTCTCTCATCCACTACATTCCCAACACTATGTCACATCCTACTAAAGGTAAAAGAATTATTTTAGCCTCGAATACAATGTCTTGAGTTATCCATTTTATTCCTTCATGCACTTTTCTACCCTATAACTTATCACCGTTAGCCACAGTTACCATTACAACCTTTGTAGGTACTGTTGTTGAAATCATTTCATCACCAATAGCAGCATCAAGAAAATTATGAGTACTTCCTGTATCAATAAGGATATATAGAAGCCTCTTACCACATTTACCTATGATTCTCATAGTAGGAGATGAAGATGCACTGGTCAATGCATTAAGTGAAATAATGGGCTCCACTTCTGACACAGGACCTACTTGCTGCTATCACCAGGATCATAAGTTAGCATCTTCAATTCTCTAATATCTTCCCAACTATCTTTGACCTCTATTAAGTACACTTGCATCTTTTTCCTTTGCGTACATTGATGGCCGGGAGTAAATTTTTCATGGCAGAAATAACACAAGTTCTTACTTCTTTGTTCATCCATCTCTTTTGGAGTTAATCACTGTTTAAACCTCACAACAGGTCTTTCTAGTAATCCATTATGTCCTTTTACACTTCTATTCCTTGGCCACTTCTTTTCAAATGGCACAATAGCTTTAGATCTATCAATTAAACTCACTGGTCCTTTATTCATAGGTACTAATGCCTTCTTCTCTTCTAATAGAAGATTGCTTAACTGTTTTTTTAATAATTGCATATTAGAATTCTAAAACTTAGCTAACTTAGAAGCTTCCAATTACATTTGAGGATGTAAGAGTTTGACTCCAGAGGCTAATTCAGGCTTTAATCTAGCTAGGAAACAACTAATCTTCTTAGCTTCAGTCAGATCCAATTTATAAGCCAGATTATCATATTGAGTTTGATAATCTGCCAATGACCCTTCCTGACAAAGCTGCATAAGCTCCTCCATTGGATCATCGTATATAGGGCCAAATCTAACCTTGAGAGCTTCAATAAGTGAATTCCAATTGAGCCTAACTAGTGACATCTAAAGGTATGAATTTAGGAAATTCTACCTTCATGAATTTTGTTAGCAATTGATAATCACTTTTAGATGCTCTATTGTCTATTTGCCTATCAGCATGAGCCCGATCCAAATTGTTACTAACCATATCTGAAATTTGAAGAGGTAATCACCTTATCAGATCTTGCATATCTATCATTTTTTGTTCAATGCCAGCAAGACAAGCATTCATCTCCAATCTGATTCCATCTTCCATTTCTCCAATGCTAGCTTGCGATCTGGTACCTTCAGCCATGTGGACCAACTGGTTTGATACCATTGATGTGTCTGAGCCAAAAAAAATGGAAAGAAAGTAGGAAAGCAAGAAGAAGAAAGAAGAGAGAAGAAGAAGTAGGGAATGAGAAAGTTCTGTAATTCGCTCCCCTTCCTAGTTCAGTACAACAACTTATATGAATAACAGAATAACTCTTAAATGGTAAAAAGGAAAATACTATTTTGTCCTCACTACTAAAACGCAACGTATGAGCTATTGAAAGGACGACATCAAGGAGTTGGTAAGACTGAGCATGAGAATAGAAGGAAAGCCAAGAGGTACACTTCTTGTTTCACCTTCTCCATTTCTTCTCCTCATCTCTATCTTATATGAATAACAGAATAACTCTTAAATGGTAAAAAGGAAAATACTATTTTGTCCTCACTACTAAAACGCAACGTATGAGCTATTGAAAGGACGACATCAAGGAGTTGGTAAGACTGAGCATGAGAATAGAAGGAAAGCCAAGAGGTACACTTCTTGTTTCAACTTCTCCATTTCTTCTCCTCATCTCTATCTCCTTTCATCTTTTAAAGGCAGAGAGTTATAGAGGTAGTCTGATTTTGATGTTAAAAGTTTTTGGGTATGAGATTTTTGGATATCGAGGATTTTGTGTAGGAGGTATGTATGGTAATTTTGAATAATGGTTAAAGTTTTGTCTGGGCTTTTTTATCATTCGTTTCTCTGGGTCTTTATCCTCCAAGCAAAATGTTGTACCTTGACTGATGCCTTGTATGGTACTTTAGAACGTGTTACTTCATAGAATGAGTGAATGATTGGTTCTACAAATTGCTTTTAATAAGTTTCTTGTTGGTATGGAGTGCTTTGTTTAGTACATATGGGATTAGTTAGAATGAATCTAGATGATGCTTGAAGTTGAATTAAAAAAATCTTGTTCTACCTCCATTGTTATTAGAAATGTGATTATGTCAGGCATCCTTATTTCTTATTTAGGTTCATCATGATAAATGAATCTAGGAGATCATAATGTCCATGTTGTTTAATCAAGAATTTGGACTGCTTTTGTGTAGTTCTCCTTCGAATGAATCTAGATTGTTTACATTTGGACCCTTGAAAATTTGGCTTGAATAAGGAAACTTCTGTATATTATCTCATCTATATGCGGGCTTTGTTTAAGCATTAAAACATTTGTTATTGACTTGTTTATGAAAGTAAGCTAACGTGCCACTTTGCTTTTGCTGTGTATGAGGCCCATGATCTATAGGTCCATACTTGATGAAATCAAATAAATGGGAAGCTGTACAAATAGATGAATGGAAGAGATCCTTCATCATTTTTTCTAATTCATACAATGTGAATTTAATGAAATATGTATTTGGAATAATATGATTATTTAATTTAATGCACAAAAGCACACACAAACATAAATATTATATGCTTGTAATATTTTTGTATCTATATGATATTATATTATTTTTAAGGTTGTCGCAAGAAATCTTTTGTCTCTTGAGATACATAAGAGTTAATTGAAAGACCATTTGTGATAATAAATTTCTATAATACTAATTGAGTTTTGTAATTACGTTTAACAAAATTTTGGGTTCCAATAGCCTGTATTCAATAAAAAGATAACAAAATATTAAAAAAAAGATAAAAAACATAGTTTTTAGAAAAATAAAATGAATTTCTTTTAAAATTAAAAAAAATTCAAAACAAAATTTTTTTTTTAAGAAAACCAAAAAATTATTAAAAAAATAAAAAAATTTCAAAATTTAGCTTCTTAAAAAAATCAAATGAATTTCTTTTTCATAAGAATATTTCTTCAACTTTTTTTAAAAAATTACAAAAATTTGTAAAAAAGGAAATCAAATCAAGTTAGATTTTATTAAGATTTAAAAGGTAAAAGTATTTAAAAAAGAGTTTTTCTTAAAAGTTTTTTCCTCTAAAAATCAAGAAAAAATAAAAAAGAAAGATGATATCTTAAAGTTCAAAGTTAATTACTAAAAAAAAATTAAATAAACTTTTCAAATTTAAAGATTAATGTTTTAAAATTTTAAGTAAACAAACTTGTTGAGAGTTTCATTCTACAAATAATTGAAAATGAAAAAAGTTAATTTCCTTTTTCATGAATTTATGAACTTTTGACAAAATTAGAAATTAAAAATATGCTTCACAAAAAAAAAATCATTTCCACTTGAAATAAAATGTCATTTCTGAAAAATAAAAAAAAATAGAAAAAGAATAATGAAAAGAGTATAGAAATACAATTAATTTAGCTTTTGCAAATTGAAATATACAAACTAATCTCAAAGCCATTTTGTTTGTGAAAGATAAAAATGATTTCTACTTTCTCTTTTTTTTCACAAAATTAAAAATCACCAATTAATTGACATTATTTTCTATCTTATCAGACTACATAGATTTTAATTTTTTTATAACTTTTATCTTATGTGAAATCCGCTCTTATAAATAAATATTTTTTTCTTAGTTTCTTTTCTTTTCTTTATTTTACATATAATTGTTAAGAAAGTTAAAATAAGATTAAGGTCATATTAATTTTACACAATTAATTTAAAGTAATTGTTTATAGAAATGGATATTATGGGTATCTAACACTTTTCTTACCACTTCTTAATTTATTTCTGAATCATTTTTTTACAAAAATGTTTTTTCAAAATTTTATCTTTAAAAATAGATTGTGTTGTGCTAGGATTAGATAGCAATGGCAGATTCATTCAATGTATTACATACATAGCGAAACGAATTCGCATTGAAAATAGAATATAATCTGTACAAAATAAATATACATATGTAACAGATTAATAATTATGTTCCCAATCACATTGAAAACTATACATATATCATATATATAAACGAATTCCTTAAAAAAACTTCTACGCTTAGATTTCATGTTTTTTTTTTAAATAATTTGATCAAATCAATATCGCATACATATCTTATATTAGCACATGTGAAAAAAATTGATTATAAGATAAAATTCTTATAACACACAGGTATTCAATTTAAGCAATTATTGACGTGGCTCTGATACCACTGTTGGGAATTATGGAAGGCACACAGCGGAAACATTTAAAAATTTTGATCCCAATTCTCACCAAGGATCCGCCAAAATCACTTAAACTGAATAGGTTCAGAGAATTACCTTTTTCTTCCGATTGAGTTTGTTGTTTACTTTTATTTGGATCATAGGAACTGACCGCAGATCAGCTCCCTCTACTGGTATCCACACGAACGGGGTTCAGCAACTCAAAACAGTGTGCTAGCCATCTGTCCGTACAGTCCGTACGACGTCCGTACGATGTCTCTCTCTCTAAGGATTTTGGAGGTAGCTCTAGTTCTAGCTATGTATTATAATTTTTCTGATATGGAAACCCCTATTTATAGACTAGAGTTTTAGATATATTTAATTAATCAAAATTAATTAAATATATCTATTAGTTTAAATTCAAATCTATCCTATAGTTTAAATTTAAACTAACAATATCTAGAGCTTAATTTAAATTATCTGATTAGTTTAAATTTAAATCTATCTGATAGAATTAAATTTAAACCTATCTGATAGAATCAAATTTAAATTATCTGATTAGTTTAAATTTAAATCTATCTGATAGAATCAAATTTAAATTAATCCATATATATATATATAATATCAAATATAATATATATATATATATATAATATATTTCGAATTTAATTATTTATATATATATATATATAAATAATTCCTCCATCCTAGATATTCATTGAATCTAGACACATTTCTAATTCAATGAATGTGGACATTTTAGTTCGAGTTGATCCGTTCTTGTGTGCGACCCTGCAGGCTCATATGATGTTGGCAGCGGGCCAACTACACTGTTTGACTCACAAATCACAAGCGGCCTCTAGCAAGACATTGTGACTACCCAAATCATACGGGATCGGTGATCCGATGCAAACTATCTTATAACCCTATCATATCCCTTTTGTCACACGATATGTAGATCGAGTATGAGACATGGAAATGTCATTCTCAACTTGCTCGATCATGACTTTCTCGATCTCCGAGCAGACTGATATAAGATGGAATCCTTTTCATTTGAGCATGGCCATGCATTTCTCAGTCGCACTCATTGAGGGGCCCAGAGATATCTCTCTCTATTAATTAGAGGGACAAATTTCATCTTGACTACTCATCTTCCTCTGCATGAATTTCATTATACCTGATCATAGTCTTTATAATCATCCGGTTAAAGGTGAAATTAGACTATGCCAAAGTACAGTGTCCTTCATGTAGGAATCTATGGTGATCTCAAGTCCAAGGGATCAATGACATAGTTATATATGAGATAAATTTATGACCTAATCCATGTAACTTATCTCATGACGGGTCTATCCAGCGTCCTGTTCTCTAACACACGCCTATGATTTTGATTCATATCATCATATATGATTAACACTTAATCAATCAAAATCATACTAATCTTAATTCATCGTTGTTCCCACAAGGATGATTGATTAGGGACATTTTAGATAATTTAAAAAATGATTTATCCATGGATATTATTATATATAAACATGCAAATAATATAATAATGTAATAAAAAGAAAACTCTTATTTCGTAATAATAAACAATGTTCGCAATACAATGATTGGCCTATGGCACAATCTCCAACAGTTTCAGCCTAAACTGGGGTTTGCATAGGAAAAGCCCATTTTCAACATGTTTGGATCCACATTGAGATGACTATATCAGGGTTCTGGGAGATCCAAAAAGCTTGTTGCATTGAAGCAATTGATCTCGCTTTCTGCCAACGTGGACGTGTTGCATTGAAGACTCATTAACATCTCCAACGACCAATGTCCTTTATACCCAATGCATGAAGTAGTCTTAGGATATAGCTAAGTTTCAAAATGCAGACTGCATCACATGATGCGGCCGCAATATTGGGGATACGGTCCGCTCCGCATCCGCAATAATCCGCAATATAACGGTTTGCAATACCTGCAACACGTTTTATAATTTTCGCAACAACCGTAACTGCAACATAGCCGCAACCGCAATTTAAAACCATGGATACAACAAGCATTCATCTTGTGGTCCTTGTCTAATTGCTGCAAACCTTATTGCATAAACTCCTCTATTTGACTATGTTTTGCATATATATCGCAGTGGTGAGCATTTTGGACGTCTCAAGTCGAAGGTTCAGGCTTCTGTGTCTCAGATGTGTTGCTTCGCCATCTTCTTCCACTGATTTGTTTTAGGTAACATCTTCTTCCTTTAACATGCATTCTTCTCAAATCTCTGCTGCATGCCTTTCTTTGTATTGTCTGCTGCATGAAGTCCAGTTAGTAAGGAGGTCCTTTTTCCTGTGCTAGGAGTTCTTTAATTTGCTTTAGGGAGCATGCAGAAAGTTTCCTTTCGTTCTTCTTCGATGAAGACAGAGAAGAATGGAAAGGCAAGAGCCTCCTTTGCCTTTAAAATGTGTTTACTGGGCAGTTCTCATATTCTTCTTACAATGACGGTTTTGGTATTTGGCTCTTGGAGTGACGGTTTACTGGGTAGTTTTCATATAGGAAGTAACTGATCCTAAGTCGTCTTTCTTGCGAGCTATCTTCTGATCTGCTTCTCACTATTCACGTCAGTGAGGTGCTGCTTCTCTGTGTGTGTGTGTGTGTGTGAGAGAGAGAGAGAGAGAGAGAGAGAGAGAGAGAGAGAGGTAAGCTTGTTTAATGGAGACTTTGAATGGACAATACACTTCTATTGTATGTCTTGAAATTGAATTTTGGCTACTAAAGATGTGAAATTTATGCTTTTCTTTCAATACCTGCTCTAAACAAAAATGTTGCAATTAATTGCTCTAGTCGCATTCCATTTTAAAGGTTATTTATATAATGTTTCTTCTTTGATCATTCAATCATCTCTTACTTTTCAAGTATAAAATAATTACTTTAGATATTAAGTAAATTATTAAGTATAAAATATTACTTTAAATATTAAGTAAATCATTAAGTATAAAATAATTACTTTATATTATAATTATAACATAATAATTATTAAGTATAAAATAATTACTTTAGATATTAAGTAAATTAATTTGATTTTTATATACTTAATAAGTATAATTATAATAATAAATTTAATAAAATAAATAAAATATTACTTTATATTTAATAATTATTATATCATAAGTTTAATAATTATTATTGACTAAAATATTTTTAATTAATCTAAATAAACAAATATGTATTATATTCAAATATGTACAAATAAAAATAAAAGAATAGATTCCTTTTGCAAATAAGTATAAATAAAAAACAAAAAAAAAACTAGACTTTATATGCCAAAATAATAAAGTTATAAACAAAATTCAAAACTTCGTTTGGGTTTTAGAGAGCCACGTATCATAACTTGGGATATGGCTGCCAACAAATATAATATACATATACACGAATATTTAATGATTTTAAGCAATACATTTTGTATCTGAAAAGATATTTTGTTTTCATTTACCAATTACCACCTATATAAAACTGCCCCTTACACTATGTACAGAACTTACATTCATTGTCACACAAATCAAGGAAACACGAATTTTTTAACAAATTAATGTAGATATATCAAATGGAGTTTATGTAAAGTGGCTCTTGCACTTTAGTTATATAGATGGACATACTTGACGATTCAATTTTATATTATGTAAATTATTAATTAAACTAATTGTTGAATTTCTTAGAGGTTGTAAACTGGTACATTGTGCTAGAAAATATCTCGGGCAATAGATCTGTTATTTTCTTGAGATGCTTTAATGACTAATAAGTATTATATCAGTCAACAAAAAGTCTCCTTCAATTTGACGATAAGAGTTGTTTATCCCTCATGAGAAGTTACATCTTCTGTTCATATCAATCTTTTCTGTAACTACTATTCGAACTTACATTCTGAAGTTCTAAAAGTTTTAGCCATAGACGAAGCTGATGCAAAGCTTCACATTATATTTTTCCCATAAGTTTTGGCATTTAGTCACATAATCCCATTCCTTGAGCTCGCCAAGCTAATTGCTCAAAAAGGTCACTTCATCTCCTCCATATATATCCACCCCTCGAAACATCCAACACTTCCCAAAGCTCCCTCCCCTATTCTCATACTCTATATATATGGTGGCCTTCCCTTTACGAAAAACGTAGAGTCCTCCATGGACATTCCAATTTGCTAGTTTTGAGTTTCATTTCTTTTTATAGTTCTATTAACTTGCTTCCACAATTAGTTTTTGTCATGTGACACTTTCTTCATACAATATGATAGTTCCTTTTGATGATTTGTTCTTGAATTTGAGCTTTAGGCATATCCCAATAATTCCTTAATTGACTTCTATTTTCAAGCTTGATGTAAAGAAAAATGAGTTCTCATAAAAAGACTGTATGGGATCCAAGAACAACTGAGCATTTTATTAAAGCATGCTTGGACCAAGTCCAAAAGGGAGAATGCAATGGAACAACTCTAACGAAAAAAAGGTGGAGGGCTGCTATTGAGCAATTTAATAGATTGACTGGACGAAATTATGATAGAACTCAGCTAAGAAAAAATGGTATAGTTTAAAAAAAGAATGGTCAGTATAACATAAATTGTTTGCCAAAGAAACATGCTTAGGGTGGGATAGTCTGAAGATGACCATTGATGCACCTGATGAGTGGTGGGAGAAGAAGGAATTGGTACGTTATGCATCATGTATTTGTGAGTTAATTGCAATATTTTTGCTTGATTATTTGTGAAAGTGATGAGTTGTCCTATATATGCAAAAAAATCCACAATATGGGAAATTTAGGTATAAGGGACTTCCATTTGTCCAAAATTTAACTATACTTTTTAAAGATGTAGTTGCAACTGGACAATTTGCATGGGCACCATCGTCAATGACATTCCCTAATGACCCGCTTGAAAGTGAGGATAGGTACCGCCTGAACCTAGACAATATTAGGCTAGATATAGAGGAAGGATCTGGTGATAGTGGAGATGACAGTGTTGGGGCAACTGAAGTAGTTGCAAATATTAATTTATGCCCATCCCAGGGAACTAGTGGTGGTAAGAGAAAGAGAGCTGACCCTGGTAAGCGAACAAGTAAGGCCAAAGTCCCTGCGACATCAAAAATAGCTGATGCTATAAGTGTCATTACAAATACATGTCATTCCGGTCCTACAGAACCACCTGGAACATCAATGACGGAAGTCATGGCCGAGCTGAACTTAATCAATGAGATTATCAGTGATTTAGTGTGGTATGCAAAATACTATTAGATGATGATATATAAACAAAATCAGGAGATGTTTGCCACCTTTCATGGTTATGAGCATTGGAGGTTGATTTGGTTTCGACATGCAGTAGATAATCCACTTCCATTCATGAAGTCTCCACTATGAGTTGACTTAGAATTTGTATTCGGGTTATGTTTTATAGGCTTATGATAGTACTATGCTTTTCTATTCGGATTATGCTTTTGTATTCAGACTATGCTTTTTCATTTTATGATGGTATTCAGACTATGCTCTTGTCTTTGGACTATGGTTTATGGTTTGTGTTGGTATTGTGCTTTTGTATTCAGTTTGTGCTTTTATGGATTTGTGATTGTAATGTATCATTATATTCAAACTATGCTTTATTGGTTTATATTCATCTTATAATGCTTTTTTTTAGGTGTAAATGGAATTTAAGAAAATACAAGATGGAGAAATGGAAACTGAAATGAACAAGTTCTTTCTCGAGAGCAACAAATTTATGTAGCTGCACTAATTGGTAACTACACAGTGACATATTTATGTAAACAACCATGTAGAACGAGTGAACAAATTGGTCATTCTTGGGTTCAAGAAATATTGCAAGGGCATCCCACTCGCTATTATGAGATGTTTCGCATGGAAAAACATGTGTTTCATAAATTTTGCATTGAATTAGTTGAATGTGGGTTGAACCACACTACACATATGGGAATTGAAGAGATGGTTGCAATGTTTTTAAATATTGTTAGCCATAGAGTATGTAATAGAATGTTATAAGAAAGGTTTCAACGTTCAGGAGAGACTATAAGTAGACATTTGCATGCAGTATTACTTGCCTGCTTGAGATTGGCCTTCAAATACATTAAGCCACAAGATCAAGCATTTGGTTCAGCCCATCCAAAGATTCGAAATAACCCATGATATTAGCCATTTTTAAAGAATGCCATTGGAGCAATTGATGGAACTCATATGCCATGCATGGTTAGCCCTAGTGAACAACCAAGATTTATTGGTAGAAAAGGGCATCCAACACAAAATGTTATGGCTGTATGTGATTGGGACATGTGTTTCACATTTGCCTTGCCTGGATGGGAATGCACTGCTCATGATGCTCATGTATTTTCTCATGCTTTCATGACTCCGAGCATGAACTTCCCCTATCCTCCTCCAAGTATATTCATACTCTCGCTGCTATGGTTGCAATTTTTAAAACAACAATTAATGTATGATGCTTTAATTATTTACTAGGTAAATTTTATCTAGTGGATGCTGGCTATCTAACCCCCGTTGGATATATTGGTCCGTATAAATGTTAGTGTTATCATCTTCCTGACTTTAGACGTTCTTCCAAATTTAAAAATGATAATGAGGTATTCAAATATTACCATTCAAGTTTGAAGTATACTATAGAAAGAACTTTTAGGGTATGGAAGAATAGGTTTAAAATTTTTCGGTGTATGACAAAGTTCAAAATTAAAACACAAGTGCAAATAGTTAGTGCGACAATGACTATCCATAATTTTATTAGAATAAATTCTATAACAAATGATGACTCCCAATATTTTGTATTACTTATAGTTAATTGGATTTAATTTAGGAGTCATCTATTAGAGTTTTGGTGAGATTTATTCATTATTTGTAAGTAATTCTCCGAATCAAAAGTGAAAGAGAAAAATGAAGTTAATTGTGAATAATTATGATTGAGTAAATGTTGCATTAATAGAAAATATTTCTTGTTTCAGAATTTTATTTAATGTTAAGCTCCAGGCAAAGAAGCGATCGCTTTATCTGAAGAAGTGGTCGCTAAATTTGGCGTCAAAACTCTGCGTTTTGATTAATGAGGATACAAAACACGAATTGCAGTTAGGTTTTCATGCATTCTGTAGTAGAGGAGGGTTCTGAACGTCCAGGAGGCATTTTTGGGTGATCTTTGGAGGTTCTTCAAGCTTGGAGGGGTGAAGCAAGAGGAAGAATAAAGGGGGAGATCAATTTTTTGCATTTCTCTCATTCCTTTGTTTGCTTTCTCTGCTTCTCTTCATCTTCTCCAAGTATTTGATTGGGATTCACTGTAGATTTAGCTATGTGTAGCTAAACTTCTCTTTACCTAGAGCACTATGAACTTGATGTGAACTAAATCTTTATTTTTCTTGTTGATTGTAATGATTGGAGCCTTGTGTATCTTTCTCTTACTTAATGCTTTCTTAGGGATTGGCCGTCTCTTGGATTTGATTTGGGTAATTGGAATTTACCTTGAAAAAGGAGTTCTAATTAGACCTAAAAGTTGGATAGATTAAGTTTAGATTTATCTAATTTGTAATTGGGATAGAAATATACCTAATTGCCTTAATTGGTTTGTAGAGGGTTATAGTATTTAATGCACTCTAACTTAATTCTAAGGACACTTAGATTTTAGGGGCGAGTAGGGCTATAATTACATCGACAGATGGTTATAGCTTATGAATCTCTTAACCCACAAGGTGATAATTAATTGCAATTGAACAAGTAATTAAGTTCTAGTAAGCATCAAGGGAATAGTGACTCTAGGTAATTTCAAAACCTTAGATTTTTACCTAAATTTTCTTTGCCAACTAAGTTTTCTTTAAATTGTTTTGTTTTAAAATTAGTTCTAAGTTTATGAATTGCTTAATTAGTTGCTTAACGTGGATGAAAGTGGGTTGTGCATTGCCTAATTACATTTAAGTCATTCTTCGTGGGAACGATACTCATACTTATCACTGAACTACTTGATCTGACCCGTGCACTTGCGGAACACATATAAAATTTTTCGTGGTCAAGTTTTCTAGCGCCGTTGCTGAGGAATGGCTTATATGTTCAGTTAGAAGTGTGTAATCTTTAGTAGGCCTCGATTAAGCATTAGTTAGTTAATTAGTTAGAATTTCTTTTCATTTTGTCATTTGCTTTGGCTTTTTGTTTGAAGTAATCCAGTTAGTTGAATTCTCTTTTATAGGTACCACGGTACATACCGAGGCGATCCCCTACAAAGAAGAAGCGTACAACAAAGAAAATTAGTGATCTTGTAGTGAACTTGAACATTGAAGAAACTCCTTCTAAAGTTCAAAATTCAGTGAGTGAAGAAATGGCTCAGGAAGGGAATCAAAATCAGTCCATAAAAGACTTTGTGGGCCGTACTATGAAGGGCACTCTATCTAGCATAGTAGTGCCAGACTTTCAAGCTGCTAACTTTGAGTTAAAGCCTGTGATGATCTCCATGTTGTAGTTAAATGGACAATTTACTAGTGAGAGGTCTGATGAAGATCCCAACTATCATATTCTGTCATTTTTGGGAGTGTGCGATTCATTCAAGCAGAATGGGGTACCAAGGGATGTTCTGAGACTTTAACTATTCCTACTCTCTCTACAAGAAAAGGCTAAGGAGTGGTTATTGACTCTGCCAGAGGGTTCAATTAATACTTGGGATAAGCTAGAGGCGAGGTTTAGAGCTCACTTCATTCCAAACAACAGAATAACAAATGTCCATCGTGAGCTCATCAACTTCAAGCAAGCTTCAGATGAACACTTATATGCTACATGGCAGAGGTACAAGCATTTGCTTCGCCAATGCCCAAGCCATGGGATGGATAACTATGCTATTGTTCAGAATTTCTGCATGCATCTAACTCCACAAACTGATACAATGTTGGATGCTATTTTAAATGGATGTTGGGATGAAATGCCTGTAGATGATGTTGTTCAGGCATTGGACACATTATCCGAAAGCTATGTGCAAAGAGGAGGTGACAAAAGGGTGAGTGCTAATGTTACCAACACTCAAGAAGACCCCTCTATTCCACTTGCAACTATTCTCTCCGCTCTGAATAAGAGATTTGATATGCTAGAATCTCAAGTGTAGCGAAGTCAGCATATGAATATTTGTTGTACTCAGGTAGCCCCAATTACTTGTGAAAACTGTGGGGATCTACACTCAGTGGATTATTGTCCTTTGGCACCTTCAGAATCAGTTCGCTATGTGGGAAACTTTCCAAAGAATCAGAATCCCTACTCCAATAATTATAATCCTGGGTGGCGGAATCATCCAAACTTCTCTTAGAAGCATGGCCGAGCACTGAATTAACCAGCATCTTCCTCAAGCATTAAGCCTACTCAACCACCAGGTTTTGGTCAACCTATGAGGCAAAATGCACCTATTCAAGAACCTAAGATGAATTTGGAAGATGCCTTAGCTAAATTCATTAGCATCTAAAGTAAGCAAAATGAAAAGCAAGCTCAAGTGAATGCTAGAGTTGACACCTCCTTGAGAAATTTAAAGTTGCAAATGGGTCAATTAGCCTTAGCAATGAATTCATTAAAACAAGGAGGATTGCCAAGTGATATGGTGCCTAATCCTGGAAGAGAAGGTAAGGAAGAGTATAAGGCTATAACTCTTCGGAGTGGAAAAGTGTTGCCAGATATTCAAGCACCAAGGGTAGTTAGCCACACACCTACATCAAATGCTGTTGTAGAGGATGATAAATGTGAAATTGCTACAGAGGAGAAGAGTGATGATAAAAGAATAGAAGGAGAACATGTGGATGCTTCAGCTGAAAAGAAGAGAAAAGTGAGCAGTGGAGAAGCGAAAAAACATGTGGATGTTGATAAGAGTGAGAAACAAGGAGAGAAACTGCAAACATTACCAAGGACAATACCTCCATTACCATTTCCTCAAAGACTTCAAAAGAAGGTGGAAGATAAATAGTATTAAAAATTTTTGGAAGTGTTCAAGCAATTTCATATAAATATTCCTTTTTCAGAAGCTTTGGAGTACATGCCTAAGTATGTCAAGTTTTTAAAAGAGATGCTGAGCAAGAAAAGAAGATTTGGTGAATTTGAAATTGTAGCACTTACTAAAGAGTGCAGCAAAATAATCAACCCACGGATTCTAATGAAGTGCAAAAATCCAGGTAGCTTTTCTGTGCCTTGTAAAATAAGTACTCATTTTCAAGGTAAAGCTTTGTGTGATCTTGGAGCCAGTGTAAATCTTATGCCATTATCTGTCTTTAAGAAATTGCAACTTGGTGAGGTAAGACCTACTACAGTAACATTACAATTAGCGGATCAGAGCTTAGCATATCCAAGGGGTATAATTGAAGATGTTTTAGTGAAGGTTGGTGAGTTCATATATCCAATTGATTTCATTGTTGTAGACTGTGAAGAAGATAAAGACAATCCATTGATTGTCGGCCGTCCATTCTTAGCTACAACTAGAACTCTTATTGATGTAGAGAAAGGGCAAATAGTGATGAGATTGGGGGATGAGCAGGTGGTGTTTAACATGGACAAAGCACTGAAATATCCTAGAGATGTTGAAGATTGCCTCAGAGTTTCAGTGATTGATGATTTAGCTCAAGAACAATTTAATACAATGATAGCCTAAGATCCTATTGAAGTATTATTAATGGGAGTAAAGCATGAGAAAACTGAAGATAGCTATGAGGTAGTCCAAGCAGTTAATTTTTCAACCACTCGGGTTAAAAAGCATTGTCAAGTGGAATCTTTAGATTTCGCTTCCCGTTCAGTACCATCTCTTAAGCCTTCAATTGTGTAACCCCCAATTTTGGAGTTAAAACCTCTCCCTAAGCATCTAAAATATGCATATTTAAGGGATTCAGAGACACTTCCCGTCATCATTTCTACATCATTGGACTCTTATCAAGAACAGAGACTAATTGAAGTGCTAAAGAGTCATAAAAAGGCTTTAGGTTGGACACTTGTAGATATCAAAGGGATAAGCCCTTCCATTGTGATGCATAAAATTCTATTGGAGGAAGATCATAAGCCATCTAGAGAATAAGAGGAGGCTTAACCTGATGATAAAGGAAGTTGTCAAGAAAGAAATCATCAAGTGGCTTAATGCTGGTATCATTTATTTAATTCCAGATAGTGTGTGGGTCAGTCCAGTACAATGCATCCCTAAGAAAGAGGGAATGACAGTTGTGACGAATGAAAAGAAAGAACTGATTTCTACAAGAACTATCACTGGTTGGTGAGTGTGCATGGACTATCGAAAATTAAACACAGCCACTTGAAAAGATCATTTTCCTCTCCCCTTCATTGACCAAATGCTTGATAGGCTAGTGGGGAAGGAATATTTTTATTTTTTGGATGGTTATTCAGGGTACAACCAAATTTCTATAGCACCTGAAGACCAAGAGAAAACAACCTTTACCTGTCCCTATGACATTTTTGTTTTCAGAAGAATGCCATTCGGGTTGTGTAACGCACCAGTAACCTTTCAAAGATGCATGAAATCATTCTTTTCTGATTTCATTGAAGATATCATGGAGATCTTTATGGATGATTTCTCTATCTTTGGTGATTCATTTGAAGTTTGTTTGAAGAATCTCTCCAAGGTGCTTAAAAGGTGTGAAGAGACTGATTTAGTTCTGAACTGGGAAAAATGCCATTTCATGATGAAAGAAGGAATAGTATTAGGACACAAGGTATCTAAGGAGGGTTTGGAAATAGATCGGGCCAAGACATCATTGATTGAGAAGTTGCCACCTCCTACCAGTGTCAAAAGAGTCTGAAGTTTTCTTGGACATGTGGGGTTCTATAGAAGATTCATCAAGGATTTTTCAAAAAATTCAAAGCCCTTGTGCAAGCTGTTAGGAAAGGATACTAAGTTCCTTTTTGATGATGATTGCTTGAAAAGTTTTGAGGAGTTAAAACAGAAGTTAATAACCGCACCTGTAATAGTTGCTCCGGATTGGTCATTGCCTTTTGAGATCATGTGTGATGCAAGTGACTATGCAGTAGGAGCTGTTCTTGGACAGAGGCATGATCGAGTTTTTCATCCTATCTACTATGCTAGCAGGACATTAGTGGATGCTCAGGTAAATTATTCCACCATTGAAAAAGAAATGTTAGCTATTGTTTTTGCTTTTGAGAAGTTTAGAGTTTATCTCTTAGGAGTCAAAGTTGTAGTACACACTGATCATGCTGCTGTTAAATATTTGTTGAGAAAGAAAGAGTCTAAACCGAGACTGATTAGGTAGGTTTTATTACTTCAAGAGTTTGACTTGCATATAGTGGATAGGAAAGGAAGTGAAAACCTAGTGGCTAATCATCTTTCTAGGTTGGATCCTGAGTATGTTAGTGACAGTAGGCTTGTGAATGATGTTTTTCCTGATGAATGCATTATGGCTGCTAATTTGCTAAATGTATCTTGGTATGCTGATATAGCAAATTACATTGTCTGTGAAGTTTTACCTCCTGAATTAAACTATTATCAAAAGAAGAAATTCTTGAATGAGGTCAAGCTTTACATTTGGGATGAGCCTTATTTGTTCAAAAGATGTGTAGATGGAGTTCTTAGGAAGTGTGTTCCTGAGATTGAACAACATGATATTTTGCTTGCATGCCATGCATCACTATTTGGGGGACATTTTAGTGGTTAGAAAACTACTTTTAAAGTATTGTAATCTGGTTTTTATTGGCCTACATTGTTTAAGGATTCTCATTTGTTTGTTTCTCACTATGATGCTTATCAAAGATCTGGTAATATTTCTAAAAGACATGAACTTCCTCAAATCAGTATCTTTGAAGTTGAGTTATTTGATTTGTGGGGAATTGATTTTATGGGTCCCTTTGTTTCTTCTAGAGGCCAACAGTACATCTTAGTGGCAGTTGAGTATGTAAGTAAGTGGGTTGAGGCGGTAGCTTGCCAACATAATGATGCTCAAACAGTGGCGCGATTTATAAAGAAAAATATTTTTTCTCGTTTTGGCACCCCTAGAGCTATCATTAGTGATGGTGGAACTCATTTTAATAATCGCTTGTTTAAACCTTTGCTGGAAAAATATGAAGTTCACCACAAAATGGCTTTAGCTTACCATTCTCAGACCAATGGCCTCTGTGAAGTATCTAATAGGGAGATCAAAAGAATTTTGAAAAAAACAGTGAGTGTTAATAGGAAAGATTGGTCTGATAAGCTAGATCAAGCTTTATGGGCATATAAGATAGCTTACAAAACACTAATTGGTATGTCTCCATATCAATTAGTTTTTGGTAAAGCTTGTCATTTACCTTTGGAACTTGAGTATAAAGCTTTTTGGGCCATAAAGAAGTTAAATTTGGATTATAAAGTTGCTAGTGAGAAGAGGTTGTTGGACTTTAATGAACTTCATGAATTCCGGTTGCAAGCTTATGAGAGTTCTAGGTTATATAAGGAAAAGACAAAGATCTTGCATGATAGGAAGATTTGAAAAAGGGATTTGATACCTGGTGATTTAGTGTTATTGTATAACTCTCGTTTGAGGTTGTTCCCAAGAAAGCTTAAATCAAGGTGGTCTGGTCCTTTTAAGGTTGTGTCTACCACTACCTTTGGTGCCATTGAAATTCAAGATGAGAAAAGTGGAGAAACTTTTAAGGTAAATGGCCAACGCTTGAAGCATTACCTTGGTGGACCTGTGGACAGGATGAAGGCAAATGTGCAGCTCCAAGACTTCTCATAGAAGTGTCAAGATAGTCCAGCTGAAAGACTTTAAACTTAACGCTCTTGGGAGGCAACCCAAGTGTCTTTTGCTTTGTTCATTTCTTAGTTCATTAGCTAGTTTGCTGTAAGTTTAATTGTTTGTTTTTCTTTTATAGATGGAGCAAATCTTCTTCCTAAAGAATCTTTCAGTTGATAAGCATGAGGATGGATTGAGTCAATGGGCAACATTCTCATAAAATGAGGGAGTATTTCTTAACCTATTTCATTTCTTAATCATGATGTGGAAGTTTGACGTTTGCTGTTGATGGATTGTTTTGTTTGTCATATGTTATGAGGGAAAATGTTGGTTTATTTAAAGGGAGTTGAATTGAGTAAGGTTTGGTTATGATTTGTTAAATTTTGTGAAACTTGAAAGAAAAATTCGAATCCTTGCTGATTTCTGGTTCTATCTTGTTTAGCGGTAGCATCCCTATTTTTAGCGATCGCTAATCTCTGCAGTCAATTTCCCCTATATTTTCCTGAAATGCTTAATGCGATAGCATTGTTTTGAGAAAGCGATAGGAATTTTTTAAGTTTAGTGGGTTAGCTATCGCATACTCAGTTTTAGCGGTCGCTAAAAATGCTGTAGCCTCCTTCCATACATTTTCCCGAATAGTAAGATGCGATTGCTTGTTCTGAGCATGTGGCTGCATCTTTTCTTGTGTAAAAATAAAATAAAATAAATAAATAAAAATAAAATAAAAATAAACGTAAAAAAAATAAAAAAATAAAATACAAAAACAAAAAAAAAATAAATATCAAATATCAAAAATTAAAAAAATTTAATAAAAAAATAATAATAATAAATTAAAAAAATTTAAAATTAAAATTAATATAAAATAATAAAATAATAATATAATAGTATAATAATATATACCAAAAAAGTCCACATAAAATAATAAAATAATAATAAAAAAATAACATTAATATTAAATAATTTTTTTTTAGGTTTTCTCTTTCCCCTTTCCGCCATTTCTGTAGCACTTCGTCTCTTTCATCGCAGTTCTATCATTCTCCTCGCCGTTTCTCACCATTTCCATCGTCTTCCAGTCCAGCCCTTTGCCATTTTTAGCGTCTTCCCCATCTCCATTTCAGTTGAGCCTTCCTCGCCTCTGTCAGTCGCCAATTCGCGTCTATTCCAGTCTCGCCAGTTCCGTCAAGCCAATCGCTGTTTCTCCTCGCATTTTAGTTCTTTCCCTCATATTTTTGAGCCTTCTCTAGTCGCCATTTCCCTGCCTTCCTAGTCCCTTCTTCCAGTCGTTCAGTCCTCGCCATTTCCCCTCATATTTTCGTTCTTCCCCATCATTATTTCCTCGCCATTTCCAGTCGCTTTCCTCGCCATTTCCGTTAATCCAGTTGCTTCTTCCTGTCGCATTTTTGTTCTTCCCCATCGCCTTCCACCCATTGCACTTCCATCGTCTTCCAGCTGTTATCTTCAGCATCTTCTCCATTTCCATTCTAGTCGAGCCTTTCTCACCATTCCGTCGCCAGTTCGTGTCCATTCCCTATCAAGCCATTTCCTCCCATTCCCTCACATTTTCCTCCTCATTTCCAGCATCTCTATTCCAAGTCACAGGAAAACTTCCATTGTGGTGAGTTTATTCCTTTCTCTTCAACGGGCAGGTCATTGGATGCTCTGTTCTTAGTAGCTTTTGGTTTTCTGGGATACATTGTGGGATGTAGCTAGCTTAGGTGCTCAGAATAACATTGTAGTCCTACTGTTTAATGGTGCATTGTTACTCTATTTTAGCTTAGTTATTTGATGTCATATCTTTCCTTTGGTTGTGCAATTTGCTGTATGCTTATCATGACGATGAAGAGCATGAACCTTTAGTGCCTGAACAAGAACCTATTCAAGAGAAGCCTGAGATTCCTTTGGAGCCCGCTTCATAGGATAGGATGGTTCAGCTCTTGCAAGACAATATTATGCAGCAAAGCCTCATTTTGAAAAAACAAGAATAGCTTGAGCAACGATGTGAGACGATGACACAGAAGATTGATTCGTTGCTCCTATTTCGTGATGAGCTGACATCTCAAATGGCACGTGTTATTGATCTTTTGCAACCTCAATAGCAGCTTGGGGTGCACTCAAAGCAATCAGAAGGTTTGGAAGTCAGCGGCCAGATGCTAGTGTGGGCATGACTGATAGTGCACAGGAGTACTCCTCAGCTCGAGAGGAGTGATTATCATTCTGATGACTATTTTGTGCCGGAGGATTTGCTTCTGTCTCTTAACCTATTTTTGTTGTTTCCTTAGTTAATTAGTAGTTAGCTACTTGTCCTTCTGTTTCTTTTCTTTATTTTTTGTAGCCTCTTGGATGACTGTTTAGGACTTCTTATTATCCTGATTGACGCATGACAGATCTGTGCTTACCTACCTCTTTTGCATTCTATGTCTACAGCTGACAGGTTCTGATGCCTATTTGCGTCTCTCCTTCTCTCTTTTCTTTCTTCTCCATCCTTTCAGGGAAGTCTCAGTATCTCCTCTCTTTTACATCCTTTGCTTATTGTCATGTTTATTCACATTGAGGACAATGTGTGACTTAAGTGTGGGGGAGAGGTGTTTACTAAAGAAAGTTGATTTTTGTGTCTAGAATGAAAATTGATGAGAAAACAATAGAATGGCTATAGTGTTTTTGGGGATTTAATTGAGTTTAATTTCTCTCTTATTTGTTTATGGCAATTCTTGGGACAAGTAGTTCAAACTTGTGTGATTTAATTGTAGGAGCTTGGTTAAGTTCTAATATATATAAGTTCTAATATAATTTGAGCCAACCTTGAGATTACCATTGAGATCTTTGATTCAACTTTATCTGGTTGTACACTCTCTTTCTCTCTCTTTATATTGTGTTGTTTATTTGTTTACTGGACTGTGTGCTGACATTGAGGACAATGTAATATTTAAGTGTAGGGGGGAGAGTCATTTCATCTTCCATCTTTTCCTTGTTTTAAAAAAAAATTTTGAAAAATTTTTGAGAAAATTTTTCAAAAATAGTGTGAAAATTTGCAATTAAGATGATTATAATTTGGATTCACTTAGACATGATAAGTAATGGATCTTATGTTTTGATTCAAGTGAAGTGGCAATGAATTTGATTTTAATGAATTATTTGATAGTCATTAGCTAGTGAGGATTTGAGCCTTAATTGTCAATTCTAGTGTGTATTCACCTATCTGGCGTTCACTCTAGAACTTGTCTTGATTCTTTGTTGAGGCCACATTTGCATTTGCATGCATGAAAATGATAAGGCATTCATTTCTTTTTATAACTAGATAGCCAAAAAGCCAACCCTACATGCATTTTATCCATTGTTTAGCCACTTTGGACTTGATTTCATTATCTTGTTAGCCATAACCATTAAATATATTCCCACCTTGTTTTAAGATGCCTTAGGAATTTTCAAGGAGCATTACATCTAAATAGGATAGGTGAATGTGTGCTTTGCATCCATTAAGGCCATTGTGATTCAAAGAATTTGTTTTAAGAAAGAAAAAAAAATGCAAAGAAAGAAGAGATGGAAAAGCAAAATGAAAGAGAAAGAAAAAAAAAAGGGAAAAAAAAGAGGAAAAAGGAAAGAAAAGTTGTTCTCTTAATGCATATCCTTCTGTTTGTGGTTAAAAGGGCCTTAAGATGTACTTTCACTCCATCCTTATTCTTATTTTAATGCTCTTAATGATTTTAAGCATCTAACTTGCTTTTGAATTTCCTTCACTCTTTTGTTTACCACTTGTTTCATACCTTAGCCTATGTTACAACCATAATAAAGCCCTTTTGATTCATTCATTGGCATTTGATTTTAGTGGTAGAGATGTAGATGATTGCCAAGCTTATGGTAGTAAGGTTGGATAGGATAGAATTTGAGAGTAAGCATTTCAACCTAAACACTAAAGAAGAGAGTGATAAACACAAATCCAAGTGAGGGACTTTCATTGCATTTCATTTTTGATTAAGTGTATTGCCATGGTACTTGTTGCATTGATGCAAGTGACATGACTTGGAGAATTGAGCTATTGATTTGCTTTGAGCTTCCTTGTGCTAAGTGACTTATACAACTCTATTTCTCTTGATTTCCTTTCCATTATCTCTTCCTTGGAGCTTTAGTTTTCTTTTGCCCGAGAGTGCAAAGGTTTAAGTGTGGGGGAATTTGATAAGCATGATTTTTATACACTTTAATTCTCTTAACTTTGGCATTTTGACGATAGAATATGGTTTTAAAGGTTTAATTAGATTCAATTTGAATTCATCAGCCACTTATGCACTTTGTGAATTAATTGGCAAAATTACAGAAAAAGAGTTTCTTGCTATTGTTTTTGCTTTGGATAAATTTAGATCTTATTTACTAAATACTAAAGTCATTGTTTTAACTGATCATGCAGCCTTGAAGTACTTGCTGAAGAAGCTTGATGCAAAGCCAAGATTGATTAGATGGATGCTTCTACTTCAAGAATTTGACATTGACATCTAGGATAAAAGTGGAGCTGAAAACTTAGTAGTAGACCACTTGAGTAGAATTGAAGCTTCAAAGGTAAACTCCTTACCTATTGATGATGATTTTCCTGATGAGCATTTGTGTGCTGTGCATGGTTTTTATCCATGGTATGCCGATTTAGTGAATTATCTAGCTGCTTCTGAACTGCCTATTAATTTGACTAAATATCAGTTGAATAATTTTAGGAGTGAAGCTAGGTATTATATTTGGGATGATCCATATTTGTGGAGACTATACAGTGACCAAGTGATTAGACGTTGTGTGCCTAATATAGAATTTGATTCTATTTTAAATTTTTGTCACACACTTGCATGTGGAGGTCACTTTAGTCCAAAACGCACAGCTAGGAAGGTCCTAGATAGTGGATTGTATTAGCCTACTCTGTTTCATGATGCTTTTGATTTTTGTAAAAGATGTGTCAGGTGTCAACAAATAGGTAGCATATCTAGGAGAAATGAAATGCCACAGCATCCCATTTTATTTTGTGAAGTCTTTGATGTTTGGGGCATTGATTTTATGGGACCTTTTCCTACTTCTTTTGGTTTTTCCTACATCTTATTGGCTATTGATTATGTTTCAAAGTGGGTGGAAGCCAAACCCACCAGGACTGATGATTCTTCTGTGGTTGTAGAGTTTGTTCGCTCTCACATTTTCTGCAGGTTTGGTATTCCCAGAGCCATTATCAGTGACCAGGGCACTCACTTTTGCAACCAGAGTATGCATAGCTTGCTTGGCAAGTATGGTGTTATGCATAAAGTAGCTACTCCGTACCACCCTCAGACAAATGGCCAGGCAGAAATTTCTAACCGGGAGGTGAAGCGAATTTTGGAGAAAACAGTGCAGCCGAATAGGAAAGATTGGAGCTAAGTTTGAATGAAGAATCTTACGTGGAAATTGACACACGAAGAAGCTCACATGCAGAGAAGAACAACGAAGAAAATGAGCTAGAAGCAACGTGGAGCTGAATAACGTGGAAGCAGGCCGCTCGAGTTCTGCTGAAGTTTTGAAGACTCCCACGAGATTCTCTCCACGTCACAAGTTTACATATGCAGAGCTGGCATGCATGAATAACATGAGAGATAAATGAAAGCTGGAATGAAACGTGAGAAGGCTACGGGCTGATGTGGGAAATGAGCTAGGAAATGAGAAAAAATGCGTGACTTCAGCATGCAAAATGAGGAGCTGAGGGGCACGTGATGAATTAATGAGAAGGAGAGAAAAAAAAAACGCGGAAGGAAAGACTCGGGCAGAACGTGACGGGAGAGGGGAGAATAACGCTGGAGGAAGCATGAGTTCGAGAGGCGAGAAGAGGATGACGTAAACAGCGAAGGCCCCAGTGTTGAAGGAGGAAGAAATTTTCATTGAATTCTCGATAGCTGCAGCTTCCTTGATCGATTCTCCTCTGATTGATTCCTCCATGGCGACTTAAATTTCCTTTGGTAGCTAGCTGAAGATAGGATTCTCCTAGATGAAGATTTGAGCTCCACATCTCCTCACCAATTTGGAAAAAACTCTCTTGCTCAATCTTTTAATTTCAACATTATTTCCTTTATTAATTTGACTAGGTTTAGCTTATTAGTTTAGGAATTTAATTGCTGAAAATTACTGCATTGAATTAATTTTTGGATTGAGCTTAATTTGAATTTTGGAATTTTATTTGTGATCATTATATGTTTGTAAAAATTCCAGAATTAGTGTTGTACAATTGACCTTTAAATTCCTCTTGATTTTAGGCTAATTGATGCAATGCTTATTGGATTAGTTGGCTGGAATTTTTGTGCAATTAATTGCTTGAGGGATTAATTAATCTAATTGGTGACTTAGTATCTTGAGTAGATTGTGCAGTAGATTTTATTAATCAATCAAAATTGGTTGTAGTGTGTTCTTATTTTTAATTCAGTTAATTAGTTGTTCAAGGTTTCTTGTGGTTGCAAAATTCCTTGAATAATTGATGAATTGAATCTTGGATGGTTATTCAAGAGCCTTATAAGGAATGCACTAAAGAGCAAGAACTTAATCCAAAATTGGTAAACTAAAAAGAGCAAGGATAATTGAACTCTAGGGAATCCAATTGAAAGCTAGCTACCACATTTGCTTGACTATTCACTTCAACTTAGTTTTAAGTTTTCAATTCTTGTTAATTAACTTTAGTTCAATTAAATTCTAGCATTTCAAAACCCCCCAAAACAAGTCCTAATTAGTAATACTTAGAATACTCTTTCATAAACAAATTGAGATACAAACTCCTTGGGAAAATGACCTAGGTTGCACCATTATCTACAAATTTATTTTACCACCTAGTTTTATTTGAGATTGCGCGACACAATCGTCAAGTTGATTTTTGTGTCTAGAATGAAAATTGATGAGAAAACAATAGAATGGCTACAGTGTTTTTGGGGATTTAATTGAGTTTAATTTCTCTCTTATTTGTTTATGGCAATTCTTGTGACAAGTAGTTCAAACTTGCGTGATTTAATTGTAGGAGCTTGTTTAAGTTCTAATATATATAAGTTCTAATATAATTTGATTGTGGTTTTGCTCATGAATCTGTATAATGGGATTAGGGTTGCTGATTAGAAGAGAGATAGTCCTTCTTGCTTATTAAAAAATTTTATATATATATATATATATAATAATGATAGAGATTCTGCTCCTCTAGTGGAAGCTACCTAGTAACCGGGGGCTTTCATCACCAATGTCAGCTTTCGCATAAAACAATAGTGGAACCTAAGAGTATGCAAAGTACCCTGACTGTGTCACCTTAGTTTGAGTAACCGGGTGGCTTCATTACAAATGTTGTCATTCGTGTAAAAAGGATTTAGGAGATAAGGAAGGGATGAAAATCTCTATAAAAAAAAAAAACAAACAAACAAACAAAAAAAATAAAAAAAAATGGTTCTTGTAGAAAGAATTAAAAGAAGTGGATGATCTCTTCTATATTAGAATTTCAATTCTCATTTTATAAGTGCATGGGTTGGCCTTGCAAATTGTATTGGAAATGTGTAAATTGTGAAGTTAAGTCACGCTTGTTTAGCTTTTTAGTTACACAAGGTTGTTGGATTCAAGTATGAGGGAATTTTAAGCTATAATTAAATGTTCTAAGATACTGTGTTGTTTTATTGTTTGTTTTGAAAGTATGGATCAACGAATTTTGCTTGAGGACAAGCAATTGTCTAAGTGTGGGGGAGTGATGACTCCCAATATTTTGTATTACTTATAGTTAATTAGATTTAATTTGGGAGTCATCCATTAGAGTTTTGGTGAGATTTATTCATTATTTGTAAGTAATTCTCCAAATCAAAAGTGAAAGAGAAAAATGAAGTTAATTATGAATAATTATGATTGAGTAAATGTTGCATTAATAGAAAATATTTCTTGTTTCAGAATTTTATTCAATGTTAAGCTTTAGGCAAAGAAGCGATCACTTTATCTGAAGAAGCGGCCGCTAAATTCGGCGTCAAAACTCTGCGTTTTGATTAATGAGGATACAAAACACGAATTGCAGCTAGGTTTTCATGCATTCTGCAGCAGAGGAGGGTTCTGAACGTCCAGGAGGCATTTTTGGGTGATCTTTAGAGGTTCTTCAAGCTTGGAGGGGTGAAGCAAGAGGAAGAATAAAGGGGGAGCTCAATTTTCTGCATTTCTCTCATTCCTTTGTTTGCTTTCTCTGCTTCTCTTCATCTTCTCCATGTATTTGATTGGGATTCACTGTAGATTTAGCTATGTATAGTTAAACTTCTCTTTACCTAGAGCACTATGAACTTGATGTGAACTAAATCTTTATTTTTCTTGTTGATTGTAATAATTGGAGCCTTATGTATCTTTCTCTTACTTAATGCTTTCTTAGGGATTGGGCACCTCTTAGATTTGATTTGGGTAATTGGAATTTACCTTGAAAAAGGAGTTCTAATTAGACCTAAGAGTTGGATAGATTAAGTTTAGATTTATCTAATTTGTAATTGGGATAGAAATATACCTAATTGCCTTAATTGGTTTGTAAAGGGTTATAATATTTAATGCACTCCAACTTAATTCTAAGGACACTTAGATTTTAGGGGCGAGTAGGGCTATAATTACATCGACGGACGGTTATAGCTTATGAATCTCTTAACCCACAAGGTGCTAATTAATTGCAATTGAACAAGTAATTAAGTTCTAGTAAGCATCAAGGGAATAGTGACTCTAGGTAATTTCAAAGCCTTAGATTTGTACCTAAATTTTCTTTGCCAACCAAATTTTTTTTAAATTGTTTTGTTTTAAAATTAGTTCTAAGTTCATGAATTGCTTAATTAGTTGCTTAATGTGGATGAAAGTGGGTTGTGCATTGCCTAATTGCATTTAAGTCATTCTTCGTGGGAACGATACTCATACTTATCACTGAACTACTTGATCCGACCCGTGCACTTGCAGAACACATATAAAATTTTTCGTGGTCGACAAATATTGAGTTTAGCCATCTTAAAGATGAAAGCCAATTTGAAGGAAAAATTGATGAGCACATTGGCCTAGATCCATTGCCAAGTTTAAAACATTGTCTCTTCATCTGAAATGGATCAACTTCGAAACACCATTTGGGATCAAATTGTAATACATGCGCAAAATAATTAGTAGTTTCAAGTAATTATAATACTTTATTTCTATGCTATGCACATTTGTAGACTTAAATAAAATATTTATTTTTAATTTATATTTTAATTCTAGTATCAACAGGAATAAAAAGATATATTATTTGTTAAATGCTATTAGGAAAAAAAAGAAAATAATGTTTTAGAAATAAATCAAACAAAGTAATATGAATACCCTTTCTGGTAATTTCACACCTAAAAGTGATTTTGGTATATAATATCCAAACAATATCAATTCTACTCAAATCACTTTCGAACTAAAATTTTCAAACATAAATCACATTCAGGTAAACCCACTTTTACACAAAATTAATTTTGCAAACTCAAGTTCACCAAAATCAATTTTACTTACCGTCAATCCAAACACACTTAATCTTCACTCAATAGCCCTCTCCTATAATTTTATAGTGTGGCTCATGAATTTAATTCCTCTATAATTTGCACAGTTTTGTATGTCCCATTTCTTTTTATAAATACAAATTAATGTACTTATCCTCCACTTGTCCAGTACTCTCTTAGATCTCATGATTTTATTAAATAAACTTGTGAGCTAATTTATACCTTTCACACTGAAGTCCTTCCACACCTTAATAGGTATATTATTGATAAATATATTTTAATTACTTAAATGGTTGTGATTTTGAGATTTTAACTAATATAATTTATAGATAGTCTATATCTATTTAATTGATCTTATATCTTTTCTCACATTTATCTGCAGGATCAGATAAGATGATGTTTATTATGGAAAAGTTATCGAGAGAGATTTACGCAGATTTTTTTTTAGTACAGATTTACTCAGATTCACATGGAGGAAGTTTATAAAAGGATGGGTGAAGAACCAGAAAACCATATAGAGATCAGAGGCTTCTCTCCTTTGTTAATTCCTTTGTGTTATTTTTTCATTTTTTTATCTTCTCAAAATTTCTGAGGAAAATTCTTTGAATGTTTCAAAGCCATGAGTGGCTAATCTCTTTGTTTCCTAGTCAAAGTTATTGAGATCTGACTCTGAATAATTTGTGAGAGGTTTGATTTAATTATTTCTTTTCTTGAATAGTGAAATATTTTCTATTATTCTAATATTATTATTCAGTTAATTTAATTGATACCTTATTTTAGTTGAGTAATTATTGCTATTCGAATTTTTTTGAATCTGTAATTATTCATTTGATTCAGTAGAGTAGCAATTCAATACCTTTGATAAATTAAAATTGTCTTTGTGCGTTGAAGAAAATATTTCTTCTATTTTAAATATACGAGCTTATGTATTGTTAAACAGTGATGGGTTGCTTTTCTTTTTCTTAATACTATTCAAGGTTTAAATTCTAAGAGCTTATTTGGGATTGATTTATGAATGAGGTTTAATTGGAGAGTTTGTTCCTTTTAAATATTCTTAAGGAAGAGCAGAACATCAGAGCTTGTTGATGGTCATAACCAATTTATTTTAAAAGAGAAATTATATTTTTTTACCTTTTGGGGTACTCAATGATCAAATTAGTTGAGTCAGATCTAAAATAAATCTTGGCTGGGAGTTATTTGCATTAAAGTTTTCTCTATAAAAAATATTTTCTAAATTTATTTATTTTTAATTTTCTTTATCAAGAAAAATCCCCCTTATTTTATTTTACTATTTTTGGGTTGAATAATTTGGTTAGTCCCTGTGGAGCACGACCCTACTCACCCTATTTGCAAGAAATATTATTTTGAGAGTAGGAATTTATTTTTAGTGATTTCGACACCCATCAATTATCTGGTCCTACTGCTATACTATTTTCCATCCTCTTTAAAGCTTAATTTACATTTGACTCTCGAACCCTATGATACAAAGTATAATTTTGATTATTTTTTATGGTGTCTAACTTATGTGAGTGCCATGAGATCTCATATCTTTCATTAAATAACTTATAAAAATAACGCTTCCATCTTTTCTTAATATCCTACTCTGTAATTAGGGCTCTCTCTTCTTCATTCTTAATGCATCTCACTTGGTTTACGTCTCTTGTTTTTCTCTCTCTACTTTTAGCAAGTTTATAAATACTTCTTTTCCCATTTTTAGTAGCTAAGGATTGATATAACCCATTAAATACCCTAACTCTCACTTCGCTTACCACCTTTTTGGTATCTTTCTTAACTATTCTATATTTTTTCTAATTTTCCTTACTTCTACACAAAGACCATGCTTTATAACATTTCCTTTTAACTTTAACCTTTTCTTGTATACTTGTATCCTACCACCAAGATTCTTTATTCTTCGGTACAAAACCTTTTGATTCCACAAGTATCTCTTTTGTTACTTTCCTAATCTCTTAAGCCATCTCATCCCATATATCATTATCATGTCTTTGTGCCTCCCATGATTCTGCCTCCAAAATCCTTTTTTGTAAACTCTTTTCTTTATCACTTTTCAATTGCCACCATTTTATCCTTAACACTCCCTCTTGGCCTTTGCTCTTTACTCTCCTCTTAATTCAAACATCCATCACTAAGATTCTATGTTTTGTAATCAAGCTCTTTCCAAGTATAACTTTGCAATCCATACAAAGCTTTCTATCCACTTTCCTAATTAGAAAGAAATTAATTTAAGAGCATGTTCTCCTGCTTTTGTTCGTGATAAAATACTTTTCACGCTTCTTTAAAACAGGTGTTACTATAGTAAAATCATATGCTAATGAAAATTCTAAAATAGTTTTACCCTCTGTATTTGCTTCACCTAAATTATATCCCTCATATGAACCCTCGTAGCTTGTAGATGCACTCCCCACATGACCATTAAGATACCCTCCTATAAGAATCTTTTTCCCTAAATGTATTCTCTGAACTAAACCTTCTAAATCCTTCCAAAATTTTATCTTATAATGCTCTTCTAACCCTACTTTTGATGCAAAAGTAATAATAATATTAAAATTTTTTCTTTTTACTACAAATTTTAATGCTATAATTCTGTCTTCTAATATTTTTACATCTACCACAACATTTTTCTAATACTTATCCACAATTATACCTATTCTATTTTTAGATTTAGTCTTACTAGTGTACCAAAACTTGAAACTTGAGGTGTCTAATTTCTTCGCTTTTTCTCATACTCATTTAATTTTTTGTAAGCACATAAAATTAAGTTTCATTCTAATCATGATATCTACTATTTCTATTGATTTACCTGTAAGTGTACCTATATTTTAAGTTCCAAAATTGATCTTACTTTCATGAACTAACTTCTTTACCCATATTTGTTTACAAAAATGTAAAAACTCTTGTTTATTTTTCACTATACCTAGGCGTCAATACAATGGCTCTTGCTCATTTGTCATTATACTAGAACTATACAGCATGTTGCTTTCAAGTAACGACCTAACATTAACTCTATCGTTGATTCATATCATAAAGATTCGATAAAGTTTTATGTTGGCTGTCGATTGCCTATACAACCCTCTCCTTTTTTTTTTTGGCTTGGGATTGGCTATGAAAATAATTTACATTAAAGCATAGTATAGACAGAGTTTAATAAGCAAATATATATTATAACTAAATATGTACAAACAAAAATTAAAACAAAATATATTTTTTAAAAAAAATATACAAATAAAAATAAAAGAATATATTTTGTTTTCATTAAATTTAATTAAAAGATATATATCTATAAGTTAATAGAAGGTATTTTAATTAAAAATTAAAAATTAAATTAAAATGTAACATAATTTTTTTGTTTTAAAGAAATTTATATATATTTTGAAAATAAAAATAATTTATATAATTTAATAAAATTAAAAAAAATTTAGCCAAATAATTTGAATTGAAATCTAAGCAATGACCAAAGCTGCCTATCGCCATCTATACTATTATAGACTAGGAGGAGATTGTTACAGCCCTCATCAGGATATAATTGCTGACTTTCGACTGCTGATGGTTGTAAACTATTGCAGGGCTGTCTCAGGAGCGAAAATGAACAGGAGTACTGAGAATTCATGGAAGCAAACAAATAGTAGTTCAAGCATTCAAGAGGGAGAGGGGGTGATACATACATACCCTCATTCTGTGATTCATTTCTGTCTTTTAAACTGGCCGCCTGAAAAATACTGTCAATTTTGATTTTGACAAATATTCCTTGAACTAGTGAGCAATTTCATAGATTATACTTGTAGAGCTGCCAATCTTTCATTACAGTTTTTGAATGTCAAGTATATTATATATTTCAATTTGGATTGTACCAGTCTCAATTATAATTTTTTCACATAACAGCATTGTGGTGATTGGATTGACTTGTATTCAAGCTGAAATAATTGTTCCAGATACTGTTAGTTTCATTATTAAATGTTCTTATTATATTGCAATACACACAAACGCGAGAGAGAGCGAGAGAGAGAGAGAGAGAGAGAGAGAGAGAGAGAGAGAGGAAGTATACCCTACATTGACTTACATGCCTCATTCAATTATTTATTGTTATCCCTAAATTATTTTTTTGCATGACCTGGATTAGCATAAAAAAATGATGTATGTACCGGTGGCTAATCTTGGATTAAAGTTTTCCTTCCATTTTCCAGTTGCATTACATTAAAAGCAATTTCCCGCCAAGTAAATTTCCAATTATCTGGGCAACTGTATGTACAAGTATCCAATACCATCATCATTTTTGTCCTGTATATGGTTGCCATAAAGAAAGATCTTCCAATTCTTTGAAATTGCTATATCCATTAATTTAGGATAGGGTTTTAGTGAAAATTAAAATTGTATTTTAATTAGGTGTGAAAACCAAAAGCCATACAGAGTCACTAAGAGTTTCAACATCATAGACTTTAAAGATCTCATTTCTTTCTTACTAAGCCAAGACAGCAGCCCAGGCACCACCTATTAATCAAACAATTCTAGATTAATCAACCCATAAGAATAATCCAGGGATTTACCTACCACTAAATCATTATATTCATCATAATACTGGGGAAACTTTCCAGAATCACCACCACTGGATGTTTGTTTGGCATCTAGCTAGCATGAGAAATATCCACTCTGACTGCAAGCAAACAAATGAGGTCAAACAAAAAAAAAAAAACAAATGAGGTCAAACCAAAAAAAAAAAATCATTACTAAAAGACAAATAATCTGTGTTAAAAAAAAAAAGAATCACCTTTTTCTTCACAATATTCACAAGAATAGAAATGATTCCTGTATCAATCACATGCTTATGATATGGAAAAATATGATTTCCGACATAGTTCATCAACATTTCCAACAGCTAGAAAATATGAACAGATGATTTAGATTGGGCCAAAAAATTGAAAAAATAAAAAAAGGAACAGATGATTTAGTAGAACACCATGGAACTGGACAACACAAGCAACTAACAAGCCTCTATCTATATATAGGCCAATCAAAGACAACATACAATAGCAACAACAAGGAATTAAGACATATTAAAACTATATTTCTCTTACCCAATACGATAGTTCTCTTAACAAATATAACAGTTAAAATAAAATCATTAAAACTGGAGATACCATAATATAACAGAAGTTATATCCTTTTTAAAACTATAACATGGGATAACGCTAGCTCCACCATCTGGAAACCACAATATTAATGTATTGTAAACACTCTACCTCGTTGAAAAGAGACGAGTCGTTGACAGAAAAAAAGGGAGGGTTTAAAAACTTACAATTTCCCTTCATCACAGAAGACAAGTCATCGACTGAATGATACCTTTCAAATGCCAAAACGAAATGACATCTTCCTAACCACACTCTCTTGGACTCATTGAGACTCCTGATAGAAGTGGCCAGCTGAGTACTAGGTGCTTCAACTAAAGCTAATAGGAAGACAACCCAAGTTGAATTGTCAGTTGCAAGAAAATGAGTTGAATATTCCAGAAGAACAAACATCCATGTTAACCCTAGCTCTCAACTTTAGACGTTTTTCTTTGATCTGATCGGTCTTTGTAGCACTTGCTGATTTAGCACATTCAGTCATACATATATATAACTTTCAGGCAGGATATAGGCAAAAAGAAACATGAATATGTAATGATTAAATAGCCAATGGAACTAATTGAGAATTCCACTTCAAATAATTGAAAGGAAATGACATTGATGGGAGCAGCTTCTATTCAAGTGGCGCGCTAACTGGAGAGTGCAATTGCGAGGGAGTGGCACTATAACTTTGAAAAAAGAAAAACAAAGTGAATAAACAATAAAACAAAATAAAGCAGTTTCTCTCTCACAATTGGATAGTCTAATTTGCTCGAAAACTGAAGAGAAACTGCCCCCGACATTAAGTGGCAGCACCACACATGGTATATAAGAGTAGTTTTGACACGTAGAAACCTATGTACAACAATGATGATCTAGAAACCATTAAAATTTTTTTTCTATGTATAATATAGGTATAAAATATTTTTTTTAATTTTTAAATTGGGCCTCCTAAAACTTTTTATCTATCACTCTTAATGTCTTAAAGTTTTAAATACATGCTTTTAAAGTTATAAATGCTAGAAGTACTTTATAAAACAAATAAATATAATAAAATATATTAAAGTTTCTTTAAAATATTTTTTATCTTCATTCTTTAAAAATGACTAATAAAATACATTTCATTCTCCAATTTTCACTTTTTTACAAAATCCATTCCTTTTTAGCTTTTTTAACCATACATTTTACTTATTGTAAAAATAGGACTTTGTAATAAAATAGAAGATAACTTTTGAAATTATAAAGAATTTCACAATAAAAGAGATTACAGATAAACCCTATTTAATTGAAAATCAAAGAATATATTTTTAATAACTAATTTATATTTTATAATTTCTAATATATACTTTTTTGTATTAAAATAATTATATTTATTTTAATATTAATATTATTATATATATAATTATGTATCTTTTTTTTCTTCTTAAAAATGTTATTAATATATTAATTTAATAAGTACTAAAAGTTATATTTTTAATAATTATTAATACTATAATTTTTTTCCCTCTTATAACTTTTTCTGGTTTTGTTATGCATGTTAGACGCAACTCAACACACGGAATTGGGATCAAGAAATGGTGGCAGGGAAAGATGGACCTGTTTGACGGAGATAGAGGTGTGCAATTCTTCAAAGAGGAGAGCCGAGAAATGGTGATGAAGGAAATTCCCAAACCCTTTTGGAGTGGAGGTGGAAGTGATATTGGTCAGTTTGGCGTCAGAATTGCAAATTTTATCCAAAAATTTGTAGTGGGATGTGTCATACCATAATATGATAGTACAATGTTTACACTTTAGGAATATCAATTTTCTTATATTCAGCACTTTTAGTTGTGGAAATAAATGACATTGAATGTGCAATTATTTCATTTTAGTTTTAATGCACTATTTCAACTTACCAATATCGAAATCTATCCTTAATATACTTGCTGAAGTAGAAACATCACAAAAAGAGTGAGAAATTCGAGTTCAAACCATGCATTAACAAATTAGCACCATAACATCATTTTTCATGGTTTCATAATTCTGTTGCAATCTTCAAAAATTTATATATTGAGATAGAGATTTCCAAATCATGCAAATTATGACTCTATGGAAATCTTAGGACATGACCTACATGCTGAAAAAATTTTAGATCAAAACAAATTCATTTGGCCCACAAAAATCTAATGAAATAGTAATACTATTAGATTTTTATGCATGTATAGACCTAAAACTTTGAGCATGCATAACTTGAATTACACAGATGCAAATTGAGTAATCTTGATGGCTATGGAAATTTTATAATGCTAATTATATTCTTGTAAAATTTTATGAGTATTGGAAATCATTTGTCCCTCAAATACCCAAAAAACTAGAATTGACCAAATGAATAGTGATAGGGCAAATCTACATTTTTTAGTCAACTTTGAAAAATTATAAGAAATTCTACAGAGCTCCAAAAATTATATTCTTTAAATCTATAGAAAGCTCTCAATGAGATCTAAATTCATGTCAAATTTTATGCCAAAATTCATTCATTTTGTCTAATTTTGGTTCAAAGATAGATTATGGCTCAAATTGGTACCCAGGTAACATCAAATGGTTCAAAATGCCTTGTTACATAACTTGTGACCATTTGAGCACATCCAACACATGAAACACAGTATGTAAGACTATCTCAACATGTCCTAAACACCATGCATCTCAATTTGACTTATCCACTTGGCATTATACATACACTTTCCATGCCACACACATACCTAAATCACATGTTCTTGCATTTCCACAACTATAATTGACATTTACAATATGATCTCATACTTTTACAAGTGTGTGAAGGTTTACTTTACACAAATAACAAGAACAAACTCTCTTTGATAATATATTATACAAATTGCTAAACTATTATCAAAGTAGCACACATCATGGTTGTTGGTCTCCATTCTTTGTTGCTTGAAAGTTCCCTAGACATGGTTAGAAATAACATTGAGAGGGATGAGATTCCAAGAGTCTTAATAACTCAATCATTCTTCAAGTACACTTATATGACATATTTTCTTGTAAAAAAAAAAAAGCAAACATGTATCATATTCATCTAAATATCAAACATAATCATATTTATGAAATCAAATGAATCCATCAAGATCAAAAACAAGCTTTAAGGACTTTTAGTTTAGCCTTACCCAATTATGTGGGATTTTTAGATTAACCTCACCCATTTTAGGGACTTTTGACTTAGCCTCACTCAATCCATAAGACATTGGCCTTGTCTCACCCTTATTTAGGAACTTTTGGCTTCACCTTACCCAATTCAAGGGACTTTTGGCATAACTTTATCCATTAAGAGCCATACACATTCTAAATGCATTTTAAGAGCTATAAAGACATTATATTATCAAACCAATAGCAATAGGAATAATTCATGATTTAAACACACATATAAACAATCAATGACAATCAAACAACTTAAATAAGCACACAAGAATGGATGAAGAACTACCTTTCTCAAGAAAGCACCAAGTGCCTCCTTGGTTTCTGACTTCTTTTCTTGGCCTCACAGATACACTTGGGAGAGGTTTGATTTGCTTAGCCTAAACACATCAAACAACACACAAAAGTATCAATGGAACCATCTTTAACCTCATATAAACCCTATGTAATCCGCCTTTAGTTCTAAGCTTCCATATGGCTCCATATTGTAGCATAATAAAGCAACTTATATAATTTATCATGTTGTCTCCACTTTCTCACTTAATCTAAGTCATATGACTCCATTTAAACTCATTAGAGTCATCACAAACTCAAATCAAATAGCATAATACCAAGTTGCTTTCTTATGTATAATGGAATCTTAAACTTTCACCTTTCAAAATAAGGCTTCTAAATTCAAACCAATAATTCTATAATTATTTATTCATCATATCTAAGACTCTAAATTCATTAAAATTCAAAGAAACACTCCCTGGGTTACTCATCCATGGCTTGGCCGAACCATGACTTCAATAAAGACTATATGGAGTTTTATTTGTTTTCCTTGGGAGTTTGATGCATATCCATATTCCTTGGCTTCTCTACAACTTAGAAATGATTTAATATAGCTTGGATTATCCTCATAGGGTTCCAAAACTCTTAAGGTGCAATTGAAACCCTAATTTTCATATTTAGTTTCTAACGCTCTTTTCTAAATTCTAATTGCATATTCTAATTCTCCATGCCTCAAGACCCTTGGGTCAGCCTTGCTACCATGCAAAACATCCTCCTTCTATATGGTACCTCACTTGGTTGAATAAGGAGAGGAAGAGAGAACCAAGGAAGAGCGCATTTTGCATCATGTTTCATATATCATCTTAAAGCTTTTCAAGAGTAGAATTTTGTGCAAAGCTTAGTTTCCTTAAATCCTCTCCTTCTTCCACAAGTTCAGCCATGAAAATCCTCCTTTCAGAAAACTAAAACTACTAAGAAAGAGAGCATGGAGAGGAGAACAACTTTGGTAAAAGAAAGACCATGAAAATAGCAAGATTTTCTTACCTTTTTTGCCTCCCTTTTCTCCTTCTTCTCCTCCTCTCTTGTGTGCCTCTTACTACTAGTTCAGAAGTTTCGAAGTTGGTTTTGGAGAGTTAGGGACGTGGCTGGCTTGATTTTAAGAGAAGGAGGGGTGTTTACAACTTTTACAAAATTCAAACTATATCCTTTAAACTTTGATTACTCTATTTGAGCTTATTTAAACTCTTTTTTTCAAAACTGTCTTTTCTATCATTAAATTTGGGTCCTTTAATTCATTAAAAGCCTTTGGTTTCAAATTAATTGGATTTAAAACCTTACTGAATTATCTGGTCAAAGTTTTGGTTAACCAACGACCTAAATTACATACTAAAAGGGTTTTAACTATTTTGACGGTTCCTATGATTTTTTAGGCCTCTGAGAACTCTAATGAGCTTAATTTTATCATTTAAAACTATATCCTTTGAGTTTTTAAAAAGTTGCTCGAAAGTATAGCTTTGTCACTAGCCTTTGTCTCATTCCATTTGGTCATTTTGACTCTAATTTTGGACTTTTCTTAAACTCTAAGCTATATTTTTAGATGTTTTAATTTAACATCCTATTCTCATTTAACCTCAATTTGCTTTTCTTTAGGGTATTTCCAGATCAATATATTAGTTTTAATTTGGTTTTTAAAAAGCCAGTTATTACAGGATGTGAGAGAAAGTGAAAATGGAGAAGTTAGCAAGCGGGAGTTCCATTTTTCCCAAAAATTTAAATACAGCTTTTAACCTCTTTTACCTACAGTAATTATTAGTAAAGAAAGCAATATTGTCACAGTTGGTAAGATAAAAAGATTTTGAATGAATAACAATGAGAATAAAATGAAATGTAATTTTATGATTTAAAATCATATTTAGTATGGTATAAAAGAAATAAAAATATTTTTTAAATTAAAAATAATACAAGAATAAAAAGAAAAAATAAATAAATGACCAAAACACTTATAATACTAAAAGATATTAAAATATTAATTTTTGTTAATTGAGATAAAAGAAAATTAAAATATATTTGCCATCTAAACACAATACAGAGCAAAGTAGAGCAAATATATTTTGCATCTGAAAAAATAAAATAGATAGTAAAAACAAGACCACTCTAAACAATAATCAACGTTATTGTTCACTCTTAGAACGTCAACTATGTCAGCAAATTTGCTACATGCATATAGATAGGAAGAGTTCAAAATGTTAATAGTTCAATTGCACTTTGAATGTCACTAAGAGATTTCCAAAGAGAAGGGCTTTTTCTTGTACCAAATATGTTTTCTACTCTCTCCCTTTCCCATTTTTTCTCCTTCCCTACCCATTCCTTTGAACCAAACAGGATGTAAGCCAAAGTAAGTGATTATGGGTAAAGACATTATCTATACTAACAATGTTATCGATTGCTTGTACATGTAAATTATCTACACCTACAATATTTTTATCTATTACTAAAAATAACTATGGCTATATATCATTGTTCTTGTAGGGGTTGGAAACTTGAATCATTATGAAACCTAACCAACATTCTTAGGTTTCTACTCATTGTAATAAAACTTTCCCCTAACAGTACTCTTGTTTTTAGGATAGGGAAATAATTTTAATAAATAATATAGGGTATGTGTAACACCCCAAAATTAATTAAGGTGTTAATCGTGGACTTAGAGTAATTAAGAATAGTTAATAGAGAATAATTGGGCAAGTTAGTGAATGAAAATTTTAGAGAGATAAATTGTTAACATGGGTTTGAGAATTAATTGGGACAGAAATTTCATCTAGGCCCAAATTAATAGATCATGATGAGAGGCTAGAGGCCCAATAAGTTAGGTGTAGATCCAAACCCTTAAGCTCTTCAAACTTGGCCCAAACCCAATTAAACTTCAGCAACCCAATGTATAAAACTGGCCCAATAAAATCCTGCAGCCCAACACTTTAAAACTGGCCCAACAAGCTAAAGTCTGAAGCCCATGTAGAGTTGGACTTGGAGCAACCCATGACCCATCCCTTGACCCAACTTAAACCTAATGCTTTAGCCACTTTCTTATTTGCTGAAACACAAGAAGCAAAATTTGGAGGTTGAGAAGGAAGCTAGGGTTGGGGGTAAGAATTCTTCATTTTCACACACTTAGAGCAAGATTCAGCCAAGGTAATAATTATACAACTTAATCCCCTCATCTTTCTCTTTAATTTGGTCTGATTAGTTTTACATTTGGAGTATTTTCATCCTACCCAAAATCTGAAATGTGGGTGTTTGGGGATTTTCTTGGTGAAATTCGTAGGTTGAGGTTGGGGCTAGTATTAGGTGAGTTTAAACCTCCCATTTTGATGCTTTCTTTGTTGGTTTGAGACCCCCATAACTGATTTATATTATGGGTATAAATTTTGTACGAATTTGCTTAGGATTTTGGGTGGAATATTGAGATTTCTGGTAGAGGACACTTTAATCCGAATTTAGGATTTGTGGTGGCTGGGTAAGTGTCCATTAGGTAGTTAGAAGCATTTAAATTCCTTGGATACTTATTATAACTGTTAATGATGAATTAGAGTAGTAATTATTTGATGCTATGATTATAGGGAGACTATGTACCATTGGTGGCTGTTGCAAATCTGTCTACGAGTGAGGTAACCGGGGTTTATATTAATTCCACGCATGTATCTATTTAATTTCGTATTTGTTGTATGTGAATGATTTGAAATGCTGAATGAATTAGTTGGCTATCCATTGTATAATGATTGGACCTTGTGAGTCCATGGTGGAGCTGTGGTGTGGCTGCCACCCGTACATGTGCTTCGATCGAGCACCGGGTTATGATCAAACCCCAGATGCACTTAGCCCTGGTTGTGCTCAATGGGGAGTAGGTGCCATGGACGGGCCTCTCCTAGTGTTAATGGCCTTTAACATGTTAAAATATGATTGCTAGTATGGGATAGTAATCATGATAGCCTAATTGTTTCATTTGCTGAGATGACTGATATGATTTTGATGTTGATTTTGATTCACGCATATATGTTAATTAAACTGGATTATATGATGGAATTGCCTTGGTTACTGAGATGTGTATCTCACCCCGTTTTATGGGATTATAATTTCAGGTGAAGGTTCCTCGGGTAAGGATAAGGGCAAGTAAGTGGATGAACATCCATGAGCTGAGGCCTAGTGTGGGGAGGCTGCACTTGGTCTGAGTGTAATAGGGTAGATGCTAATTTTTGTTAAGTCTTGTATAGCATCATCATGTATCTGTATTGCCAAGTGTAGGCATTCATATTTTGGTTTCTGAGGATGTATGTATTGAGAGGTTAGACCTCATCTTAATTTGGTAATTGCTGTATGGATTCATGATATCTGCTGTAAACTATGTTGACCTATAATATGGCTTATCAATAGAAATGTAACCCTTGATATATTGATATGAACCCCTAATGTATGAAACCCCCATTGATTGAGTATTAAAAGATAGCTACTGGTAGTTTATGTATATTCTGTTATGGTAACTTTACAAACTTGCTGATAGAGGGTAATTGGAGAAAAGAAATGAGCACATAAGTTTGAATTGGTAATGGAAGAATAGCTAGGTAAATAAGGTAGATGAATGCCAATAAAGTCATATAAAATGAGGGGAAGTGACCTTAGAGTGTCCCTAAGAAGAGAAATGGAGTGTAGGGGATGAAATGTAGGGAATATAGCTACAGGAGGGAGTCACGTCGCGGCTAGGAAGGCTTCGCCGTGGCCTAAAGAGTGACAGTGGCGAGGGACGCCGCGGCTTGAGAAATCTCACCGCGGCGCAGAGCGAAAAAATACCCAGGAGGGTGACAGAATGAAACCTCGCCACGGCGCAATAAGTCCCGCCGCGGCGCAAGTCGAGAAAATTAATTAAGGAAGATACAGTAGCAAAACTCGCCGCGGCGCCACATAGGTTGGCCGCGGTGCAGATCCAACTCGCTGTGGCGAATTCAAGAAAGTTACGCCTAATTCCCGAGAGCAACTTGGCCGCGGCGCAAGGTTAAAAACTTAGTTTTTGAGCTCCAGGACCTAACTTAGCCGCGGCGGGAAGGCCCCAGGTCGTGGCGGAGATCCCCAAACTCCCATCTTTGACCTAGAAACCCAAATTTCGTTAAGGTTATTGTTAGGGAATAACATGAGAACATTGGTGGGAGGTTTTTGTGGGTTGAAACTGATGAATGGATGAATCACAAACCTTTAATGATGGTACAAACCTTTTTCTTATGTTCCCATTTATGGTTGTTTAATTGATGGCCCTAATAACATCAAGGTTCAAATTTCTCTATATTTCCGCAAAGTATTAAATCGTAGTAACCCCAAACCTTGATCATTAATTATTAATCATGTATTTAACCATAATTACTAGGATTAGAAGTTAGGGTCGTCACAGTATGCATTGTTATTTTCAAACAAAAGGGGGGCAATTATGAGTGGGGACGATGAAGAGACACTTGAAAAAGAGATTGGAAGGGAATTACCAAAAGATTTGGAAGATGTTATGGGTGCTTTCTAACTACAAAAGTTTGGATTAGCCTAACTTGATCTAAACTTAATTCTAATTGGCTTGAAATATTTAATGGCTATCATTCATTTACTACACCAAAAACTAAGTTTATAGATTGAACTTTAGTAGGTAAATTTAAAATTTCAATAAAAAAATCAAAGAATTTTGATTGAAAATTCAGTCGAGCAATTTATCAATTTTTTTTTACTATTGGTATTTTATTTTGACTATAATTCAATTAGAATATAATACATTTCTTCTCCTCTCTCTCCCATTACGTCAATTGACCGCTTTTTAATTTTTAAAAACAAATTATATTTGACATATAATAAATAAATTACCAATCATGTTAATAAAAATTTAAATAATAAAAATTAATAAATAAATAATATTAAAAGAATTGATATAAATGATGAGTAAATAATTTTAAAAAATGAAATAAAAATTCATTAATATTTATTTAATTCTTTAAAAAATTTAATTATAATTTTTGTAAAAAATGTTGTCTCTACATAAAAAAAAAATACACTACTTGTCTATCAAAAATAAATATTTCTAGCAAATATCTTCTTTTTAAAAGAACTTCATGATAGAAACTTAGTTGAACAAGTGCCCAACAACAAATTCTTTATTTCCAACCGACATCTTTCATTAGAAAGAGCTTTTTGATAGAAGTTTGGTTGGATAAGTGTCCAACAACAAAATCTTGGTCGGACACTTGTCTAATAACATCCAAACAAGCTTCTATAAGAAGTTTTTTTTTTTTTTAAGCACTGTTATTTTACTCATTTTTTAGTCTTTTTAAGCTCTTTGTTTTGCTCTTAAATCTTTTTTTTAATATAATGATTAATGTAATAAATTTACTTATAATGAATAATAATTTATGTTATATTTATTTTAGTTTATCTATATATATTATTATACATTTTCTTACATCCAGTTAATCATCTTTTGCATTTTTTAGGTTTTTTGGATATTTGTTCTTCAATTTGTATCATAGTTTCATTCTTCCACTTATTATGTAAATCAAATAAGAAAAAAAAAGTAATAATAAAAACATATTCATAAAATGAAAAGAGAAAAAAATAAAACTATATAAAAAAAACCAAATACAATAACAATAAAAAGATTTATCCACATTACAAACAAATTATCAAACGTGGGGAAAAAAATAGAAATATTAGTACTCAAAATTGATTCCTTTCCACATATTATAATCTAATGTTAGAAATCAAATCAAAACCTCAATAAAAAAAATTTCAACTAGATATAAAAACTTTTACCTTAAAAAAATAAAATCAGTATTAGAAAAACAAAAAATAAACCAGAAAGAGGAGCGATAATTAGATATGAAATGAGAAAGAAGAAAATTTAAATAAAGAGAAAATGAAGATAAAACTTGAAACCATAAGAGAAATGATGAGACAACTGAACCAGTTGAAAACATCTAACAAATGAAATGAGAAAAAGAGAAAGCAAAAAAGATGGCTAGATGAGATTAAATGAGAGAGAAGGAATTTATATAGAAAGGAAGAAAAACAAATTCACTGATTTAACAGGTGAAATGAATTTACTTCTTTTTCATTTTGCTCCTTTTTATCCTTTCTATGTTGGTGCCATTTAATTTATCGCTTCAAGCATTTTAACTTTTTTGGTAAAATTTCATAGGATGTGTAATATCATACTCTTCTAGCCTTTCATTCCCATTTCAATTGCTTAGCTTCATACACTTTGCATGGAAATAAAAATATTTAAATGCATTAAATTGCATTATAAAAGGTTTTAAAAGTCCATCTTATGTTCTATGGACCACACGAACTCATCAATATCATTCTCTATCCATAATATATCCATACAATTCAAAAACATCACATTTCATCTGATGCAACTTGGATTTGGAATCAAACTTCACCAAAACCAGATTTGCTCTTGGGTTGCTGTCACAAGTTTCTAGTGTAAAATTTGGAAATTCATATCTAATTCTAAAAAAATCAAAATCATACATATGATAGCTTTCTGAAAAGCTTTAGATGTTAAGTAATGACTAAAAGTATTCTAGACCAAAATAGAAGCATTTAACATAGAAAAATTGATGAAATAGTACTAAATGTCGAGCTACATTATTAGTACTGTAATGTACGATTATTTGTAAAATACCGAAATGTGTCAGTTTGAAAAGCAAGTCTCCTGAAATGAGAGATTTAAGGCCAACTAAAATTAGAATAAAATTTTACATAATAAAAAAATGAGGATTTGATATCTAAGATACCCAAAAACTCAAGCCAAATGAGCTAAGAAATTTATGAAAAAAAGTCAGGGCATTTTTGTAATTTCTAGAAAATTTGAAAAATCCATAGGAGAGCTTTTTAAATGAAAAATTTGAACTTTCCAGGATTCTTAAAGGCCTTAAAAATCATGGGAATCCTAAAATAGTGGAAACTCTTTCGGTGAGTGATTTCGACTGTCGGTTAATTAAAACTTTGATCAAAAGATTCAAAATAGTTTTAAATCTAAATTGAGTGATTTCAAAGACAATTTATAAGATTGAGAGCCTAAATATTATGATGGAAAAGATGAATTTTGAAAAGGAGTTGAAATAAGCCTAAAATAAAAAAGTCAAGAAAAAGGACTAAAATGCAAAGTAAAAAATTGCATAAAGTGACTTTTAGCTTCTTCTAATCCACGTTCTAGCAGCTCCTCTACAACTAAACAACTTTTTCTACTAGAAAATAGAGAGGAGACCTAGAGTGGAAGGCATTCAAGACAAGGGAAGAAGGAGAAGAGAACCAAGGCAAGAAGGGTGAGAATTTTACAGAATTTCCTAACCTTTTCTTTAGCAAACCCCCTCTCCTCTTTCTCATCTTCCTTTCCATAGATTTATGAAGGTGTTTGGTTCTATTTTGAAGCCAAAATAGAGGGGGAGAATTCGAAATTGAGGAAGAGCACGTAAGCAAAAGGAAAAGCTCTTGAGAAAGGCTTGAATTCAAGGTAAAACCCTTAGCTTCCATGCCTTTTCTTCCTTGTTCTTCTTCTTCTACATTTCGCCCCATGTATGGACAGCCAAGAGGGAGTGGATTTTAGGCAAAACCAAGGATGAATCTTAGGAATAGGAGTGTGGGAATTGAGATTATGCAAAGAGAACAAATAACTATCCATGATTTTGCAATATTGAAATGCTAGGGATTCAAGAGCATAACCAAAATTTTGTTTTGATACAAGAGTTCCTAGGTCAAAGTGAATATTTATTTAAGCTCTAAAGACCCCTAGGAGGCTTCCCACATGTACCTCCCATCAAAAAAATAAAGAAAACTCATTAGCCCTCGTTTATGAAGCTTATCTTGGCCTAGGACAAAACCAATACCTAAGGATAGTTTTAAATTCATCCAAGCTTGGTTTTGTATCATATATGATGGGAGAGGATGAGAGGAAGTCTTGGAAAAATTTTAGGAAGCATAGGAAGTGAAATGGTAACATAGGTTTCATATTATAACTTAAGGAAGTAACAAGTAGTTAGGCTCCTCCAATGGATCGTTTGATGACTCCAAGAGGTCTAAATGGAGTCAAGAATCATAGTTGGAAGGAAATAATGGAGCTAAGATCATGAATGATTGGTGTTGCTTCATTAAGTGCATTATGGAACCATAAATGAGTTATAGGAACAAACTAGCCTTTAAAATGAATGTGTAGCTTTAGAAATTATTCTAAGAGTGTAATTGGCTTCCATATGATGTGTTTAGGTCAAAGGAATCAAGTTCCACCTTCTTGTGGGAGCTTAGCCAAGGGAGAGGAACCATTTGCAAGGAAGAACGTGTATGTTTGTGCACAAGGTAGGTCTCTCTTCTTTCTTTGACGCATGCTTGGGTGTTTTCTTGTCTTTGAATGTATGTGCGCATGTTTAAGCTATGATACATGTTTCTAGAAAATGATCACATGCCATGGTACCATGTTACTATATTTATATGCTTGTAAAATATTTTCATGAATGTGTATGGCTTGCTTGAGGTTGGTGAAGCCAAAGGCCCCTTAGCTAGAGTGAGGATGAGCCAAAAGTCCCTACGAGTGGATGAGACAAAGCCAAAAGTCTCTAAAAAGAGTGAAGTTTAGTCAAAAGTCCCTTGAAAGTGGGTGAGGCAAGTCCAAAAGTCCAAAAGCGAATGGGTAAGGCTAAACCATTGTCTTGGCAAGCTTATGTATATTGTTTGTGACTTCTTGAATGGAAGAGATGTTCTATGTATATTTGAGAATTTTATGAATGCCATACATGCATCTTAGACATGAAAATTGCATCCATATTTTGTGTTTGAAAGGGAGAAGAGCTATTGGGATTCCTAAAATCTCATTCTTTCCTTCCCATTACCTAACATGTCTAGATAGACCAAGTAAACCAAGGAATGAAAGTCACCAAGCATAAAGAAAGGAGATTGACATGGAAGTGTGATGATTGGTCACTTTGTAACTAGTTTAATGGCATATGATGTATTATTACGATGTATGTAATGTAAGACCCCCTTTGAGCATATGTAATTATATGAATACTTGATGTATATATGAGAATTGGTGCCACTTGAATGATGTAGCAAGTTTTTGACAATGAATGACAAGATTTTGTTTATATATCCATTGTGTATAATTTGGTTTGGGAGAGTGAGTTTACAAGATCTGGGTTATTAGACCTTTGAAACATGTTTGGTAACCTATTTTGATGCTTTCCCACATGTTCATATGGCCCTAGAAGTTGAGGAAGCAAAATTGGACCCAATGAGACCCCTTTAGAAGCATAAAAGGTGCATTTTGCAACCCTATGTTACAAACTAACCAATGGATGAATTTCCTCATGAAATTTGTCATGCATATAGAGATCATTTAGAGCTTTTTGGAAAGCTAAAGATTATATTATTTCAAAGTTGCCAATTTTTTGCTATCCTGATATAAGCCCTATTCATATGGTTAGTTTATATTTCTATGTCATCCATGGGTCAAATGTGGTCCAATGAATGTAAAATTTTATAGGCATAAACTATATATTTCCAATGACTTGTAACAACTAGAAGCATCTAATTTGGAGGTTTGAACAAAGAGTTATGAATTTTTGAAATTCTATATCAGTATTAGTAGTGCCAACCTAGTCTATGTATTGTTCCATCCATTTTCAGTAGCTAAACATGTTTTTCTTGGTCTGGACCTATTTTTCCATTAAATTTAAAATTTGTAGCTTTCCAAATTGGTATATTTTGCTTGAATTTGATTTTTTTAGAATTAGTTATATATTCTTAAAGTTTATATTAGTAAATTATAATTTGAAAAGCTAAGTAGTCTAACCTATGTTGCTTTTCTATTATCAAATGTGATCTAAATGATATCTTTATAGCTTGAAATTATTTTTAGTATAAAAATAACATTTAGATCTTTCCAAAAAGCTATGAATTGCTTGATTTTGATTTTTCTAAATTTAGTTATAATTTTTCAAAGTTGCTTCAGAAATTTGTCAAGTTGGACCCAAGACTAACTTGCATTATTTTGTGTATATATGCTATAAGTTCGAGTTTTTTGCAATATTTTGAATGGTTTAGAGTTATATGGATGTAATTAAATAGAAGAATGACATGGGAAAGTTCATATGGTCCATAAGACAAGAAATGAAAATTTCATCTGCTACACAATGCAAAATAATTTATTATTTTTAGTCCATTTTCTTAGAAAAGGTGTTGGAAAAAGGGAAAGAACCTTTGAATGAGATATGATAAGCTAGATAAATATAATGTTACAGGTATTATTATGTAACTTTAAAAATTTGGTTCTCCCTCTACAGACTTCCAATTGAGGTGCTCTCAATTATTATTGAAAGCTTGTCATGTCTAGTTTATGCTTGTAAAATTTCATACTTATTAGATTTCATTTAACTCACGAGTGATATAGAGGAAGAAACTGACCATATGAATAATGCTGATACCATTTCTGCAAAATTTTCTCAATTTTGAAAAGTTATAATAAATTTTTCAGAGCTCCAAATTGAGTGTTCTATTTCTCTATGAAAAGCTCTAGATGATACCTATATTTATTTCAAATTTCATGTCAAGACTAGTTCATTTGGTCAGATCTTAGTTCAACTCAAGGATGTGGCACTTTTTGGTACCAATTTGGGTAAAAAATGTGCCAAATGGTCTCGTACCACTTCCATGACCATTGGAGCACGTCCCATAGCATAAACGTAACATAAGTAAATATTTCAAATGGTCCAAACCATCATGAACCTCATTTTCACCTTGTCACTTATGATTATACACAAACATATCATGACACATAAAGACTCCTTGGTGGAAAAAACATGCATACTCATTCTTGTGGTTCCAAAATTAGTACATACATCATCATTGCATATATTAAAATGTGCCCAAGGATTTACATCATATATATATATATATATAATGTATTTACATATCTTGACATCAAAATAGCTAATTAACTACTCCTTTGCCAAAATCTTGGTCTTCAAGGTTATTGGCCTCTATTTCTTGGACCATTTGATTCACCTAGACATTTAAGGGAAAATAATGTTATTCCAAGAATCCTAATAGCTCTTTACCCTTTCAAATATACATAATAGATGTATTTTCAAGCAATTTAAATTACTAGTAAACCTATATAAAGCATTTTTTATGTTCAAGAAACTCACATATATCATACATAGGCTCTCAAGGGCATTGGTTTAGCTTCACCCATTTTTTTTGGAACTTTTGGATTTGCCTCACCCATTTTTCAAGGGACTTTTGACTAAACCTCACTTTTCATGAGACTATTGGCTTTGTCTCACCCAATCCTAAGGACTTTTGGCTCATCCTCATCCATGCTAAGAGGCTTTTGGCATCACCAAACCCATTCAAGCTAAAACACATTTATAAATCACATTTCAAGAATAGAATGATACCATAACATGTAAGCCATAGCTAGAAACATTTCTTATGGCATAAACATATATACAAACACTTAAAGACAAGCAAACATTCAAGACATGCACAAAAAAAAAGGTTAGAGAGCTACCTTGAACCAAGAAAGCAAACTTTTTCCTTGATTACTCTTCCCTTCTCTTGGTCACACACTTGCAAGGAGGTGGAGCTTGATTCTTTTGGCCTAGATACATCAAATCGGGTCCAATTATATCATTAAAATGAGCTCTAGTATCACATATACTCTATGTGAAGCTACTTATTCTAAAGCTCAATTATGGTTCCATATAAGGCATAATGAAGCAAATATAGGAATTCATGATCTTGGCTCCATTTTCTCCTTCAATCTTAACTCCATTTAGATTCATTGGAATCATCACACATTCATTTTAAGGAACTTAGCTATGAGTTGTTTCTTTATGTCTCATTATGGAACTTACAACTTCATTTTATAATTTAGGTTTTCTAAAAAAAATTTCAATGTTTCCTTTAATGTTCTTCCATCATATTTAGTCTCTTTCTAGTTTTAGAAGAATTTAAAATACTCCCTAGGTGCTTTCTCTTGCTTAAGTCAAGACACCTTCCCTTTTTGGACCCATGGAGTTTGCTTTATTTTCCTTGAAGGGAATGGCATCTTAAGGGTTCATATATACTCTTAGATAACTTGAATTACTACTAGAAAGTTTCTTCTTGGCCTAGGTGCAACTAAATCCCTAGGTTTTATATCTTGAAATATAATGCTTCTTATTTGAATTCCATTGCATTTTCTAGTTTCCCACATTATAAAACCTAGGTTTCTTGCTTGCTTTTAGCCAGAACTTAATCTCTTCTACATGCTCTCAAAGTGGTCGAACCATACACTAGGAAAACCAAAGGAAGAAAAACAAGAAAAGTAATGAAGTTACTTTGTTTCTAGGCTTGTTCCAAGAGCTCTTTCATTTGGTATAATCCTCTCCTTTAAATTCTAATCTCCTCCCTCTGAACTAGATCCAAACAGTCCCAAATCATTCATGGATACTATAGAAAGAAAGAGGAGAAGGAGAAGAACAAAGTTTTTAAAAGAAGAACCATGAAAAACCTTAATTTTCTTACCTTTTTCCTAACCCTTTGTTCCTCCCAAGGCCTCCTTCTTATGTGCCCTTCTTAGCAAAGTTTTCTTCTAGTCTTAGGTAGAAAACATGTTGGTTAGAATAAGGGATAAGGGAGGACATAATATAAGAAATGGGTTTCTTAAAATTCTTTTGAAAATTTTCATTTATATCCCCTTTTCTTGGTTTTTTCTATTTAGGCCCATTTTAGCTTCTTTTTTAGAACTATTTTATTATAAAATTTAGATCCTCTGACTTATAAAATGCCTTTGGAACTAGTTAAATTGGATTTAAAACCTTCTCGAATGAAAAAATTAAAGTTTAGTTCAACTGATGTTCTAAAATGTAAATCGAAAGGGTTTGAACTATTCTAGGAGTTCTTATGATTTTTAGGGCTTCTGAGAACCCTAAAAGACTCAATTTTTTTATTTAAAAATTCTTCCTTTGAGTTTTTCAAAAAATACTCATATTTACAGAAATGTCATTATACTTTTGACAATTTTATTGAACTCTTTTGGCTCTAGTTTTTAAGCATCTCAAACTTTGCATCCTTATTTTTCATTATTTAGATTATTTTCATAATTTTATTTGTCCTCAAATCATTCATTTTAGGGGACTTGCTTTTAAAACTGACTTAGTTCATTATTTTTACAAAAAACTGAATGTTACAAGATGTGCTTTAATATATTATTATTATTATTATTAAATTTAGTATCCAAACATAGGATATATAAATTTATGAAGTAAAAATATTAAATATAAACAAAATAAGAATAAAAGCATTCAAATATGAGATGATATTTTTCAAATTAAATTACATAAAAAAATTAACAATCATTCTTTCTCTTCCTCCTTCTCCTCCTCATTATCTCTGTTGATATGAGATATATTTAGCCTATATCTAGAACTTGAGGTAGCTTCATCTTGAATTTGACTTTGATGTTGTTTCAAAAAAATTTAAATTTTGTGTAAGTGCTTTTAAATTGTCTTTCTTGATGTTCATGCTCAACATGATGACTTTATGTTAAAAAAGCCAAAAATTCTTTTCTTATCATTTCTTATATAAATTCATAGTGATTATAAGTTGGGTTTTAAGAGTGGGAATATTTAGACATTAGATTTCTAAATATATTATATGATATATTCCCTAAACTATATACGAAGCATTTTTTCTTTTCTCTTGAAGCTTTCACCCACAAATCTAGTTTTGATATATTTTTTCCTTTATTTTCTGTAACACCTTAAAATTAATTAAGACTAATTATGATAATTAGAGAATTAATCTAGGTAATTAGTAAAACTCAGTAGGTGGAAAGGGGAGGTGGAACTTATAGAGGAATAAATTGTTAATATGGATTTAATTAGGAAAATTAATAAAGAAAAGGGAACATTAAATTGGCCCTTATAATTAATTTAATTATTACTTTAGGTTAAATATAAAAGCTCAATCTTAGTATTAGGGAGATCCAATTCTATTTCTTAGATGCCCAATATTTATACTCAAATTTTAATGGACCATTTTAGCTTGGTCCAACTCTCATATATGACCTATGTAGCATTATAATCCATGGCCCAACAAGTATATGACTAAACTCACTTGGATTTTGAGCCCTTGGGTCAGTCCATAACCCATCTAAACCCTAATTTTACTTCAGCCATTCTACCATTCTGTAGAAACATTTAGAGATTAAGAAGCAAATTCGAAGGTCTCTTGGAGGCTAGGATTTTTATTATCTTCTTGGCCCTATTTCCCATTTCTAGATTGAAAATCAGCTAAGGTAATTATTATATAACTTAATCCTCTCCTCTTCCTTTTAAATTTGACCTGATTAGTTTTTTATTTGGAACATTTTCACCTACATCCAAAATCTAAAACTTGTTGTTTAATGTTTTCATGGTGGAATTTCGGAAGTTAAAGTTAAAAGTGTTATTAGGTAAGTATAAACTTACATTTTGATGCATTTTCTGCTAGTTAGAGACCCCCATAGTAGATTTATAATATGGATATTAATTTTATACGAATTCGCCTAGATAATTGAGTTATACTTTAGAGTTTTTAGGTGGGTGAATCTCAAGTCTGAATTTGGGACTTTTTGATAGTTGGGTAAGTGTCTTCTAGGTAGCCATTGGTAGTTTGCTCCTTTGAGTATTTGGTTTGCGGCTATAAATGATGATTAGAGTAGTGATTGTCTAATGCTGTAATTATAGGGTGATTTTGGTACTACCAGTAGCTTCCAAATTGTTTTTAGAGTGAGGTAACCAAGGTTATTGTTAAGTCTATACATATATCTACTTTAATTTTATATTTGCTGTTCATATATAATTTTGAATTGCTAAATAAATGGTTGACTATCTAATATGTTGTGATTGGACCTTGTAAGTCCATGATAGAGTTGTGGTGCGACTGCCACTCGTATATTGTGCTTCGATCGAGTATTGAGTTGTGAATAGACCTATGTATGCACTGAACCCAGGTTGTCCTCAGTGGGCAGTTAGTGCTATGGATGGACCTCTCCCAATATTAATTGCCTTTAACATGTGGAATGTAGTTGCTAGTATATGATAGTAATCATTGATAGCCTAATTGTTTCATTTGTTAATATGATTGGTATATTTTTTATACTTATCTGATTTCATGCACATATGTTAATTAAACTGGAATATATGAATGGAATTTACTTTTGGTTACTGAGATTTGCATCTCACCCCATTTTATGGGCTAATTATCTCAGGTGAAAGTCCTTCGGGTAAGGATAAAGAAAAACAAGTGGATGAATATCCTTGAGCTCAGACCATGTGTGGGGAATGCTATACTTGGGTTGATTTAACTTAGGATAGGTGCTAAATTTTGTTATTCTTTTATATAGCATCATCATATAATCATATTGCCAAATGTAGGAGTTTTGTGTTTTGGTGAGCTATGATGTACTTAATAGGGAGATAGGCTTTGTACAACTTAGAATTTGATGTATACACTTATATATATATATCTTATATGGAACCTAGTTTGTCCTAAGATATAGTCTATTATTTGAGAATATAATCATTTGATGCCTTAATTGTTGACTCGGACTAGTAATGCATGGAACTTATATTGGAATTTATATTTAGATGATAATGTTAGTAGTTATGAATCTTTTTTGCTGTCATTAATACATAAATTGCTGATGCATGATAGTTTGATGAGCAGAAATCAATTCCTTAGTCTTGAATTAGTAATGATAGATATGTTAGATAAATTAGGTAGATTAATGCCATTAGAGCTCCACAAATTAAGGTAGAATAACCTTAGAATGTTGCTTGAAGGAGAGTTGGAATGTGTGAGACAAAATTTAGATAGTTTAGGTATAGTAAAGAGTTGAGTCGTAGCGAAAATGACTCAATTCGTGGCCAAGAGTCTATCAGAAGCGAGGAATACCACTGCACAAAGTGAAAAATTTGCCCAAGGAGGGTAACAAAACCGAAATTCATTATGGCTCAGGTGGTTTCATTGCAACAAAAACTCAAAAATGAGGCGAGCTCTAGGAGGTATCTTGTCGTGGCATTACATAGGTTAGCTGCTGCGAGACTCAAGTCAGTGAGCATACTCACCGTGGTGTAAGAGATGCTAGCCGCGATGAGGCTTCGACTCGCTATAGCAAAAACGTGACCAATAGGTCCTGAGAACACTTTGTCATAACGCAAAAAATCTAAGTCACGATGTGAGGTGTGAAATTTTACTTTTGAGTCACAATAATCACTTATGCCACAACACAGGTATACCAAGTCACAGTGAAGGTTCCTAAACTCTCATTTTGACTTAGAAACTTTGAGATTCATTATGATAATGTTGTGTAATGACTTAGGGATGTTTATAAGAGGTTTTGGGAGTTGAAATCAGTAGTAAGATGAATTTAAGGCCTTAATTAGTATTTATGATCACTTGTGGATTCAATTAGTTATAGTTGTTTAACTAATGATCCTAATGATATCAATGTTTAAATTTTTTTCACTTTTTCCCAATATGATTAATTGTAATTAGACTTTAGGCCATGATTTATGATTATTAACCACTTAATTAAGCCTAATCAAAGTAATTAGAAATTAGGGTCGTTACACTTTCTACCTTATTTTTTTTCTTCTTAATACTTATTCTAAAATGAATAAAAAGAAGTCAAAATCCTAAAATTATAATAACATATATAAATTAAATATAAACAAATAATTACATATATAATTTCAGAATTTTTGTTCATTTAAATGTCACCTGATTTATGAGTTTTAAAGTAGACATCAAAATATTTTGGATCTCTTTCCAATTCTTGTGCTTATAAAATAAAATTTTACTAGATATAATAATAATAATAATAACAATAATAATAATAATAATAAGGAGAAGAAATTGAAAAAATAAAATTAGTTACTAATCTCCTTCCTCCTATATATTGAGATGAACTGAACTTAGAAGTGGATGCTATATTTCTTTTTATGTGAGCACTCCTTGATTGGAACTTTTCAGTGGCCCATTTTTTACATAACTCATCTTAAATGGATTATCCAATCCATTCATTTTTTTATTTTTCCATATTCTGACTAAATCTTTTAAACGACTAGTTACTTTTTTTCTTCAAATTTAAATAAATCCAATTGTGATCATGGGAACTCCAATAGTAATATTTCTATTAAAAAATAAATAAAAGATTCAATTATTAATAAAATAAAACATACAATATTATAATCACCAAATAAATGATTTAGAAAAATCACCTAAAATTCTAAAAACAATAAATTTCAATATTTTGGAGGAACATCTCTTCAGCTATTCTAAGCCCCTTCATATTTTTCTTAAATATTTATTATGTAGGAATGAACTGTATCATTAGTTGGTCTAAATCTACATAAAATAAATATGAGAAACCAAATGTACTCATTTTGACCTAAAATTTTTATAGTAGATAACTCTTATTACAAGCTTTTTAAGGACACCTAATTTATGTTAATCAAAGTTGTGTAACTCAAGTTATGAATTTTTAAAATTTAGTCCCTATTATGTGTTATATAGTCTGAAATGTGCATATGACCAAATTTATGAATTTGGTGCTTCTGTATGTGACAACTTGAGCATAACCAATTGATGATGTATGAATTGGACAGTTGGAATGATAAGAATCCATGTAAGAATATTAATTGACAAAGTGGCACTTTTAGTGACAATAGTTTCCACTGCTAAAAAATTGGTTACCATATATTGCCATTAAAGAATGCATATGATATAAGATATAAATAAGATATATAATGGTATAACACTTGTTCCACAAATACAAATAGATCAAATTAAACCTTTTGGTATGTTTAATTTTATTAATTCCATGTTATTTGTGTATCTTCATCCCACAATTCATAATAGGATTAAACTAATCACAATAAAATATTACTATTTTTTTTATAGTTTCTCTTAGATATTATAATTGTTCCACTTCTTTAAAAATGCCAAAATAGTTATTTTCTCCATCTTTTATTCCTTTCATACAAACTCCACTATTTATCATCTTTTTCCCAATGTTCTAAGATTTGGCAGGAAACTTTTATTCATTTACAAAAATATCCTAACCATGTTTGCACCTCTCGTAGTCATCTTTAAGCTAAATCATCCAAATACACATTGTTATTAAATCTTGGTTAGTTAAAAACCTATTTAACAACAAGATTAGGTTATAATTATGCAAGAAAATAAATAAATAAATATTTATATATACACAAATAAATGATAATTATACATATTGGTCAATTTCACCACATACATAGGAGTTAAATCATGAGACAAAGTTTAGCTTAATTAGGGAGTCAATTTCTTTAAAGTTGATGTCTAGATTTAAGCTTCTCGACTCTTATTCAAAGGCTGTGCAACATGGTTCAACATTTAAATGTTAAGACAAAAAAAAACTTGACATATGGAAAGAAAGAGTTTCTACTCTTACTCAATGTAGGGTTTGACTTCATTGTGATTCAATAGGACGTAAAGATAAGTGGCCCACATTTCTCTATTATTCAAATAATGAGTGGAGCATTTTATAAGCGAACATCCAATTTTAGTGAAAATTGATAAGGTTGGCTCACTTGCTTCTTCTTCCTTTACACAATTATTTTGACCTACTCTTGTTCATATAGAAGGTATATGTGACTCAAAGTACTATGAACAAAAGTACGATACCTCTTATGACAAATATACCTCGTAGATAGAACCTTTCGCTTAAAATTTATTTTTAATTGTCGTTTTTAATCTACATAAAACCTACAAAACTAGATGGCAAGTAGTTAGAGACAATAAAAAATTGTTAAAAGATAAACTAATTAGACATAGGCATAATATCATTTAAGTATCAGTTACCTTTTAAATAAATACATCTATCGATACTAGACGGGGCCACCAACCCTAGTTTCAAATGACAAATGGATTGGTAAATGTTCCCTGGAATCAAAAAATCCAAGTGAAAGTATTCTTTCTAACTTGCATAGAATGATTGGAATGTTACATTCTATTTGCATTAAACCATCCACTTTTAATGTCATAATTATCTAAAGAATTGACTTAACTTAGTTATGGGTTTCTAGATTTGCTCAAGAAGTGCATTAAACACAATTGATAGAAAATATTTCATAAAAATGTGACAATCATGACTATAAATCTAAATAACTTTTCTTCATTAGATTCCACACATTTTGACAAATTCAAGAAATATTCATTGACTATTTTCAATATTTCTATCCACTCATAGATAGCCCTTCTTTGATTAACCATGAAAGTAAACTTAGCTTTTGACTTAACTATTTTTTTATTAGCTAATTCTTACATATCTAACTTTACAATATTCCTTCAAATCTGTCCTAATTTTCATGTTATCTTTGGGTCTTGACATTTATAATAGTATTAATGTATTATTAAACACATTTTTCTCTATGTGCATAACATGTAAATTATGCTGAACTAATAAATGTTTCTAATATGAAAACTCCAAAAATATGCTTTGCTTCATCCAACTGTATTATTCCCCATAGCCAAGTATACTACAAGAAAACAGTAAATTTGTGACGGAAATTTTTTCTGTCGCTAGTTGGTCACAATTCCATCGCAATTGTGTCGCTAATTTTTTCGACGGAATTAGCGACGGATTTCCTTCCGTCGAAAAAATTTTCCGTCGCTAAACTGTTAACGACGGATTTTTGCGACGGAAAATTCCATCGTAATGGTTTGTGACGGAAAATTCCGTCAATAATTTTGTGACGGAATGAGTGACAGAAATTTTTGTCACAAAATTTTACTATGACAAATCCATCGCAAAATCCGTCGCAAAATCCGTTGCAAATTCTGATTTAAATTTGTTAATAATTTATATGGTATAATAATTTAAATATTATATATATTATTCATTAATTGAAAAATTAATATATTATAGTTTAAAATATATATTAATAATTTTAATATTAAAATACTAAAATTTGATAAATATTAATATGCTTAATTATTTTATTATTGATTAAAGGTCACTGTTCATATTCAAAGGTTAATAAAATTATAATTTATTTAGAAATATTAATATAAGTGTAGAAAATATTTTTTTAATTACAAATAATAAAAAAAATTAACAAATGTAAATCATATATAATTTAAACAAATGTATATAAAGGAATGATTTAGTTAAAAAATATAAAAAATAAAAAAGAAATAAAAGTCAAATAAATATTTGGTTAAATTAGTATTTTATTCTCTTTACTTTATTTAATGTTTCAAATTAGTTCCTTAACCTTGAAATATTTCAAAATGGTCCCTTAATTTTATTTAATATTTAAAATTAGTACCTTAACTTTGAAGTGTTTCCAAATGATTCCTTAACTTTATTTAATATTTCAAATTAGTCACATAACTTTTAAATTATATTTTATTTAATGTTTCAAACTAGTCTGTTAATATTAAAATTAAATTAAGAGACTAATTTGAAAGATTTTTGAAGAACCTTTCAATTTGTAATATTTTTTTAATATGAAATATTTGAAAAAAGTAATTTAAAAATGTACAAAAATTCTTTTTATAGATAAAATTATTGAAAAAGTCATGTAGAAGTACTTTCTTAGTATAATTACTTGAACAAAAACAAAACACTTATTATAAAATTTTTAAAACTAGAAAATACTTAAAATGTTCACTATAATAAAATATTTTAAAAAATGATAGTTATGTTAATGTAAAATATTTATAGAAATAGTATTAGTGATGGATTGTCATATTAAAATAAATATTATTTCTTGAAGTATTTTATTCTAGTAAACTTTTTAAGCATCTTTTAATATTTAAAATTTTATAATAGGTTTTTTTTAATTGAAGTGATTAAACTAAGAGTTTTGTTATAGTAAGTTAACTTTTTTAGGGTCTATGTAGAAACACTTTGAATTTGGGGGATTAATTTAAAATATTAAATAAAATAAAGAAACTATTTTGAGACACTTCACAGTGAATGAACCAATTTAAAATATTAAATAAAGTTAAGGAACCAAAATGTTAATTTAACATAGATATTTCATTCAAAAAATACAAAAGATAAATAACATTGAAAAAAAATAACAATATGTCTCTTTTCCAAGATTTTACAAATAAAAAAAAATGACTCTACTTGTCCACTATGATTTAATCACATTACCTACCTGTTGCCTATTTTTTCTCCCAATTGAGATCTACCTACTCTCAAATGAATGTAGCTTTACTAATGAACTCTTCTATCTTGTACGTGATTTCTTAAAAAGTGAACAAATTCTAACTCTAATCCTAACCTGATGAGTTAAGTTTTAAATATATTATTCTAGATTTCGTCTATGCAAGAGTTATCTTCTAAATTTTTAGACTTAAATAATTTTTTTAATTTCTTTTAAAACATCTTACAAAAACAAATCTTTTTTAGTATTTATGCGTATGTATTATGCATCTTCATTGTTGGAGGGATCATTTGAAATATTTTTATTTAATAAAGGAAGCCACGTTAAAAATAAATAATTAGAATTTCTTATAGAATTATCTTTAAAAAAAATAAAAATTTAAAATATGTAAAATATAATATAAAATACCATTCATCCCTTCTTTTTAAAGGAAAATTTGTTATCATTTGTTTTGACTTCAAAACATTCAAACTTTAGTATGCTTGAAAGTACACAATAAAGTTAGTTTCCATTTGCTCTCTGAAATTTGGCTATCAAATATTGCTAAAGGTTGTGAATCCCTTTCCGTTTCACTGCTTAGCCTACCAAATAGGGTTTTGGTAAGTCAATTAACTATCTTATTTATAAATACATAAATAAACATAAAGAGGAAGAAGAAAAACATCTGTGTTGACATAAAATATTAAAATTTTAATTGAAACATATAGTTAGAGTATTTTATCGAAATTTTATGAAACATCAAATGCGAAAGGTAGAGAATGATTTATGTTTACATTTTTAGAAAGCATTCCACTCCTGTTGAAAAAAAAGAAAAAAAAAATCTTTCACACCTATTATATCACAAGGGTTTATTCTGTTAAATTTAAGGAAACAAAATTATGAGCATGAGGTTAGTTAAAAATGTTTAGACTACAATTTTGAGTTTTTTTTCCCTTCACCTATGAGACAAATTTAATATCAATAAGTTAAAGTTGATGGTGCGCGTGATTGGCAAAATCAGTTGAAAATTTATAAAAGCATTTTAAAAAATTTTGATACGAGGTTTAAAAAAATATGTTTGCAAAAGTACAAAGGTAGGAATACTGGATCTTTACAATAAAATGTTTAAAAAAATGATGAAGGTTAAAGCCAAATAGGTTTGCGAGTTTAGTATATCTGCAAGGCTCTTATCAAAATGTTTGTCTTAGCACTATATGTAATATTTATGGCATTTTTTATTTGATTTTTGAATTATATCTTAAATTATTGTAATAGAGAAATTATCTCAATATATATAGAATATTATGAAGACTAAGTTTATAATTATGATGATATTGACTGATGATAGTACATTGATATTGATTATTTTTTTATTTTTTATATAAATTACATATGTTTTAAATAAACGAACATGAAAAATCTTTAAAAAAATTTGATTCTATGATTTAGTAATGAGCGCTTCTACCCTCTTTGTAGTTATAACTAGAAATTGATAGTAAGAAAGAAAAATTATAATTAAAGACTTTAAATTGAAAATATTTAAAATAAAAGATTTTAAATTTAAAAATTATTGTTAAAATCTAAAAATAAAAATATTAACATAAAACTCTAAAGTATAATTTTTGTGTGTAATTTAAATTTTTAATATTTAAAATTTTCAAAATAATTTTAAAAAAATACTTCAATATAAATATTTTTTTGATCTACTATAATTTTTTTAAGGAAGAAATGGAAATTCACTGTTGATTCTTTTATGACTATATATGTTTGTAAAGTTTATAATGATCTAAATTAATAAATAAAATAGGAGTATAATTCTTTGTGTTTTATAAAACAACAAAGGCAACACTCAACTAATGTAAAAAATATATCATACAAAAATTAAACATGTTTCAAAGTTTTATATGTTATTAAGAATTAATTATTGATATTTCAGCAAAGACTATGTATTCAAACTTAATTGGATTACATGAAGAAGAAAATAAAAGAAATTTCATTTAATAATGTAAGTTACATAGATTTCTCATAAATTTTATTAAAATTATATAAATTTGTTGCACTTTTTTAAACTATATATATTTTATATGAAACAAGATGTTATCTTATGCTTTAATTCAATTCTAAATTTTTTGACTAAAATATAAATGGACATAACTGAACTATAAAAAAAAAAAATGTCAATATGATCTAGTTCACTTGACACAAAATCATATCAGGATCACTAGTTCCGTGGATTAGAAAATATGAGATGATACAAAAAAATATGAAATATCAATAAGCGAAGAAAATAATTTCTATACTTTTATTTAAGAAAAATAGAAAAAGCATATAATATAGAATAATGTTTTATAAAACTATAATAGATATTATATAAAATTTGAAAAAGAAATTTCTGACTTTTGTGACAAGTCAAACAGACGTATAGGTACAAAGAACATTATAATCCATATAATATTAAAATAACTTTTTTGAGTGTGAGCATGAATTTATACCAAAATATCAAATAAAAAATTTATTCTCCACTGTGCAATGTGAAAAGTGAAATTGAAAAATATAATGGATATGGATCTTTTATATTTAATTAATAAATGTATATTAAATATATAGTTAGAAAGAAATAAAAAAGTACTATATTATATTATATTGTGATTACGCATTTTTATTTTGATTTTGTTATTCTAAAAAAAAAAAGAAGTGATAAACTAAGTAATTTAATTTTCAAAAAATAGACAAATCACTTGATATTATCTAACAAAAATTGAAAGATTATTTTTATTTTTTAAATAAAAAACATAAAAAAAAAATGAATCACCAATATTGAGGGTAGTGAAAAAAAAAAAAGATAGAGGGGTTAACGTGCTCTACAGGTTGGGTAAGCAATTCGGACTAAGTCTATGAGAAAGCCTAACATGTTCACAGCCATTTTGTAGGGTTTATTGTAGTCTCCGCACTCTGCTTTCTGCCTCGAATCAACCCTATGGTCTCCATAACCACAACCTTTGGAAGCTGACGGCAAATCTCCTGAACTCTACCAAGCATTGCTGGGTTAGTCTTGTCTACAATAGCTGTGAGTATCTTCTTCTATCCATTTTGTGCAATAATTACTTTCATTTGTTGCTGAATATGGGATGCACTCTCTATCGAGCTTTCATTTACCTTCTGACATGTTCTTTCTTCAAATTTCTCTTCCTTCCAGCTGCTACCACCTTTGTTTCTAGTCGCTGTGCTGGGAGGGAGATTTTTCTTCTTTGGCTGAATGGTTGATCGGGTAAGGCTGTGAACTTAGTCCCTGCTATTTCATTTAGCTCATTTTTATCATTCTGTTCGACTACCCCTCAAATGAATCTACTGTGTTGTGCATATCGTTTCAGTTTAGGTTCTTAGTTTGTTGGATAGCAATTTAAGGTCAAACAAACTCTTGCATTTGTCCAGTAGGGTTCTTTTGAGTAAGAGTAATGTTTTCTCCATTTCTGTGCTTTTTGTCTGCACTTTGCTATTGTGTTTTTGTTCTAATAAATTTAGTAACTTAAATGCCACTTCCTCCAAAGCTTTCACAAATGCATCACTACTCTCTTCCTCCCCTCTCTGTCATTCCGTTGAATTGATGAAGATATATACTTTCACCACAAAAACTAGAAAACTGTCTCGGAAACTCTTATGGTAGAAAGTGAAAAAACCCATTCCTTCTTTTTCTTAAATCGTATGCATGGCTGAACCTAAGAAGATAGCAATTACAACCAAGAATGGTTTTGTACTTTCACTAACCCGAAGGTCTAGTAAAGTTCTTAGGTACCAAGCTATTAACAAGCGAAAGGCCTTCAGAACTAGATTTTATCGGTTGTATCTTCTTTTAGTTAAAAAGGAGCTGCTCATTCATGTTAGTGTAGATGCCAGACGAAAGAGATCGGAAAGTTAAAGATCTTTTTCCCTTAAGGCTATCTAATAGGTCTTTCTTCGTGCTTGGATTCCTTTTTCAGGTAGGAGTTCGTTACAGGGAGTGCTGCTAAGGTATTTTGTAAGTTCCTGCATATCAAGTTCTAAGGTAAGCGCTGTGCTAAGTTTATAAGTCCGTCTATGTCGATTCAGTTGCTGTTATTCGCCTTTCTTGCGAGCCAGAAGTTGTAGTTGTTTTCCTTTCATTCACCCTCTCCCTGTCATTAGCTATCCTAAGCCTTTCTTTCGTCCTGCCATTCTTTCTGCTAGCTATCTAGTGGGAGAAAAAAGGGAAGCCCATACTGTTGGAGTGCTAGGCTAAGCCCTTTCCCTAAAGAGTACTTTCGTATGCATAACCCGTTGTTTCCTATGGCTAAGCCGTGGAATCCTATGGACGTGGAAGACTATAGATAAGCTGTGGAAGTTAGATCAGTTGCTTAGGAAGGTGCCTATAGAAGCCATGCATTTCCTGGACTCTGATAGCCCTGCATATGATTCTATGGCGGTCCAGGGGAGTTCCCTGCAGCCTATATAGCTTTCTATATAGTTTCAATGGCAGTTGCCTTCGGTGCATTTTCAGTAAAAAGAATAGAAAAATCCCTAGCCAGCTTATCGAATCTCCCAGACTTTATCGAGCCAGTTCGAGGGGTTGTAGTTCCACCCATCCTAACTAAGCTCTTCAATTGCTAATGCCGTACTTGGGGTTAGGGTTTTAGAAGGAGTGGAAATTCTAGATTGAGTTCTCTTTCCTCTTCTGTCTCTCGCCCTTCCAGTCCATCGATTCTTAGTTCTCTTGAGACTTCTGTTACATCCCTTAAGTCAGTCTTAAGGGTAGATAGCGCTATAGGCTAACGATAAGATTCAAGGGCCTTCTATTTAGTCGATGCTTCTTTTTCCTTTGATGGAGAAGTAGTTGTTGCTTCTCTCTTCAAGTTCAAGCGAGTTGTTGGAGTGCTTTTGTAAGAAGCCCCTCCTGTTGGCGTGCTATAAAATGGACTTGGAGTGATAGGCCAATGCTAAGTCTTCCATGTCGTTGGATAGTCGGTTCGAGGGCAAGGAAGGATGTTATCATTTTGAAGCCTGCGAGCTAGTAATTCCTCTCCTTTCAGTCGAGTGGCTACCTTTGGTTTAATATCAGAAGTAATCGCTGAGCACTGAGAGTCTTTTCTTCTTCACTCTCCTACGGAACTATAAGAATGCAGTCTCTGGTTATTGACCCCTAGGATAGAGAATAAATCAATCCTGACTTGACTGTAAAGGAGAGCTCATTCCCGCTTCCTATTCTCCCTCTTTCAGTCCCATACCAGCTTATCCTCGCCTCGTCTTTCCTTTCTTTCTTATCGATACTTATTATCAGCTTAGTTGTCCTCATTCGCTTGCTTATCCATATTATCATTTTTCTCTAATTTTGTATCTAATAATTCTATGTCCCAAGTGGTTTGTATAATTTTTTATTAGAAAGAAATTTATATGTAATTGTTTATATATTTATTTCCAAGTTTTTCAATTATGACTTTATTGAAAAAGATACATTTCTAATTATAGTTTAATTCTTTTTAACTTATTTGTATAATAAAAATTATTGTTTTATAAAAATCAAAATCTTATACAAAAAAAAAAAAGCATCTCAATTTAGTTAAAATTGTTGATTTACTATAATGGATCGGCTTATACTATAAAAAATCTTTATTATTAAAATAATTTCACTAATTCTAAAAAGTCTAACAACAATTAACACAAATTCTTAGATATAAAAGAAAATAAATGCAAATCAGTTGCAAGGAAGCAAACACATTGATACTAGGATATGATCTTTAAAATTCATGACTTGTTATAATTATAATTGTTTTACAGTAAACAAGTTATTTCAATAAATATTTGTTAGTATTTGTTATTATCGATTTACATTTATTTAAAAGTAACATGAAAGGTTAAATTTATGATTTTTATAATTGTAAATCAACACATTTGACTAAGTTGAGATTACTTTTTAAGTATAAGATTCTTTATTTTATTAGATTAAAAGAATATTTTTATTATGCAAATAAGTTAAAGAAAATGAAACTATAATTAAAAACGTAACCTTATCAATAAAATTTTAATTTATAAATTTACTGCTCTTAATTATATTTTAATATATTATATTAAAAATTAAATCTTTAATAGTATTTATTTAAAAACATTATTTAATATATTATATTAAAATATAACATATAAAATAATATATTTTATTATTTTATTTAAACCCACCTACTCACCCCCAACTTCCTACCCCTCTGGGGTTCCATTCTTTGAGATTCTTTGGACTAGGTTAGATTTTAGCCTCCTATAATATCTAACTTAGCTTGATTTGGTTCAGGATTAGGTTTGTCATAAAGACATAAATACTTTGGAATTGATAACAAAAAGGTTTTGGAAAAAATCAAATACAACTTAATTGAAATTTGACCTAAAAGTAATAAATAAAACTGATAAATGATTAAAGAAAATAAAGGAAGTTGCAAATATTTAAGTGTGTCGCACACAAATTTGTTGACCAATCTAATGGTACTAGCAGAATATTAAGTGTGTTTTAAATGTAACATTTATATGTGTTTATTCTTTGATGGGTAAGAAGGAGAATAATTTAGGATGTATAGCCCTAGCCCAAAGTTAAGGTCTACATATAGGGTTAAGATAGAATTATTTTAAGAGTATACATTAGAGTTACATCGCTTCTAAATGAGTCAAAATTCCACACACACAAGGTCAAGTGTTGTAGTTTATACACCAAGAATTTTTATAATTCTCCAATGTGTTATTTTATTTTATTTTGCTTTGTCCATATTATAATATTTCGTAATGGTAGTTGCCATTGTTGGCCATAATAATTTGCTGAGGATTGTCATACATAATTATCAGCTTATATATTATAATGTTTGAATTTTTTCACACACAGATGACTTTATCATTTGCTTCATAAATTATCGATTTTTCTCACCTCAAAAGCTATTATCCATTTTTTCTCACATAGCTGCACTTTCTATAGCCTTGTTGAAAGTGATATTAACAAAAATATGTGGAGGAAAATATTAGGTTTGGGTAGTTATGTTCAGTGTATAGATCCTATAATATTTATTGCTCTACACGGTATAAGCATAGTTATGAATTGGACTTTAGTCTTGTTTCATAGCGGAGACACTAAATCTTGTTTTGCTACATTTTTTTTATAGGTGCGGCCTCTATAAAAAGCCTGCTCCAGAGTCTCAAAAGCTAGGTGCTAGCTTAAAGAAATTCAAAGCTATTTCAAGAGGAAAGGTTAGCACCCTTAGTCTTATGGACATGGACTTACATTGAATTTTTGTATTATGTTAAATGAAATAAAATTTTTTAGCAATTTAACATGTGAGTGTCATTTGTGTAAATTGCATCCCAACTAGTAAGTGTATTATACCATTTTGTATCTAAGAATTTCTTGAGGAAGTTTAAGATTTTACGGCAGGTAAAGTTGTTATAAGCAACAAGTAAATTAAATGAATTTGGATGGTAGTATGAATATTTTTCTATATAGATTTTGTAAGTGTAAAACCTGTAAAACAATGGTTAAAAGAGTAAATTTAAATAAAATAAATCTCACATACATATTATTATTTTTAGTTTCACTTTCTTACATATAACAGATATTGTATAGCTTGTACACATTTAAAAATGTAAACACTTTGTAAAGAAGATCTTGCAAGAAAGAGTAATTGATGTTAATTTAACATGCCTTTTTTGAAGGTTAAAATGACAAGTTTTTTAAAAGAAAATTTTGTCTTTTATAGTAATAAATTAATTAATGATACAACTATTTTAAATAAAAAAACTGTTTATTCAATGCTTGACATATAATATACATATGCATGCTTTATATTCATGATTCAATAACCCTATCTAAGCTTTCTATGTAAGTAGGCTAACATGTGTGTGCTACAACTTTTTGTTTGTCGCTAATTATATGTAATGTTTGTACAATAAAGTGACTGGAAGATAGAATGGAGGTACTAGAAAATCGAATATGGATGTATAGTAGAGTGGATTCAACTCTTCGATGCTTTACAAAAGAGTTCGAGCACGGTGTTGAGGAGTTCCTAACTCATGCATGTCGATTGCCGTTTTTTTTGCATTCGGAGAAGATTAGGTGTCCATGTGCCCGGTGTAAATGCAAGAACTATCTATGTCTTGACGAGGTGAAGGAGCACATTTATAGACATGGATTCCAACCAGACTACTATATATGGACTAGTCATGGCGAAACACCAACTGAGTATCATTCACCTGTGTGTCAAATGCCAGGTGTCGAACCTATCTCACATGGGCCACTTGGGAATCAAGTTTCACAATATGAGACCATGGTGATGGATGCAGCTGGGCCAAGTTTCAGGGAAATGTTGAAGAGATGCTGAATCCCAATGCAAAGGCATTCTATGACATGCTACATGCTGCACAACAGCCCTTGTGGGAAGGTTGTGAGGAGGAATCTAAACTTTCAGCTACTGTACAATTACTAAGCATCAAGGCAGAGACCAACATGTCACAACAAGGATACAATTTAGTGTCACGCCTTATGTGGAGAACACAACCTAAAGATACTCGTATGCCTACAGATTTGTATCAAACAAAAAAGTTGGTGTCAAAATTAGGGCTTGGTTATACAAAGATCGATTGTTGTGTGACTGGGTGTATGTTGTATTATAAAGATGATGCAAATGCAACCCAGTGTAAGTTTTGTGGTGAAGCACGATATGTTGCAAGAAAGTGTCATGGAAGAAAAAAGAAAATTGCAACCAAGCAATTGTGGCACCTACCACTAATTCCTAGACTTCAGAGATTATTTGCTTCTGAAAAAACAGCAAAGGAAATGAGGTGGCACCATGAGAACCGTAGAGATTTTGGCATCCTTACTCACCCATCTGATGGAGAAGCGTGGAAGGTATTTGATAGCACATACCCCAACTTTGCTTGTGATGCACGAAATGTTCGACTCGGGTTATGTGCTGATGGCTTTACACCATTTGGCCAGCATGGTAGAAAGCATTCTTGTTAGCTGGTTATTGTCACACCTTATAATCTTCCACCAACAATGTGCATGAGACAAGAGTATATGTTCTTAACACTGATTATCCCTAATCCTAGCAATCCTAAAGGGAAAATTGATGTTTACTTGCAACCATTAATAGATGAACTAAAATTGTTATGGACTGAGGGTGTGTTAACATATGATGCCTTGTTGAGACAGAACTTTCAAATGCGTGCTGCATTATTATGGACAATCAATGACTTCCCAGCATATGGCATGTTGTCTGGTTGGATGACAGCGGGGAGATTGTCATGTCCTATATGTATGGAGAAATCAAAGTCATTCCAATTGAAGCATGGGAGGAAAACATCTTTCTTTGACTGCCATCGACAATTTCTCCCTTCAAATCACACATATAGGAGAAATAAAAGTTCTTTTTATAAGAATAGGGTTGAGAAATAAATGCCTCCACCACGATTAGATGGAAATGAAGTTTGGCAAAGAGTGTGTAATTTGCCAATAGTGACTGAGTGGGGAGGACTTATACCAATTGAAGGATATAATGCCACTCACCATTGGACAAAACAAAGCATATTTTGGGAATTGCTATATTGGAAATATAACCTCATTCGACATAATCTTGATGTCATGCACGTTGAAAAAAATGTATTTGACAATTTACTTTTCACCATTATGGATATAAAAGGGAAGACTAAAGATAATATACAAGCTCAGTTAGATGTGGAAGAATATTGTCGACGAAAAGAATTAGAACTTGTTAATAGGGGAGGGAAAGTTCTGAAACCCAAAGCACAATATACTTTGAATATAGAATAGAAACGAGCAGTTTGTTAGTGGGTAAAGAACCTGCGACTCCCTGATGGGTATGCATCTAATTTGGCCCAATGTGTTGACATGAAAGAAGCAAAGCTATATGGAATGAAGAGTCATGATTGTCATGTGTTTATGCAACACTTACTTCCTATTGCCTTTGGTGCTCTGCCTAAAGCTGTATATAATCCTGTAACTGAGCTTAGTCAATTTTTTAGAGAACTTTGTTCTACTACCTTAACAATGACTCAATTAGAGTTATTAGAGCAAAACATTGTAGTGACATTATGTAAGTTAGAGAAGGTCTTCCCCCCCGGGTTCTTTGACTCAATAGAACATCTACCCATCCACCTTCCCTATGAAGCCAAAGTTGGGGGACCAGTTCAATATCGTTGGATGTATCCATTTGAAAGGTAATAAAGTATATCAATATATGCTTGGAATGATTATGTGTTTAAAGGCTAATAAAAGGTGTTTAACTACTCTTTCTGTAGGTTCCTCCACACCTTGAAGTAAAAAGTCAAGAATAAAGCTCGAGTGGAAGGATCTATATGCGAAGCTTATATCATTGAGGAGATCGCAACATTTTGCTCGCATTACTTTGAGCATAATGTGCCATCAAGAATAATGAGACCTCCAAGAAATGATGATGGCGGAGATTCGAGCTTACCTGCAATTTCAATTTTTAACTATCCTGGAAGGCCTTCTGGAGAATGCAAGTCTCGTTTCTTGAATGATCAAGAAATGAAAGCTACCATAAAATATGTTCTAATAAACTGTGATGAAGTACAACCTTATATTAAGTAAGTGATATTGCTTACACATCACTTATTTGTATATGCTTAACACATTTCTTTCAAGTTAATAAAAAAAATGCATTTCTTTATTATGCAGTTTATTTGTTCATGAGTTAACTTTGTCCCATGCTCAAATTACGGATGTTGAGGTAGAAGCTCGGATTGAAGCAAATTTTCCTTCCTGGTTTTAGGAACATGTAAGTAGTAATATAGTATGAAATTACTTGTGTTTTAAAACAAAGTGTCAACTTACATAAAATATTAAAAATGCCATACAGGTTCAAAAACCAGCCAACAATGTTTTGGATCCATTTTTACATGATGTTGCTCGGGGACCAAAGAGAAGTATTAGAACTTGGCCTATTTACTTTGTTAATGGGTATAGATTTCACATACATCCATTGAGCCATCGAAAATCAACAATAAATAGTGGTGTATGCATGAAGGGGACTGACTTTGCACAATTAGAACATGACTTTTATGGCGTTTTAGAAGAGATTGTGGAGATTGAATACACAGAGGTTCTTGTGAAGCGATTAGTGTTGTTCAATTGTCAATGGTATGATCCTTCACCTAATCGCGGTATAAGCGTTCATAAACAATATGGGATTGTTGAAGTTCACAAATTAAAGAGGTATAACAAGTTTGATCCATTCATATTTGCACAACAAGCGACACAGGTGTACTATGCACATTATCCTAGTTGCTATCAGAAGGCTAATTAGTTAGCTATTATCAAAGTTAAGGCTCGTAGCATAGTTGATACTCTGACATCTAAAACAAATATAGGGCCATTTCAAGTGGATGGATTAGAAGTCATACTACCTACAATTGTCTCTAATGACGAATTTCATAACTTAAGAGACCCTATAGGCTCCCATGAGGAGATAGATATGTTAACCACTAATATAGTTTATGATGATGATGATGATGATGATGATGAAGAAGAAGAAGAAGAAGAAGAAGATGATGATGATGATGACCATGATGATGATGAAGATGAGGATGCAGAAGAAGAAAATGATGATGATGATGATGAGGATGATGCTGACGATGACGATGACGATGAAAATATAGATGACAGTGATAAAGATGATGAACAAGATGACGATGCATAAATTAGGGTTGAGTTTTGTTTAATTTCGGGTTTGATTTTGTTTTTATAATGTATTTTACTATTTTGATTGCATTGTATATAGCACTTTTACATTTTCCATTTAATTTTTTGCCAATTTATACTAACTCAAGGTTTGCTATTGTATATGTACATGTCCAGTCGTGGCTCTAGGTGAGTTCGTGCCCGATGCAATACCTCAACACCACTACCTTTGCATCCACAACCATCTCCTTATCCTCCTACTTTAGCACATGCATCAATTCCTATAGTGTCAAATGCATCTACTATACCTCTTTCAGCTCCCCTCATGCTTGAATCATCTAGGAGACACTCAGTGTCACCTGTATCATCTTCTCCAATACCATCTCCTATCTTGCAATACTCACATTCCACTCCACAGTGTCCTTCCGTGAGTTCTACACCCATGCCACCTATCCAACCTTTTGGTCGTGACCCTACTGACGGTCGAACATGGTTGTATCCTGACAAGCATACGTAAGTCATAAAATTTATATTATTTTACTTATTATTTAGTTAACAATTTAGTGTCATTGTAACATTTAGAATCATTGTTAAATGATTAGATTTAATCCTGTCGTCGCTATTGTTTGTGATATTCTCCCTGTAATTCAAGCAAAATTTGAACATCCATGTCATAGTTAGAAAGTAATGCCTCCTGAGGTCAGGCAGTTATGGTTTAATGAATGGGCGATATATATCTTATCCTATTATATATATAATGTGTTGATTTTTTTCTCTCATTTTCTCTTAGTTTTGATTTTTCTATTGTTTATACAGAAGAAGTATAAATGGTTGCCACAATATGACCAAATAATTAGACACAATTGGACTAAAAAGTGTAGGGACATCTTGCGAAATGCAATGCACAGAGTCCGATCAGACTTGGAAAAGGGTATCACGCCTAATTGGATCCCAGATGATGTAATGGTCCAACTAAAGCACTATTGGGAGTCAGAAGAATACAAGGTTATGTGCCAAACAGCTAAAAACAATCGGGCATCTACCACAGGAGGCATGCAACATAAAGGGGGAAGTATTCCTTCAACTGAGCATAAGAGGAGACTGGTAAGTATTTAAATTTAAATGCAATCATCATTTATTAATGCATGAGATAACTAATGTCAATAAATATTTACAGACTTCACAGCTTGGAAGGCCACCTACAATGTTTGAACTATTCAAGCACACACATTATGACGAGGCAACTGGTCAATTTATGGACCATAGGGTAGCTGAAGTTTATGTATGTATATGTTTATCTATTTTACTTTCACTGGGATTATATTGACGGCTAGAGACTTGATTAGTTGTAGTGTGAGTCTTGCTTTTTGTTTTAATTCTCATTGGGATTGTGTTAATGGTAGGAGGTCTAACTAGATGTAATGTGAATTATGTTTTTTGTTTTGATTGTCACTGGGATTGTGCTGACGGCCAGAGGCCTGACTAGCTATAGTGTGAGTCTTACTTTTTATTATGATTGTCACTGGATTTGTGTTGAAGGTTAAAGGCTTGACTAGTTATAATGTCAGTGTCGATTTTTTTGTCTTTATTGTCACTGTACTTGTGTTGGTGGCCAAAGTCCTGACAGACAATATGAGTCTTACTTTTTTGTTTTGATTATCATTAAAATTGTGTTGATGGTTGAAGACCTGACTATTTATAATGTGCGTTTTGTTTTTCTATTTTAATTGTTATTAGATTTGTGTTAATGGACAGAGACTTAACTAGTTATAGTGTGAGTCTTATTTTTTGTTTTCATTGTCACGAATTCATGCTAATGGCTAGAACTTGTTGCAGTGTAAGTCTTGATTTTTTATTCTGATTATCATTGAAATTGTGCTACCATTTATTTAATATTTTTTACTCACTCAATTGTCTCCATGGCTATCAACATCATTGCATATTCTTTCTATATACCTAATTGTGCAATTCAAATATTTAATTGCATTAATTGTGAAGGATGAATATATTTGTAGTTTTAAAATACTTATTCTTTATTATATGATCATATTTTATTTCGATACTATATATGACATAAAGAATTTTTCAACATGTGTATACTTTTTTGTTCTTAATGCATTGTCATTGTTTTCTTTATTATAAAATTGTCTTCCTTTGTTTGCTTAAATAGGCTGATTACTTAAGGCTTAAGAATGCCAAAGCTTCTACTCAGGACTCAACAGGCGTAGCATCAAATGATGTAGAAGATGATGAAGAAGTTGTCTTATGGTTAAAGGCTGTAAGTGGTAAGAATAAGAGGGGTCGCATCTTTGGGGTTGGATCTAAGGCTCACGATATTGACGCTAGCTATTCCCGTGGAACCTTTTCTTCTATTCATAACTCAGGACTTCATTTAGATTTTGAAGAAGAATTACGTAAGAGGATTGCTACACAGACAGCACCGTTGAGACAAGAAAATCAAGAACTTAGAGAGCAAAATCAGCGTATAACAGAGCAACATCAACAAATCTTGTCTCTACTAGATCAACATCAACAAACACTAAATAGATTACAAGAACTTGAACTGCGATTGTCGTGTGCTCCAGTAGATCCTACACCAGAAAACTTAGTACCTGAGAAGACAAGTCCTGATGATCGTCTTCCTCTATAAAGATTTTATTCTTCATCCCCTATTTATAAATACATGTAGTTTGAGACTTTAGTTTGAGAATTGTTATGCTTTGTTTTAAAACTATTAGTTGACATTAATTAAATATGGTTGTCTTCTTGTACTTTTTTGGATGGTGACAAAATTTAAATCTTAATTTTATTATTCAATTATCGCATTATTCTCAATTCATTTTTTTTCTATTGTGCTTTTATCGTATTTTTCTAGACAAGTAGCATAAAAATACAACATCAAAATCAGGTTAAAATTTAAAAAAATTTTAAAAAAATTAGTGACGGAATAACTCTCCGTCGCTAATTTGCAACAGAATTCTATCAGTAATTCCGTCGCTAATTAGCGACGGAATATTCTGTCAATAATTCTGTCACTAATTAGCGACAGAATTCTATCATTAATTTCATCGTTAATTAGCAACAGAATTTTGTCATTAATTCTGTCGCTAATTAGCGACGGAATTTTGTCATTATTCTGTCAATAATTCTGTCGCTAATTAGTGACGGAATGCTGTCATTAATTCCGTCGCTAATTAGCGACGAAATTTTGTTAATCACTGATTCCGTCACTAATCAGTGACGGATTATTCGTCACTAATTTGTCGCTGAATTGGGATGTGTTATCCTTTAATTTTGTGACAAAAATTTTTTGTGACGGAATGTTCCGTCACTAATTAGTGACGGAATTTTCATTTTTGTCGCAAATGTGTTAGTGACAATGAAATTGGCGATGGAAAAATTCTATCGCTAATTTATTTTGTGACAGATTATTCTACATTTAGCGACAGAAAATTCCGTTGCTAATTTCAGTTTTTCTTGTAGTGATCTAGCAACCCCTTGATCTACAGGTTTAAGAAGGATACTAATATGTTGATATTATTCTTTTCCATCCAATTTAGAGGGAGAGGGATCATTTTCAATTCTATTTTTGTTGAAAGCATCTATATTTCTTCTAAAAACATGGTTCATGTGTAGAAATTATCGATAATAATCAAACTTGTAGTTCTTTCTCTTATATTTCAGGGTAAAAGCTTTTGAGTTGTATATATAATAAGAGTAGGCTAATTTTTCAATAATACTTCTTCTTTATAACATTTCATATATTGGAAAGTCATTTATCATCTATATTAATGTTGCTATCATTTAAAGATTGTTTTCTTGAAATATTGTATGTTGGTACTCTTTCCCATAATAATTTTAGCTTATCAATTAATGGTTATAAGAATACATCAATCTTAATCTTAAGATTTTGCAATCCATGAATGATTACTATAAAAAAATAAATAAGGAGCAGCCATGCATAATTCATGAAGGAAATTGTAAGGAGTTATTATTATAGGCTAACATAGATATGGTGAGGTCAATTGACTATAAAGACTGAATCCATCTGTACACAAGTCTAATCTAACATTTGGTGATTCCATATCAAAATTTGAATATATCATTTCAAAATGTTTCCATATTTCTCTATTTAATGGATGACAAAGTGCACCTTCACATCTCCTATTATTTATGCCATTGCATTTGTTTAGTAGAACTCATTGATGCATACAAGCCTTTGTAATCTAGGAGTAACTGATAAATAATATATTCTTTTTATTAGAATCTCCCTCTAACTTTGACTTTTATCAGATTGACTAGTTTTATATAGAAATACTCTATAAAATTTACACATCATCTTTTTTATATCATTTTTATAATACAACATATATCCAATAATGCAAACATTAATTTTTTACCAAATATATTGAGTTTTAATACTAGATTTTTTATTGTATATCAATTATCGAGTACAATATTATCACGAAGGCAACTATTTTTCATAATACTTATAAATCAATTGAAACTATATTGTGACATACTGTTGTCAAATTTAATGCTTAAACATTTGTATAGTGATAGATAACTTATATTCATTAGTGCATCCTGATCATAATGGTTGTTGAAATGCATTTAATAAACTAAAAAAATTTTTAGGCTTTTAAGTAAAGAAGTCCTTCAACTTGATTAATATTATCATCATAATTAACTTCATCATAGTCACTGATGTTAAAATCAAGACTAGCCACATCAAAGATTATTCTTTCATGGCTATTATTATGGTCATAATTTACTAATCTTGAGTTAGATGTTTTTTCAACTTATATGTTAATTGGCAATGATTCAATCTCACTGTAGCATGTCCAATGCCAATATCCAAGTTGAAATCCTCTTTTGTAAGGATTAGTTTTTATATAATCAACACTAAGATATGTTCTATTTTTGTGTTCAAAACATAGACATCTGATTTTTTTTATTTCTTAAATTGGGTTCATTTTCATAAGCAAAAGCAATAAATTTTTTTATCCCTTATAAAAATTCATTAGTATATCATTTCCACTTAGGATTTAATCTATTATTCATACTGTTTTGATTGTTAGGAATTTCTATTTTATGTTATAATAAAAAAATTTAAATATTATTTTACAAATTCTAATAAACAAAAATTACCTTACAACTATTGTCAATGATTTTTTTCATTACATTAAATGATAAAAAAATTATCACAAAAATTTTTAAGATTAATTTCTAAATATTATCTAGTAATAAATATTTTTTCACAAGATTATCACAAATCAACAAATAATCAATACTATAGTAATAAATATTTCTCTATTATATTATCACAAATTAATAAATAATCAATACCATCAATCAATTATTTATAATTACTAAATAATTAATAAATAATAAAATTAAATACCAAATAATGTTTTATAAAAATATGATCAAGAAATATTCATACATACCTCTTAAAGAATCAAATCCAAATCTTTAATCAAGTAAATTTTTAGAAACCTAATTTCCAATCAAACAAATTTCTAAATGTAGAAATTCCAAATGTATGTAGCTCAAGAACTTGGTATCACATAACCTGAAGTAAAAAAAAAAAAAAAAAGGAGAAAGAAAAATAAATCATGCGAATAGAGAGAGAGTGGAAGAGAATAAAAAAGAGAAGAGCTAAAATAATGAAATGAAGATAACAAGAAAATAGGAAAGATAAGAAACATAGATCAAGAGAAATAAAAAAAAGGATAATGTAATTTATATAAAACTTATAAATAAAGATGCTTACGACTAGGGGAGGGAAAGAACAGACACACAAAAAGATCATCAACTGCACACATTCTTAGTAGGCCTATGACACACAATCTTTGCTTTGTTTACCTATTGTATCACTATCTTTTTAGTTTTCTTAATACAAGTTATTGTCTCTCTCTCTCTCTCTCTCTCTCTCTCTCTCTTGCTGCCACTCTCACTCATAGACAATTCTAATCTATCAACAAAGCTATGGATCTTAAGATGACCATTTCCAAAAACACTAGTGAACACATTTGGTGTGTTAGGGATAGGACATCTCAACTTTCTTTCGTCATTTATTCTTGAAGATCTACAACTGATAATGGGAGTTATTTCCTTTGGTTCACTTGTGCTATAAAATATAAATAAGTTTCACAATCTCCAACTTTGTCATTGGTTTTTGTTGTTGTTGCAATTAACCAATCTTGCTTTTAGTTACAATTCACATTGATGCCTACTTTTAGTTCACATTAATGATAAAATGTTATCTACTTGTCTTGCTTTTAGATGACTACTCTATTCTAGTTTATATCACCAATATGTTGTTATATGATATAATAAATTGTTATATGTTATTGCAAGAGTTACCATGAGTAAGACAGATAACCCTAACCATTGTAAATTAAATTATATTTACACTTCAAGTAAGATGGTTAACCCTGTTGGTCATTAGTTTCACATTATACTATAGGTAAGAAGGACAAACATGCCTGTTAGAAGGTAGTTATAGCTATTTAGATAGGAAATCACTTAGAGCAAGACAAACAAAAAATCATAAGATACACATAAATATCATAAGCAAGATGGACAACCTTACTTGGAGGATAAAGTTTAAGGCAAAATGGACAACCTCACTTGTTTTTTAAAAACTCTTGTTTAAGGTAAACAAGAAGGATAACTTCACCTTTTAGACAAGAAACCTTACTCAAAGGAAATAAGAAAGATAATCTCACCCTGACCAAAAATACCATACCCTAGAGCAAGAAGGATATCCTCATTTGTAATAAGAAAATAGATACCGGTTACTTACAATCTTAGAAATGTCTAAAGAAGCATGGGCATACAAAGACAAAGACCCCCTCTAAGAGAAAGAAAGAATCATTACTTGCATTACTTGCCAAAGGGGTTAAGAATTCCAAGGATCATAATTTCGGATAATGGAACCCAATTCACATGTCGAAGATTCGGGCAGTACTATATGGATGATCAAATCGAATAGTGATTTTTTTTCGTGAATAATCCATAAATTATTGGCTTAGTTGAAGCTGTGAATAAGGAAATAGTGAATGGCTTGAAGGTGAAATTGAAGAGCTACTAAATGTCCTATGGTCAATAAGAATGACTCCCAAAATCGTAGCCAGAGAAACTCTGTTCACTATAGCCTATGGAACAGAGGTTATCATGTTTGTGGAAATAGTGATGCCTTCAATTTGTGTTCATAATTTTAGCAAAGGAAACTAACGACCAATAGCTGCTCAGCAACCTTGACCTATCAAAGGAATTCTCCTTGATACAAAATTAAAAAGCAAAACTTATTGGAGGAAAAATTGAAAGCTACTTCATTAAGAAGGTCAAGCATAGACAATTCAAAGTTGGTGACTAGAAGGTGCGGCCAAGCTTGAAGCTCAATGAATATACATATATACACACATAGAATTTAAATAATTGAGTTTAATAATAATAATAATTATTATTATTAAAATGAAGTCTAGAAAAAAAAAATATATATATATAATAAAAATAATTAAATTTATAATTATGTGAAGATGCTTTGCTTTTTTTTTTCTTTTTTTTTCTTTCCTTCCTTCTTCTCCCTCTTTAGTTGCTACACATATAGTAGGTGATAGTGGGGACTGGATTGTAAATCTGAAAAATATCACAACGCACAATTTTAAGTATGTCGGCATAAAAGATAACAAATTCCCTTACCATAAATCGATTTGTATTAAGCTCCTCTACTAAAATTCAGATAAATTTCCCCCAGTTGTATCTTCGGATAATTTATAAAACTAAGAGTATCATTTCTGAATCACTTCTATACAAAACGTATAAGTTTTTCTTTTATGTGACTTTTGTAGAAATTTCGGCAGAGTCTCCTCTATAATTTGGACCTCCCGATATTTCTACAACCAGTCAACTCAACATACACCCAAAAATATCAAAACATAGGCTTATAGGGATTGGGGATATCCTAACTATGATTCAGTGGAGCCATATTCTACACTGTTCAGAACAAAATAAATTACAAGCATCAAACAAAATACACCCACATGAACAATTGTGGGCTCGCCAAAAGAAATAAAGCAGGAGATCTACAGCTAGTAGGCAGCTCAGGGTAGGCTAGGGTCTTCACCGCTCTCTGAAAAATAAATTAAGAAAGAGTGAGTTTGATACTCAGTGAATAAGTAATGTCAACCCTTTTAAAAAAAATGGGAACAAGGCCCGAAAAATACTTATATATATATATATACATAACACATAAAATAAGCCTTATGCATATCATTTCTTAAGATGCATCAGAATATCTAAGCAGAACCAAATTGAAACAGACGCAGAGCACACAGCTCGTGGGGAGAATAACCACAGACGCAAAGCACTTTGCTTGCGAAATAAATAACTCCACATGTGGTAGCTACCCACATGGGGCTAGCAAAACCCCTGCTAGCTGAGGTACAGATCATGGTGCACCAAGGCTAACAACTACTGCTGTTAGCTACAGGGTTCTGAACAGATAACCTCTTAAATTTAATACTTTGCTTAAATCACATTTCAGACAGAGTACTTTCCATATCAGTTCAATATCAAAGTTTCCAGATAACTCAACAGGCATCAATTTGCAAAATTTCATGTTTAAATCAATTTTCAGTAAACATGTACATAACACAACATTTAAATATGTATCTCCATAAATAAATTTTCAAATTTTTTAGAGCACTGCAAGGAAACTTAGTAACAAAATAATAAATATGAGTTACTCACAGTCCGCATTACTTACTCACCTTCTAAGATGATATCGACATTCCTTGCCCACTTCTCAGCTATAACTCAATCTCCTGAATACCCTACAATACCCGTTCAACAGATTTTAGAGTGTGAATAACTAAAACTTTATCTTATGAGCTTAGCCTATTCAAATAAAATTCTAGGAAGCAAGAAACACTGGTAGCTATTCTTCATTCCCTTAGCATGTTAGAATTTTGTATTTGATTTTTAAGGAGTTAAATTTACCATCCACTCCTCCATTCCATGCCTTCCATATCCATACAACACACATATATAAGATATAGGTTTATATATATATATATGCATCCATATATGGTGGCAAATCATTTTAAAGGCTTAAATTCATTCAAGAGAGGAAGCACAATCAAGAATTGGCAAGTAAGAAGCACAATAGAATTTGATTTTTGATTTGGAAGTATATACAGAAAATGGGAGAAGTCACCGTATAGGAAAATAGAATTACTTTGAAGCTTGAAGGGAATCAAATTTGCTCCAACCAACTCATCCTCTTGCACCTTTTTTCTTTTCTTTCTGCGCACAATTTCCTCGGCTGGCCACACACACAGAAACGCATCACAGAACAAGCAAAACAGGGGAGGGGAATGCTGTGAAACTGGAAACAGAAATTACACACTTACGGCAGTAACTCCAGACTTGGAAGAGACTTGTTTCTGGCGTTAAATCCCCCAACCACCAGCAGCAGAATTTGAACCAGAAAATAGCAGAAAAATGAACCCAGGGAACAGCAGAAATGGCGAGGAACAGAGGAGAGGAGATGAAGTTCAGTTTCCAGCGCAACTCTGCTCCTTTTTCTAACTGAAGAGATGGGTATAGGTATGGGTTCAGTGCTGCAAAAATTAGGATAAGCAAATTACCTAAAGCCCAACAAAAAGTGGATGAAAAAGGGGCATTTCGGAAATTGTAGAAGGAGGCAAAAATTTCTACGTGGCAGCTCTAATATTACTTTGAAAAGTCAACTTCCATGCAGATGGATATTTGGCATGCACGTCGAGTTTTACAATTTCTCCCCCTAAAATAAAATTCGGTCCCCGAATTTATATAGATATATATATATATACTAACCTTAGTTCTCAAATAGATAGGGGTACTTTGCACGTATTTCAGTTTCTACCTCCCACGTAGCCTCTTCTGGTGTGTGGTGACACCATAGAACTTTCACTGATGAAATCTCCTTAGAATATAACTTCTTCGTTTGTTTATCCAAGATTGCCACAAGAGTTTCTTCATAAGTCAAACCTTCACCCAAGGAAACATCTTGACTCTGTAATACATGAGAGGGATCAGGTAGATACTTCCTTAACATTGAGACATGAAATACTGGGTGAATATTGGATAATTCAGGTGGCAACGCCAGCCTATAGGCCACATTCCCAACTCGCTCTAGGATCTCAAAGGGCCCTATATATCTCGGGGTCAACTTCCCTTTCTTCCCAAATCTCATCACACCTTTCATGGGAGACACCCTGAGAAACACAATCTCCAATCATAAACTCCAAATCACGGCGTCGGTGATCCACATATGCTTTCTGCCTGCTCTGAGCTGCTATCAATCTCTCCTTGATTACTTTCACCTTTTCTAAGGCATCTTGTACTAACTCAGACCCTAATGCTTTAACTTCTCCAGTTTCAAACCATCCAATGGGAGATCTACACCGTCTCCCATACAATGCCTTGAAGGGTGCCATCTGTATGCTAGCTTGATAACTATTATTATAAGCAAATTCCACCAATGATAAGTAGTTATCCCAGCTACCACCAAAGTCCATAACACACAACTTTAACATATCCTCTAGTGTTTGTATAGTCCTCTCAGATTGCCCATCGGTTTGAGGATGAAAGGCAGTGCTAAGATCCAATCGGGTACCCATAGCCTCTTGAAAGGCTCTCCAAAACTTAGAAGTAAATTGGGGTCCTCAATCAGAAATTATAGACATTGGTATACCGTGAAGTTTCACTATCTCATTTATGTAAAGCTGTGCATATTTTGCAACATTGTATGTTGTTTTTATAGGGAGAAAATGAGTTGTTTTAGTGAGTTTGTCCACAATCATCCAGATAGAATCATAACCCTTTACTGTTCGGGGTAGTCCCATTACAAAGTCCATAGTGATCCTTTCCCACTTCCACTCGGGTATCTCCAGTCGTTGATGTAATCCTGCAGGTTTCTGGTGTTCTGCCTTAACTTACTGACACACCAAACAATGCGAAGTAAAATTTGCTATATCTCTCTTCATGCCCTCCCACCAGTATACTTGCTTCAAATCTTGGTACATCTTTGTAGAACTTGGATGGATCGTATACCGGGAACAATGAGCTTCTTCCATAAGTTCTCTCCTCAAATCTTCCACATTTGGCACACACAATCGAGTACCGAACCATAAAACGCCATTTGAATCTAGATAAATTCATTTTTCTTTCAACTTTTGACGTCATCCACCAATTTACATATCTGTGCATCCTTGGCTTGAGCAGTTTTCAACCTTTCAAATAGAGATGAATGAAGCTGTACATGAGCCAAAAACATTCCTGGCTCTTTAATCTCAAATTGGATTCCTAAACGCTCAATCTTATGGAGATCTGAAATTAGCGGTCTCCTTCCCTCCGCAATGTGGCTCAAGCTCCCCATGGATTTCCTGCTCAGAGCATTAGCTACTATATTAGCCTTACCCGGATGATATAAAATAGTACAATCATAATCTTTGAGCAACTCTATCCACCTCCTTTGCCTTAAATTCAGATCCCGCTGTTGGAAGATATATTTAAGGCTTTTATGATCTGTGTAGATTTCACATGTCTCACCATATAAATAATGTCTCCAAATTTTGAGAGCAAAGACCACTGCTGCCATTTCTAAATCATGCGTTGGGTAATTTTGCTTATGCTTCTTAAGTTGTCTAGAGGCATAAGCAATTACGTGACCATACTGCATCAATACACATCCCAAGCCTATCCTAGAAGCATCGCAGTACACAACATAGCCTCCAGACCCCGAGGGCAACGTCAAAACTGGTGCAGAAGTCAGACAATCTTTCAATTTCTGAAAACCCTCTTCACACATATCAGACCACTGAAATTTTGCATTTTTCTGAGTTAATTTTGTTAACGGCGCAGCTATTTTAGAAAAGTCTTTAACAAACCGCCGATAATAGCCTGCAAACCCAAGAAACTACGAATCTCTATAACGGTAGTAGGTCTTGGCCATTTTTGAACCGCTTCTACTTTACTTGGATCTACTTGCACCCCATCTTTCGAGATTACATGGCCTAAAAAGGCAATTTTTTCTAGCCAAAACTGGCATTTAGAAAATTTAGCATATAATTGATGTTCCCTTAACACCTGTAGTGCCATTCTCAGGTGCTGTTCATGCTCTTCATGACCCTTGGAATAAATCAAAATATCATCGATGAATACGATAATAAATCGATCTAGAAATGACTTGAACACTCAATTCATCAAGTCCATAAATGCAGCTGGGGTATTGGTTAACCCAAATGGCATCACTAAAAATTCATAATGACCATACTGGGTTCTAAAAGCAGTTTTAGGAATGTCTTCCCTTCTTATTCGTAGTTGATGATAACCCGATCTTAAGTCAATTTTTGAGAAATAGTGAGCTCCCTATAATTGGTCAAATAGATCATCTATACGAGGCAAGGGATACCTATTCTTCATTGTCACTTTATTCAGCTGTCTGTAATCTACACATAAGCGGAGAGAACCATCCTTCTTCTTAACAAAAAGCACAGGTGCGCCCCAAGGAGACGTACTAGGGCGAATAAAACCCTTGTCCAACAAGTCTTGCAATTGATTCTTTAATTCATTAAGCTCCAGGGGTGCCATTCAATAAGGAGGAATAGATATTGGTTGAGTACCTGATAACACATCAATACAAAATTCAATTTCCCTTTCAGGAGGTAGCCCTGGTAATTCTTCAGGGAAAATATCAGGGAATTCTTTTGCTACTGGAACCTGTCCCAATACTGGGACTTGTAGTTCCGTATCTCGAATCATCGCTAAATATCCTTGACACCCCTTTTTCAAGAGCCTTTGAGCTTCTATCATTGATATTAAATTGTTTGGTGCTTCACTTCGATCACCTTGAATGAAAAAAGGAGATTTACCAGGAAAATTACATCTTACTAACTTAAGATGACAATCCACCACTGCATAGCAGGACGCTAACCAATCCATCCCGAGTATTACATCAAACTCTGCTATTGCAAGCACTATCAAGTCAACTAACGTCTAGCAATCAGCCAGTGTAATCACACATGCCCTATACACCCATTCAACCATTATAGATTCCCCCACTGGGGTTGCAACAAGTAACGGGCACTTTAATTTTTCAGGGTCCTTACCAATCTTCTTTGCAAAATAGGGAGATATATAGGAATGTGTGGAGCTAGGATCAAATAATGAATAAGCAGAATGCAAACAAACTGTTAGTGTACCTGTTACCACGGCATTGGATGCTTGTGCATCCTGTCTATTTAGTGCAAAAACCGAGCCTGACCCCGTCCTGCAGTCGCCTGGCCTTTGCCTACTACTGTCCTACTGCTACTACCTCGGCCGCTCTGAATTGTAACTGCACCGGTAGATGGAGTCCCTGTTGAGAATTGCCTAGTAGGTCAAACTGATCCCTGACTAGAATCAAGGTAACGCTGCGGACAATCTCTCACCAAATGTCCAACTTACCCACAACGAAAACATGCTCCTGTCTCTATATGGCAAGTGCCTGAATGTATCTTCCCACAAATGGAACAGGGACCTCTAGATTGATGAGATTAAGTAGAAACTGGGGTGGACATCATGCTAACCCCTCGGAACGATCCTCTGTGCCTGTTAGTACCAGCAGAAAATGAAGTCGGAGGTCCCGTGAAGGATTGAGTAAGTCTCTGATGACTTTGGGGTCTAAGACCATAAGAAGGTCCAGCTACAAAAGAACTACCTCCCTGTCTCCCTTCACTGTCCCGCTTCCTCTTTCTCTGAGAAGTGTCCTCCTCCTTATCTCTCATCTCTTATCATGCGTACACAATCCACTGCAGCTACATATGAGGGAAAAAAGTTCATCTGTAGAGCGATCACCCTATACAACATACGGGATAGCCCATTCACAAATCGCTTGATCCTATCCCTCTCAGTAGGGACTAAATGTGGAGCGTAGCGAGACAACTATGTGAACCGGATATCATAATCAGAAACACTCATGCCTGGAACCAATTTCAGACCCTCGAATTCTCTGGCCCTAGCATCACGAACACTTTGTGGCAAAAAGCGATCCATAAAGAGCCCCTTAAATTCCTCCCATAGCATTGGAGGAGATTCGATTGGCCTTTCCCCCAGTAAGGTTTGATACCATATGTAAGCCGCATCTTGTTACTGAAACCCGGCAAACTCTGATGATTTTGCACTCGAACAACTCAGAGCTCTGCATATCTTCTCAATACCATCAATAAATTGCTGGGGATCCTCCTAACTTTCTGTTCCAGAATAAGTGGGAGGCCTCAATTTTAAAAACTGGGAAAGGGTTACTGGAACCTCCCTCTCCTCCCTCATCGCCTGAGGCCCTACCGGTCTTGGCTGCACTGGCGGTGCGATTTCCTCCACAAGATGTGGAGGCTCTACCCTATCTGCAGGTGAGGCCTACCTAGGGGGTCGATTAGTTCCTCGACCCCTACCCCGACCTCGACCACAGCCTCTGATAGGTGGGGTAGTTTGTTGGGCTGATGCACTCGCAGAAGCCTCATCTACAGCAGCTAGTCTATTAACTGAACGAATTCTGGGAGGCATATCCACACTATAACAAAATAACAAACATTCAAATCAATTTTCAGATTGGAAGTAGGATATGATCACATTCAATAAGATAGCATACTTGAAGGAATAACTCAGGACAACCTATAGGGTTTTCAGTGACACCTCAAGTATAGTTACGCCCGGGCTCATAACCATAATTGAGATCCCACCGAAAACACTTGCTCCACAGGACCATAGAAAGACCTAAGCTCTGATACCAACTGTCACAACCCACAATTTTAAGTATGTCGGCACAAAAGATAACAAATTCCCCTACCATAAATCGATTTGTATTAACCTCCTCTACTAAAATTCAGATAAATTTCCCCCAGTTGTATCTTTGGATAATTTATAAAACTAAGAGTATCATTTCTGAATCACTTCTATACAAAACGTATAAGTTTTTCTTTTATGTGACTTTTGTAGAAATTTCAGTAGAGTCTCATCTACAATTTGGACCTCCCGATATTTCTACAACCAGTCAACTCAACATATACCCAAAAATATCAAGACATAGGCTTCTAAGGATTGGGGATATCCTAACTATGATTCAGTGGAGCCATATTCTACACTGTTTAGAACAAAATAAATTACAAGCATCAAGCAAAATTCACCCACATGAACAATTGTGGGCTCGCCAAAAGAAATAAAGCAGGAGATCTACAACTAGTAGGCAGCTCAGGGTAGGCTAGGGTCTTCACCGCTCTCTGAAAAATAAATTAAGAAAGAGTGAGTTTGATACTCAGTGAATAAGTAATGTCAACCCTTTTAAAAAAAAAGGGAACAAGGCCCGAAAAATACTTATATATATATATATATATACATAACACATAAAATAAGCCTTATGCATATCATTTCTTAAGATGCATCAGAATATCTAAGCAGAACCAAATTGAAACAGACGCAGAGCACACAGCTCGCGGGGAGAATAACCACAGATGCAAAGCACTTTGCTTGCGAAATAAATAACTCCACATGTGGTAGCTACCCACATGGGGCTAGCAAAACCCCTGCTAGTAGAGGTACAGATCATGGTGCACCAAGGCTAACAACTACTGCTGTTAGCTATAGGGTTTTGAACAGATAACCTCTTAAATTTAATACTTTGCTCAAATCACATTTCAGATAGAGTACTTTCCATATCAGTTCAATATCAAAGTTTCCAGATAACTCAACAGGCATCAATTTGCAGAATTTCATGTTTAAATCAATTTTCAGTGAACATGTACATAACACAACATTTAAATATGTATCTCCATAAATAAATTTTCAAATTTTTTAGAGCACTACAAGGAAACTTAGTAACAAAATAATAAATATAAGTTACTCACGGTCCGCATTACTTACTCACCTCCTAAGATGATATCGACATTCCCTGCCCACTTCTCAGCTATAACTTAATCTCCTGAATACCCTACAATACCCGTTCAACAGATTTTAGAGTGTGAATAACTAAAACTTTATCTCATGAGCCTATTCGAATAAAATTCTAGGAAGCAAGAAACACTGGTAGCTATTCTTCATTCCCTTAGCATGTTAGAATTTTGTATTTGATTTTTAAGGAGTTAAATCTACCATCCACTCCTCCATTCCATGCCTTCCATATCCATACAACACACATATATAAGATATAGGTTTATATATATATATATATGCATCCATATATGGCGGTAGATCATTTTAAAGGCTTAAATTCATTCAAGAAAGGAAGCACAATCAAGAATTGGCAAGTAAGAAGCACAATAGAATTTGATTTTTGATTTGGAAGTATATACAGAAAATGGGAGAAGTCACCGTATAGGAAAATAGAATTACTTTGAAGCTTGAAGGGAATCAAATTTGCTCCAACCAACTCATCCTCTTGCACCTTTTTTCTTTTCTTTCTGCGCACAGTTTCCTCGGCTGGCCACACACACAGAAATGCATCACAGAACAAGCAAAACAGGGGAGGGGAATGCTGTGAAACTGGAACCAGAAATTACACACTTACGGCAGCAACTCCAGACTTGGAAGAGACTTGTTTCTGGCGTTAAATCCCCCAACCACCAGTAGCAGAATTTGAACCAGAAAACAGCAGAAAAATGAACCCAGGGAACAGCAGAAATGGTGAGGAACAGAGGAGAGGAGATGAAGTTCAGTTTCCAGCGCAACTCTGCTCCTTTTTCTGACTGAAGAGATAGGTATAGGTATGGGTTCAGTGCTGCAGAATTTTGGAGAAGCAAATTACCTAAAGCCCAACAAAAAGTGGATGAGAAAGGGGCATTTCGGAAATTATAGAAGGAGGCAAAAATTTCTACGTGGCAGCTCAAATATTACTTTGAAAAGTCAACTTCCATGCAGATGGATATTTGGAATGCACGTCGGGTTTTACAAAAAATTTCCCCTAGCCTTGTATTTTTTTGCATATTAAATTGTTGTATGCATGACTGTAAAAGATAAAAAGCAATTGCTATGCAATGGGTTTCATAAAGTGGGCATAAGATGTGTATGCTCAGTTACTCGAGTTTTTGGATTTGGGTGTGTTTGGAAATCTACTTTTGCTTAGCATATATATAAGGAATGAAACAATAATTCAAGAAGTATAAATTCTCACTAATTTTAAGAATACTATAAAGAGTAATTTACTCGTTCATTTATAAAGATTTCGTAACTGTTGCTATAGGAAAATTGAAATTGTTTTCATTTGATGTTAAATTGCTACTTTTCAGTTTAACATCTCTACTTTCTAGGACCTATTGATGTGAGGTGAGGCTTTATTCTCTTTTTTCTATGTATTTTGTTGTTGACTCCCAAAATAATCTAGCAGAAGAAGAGAATAATCCTGTTGATTCTCCTTATGTTACCTTTGATATTGGCCAATCTTAGCCTCTCATAGTGAATGGATTGGAAATCCCATTTATGTTCATTCACAAGTTTTTTCATTTTGATTAATATGAATTTCGCTTATCCTTTGGGGAAAAGAAATTGATTTTATTTACAAATTTTTCCATTAAATTAAGAAAGTGAAAAGGGAAGGAACAAATTAAGAAACTTGAAATTGTGACATATCATATAGTTGACATGTCAATTGTGAGATTTTCATGTGGCATTTGCCATGTCTTCAATAATTTCGTTCTTATTTAAAGTCTCATTTGATTGAATGAATTTTAATGAAAATAAGAATGAGAATGAGAATAGAAAAGGAATGAAATTTTTTGAATTTAATCATATTTGGTATGATTTGAAAAGTGAATAGGAATACAATTATATTTTTATATTGAATTAGATATAATCAAAGAAGAAATGGAAGAAAGGTTAAAGAAGGACTAAAATATCCTTAAACAGAAAAATAATAGAATGTTTTTTAAATATTTATTACCAAAAAATTACTCTCCTTCATTCAATATAGTGATCCCCAAAACCAAAAAATTTCATTCAACCAAGAACGAAGACTCACCCCTTAAATTGGCTCTTCATTTCAAACCAAACGACAAAACTTTTTCCATGGGTCAATAAATGCAAGCTTAAACAAAGAATAGTCAATACAAAAGTCAGATCAAGTGGAAGAGAAGGCCAAAACTCGGAATGAAGGAAGACTCATCTTTTGACCTCGCAATGTACAGTGATTGTCGAAACCTATAACTTTTTCAATGATATCATATCGGATCTGGTAACTGGTGGTCAGTAGAGGAGGCCACGATTGAAGACACTAGCTGAGGCGAGCTATTCAAGTGGTGGAGGACAGAGCTCCTTCGACGGCTTAGTATGGACTGAAGCTCGAGCAAGCAGTCTTCAATATTTCTCAAGGGCAAGGGGAAGATGCTCTGAAATGTTGATCTCCCACAATTGAAGCCTCTCTCCGTCGATAGCCTGCAACATTAGCATCACCCACGTTTAAAGGAGGCGGCTCACCCATAGGCTGCGGGACCCGCCTACCAAACATAAAAAATGACACTCCCACTCCTTCTTCCATTCCATAATAACGTCTCCCCTCTACCAAACGAGTCCTAAGTAATAAGGTAAGGTTTTAATTTTGAAACCTTTTTACTGTCATCAAGTGAAAAAAAAAAGTCAAATGAAACTTAAAATGGTTTAATAAATGAAGGATATACTCTAATGTGAGCAAAGCAAGTATGAAAAGAGAATGTCACTTCCAAGATTTTATAACATGAATAGCTAAGAGACTAATCCATTAATAGATTTTGAAGGAAAAAAAAATTCTCTATGCAGACTATTCTAAAGGTCAAACTTCACAAAGGGGAAAACAAGAAAAAGGAAAACTAGAATAAATAAAAAATCTGGTGCAAGCATCATAATGACAATAAATTAAAATAAGCCATATAGCCCTCATTAGATAGTGAAAGGAAAAATATTATTAAGAATAAGTCAGATTGATAACACTAGAGCGAAAGACTGTGTGTTCCTACCGTAATTAATATGAAGGATCATACTAAAGGATTTGAAATTTTCTCTTTTGGACAATGAATTTTATTATTTTTTTCAGTGGAGTAAATACTGAACAAAATATCGGACTTAGATTGGTTGTTATAGTTCCAGGGCAAGATAAGCAAAAGCTGCCTGAAATTCATAGAACTACACCCAAAAGAGAAAAAGTTAATTAAAACAGTCTACGAGTCTATTACTTTAGCAAATGGTAGCTAACTAAATGGGCTACAAAATTACACGTGACCAATGTGGAGCTAACTCAAATGGACTACAACTGATTCAAAATAAATTTTAGAGGAAAGTTGCTGAATATAAACTGATTCAGAGTCAGCTAATAAATTGTTGTATGTTTGTAGTTTGTATTTTGATGTGAAATATTTTCATATATTTATTAATATATGCTTCCAAAATATTGTCTTAGCGGTGACTTAAAAATGTAGAAGTTGCCACTAAATATTTTTAGCAATGACAGTTGTTGATAGGGTATCATTGGAACTTCTATAGTAGTAGATATTTAGTGGCGGCAAAAAAGTCATTACTACAAATGGTATTTAGAAGTGACTAAAAGTGATCTCAATTGGCAACCAAAAAGTCGCTACTAAAGTCACCACTAAAAAAAATTATTGGCACAATTGTTACCACTAAAAGCTTCACTACTTTGGTTTTTAGAAAATGTTGCCTCTCAAATGATATTTTTAGTAGTGATTTGAACATAACAAAATTTTAAAAAGTAAAAAAATTAATCACCACTAAAATTATTTTGAATAGACAAGACTTTTAACTTGCCATTGAAAGTCTCTTTTAATGGTAACACTATGTTGCCGATTAAAAGGTATTTTTGTTTTCACAAAAGACTTATTGACTAATCAAAAGCTGTTGCAAAAGATTTTTAGTAGTGGCTTTTTTTAATTACTGCTAAAAGTTATTGCTAAAAAGACACACACACATATTTCTTTCTATAGTGATAACTATCCTTCCTAGAAGTTACGCATCTATTGGCTGCTCATTTGGTTGTGATCACTTAAAATTCAGTCAAGTCCAATACAATCAATCTGTTTTGTATGATAATTTTAAAAGTATTTGGATGTTGAACATCTGCAATATTGTTTAGTTAAATATAGACCTCCCCTCAATGTGTTTGTATATATATATATATAGAGTCAAGAACTTACAACACGACCAATGGCCTTTTCTTTGTGTCTATATATGTTATAACGAACTCAACCTCTTGTTTCCTTTTTTCTTTTCCTTTAAGAAAATATAACCAATTCAACGAAAATTTTCAGATGAAAATCAATTAAACAATTTTAAAAATCGCATGAATGAAATGTTTACAAGTTACACAAAGCCAACTTGCCATATTAAAGATCTTATTTCTTTCTCACTAGGCCAAGACAACGACAGCCCACCAACCGCCTATTAAGCAAACAATTCTAGATTAATCCCTTCAGAGTAACTCAAGGATTGACCTCCATATCCGTCTCATTTCTTTCTACAATCCAAGACAACGACAGCCCACCGACCACCTATTAATTAAACAATTTTAGATTAATCAACCTCTAAGAATAACCCAGGGATTTACTTCCATGTCTGTACCTATACTAAATCATAATTTACATTATAGTACTGGGGAAAACTTTCCAAAATCACCACCGAGGGATGTTTGTGGGACATCTAGCTAGCAAGAGAAATATCCAATCTCTTGTAGGCAAATCTGACTGCAAGCAAAGAAAAAAGCCAAAAGAAAAAAATCATTACTAAACGACAACAGTTTGTGTTAAAAAAAGGAAAAAAAAAAAAGAATCACCTTTTTCTTCATAATATTCACAAGAAATGATTCATGTATCAATCACGTACTTATGAATATTGATGAATATGATCTCCAATATTATTCATCACTGTTTCCAACAGCTATAAAATCAACAGATGAACAGATGATTTAGTAGAACACCATAAAACTGGACAACACAAAAGCGATTAACAAGCCTCTCTCTATATATCGGTCAATTGAAGACAACACACGACAGCAGTAACCAAGAAGTAAGACATTAAAATTATAGTTCGCTTGTCCACAATATGATAGTTCTCTTAACAGATATGACAGTAATTAAATCAAATCATTTAAATTGGAGATAACATAATATAGCAAAAGTTATTTCCTTCTTAAGACTATAATCAAAGGATAATGCTAGCTCCACCATCTGGAAACCACAATATTAATGTAAACAGTCTAGTTCTTTGAAAAGAGACAAGTCATTGACAGAAGAAAAAGGAGAGTTACAAACCTACAATTTCCCTTCATCAACAGAAGACAAGTCATCGACTGAATAATCAAATTGAATATTCAATGATACCTTTCATGCAACAACAATTACGTAATTTTGCTATTATTATACTTTAACATTCCACCCTACCTCATAATATTAAAATCTTCCATCTTTTTGAACAATTTTTGTTCTTATAAATTCATTATTTTAGATATTAATATCTAGCAACCGCGTATTTTACGAAGTAACAATATTTCTTTTGGGCTAGACTGGTTTTTTGAAAACTGTCAAAATCCGAAATGAATGATAAACGTGACATAATGAAAGTTAAGCTGATATGAAAGCGTTTTAATAAAAAATCGTAAGAGAGACATTATTGGTCTTGAATTGTCCAATATCTTCTTGATACGATTCTCGAAATGGTAATGTCGTGACCCTAACTTGTTTTGTTTTAGGATTACAAATTAATTAGTATCAGTCTATAAGTATTTCAATAAGAAGGGCTAAATTGGATTTTAAAACTATTTTTTTTTATTAATTTTGATTCATTTAATCAATGTCAAGTTCTTCAAGAATATGATTCTACATTTTAACAAATTAAGATAAACAAAAATAAACAAAAAAGTAAAGAAAGTATGAAAGAGAAAAAAATTACACAACAAATTTATACTAATTCAGATCAAAATATTCCACATCTAATCTCCTTGTACAAATCTGTTATTAAGTTGTGATGCTCATTAAAACTAAGAACTTAAATAATTGAGGTTAATAATAATAAATTATTTAAATAAATTAAAATGAATTCTAGGAAAATATATATAATAAAAATAAAAATAAAATTTTTTTTAATTATGTGAAGATTCATTGCAATTTATTTTTTGGGGTCTTTCTTACTTCTTTTTTCTCTTTTCCTTGCTACACATACAGTAAGTGATACTAGGGACTAGACTTCAAATCTGAAAGTTTTCCCCTCAGCAATTTTCCTCAATTGCTTTTTGACCCATCAAGATTTTCTGCCACTTAGTCATGTGTCTCCTTCCCAACTAAGAATTTAGGCTTCCTCTCTTCTTTAATGCGATTTGTGCTGTCTCTTCACCAAACTACTTAAGCTTCTTTTCCTGGTCTTCTTCTGCTGAGAGTTCGGCCAGGCTTCACAAACCGTGTGCTGTGTCTGTGATCTGCAGCACCAACCCCAGCTTTATCTGCTTCGTTCTCCCCTGTTCGTGCCTTCTCACGCTTGTTTCTTCAACGTGCAATTCCACTGGTTGTGCTTGTTTCTGTCCGAATCCGAAGCCTGTGCAAGCAGGGGGATGTCATTGAGTTCAGCATTTTCAGTACTTTGCTTTGCTGATCACTTTTTCTGAGGGGTGGATAGCTTCCAAATTCAAGCTTGATTGTTACTTTGTGTTGGCTAGTCGAGGGTATCTTCTACTTCAACTAAAATTTGTTGGTTGTGAGGATGGTTGTCTAAATAAGCTGTGGAGAGCGTGGGAATTTTCTCCAACTTGGTAAAACCCCTCCTCTTTTATTTTTCCACACACTTCATGGTTCAATCCTTCACTGTTCTTGTACTCTGAAAATTTCAACAACCCTTTTTCTCCATGATAGTGGTGGCCTCACCGTTGCTGCAATTTGCTGTCAACAGAGTTTTGCATGCGCCATAAATTTTTGAAATAGTTGATGTGATAATAGGGAAGAGGAAATTTTGTGTGTGTGTATATATATATATATTGACACTGATAGTTATTCGGTTCGTGAAGATTGACTTAGAGGGAAGGCAAGAGCAGACAGCAGGTGTTGATGCTCCTTTCTTCCCATTTGTAAATTTTCGGATATATGAATTTGCAACTTCACTTTTCTCACCGTGAAACTTGATGTCTTCATTTCTCAGTTGCAACACTAATGCAGCTATCATAATTCCTTCATATTTATCCCCATCTTTATGGCGGAGAATTAACTACGCCAATTGTTTTATGTAGACAAATTTTTCAAAAATAAATTTTTCTACAAAGAAAATTATAGAAAAAATTACATTTTACTTTTTTAAAAAATAATACTTAATTATAAAATATGAGTTATCCTTTTACTTATCCTTTATTTTATTTATTTTAATCTTAATAACCAAAATCCTACTCATTTTTTTTTTCTTTCAGGCGTGGGAATCACGTCTTGTTCTATTTCTTACTAATTTTTTAGCTTTTATTTCTATCAAGTCAAAGAATAGACTAAAGTCATGTCTATGTCCATTTGTCCTCCACTCTTACTGACCCATCTCGGAAGAAAGGATTTTCGGAAGGATTATTTTTAAATATATTTTCCCCAAATTCTGATAATTTATTTTTCCACATCCTTCTTTCCCTTTTTTCCTCGCCGAGAGTCTTTGTATTCTCTATCTAGCTTCATCTTATGCTACTTTCATCCTTAGACAGGAGTGAGGAGTTGTAATATTCAAAGCACAAATCTGCTGTGATCAGCCATCCCAATACCCAGGTATGTAACATATGGACCCAACTATAATAATGATCCATTGTATTTTTGTTCTTTAATGGCAAGGTTACTGAAATTCCTCAGGCAACATTAGCCCCAAGAGCCAATTATACATAAAGTTTAGAAGATTATCTTTTTTTTCCTACAACGGAAAAGATTTCTTGACTACTCCTTTCTTCCCTTTATTCTCTTCATCTTTCTTTCGTTTTTGTTTTTTTGTTTTTGTTCATATTCTCCGCAACTTTGGAGTCTACCCTTCGGATTGAATCTCTTAAAAAAACTATTATTTTCAAAACGACCCATTAATTTCAATGTATGTCGTTGAGTATAAAATGCAGATTTTGGCGACGAACAACTTTTTTTCTTTTAAATTATATGAAAATTTTTGGCCGACCATTGGGCTTGCTATGAATTTTGTGATTTGTTTCTTACATAAAAGTAAACGAAAACTTTCTGTCTTCAAGGGAAAGAGTTGTGTGTTTCCATCTGTAATTCGCTAGCAGGCTGAGCATGAATTCATCATTTTTATTCTTTGCTTTAATCTTTTCCCTCGGTGATGGACTTGGAGTGAGGTACTAGCTTTCTCAGTCTGCAACTTCACTCTTTTAGTGTGAAGCTTGAGATATTCAATTCTCTCTTGCAAGATTGATTCCAAAAGCTACCATGACAGAGCGAGCAACATCTTCCTCTTCCTTCAACTATCAATGGACATATGATGTCTTCCTCAATTTTAGGGGTGAAGATACCCGTAGTGGTTTCACTGGCAATCTTTATCATGCTCTTTGTCAAAATGGAATTCTCACCTTCATGGATGATGGGGAGCTTAGAAAAGGGGATGAAATTACACCAGTACTTGTCAAAGCAATTGAACAATCTAGGATGGCCATTATTGTATTCTCCAAGAACTATGCATCCTCAACATTTTGTCTCAATGAACTTGTCAAGATCCTTCAGTGTATGAAGGGAAAGGGTCGACTGGTTTGGCCAATTTTTTATAATGTGGAGCCTTCAAACGTGAGACATCAAAAAGGGAATTATGAAAAAGCATTGGCTGTGCATGAAAAAAGGTTAAAGGCTGATGAGGAGAAAATGCGAAGCTGGAAGCTCGCACTACGTGAAGCAGCTAATATATCTGGTTTTCATTTCATTATTGGGTAATTCACAACTTTTATCTCTTATTTTACTTCTTGTTGCATGTTTAGATAATTTATATTTAATATATACGAAAATAAATTAAAATTATTTGCTTATGAATGAATTTAGTTTGACTTGACGTAAAATTTTGTAATTTGTCAGGCATGGATATGAGTATCAATTCATTGAAAGGATTGTGAAAGAAATTTCTAGTAAGATCAATAGGACTCCTTTGCATATTGCTAACTATCCAGTTGGATTGGAGTCTAGAGTGTCGAAAATTAACTCTCTTTTAGGAGTTGGGTCAAACAATGAAGTCAATATGGTAGGAATTTGGGGTATTGGAGGAGTGGGTAAAACAACAATTGCACGTGCTATCTATAACTCCATCGCTGATCACTTTGAAAGTTTATGCTTTCTCCATGATGTCAAAGAAAATTCAAGTAAATTTGGCTTACAACAAATGCAAGAGAAAATGCTTTCAAAGATTTTAGGAATGGATATCAAGGTGGAAGATGTTAATGAAGGAATTGCAATAATAAAAAGGAGACTCAACTGTAAAAAAGTTCTTTTGATTCTTGATAATGTTGACAGACGAGAGCAATTAGAAAAATTAGCTGGTAATTGTGATTGGTTTGCTTCCGGCAGTAGGATTATTATCACAACAAGGGATAAACAATTGCTCAATAGGCATGGGGTTGAAACAATATATAACATGAAGGAGTTCAACGATGAAGAGTCTCTTGAATTGTTAAGTTGGAATGCCTTTAAAAGTAATCAAGTTGATCCAACTTATATGGAAGTTTTGAGTTGTGTAGTACAATATGCTCAAGGCCTTCCACTAGCCCTCGAAGTAATTGGCTCTCACTTGTTTGGCAAGAGTATAAAAGAGTGGAAATCCGCATTAGACATCTATAGAAGAATTCCAAATAAAGACATTCAAGAAATATTGCAAGTAAGCTACAATAGCTTGCTAGAAGTTGAGCAAGAAATTTTCTTAGATATTGCTTGTTTTTTCAAAGGAAACAAATTGGAATATGTCAAAGACATGGTGGAACATGCACATGGTTTTGATCCGAATTATGGTATTGGAGTGTTGATAGACAAAAGCCTCATAAAGATTGAAAATGACTGTATTAAAATGCATGACTTGATACAAGGGATGGGAAGAGAAATTGTTCGTCAGGAATCACCAAGAGAGCCAGGAAAACGAAGTAGATTGTGGTCTCATGAGGATATTATTCATGTTTTAGAAAACAATACTGTGAGTAACTCGAATAAGGGTGATTTAATTTTTCTTTTAGTCCCTTGATATATATATATATAAGTTTTATTGTTTTATTCAGAATTTTTTGGTTACATTTTTGTTGATTAGAACTACGTCTTTATAGTATATGAAACTCCTAATTTATTGTAATTGACTTTAAATATTTGCTTAATATATAGGGTACGGATAAAATGAGTATTATAGTTCAAGAGCATTGTTATGGAAATGTAAAAGTAAATTGGGACGGAAAGGCTTTCAAAAGGATGAAAAATTTAAAAATACTTTTTCTTAAGAAGGCATGCTTTTCAGAAGGTCCCAAATATCTCCCGAGTAGTTTAAAGGTGCTGCAATGGTGGGGATATCCTTCATCTTGTTTACCAACTAATTTTGATTCGACAAAACTTGTTATGCTTGACTTGCAAGGTAGTTGCTTACAATCGTTGGAACCAATGAAGGCAAGTATATTTACTTTCTCTCTTCATTATATGGTTTTTTTTGGTAGCCCAGTTATGTATAATTAAAAATTCCCTTCTAACTATTTTTAGCTTTTGTTCCTGCAGAAATGGGAGGATATGAGTGCTTTGAATCTTAGTAAATGTCAATTTATAACACAGATCCCTGATGTATCTGGCATCCCAAATTTAATTGAACTGACGTTGAAAGATTGTCACAATTTAATTGAAATTCACGATTCTGTTGGATATTTGGAAAAACTTGAAATCTTCAATGTTGAATGGTGTGAAAAGCTTAGGACATTTCCACGTGGCATCAAGATGCCCTATCTTGTATATCTCGGACTCGAGGGTTGTTTAAGTCTTGAAAAATTTCCAGAAATACTAGAAAAAATGAAATATATAGAAGATCTTGATTTGAGTGATACAAACCTAGAATTGCCATATTCTATTTGTAACATTACTGGGCTTCGAAATTTGTATATGAGAGGATGCGGAAGAGTTATTCTGCAACCAAGTAGCATTGATACGATGCAAGAACTGAAAGTGATATCTAGTGAAGGTTGTAGAAAAGGCGCAGAAGAAGCGACCTCCATGTTGTGTTCAAACGTGGAGGAGATTAGACTCCCAGAGTGCAATATATCAGACGAATTCCTCACAGTATGTCTTACTTTGTTTGTCCATGTGAAATGCTTAGACCTATGTGATAATAATTTTACGACTCTGCCTGCATGCATCAAAGAGTGTCGTTTCTTAAAAAAGCTTTATCTAAATCGTTGCAAACATCTCAGAGAAATAAGATGGATTCCACGAAACATAGAAGTATTATGGGCAGGAGATTGCATATCATTAAGTTCAGAGTCGAGAAGCATATTACGGAGTCAGGTTAGGTTCTATTTCATACTCTGATATCTGAATCCATTGATTTTGTGACTCTCGTATGCCCCTCAACATTTTTATGATTGACAGGAATTGCATGAGGCTCGACACAAACTATTTTTTGTGCCAGGATCAACAATTCCGGAATGGTTGCACCATCGTAGCAGGGGACCATCCATTTCTTTCTGGTTTTGCAACAAACCCCCAGTGATTTCTCTCTGTTTTGTTAGAAAACAAGTGGGGTTTTATGATCCTCCCTTGCTTAATGTTTTAAGCGCAAAGGTGATCGTTAATGGCAAGATTACAAGATTCGGCGAGTTCAAAATGAAGGGGAAGATGATTAGCGATTGTTCAATGTTATCGGATCATATATTAATGAGTTGGGATATTGAAATCACTAATGAAATGGGCAAACTGTATCTTAGTGAATGGAATCATGTTGAGATTTGTATCTGTGTAGATGCAAGAGATGGTAGTGAACCTGCGTTAAACCGTGTGAAAGAAATGGGAATCCATGTAAAGAAACAAGAAAGTGGGAGGGAGGATATCCAATTCACCTTTCCTTATAAAAGGATAAATTCAAGTTTCTCGGTATCAACTTGGTTAAATGGAAGTGGCACTGCTATTCAAAATGGTATTCTTCTTAATTTTTCTCCCATATTATCTAACTTATCTTGCTTCCCCACTATCATAATTCTCTAATCCTTTTTTTTGTTTTTTCAAAAAACGTACATTTGAATATGCATATAAATGTTTGTATTACGATACTAAATAGTTAATATATATATATATATATATAAAACATAAAGTTGAAATATTTTGTCACTAATTTTCCCCATACATATATGCTTGCTAACATACTTACATCTCTTAATATGTCATTATAGAAAAAAGACTTTCATTGATCTTGTTGAATTAGAAGTCATTATCATGATGATCCAATACATTAATTTTTTTTAAGTTGATAACAATAAATATGTAATCAAATATTTTCATTTATGCATGTAACATAATCAGCATACAATAGCCAAGAAAATCAACATAAAATACAAAAGATAATAAAAGAATAGTAGTGAACTACCATATAATTTAATGTATTTTAGTACCAACTAAAGAATTTATTTAAGTCACCATTACTATTGTTAGACATTAATTCTCTTCTTCCACAGAAGCGGAGCAAGAATCCTCTATTGCAAGTAGGAAGCACAAAGAACCAAAGCTTAACAAAAGAACAAAATTAAAGGAGCTCTACGGCAATTTTTTGCAGGTAATTAAGTTCCTATTTTTGGATTTATTTGACTATTGAGCTACATCGTTTGCCTTCTAATTGACCATTTTACAAATCTTTTTGACTTTCTAACAATCAGACTTCAATGAACGAAGATGAAAGCAACCACTGCCCCCCCAAAAAAAACAAAAAAACTTAGTGGTGATCAAAAAAATTTGTCATTAAAATATACTTTTTGTGATGACAGACAGAAGGTATTAGACAAAAGTGTTACTAAAATTATAACATTCTTTTACTAAAACTTTTAATAGTGACAAAAAAAAATCACTGTTAAAAATTTTTAGCAGAATAATCATGTCTTAACTAAATATCTTTTGTAGCGACTTTTCTCCCGTTACCAAATGCCTTTAAATTTTTTATAAAAAGAAAAAAAAAAAGAACAAAAAGTGGCTCTCAGCAGTAACAAGCCTAGCTTTTGTAGTGATATTGGGTCATGCAAATTTGCTAGTTCCTGCTAACTTTGTTGCAAACCTCCAATGGCGATAGGAAGCAGTTGCCGCAAAAGGATTTTATGGATAAAATGTGTTGTCATAGAAGAAACAAGAATTTTTTGTCCTCAATTCCAAAAATTTGTTGCCAATGCTTTTACTCAATTGGATGCTTTTGTGGCAAGTTTTTGTAGCCACAAAATCCTCTTTTTCTGGCAACTTAGTATATAAATATATATAAAAAATTTAATAAAATAAAGGAATAATATAAAAATAAAATAAATAACAAAAAATATGTAATAATTTTAATTGTACTAATTATAATTAATAACTTTATATAAAAAGTAAAAACACTGTTTAAGAAAAAAAAAAGTGAAATACAAGATGAGCGGCATTTAGGAGCCTTTGCCTAATATACGCTAATTTCTACACCACCCACACTTTGGCACCAATTGTTCGGGCACTGCCCTAATTTCCATCCCTACTCACTGAAGCAGTTTATCTGCTCTCTAAGAGAAGCAATCGAAATTTCCAAATCTAAACCATTTATATTTGGATTGGACGATAAAGATTTCTCTTAATTTTTTTAATCATAATCATTATTTTTTTAATTAACAGTTGAAAAAGTATTTTTATTTTACATTCTGCTTTCTTCAAAACCAAAAAAGATCCAAATTTAAAAAAATAATGAAATCTGAACCTTCTAGATCTGACTAGATCAAAAGAGGCAACTTCTGCTACTCTAACAAGAGCAGCGAAGGATCTACTTTCTACTCACATCTTCTACATGCGAACTCCGGCCATCGTCTTCTTCTACTAGCAGCAGAGTCTTCTTCGTTTAGAATAGTTGGGGGAACGAAATAGCAGAGGTCAGTGTATTTCCTCCATTATCTTCTCCGTCTGAGCAGTTAAGGGAACAAAGTAGAGGTATGTTGGAAACAACGGAGAGGAGAGTGACTAACGCCTTCTGTCAGTGCCTTGTTCTGCCATCTATAACATTTCGATAAAGGTTAGGCTCTTCAACATAATCCCCTATTTTGAGGCTTTTAAATAATTCTGAATTGTTTGAGGCATTGCTTTGATCTTTTCTAACTCTTAATCCATGGAGAAATAAAATAGTTATGTTTCTACACTTTTTGAATCAACCAAAATTTCTATAGGCCTTCATTCTAAAGTGAAGCGGTGGTTAACGTGGGTGTCTACATAATTAGCTTGTTCAGTTTTGTTGTGCATGTTTAGAAGTAATTCTGAAGGAAAATGATGTTAAGGCAACTTCCATGTTTTCTTTCAAATTTCAATCATGAAACTTGTTGGTACTTGATACACGATTGTAAACTCATGTGATATTAGTATCAAACTATAGTTAAGTGAAACACTATACCTACTACTATTTAACTGCACTTCTGCATCTTGAGAAATACCAACTAAAGTTCTTTGAGAAGAGACTTGTTCATGGCAACAAATCAAATAAATAGTAAAGCTAAATATATTAAAAAGTCGTTACTGTCTATTTAAAAATAGAATAAGTATATTTTTTTCCTTAGAGAATAACCCCTTTTTTTCATTCTCCACCTTAAATATAAACATTAATTTATTATACCTTTAATTTTGGCTCACGCAATCCCACATATATAATAATATAAATACCGAACTTATGTGAAGTTTCTTGCAATTGAGCATCACATTATTATTCTTTTTTTTTTTTTAATGTTCCTGTAAAAACTATAATTCTATTGAAAAACTTGATAGCAAATTTTTTAAAAACTGTATATAAATTTTTTCTCAAATAAAATAAAGAGATAACTTCCTGTGCAGTTGTGTAACAATTACCAAAGTTAAGCTTAATTTAGGGAAAAAATGTAGAGGATGAAAGATACCTTTATAGATAAGTTATGCCCGCCAGATGCTTTCCTTTATCCCTTCGATTTTTTTGGTCTGAAGAACCGGTTCTAGTGCTTATATTTGTGAAATAATGAGAGTGACAATTGAACTTCATTTTCAATTTGAGCAAAGGTAAAAGAAAGAGAGAGCATAAGAGGCATTTGGAGACTTCTAAAGCACAAGAATCAGAGAGGGAGTAGGAAGGAATCGACAGGGAGCAAGAGACTGAAGAGGATCAAAGCTTTGTTAGAGTTACTGTGTGAAGACATGCTAAGATTCATTCACGTTGTTGAAGAAGATCCTTGGAGGTAAATTTCTTCTTCTCGTCTTATACATCTCTTCTTTTAATCTTTGCAATAGGGGCTGTTGATATAAAATTGTTATGGTTGTGTTCTTATTTTGGTTGTGGGATAGATTCTGTTTGGCGCCTTTGGTTTGGTCATTTACTACTAGCTAGATTTTTCATTTTGGTTAAGGTTCTGATTTGTATATTTGCTATGAAATGGATTTTTTTTTTTCAATTTGGCTAAGGCTTAAATTTAAAAGGTTATTTGCTATGGGATAGAATTGTTTTTCTTCTTTTTTCTGTGTTTCCCGGTTAGTTTTGAATCCATTTACTATAGAGCCTGGAGTTTTGAGATATCATTTGGTTTAAATTCTTACTCATTATGCTTTTTATTGTTGTGTAAGTACTTATGGAGTTCAAGAGATCTAGCCATATGCTCATAGTCTGTAGTACTATTTGGTTTTATTAAGTGACATTTGCTAATGGCCCTAAAATGATATTGACCACAAGAATTTTTTGTGTGTCCGCAAATGCATGGGTCGGATCAAGTAGTTCAGTGATAAGTAAAAGTATCGTTCCCACGAGGAATGACTGGAATGCAATTAGGCAGTGCACAACCTACTTTTATCCACGTTAAACAACCAATTATGAGATTCTTGATTTTAGAACTAATTTTAAAATAAAGCGAATTGAAAGAAAACTTAGTTGGCAAAGAAAAGTTTGGTAAAATCCAAGGTTTTAAAATTACCTAGAGTCACTAATCCCTTGATGCTTACTAAACTTAATTTCTTGTTTAATTGCAATTAATTTTCACCTTGTGGGTTAAGGGATTCAAAAGCTATAACCGTCTGTCGATGTAATTATAGCCCTACTTTCCCTTAAAATCTAAGTGTCCTTAGATTTAGGTTCGAGTGCATTAAGTACTGTAACCCTCTATAAACCAATTAAGGTAATTAGGTATATTTCTATCCAAATTACAAATTAGATAATTCTAAACTTAATTTATCCAACTCTTAGGTCCAATCAAAATCCCTTTTTCAAGGTCAATTCTAATTACCCAATTCAATTCCAAGAGGTGGTCAATCTCAAAGAAAGCAATAAGCAAGAGAAGGATACACAAGACTCCAATTATCACAATCAACAAGATAATTAATGATCTAGTTCACATCAGGTTCATAGTGCTCTAGGTAAAAGGAATTTAGCTACACATAGCTAAATCTACAGTAAATCCCAATCCAATACATGGAGAAGATGAAAAGAAGCAAAGAAAGCAAACAAAGGAATGATAGAGATGCAGAAAGCAATGTTCCCCCTTTGATTCTTCCTCTTCCTTCACCCTTCCAAGCTTGGATAGCCTCAAAGATCACCCAAAATCGCCTCCCTGGACGTCCAGACTTCTTCTCTGCCGCCGAATCCCCGAACCCTAGCTCCTCCTCCTTCTTTTTAAGCTTGAAAATTAAAACTGTGCGTTTCAGGTCCGATCTCGCTATGGCAAGGAACGACTCTCGCTATAGCGAGGTCTCTTAAGTGCTCAGGTCTCCGCTGCGCTCGCTACCTTCACGCCATAGCGAGTTGCTCTCTGGAGTTTCTATGCAACACGACTTCGCTATTGCGAAGCCTCCCCTTCGCTAGGCGAAAATGCCATCTCGCTATAGCGAACTGGGGTCTCACTGTAGCGAGAGGACTTGTTAAATCTGCCTTGGCCATTTTCAGCTTCCTTCTCTTATATTCAACTCTTTCTACATTTTGCTACTTTTCCCTGAAATTGAAATCACACATAAAATGAGGCTTAAACTGATAAAAATATTATAATTACAATACTTTCTTTGTTTTGTTTGATTGAGTACACTTTTAACCATATTAATCAGGAGAAAAGTATTTTACCTCCCTAATTTAGTGTCAAATATAATCCTTTTGAATCCTAAATTAGGAGGTTATCAAACTCCCCCACACTTAAATCTTTGCTTGTCCTCAAGCAAATCTTAGAAAGGATCACGCCTAAGCAATCAGAATTTCAAATCCCCTCACACTTATAATGAATCCAATTTTAGAAGCAGAAGCTCAGCAAAACTCAAATTGAAATTGAAAATAATGAACTCATAGTAACACCCTTATTTCTAAAGTGTGTGTGTGTTCAACAAGAGATGTTAAGAAATAATCAAGAAATCCTAAATAAGTCTTCCCATCAATTTCAAAACCTAACCCAATCATCTGTACTGATTTCAATCATCAAAGCTCATTGAGAGGGGTCTTTATTATTCAATACAGAATTATTTTCAGCGCTTTTTTTTTTTTCTCTCCTCGTCAAATTACTTAATCCTTTTGACGCGAATGACAACATTGGTTATGAAGCCACCCAGTTACTTAGATTAAAGAAATCCTCAGAGGGCTACTAGCATACTCTTAGTTTTATCATTGTTTGACGCGAAAGTTCATACTTTTTGATACAAACCCCCGGTTACTAAGTGATTTCAACCATTGGAGTAGAGAATCCTTTGATTTTTTTTTTTTTGTAGATATCTCTCTCAACTAACAATCAGGTATCCATCAGGAACAGGTAAATTGGGGAGATCTAAAACAACTGGAAGCTTATTATAAGAAAAGCTTGAATTACTTCAAAAATCATCTTGTTGGAAAGTACTCCTATTGTAGGTGCATACTACAACTACATTACTACTTTATCCATTTCAAGTTTGCTTAACCTCTACATTCCTTAATTAATATTCATCTAGAGTGAGAAGGGATGAATCTAATTTAACATATAAGGAATATGGGCACTTGAATATTATTAATAAGAGGATGTTATTGTCGATTTATATCCACTTATCCTATATTTATCTATGTTTACCCTAACTCCCCCACACTTAAAAGTTACATTGTCCGCAATGTATAAACTGTGAAATTCAGAAGTAGATAGTAAAATAGAAGCAGATGGGGGTGAAGGGAAGAGATAAAAAGAGGTAGGGAGATACAAGACTCCCCTGATAAGAAGAGATAACAGAGCAAGGGGATGCATGTGAACAACTCCTTCATTTGAGAGACAAAAATGGACAAAATATACACAGGAGACAGTAAGTTGGCGTTAGCATTAAGAAGACAGTTAATAGCATAGCCAATTTAGGAGTGTAGAGCATAATTAGTTACAGTTATCCATATACAGTTATCCAAAATAGAAAATGAGGAAAAGCAAAACAAAAAAAATTGGCAGCGGGATAGAAAGGTCCTAAGAATCAGACGGCCCAGGTCTATCCTGAGGTGCAGGCTCCTAAGGGATAATGATGACTGGTGACTGAGGAGCCTCAGGAGGTGGCGATGGAGGAGCAGGCATGAAGTAGTCCATAAGCGTCTGTAGCTGATCTTTCATTGATAGGACATGTCCTTCTAGCCTATCAATGGACTCTCGTACCCATCCCTTAAAATCTGTCTGATAAGGAGCATCATGTCCCGATGGCTTTGGAGTACCTCGGTGCTGATGTGAGGGAGGAGGTGGAGGTGCCTCAGGCTGTGCCTGGGCCTGTGCCTGTGCTCTCTGCCTACGGGGCTGCCCTGGTGCATCTTTCATACTATCATATTTGAATGGCCCCTTTGGCTTAAACTGCGCGTCATTTTTAGAGACGCGGCTACCCCCCATAGTGAGCAATTCTGTAAGCATATGAGGGTATGCTAAGCTGACCCTGTCAGACCTCGCCACTTGTTTGAAGTTTAAGTACATGAGCCGAGGAATGTTGACCCGCTGCCTGGTCATAAAGCACCATGTCAGAGTAGCTCGTTCTTAGATCATGTCAGACCCATGAGAACTTGTCAGTATATTGCTGGTAATGAATTGTAACAAAAAACGAGCTGGTTTGTTGAGCTGATTCACCGGGTAAACCTTATTCACCAGCCGAGCTCTTCCTTCTTCAGCAATGATCATCTCCACCTCTTCCCAGGGAATTGATTGAGGGTTCTCCATGTGTGCTTGGAAAGCACACTCTGGGACATCAGGCAATTCATAGAAGTCTTGGAAGACTTTCTCATTTATGCGCACCCAGGCTGAACGGCAATAGTATTCATCCTCCTCCTCTTTAGTATCCTCAAAATTAGCGTATAGCTCTTGGATCATTAGTGGGATCCGATGCACTGGCTTTTTAGTGAATCCTTGCAGCCCGTGCCATTCAAAATCATGAAAAGTCAGGTCCCGGGCATTGGGCGCATAGTAACGATCTTCCACTATCCCTCTGTCTGCGAAAAGTCTATCAAAGCGAAATTCTGCCCAGGCAGATGCAAACTGATCCTTATCATACGATTGTTTCTTTTGCTTTGAGGAGGAGGCTGCAGCAGTCTTTGTTTGCTTTTTAGGAGCCATATCTGCGAAAGTCAAATAAGAGATAAATATGAAAATCAGTGGCAGCAGGAATAGGAAATTATGGAATCATTAAATCAGATGAATGTAGCATGTTTATACTAAGGCCAGACACAACTAAAAGCATCCAAGGGACTAGGGGGCAAGGACTATAGAAGCAACCCATGCAAGAAATGGTTCAGAAAGGCTCAATTCTGGAAAAACTTTCGAACTCACTATAGCGAGTTCGAACTGGATTCTGTATAGGCAGAATTGAACGGAGGAAAAACCAAATTAAAGCCATTCTGCTGCACAGAAACAGTCAACCAATACAACTCTTCCAGAAAAATCAACCAAATGACCCCTAAATATGCAGATCTAAGCAAAACGAAATGAACCCTAATATAACCAGATCCAGCGAAAATAACCAGCAATTTAGGGAAATAAAAGAGTTAATCGAATTACCTGATGTATGAGATGAGATTGTGAGGGGAATGCGAGCCTAAGGTGCACGAAATGTAGCAAAAGAAAGGGGGAAGCGGTTTAGGAACTTCGTCGCAGTAGCGAGATAGAACGACGAAGGAATGGAGAAGAAACTGTAGGTTATTTTATCTCTCTGTGTTTTTTTTTTTTTTATATAAAGTACCTCGCCATTGCCAGGTAATAGCGAAGGGTTCTCTGGGTTTTGTACTGAAAAGTGAGGCTGCTGCACTCGCTGTAGCGAATGAGCTGTCTCGCTGTAGCGAGGAAACTTCGCAAAAATTTTATGCAACAATTATTCGCAATAGCGAGGCTATAGCGAGCTTCGCTCTGGATTTTGTACTAGAATGCAGCACAGAAATCTCGCTATGGCGAGGTAATGTTCTCGCTGTAGCGAGAATACTTGAAATTCCAGACTGACTCGCCATATCCCGGCCATAGCGAGAGAGACTCTGGTGTATGTACCAGAAGTGGGACAAGCAGCTTCGCCATTGCGAGATGGATGTCTCGCTATAGCGATTTTTTTTTTTCACCTAAATGCTCACTAAAATGCTCCCTCAAATGCAACCGGATATAATAATAAAGTATAATTCAAAGCATGGTTAGAGACTCCCTGTAAATATGTCTAATGTTGCTCTTTCCTGCCAATCCCTAGCTCCTTAATATCCACATTTGAACCTGTAAAACACATAAAAAAATATATATATATCAAACCCAAAATGAGAAGAACTTTAAATTCAAACATAAAAACACGAAAGAAAACTTGGGTTGCCTCCCAAGGAGCGCTAAGTTTAAAGTCTTCAGCCAGACTATCATGACGTTTTTATGAGCAGTCTTGGAGTTGCACATTTACCTTCATCCTGTCCACCGGTCCACCAAGGTAATGCTTCAAACGTTGGCCATTGACTTTAAAAGTTTCTCTACTTTTCTCATCTTGAATTTCAATGGCACTAAAGGTAGTGGTAGACACCACCTTAAAAGGACCAGACCACCTGGATTTAAGCTTTCCTGGAAACAACCTCAAACGAGAGTTATACAATAGCACTAAATCACCAGGTATCAAGTCCCTTTTTAAAATCTTCCTATCATGCCAAATCTTTGTCTTTTCCTTATATAGCCTAGAATTTTCATAAGCTTGTAGCCTGAATTCATGAAGTTCATTAAGGTTCAGCAGCCTCTTTTCACTAGCATCTTTATAATCCAAATTCAACTTCTTTATGGCCCAAAAAGCTTTGTACTCAAGTTCCAAAGGTAAATGACAAGCTTTACCAAAAACTAATTGATATGGAGACATACCAATTGGTGTTTTGTAAGCTGTCCTATATGCCCATAAAGCTTCATCTAGCTTATCAGACTAATCTTTCCTATTAACACTCACTGTTTTTTTCAAAATTCTTTTGATCTCCCTATTAGAAACTTCACAGAGGCCATTGGTCTGAGGGTGGTAAGCTAAAGCCATTTTGTGGTGAACTCCATATTTTTCTAGCAAAGCTTTAAACAAACGATTATTAAAATGAGTTCCACCATAACTAATGATAGCTCTAGGGGTGCCAAAGCGAGAAAAAATATTCTTCTTTATAAATCGCACCACTGTTTGAGCATCATTATGTTGGCAGGCTACCGCCTCAACCCATTTACTAACATATTCAACTGCCACTAAGATGTATTGTTGGCCTCTAGACAAAACAAAGGGACCCATGAAATCAATTCCCCACAAATCAAACAATTCAACTTCAAAGATACCGGTTTGAGGGAGTTCATGCCTTTTAGAAATATTACCAGATCTTTAACAAGCATCACAGTGAGAAGCAAACAAATGAGAATCTTTAAACAATGTAGGCCAATAAAAACCAGATTGCAATATTTTAAAAGCAGTTTTCTGGCCACTACAATGTCCTCCAAATGGTGATGCATGGCATGCAAGCAAAATGTCATGTTGTTCAGTCTCAGGAACACACTTCCTAAGAACTCCATCCACACATCTTTTGAACAGATAAGGCTCATCCCAAATGTAAAACTTAACCTCATTCAAGAATTTCTTCTTTTGATAATAGTTTAAATCAGGAGGTAAAACTTCACAGACAATATAGTTTGCTATATCAGCATACCAAGGTACATGTAGCAAATTAGCAGCCATTATGCATTCATCAGGGAAAACATCATTCACAAGCTTATTATCACTAACATGCTCGGAATCTAACCTAGAAAGATGATCAGCTACTAGGTTTTCACTTCCTTTCCTATCCACTATATGCAAGTCAAATTCTTGAAGTAATAAAACCCACCTAATCAATCTAGGTTTGGACTCTTTCTTTCTCAACAAATATTTAATAGCAGCATGATCAGTGTGTACTACCACTTTGACTCCTAACAGATAAACTCTAAACTTCTCAAAAGTAAAAACAATAGCTAACATTTCTTTTTCAGTGGTAGAGTAATTTACCTGAGCATCCACTAATGTCCTGCTGGCATAATAGATAGGATGAAAAACTCGGTCTCGCCTCTGTCCCAGAATAGCTCCCACTGCATAGTCACTTGCATCGCACATGACCTCAAAAGGCAATGACCAGTCCGGAGCAACTATTATAGGTGTAGTTATTATCTTCTATTTCAACTCTTCAAAACTTTTCAAACAGTCATCATAAAAAAGGAACTTGGCATCCTTTTCTAACAGCTTAGTCAAGGGCTTTGAAATTTTTGAGAAATCTTTGATGAATCTTTTATAGAATCCCACATGCCCAAGAAAACTTCAGACTCCCTTGAGACTATTAGGAGGTGGCAACTTCTCAATCAATGATGTCTTGGCTCGATCTACCTCTAAACCCTCCTTAGACACCTTGTGTCCTAGTACTATTCCTTCCTTCACCATGAAGTGGCATTTTTCCCAGTTCAAAACTAGGTCAGTCTCCTCACACCTTTTAAGCACCTTAGAGAGGTTTCCCAAACAAACTTCAAATGAATCACCAAAGACAGAGAAGTCATCCATAAAAATTTCCATGATATCTTCGATGAAATCAGAGAAGATTGATGTCATGCATCTTTGAAAGGTTGCTGGTGCATTACACAACCCGAAAGGCATCCTCCTGAAGGCAAAAGTGCCATAGGGATAGGTGAAGGTTGTTTTCTCTTGGTCTTCAGGTGCTATAGAAATTTGATTGTATCCTGAATAACCATCCAGAAAACAAAAATATTCCTTCCCTGCTAGCCTATCAAGCATTTGGTCAATGAAGGGAAGAGGAAAGTGATCTTTTCTAGTGGCTGTGTTTAATTTCTGATAGTCCATGCACACTCTCCAACCAGTGACAGTTCTTGTAGAAATTAATTCTTTCTTTTCATTTGTTACAACTGTCATCCCTCCTTTCTTAGGGACGCACTGTACTGGACTAACCTACGCACTATCTGAAATTGGATAGATGATTCCTGCATCCAGCCACTTGATGATTTCCTTCTTGACAACTTCCTTCATCATCGGGTTAAGCCTCCTCTGATTCTCTATAGATGGCTTATGATCTTCCTCCAGTAGGATTTTATGCATTACAATGGAAGGGCTTATCCCTTTGATATCTGCAAGTGTCCATCCCAGAGCCTTTTTATGACTCTTTAGTATTTCAATCAGTCTCTGTTCTTGATGAGAGTTCAATGATGTAGAGATGATGACAGGTAGTGTTTTTGAATCCCCTAAATATGCATATTTTAGATGCGTAGGGAGAGGTTTTAACTCCAAAATCGGAGGTTGCTCAATTGAAGGCTTAAGAGATGGTGCTGAGCGGGAAGCCAAATCTAAAGATTCCACTTGCCAATGATGTTTAGCTCGAGTAGTTGAAAAATTCAGCACTTGGGCTACCTCATGACTAGTTTCAGCGTTCTCATGCTTCACTCCCATTAATAATGCTTCAATAGGGTCATGGATTATTATTGAATTAAATTGTTCTTGAGCTAACTCATCAATCACTGAAACTCTGAAGCAATTTTCAGCATCTCTAGGATATTTCAGTGCTTTGTCCATGTTAAACACCACCTGCTCATCCCCCAATCTCATCACTATTTGCCCTTTCTCTACATCAATGAGAGTTCTAGCTATGGCTAAGAATGGACGACCAATAATCAACGGATTATCTTTATCTTCTTCACAGTCTACAACAATGAAATCAGCTGGATATATGAACTCACCAACCTTTACTAAAACATCTTCAATTATACCCTGTGGATATGCTAAGCTCCGATCCGCTAATTGCAATGTTACTGTGGTAGGTCTTGCCTCACCGAGTTGCAACTTCTCAAAGACAGATAACGGCATAAGATTTACACTGGCTCCAAGATCACACAAAGCCTTGCCTTGAAAGTGAGTGCCTATTTTACAAGGCACAGAGAAGCTACCCGGATCTTTGCACTTCATTGGAATCCGTGGGTTGATTATTTTGCTGCACTCTTTAGTAAGTGCTACAGTTTCAAATTCACCAAATCTCCGCTTCTTGCTCAGCATCTCTTTCAAAAACTTGACATACTTAGGCATGTACTCCAATGCTTCTGAGAATGGGATATTTATATAGAGTTGCTTGAATATTTCTAGAAATTTTTGATACTGCTTATCTTCCTCCTTCTTTTGAAGTCTTTGAGGAAATGGTAGTGGAGGTATTATCCTTGGTAATGTTTGTAGTTTCTCTCCTTGTTTCTCACCCTTATCAACATCTGTCTGTTTTTTAACTTCTTCACTACTCACTTTTCTCTTCTTTTCAACTGATTCATCCACACGTTCTTCTCCTATTCGTTTATCATTACTTGTCTTCTCTATGGCAATTTCACCTTTATCTTCCTCTACAACAGCCTTTGATGCAGGTGTGTGGCTAACCACCTTTGGTGTTTGATCATCTGGTAACACTTTTCCACTTCGAAGAGTTATGGCCTTACATTCTTCCTTACCTTCTCTTCTAGGATTAGGCACCGTGTCACTTGGCAATCCCCTTTGTCTTAATGAATTCATTGCTGAGGCTAATTGACCCATCTACAGTTCTAGATTTCTCAAGGAGGTGTCAACTCTAGCATTTACTTGAGCTTGCTCTTCATTTTGCTTACTTTGAATGCTAATGAACTTCGCCAAGGCATCTTCCAAGTTCGTCTTAGGTTCTTGAATAGGTGCATTTTGCCTTACCGGTTGAGTGAAACCTAGTGGTTGAGTAGGCTTAATGCTTGAGGAAGATGCTGGTTGATTCAATGTTGGTCCGTGCTTCCAAGAGAAGTTTGGATGATTCCGCCACCCAGGATTGTAATTATTGGAGTATGGATTCTGATTCTTTGAAAAGTTCCCCACATAATTAACTGGTTTTGAAGGTGCCAAAGGACAGTAGTCTACTGAATGCAGATCCCCACAGTTTTCACAAGTAATTGGGGCCACCTGAGTAGAACAGACATTCAATTGCTGATTTCGCTGCACTTGAAATTTTAGCATATCAAATCTCTTGTTCAAAGTAGAAAGAATAGTAGCAAATGGAATAGAGGGATCTTCTTGAGTATTGGCAACATTAGCACTCACCCTTCTATCACCTCCTCTTTGCACATAACTCTCAGATAATGTGTCCAATGCTTGAATAACATCATCTACAGGCATTTCATCCCAACGCCCATTCAAAATAGCATCTAACATTGTATCAGTTTGTGGAGTTAGACGCGTGCAAAAGTTCTGAACGATAGCACAGTCATCCATCCCATGGCTTGGGCATTGACGAAGCAAATGCTTATACCTCTACCATGCAGCATATAAGTGCTCGTCTAAAGCCTGCTTGAAGTTGATGAGCTCACGACGTGCATCTGCTATTCTATTGTTTGGAATGAAGCGAGCTCTGAACCTTGCTTCTAGCTTATCCCAAGTATCTATTGAACCCTCAGGCAGAGTCAATAACCACTCCTTAGCCTTTCCTTGTAGAGAGAGAGGGAATAGTCGAAGTCTCAACACATCTCTTGGTACCCCATTTTGCTTGAATGAATCGCACACCTCCAAGAATGATAGAATATGACAGTTGGGATCTTCATCAGACTTTTCACCAGTGAATTGTCCATTAAGCTGCAACATGGAGATCATCATCGGCTTCAACTCAAAGTTAGCAGCTTGAAAGTCTGGCACTACTATGCTAGATAGAGTGCCCTTCATAGTACGACCCACAAAGTCTTTTATGGACTGATTTTGATTCCCTTCCTGAGCCATTTCTTCACTTACTGAATTCGGAGTTTTAGAAGGACTTTCTTCAAAATTTAAGTTTACCACAAGATCACTAATTTTCTTCGTTGTGCGCTTCTTCGTTGTAGAGGTTTGCTTCGGCATGTACTATGGTACCTGTAGAGGAAAATTCAACCAACTGTATTATTTAAAACAAAAAGTCAAAGCAAATAACAAAATGAAAAGAAATTCTACCTAATTAACTAACTAATGCTTAATCGAGGACTACTAAAGATTACACACTTCTAACTTGAACATTTAAGCCATTCCCCGGCAACGGTGCCAGAAAACTTGACCACAAGAATTTTTTATGTGTGTCCGCAAGTGCACGGGTCGGATCAAGTAGTTCAGTGATAAGTAAAAGTATCGTTCCCACAAGGAATGACTGGAATGCAATTAGGCAGTGCACAACCTACTTTTATCCACGTTAAACAACCAATTATGAGATTCTTGATTTTAGAACTAATTTTAAAATAAAGCGAATTGAAAGAAAACTTAGTTGGCAAAGAAAAGTTTGGTAAAATCCAAGGTTTTAAAATTACCTAGAGTCACTAATCCCTTGATGCTTACTAAACTTAATTTCTTGTTTAATTGCAATTAATTTTCACCTTGTGGGTTAAGGGATTCAAAAGCTATAACCGTCTGTCGATGTAATTATAGCCCTACTTTCCCTTAAAATCTAAGTGTCCTTAGATTTAGGTTCGAGTGCATTAAGTACTATAACCCTCTATAAACCAATTAAGGCAATTAGGTATATTTCTATCCAAATTACAAATTAAATAATTCTAAACTTAATTTATCCAACTCTTAAGTCCAATCAAAATCTCTTTTTCAAGGTCAATTCCAATTACCCAATTCAATTCCAAGAGGTGGCCAATCTCAAAGAAAGCAATAAGCAAGAGAAGGATACACAAGACTCCAATTATCACAATCAACAAGATAATTAATGATCTAGTTCACATCAGGTTCATAGTGCTCTAGGTAAAAGGAATTTAGCTACACATAGCTAAATCTACAGTAAATCCCAATCCAATACATGGAGAAGATGAAAAGAAGCAAAGAAAGCAAACAAAGGAATGATAGAGATGCAGAAAGTAATGTTCCCCCTTTGATTCTTCCTCTTCCTTCACCCTTCCAAGCTTGGATAGCCTCAAAGATCACCTAAAATTGCCTCCCTGGACGTCCAGACTTCTTCTCTGCCATCGAATCCCCGAACCCTAGCTCCTCCTCCTTCTTTTTAAGCTTGAAAATTAAAACTGTGCGTTTCAGGTCCGATCTCGCTATGGCAAGGAACGACTCTCGCTATAGCAAGGTCTCTTAAGTGCTCAGGTCTCTGCTGCGCTCGCTACCTTCACGCCATAGCGAGTTGTTCTCTGGAGTTTCTATGCAACACGACTTCGCTATTGCGAAGCCTCCCCTTCGCTAAGGCGAAAATGCCATCTCGCTGTAGTGAGAGGACTTGTTAAATCTGCCTTGGCCATAAAATATTCAACTCTTTCTATATTTTGCTACTTTTCCCTGAAATTGAAATCACACATAAAATGAGGCTTAAACTGATAAAAATATTATAATTACAATACTTTCTTTGTTTTGTTTGATTGAGTACACTTTTAACCATATTAATCAGGAGAAAAGTATTTTACCTCCCTAATTTAGTATCAAATATAATCCTTTTGAATCCTAAATTAGGAGGTTATCAGATATTCATTATGTAAATAAGAAATCTAAAGGAACTTAGGACATTTGAATGCGAAGTTCTATTCATGATGGTTTTGTAGCATTTGGAATGCTTGATTCATTGATCCAACCATCCTTCACTGTGATTCCTTTTTGGGCATAATAATTGGGCTTAATGTTTGCTACTGATTTTTGAGTTGCTTGTGTATCTTAAGTTAACATGGAAATATGCCATATGCCATTTAGGTGAAAGTTTTATTTTAAATTTTGTTTAATTCTTTGTTGAAGGGTGCTGTTAAAATGCTATAATTCATGCATAACTGCCCATTAGTTGTTCCTATTGTATTGTGCTTCTGTATATGTTCAAGATGAGTACATCTCCACTAATGCTTGCCATTAAGAATTGAGGAAAATGCTCTCAGTGCCCTATTTTTGTCCCCTAGTTTGGCAATATAATTTGGGTCAAATTTCTGCATAATTCATTGCACAATTTGGAATTCGTTGTGAACTTAAAAGTGCTGCTATTAAATTTTGGTCAATCATGCTTGCTTCTGTCCCTCAGAATTTAGCATGGTTTAGCCTAGGTTTTGAGCTTTATTTGAGTACCAATGATGTTTAAAACGTAATTATCATGGTCCCACTAGGTTTAGCACAATTTAACCTAGGTTATAGGTATGATTCGAGTACCAATGATGATCAATTATTCTTGTGGCTAGCCCTCTGAATTAAGCATGATTTGTTGCTATTATGGGGGTAAGGAAGTTTGCAAAGGGAAATTAGTTGAAAACTAACTATAGTGAAGCATCTTATCTATATAAGTAGCACATAAATAGATGTAAATAAATGCATGCATATTGGATTTGCATCTTTGCGATAGGACTAGACTTTAGCCATTGTTTGTTTAGTGACTTGTTCATTAATCTTTTGAGGTTGTATATTTTTTTGTTGAATAATGGCAAGACCAACTCTGAATTTCATTTTGGCTTTATGAATTAAAATAGTTGAATTTTTTTGGGCCCTGTGTAAAGTAGTTAAGTAAAAATTGCAATTGTAAACGTTGTCACTAAAAGGTCCTTTTTTCTTGGATTTCCCTTTTTGGGTGAAGAAAAAAAATACTTATTAAACTTTTTATTTTCTTTTAAGTTGAATGAATTTAGTTAACTAGAGATTTATTATAACCCTCTTTCTATTAATTAGTTAAGTTATTGCTTAATTTATCATTTTAGTGCATGCAAGCTAAAGAAGCAATGTCTAAATAGGGCTATTACACAATCATCATGATTAAAATTCTTAAACTTTTTATAACATTTGCTCTAACTTATCAATAGAAGTGGATAAGTCATAGATAGGACTTGCCACTGCATACGTCTAATGTCAAATTATTGAACCCATATATACATACATACAACAATCAAAAGAGAGTCCTAAGTCAAACTGGTCATGAACCATCATATATATACATAACAAAAGTAATTGGTTTCATAACTCTAAACCATAGCAAAATACTAATTTGTTAGACTATGGAGCAATTATAATATCATCAAAAGAGCTTCATAATATCTACATAGAAGTCTAACTATTTAGATTCAACCCATCGATATTCAAAGGTGGTAGCTGGGTCTCCTTTATAATTGCTAAAGTTTTCATCTTAATTAATAATTACTCATACTTCACCTATACTTGGCATAGTCAAATGCATCCATTCTACCTCCATGATGTACTTAGTTATCGACATTCTTACTATCTGAATACATTACCACACATGTGAAAATCATGAAAATTTTTAAAAAGACAATAATAAGTTTCAAAATGGATCATGGTTCAACTACCATGTGTGGAATTTTTTTTTTTAATATATTTTGTTGTCTACTTGAGAAACCATAGCATCATGTAGGCAATTTCATAGCATTATATACATACAGGTTGTTCATACCATCTTTTAGCAATTTATAATTTATCAAATAGTACCTATAGGCTATCTGTAAAATTCTTGTGACAACATATTGAATATAAAATTTAACATATTAAGTGGGAACACATAAAATAGAAACTAATCCGAGAACACATAAAATATAAACTAATCCAACCATCTGGTGGCAATAATATAAAATATTACAGATCATGGGCTAGGTACATAAGCCATTAATTGAGTTAGCTAACCATTCATGAGTTGCACATAATATGGCCTGAGTATCAATATCATATATTTAGCATCAACAACTAAATTAGAAAATATAAGTCAAGTCATACAACTCAGTATACATGTTTAGATTGTTAGATGTCAAATTTGCACATAAGTCATGAGAATAATGATTACATACAAGGGCATCCACTAGGGTGGATCCATAATATCAAGTAATCAGAGGCCATCTCCCATAAGGTATTTTATCTTAGCATAAAGCACCATCTATATTAGACCGTCTCTTATAAGGACCTTTTGTCCCAATAGAGAACCTTGTCCAAAATCAATCAATGACCATCTCCTGTAGAGAACATTATTTGTATCAATTAAAGACTTTCTCCTATAGGGAATTTATCCTAACAAAGAACATTACTTTTATCAATTGGGCATTAAAGCAAATTCCAATTCCATGGCATAACATAAATAAGAAACTTGTTGAATTTCATACTCAAAAGGTTAATAGAGATCACATATTTCAATAAAATACATTACTTGTGAACTTTATATAATAAGTAGTTCATTAATTGGCATGCATAGGAAGCTCACAAACAATAACGAAAAGCATAGTCTAATAGATTCTAATGAAACCCATCTTATCATATTACTATCACTTTTAGTGTTTTCCATGTCTTTTATATTTTGAGGTGCTCAGTCCATATCAAGTCCATTCAAGATTACAATTCTAGGTTATCTAGGTCTATCATATTATGGTCATTGGCATTCTAGCACCAATCTTCTAAGCATGGGAATCATTTGAAGTTTCATTTTTTGTGCATAAGAATTAGGGAGCTGTTAGGTGTATAATCATCCATGCATATAAATAGTTTGAAATGCGAATCTTCTATATGCAAGGTCTAGTTACATATACCCTACTTAGAGACTTCATGTTAAAGATTTAATGCTTCTTACTTTTAAGATTCCAAAAGGATTATAAAGCATCTACATACATCACATGATATCATTTCTACCATTCATATTTTAAAGAAATTTTTGGATATTCATAGAAATGCTAAAAGAGGTAATGGTTGACTAGCTTAGGCCTATCAGTTGATTGGTAACTAAGGGATAGTCGACCAATGTTATGCAAATAAGTAGCTTTATTTAGGGTTACATCGATCCACTGGGCACAAATAGATAGTCAACTAGTCTCTCATAGTCTTGTTGCTTTTATGAGGACTCAATAGTTGATTGCTAGTCCATAATCAATTGACTAGTCATGGCTTCCCTACTACACGTTCATTTGTAATATTATTGTTCATTTTACAAATTTTTCACCTCTAATCTCAATGACCCCAAAGGCTATTTTAGACATTTACAAGCATCATAAGGGAATGAAATAACCATCAAACCATAGCTTAAGGATTCAAAACATCACATGGCATTTTTGCTATGAAAATCACGTTTGAGAGAGAGAGAGAATGATGAAAGTGTGGGAAATTGGGCTTTTAGCATGTTCTGAGCATACCACAAGCATCTACTCTCAACAAGAACCTTGATTAAGACAACATATAGTTTGGAAATGATGGTTTAAAGCATCACTTAAGAGACCCTTTAAAGAGAGAAAATGAAAGTTGATGAAAATGGTGGTGAGATGAAGATTTTAGGGGTTGATAAGCACCTTACAAGCTTTTATTCTTATAATCAACATCATTTAAAGTACAAATCAGCCATAAACAAGCAAGATCCAAGATTCAGCATAGATAGGTAACATATTTTAAATAGAGAAATTGAGAAAAAGATAGAGATGGAAGATGGCAAAAATGGATTCTCACTAAGACAAGATTCTTACCTTATGCTTTTAATTTAAGTCTCCTTCTTGCTTTCTTGTCTTCTTTTTGTCCTTCAAACTCTGCTTTCTTTCTTTTCTTCATTCTAGTCTTTCTTGCATCTCATTCTCTTTATCCTTTCTCTTTATTTCTTTGGTGCAAAGTGTAAAAATGAATGATGAAATGAGGAATGGAGGGATTAAATAGAGGCATAGTTATCTCCTACACAATCCACTAAAGATCCCATTTTTCCTCTTAGCATGTTTTATCCACTGACTTCATGAAGAAGTCAGTTTGATCAGTACAATTTGCAAATAAAATAATACCTCATTTGGTTAATACTAGATTTAAAAATTATTACTAGTTATGGAAAGATATGCATTAAAATTCTCAACTTTTCTTGTTCATTATTTTTGTAGCTTTCATTCCTCAGGAAAGATTATATTTTAGCCCAAGCTAATATTGTGTTTTGGTGCCGCCAAAAGTATATTTTTGTCCTATGAAAATTAGGCATTTTTTCTAAGACTTTCAATAATTATATTTTGATACCTTAAATTTCACCAAAATATTATTGTTTTTCAAATATTTTCTTATATTTTTAGGGTATGTTTGACCTTATAATTTCTAAAATTAGAGCCCAAAGCATTTATTTCCTAATTACTTTCCATTTAATATTTAAGAAATATACTAATTATTTCATGAAAATTCTATAAAATTCTCAATAAATTCCCAAAAATTTTAAAAAGTTTCTTTATGTTTTATAAATCTATATTTTATTAAATCTCATTATTTAAACATTACTTAACTTTTCCATATTAATTTGTTTTAAAATACACAAATATTACTTAATAAATCCTTTGGAAATAGAATGTTACATTTCTCCCCACTTTTGAGGAATTTTGTCTATGAAATTAAAATTTAACTTAGTGGAATAATTTTTTTTTCCTAGTCTTTTATCTCCCATGTGGCTTCCTTTATGGTTAGCCCTTCTTAGATGACCTTAACTAGGGAAATAGTCTTATTTCTTAAGTATTTTTTGTTAGTATCCACAATTCATATAGCTTTTAGATGGTATGCTAGATTCCTTTTTACTTGTATTGACTCTTATTTTATGATGTATGAAGGATTAAGGATATATTTGCAAAGCTAAGATACATGGAATACAAGATAAAGATTAGTCAATTTGAGTAGTAAATTGATTTCATAAGCAACAAGTCCAATCTTTTTTAGGAATTGAAAAGGTCCCATGTATCTGGAGCTTAGCCTTTTAGATTTTATGAATCTACTAGTACCTGTAGTAGGAGTGATTTTGAGAAATACATGTGTTCCTTTCTCAAACTCTAAAAGTTTATTATCCTTTTGTCGAAGTAGTTTTTTTTAAAAGTTTGAGTAGTAAGCATCTTTTTTTGGCTCAGCTTAAGTCAAGAGGTATCTTAGACTAACTGTGGTCCTAGTAATTTCCACTCTTCTACTTCCAACCAACATAGGGGTGACCTATACTTCCTACTGTAGAGTGCTTCATAAGATGTCATTCCAATATTGAAATAGAAACTATTGTTGCATGTAAACTCTATTAATAGTAGATAACTATTCTAACTCTCCCTTTAGTCTAAAGTACTAGCTTTCAACTTGTCTTCTAAAGTTTGAATTATTCATTTTGACTAGCCAAACATCTAAGGATGATAAATGTAACATCCAAGATTTTAGAAAATTTTCTAAGTCTGTTGGCTATAGCTAGGATGCCTATTGGCTATAACGAGTGTACTAGTTCGATATAGCGAGGAACCAGTTAGCTACAGTGAATGTACTAGTTTGCCATAGCGAGGATGGAGTCCATTATAGCGAGTTCTTGCATCCTATACAAAATTCAGGGAGTTTCTTGCAATAGCAACCCCCATAGCGAGAACAGGGGCCTGGAACTGATAAGTATTCGCCATAGTGAAGGGTATTTCATGCTATAGGGAGACTTATTTTGGAAAAAGCATGAAAAAGTGAAATTTTCTTTTTAAAGGTCCCAAAAGCCTCTTAATCCCTGGAACCAACATATTGCTTCGTCTAAAAGCATATAAGAGGACTAGAGAGAGGGGGAGTCCAAGGGGAGCAAAGAAAGAAGGGAGAACATCAAGGAAAAAGAGGGGAAAGTGTAAGGATTTAAGGAGAAGATTTAAGCAAAGGAAGAACCTTTTAGAAGGAGCTTTATTCAAGGCTAAGGAACTCAAGCTCCATCTAGTTATAGTTGTGAGGCCGAGAAGGGAAAAGAAAAATCAAAAGAGAAGACTTGTGTTGGCTTGCAAGGTAGCTCTTCACTCCTTCTTATTTGCATTCTTGGATATGTAAATGTTATTGTATGCTTGTATATGCACTTGTATGTTGAGACACACTATTTGATATTGCCTTGATGTATTGGTACCAATATATTTATGTTTTGATTATAAAAATTGCTCCTGAGGGTGAGATGGTGCCAAAAGTCCCTAGGAATGGGTGAGACAAGGTCAAAAGTCTTATGAATGAGTGAGGCCAAGTCAAAAGTCCATAGACCAAGGGTGAGACCAATCCAAAAGACTCAAAAATAAGGTGAGGCTAAACCAAAAGTCGCTAGAGCTTATTCTTGGCATTGATATGATTTTCATGGTATGTGAATCATGTGTTGAATGATTTTAATGGTTAGATACCTACTTACATGCTTAACATGTTTATATGCCTTGATTGCTTCTTTCAATGAGTGCATGAGCTATTGAGATTCCATGAATTTCACCTCCTTCCCTCTCCCATCTCATATTGTCTAGGTGGAGATCAAGAGCCTAAGATTGGAGTCCATGAAGCATAAATGACCATTTCTTGACACTTTTGTATAATTACATATAGTTTTGATGTATAGGAAAGTTAAAGTACTTATGTACATATTATTTTTGAGTTGTTACAATTAGAGCAAATGTAAAAGTATGTGTGGATGATGTAAAAACCATATTTGGTACCAAATTAATGTAAATGTAAGATTTGGACCTTTGACGCTTTGTAAATGCTAGTGTATTCTTGCATGTGGAGTAGCCAAATTGAGATGCATAATGGTTTAGACCACTTAGGCAATTCATATATGATGTATTAGTGCTTTCAAACTTGCCCAAGGTGTGCTAGAATATGTATGAGGTCATTTGAACTTACTTTGAACCATATAAGGTGCCAAATTTGCCAAATTCAATAACTATGTCAAGATTTAACCAAATGACCTCTTCTTGGCCTGAAACTTGGCATGCTTATAGGTCTTGTTTAGAACTTTTTGAGAAGCTAAAGTGTATATTATTTGGATCTCTAGAGAATTTTTTACAAATTTCTAAATTTGGAAAAATTTCTAAATTTGATAGTGGCACTGTTTATAGGGTCAAAAAATTTGCCTATTTCACTTGTAGGTCAAATGGTGTCTAATGGCTATGAAAGTTTACAAGAGAACTTAGACATTCATAGTGACCTATACCAACTAGAAACACCTCAATTAGAGGTCTGTGGAGGGATAAATGATTTTCTAAAGTTCTAAGTTAGTGTCAGGGATGCCAACTGACCTTAGCTACTATTCCATCAATTTTTGAGGCCTAAAGGCTTCTGAATTAGTCTAGCCTTATTTTTCCCCTCTATTTAACATTTGTAACTTTCCAAATTTGCATATTTTTCCCATATTGGATTTTTTGGAATTAGTTATAAATTTTTGAATTTCATATCAGAAATCTGTATAAAAAATGCTAGGAAGTCTAACCTTCCAAGATTTTCTATTATCAAACATAATATAAATGATATTAGTATGGCTTGCAATTATTTTTAGCATAAATTTAACATCTATAGCTTTCCAGAAAGCTATCATTTGCTTGATTCTTATTTTTCTAGAATTAATTATAATTTTTCAAAGTTGGGGTCAAAAACTTGAATTCTGGATCTATGAGAAAAATGTAATTTTTTTAGTTTTTAGCCTCATATTTGTGGTTCATGGATCATTTAATGATATGTATGAGTTGTATAAATGTGGTTTAAGTAGAGAATGTAATTGATGGATTCATGAGACCCACAGGGCGAAGTGTGAACATTTAAATCCTGGCATAACATAATCAAATGCCATGGTTTTAGCCATTTTCTTGGGAATTTCATGGAATCAAACTTAAGTGAAGGATAATTAAGTCCAATGTATAATGGTGTTACATTTTTTGTATTAGAGCAAATGTTTAGGCACTTTTGCTCAGTGTTGGGCTTTTAAATGGTGTGCATAGCCTATGTTTAGTGTGAATTGCCATAAAAGTGCTAGCATACATATGCATATGTGCTTGTGATACAACTGTGAATTAAAGGTTGCTACTTCTTTTCAGACAAATGGTTGAGACTAGACGAGGCAAAGGTAGAGGCAGACTCCCTAGGGCTCAGAGGATTGTGCTAGAGGTTCAGGTTGAGCCTGAAGACTCTTTGCAAACCACCATGGAGAGGTTGGATCGGTATAAGACTATGATGGGCCTGCTGCAGGAGATGCTAGAACAGCAGAGGTATATTTCATAACAACAACATAAGATGATAATACAGTTGCAAGATGCCCTGGCTAGGTAAGAAGAAGCCAGAGGAGAAGCCCCTATACCTCAGCCATCCATTTTTAGTATTCCACTTCCACCTCCCCAAGAGTTAGTTCAAACTCCACCACCCATTCAGAAACTATTAAATCAGTTTAGAAAGAATAGTCCTCCCACATTTGATGAAGCATTAGATGCAGATAAGGTGGAGGCTTGGGTTATGGAAATAGAAAAGATCTTTACAGTGATAGAGTGCATATCAAAATAGAAGGCTTAGCTTGCCACTTTTATGTTATAGAAAGAGGCAAATAGATAATGACATAGCAAGAAGCCTCTGATGGAAACCAAGAATTTGCAAATTAACTGGGAAAACTTCCTAGTAGAATTTTATGAAAAGTACTTCCCCAATTCAGTGAGGAAGCAGAAGGAGATGCAATTCATGAGCTTGAAGTAAACTGATGATATGACAGTAGATCAGTATGTGGCCAAGTTTATTGAGTTGTCTTAGTATTCCTCCTACCTCCAGAGATATGATGATGAATCCTAGAGATATGAATAGTTTGAGATGGGATTGGACCTTTGATTAGTGATAGAGTCACTCCACAGTGAATAAGGAACTTCAATAACCTTGTGGAGGCCAACAGGGTGATTAAGAATAATCTGCGAGCTATCATGCCTGTTGCAACTTCAACTAGTTAAAAGGGGGCTCAAAAATTGAAAAGATCGAGACTAGAAGAGGGTATTAGCATTGCACCTAGTAGCAAGAGGAGAGGCAAGGTGCCGTGGAATAGAAGGCCATAGAGAGGCAAGAGGATGCTGCCTCCTCAAAGCTAGTCATATACCTAGTAGGCTCTAGTAATGTGCTTCAAGTGTGGGAAGCTAGGGTATAGTGCTAGGAATTATCCCCAGATAGATACAGCACCTCCTCCCAGGCTGCAAACCTAAGGCTGAGTGTTCACCCTTACTCAACAAGAAGCCAGTGCATTATCTAGTTTGATTCAAGGTACGCTGATAGTGAATGGCTTTCCTATAATTGCCATGTTTGATTCAGGTGCTAGTCACTCATTTATATCCTATGATTGTATAAGGCAATTGGGTCTAGCTATTAGTGCTTTGCTATTTGATTTATTTGTCACTACACCCACTGGAGGCCACATGATTACTTTCCATACCTGTTTGAATGTCATTATCCAATTCAATCATTATCATACCATTATTGATTTGATTTGTATGCCCTTCTATGACATTAATTTGATTACTGGTATGAACTGGATGACTACCAATAATATTGTGCTTGATTGTGAACACCAGACCATATTTGTACCTACTTATGGGACCATACCTAGGATAGGAGTTGAGTTATCCTTTTTTACTACTACCTAAGTTGAGAGGCATTTAGAGCATAGATGTTAAGGGTTTCTAGTCTTTTTCTCTATTCAGGTTGAGGTAGAGGAAGGGATAGAGGAGATCCCAATTGTGAAGGAATTCTCAGAGGTTTTTCCTAAAAATTTTGACTTTAATGGTCAACCCCTAAGAGAGAGCTAGAGTTCCCCATAGACATAATGCCTAGGGTAGGACCAGTGTCCAAGGCTTTGTACAGGATAGCTCATATCAAGTTCACTGAGTTGAAAAAAAAAAAAGATAGAGGAATTGTTAAAGAAAAGATTCATATACCCTAATGTTTCACCTTGGGGAGCTCCGGTGTTATTTGTGAGAAAAAAGGATGGTAGTTTATGGTTATGTATAGATTACAAAGAGTTGAATAAAGTTACCATCAAGAATAAATATCCTCTCCCTAGAATTGATAATTTGTTATATTAATTAGCTGGGACATCTATGTTTTCCAAGATAGATCTTAGATATGTGTACCACCAATTGAGAGTAAGAACTGGAGACATCCCAAAGACAGCCTTTAAAATGAGATATGGCCACTATAAGTTCCTTATGATGCCATTCGGGTTGACGAATACACCCACTGTGTTAATAGATTATATGAACAGGGTATTTAGGTTGTATCTAAATCAGTTTATGGTGATCTTCATTAATGATATCCTAGTATACTCTAGATCCTTTGAGGAGTATGAGAGGCATTTGAGATTAGTCCTAGAGACTCTAAGAAATAAGAGGTTGTATGCCAAACTTAGTAAATGTGAGTTTTGGCTAACAGATGTGAGATTTTTAAGTCATGTGATATCACGGGAGGAGGTTGCGATTGATTCCCATAAAGTGGAAGTTGTGTTACAGTGAGATAGACCTAGACTGATCACCGAGGTTAGGAGTTTTCTAGGTTTGGCTGGGTACTATAGATGATTTATTCAAGGCTTTTTCATATAGAATGATAGATGTGAGAGGATTTTTCAAGGGTTAAAGTTCTATCTGACCATTGCCCCTGTATTGATTATCCCTAACCCTAGTGAACCATTTGTAGTTTATTGTGATGCCTCAGGTAAAGGGTTAAGATGTGTGTTGATGCAGCAGGATAGAGTAGAGGCATATGTCTTTAGGTAATTAAGGCCTCATGAGGAGAATTATCCCACACATGACCTGGAGTTAGCTGTCATAGTATTTGCTCTTAAAATCTAGAGGCACTATCTATATGGTGCTACCATAAATATTTATAGTGACTATAAGAGTCTGAAATACCTATTTGATCAAAAGGAACTGAATATGAGACATAGGAGATGAATAGAATTCTTAAAGGATTATGATTATACCTTGAAGTATCATCCAAGCAAGGCCAACATGGTGGTGAATGCCCTAAGTAGGAAGTCCATCCATATAGCCCAAATGATGATTAGAAAGCAAGAACTCCTAGAGAAATTTAAAAACTTGAACCTCTCTTGTGAGGTGGTATTAGGTAAATTATGTCTAAGTGAAACTCGAATTGAGAATGAGTTAAGAACCCAGATCATAGATGCCTAAGGAGAGGATGAGTTCTTAAGTCAAGTCAAGAATGAGATATCCCAAGGTAAGACCTCATAGTAGTGCTTGACTTTCAAGCTACTAACTTTGAGTTAAAGCCTGTGATGATCTCCATGTTACAGCTCAATGGACAATTCACTGGCGAGAGGTCTGATGAAGATCCCAACCATCATATTCTGTTATTCTTGGGAGTGTGTGATTCATTCAAGCATAATGGAGTACAAAGGGATGTTCTGAGACTTCAACTATTCCCACTCTCTCTACAAGGAAAAGCTAAGGAGTGGTTATTGACTCTGCCTGAGGGTTCAATTGATACTTGGGATAAGCTAGAGGCAAGGTTCAGAGCTCGCTTCATTCCAAACAATAGAATAGCGGATGCACGTCGTGAGCTCATCAACTTCAAGCAAGCTTCAGATGAGCACTTATATGCTACATGGCAGAGGTACAAGCATTTGCTTCGCCAATGCCCAAGCCATGGGATGGATAATTGTGCTATTATTCAGAACTTCTACACGCGTCTAACTCCACAAACTGATACAATGTTAGATGCTATTTTAAATGGGCGTTGGGATGAAATGCCTGTAGATGATGTTGTTCAGGCATTAGACACATTATCTGAAAGCTATGTGCAAAGAGGAGGTGATAGAAGGGTGAGTGCTAATGTTGCGAATACTCAAGAAGACCCCTCTATTCCACTTGCAACTATTCTCTCCACTCTGAACAAGAGATTTGATATGCTAGAATCTCAAGTGTAGCGAAGTCAGCATTTGAATGTCTGTTCTACTCAGGTGGCCCTAATTACTTGTGAAAATTGTGGGGATCTACACTCAGTGGATTATTGTCCTTTGGCACCTTTAGAATCAGTTCACTATGTAGGGAACTTTCCAAAGAATCAGAATCCCTACTCTAATAATTATAATCCTGGGTGGCGGAATCATCCAAACTTCTCTTGGAAGCATGGCCTAGCACTGAATCAACCAGCATCTTCCTCAAGCATTAAGCTTATTCAACCACCGAGTTTTGCTCAACCTGTGAGGCAAAATGCACCTATTCAAGAACCTAAGACAAATTTGGAAGATGCCTTGGCTAAATTCATTAGCATCCAAAGTAAGCAAAATGAAGAGCAAGCTCAAGTGAATGCTAGAGTTGACACCTCCTTGAGAAATTTAGAATTGTAAATGGGTCAACTAGCCTCAGCAATGAATTCATTAAGACAAGGGGGATTGCCAAGTGATACGGTGCCTAATCCTAGAAGAGAAGGCAAGGAAGAGTGTAAGGCCATAACTCTTCGAAGTGGAAAAGTGTTGCCAAATATTCAAACACCAAGGGTGGTTAGCCACACACCTACATCAAATGCTGTTGTAGAGAATGATGATAAAGGTGAAATTGCTACAGAAGAGAAGAGTGATGATAAAAGAATAGGAGAAGAACATGTGGATGTATCAGTTGAAAAAAGGAGAAAAGTGAGTAGTGAAGAAGTTAAAAAACATGCAGATGTTGATAAGGGTGAGAAACAAGGAGAGAAACTATAAACATTACCAAGGATAATACCTCCTTTACCATTTCCTCAAAGACTTCAAAAGAAGGTGGAAGATAAGCAGTACTAAAAATTTTTGGAAGTGTTCAAGCAACTTCATATAAATATCCCATTTTCAGAAGCTTTGGAGTACATGCCTAAGTATGTCAAGTTTTTAAAAGAGATGCTGAGCAAGAAGAGAAGATTTGGTGAATTTGAAACTGTAGCACTTACTGAAGAGTGTAGTAAAATAATCAACCCACAGATTCCAATGAAGTGTAAAGATCCAGGTAGCTTTTCTGTGCCTTGTAAAATAGGTACTCATCTTCAAGGTAAAGCTTTGTGTGATCTTGGAGCCAGTGTAAATCTTATGCCATTATCTATCTTTGAGAAATTGCAACTTGGTGAGGCAAGACCTACTACAGTAACATTGCAATTAGCGGATCGGAGCTTAGCATATCCAAGGGGTATAATTGAAGATGTTTTAGTGAAGGTTGGTGAGTTCATATATCTAGCTAATTTTATTGTTGTAGACTGTGAAGAAGATAAAGATAATCCATTAATTGTCAGTCGTCCATTCTTAGCTACAGCTAAAACTCTTATTGATGTAGAGAAAGGGCAGATAGTGATGAGATTGGGGGATGAGCAGGTGGTGTTTAACATGGACAAAGCACTGAAATATCCTAGAGATGTTGAAGATTGCTTCAGAGTTTCAGTGATTGATGATTTAGCTCAAAAACAATTTAATACAATGATAGTCTAAGATCCTATTTAAGTATTATTAATAGGAGTGAAGCATGAGAAGACTGAAGTTAATCATGAGGTAGCCCAAGTGCTTAATTTTTCAACCACTCGAGTTAAACAGCATTGGCAAGTGGAATCTTTAGATTTGGCTTCCCGTTCAGTACCATCTCTTAAGCCTTCAATTGAGTAACCCCCGATTTTGGAGTTAAAACCTCTCCGTAAGCATATGAAATATGCATATTTAGGGGATTCAGAGACACTTCCTATCATCATTTCAACATCATTGAACTCTTATCAAGAGCAGAGACTGATTGAAGTGCTAAAGAGTCATAAAAAGGCTTTAGGATGGACACTTGCAGATATCAAAAGGATAAGCCCTTCCATTATGATGCATAAAATTCTACTAGAGGAAGATCATAAGCCATCTATAGAGAATCAGAGGAGGCTTAACCCGATGATGAAGGAAGTTGTCAAGAAGGAAATCATCAAGTGGCTGGATGCAAGAATCATTTATCTAATTTCAGATAGTGCGTGGGTTAGTCCAGTACAGTGCGTCCCTAAGAAAGGAGGGATGACAGTTGTGACAAATGAAAAGAAAGAATTGATTTCTACAAGAACTGTCACTGGTTGGAGAGTGTGCATGGACTATCGAAAATTAAACGCAGCCACTCGAAAAGATCATTTTCCTCTCCCCTTCATTGACCAAATGCTTGATAGGCTAGCGGGGAAGGAATATTTTTATTTTCTGGATGGTTATTCAGGATACAACCAAATTTCTATAGCACCTGAAGACCAAGAGAAAACAACCTTCACCTGTCCCTATGGCACTTTTGCTTTCAGGAGAATGCCATTCGGGTTGTGTAACGCACCAGCAACCTTTCAAAGATGCATGACATCAATCTTTTCTGATTTCATCAAAGATATCATGGAGATTTTTATGGATGATTTCTCCGTCTTTGGTGATTCATTTGAAGTTTGTTTGAAGAATCTCTCTAAGGTGCTTAAAAGGTGTGAGGAGACTGATTTAGCTGGGAAAAATGCCACTTCATGGTGAAGGAAGGAATAGTATTAGGACACAAGGTATCTAAGGAGGGTCTGGAAGTAGATCGGGCCAAGACATCATTGATTGAGAAGTTGCCACCTCTTACTAATGTCAAGGGAGTCCGAAGTTTCCTTAGGCATGTGGGATTTTATAGAAAATTTATCAAGGATTTTTCAAAAATTTCAAAGCCCTTGTGCAAGCTATTAGAAAAGGATACTAAGTTCCTTTTTGATGATGATTGCTTGAAAAGTTTTGAATAGTTGAAAGAGACGCTAATAACTGCACCTGTAATAGTTGCTCCGGATTGGTCATTGCCTTTTGAGATCATGTGTGATGCAAGTGACTATGCAGTAGGAGTTGTTCTTAGACAAAGGCGAGACTGAGTTTTTCATCCTATCTACTATGCCAGCAGGACATTAGTGGATGCTCAGGTAAAGTATTCTACCACTGAGAAAGAAATGTTAGCTATTGTTTTCACTTTTGAAAAGTTTAGAGTTTATCTATTGGAAGTCAAAGTTGTAGTGCACACTGATCATGCTGCCATTAAATATTTGTTGAGAAAGAAAGAGTCCAAACCTAGATTGATTAGGTGGGTTTTATTACTTCAAGAGTTTGACTTGCATATAGTGGATAGGAAAGGAAGTGAAAACCTAGTAGCTGATCATCTTTCTAGGTTGGATCCTGAGCATGTTAGTGATAATAGGCTTGTGAATGATATTTTTCCTGATGAATGCATTATGGCTGCTAATTTGCTACATGTACCTTGGTATGCTGATATAGGAAATTATATTGTCTGTGAAGTTTTACCTCCTGATTAAGAAGAAATTCTTGAATGAGGTTAAGCTTTACATTTGGGATGAGCCTTATTTGTTCAAAAGACGTGTAGATGGAGTTCTTAGGAAGTGTGTTCCTGAGATTGAACAACATGATATTTTGCTTGCATGCCATGCATCACCATTTAGGGGACATTTTAGTGGTCAGAAAACTGCTTTTAAAGTATTACAATCTGGTTTTTATTGGCCTACATTATTTAAGGATTCTCCTTTGTTTGTTTCTCACTGTGATGCTTGTCAAAGATCCGGTAATATTTCTAAAAGACACGAACTTCCTCAAACTAGTATCTTTGAAGTTGAGTTGTTTGATTTGTGGGGAATTGATTTTATGGGTCCCTTTGTTTCTTCTAGAGGCCAACATTATATCTTAGTGGCAGTTGAATATGTGAGTAAGTGGGTTGAGGCGGTAGCTTGCCAACATAATGATGCTCAAACGATGGTGCGATTTTTAAAGAAGAATATTTTTTCTCATTTTGGCACACCTAGAGCTATCATTAGTGATGGTGAAACTCATTTTAATAATCGCTTATTTAAATATTTGCTGGAAAAATATGGAGTTCACCACAAAATGGCTTTAGCTTACCATCCTCAGACCAATGGCCTCTGTGAAGTATCTAATAGGGAGATTAAAAGAATTTTGGAAAAAACAGTGAGTGTTAATAGGAAAGATTGGTCTAATAAGCTAGATAAAGCTTTATGGGTATATAGGACAGCTTACAAAACACCAATTGGTATGTCTCCATATCAATTAGTTTTTGGTAAAGCTTGTCATTTACCTTTGGAACTTGAGTACAAAGCTTTTTGGGCCATAAAGAAGTTGAATTTGGATTATAGAGATGCTAGTGAGAAGAGGTTATTGGATCTTAATGAACTTCATGAATTCAGGTTGCAAGCTTATGAGAGTTCTAGGTTATATAAGGAAAAGACAAAGATCTTGCATGATAGGAAGATTTTAAAAAGGGATTTGATACCTGGTGATTTAGTGTTATTGTATAACTCTCATTTGAGGTTGTTCCCAGGAAAGCTTAAATCAAGGTGGTCTAGTCCATTTCAGGTTGTGTCTACCATTACCTTTGGTGCCATTGAAATTCAAGATGAGAAAAGTGGAGAAACTTTTAAGGTAAATGGCCAACGCTTGAAGCATTACCTTGGTGGACCGGTGGACAGGATGAAGGCAAATGTGCATCTCCAAGACTTCTCATAGAAGTGTTAAGATAGTCTGGCTGAAAGACTTTAAACTTAGCGCTCTTGGGAGGCAACCCAAGTGTCTTTTGCTTTGTTCATTTCTTAGTTCATTAGTTAGTTTGTTGTAAGTTTAATTGTTTTTTTTTTCTTTTGTAGATGGAGCAAATCTTCTTCCTAAAGAATCTTTCAGTTAATCAGTATGAGGATGGATTGAGTCAATGGGCAACAATCTCATAAAAAGAGGGAGTATTTCTCAACCCATTTAATTTCTTAATGATGATATGGAAGTTTGAAGTGGTGGGTGATGAATTGTTTTTGTCTTATGTTATGAGGGAAAATGTTAGTTTATTTAAGGGGAGTTGAATTGAGTAAGGTGTGGTTATGATTTGTTAAATTTTGTGAAACTTGAAAGAAAAATTCGAGTCCTTGCTGATTTCTGGTTCTGTCTTGTTTAGCGGTAGCATCTCTGTTTTTAGCGATCACTAATCTCTGCAGTCAATTTCCCTTATATTTTCCTGAAATGCTTAATGTGGTAGCATTGTCTTGAGAAAGCGACAGCAATTTTTTTAAGTATGGTGGGTTAGCTATCGCATACTCAGTTTTAGCGGTCACTAAAAATGCTGCAGCCTCCTTCCATACATTTTCCTGAATAGCATGATGCGATAGCTTGTTCTGAAGATGTGGCCGCATCTTTTCTTATGACATCTCATCCAAAAAAAATGATATAATAATAATAATAATAATAATAATAATAATAATAATAATAATAATTAAAATTAAAATTAAACCAAAAAAAATTTTTAAATGAAAAAATAATAATAATAATAAATTTTTTTAAATTAAAATTAATATAAAAAAATAATAATATAATAATATATATTCAAAAAAAAAAAGTTTCCTTGTCAGTTTTTGCTCTCTCCCGTCACTTCCTACCTGCTACAAGTTCTGTCACTTCCCATCACCTTGCCCTTCGCCATCGTGCAGTGTCTTCCAGCTCGAGTTTCTCCAGTCGCCATTTCCATTCATCCCCATCAAGCCAGTTCAGTCTCTTTCTCCGTCATCTCCTCGCCCTCATCCTCGCATTTCTGTCGCATTCTGTCTCTCATTCCAGTCTCACCATTTCCGTTGGTTTCCCCATCACTTTCCAGCGTCTTGCCTCTGTCAGTCGCCATTTCCTCGCCATTTCCCCTCATATTTTCGTTCTTCCCCAGCGTTTTCTCCAGTCACCATTTCCATCGTATTCCCCTTCACCATTTCAGTTGTTTTCTTCGCCATCTCCGTCTCTATACCCATTGCCAATTTTCATGTCTCCATTCCAACCATCCTCAACGTCTTTCTAGCCGAGTTTTTTTCACCATTCCGTCGCCAATTCGTGTCCATTCTCTGTCAAGCCATTTCCTCCCAGTCTCTCGCATTTTCCTCACCATTTTCAGCATCTGCATTCTAGTCGCAGGCAAGCTTCCATTGTGGTAAGTTTACTCCTATCTCTTCAACTGGTAAGTTCCATGATGCTCTGTTTAGTGTAGCTTTTGGTTATCTAGTATACTCTGTTGCCTATAGCTGATTTAGATGTTTCATTTCGAGCATTTTGGGCTAGCTCGAGGATCATATTGGGTACTCAGAATAACATTGTACTCCTGCTGTTAAATGGTGACTTACTGCTCTGCTTTAGCTTAGTTGTGTTCACATGAAAATAATGTTTGATGTCATATCTCTCATTTGGTTATGCAATTTGCTGTATGCTTATCATGGAGGTGTGCCTGGTGGTTTTTAAATTTTATTTGGTCAAGTTAGCATTATCACTTTTAATGAGATTGGTCTGAAAATGTATTTCGTTTTGTTTAGTTGGTCTGAAAATTTTGGTTAGGATTTGGGGAAATTCTTGAGTAAAATGAGATTGGTTTCAGGGATTCTTTCATTTTCTCTTCCCCAGTTTGCTGCTTTATCAATGCTGCCTCTGTTTTGCATGTTACTTTTTGGCTTTTGGGTGTTTCTTCTGCCTCTTGCTCTCTGTCATGGGTATGCAGTCATTTTGTTTGCCCTACTGGGAACACCTTGCATTCTTTGTTATTCTTATTTTGCAACTATGCCAAGTACAGCTTGTTGCTCTGATTGCTTTTGCTGCTTTAATATGCTGAAGGGTCTCCACAGTTTATCATTTCAATGTGTTTTGTTCATGACCTTAGGTGGAATTTAACGGGTGAATTAAAACTCAATGTAATATTGCTGAATATGCTGGAGGCTGTTATGGTTTGTTGGTGCCAATTTTGTGTTGATGGTTTTTCTTGTTTCTTTTCTTGCTTCTCTTTAAATCAGTAGACACAAATGCTTCAAGCTCTTTATTTTTCGCATATGCTTGTTGATTATTGCTGCAACAATCTGGTCTTGTTTAATTCAATCTATCATTGATGTAAGTCTTCAACTTATCATGCTTGCTGTAATTGATGTTTGAGTCACTCTATTTGGATTGCTCTCTTCTTCATATATTAATGAGCATGATAAGTTTGAACTTTCATTGGTTGGCTATGTGTGCTACATTTCTGGTTTCTATTTATTTTGCAATGTCATCTTGGATAATCAGTGTTTTTGTGTGGTTGTTGAAAAGTTTCCCATCTTTTCTAAATGTTCTAAAATCTAAATTTTCAATTGCAGCCATGCGTCCAAAAAGATCAGTCACTAAGAAAGATGGGGATATGGCTATTTCAGAAACACGACAAATGCCATCTAGAAGTTCAACATCTCAGAGCAAACCTGCTGCATCCAAGACTTCTTCAAAAGTTCAACTTGAGGAGCCTGAGGTTCCAAGGACGAAGCACGCTAAGAAATTTGTCACTTCAAAAGCTAAGTCTGTTGTTCCTAAGGTTCCAAGGGAGAAGCAAGCTACAAAATCTATCATTGCTTCCAAACGGCAAAGGGTTGTCCATTTTGAGAGTGATGAAGAAGTAAATCTCCTCACAGCATCATATGATCCCAAAGTTTTTCTGAATTAAGAGGCTGCTGATTGGTTCACTAATCAAATTTCTGGCAAGAAGTTTTTCCAGGATCACTTCTATACCTTATCTCCATTGGATAGCCCCTATTCAAAGTTCCACAAGCGCCAATGGGATCAGTTTTTGGAGGGCCTGACAATGCAATATATCCCATTGTTCGCCAGTTTTATGCAAATGCTAAATGGCATGCAAACAATTGATATTGGATAAGGAAGAAAAGAATTCTCATAGATGAAGATGTGATTCGAGAGCATTATGCACTTCCTTCTGTGGAGAAATGTGCCTATCAAGAAATGATGCAAGATTTAGCACAAGTGGATTACAATCAAGTGGCAAAAAAATTAACCATAAGAGGCCGAGGGAAATGGAATCGTGGATTGAAGTACCATGAGCTGCATAAGGAAGCAAGATTTTGGGTTACTTTCATTTCATGCAATGTCTTACCAAGCTCCCATAACACAATTATCACTCGAAGTAGGGCATTGTTGGTGTATTGTATTATGGAAGAGTTAGATATTGATTTGCCTCCTCTCATTCTCAAGGGCCTAAAATCTGTTTATTCATCTGTGAAGAAGTCCTTACCTTTCCCTTTCATGATTTCTGGCATTATCACCAACAAGATTGTTGGGATTTTTACTGATCAAGAGGAGCAATTGTATCCCATTGGTGGTGTCACTTATCAATCATTAAAGGCCAAAGAAGAGGATTTCTTGGGGGACGATGAAGAGCATGATGATCATCCAGCTGAACCTTTAGTGCCTGAACAAGAACCTATTCAAGAGCAGCCTGAGATTCCTTCGGCGCCCACTTCACAGGATAGGATGGTTCAGCTCTTACAAGACAATATTGTGTAGCAAGGCCTTATTCTGAAAAAGCAAGAACAACTTAGGCAGCAATGTAAGACGATGACACAGAAGATTGATTCGTTGCTCATATTTCGTGATGAGTTGACATCTCAAATGGCACGTGTTATTGATTTTTTGTGTGACAACCCTAGCTTCTAATCCTAGTAATTATGGTTAAATACATGATTAATAATTAATGATCAAGGTTTGGGGTTGCTACGATTTAATACTTTGCGAAAATATAGGGAAATTTGAACCTTGATGTTATTAGGGCCATCAATTAAACAACCATAAATGGGAACATAAGAAAAAGGTTTGTACCATCATTAAAGGTTTGTGATTCATTCATTCATCAATTTTAACCCACAAAAACCTCCCACCAATGTTCTCATGTTATTCCTTAACATTAACCTTAATGAAATTTAGGTTTCTAGGTCAAAGATGGGAGTTTGGGGACCTCTGCCGCGACCTGGGGCCTTCCTGCCACGGCTAAGTTAGGTCCTGGAGCTCAAAAACTAAGTTTTTAACCTTGTATCGTGGCCCAGAACTTTTGCGCCGCGGCTAAGTTGCTCTCGGGAATCAGGCGTAACTTTCTTGAATTTCTCCGCAGTAATAGCCGCGACCAACCTATGTGGCGCCGCGGCGAGTTTTGCTACTGTATCTTCCTTAATTAATTTTCTCAACTTACGTCACGGCAGGACTTATTGCGTCGCGGCGAGGTTTCATTCTGTCACCCTCCTGGGTATTTTTTTCGCTCTGCGCCGCGGCGAGATTTCTCAAGCCGCAGCGTCCCTCGCCACTATCACTCTTTAGGTCGCGGCGAAGCCTTCCTAGCCGTGATGTGACTCCCTCCTGTAGCTATATTCCCTACATTTCATCCCCTACACTCCATTTCTCTTCTTAGGGACACTCTAAGGTCACTTCCCCTCATTTTATATGACTCTATTGGCATTCATCTACCTTATTTACCTAGCTATTCTTCCATTACCAATTCAAACTTATGTGCTCATTTCTTTTCTCTAATTACCCTCTATCAGCAAGTTTGTAAAGTTACCATAACAGAATATACATAAACTACCAGCAGCTATCTTTTAATACTCAATCAATGGGGGTTTCATACATTAGAGGTTCACATCAATATCTCAAGGGTTAAATTTCTATTGATAAGCCATATTATAGGTCAACATAGTTTACAGCAGATATCATGAATCCATACAGCAATTACTAAATTAAGATGAGGTCTAACCCCTCAATACATACATCCTCAGAAACCAAAATATGAATGCCTACACTTGGCAATACAGATACATGATGATGCTATACAAGACTTAACAAAAATTAGCATCTACCCTATTACACTCAGACCAAGTGCAGCCTCCCCACACTAGGCCTCAGCTCATAGATGTTCATCCACTTGCTTGCCCTTATCTTTACCCGAGGAACCTTCACCTGAAATTATAATCCCACAAAACAAGGTGAGATGAAAGTTAGTTTTCTTCAATTTGTTTTATTTTAAAATTAGTTCTAAGTTCAAGAATTACTTAATTGGTTGCTTAACGTGGATGAAAGTAGGTTGTGCATTGCCTAATTGCATTTAAGTCATTCTTCGTGGGAACGATACTCTTACTTATCACTAAACTACTTAATCCGACCCGTGCACTTGCGGACGCACATAAAAATTTAGGTGGTCAGTTGGATAAATTAGCTTAATTGCATATCAGAGAGATAATGCGACTTCACAGAATACCCAGTAGCATAGTTTTAGATAGAGACCCCAGATTCACATAGAATTTTTGGAGGTCGTTATAGCATGCCTTAGAGATCAGGTTACAGTTTAGTACTACAAACAGATGGTTAGATTGAGATGACCATCTAGACCTTTGAAGACATGTTTTGGGTATGCATGTTAGAGATGAGGGGTGTAACAACTAGAAAAAAAAAGAAAGCTAAAACTTTTTGAAGTCCTAAAATTTTCTAAGTCTGCTAGCTATAACAAAAAATGGCCCAGCTATAGCGAATGTACCTATTCGCTATAGTGAGAAATGGTCTAGCTATAGCAAATGTACCTGTTAGCTATAGCGAGTGTAGGCATCCTATACAAAAACCAAGGAGTTTCTCGCCGTAGTGTGCGCCGTAGCGAAAACAGGGGTCTGGGACTGATACGTGCTCGCCGTAGCGAAGGTTAATTTTTACTATAGCGAGGGTTTGTTCGGAAAAGTATAAAAAAAGAGAATTTGACTTCTTAAAGCGTCCAAATTAATCTTTTCTTTTTTAACTGACCTAAGCTTCGACTAAAAGAGAGAAAAGGAGTATGGAGAGAGAGAGAGACCAAGAGAAGGAAGGAAGAAGCAAGCTTGAGATTTCCCTATCTTTTCTTCTTAGAATTTTGTTCTTTTGTCTTTGCCCTCTCTTTCTATGGTTTTGGTTGTTGAATTAGTTGGGTTTTAAACTTGGGTCAGAAGAGGGAAACTGGAAAACTACTCTTAAAGAAGGCTAGAACTCATGTATCTTCACTTCTTCTTCTTTACTTTCCTTGAGTATGTTAGTTCTACTAACTTGAGAGCTTGATAGAGAAGAAGAGTTTGTGAAATTCTAGAGAGAGAAAGAGAGAACCCCTAGCTTTGTAAATAATTATTAAGTTATGAAAAAGTAATTCCATGCTCTTTATTGTGTTTAGGCTCAAGAGAAGCACCTCCATCTAGTTGTGATTGTGAAACAAAGAAGGGAGAAGAGAAATTGAAAGGGAAGGCTTGTGTTGGCTGATAAGGTAGCTCTCCACTCTTTCTTGTTGCATTCTTGGATGTATATAGTCATTGTATGCTTATGTATATGCTTGTTGTGTGAGACATGCCATATGTTATTGCCTTAATGCATTGGTACTAATATGCTTATGTGTTGGATTGTGAAAATTGCTCAGGTGAGATAATGCCAAAAGTCCCTTATGATGGGTGAGGTCGAGCCGAAAGTCCCTGAGAATGGGTGAGACAAGGTCAAAAGTCTCATAAATGAGTGAGGCCAAGTCAAAAGTCTATAAACTAAGGGTGAGGCCATCCAAAAGTCCTTAAAATTAGGTGAGACTAGACCAAAAGTCCCTAGAGCTCATTCTTGGCATTGATATGGTTTTCATGGCATGTAAATCATGTGTTATATGATTGTGAATGGTTAAATGCCTATTTGCATGCTTTGACTTGTTTATATGCCTTGATTGCTTTCTTGAATGAGTACATGAGCTATTGAGATTCCATGAATCTCACTCCCTTCCCTCTCCCATCTTAACATGTTAGGTGGAGCTCAAGGAGATTCAAGTGCACACCAAGAAGCCTAGTTGAGCATGTTTAGATAGTTGTTAGTTTATTTTAGTCCTTTGGATACCAAGAGGTGCCAAAATGAATATGTACCTATTCTTTTTAAGATGTAAATGTTGGAGCAAGTGTAAATGTATGTATAAATGATGTATAGATTATGTAGAGAGCCAAAGTAATGAAAATGTGAGATTTGCCCCTTTTGTGGATTGTATGCAATAGTGCATTTTGACCCGTAGCATAGTGAGTTTGAAATGTATAATGATTTGGACCACTTGGGCATTTTATATATACTATGTTTATGCTTTAAAACTTGCCCAAGAGGTGCTAGAACATATGGGGGGCTATTTGGACCCACTTTGAACCATTAATGGTGTCAAAATGGCTAAATTTGTGAGCTCCGTCAAAGTATGAGTAGATGAGCTCTTCTTGATATGAAATTTGGCATACCTCTAGAGTTTGTTTGGGAGGCTAAAGTGGGTAATATTTAGATTTCTAGGGAATATTTGGCAAATTGTTGAAGTTGGAGAATTTTCTGGTTTTGGTCATTGTACTGTGCAACTAGGTCCAAAAATGAATCTATGTCATTCATGCACCAAATGGTGGCCAATTATCATGAAATTTTATGGGCATAAATTAGATATCCATAGTGACCTATACCAACTAGAAGAACCTTAATCAGAGGTCTGTACAGAGAGAACTAACTTTTTAAAGTTCTATGTCAGCATCAGGGAAGCCATCTGACCTTTGTTACTAATCCATCCATTTTTTAGCTCTAAAGGATACTAAACTGATCTAAAATTATTATTTTTCTCTATTTAACATCTGTAGCTTTCCAAATTGGTATAGTTTGCATAGATTAGATTTTTGTGGAATTAGTTATAAATTTTTGAAATTTATGACAGCAAGCTACACTAGTATTAGGGATAGTCGGACCTCTGTCTCTTTTTCGATGTCAAACATTGTCCAAACGCTGAGATTTGGTTAGAAATTATTTTTAGTGTAAATTTAACACTTGGATATTTCTAGAAAGCTATGGTTTGCTTTATTTGCATTTTTTTAGAATTAGTTATGATTTTCCAAATTTGGAGCAAAAAATATGACTTTTGGGCCCATTTGAGAAATTACACTTTCTTGGTTTTTGGCTTCGTATCCGTGGTCGATCGGTTTTTTTATTCTATGTATGAGTTGTATAAATGGAGTTTGAGTAGAGAATATAAATGATGGATTCACAGGACCCACAGGGCAAAATATGAGCATTTGAACCCCGTTTTATAGCATGAAAATACCACGATTTTGTACTTGTTATTTGGAAATCATATGGAATCAAGCCAAGAGGGAGACTAGTTAGAGTTAATATATTATAGTGTTACAAGGGGTAACTAGGATGCATTTTACCATTAGCAAAGTTTACATATAATAATAGTTATCATTCCAGTATTTAGATGGCATCTTATGAGGCTTTATATGAGAGGAAGTGTAGATCCCCTCTGTGTTGGGTTGACCTAGGTGAGAGAAGTTTGATAGGACCTGAGATTGTGGACTAGACTATTAGATAGATAGAATTGATTAGAAAGAAACTTTTCACAACCCAAAGTAGGCAGAAAAGTTATGTCGATAAAAGAAAGAGGCCATTAGAGTTTGAGATTGGAGACCATGTGTTCATCTGATTATCTTCAGTGAGGGGGGTGGGTCAGTTAATGAGGGTAAGGAAGCTCAATCCTAGGTATATTGGTCCATTTGAAATCTTTGAGAAAATTGGACCCATGACTTACTGATAGCCTTACCTCCTAACCTAGCCCAAATTCATGATATTTTTCATGTCTCCTAGTTGAAAAAGTACTTACCAGACCCCTTACATATCATAGAGTATAAGCATGTTCAATTGCAGTAAAATCTTTCTTATGTAGTGAAACAGGAGAGAATTGTGGATGCTAAACTAAAATAGCTGAGGAACAATAGCATTTCTCTAGTAAAAATTGTTTGAAATCTGAAGAAGCGACCTAGGAACTTGAGGAAGAGATGAGAATGAAATATCCAGAACTTTTCCCTTAAGGTATGTGTTTAAATTTTGGGGATGAAATTTATTTAAGGTGGGTGAAAATGTAACATCTAATATTTCAAAAAAATTTCTAAGTTTGCTGGTTATAGCCAATACCCTTGTTGGCTATAGTGAGTGTACCAATTCGCTATAGTGAGGAACCAGTTGGCTATAGCAAATGTACCAATTCGCTATAGCAAGGATGTTGTCTATTATAGTGAGTTTATATGTCTTATACAAAATCCAGGGAGTTTCTCACAATAGCACCCACCATAGCAAGAATAAGGGCTTGGAATTGACAAGTGCTTGCCATAGTGAGGGTATTTCCTACTATAGTGAGACTTATTTTGGAAAAAACATGAAAAAGTGAAAATTTTCCTTTTAAAGGACCCAAAAGCCTCATAATCCCATGAACCAACATATTGCTTCATCCAAAATTAGAGAAGAGAGTTGGAGAGAGAGGAGACCAAGAAGAGCCAAGAAAGAAAGGAGAACATTAAGGAAAAAGAGGAGGAAGTGTAAGGATTTAAGGAAAGGTTTAAGCAAAGGAAGAACTCTTTGGAAAGAGCTTGATTCAAGGCCAAGGAACTCAAGCTCCATCTAGTTGTGGTTGTGAGACTAAGAAGGGAAAAGAGAAATCAAAAGGGAAGACTTGTGTTGGCTTGCAAGGTAGCTCTTCACTCTTTCTTATTTGTATTCTTGGATATATAAATGTCATTGTATGTTTGTATATGTATTTGTATGTTGAGACATGCTATTTGATGTTGCCTTGATGCACTGGTACCAATATATTTATATTTTGGTTGTGAAAATTACTCTTAAGGGTGAAGTGGTGCCAAAAGTCTCTTGTGATGGGTGAGGTGGAGCGAAAAGTCCCTAGGAATGGGTGAGACAAGGCCAAAAGCCTTAAGGATAAGTCAGGCCAAGTCAAAAGTCCCTAAACCAAAGGTGAGACCAAACCAAAAGACCAAAAATAGGGTGGGGCAGACTAAAAGTCCCTAGAGCTTATTTTTGGCATTGATACGATTTTCATGGCATGTAAATCATGTGTTGAATGATTTTAATGGTTAGATGCCTATGTACATGTTTGACATATTTATATGCCTTGATTGCTTCCTTGAATAAGTGTATGAGCTATTAAGATTTCATAAATCTCACCCCCTTCTCTCTCCTATCTCATATTGTCTAAGTGGAGCTTAAGAGTCAAAGATTGAAGGCTATGAAGCATAAATGACCATCTCTTGACACTTTTGCATAATTATGCATAGTTTTAATATATGGGAAAGTTAAAATGCTTATGTATATATTATTTTTGAGTTGTAACAATTAGAGCAAATGTAAAACTATTTGTTGATAATGTAAAAACCATATTTGGTACCAAATCAATGTAAATGTAAGATTTGGACCTTTGACGCTTTGTAAATGCCAATGTATTCTTGCATGTGAAATAGCCAAATTGAGATGTATGATGGTTTATACCACTTGGGCAATTTATATATGATGTATTAGTGCTTTTAAACTTGTCCATGGTGTGCTAAAATATGTATGAGGCCATTTGAACCTACTTTGAACCATATAAGGTGCCAAATTTGCCAAATTCAAAAGCTATGTCAAGATTTGATCAAATGACCTTTTCTTTGTTTTAAACTTGGCTTGCTTATAAGTCTTGTCTAGAGCTTTTTGAGAAGATAAATTTTATATTATTTAGAGCTCTAGAGAATTTTGGTGAATTTTCAAAGTTGGTAAAATTTCTAAATTTGACAGTGGCACTGTTTATAGGATCAGAAATGTTGTCTTTGTCACTCATGGGTCATCGATGTCTAATGGCTATGCAATTTTACAAAGGGAAATTAGATATCCATAGTGACCTATACCAACTAGAAGCACCTCAATGGGAGGTCTGTGGAGGGAGAAATGATTTTTTAAAATTCTATGTTAGTATTAGGGATGCCAGCCGACCTTGGCTACTATTCCATTAGTTTTCAAGGTCTAAAGACTTTTGAACTGGTCTGGCCTTATTTTTTCCCTCTAGAAACATTTAAATCTTTCCAAATTTGTATAGTTTGCATAGATTGAATTTTTGTGGAATTAGTTATAAATTTTTAAATTTCATATTCGAAATCTGTATCTGAAACATTGGGCAATCTGACCTTCTAAGTTTTTCTATTGTCAAATATGGTCCAAATGATATTTTTATGGCTTGAAATTATTTTTTACATAAATTTAATATCTAGAGCTTTCTAGAAAGCTATCATTTGTTTGATTCCCATTTTTCTAGAAATAATTATGATTTTCCAACCTTAGGGTCAAAAGCTTGAATTCTAGATCCATAAGAAAAATGTAATTTTTCTGGTTTTTAGCCTCATATCCGTGGTTCATAGATTGTTTTATGATATGTATGAGTTGTATGAATGGGTTTTAAGTAGAGAATGTGATTGATGGGTTCACAGGACCCACGAGGTGAAGTATAAACATTTAAACCCTGGTATAACATAATCAAATGCCACAGTTTTAGCCATTTTCTTGGGAATTTCATGGAATCAAGATTAAGTGAAGGATAATTGAGTCCAATGTATGATGTTGTTATGATAAACCATATTGAAATGCAGTTTAGTGTTGAATACTTCCTATAATGCTCCCCAAAACCTAAAGGTAAATCTAGGATCTCAATTTAACACTATACTAAATGTACCTCGTGTAACATCATAATCTCTTAGAGATATAATGGGGCAAGTTACTTAAGAAGTACTTGGCTTTAATTTGTAGGAAGTGGGTGGGCTTAGTTATTCTATTCCTAATTATCCATATAATGTCCTTAGTAGTCTAGGTCTTAGGGAATCCTATCACAAAGTCTACGGAGATATTATCCCATTTCCATTCAGGGATCTCTAGAGGTTGAAACAACCTAAGGGTTTCTAGTGTTCTATTTTAACCTTTTGACAGACAAGGCACTTAGTCATATATTTAGTAATTTCTCTCTTCATTCTCAACAACTAGTACACTATTTTCAAATCTTGATACATTTTGGTAGAATTAAGGTGTACGGTATACTTCTTCTTAAGGGCTTTATCTAGAATTTTACTTTTGAGTTTGGATTGGTTTAGAACATATATTCTTCCTTGGAAGAGAGGAGTTTCACTAGGGCTGCAGAAAAGTCTTGATGCCCTAATATCTTTTGTGAGGGTGCATCTTGCTGTTAGGCCTCTTTCTTAGGTAACACTCAATCTTAAGATCACTCAGATGTAAGCTATGGGTAGAATGGTCATGCAACATCTCATATCCTTCAAGTATGTTGACATTTTACTTTCCTCAATCATTAATCTTACAACTTGTAGGGTTTTTTTACTAAAGGCATCTTGCTACTACATTCACCTTTCCTATATGGTACTTAAGTTCAAAGTCATAATCTTTAATCAATTCCATCCATATTCTTTGCCTTACATTCTATTCCTTTTAATGAAATAAGTACTTAGGGCTTTTATGGTCATTGAAGGCTACAAAGTCAGCACCATGTAAGTAATGTTGTCAAATCTTTATGGCAAACACTATTGTTGCTAACTCTAAGTCATTAGTAAGATAGTTCTCCTTATGAAACCTAATTTGTTTAGAGGCATAGGCTATAAACTTCTTGCTTTGTATCAGCACAAGTTCTGAGCCCTTTTTAAAGGCATCACTATACACTTCAAAATTTCCTTATAAGTTAGGAATCATTAGGATAGGTGAGGTGGTCAATTTTTCTTTCAAACTTTAGAAGCTATTCTTATACTTTATCATCCACATAAAAGGACCCCCATCTTTCTTTTTTCATGAACAACACATGGGTTTCCTATGGCGAGACACTAGGTAGGATGTGCTTCATAAATAGTAGGTCCTTTATTTTGAGCCTTATGTTCTTTTAATTCTAAGGGAGACATTTTATAAGGTGCTATGGAGATTAGTCCCATTCCTAAAACTAAGTCTATAGTAAATTCAACCTTTCTCTTTAGAGAAAGAGTGGAAATTTTAAGCGAGAAAACTTTTTTTGTTCTAATGCTCCTAAGATAGCACATGGTACACCTATTCCATCTATTCCATATTAGCAGGATTGGTGGTTAGATTGGCCACTTTGGACTTAACAATAGGTGGACAAGTCACCATTTTATGGAAATAATTTATGGTTACACTATTTTCTATCAACCGTCCATGCTAAAAAATAATGTCAATATTGCTTAAAAAAATGACTAAAATGAGCAATAAATGATCTATTTTTCAATCAATATGGGGAAATTCAAACAAACAAAGGATATGGAAACTAGTTCCCTAGTAGGGTAAAAAACATGCAACTCAAAAGGCAATTTAGAAACATTCAAATTTAATTTCTTCACATAGTTATAAAATATAAAGGATTGTGTAGCTCTTGAGTCGCTTCATGCAAGTAAAGGAATAGAACATGTACCTTGCATGAAATTTAGAGATTGGCTTACTTTCTTTCCACTTAACATAAAGACTCTTTCCTTCATCGGCAACCTTACGATGGATTTTTCCCCTTCTGAAGCTTTTGCCTTATTCTATGAGCACTCCTTTTACAATATGTTTTAGCTTCCTATAGTTGTACCATATATTTAAGCCCAAGTAGCACGCCCAATTCTTATGTGGCTTTTTGTATTTACTATAGGGGCTCAACATACTATTCTATTTTCCTTTGTTGGGCTCAATTTTAGGCTTGAAGTTCTTTCATTATACCTTCACTACTTTATTCTTATTCTAGAATGGTTTCTTTTATTTTTCTTTCTCCATCTCTACTAGGTGTTTCTCTATGGCCTAACATATGTTCACTAGATCAACAAAATTTAGGATTCTTAGGTTTATCATAGCTCCTTTGATTTCTTGCCTTAAGCCTACCTTACACTTCCTCACCTTACAATGTTTATACAAATTTTTCTTTAGGTATGGCAAATACTTTGATAAAGCTTCAGACTTGGTTACATATTGGTCCACTATTATACTCCCTTTTGTCATATGTAAAAGCTCCATCTCTTGTTCTTTACACTCTCTAGGAAAATGTTTTTCTGAAAAGTAGTCTTAAACACCTTCTAGGTGATTCTTATTCCTTAGGCCTTCATACCTTGCTTAGTTTCCTTCCATGAATTGTTTGTGTCAACTACTAGTATACATGCAGAGAATATCACTCTTTGAGCATTAACACATCTTAACACTTCAAATATTTTCTCTAACTTCTTTAACCATTCATTGGCTATAATGGGGTTATACTTTCCTTGGAAAGATAAGAACTTAGCCTTTGTGAACTCTACTAAGTCTTAATAGTTTAGTTTAGGTATTGGATTCAATGCTATCCCCTATTTTCATTATCTAAGGCTGGGTTTTCTAGTGCCGCTTCTTGATTCTCAATAGTTGGGTCCTGCTTGTTGTTTTTATTTTCTTATATATGCTAAATTAACCAATTAGTGGTAACAACTTGTTCCTTTATAGCAACAACAATTGCTTCTACTTATTCTCTCATGGTGGCAACCATTCTTAATGGCACTCGACATACCATTGTCACATTTATTCCTAATACTATTAGAATGATTTCTCCTTCCTGATGCCATAGCTTTTTTTTTTTAGATAAACAAATTAATTGATATCGAGGTGATTAGGCTCAATAAATCTTACTCTACCTTTGGAGACCTCTATGGCATCAAGCAATGATATCTAGGTACATAAGTGTCGGTACCACTGTCACTTGTATGTGTATCAACATAAGGTACCAAAAGTCCTCATTCCTTTTAACTTTTCTAAGTATCAACATTATGAGCTAGTAAAGAACTTTATCTAGAATCAATCAATAACCATTTCCTATAGAAATTTTATCTTAGTAGAGAACACTGTCTATATTAATTAGAGACCATGTCTTATAGGGAATTTATCTAAACAAATAACACTACCTATGTCAATTAAAGACCATCTCCTATAAGGAATTTATCTTAGCAGAGAACACTGTTTATATTAATCAAGCATTAAAGTAAATTCTAATTCCATGGCTTAACTTATATAAGAAGCCTACTAAATTTCTTACTTAGAAGATTCATAGAGAGCACCTATTTCAATCAAATACATTACTTGAGAACTTCATATAATAAGTAGTCTATTAACCTATATGCATAGGAAGTTTGCAAACAATAACCAGAAGAGTAGTCTAATAGATTCTAATTGAACCCATCTTATTACTAATGTCATTTTAGTACTTTCCATGCCTTCCATACTTTAAGGTCCTCAGTCCATATCAGGTCCATTCTAGGTTATTTAAGTTTGTCATATCATGGTCATTAACATTCCAACATTGGTCTTTTATGCACAAGAATCAGGGAACTATGAGGTGTATGGTATTTATGCATAGGAATAGTTTAAAATTCCATCTTCTATGCACTGGGTCTAGTTACATAGTTCAAGATCACAATAGTTGACTAAGCATAAATAGGTAATCAACTAGCCTTTCACAATGTTGCTACTTCTATGAGGGACCCAATAATCGACTGTTATTCCATAATCGGTCAACTGGTCATGGCTTCCTTACTACATGTTCATATGCCAAATTATTGTTCATTTCCCAAATTTTTCACATATGATCTTAGCAACCCCAAAGGCTATTTCAGACAACTTAGAGGCATTAAAAGGGAATAAAACAACCATCAAAGTGTGCTTTAAGGATTCAAAACATTACATGCTATTGTTGCAATGAAAATCCTATTAAAGAGTGAAAATGATGGAAGTGTGGGAAATAAGGCTTTTAGCATGTTCTAAGCATACCATAAGCATATAGTCTCAACAAGAACCTCAATTAAGACAACATATAGCTTAGAAATAATGGTTTAAAGCATCAGTTAAGATAACCCTTAGAAAGAGAAAATGAGAGTTGATGAAAATAATGGTGAGATGAAGCCTTTAGGGGTTGTAAGCACCTTACAAGCTTTTATTCTTATCATGAACATTATTTATATACATTAGGGCATAAACTAGTCAACACTTGGTAGAGTATCAAGAGAGATCCCTAGGAGTGTGACTAGCTATGGAGTTTGATGATTACTGCAGACGAGACTCTAATTTGGTATCTATTTTACTTTCTCTTATTGTTGAAAAGTTTTGGTCCCAATCCACTTCATAGGTACCGTTCATGTCATGCAAAGGCTCACTTAGAACATGTACCAAGCTTTTATTAGAAAGGAACAAATAGGAGTGCTCCACTTTGAAAGAGAAGGAATGGAAAGAGCAAGTGACATATCTCATCATCTTAAATTAGCTATAAACAAGTAAGATCCAAGTTTGACCATTGATAGGTAACATATTCTAGAGAGAGAAATTAAGGAGAAAATGGAGATGGAGGATAGCTTTAGATTTGAATGTCCTTCTTCTTGCCTTCTTTTCTTTTGAACTCCTTTTTCTCTCTTTTCTTCCTTTCTTTCTACTATGTATCTCACTCTCTCTATTCTCTCTCTTAGTTTCTCTAATGTAAACTGTAAAAATGAAAAACAAAATAAGGGATGGAAGGATTAAATAGAGGGATGATTGTCTCCTACGCAATTCACTGAAGATCTCATTTTTCCTTTCAACATGTTTTGCTTATAGGCTTTGTAAGGAAATTAGTTTAAGAGCTACAATTTATAGATGAAATAATACCTCATTTGCTTAATACTAAGTATAAAAATTATTATTAATTATGGAAATATATATATTAAAATTATCAACTTTTCTTATTCATTTCTATCGCTTTCATTCCTTGGAAAAATTACTTTTTGGCCCAGGCTAATATTATGTTTTGGTCCTACTAAAATTACTTATTTGTCCCATAAAAGTTATGTATTTTTGCCCTATATTTTTAATAATTATATTTTAACTCTTAAAATTTCACCTTAATATTTTTATTTCTCAAATATTTTTAAGGTATTTTTGGCCTTGATAGTTTTTAAAAGTTAAGCCTCCAAGTATTTAATTTTTAATTACTTTCCATTTAATATTTAAGAAAAATAGCAATTAATTCATGAAAATTCTCTAAAAATCCCAATATATTCAAGAAAAAACTAGAAAATTTTCTTTATGTTTTATAAATATATATTTCACTAAACTTTCATTATTTGACAATTACTTAACTTTGCATATTAATTAGTTTCAAATTACACAAATATTACTTAATAAATCCTATTGAGAAGAGGATGTTAAATTTATCAAATAAATTTAGTTAACTAGAAATGGTAACTACCACATTAGCCTTTTTTGTTTATTCTTTTTAGAACACATTTGCTAATATAAATAATCAGGATACTAGGTCTAATAACAATGTGCAAATATTTTTTATACTCAGTCTGCTGCTTGTAGATATAGCCAACAAAATTATAGGGTTGTAATGCTACCTTATTTTTAAGAAAGAAAATAATAGATTTCAACCTACATGATCCTTTTGGTTTTGATTTGATTGACTAATTAATAGAAATCATGAGAAATAGGATCGTCCATAATTACATTTGATATGTGCCTTTTAGATAGTTTCATTCAAATACTATTAAAGATTTCATTCAAATATTGAATGAAACTACTGAAATTCTATCAAGGATTTTCTATCTTAGTGTTATACATGATTATGGTTTTACTGTAAAAATTATGTTCATGATTCTGGTTTATGTATATAGCATTTTGCACTTGATTCTCTATAAATCCCTAACAATAATGCCAAAAATACTGAAATCTCATATATACTTTGATCATATTGTTTAAATTAGTATTTGTTGATTGTAAAAATGTCACTTTATTTAACTGATATGGGTTTTAGATTCAAGGTGATAATTTGATATAAATTATCAATTTGTTCACTTCAACTATTGCCAAATTATAGAGAAGTTTCGTAGCACTTTTCTTTTGAAGTTGAAATATAATGATATGAGTTTAGCTATTTATTGCTTGTCTAAAAGTCCTACAATTGTATGTTAGTTTAATTACTTGCTTGTCTATTTTATAGGAGTTAGCATTTTTTGCTAGAGCTTTATCAGAGAAGCAAATACTTGTTGTTTGTTCACACTTGGTAGGTTTAGTTTTTGCCTTAAGTTAATAATAGTCTTGTGAATTTGAATAATGTTAATGATTTATTTTTCTGTCAATATTTTTCTAAATCATTTGTATATATGATTTTTTCTTAGCAAAATATTGTTATTTTTCTATTGATTGGTTCCTACCTTCTTAGCAAAATATTGTATATATTGTTAACACTTGTTTTAAGAAACATGAAGAGTATCTAATCATGTACAAAAGTGGGAAAACATGCTCTTAAACTGATTTCTTTCTAACAAAGAAAGTGGATAGAAAGCTTTACATGAATTGCAAAGTTATACCTTGAGAGAGATTGGCTACACAATATAGGGTCTTAGTGATGAATGTTCAAATTAAGAAGAGAATAAAGAGCAAAGGCCAAGAAAGGGTGTCAAGGATAAAGTGGTGGCAATTGAAAGGTGATAAAGAAAAGAGTTGTAGAAAAGAATTTTTGGAAGAAGGATCATAGAAGACACAAGGAAGTGCTAATTATATATAGGACGAGATGACTAAAGAGATTAGAAAGGTTACAAAAGAAATACTTAAGGAATTAAAAGATTTTGGACCTAAGGATAAAGAATCTTGGTGATAGGATATAAGTGTACAAGATAAGGTTAAAATTAAAAGAGAATATTATAAAGCGTGGTCTTTGTGTAAAAGTAAGAAAAATTGAAAAAAATATAAAGTAGTTAAGACATACACTAAAAAGGTTATGAGTAAAATGAGAGCTAGTGCATTTAATGGGTTATATCAATTCTTAGGTATCAAAGATGGGGAAAGAAATATTTATAGGCTTGCTAAAAGTAGAGAGAAAAAGACAAAAGATGTGGACCAAGTGAAATGCATTAAGAATGAAGAAGGGAGAGTCTTAACCACAAAGCAGGATATTAAAAAAAAGTGGAAGTGCTATTTCATAGGCTATTTAATGAAGGATGCAAGATCTTTGACACTTAAATAGGTTAGACACCACAAAAAAAGATCAAAATTATACCTTTTATCATAGGATTCGAGAGTTAGAGGTAAAAGAAGCTTTAAAAAGGATAGAGAATGGCAGAGTTGTAGGATTAGATAATATACCTATTGAAGTATGGAAGGGCTTAGGAGTGAAAGGTATAAGTTAGTTCACAAAGTTATTTAATAAGATTATGAGATCCAAGAGAATGCCACATGAGTGGAAGAGAAGTACTTTAATTCCTATTTATAAAAATAAGGAAGATATGTAAAACTGTGTAAATTATAGAGAAATTAAACTCATGAGTCATACTATAAAGTTATGGGAGAGGGTTATTAAGCAAAGATTAAGATAAGAAACTCAATTACAAAGAATCAATTTGGTTTTATGCCTAATAGGTTGACCATAGAAGTAATATATTTGTTGCAAAGATTGATAGAGAAATATTGAACAAACTAAAAAGACTTTCATATGGTATTCATCAATTTAGAGAAGGCAAATGATAGGGTGCCAAGAGATGTTTTATGGAAGGCTTTAGAGAAAAAATGAGTCCGTATTACTTATATTCGAGCAATTCAAGATATGTATGATGAGGTTACAACTAGTGTGTGAACATAAATTGGGCCCACCAAAAATTTCTTGATAACTATTGGCCTATATCAAGGGTCAACTTTAAACCCTTATCTTTTTACTTTAGTCTTAAATATGTTTACTAAACATATTTAAGAGCAAGTCTCGCAATACATGCTCTTTATAGATGATATAATCTTAGTTGGAGAGTCAAGAGAAGAAATAAATAAGAAATTAGAGATGTGGAGATTAGCTTTAGAAACACATAGATTTCGTTTAAGTAGAAGTAAAATAGAATATATGGAATGTAAGTTTAGCAAGAGGTGCACTAATTCTAGTGTAGAAGTGAAAATAAGATAACACACTATATCACAAGTTACTCAATTTAGGTATCTTGGATCCATTATACAACAGGATAAGGAAATAAAGGAAGATGTAAATCATAGGATTCAAATAGAGTGGATGAAATGGAAGAACACTTCGGGTGTTATAACAGATAGAAGAGTACCACTCAAACTTAAGGATAAATTTTATCGCACAGTTATAAAACCAGTAATATTATGTGGGACTAAGTGTTGGGTATTAAAAATCCAATAGGAAAATAAGGTCAATGTTGCATGTAATGTCCGATTTTCGTTAAATGACGGAAATGGATGTGTTTTCAAAGCAAGTCCTTTGAAATGAATTAGTTAAGGTCTTAAAAAAATTTAAGTAGCATTTTAGACTCCTAAAAATGAGAATCCTAGGCTCAGACAAAAAGAAAAATGGAGGTAGAATGAAGAAACAAAATTGAATAAAAGGTTGACGAAACATAATTGCATTTTCGTAATTTTGAGCTAATTTTAGAATTCTTATAGGAGGGCTTTTTAAATAAAAATTTTGAGTTCTCTGGGGTTCTCAGAGGCCTAAAAAATCATGGGAAGCCTTGAGATAGTTAAAACCCCTATAGTGGACGTTTTCTAATATTGGTTAACCCAAATTTTGACGAATTTGTTCGGGAAGGTTTTAGCTCCAATTTGAGTGATTCTAAAGGCATTTTACTAAATTTGGAACCTAAAATTTTATAATGAAAAATATGGTTCTAAAAAAGGAGCTAAAATGAACTAGAAATGAAATGTCAAGACGAAAGGGCAAAATTGAAATTTTTAAAAGTATTTCTTAAACCCACCTATATATAGGGCACCCCACCTCCTTACTTATTTAGCTCATTTAGTTTCTGCCTTAAACCAGAGGAAAAACCCTAAGAGTGAGGCATACAAGAAGGAGAAGAAAAGAAGGAGAAAAACAAGATAAAAGGTATAGAATTTCTTGGTTTTTTCATACTTTCTCTTTAGTAAACCTCTTCTTCTCCATTTCCCCTTTCTTTCTTACGGTTCTAAAAAAGGAGCTAAAACGAACCAAAAATAAAAATGCTAAGATGAAAGGGCAAAATTGAAATTTTTGAAAAGTGTTTCTTAAACCCACCTATATATATAAGGCACCCTACTTCCTTACTTATTTAGCTCATTTAGTTTCTGCCTTAAACCCAAGGAAAAACCCTAAGAGTGAGGCGCACAAGAAGGACAAGAAGAGAAGGAGAAAAACAAGGCAAAAGGTATGAAATTTCTTGGTTTTTTCATGCTTTCTCTTTAGTAAACCTCTTCTTCTCCATTTCTCCTTTCTTTCCTATGTTTTTATTGAAGTTTTTGGATCTATTTTAAGGGAAAAATAGAGGGAAAAATTCGAATTTAAAGAGAGGAGGCCAAGGAAAGGAGGAAACAACCAAGAAAACAAGGAAAAATAAGGTAAAATCTCCATCCTATGATAGCCACTTCTTCTCCTCTTTCTTCCTTGGTTCATCCAACATAAAAAGCTATAAGAAGGCTTGGATTTTGGGCAGAGCCAAGGGAGGAGAATAAGAATATGCAAAGAGAATTAACAAACAACCATGGAAAATCAAGATAGCAAACCTAGGGTTTCTAGTGTTCCTTGCAAAATTTAATTTGATACCATTCATAGGCCTAAATGAATGTTTAAATGAGTTTCTAAGATCCCTAAAAAGCTCCTCATATGCATCTTCCATTAAGAGAACAAAGCAAACTCCATGGAGGCCAAAAAGGTGCATAAGCTCAGCCTAGAAGGGTTAAGGTACCTAAGGATACTTTTAATTTGTTATAAGCCCATTTTTGAGTCATATATGATTAGTGAAGATGAGAGGAAGCCTTGGAAAAAATTTAGAAACCATAGAAAGTGAGATGGCCTTATATATTCCATAATATGACCTAAAGAAGCAACACCTAGTTTAGCTCTTTATTTTAATTGTGTGATGACTTCAAGAGGCTTAAAAGGAGTCAAAAATCATAAATGAAAGGAAAAAATGGAGCCTAGAACTTAAATGATGGATATTGCTTCATTAGGTGCATTTTGGAACTATAAAAGGGCTATTAGACCAAGCTAGTATTTAAGGAAGATGTGTAGCCTTAGAAATGATTCCAAGAACTTAATTGGCTTTCATATATTATATTTAGGCTAAGAGAAACCAATCCCACACCCTTGTATGTGTGAGGCTGAGGAAGGGAGAGCATTTTCAAATAGAAAAGTGTGTGGTTGTAACAAAGGTAGCTCACTTCTCTTTCTCTCATGCATGAATATGTGCTTGACTTATCTTTGAATATGTGTATGTGTGTTTTAAGCCATGAAAAGTATTTTAGTACATGCCTATGTTCCTTGGTACCATGATGTTGCATTATATTTTGAAATGATGCTTAACATATTTACTTGAGTGTGGAGAAGCCACTAACCCTTAATCATGGTAAGAATCAGCCAAGAACCCTTAGAAATGGTTGAGATAAAGTAAAGAGTCTCTCGAGAATAAGGTTGAGTCAAAACCTCCTAGAGAAAATAGGTGAGACAAGTCTAAAATTCATGAAGGAATAGGTGAGGCTAATCCACTTACTTGGCAAGCCTATGTATACTACGTGTGACTTGTTCAAATGCCAAGGATATTTCTTGAATGCTCACACATTTTAATATACCCATGCATGCATTTTTAAGACTTGTTTTCCATTCATTATGTATGATTGATATGAGAGATGAGCTATTGGAATTCTTTGAATCTCATTCTCTCCTCTCCAATGTCTTAACATGCTAGGTGGACTAAGTGAACAAGGTAATAGAAGCCATCAACTTGGAAGATGAGAGTTTGACATCAAAATGCCTAGTTTTGTCTCTTTTGTAGCCATACACATGACATATGATGTAATCTTATAATGGAATTGTTATGTAATCATTTGAATATATGTAATTACCCTAATGTTTGATTTATGTATGAGTTTTAATGCCAAATGTATAGTAATGTGCATTTTAGGTATGAAATAGCAAGACTACACCTATGTAATCTTATGTATGGCATGAGATGAGAGAGTGAGTTTTCAAATTCTAGGTTTGTACACCTTTGAGAAAATTTTAAAAGGTCATTTTGGTGCATTCCCACATACTTAAGTAGTCATGGTTGCCTTGGAGCTCAAAATGGACCATTTAGACCCTTTGTAAGAGACAAAATAAGCCATTTTGCAATCCAATGTCAAGATCTAACCAAATGAACAAATTTTCTCATGAAATTTGGCACAGATATAGATCTTATCAAATATTTTTGGGAAGTTAAAGATTAGATTATTTGGAGCTCTGTGGAATTAATTATGCATTTCCAAAGTTGGCATTTTTCTATTGAACTGATACATGTACTATTGATATGCTTACCAACTTGGGCTATATAATTTGAGAGATAAATGATGTCCAATTCTCATTAAAGTTTACAACCATAAACTAGACATGATAAGCTTTCCATAGCCATCAAGATCACCCTGATTGGACTTCTGAGTAGGGAGATATGAATTTTTGAAGTTGGAAGTTAGTACTATAGATGATAGTCAACCTCTGGTATTTTTCTATCAATTTCTAGTGGCTATTAGCCCCTGTTGAGGTATGGAATATTTTTACTATAAATTAGATATCTTTATCTTTCTATAATGATAAAGAATATATGATTTTAATTTTTTTAAAATTAGTTATAATTTTTCAAAATTCATAACAAAAAATTAAAAATTCTAGCTGAGGTTACACTCTTGAATTTCAAATACTCCATTCACTTGCATGAGTTCTAGGCTACTTCCTTGGATGGTTTTAAGTTGTATTAGTATAATTAAATATTGGAATAAGTTGAATGAGTTCTTATGGTCCATAGGACACTGAACAAAAAATTTATTTGCTACGTAACGCAAATTTATTCTTTATTTTAATACCTTTTTCCTTGAGAACTCATGTGCTTCATGGAATTAAACTTACAAATGGTATAAGATGAGTCATAGAATTATGGTGTTATGGTGTTACATTGTAGAGATGAGAATGTTGCATTAGATAAGTGGATATACCAGACAAGATAGAATGAGAAATGAATACATTAAAGAGAAAGTTGGGGTCACACCTATTGTGGAAAAGATGGTAGAATCGCATCTTAGATGGCTTGGCTATTTATGGAGAAGACCCATAGATGCTCTAATAAGAAGAGTATGACATTGTTTGATCCATGTGGCCTACCTCACCTAGTGGGAAAAGGCCTATTGTTGTTTGTGGTTATTGGTGGTGCCCACCTTTTTAGTAATTACATTTATTATGTGGTTTTTTTCTTTGGCCTATTGATGTGGTCATGCATATTATATTGCTACTTATTTGTAAGCATCAAATTGGCATTCAAGTTGCTTTTCAATATTATGATCTAGTTTTCTTTATATATTTTGCTGGGGAAGTGATTCTATATTTGAACTTCAAGAGATATTTTTTGTAGTTCACTTTCTCTTTCTCTGGTTACTATCATATCTATGTCACTATCATCATATTGTGCAACTTGCTCATGTCAAAGCTAGTGATATTACAACCAACATAAAAATAAATGCAGTCTATTTTCTATGAATGATGCATAAGTTTTTAAGACTTAAGTTGGCTTTAAAATCACAATCCTTGTTGTTTTAGATGCTAAACTCCATTGGTGTTAAATTGTTGATAAAAGCATTTAAGATTGAGTTGTTATTGATTGATTCAAGCTACTTAAGATAGTGTGGTATATCTTACTGCACCTACTTATAAGTTAAGTCACTTTCTCCTTATGATATTTATTTTTCCATTGAATATCACATGTTTTTGCTGACATAATCATATAATCTAGGCCATAAATGCTCCCTTATCCCACATTCATCAACTTTTTATCTTAAAAGTTATTGGGCTTAGATAGAATGACATGACAATCTAAAGTTGTTTTGTCATTATACAAAGCCTTACTTTATGAGAACTTAGGATACCAAAGTGATATGTTGTAGTGGCATACAACTTTGGGAAATAGGGATATTCTAAAAGTGTCACATTCTAAATAGGAGTAGATGGTAACATAACCAAATTAGCTAATAAAGAACCTCAATGAAAACATTAGAGAACTAACCAAAGTCAATTAGGAACTAAGAGACCTAATTAGGAGTAGAAAGAAGGACATGTATTAGGAAGCTTAATTGAGACATCAACTTGACCATTTAGTTAGCATGGAAGCATATAACCACAAAGCGAGATGAACTTACAACCATTCTTATCAAAACATCTCCATTATTTTCACATATAGGAATACATCTAAGCATGGGTATTTGGTTAAATGGCAATCCCTTCTATTAACCATGGATAGCATAAGATAAAACTTACATAAACCTTAGAATGAGTTTTGAAATTTCTAACACATACATGGACAAACAAGAAGTGGTAGGATCAAGTAAACAAACATGAGATAACAAGGACAAAATGAAGCCACCTTGACATTCCACTCACTCACAATACACATTAGTCATTTGGTCTAGGTATTGTGCTTCATTTAGCCATGGGAAATTAATAGGAAGTAGCACGTAATCTAATGGTTTGCATAATCTAAGGAAGGGACACCTAGCATGCATGGTGTGGGAAAGGAAAATGAAGTAGGAAGAATTAAATAAACAAAGCAAGCACACCTCATGCTTCACTATGCAGAATATACATATTCAAATGACATTTGGTTAATGGAAAATTGTGTCCATTTGTGGAAGTTAACTACTATACACATATATATAGAATGTTTAGATGGGAATGAAACACCCATACATTGCCACTTTGCCTAGACAACCGAATAGGAAATGAAGTTAGCAAAAAAATTAAACAAACACTCCTTGACACCTCATGCTTCCATTGTCTGAAATATAAATATATATATGTGTCTACAATTGCAATTGGTTAGTGATCACATTTTAGTTTGACCATGTAAGTTAAATACTACATCTAATATATAGCTTAGGTGGGGATAATATACTTATATGCTGCCACCTAGCTTTGCATTGAGTAAGTGATGAGAAGAAGGAATTTTAAATTATTTTAATGACATCTACATAATGGTGGGAAGCATGAGCTGTCCATGGCACTAGTTATCATCCATTTTAACTTCAATTAGGCAAAGGAAATTAGTGATGAGAAGAGAAGAAGAACTCAGACAGCCATAGAAGGGAAAAGACGAGAAGATAAGCCAAGGTACAAAGACTCCATTAAAGGTAAGAATAGTAAATTTAGTATGTTTCTAATTTGCTTCCTTTCCACCTAGTTGAAATTCTAGGTTTGAAGCATTTTACCATGGCTGGACAGCAATAAAAGTGTGAGGAAAAGAACACTGAAGAAGCTTAAGGGAAAGCCACGGCTATTTGAAGGTAAGTGCTTCAATTTCCTCTTTTGAAACTAATAACACCAAGGATGGGAGTAGAATGGGAAGGGAGCTGTGTATGACTAATTGGCCATGGAGTTGCACCTTGAGAAAGCCTTAAAATGGATTATAAGAATAGCATGAAAGGGGCAGCAGGTGTATGGAATATTTACACATTGAATAGAACCATGTAACTAGCTACTATACAATGTATACATATATATTGCCACAAATTTGAAATGGTTGTACCGAGGCTAGGAAGGTGTTGATTAGGGATTAAGTTGCAATGTAAATAAGGATTAAGGACTGAACTTCAAAGCATTGGACCACACATAAATAATTTAGATAGCAACTAACTAATGAGAAGAAAGGAAAACAAAGATGTAATTATTTACAACTAGGAATTTCAATCTTCAACTAACGAAAGGGAACTAATAATTTCGTATAGGGAATTAGTCACTTAATTGAAAGGCAAATATTGACCATGAATTGTCATAACACTATAAATTCTAGCTCATTTCACGTCATTCTTAAATATTATATCATGATCCACATAGGTTTCCCATAGAAAAAGTAAAGAAAATGGGATTAATTTCGCTTTGCGTCATATCTAAAAATTCATTTTGGTGTCACGTGGACCGTGTGAGCTCATGATATGTATCCTCATATTTAATTACATTATTACAACTCATTTGCATCACAAAAACATGCCTACAACTCATGAAAACCAAAATGGAACTCAAAATCACTAAGTGTATTTTTGGCCAGATTTGCACCTTTTTTTGACCAAAATTTAGAAAATTATAACTAAATCTAGAAAAATCAAAATCATGAAATCTTGGTCATTTTGGGAAGCTATTGATATTTACTTCATACTAAAAATATTCCCAGACCATAAAATGTATCATGAAGGATGTTTGACATCCAAAATGCTACTGACATCGTTGCTACCTGGGCTGCTATTTCATATTACTGATACAAACTTCTAAAATTCATAACTAATTCTAAAAAAATAGAAATCACACCAATTCAGTTATTCTGGAAAGCTACAAATGTTAAATTGATATAAAAATAATTTTAGAATGAAACAAATACGTGTTTACCATTGGAATTCTATGGAACAGTGACTAGACTCTTGGGGCACCACTACTACTGACAGCCAACTTCAAAAATGTATAACTCCTTGCTCAGACCTCCAAATGAAGTGATATTGGTGGCCATAGAAATATTATGACCTCTAGTTTATTTCTATAAAATTTCATAGGCATTGAACACTATTTGACCATCGGATGATACAAAGTACGAATCTGCCAGTGTGAACAGTATACATACCAGAATCAATAGAAAATCTCAACTTTAAAAATTCATCAAATATTCTCTAGACCTCAAAAAATTATGTTCTTTAGCTTTCCAAAAATCTCTCAATAAGATCTTATTTCATACCAAATATTAGATCAAGAGTAACTCATTTGGCTAAAAAGTGACATAGGGTTCCATTATGGTCAAATTTGGCTCCATATGAGGTACCAAATTTGCCAAATGGCTTTCCCTTGGTTGTGGTACCTTTTGGGAAAGTCTAAAAGCATATTTAAGACTTGTGTAAGCTGCCTAAATCATACCAAACCTCTTACATCTCATTTTGTCTATTCAACCTATACTTATGCACATGTCCATCAAACTTCCATATTGCACAATTTGGCATTATATACTTAAAATAAATGCTAGAGGTCATATATCATATTCATACATTTAAACATCACATAATAGTATATTTACACATGTATCAAGGTTCATAGTACATTTACAACATCATATATATCATGAACCATCATTATGATTTCAAAATAGACAAAACAAAGCATAAGTTTGTCAATCTCTCTTCCTCATTGCTATTGGCTCCCTTCACCATAGCTACTTGGTCCACCTAGCATGTTAGAGTATTGAAGAGGAAGGGATAAGATTCAAAGAATCCCAATAGCTCCTTTCTTGTTCAATCATACATAATATATGCATGGAGAAAATGGAAGTCATGGATATTTTAAAAGCAAACTTGGCATATGAACAAATCATACAAGACATTCAAGAACTCATCAAGTGCTTGGATTGGCCTCATACTTCTCCTCATGGATTTTGGACTTGTCTCACCCATTCTTTAAGAGCTTTGGACCCAACTATACTCTTGGGAGCCCACTTTGCTTTTGCTAGACTCTTTACTTTGTCTCAACTAAGCTCAAGGGTTTTTAGCTCATCCTTACCAAAGCGAAGAGTTCTTACCCTCTCCACACTCAAGCAAACTCAAACAAATATCATGTACTCATTTAGAAACATAGTATGGCATCAAGAATCATAGCATATAAAGGCATGCTAGCATACTTTTCATAGCTTGAAAATACACATACACACATTCTAAAACAAGCTAAATACATATCCATGCATGAGAGAAGGTGGAGAGAGCTACCTTACACACAATTACACACTTTTTCCTTTGGACTCAAGTCTCCTCTTTCAGCCACACACCCACAAATTGGTGGAGATGGTTTCTCTTGGCCTAGATACAATTTATAGGAGCCAATTAGGTTTATGAAACAATCTCTAAGGCCATACAATTTGCTTAGATGCTGATTGCTCTAGAAGCTCTATTATGGTCCATAAATGCACCTAATGAAGAAACACTCCCCAAATAAATTCTAGGCTCCATTCTTTCCTTTCAAATATGATTCTTGACTCCTTTTAAGCCTTTTGGAGTCATCACAAAATTAAAACAAAGAGTCTAATATCATGTTGCTTCTTTAGGTCATAATATGGATCTTCAGGCACCAAATCACTTTCTAAGAGTTTCAAATTTTTTCCAAGGCCTCCCTTCATTTTTATTCATCAAATATGACTCAAGAATGGCCTTAGGAAAATTTAAAACTCTCCCTATCTACCCCAACCTTGCTTGCCCAAGACTATGCCCTTTTTTGGCTTCCTTGGAATTCTCTTTGTTTTCTTGAATGAGGAAGTATGTGGGGAGCATCTTAGGGATCTTAAGAGCTCATTTAAACTCTTAATTAGGCTTAGTATCCATTGCTGGGAATTCAAATTTGATCTCCTTCGATACTTCACAAGTAGCAGCTAATTCAGGACTCCATTCATGGTTTCTATGGATCCCATTGAATTTCATTCGGAAGAGGAACTTTATAAAGATTGTATTGATTCTTATCAAAGAAAGACAGGAATTATCATATAAAATCAAATTTTGGCATGTACACACAAAACCCTAGAATTTGCATCTTAAAATTTAATGGTCTTTTGATAATTCCCTTTGCATATTCTTAATCTCCACACCCTTTTCCTTAGATTCATGCTTGGTTCTGCATAAAAAACATCTCCTCCTTGGGTTTTCTCAAGTGGGGTGAAATGGAGGAGGAGGGAACTAAAGATGACAACCATAGGAAAAGAAATTACTTTATTTTCTTGCTTTTTCTCACTTGAATCTTGTGTTCTTTGAGCTCTTTTCTTCAAATCCGAATTTTCCCCTCAATTTCTCCCTTAAAATAGATTTATAAACTTCATTTTAATCGTAGGAAACAAAGGAGAATGGAGGAGAAGAGGTTTAGAAGAGAAAGAGCATGAAAAACTACTAATTTCCATACCTTAAGCCTTTGATTTCTCCTCCTTTTCTTCCCCTTCTTGTGAGCCTCATCCCCTAGGGTTTTCTTCTAGTTTTAGGCAGAACTTGGTCGTGCATAGTGAAAGGAAAAGAAGGGTGCATCATATATATAGGTGGGAGTAAGTTATACTTTTCAAAAATTTCCATTTTGCCCTTCATTCTTGGCATTTTCGTTTCTCCTTTGTTTTAGCTCCTTTTTTAGAACTGTCTTTTCTGTTATAAAATTTAGGTTCCTAATCAAGAAAAATGCCTTTGGAATCACTCAAATTGGAGCTAAAACCTTACCAAATGAATCCGTCAAAGTTTGGGTACACTGACATTAGAAAACATCCATCGGAGGGGCTTTAGCTATCCTAGGGCTTTCCATGGTTTCCAGGGCCTCTAAAAACCCTGGAAAACTCAAAATTTTTATTTAAAAAGCCCTTGTATGTGAATTCCAAAATTTTCTCAAAATTACAAAAATGCCATTACGTTTCGTAAGCTTTTTGTCAGAAATTTTTTCTTCATTCTAACTCTGTTTTTCCTTCTGTCTGAGCCTGCAATTCTCATTTTTAGGAGTCCAAAATGCTTCATTTTTTGGGACCTTAACTACATCATTTCGGGGGACTTCCTTTTGTATCCAGTGAGTTTTATTCGTTTATGAAGAAACTATACGTTACATTTCTCATGTTTTCTTTTGTTTTCAGAGAACCGGATGTTACACTTATCCTTAATTAAGGTAATGTGTAACTAAAATTTTAGGAAAAGTAATTGGAGCAACAAGAGCTAAGGAATAACTCAACATAACAACGGTAATGGAATAGGTAGTTCATACTGTATTCATTTTTTTGTTTACGTAATTACACTGAATAAATTCCTTAAGTTCCTATGCTGTGTATGGTTACATGTTTGTCTACTAAAGTGACTCTTATGAGTATTAGATCACTGTTATTGGCCAATAACCGAAGCACATTAGCTTAAGAAATGAATATATGTTGTTGTCTAGACATTGCATGCTTCTACACTTAAGTGTGCATTGAATGTATCCTGGTTAGTATTTAGTGTTGTCTATATGTATGCCCCTTGAATACAATGTTATCTACTAGAATTTTATCTCATTATAAAGTTAACCATTTTTAAATATCAGTTATACCTCAGACAAAACTAAACGAGCAAAAACTAAACAAGCAGAATAGCAAACCAACGTGTTATTCTTATAATTAATTTATGAATTCCCTGTGCAACACCAAATGCTAAAGCATGATTGTAGTTTTCAGTATGTAAAGTTGTTTTGTAATCATCTATTATGCACCTGTAGGATAACTATACAGGTACGACTTCTAATGCAAGTTGACGATGATGTTTTACTAAAGTGTTGCTTTATGTATAAAAGTAACTTTAATTGCTATTTTGCATGAAATTGATTATCATTATCATGTGATTTCTATGTCCAAATTTTTATAATGAGTTCTCCATTCTTTGGACTAAATATAGGACTGTTGGAATAGGTTAAATCAAGAAAATGATGTACTAATTTAACTTAGCTTCTATATAGGACAACTTTGAGTAAATTTCATAATAAATCTTGTTAAATAGGTAAATGGAGGAATTATTGCATTAAATTTTATGGCAAGGTAGAGAAGACATATAAACTTAGATCCAGAAAGTCTTAGAATTTTTTGAACTCATTTGATAGGACAACAAAGTCAAAAAATAGAAGGGATAGTGTGTAGCAAGTTCACACAGGGTTGTTGTCTAAATGGCATTGGTTAAGGGGCCATCCATAGGGGTTTTCGAAAACTATTTACTAGCTTATAATTAATATAATAAAGAGTCATTCTATCAATTTTTATAATTTTTGGATGTCATTTGATAGGGGAAAGAAATCTTACAAAATCAGGTCCAGAAGCGTAGACAATTTATAACTATGGTAACTTCTGTTTCTTCACAATGGGATATGAATTTAAAGGGCAGTTAGAAGGACAAAGTCATAGATCTTTATTTCCATGAATGTAAGATAGATATTCACTAGGTATGCTAATAGAAATCTTCTAGGTCTAGGATCTTGTTGATAGGATCTTAGATTTTTGCACTGTGGAATTCAAAACCTTGTCAATAGGGTCTTCTAATTGTTGTACAAGATCCTTCAACACTATAAGTTAGAACCTATGAGAAATGTAGGTGTGACAACTTGGTATTAAATTAATGGTTTAGGAAAAATTGCTTTCATTAGGAGGCATTGTTGTAATTTTCTACATGCTAAATCCTTGGGTTGCATAGTTTTTCCTTTAAGAGTTGTTGGCTAAGTATCTCACTTGGTTTTGTTGTTTGTTCTATGCATTAATTAGGTGTATAACAAATTAGTATGGCCTTGAGGAGAACTTAAAATTGAGATTTTAGAAGAATTAACAACAACTATATAGTCTATGTCAGATAAGTACAAAAAGCAAGCAATCAAGTAAGCTGTCACTGCTAAAGAATTAAAGCTGGTACAAGAAGCTCTAAGGAAGAGAGATGAGGGCAGAAACATAGAGAAAGACCCTATTGAAGTAGATGAGCCCATAGAAAACCATGAGATACCTTGGGAGAGGGAGCCTAAAATCAATTCTATCCTACCAGTTTTGTCCCACTGTTGTAAAGCTCATCCCCCAATATTCCAAGATGAGTATGATCCTACTAAGGTAAAATGGTATATTATATAGTTAGAAAAAATATTCAAGGTTATGGATTGTACATCATAACACAAAAGCCTTATTGGCAACTTATATGCTTGAAGGAGAAGCATAGTTTTAGTGGAAAACTGTGGAGAGAACTTTGATTACCAGAGGAACCCCACTTAACTAGGAAACCTTTCTGAGAGTGTTTTATGAGAAGTATTTTCCCTTCTCTGTAAGGAGTAGGAAGGAAGTAAAGTTTATGAAGTTGGTAGAAGGTGATATGATGGTGGACCATTACATGGTTAAACATGTGGAGTTGTCTAGATTTTCCTCTTATCTAAGAGATCATGATGATAAGGCTTAGAGTGCTTCTAAATTAGAACAGGGACTTCAGCTAGAAATTAGAGATAGAGTGATCACCCATAGACAGAGAAATTTTAAGGAGTTGGTGGAAATCTGTGGGCTGGCAGAACAAAGTATTCAGGATGCAAAGGCTGAAAAGAGGAGAGTACAGTAAAAAAAGAGAGAAAGAAAATAACACATTCAAGAGAGGAAATGGGGGAAGAGTCTAGAATAAGAAACCTAGAAAGGTTAGAGAATAATGTAGAGGGAAAAGGTCAAGTCAGGTCTTTGTAGCTAGAATATGTAATAAATATGGCAAGAATCATGGATATAGCCCCTGCAGAGCTAGTCAAAATGTATGTTTTAAATATGGCCAGCCAGGATGCTTTTCCCAAGATTGTAAAGACCCAAAGGAGTCAGCCTCAGAAGCTAAACCACAAACACAGGGGCAAGTATTTGCTCTGACTCGCCAAGAGGTAGCCTAATTGCTTAGTTTGATCTAAGGTACGACTTTAATTGATAATTGTATTATAAATGCACTATTTGACTCTAGGGCAACCCATTCATTCATTTCATATGATTGTGCTAAGAGTCTAGATTTGAGAATCAGCATGTACCATTTGATTTATCTATAACTACTCATACAGGTGGATCTATTGCTACTTCTCATGCATCTTTAAATTGTGTGATCTAATTTGATAAATGCTCTATTTCTCTTGACTTAGTATGCATTCCCATGATTGGTATTGACCTTATTATCGACATGGATTGGTTATCTGCAAACAATGCTATCCTTGATTGATCTCGTAAATTAGTGTTATTGCCTGTGTGTATTTCTGATTCTAGACTTTCCATTAAGTTTTCTATATTATCCACTACCCAGGTTGAGAGTTACCTTAGGAAAGGGTGTCAGGGATGTTTAGTCTTCTTTTCTTTGCAAGTTAAGGTTGAAGAAGAAATAAAAGATAGACTAGTGGTTAAAGAGTTCCCCAAAGTTTTCCCCACTAAAGTTAATGGTCTTCCTCCTGATAGAGAGTTAGAATTTTTCATTGATTTAGTGCTTGGAACTAGTCCCATATCTAGAGTGGTCTATAGGATGGTCCCAATTGAGTTAGCTAAACTAAAAAAGCAACTAGAAGAACTATTAGAAAGGGCTTTATTAGTCCTAGTGTATCTCAAATTAGTATCTAACTAAGGCCTTGAATGCACATTCTTCCCTATCCTAAATCTCCATTTTATTGCTCTTGGAGTTCTAAGGTGTCTATTTGTTTGTATTTTCTTGGTTATATCCATTCGTTTCATCTCCTTAACCCTATTACAACCCTGAATAAGTCCTCCTTTGCATTTGACATGAGTGGTGGAGATTTAAAAGCATGACAAGCTTATGGCAGTAAACTTTGAAAGGTGAAGCTTGAGTGATGCACATTCCTTAAAAACTTGAGAGTTGAGAGTAAACACCAATCCAAAAGAGAGGCTATGCATTTGAATTCATTCTTTTTAAATGAATTTACCGTGGAGCATAATTCTTGATGCAAGTGAAATTAGCTTTGATTGTTAAAGTGTTGAAAAGTTTTGGTCATTCTCTAGCTTGTAATTTCTACACACCCTTTTTCATTTTCCTCTTTCCACTTGTTTTCCATTAGTCTTCCTCTGATTTTGAGCTTTACCCAAGAGTGCAAAGGTTTAAGTGTGGGGGAATTTGATAAATGCTATTTTTATATCTTCTATTCCTCCTAACTTAGTCATTTTAATGATCAAATATGGCTTAATGGATTTACTTAGGTGGAAAGAGGAAAATGAAAAAGGGAGTGTAGAAATCACAAGCTAGAGAATAACTGACACTTTTCAACACTTTAACAATCAAAGCTAATTTCACTTGTGTCAAGAATTAAGCATGGCAAATTCATTTGAAAGGAATGAATTCAAATGCATAGCCTCTCTTGTGGATTGATGTTTACTCTCAACTCTCAAGTGTTTAAGGAATGTGTATCACTCAAGCTTCACCTTTCAAAGTTCATTGCCATAGGCTTGTCAAGCTTCTAAATCTCTACCACCCATGTCAGATACAAAGCACAAATCAAGAAGACTTATTCAGGGTTGTAATGGGGTTAAAGAGATGAAATGAATGGATACAAACAAGAAAATACAAACAAATAGACACCTTGGAACTCTAAGAGCAATAAAATGGAGATTTAGGATAGGGAAGAATGTGCATTCAAGGCCTTATTTCCAACCAGCAATGGGTAACTACAACTCAATTTGAAACACTTCTTTCTTTTGATTTCAATTACCTTTTTTTTTTTTCAAAGCTTTTCTTTGCCTTTTTATCTCTTTTTTCTTTACTTTTTTTTTTCTTTTTGAACATATTTTTCAACTTTTACTATCAATGGCCTAACTTGATGTAAAGCATACATTCTCACATCCTAAACAAGTGTAATGCTCCTTGAAATCCCTAAGGCATCTTAAAACAAGGTGGAATTTTTTTTTTTTTACTTTTCATGGCTATAGGCTAACAAGAAAAGAAAACCAAGGTTCAAAGTGGCTAACCAATGGATAAAATGTATGTAGGTTGGCTTTTTGGCTCACTAGCTATAAAAGAAAGGAATGCCTTATCATTTTCTTGCATACAAATGCAAATGTAGTCTCAATAAAGAATTAAGACAAGTTCTAGAATGAAAGCAAAGATAGGTGAAAACACACTAGAAATGAACAGTTATGGCTCAAATTCTCACTAGCTAATGGCTATCAAATAATTCATTAAAATCAAATTCATTACCACTATCACTTGAATCAAGACACAAGATTCATTGCTTATCATGTCTAAGTGAATCCAAGCTATAATCATCTCAACTTGCAACTTTTATAGAAAAACTGAAAAGAATCACTGTATTTTTCAAAATTTTCTCAAAATTTTCAAATTTTTTTTTCAAAACAAGGAAAAGATGGATAGAATGAAATGACTCTCCATGCACCTAATAGCTTTACTATTAGTTTTGCTTAAAACACCCAAAAACCTTGGAAAAAAAAGTTTGAGAATTTTTTGGGCACCTTAAACACAAAATTCCAGCAAGCAAGACAACTGACGCATAACACCAAAATAATCCAAATCCATGTTCAAAATAGAACAAAAATTAAACCAAAACAGAGCTAAAACAAAACAAAAACACTTAGAAAACTTTCTCAAACAATTAAAAATCCAATTCCCTGGCAACGGTACCAAATTTTGACGGGTCTATTGCGCAACCCTTAAAATAAAACTAAGTTGAACTAAAAATGTAGCTAGTGGCACAATCTAGGTCATCTCCCTGGGAAATAGAGTTCAATGTTCAATTAGGTTTTCTAAATGTTAAAGGTCTTAAAAGCTATCTAATTTGGGAGTTTTTGATTGAATTAAACTATCTAAAATAAAATTGAAATAAAGTTCCTAAATTCTACCTAATTGGATGAATTATGGGTGAATGATGGTCTTGTGACTAGCTTTGGCATCGTCCCTTGGTATCCACTATCTTTATCCTAATCCAATTGTAATTACTTCTAGTCTAAGAATACCTAATTGTGTCCACAGCAAATGTATCTTGAGTTACCATCCAAGAATCAAGAGATTAGCAATCTAATGTTGAATTGAAACCTTAACCCTGCATTAAATTGTTAATTCTTGTCTTTAAGATCAATGAACGCCCAATTTGTTTGATTAAATGATTAATTAGCCTCTAAATCATCATTCAAAGATGTTTAATTAACCAACTAAACACCAAGGAGTCCTCAAATTAAACAATTAAACATTCAATCTCTCACATGCATTTCATCAAACACCTTGACTACATATATGGATAATTGTAGGAAATTGAAAAATTTAGTATCTAATCCAATATTACTTAACTAAGCTTGTACAAGAAAAAGAAAAAGTATAGGAAAATTAAAATAGTTTTAGCCAAAATTTTATATTCTTCTCCAATGGATTCAAGCTTCCACTAAGGATCTTCCTTCTAGCTAGCCACAGATGGAGATTTGAGCTTCATTTGAATGGAAGGGCATGGAGGAAGTGGATGAAAAATGGCGTGGAGTTGATGGACGAAGTGAATGTGTCTAGATAATGAATGAGTGACTGACATCTATTGTGTAAATGATGGAGTGTGTGTATTTTTATTTGATCTAATAGAATCCTCCCTGATGCTGCCATGAGTGCCTTTTTAATCCTCTCACGTGGTTCATTAATTTGTCACATGCTCAACCCTCTCATTCCTTTATTGCACGTAGCTTGGATGTGTGTATGAGTGTAGGCCCCACTTCATTTTTTTTATCATATTCCATATGAATTCCTTCTCCACATGACTTCTTGTGTTGCTTCATTCATAGCTTTAACTCCCTTTCACGTCGTGTTCCACGATCCTTAATGAATCATATGGTTCAGTTTATTCTTCATATATGCAGCTTCCCAATTCAGACTCATGCAAATCCATATGGCTCATTTCAAATCAACCACAGCTTCTTCTCGCATTCTTCTTACGTTCACTCTTTTAGCTCATTCAAACCCGTTTTTTCAAGTCCCTCATCATTTTTTGCCTTCATTATTTCTTCAAAACTGTAGCCTCTTTCCCATTCAAACCAGAACATGGCTTCTTCTTCTTACAACTCGTACAGCGTCTTCTATTCTTTTTGCCCAGACTTCATATGTTTTGTAGCCTAAAGCTTCTTCTTTGTTAAGCCACATTCAGCTCGTTGCTTTTCTCCAGCTCTTGTATAAATTGAATCTGCATGTGTAGCTTATTCTTCAACCCAGCTCTTATCCCATTCTTTGTGTCATTTTCACATTGTCTTGTCTTCCATTTTTCTCACGTTGGCTTCCCTTATCACATGTTACAGCTAGTGCTTTATGCAGCTTCTTCTTTTACCCATTCAACTCACTTTCTTGATGAACCCGTGGATGTGTGTGTTGCTGAAGGAGAAGAAGTGGCTGGTAAGTGTATGAAACTCGTGAATGTCTTTCACATCTAAACAAGGGAGCCATGAGAGTGATGCGTCACGTGAGCTGCTATAAGCTTTGCCAAACTAAGAATGATGTGCTGGACATATAGCTTCATGTGTATGTCAACATGCAAATGCATAGAGCTTGTGACTTTATGTGATGCTTCCCTCGTGTGTATCTACATGTAATGGAAGAGAATGGATTCTTGTGGCAACGAGTATGAAGACTACGTGGGAGTGTGACTAAATCTAAAGCTCCTCCTCTCTCTTTTTATTCATTTTTAGTTCCTAAAGATTTTATTAAAAATTTTGCCCAAATGTTCTCCCTTTTGAGTTACAAAAAATATGGCTTCCACCTTTTTAAATCTTGCCTCTTCAATTGATCTTGTAACCTTAAATTCTTCTTCAAATTTTCTTTCCACCATTAAAAATCCCATTGCCTTTTAAATTCTGCACAAATAATAAGAAAAATTTAATAGGAAAAATTCACAAAATTATTTAAGGAAAATTATGCATTAAAATCATTCATTTTACAGTTTAATTCCTAAAGTGCACAAATGGCTAATGAAATCAAATTCCACATAAGTAAATCCATTAAGCCATATTTGACCATTAAAATGACTAAGTTTGGAGGAATAGAAGATATAAAAATAGCATTTATCAAATTCCCCCACACTTAAACCTTTGCACTCCTGGGAAAAGCTCAAAATCAAAGGAAGACTAATGGAAAACAAATGAAAAAGGGAGTGTAGAAATCACAAGCTAGAGAATGACCGAAACTTTTCAACACTTTAACAATCAAAGCTAATTTCACTTGCATCAAGAATTATGCCCCATGGCAAATTCATTTGAAAAGAATGAATTCAAATGCATAGCCTCTTATGGATTGGTATTTACTCTCAACTCTCAAGTGTTTAAGGAATGTGTATCACTCAAGCTTTACCTTCTAAAGTTCACTGCCATAGGCTTGTCAAGCTTCTAAATCTCCACCACCCAAATGCAAAGCACAAATCAAAAGGACTTATTCAGGGTTTTAATAGGGCTAAGGAGATGAAATGAATGGATACAAATAAGAAAATACAAACAAATAGACACCTTATAACTCTAAGAGTAATAAAATGGAGATTTAGGATAGGGAAGAATGTGCATTCAAGGCCTTATTTCCAACTAGCAATGGGTAACTACAACTTAATTTGAAACACTTATTTCTTTTGATTTTCAATGACCTTTTTTTTTCTCAAAGCTTTTCTTTACCTTTTTTTCTCTTCTTTCTTTGCTTTTTTTTTTTTTTGAACATATTCCTTAACTTCTACTATCAATGGCCTAACTTAATGTAAAGTATACATTTTCTCATCCTAAACAAATGTAATGCTCCTTGAAATCCCTAAGGCATCTTAAAACAAGGTGGAAATTTTTTTTAACTTTTCATGGCTATAGGCTAACAAGAAAAGAAAACCAAGGTTCAAAGTGGCTAAACAATGGATAAAATGTATGTAGGTTGGCTTTTTGGCTCATTAGCTATAAAAGAAAGGAATGCCTTATCATTTTCATGCATGTAAATGCAAATGTGGTCTCAATAAAGAATCAATACAAGTTCTAAAGTAAAAGTAAAGATAGGTGAAAACACACTAGAAATGAACAGATATGGTTCAAATTCTCACCAGCTAATGGCTATCAAATAATTCATTGAAATCAAATTCATTGCCACTTTCACTTGAATCAAGACACAAGATTCATTGCCACTTTCACTTGATTCAAGACATAAGATTCATTGCTTATCATGTCTAAGTGAATCCAAGCTATAATCATCTTAACTTGCAACTTCTACAGAAAAAATGAAAAGAATCATGGTATTTTTCATAATTTTTCTAAAAAAATTTTTAAATTTTTTTTTTCGAAAATAAGGAAAAGATGGATGGAATGAAATGACTTTCCCCCTTACACTTAAATATTGCATTGTCCTCAATGTCAGCACATAGTCCAGTAAACAGATAAACAACACAAGATAAAGAATTAAAAAAGAGTGTACAACGGGATGAACTTGAATTGAAGATCTCAAGGTAGGCTCAGATTCCCTTTGTAGTTGGTTAGCAACTTATTTCTTACAAAACAGAAACAAAATAAACTATAATGCAGAAAAGAAAAGAAAACTAGATCCTAAGCTACAAAGAACTCTATCAAAGACTAACTAATCATATATATCAAAAACCAAAATTAAAACGAATTTATTCCTTCTCAATTCAAGAAATTTAAGTCTCACTACTTTAAAGCATTTGGATTGATGATGCATTGATGACTCATGGACTTCCTCAACCATTAGTAGTCTCAAAAAGTCAAATTTAGCATATTCACATGCAATGAAACAAGAAAACTCAAATTTAGAACATTTAAAACTAAAGAAAGAAAATTGAAAATCAAATTTAAAAATACTAGACTCTAAACTCTCTAAATGTCTATTAAAGCCAATAAAATCTATTGGACTCCCATCAGTAAGAGTCACTGCATCAACAGGAAAATTAAATTACAACTTCTCATAGCTTTTTGAGTTCAAGTCCTCCAAGGTATCTGGCAGTTGCTTTGTTTCAGCTTGGAGAGTTATTGATTATTCAGAATTAGCTCACTAACTTCAAGAATTTATTTCAGACTCTCAACAAGAGAAACAATATCTTCCCTTACCAAAGAGACATCAGTAGGCTCACAAAATTCTAAACAATGATCAACAACTAAATCTAGTCTCTCACTAGTATCAATAACAACACAAAAATCAATAGGATTTTCAACATCAGCAGTATCACTATGCATGCTCTCATCAATACTAGTATGATCAGTAGAATCAGTCTTATCAATAATTTTAGTGCAAGCAAAGGATTCCATGGATTCAATAGACTTATCAGACTCCAGAAACTCATTTATCTCAGCACACACAGGACTTATATGCAATTTATCACATAAACATTTAAAAGTGGGTCTGAATCATCAACAACAACAAGCTACTCAACAATTTCACTATCTATATCCTTTTCACATGCTACATTCACTGTTTTATCATCCATACCATTACATGCTAGTGAGGAATCATGATGATCAGAATATGTGAGGAACTCACTAGTCTCAATGAAAGTGTTAATTTGAGAGCATCTATCACATATAGTAGATCTAGCACACAAACAATCAAGAGAATCATTCAAATCAACTATGTCATATGGTCCAGATGGTATGCTATCCTTAAACTCAGAAGATGCATCAACAATAGGCTTATCAACTAATTCCACACCAAGAACAAAATGATCATCACATTCTAAGTTACCCCCACACTTATCTACTACCCTAGACTCAATAGATTCATCAATAACAGGTTCAGACATGAAATTTTCACTATAGTCACATCTAGGAGTAGATATACCAAGTGCATCAGTACACAAGGATTCATGAACATCAACAGATGTGTCAATTTTGCTCAATGACTTACCATAATCAATCAAATCAGGAGATTTAACAATAATTTCCTCATCTACAACATCATGCAATTCAGAATCAATAACATTATGTGCATTAAGAATCACAGTGCTATCATGTATACTAAGATTAGTTCTAACAAATTGCAATGTATTAGAAGATGGAAGGATATTACCCAATGAATAGGACTTTTCCTCTTCTATAAATTCCCTTCTAATTTGCTCTTCAGTTAATTCAGTCGCACTTGAAGTCGCTTGATTCATTTGAAATCCTGAATCCTTTATGAGGTTATCCATCATTTATTAAGTTTTAAGATAGCACCATTCATGTTCTTATTTGAATTGAAGATGGTCAACATCCCTTTGTTGGATTTGATGATCAAGGGCTTTCATTAGCTGCATCATCCTCTCTTCCAAACTTGGTTCCCTCTGGGACTCTTGTTGCATGTATCCCTCATGATAATTGTAAAGATGATATTCTAGCTCCTGCATATAGAAGTTATGGTGTGGTTCATAATGATGGTGGTAATTTGGGTGAATCTCATATGGATGGTGGTGATAAGGTTCAGGGTAATTGGGGTGAACTTCATAGGAATGATGGTGTAGTTGGTAGCATGGTTATTGGAATTGTTAGTATTGTTGGCTTTGTTGCTCTTGTCTTTGTTGTTCAAGAAGGCCTTGAAGCATTGGCATAGCGTCATCTGACTTTCGAGAAATCCTATGCTCTGTACAAGAATCATAAACACCTTGATTAGAATAATAATGATTCATTTCAGACAAAGAATATGAGAAGCATAATCAGCACAAAATAAATCAGTGATAGACTCTACTAAAATTAACTCAATCAAGAAAATAAAATTCAAATGAAACTAAGACTTACTTAAATATGAAAAACACTTCAAAATAAAGATTAATGACACAAAACAAACTCACAAAAAATAAAGAAATTAAATCCAGAAAAATTGAAAAATTCATAAAAAATTTGAGAAAATACTAACAAATTAGAAAAGTGTTGTAAATGTTGGAATTTGGCCAAACAATGGTGCACCTAATAGATTTGCTATTAGTTTTGCTTAAAACACCCAAAAACCTTGGAAAACAAAGTTTGAGAATTTTTTGGGCACCTTAAACTAAAATCTCTAGCAAGCAGGACAATTGATGCATAACACTGCAATGATCCAAATCCAAGTTCAAAATAGAACAAAAATTAAACCAAAACAGAGCTAAAACAAAACAAAAACACTTAGAAACTTTCTCAAACAATTAAAACTCCAATTCTTCGGCAATGGCGCCAAATTTTGACGGGTCTGTCGCGCAACCCTCCAAATAAAACTAAGTTGAACTAAAAATGTAGTTAGTGGCACAACTTAGGTCATTTCCCTGGGAAATAGAGTTCAATGTTCAATTGGACTTTTTAAATGTTAAAGGTCTTAAAAGCTATCTAATTTGGGAGTTTTTGATTGAATTAAACTATCTAAAATAAAATTGAAATAAAGTTCATAAATTCTACCTAATTGGATGAATTATGGGTGAATGATGGTCTTGTGACTAGCTTTGGCATCGTCCTTTGGTATCTACTATCCTTATCTTAATCCAATTGTAATTACTTCTGGTCTAAGAGTCCCTAATTGTGTCCACGGTAAATGTATCTTGAGTTGCTATGCAAGAATCAAGAGATTAACAATCTAATGTTGAATTGAAACCTTAACCTCGCATTAACTCATTAATTCTTATCTTTAAGATCAATGAACACCTAATTTGATTGATTAAATGATTAATTAGCCTTTGAATCATCATCCAAAGATGTTTAATTAACCAACTAAACACTAAGGAGTCCTCAAATCAAATAATTAAACACTCAATCTCTTACATGCATTTCATCAAACACCTTAACTGCATATATGGATAATTGTAGGAAATTGAAAAATTCAGTATCTAATCTAATACTACTTAACCAAGCTTGTACAAGAAAAAGAAAAAAGTGTAAGAAAATTAAGAAAATCTTAGCCAAAATTCTGTATTCTTCTCTAATGAATTCAAGCTTCCACCAAGGATCTTCCTCTTAGCTAGCTACAGATGGAGATTAGAGCTTCATTTGAATGGAAGGGGACGGAGGAAGTGGATGAAAAATGGCGTGGAGTTGACGGACGAAGTGAATGTGTCTGGATGATGAATGAGTGACTGACATCTATTGTGTAAATGACGGAGTGTGTGTATTTTTATTCAACCCAATGGAATCCTCCCTGATGCTGCCACGAGTGCCCTTTTAATCCTCTCACATGGTTCATTAATTTATCACATGCTCAACCCTCTCATTCCTTTATTGTCTGTAGCTTGGATGTGTGTATGAGTATGGGCCCCACTTCATTTTATTTTATCATATTCCACGTTAATTCCTTCTCCACGTGATTGCTTCTTGTGTTGCTTCATTCATAGCTTTAGCTCCCCTTCATATCGTGTTCCATGTTCCTTAATGAATCTCATGATTCAGTTTATTCTTCACATATGCTGCTTCCCAATTCAAAGTCGTGCAAATCCATGTGGCTCATTTCAAATCAACCATGGCTTCTTCTCACATTCTTCTTGCATTCACTCCTTCAGCTCCTTCAACCTAGCTTTTCTCAAGTCCCTCGTCATTTTTTGCCTTCATTATTTCCTCAAAACTATAGCCTCTTTCCCATTCAAACTAGAACGTGGATTCTTCTTTTCTTTTTGCCCAGACTTCACATGTTTTGCAGCCTAAAGCTTCTTCTTTGTTAAGCCACATTCAGCTCATTGCTTTTCTCTAGCTCTTGTATGAATTGAATTTGCATGTGTAGCTTATTCTTCAACCCAGCTCTCATCCCATTCTTTGCATCATTTTCACGTTGTCTTGTCTTCCATTTTTTTCACATTGGCTTTATCACGTGCTACAATTGGTGCTTTATACAGCTTCTTCTTTTGCCCATTCAGCTCACTTTCTTGATGAACCCATGGATGTGTGTGTTGCTGAAGGAGAAGAAGTGGCTGGTAAGTGTATGAAGCTCGTGAATGTCTTCCACATCTGAACAAGGGAGCCATGAGAGTGATGTGTCACGTGAGCTGCTATAAGCTTTGCCAAACCTAAGAATGATGTGCTAGACATATGGCTTCATGTGTATGTCAACATACAAATGCATGGAGCTCGTGACTTTGTGTGATGCTTCCCTCGTGTGTATCTACATGCAATGGAAGAGAATGGATTCTTATGGCAATGAGCATGAAGACTACGTGCGAGTGTGACTAAATCTAAAGCTCCTCCTCTCTCTTTTTATTCATTTTTAGTTCCTGAAGATTTTATTAAAAATTTTGCCCAAATGTTCTCCCTTTTGAGTTACAAAAAATGTGGCCTTCACCTTTTGAAATCTTGCCCCTTCAATTGATCTTGTAACCTTAAATTCTTCTTCAAATTTTCTTTCCACCATTAAAAATCCCATTGCCTTTTAAAGTCTGCACAAATAATAAGAAAAATTTAATAGGAAAATTCACAAAATTATTTAAGGAAAATTATGCATTAAAATAATTCATTTTGTAATTTAATTCCTAAAGTGCACAAATGGCTAATGAAATCAAATTCCACCTAAATAAATCTATTAAGCCATATTTGATCATTAAAATGACTAAGTTAGGAGGAATAGAAGATATAAAACTAGCATTTATCAATCTTTATGGGGTGCGTCAGTCTTGTTTGTTAAAAAGAAAGACGGGAGTATGAGATTGTGCGTAGACTATAGGCAGTTCAACAAAGTAACTATAAAGAATAAATATCCACTGCTTAGGATAGATGACCTCTTAGTTTTACTAGCAAGAGCCTCCATTTTCTCTAAGATAGATTTAAGATCAGGACACCACCAATTGAAAATCAAAGCTGAGGATGTAACGATCAGTAAATTCTGTAAAATGATGAAATGAGCTGTATAAAAGGAAATTCCTTAAAATAAGCTAGATAATGTCCCAAAATATTTAGGTAGTATCTTAGACTCTTGAAAATAATAATCCCAAGCTCAGATAGCAATAAAAATGGAACTAGGACGGTGAAGTAAAATTGTAACTAAAGTAAAATTCTTTCTATGGTTTTATTAAGTTGTTTGGTTCTGTTTTACCCAAATTTAAAGGAGGAGGCAGTTTGAAATTTGGAGGAGAAGCTAACCAAGAAGAAGAGCTCTTGAAAACAACCTTGAATTTAAAGTATCTCTTATTCCTTGTTGCTTCTTTCTCTTGCTTTTCCTTGGTGTGTATTTCGGCCTAAACTAGAACCATATGAGGGAAGGATTTTATATCCAAGAACAAAAGAGAAACTTGGGTTTTGGACCTTGGGAAAATAGAATATGCTATGAAATTGCAAGAAAAACCAATAGATTTTCAAGTTAGCAAAGTGTAGGACTCTTAAAGGGTTTGTAAAATCTCTTTTGATTCTTGAATTCCATTACATATGTAAGTGTTCAATTGAGCTCTTAAGACCTCTAGAAAGCCTCCCAAGTGACTCTTCTATCAAGGAAAAATTAAAAGCTCTATGAACTTTTCTTAGTGTGCATGCTTTGGCCGAGGCTAGTTGATGAGGTTAGGGAGTGTTTTAATTTATTCTTGCCTTGGTTTGGGATTTCATGTGATAGTAGAAGGCAGGAGGAACCCTTGGAAAAAATTTAGGAGCCATGGTTTAAGAGATAAGATAATGGTTTCCATAATGGAGCCTTATAAAGCAACATGTATTTAAGCTTGTGTAAGTGAGTGTGTGATGGTTTCAAAGACCTTAAATGTGGTCAAGAGGCCTAGAAATAAGAAAAGAATAAAGTCTAGAACTTGAATTGTGAGAGTTGCTTTAATAGGCAACTAATGAAACCATTATGTAACTTATGGAACCATTTGTGTTCTTAAGAGTAAATGTAGTGTCTTGGCTTATTTCAAGAGTGTAATTGTGTGTTATTTATGATGTTTATGTCAAGAGAATCCCAACCCACCTCAGTGTGCTTATGGAACTGAGAAAGGGAAGGAAGAAAACTAAGAGAAGCTTGTATAAATACTAAGGTAGCTTTCCACCTTATTCTTCTTGCATTCTTGGGTGTATGTATGTCATTGTGTGCATGTATGTACTTTTGTAATTTGAGATAATGCCACTTAATGCTTTGAGATTGCATTGGTTCCAATGTGTTGCCTTGAATGTTATTGACTATGAAAAATGACTCATAACGGTGAGGTGATGCCAAAAGTCCCTTAATGAAGGTGAGGAGATGCTAAAAGTCTCAAGGCATGGGTGAGACAAGGTCAAAAGTCTTTTAGATGGGTGAGGCCAAGTCAAAAGTCCCTAGAAATAGGGTGAGGCAAAACCAAAAGTCTCTAGAGTATATTCTTGAATTTGATATGAAATGGTGGCATGGAAATATGATCTTGTATGCTTTATAGTTGTGTTACTTTCCATACATGTGCTCTTGATGTATGTATGCCATGAATGTGTGTGTAAATGAGTGTGTGAGCTATTGAGATTCCATGAATCTCACTCCCCTTCGATCCTTCATCTTAACATGTCTAGGTGGTACTCAAGAAGCAAGAAATGCAAGTTAAAGGACTTAAGAAGCTACACTTTGACAATTAAGTTGTTTTGTTTGTAATTGAATATCAAAGTGAACTTGTATATATTATTTTTGAAGTGTGAACATTTGAGCAAATGTAATATCATATAGGAATGTTGTAAGGACTATAATTAGCACCAAAGTAATGCAAGTGTGAGATTTGTACATTGTATGACATATGATTATTAGTATATTATTGCATGTGAAATGGTTAAAATGAGATGCATGATGTTTAAGACCACTTGGGCAATTCATACAAGTTGCATTTATGCTTTCAAACTTGCCTAAGAGGTGCCAAACACCAACAAGAGCTATATGGACCAAGTTGATACCTTATGTGATGCAAAAGTAACCATAATAGTGAGTTATAAAAAAAATCTATCCAAATGAGCTCTTCTTGGTCTAAAATTTGACATGCAAATAGATCTTGTTGAAATATTTTTGGGAAGTTAAAGTGTGAAATATTTGGAGGTCAACAAAATTTTTGACAAATTTTTGAAGTTGGCAAATTTTCTGATTTTGGCCATGGTACTATTCATATGGTTCAAAAATGTATCTTTATCATTCATAGGGTAAATGATGTCTAATTGCTATGACATTTTATAAAGAGAAACTAGACCTTTCCAGTGACTTGCCAACTAGAAGCACCTCATTTGGATGTCTAAAGAGAGAGATATAAATTTTTGAAATTTCTATTCTATTCTAAGAGTATAGTCAGACCCCTAGCATTGTCCTATCAATTTTTAGGGTATGGATGCTTTTGAATGAATCTAGAACTATTTTTCTCCCCTAGTTAACATCTTCAAATTTCCAAATTGGTATAGTTTGCACATATTGGAATTTTTTAGAATTAACTGTGTATTTTCAAAGTTTATATCAATAAGTTATATCAGTAAAGCTAGGTAATCTGACCTTTATGCCTTTTCTATTGTCAAACGTGATCTAGATGAGATTTTCAAAGCTTGAAATTATCTTTTAGTGTAACATCTATAACTTTTCCAAAAAGCTATGGGTTGCTTGATTTTGATTTTTCTAGATTTCATTGTGATTTTTCAAAATTTCTAGCAGAAAACTAAAATTTTGACCCAAGGCAAAACGTGAATATTTTTGCTTTTTAGCTCTTGATCCATAGTTTATACAAAGTTATGGGATGTTTATGATTTGTACAGGTGGAAAATAATTAGAGAATGTTGTTGGTATGTTTTTGGGGTCCACAGATTAAAATTTAAAATTTTAACCTCGACGTAACACAAAGAAATAGTATTATTTATTCCCTTTTCTTGGCTTTTCGTTACTTGCACATTAAAATTTCCTTAAACATGGGAATATGGAATCTAATAAAGTATGGTGTGATCGAGGACGTCCCAAATATTGCTTTTAGAACCAGGTATGGACATTATGAATTTCTTGTTATACCTTTTGATTTGACCAATGCCTCAGTTATCTTTATGGATTATATCAACAAGATTTTTAGGCCCTATATGGATCAATTTGTGGTTATGTTCATAGATAATATTCTCATTTATTCCAGGAGTGTAAAGGAACATGAAAAAGCACCTTAGAATTATCCTCCAAATTTTGAAAGAAAAGTAATTATTTGCTAAACTTAGTAAGTGTGAGTTTTAGTTAAAAGAAGTACAATCCTTAGGACATGTAATTTTTGAAAAAAAGGGTAACAGTTGCAAAATAGAGGCAATAGTGAACTAGGAAAGGCCTAAAATCGTTACAAAGGTTAGGAGCTTCCTAAGACTAGCTGGGTATTATAAGAGGTTCGTTAGGGGATTTTCTCAGTTAGTTACACCCTTGATTAGGCTAACAAAAAAGGATCAACTATTCATTTGGGATGACAAATGCGGGGAGAGATTCTAAGAATTAAAAGCTAGATTAACTTCCACTCCATCTTAGTAATACCATACCCCTAGAAACCCTTTATAGTTTATAGTGATGCTTCCAATAAGGGATTAGAATGTGTCTTAATGCAAGAGGGCAGGGTAGTTGCCTATGCTTTTAGATAATTAAGACCCTATGAGGAGAACTACCATACTCATGACCTAGAGTTAGTAGCCATAGTGTTTGTCCTAAAAATTTGGAGATATTACTTATATGGGGTATTATTTAATGTTTATAGTGATCATAAGAGTTTAAAGTACCTTGTTTACCAAAAAAAAATTGAATATGAGACAAAGGAGGTGGATGGCATTTCTTAAGGATTATGATTTTACCCTTAAGTATCATCCATGCAAAGCAAATGTAGTTGTTGATGCCTTAAGCAGAAAGTCTATACATATGTCACTAATGATGCTTAGGGAATAGAAATTGATAGAGGATTTCAAAGACTTAAATCTTTCCATCTCCTTACACCCTAATAGCCTCTTAGTGAGTGAGCTGAGAATTCAAAGTGATCTATAAGACCAAATTAAGGATGCCCAGGCTTCTAATGAGTTTCTAAGACAGATTAGGAAGCAAATAATCCAGGGGAAGTCTAAAGAATTTTGGGAATCTAAGAATGGACTGATTTGGTATAAAGGTAGATTGTGTGTGCCTAAGAAGAGAGCATTGAGGGACACTATCTTTGCAGAAGCCCACAGAAGCAAATACACCTTACACCCAAAAACCACTAAGATGTATCAAGATCTTAAAAAGAATTTTTGGTGGCCTAACATGAAATCAGAAATTGCCCAACATATGTTTAAGTGCTTAGTTTTTCAAAAGGTGAAGGTAGAACACCAAAGACCTGTAAGAATGTTACAACCTTTAGAAATCCCTGAGAGGAAATGGCATAACATTTCTATGGATTTTATTGGCTTACTTAGGACTTCCTCAGGATATGACTCCATTTGGGCAACAGTAGACAGATTATCCAAAACTACCCATTTCTTACCATTTAAGTCTACCTACATTACAGACCAATTAGCTCATCTTTATATGGGTGAGATTGTGAGATTGCATGGAGTGTGTAACATCCTGCCTTTTCCGTAAACGTGAGAAACACAATGTTTGGTTTCTCCGTAAACAACAGAAATGGGCCAGATACAAAAGGAAGTCCCTGAAATAGAAGGAAGTCCCTGAAATAGAAGGAATTGGCCCCAACTAAAATTATGATAAAATTTTAAATATTAGAAAATGAAGATTTGAGTCTTGAGTTGCCTAGAAATCAAGGCCAGAGTGATTAAAAAAATTTTGTCAAAAGGCCAGTGGCATTTTTTGTAAATATGGGCACTTTTTCAAAAACACACAGGAGGGCTTTTTAAATGAAAGTTTTGAGTTCTCCGGGGTTCTCAGAGGCCCTAAAAACCATGGAAAGCCCCGAGATAGTTAAAGCCCCTCCGGTGGACGTTTTCCAAAGTCATTGTGCCCGAACTTTGACGGATTTGTTTGGAAAGGTTTTAGCTCCAATTTGAGTGATTCCAAAGACATTTTACTTGATTAAGAACCTAAATTTTATAATGGAAAAGCTGGTTCTCAAAAAGGAGCTAAAACAAAGGAGAAACATAAATGCAAAGTATGAAGGACAAAATGGGAATTTTTGAAAAGTGTAACTTATTCCCACCAATATATATGATACACCCTTCTCCTCCCTTCATTATGCACGACCATCTTCTGCCTAAAACCAGAAGAAAATCCTAGGGGATGAGGCTCACAAGAAGGGGAAGAAAAGGAGGAGAAATCAAAGGCTTAAGGTATGGAAATTAGTAGTTTTTCATGCTCTTTCTCTTCCAAACCTCTTCTCCTCCATTCTCCTTTGTTTCCTTTGATTATAATGAAGTTTATAAATCTATTTTAAGGGAGAAATTGAGGGGAAAGTTTGGATTTGAAGAGAGGAGCTCAAAGAACACAAGATTCAAGTGAGAAAAAGCAAGAAAACAAAGTAATTTCTCTTCCTATGGTTGTCATTTTTGGTCCCCTTCTCCACCATTTCTCCCCACTTGAGAAAACCCTAGGACGAGATGATTTTTAGGTAGAATGAAGCATGAATCTAAGGAAAAAGGGTGTGGAGATTAAGAATATGTAAAGGAAATTATCAAAAAATCATTAGATTTCAAGATGCAAGTTCTAGGATTTCAATTGCACCTTGTAAAATCTGACTTTGTATGATGGTTCCTAAGCCTAAGTAAGAGTTTAAATAAGCTTCCAAGATCCTTAAGAGGCTCCCCATATGCTTCTTCCCTTGATAAAACAAAGAAAGCTCCATGGAACCCAATATGCTTCATAGCCTCGGCCTAGATGGGTTCTCCTAGCTAGGGAGAGTTTTAAATTTTTCTAAAGCCATTCTTGAGTCATATTTGATGAATGAAAGTGAGAGGAGGCCTTGAAAAAAATTTAGAACTCATAGAAAGTGATTTGGTGTCTTAGGTTCCATATTATGACCTAAAAAAGCAACATGGTGTTAGGCCTTTTATTTTGATAATGTGATGACTCCAAGAGGCTTAAAAGGAGTCAAGAATCATATTTGAAAAGAAAGAATGAAGCCTAAAAATCATTTGAGGGGTGTTACTTCATTAGGTGCCAATATAGACCATAATGGGGGTTATAAAGCAATCTAGTACTTAAGCAAATTGTATGGTCTTAGAGATTGTTTGATGAACCTAATTGGCTCCCATATATTGTATTTAGGCCAAGAGAAACCATCTCCACCAATTTTTGGGTGTGTGGCTGAAAGAGGAGGCTTGAATCCTAAAGGAAAAGTGTGTGTTTGTATACAAGGTAGCTCTCTCCACCTTCTCTCATGTATGGATGTATGTCTAGCTTGCTTTAGAATGTGTTTATGTGTATTTTCAAGCTATGAAAAGTATGCTAGCATGCCTTTATATGTTATGATTTTTGATACCACATTATGTTGTAAATGAATCCATGATATTTGTATGAGTTTGCTTGGGTGTGGGGAGGCCAAGAACTCTTCCCTTAGGTGAGGATGAGCCAAGAACCCTTGAACTTGGTGGAGACAAAGTAAAAAATCTCCCAAAAGCAAAGTGGGCTCCCAAGAGTATGGTTGAGTCCAAAGTGCTCAAAGAATGGGTGAAGTAAGTCCAAAATCCATGAGGAGAAGTGTGAGGCCAATCCAAACACTTAGTGAGCTCTTGAATGTTTTGTATGATTGATTCACATGCCAAGGTTGCCTTTAAAATGTCTATGATTTCTATTTTCTCCATACATGCATTTAAAAGGCTTGCTTTGCACATATTATGTATGATTGAATGGGAGATGAGCTATTGGGATTCTTTGAATCTCATCCCTTCCTCTCCAATGATCTAACATGCTAGGTGAACCAAGTGGATATGCTAATGGGAGCCAACAACACTAAAGGAAGGAGATTGACAATCATGTGTTTAGTTTTTGTCACTTTAAGGCCATGATTGTACCATATGATATATATGATGTAGTAAATGGGCTATGACCCTTGAGACATGTGTAAATATGATATTATATAATGTTTAAATGTATGGATATGATGTATGACCTCTAGAACCTATTTTGAGTATGTAATGCCAAAGTGTGCAATAGGGAAGTTTGTTGGAAATATGCATAAGTGTGGATTGAATGGCCAAAATGAGATGTATGAGGTTTGGGACCATTTGTGCAGCTCACATAAGTCTTAAATATGCTTTTAGACTTGCCTAAAAGGTGCCAATACCAAGGGAAGGCCATTTGGCAAATTGGGTACCTCATATGGAGCCAAATTTGACCATAATGGAACCCTATATCACTTTTTAGCCAAATGAGCTAGTCTTGATCTGAAAATTGTCATGAAATTAGATCTCATTGAGATCTTTCTAAAAAGCTAAAGATCATAATTTTTGAAGATCTAGGGAATATTTGATGAATTTTCAAAGTTGGGATTTTTCATGGATTCTGGTATGGGTACTGTTCATACTGGCAATTTTGAATTCTGTGTCACCTGATGGCCAAATGGTGTCCAATGCTTATGAAATGTTATATACATAAACTAGAGGTCATAATATTTCTGTGTCCATTGAGATCACCTCATTTGGAGGTCTGAGCAGAGAGTTATGCATGTTTGAAGTTAACTATCAGTATCAATAGCGCCCCAGGAGCTCAGTTATTGTTCCATCGATTCCAGATGTCCAAACGTATCTGTTTCATTCTAGAGTTATTTTTACTATCAAGTTAACATTTTTAGATTTCCAGAATGACTGAATTTGTATGATTTCGATTTCTATAGAATTAGTTATGAATTTTTGAAGTTGATATCAGTAAACTGAACAGTAGCCCAGGCAACCAGTGACCTCAGTAGCTTTTCGGATGTCAAACGTTCTCCATGATGAATGTTATGGTCTAGGCATATTTTTAGTATTAAGTAGACATCTGAAGATTCCCAGAATGGCAAAGAAAACATGATTTCAAATTTTCTAGAATTAGTTATGATTTTCCAAAGTTTGTGACAGAAAAGAGGAAATTCTGTCCGAAAATGCAAACATGAATTTTAGTGTGTTTCTTTGCTTTCCACGAGTTGTAGACCAAATTTGATGATGGAAACGAGCTATATTCATGTGTTTAAGTATGAGAATGTGATAGATGCATTCATATGGCCCATGGGACACTGAAAGAAAAATTTTACTCGTAGAGGAATGCATTTTAATTCATAACTCCCTATGCCACTATATTGTTTCCATAGAACAAACATAAGATGAGGCATGGGATTGCATAAATTGAGTCCTAGAAGTATGGTGTTACAGAGTGCCTATTAGTATTATTTTAGATAGAGACCCTAAGTTGGTATCTAAATTTTTAACATCTCTTCATAAAGCTTTAGGGACCCAATTAAGGTTTAGAACGGCCTACCATCCTTAAACAAATGGACAAACAGAAATAACCATTCAAACCTTAGAAGATATGCCAAGGTCCTGTGTCCTAGAGTTTAAAAGGAACTGGGATATATACTTACCCTTAGCGGAATTTACATGCAATAATAGTTATCATTCTAGTATTTAGATGGCTCCGTGTGTAGCCCTTTACGGAAGGAACTGTAGGTGCCCCTTATGTTAGGTTGAGTTGGGAGAAAGAGGCTTTTAGGGCTAGATATATTGGACTAGACATCTAGACGCATAGAAATTATCAGGAAAAGATTGCTAGCTACCCAAAGTAAGTAGAAAAGTTATGCAGACCAAAGGAGACAACCCCTAGAATTTGAAACTGGTGACCATGTATTTCTTAGTATAACTTTATTCATAGTCGTGGGTTAATCCTTGAAGTCTAGGAAACTCAGCCCTTGTTACATGGGTCCTTTCTAAATTCTAAATCGAATAGGACTAGTTGCTTATAGAGTTGTCCTTCCTCCAAACCTTTCTTAGATTCATAATGTCTTTCATGTTTCTCAGTTAAGGAAGTATCAACCAGACCCTTCGCACATCATAGAGCATGAATTTGTGCATTTGCAACACAATTTGTCCTATGTTGTAGAACCAAAAGAAATAATAGATAGGCAAATCAAACAATTAAGGAGCAAAAGTATAGCACTAGTGAAAGTGGCCTGGAAGGGGCTATCCTCGAATGAAGCAACTTGGGAAACTAATGAAGACATGAGGAAGCACTACTCAACCTTATTTTCATAAGGTACATAAATTTTTTAGGACAAAAATTTTTAAGGGGAAAGGAATTGTCACATTCTAAATTTTCTATAAGTGGTAACGTAACCAAATTAGCTAACAAAGAACTTCAACAAAAACATTAGAGAACTAACCAAAGTCAATTAGGAACTAAGGGACCTAATTAGGACTAGAAAGGAGCACATGTATTAGGAAGCTTAATATAGACGCCAACTTAACCATTTAGTTAGCATGGAAGCATATAACCACGAAGCAAGATGAACTTACAATCATTCTTATCAAAACATCTTCATCATTTTCACATATAGGAATACATCTAAGCATGGGTATTTGATCAAGTGGCAATCCCTTCTATTAACTGTGGATAACATAAGATAAATCTTACATAAACCTTAGAATAAGTTTTGAAATTTCTAACACAAGCATGCCCGAACAAGAAGTTAGGATCAAGCAAACAAACATGAGATAATAAGGATAAAATGAAGCCACCTTGACATTCCACTCACTCACAATGCACATTAGTTATTCTGTCTAGGTATTGTGCTTCATTTAGCCATGGGAAATTAATAGGAAGTAGCATGTAATCTAATGGTTTGCATAATCTAAGCAAGGAACACCTAGCATGCACATGTGGGAAAGGACAATAAAATAGGAAGAATTAAATAAACAAAGCAAGCACACCTCATGCTTCACCATGTGATAAACACATATTTTATCTATTTTTATCCTCCTAAACTTAGACATTTTAGTTCCAAATATGGCGTTAAGACTTTAATTAGATAACATTTCAGTTTAATAGCCATTTCTATATTTTGAGAGTTAATTTGCAAAAATTTGGTTTTTAATGCTCATTTTATCTTAAATAATTTTTGTGAATATGCCTATTTGATTTTTCCCACTCTTTTGTGCAGAATTTTAATATGAATTTGGAGCTTGAATGAGCATTTGTTTTGAAGAAGAGGAAGAGAAGAGTTGGGATCAAGTGCACCTTTTGTTGGGCAATAAAATTTGAATGGGAGAAATAAATCATATGTGTAATACAAGAGGGAGGCAGCATCAAAGGAAGCTAGAGGAGAAGCTCAAGTTTTATTTGTTGTGAATAGAACCATGCATGAAGGCTGGAACTTTTGAGCAGAAAAATACACACACACATTAGCCCACGTGAACTCCCACTCATGCGAAACAGAGGAGAGGAATGAGGGCTCGAGCAAGGCAACATCCAGCAGTGAATGAGAGGAATTACGTTGGAATGAAATGAAGCAAGAACTGGGTGCTTGGCTGGAGAGGAAGAAACATACACAAAACCACGAGTTGGAGCTGGAAGTAAAACACATGCAGAACAGATAAGAGAGTTCGAGCTACTGGAATAAAAATGCAAGAAGAAAACTATGTGGGAAGCGAATGAAAAGGATGCAGCAACGCTCCAAACACATGCAAAGCTAATGTGAAGAAGCTGCAGCAGAAACAGAGAGAAGAACCACGCAAAGATGAAGCAACGCAGAGCAAGAATTATCTACGGGGCTGATGCAAAAGGAATGAAGTAAGGAACAGAGCAAACATGTGAAGAAGAAGCCACGTCTGGTTTGAAAGAGGAATGGAGCAACCACGTAGAAAGCAACACGAAGAAGCTAGAGGCTGCAGCAACTACAAGAAACAGAGGAGAGGAATTACATTAGAATGAATTAAGAAGCGGCTCGAGTTTCTGGTCTGTATAGAGAAGAAGCTTGCTCGAGTGCTAGAATGAACTGTTTGAGAGAAACAACCACATGGAGAACAAACTCGAGCAGCTGAAACAAGAAGTAACTGGCTGGAACTCGAGAAAACAAGAAGAGATGAGGCCTGGACAGCAACGAGAAACGCGACATGGAAAAGCTGGAGGAAAACGTGAAAAGAATGAAGCTCAGGCAACACTTATACGAAGAAGCTCCAAATACATGCAGAAGAAATATACATGGGCAGCACGTGAAATATGATAAAATAAGATGAAATGGGGCCCACACTCATGCATAATAGCTTCAGACAATTGAAATGGTAATGGGGAGCACGTGTTTCTCACAAGGGAATTAAAAAATGCTTCAGGCAAATGGGGCAAAAGCTGAGCACGTGGAATAATAAAAATTCACGAGAGAGATATCCACGCTTTCATCCCTTCGTCCATTATATTCACGACGTCATTCATATTCACGCCCATTCACTTCACTCAATCCATTCATCCATCGTCATTCTCTCCATGCCTTCGTCCACACAGAACCATTCACTCCTCTCTCATTCCATCTCCATCTCCATTTCCATCCACTAATGAAGCTCTAATTCATCCATCTTGAGGCTAGCTTGGAAGCTCTTGAAGAAGCTTGAATCCTTGGAGAAGAATCAGAATTTTGGCTAAGATTTCTCAATTTCCTACACTTTTTCTTTTTCTTATACAATCTTGGTTAAGTTGTATTTGATTAGGAATTTGTGTAATTAATTAGTGGCTGGTTAGACACTGATTAGGAAGCATTTTTTGTTGATTAATTGGTTGGATTGGAATCTGATTTTTCATTATTCTCTAATTTCCCATGTATGCCACGAAGGTGTTCGATGAAATGCATGAGTGAGATTATATGCTTAATTGCTTCATTTGAGAATTCCTTGATATTTAGTTGATTAATTAAACATTTTTGGATGATGAATCAGAGGCTAATTAATCAGTTAATTAATTAAATTAGGTGTTCATTAATCTTAAAGACAATAGTTAATGAATTGGTATAGGATTGAGGTCTCAATTCAACATTAACTTGTTAATCTCTTGAATCTTGAATGGTTATTCAAGATCATTTGCTAATGAACATAATTAGGAACTCTTAGGTCAGAATTAATCACAATTGGAATAGGATAAGGATAGTGGATACCAAGGAACCATTCCTAAGCTAATCACAAGCCCATTATCACCATAATTCGCACAATTAGGTAGTGTTTAGGAATTTTAATTCTAGTTAGTTTAATTCAATCAAAAACCCCCCCAAATTAGATAGTTCTAGGACCTTAGAACACTTAGAAAACCCAATTGAACATTGAATTCCATTTCCAAGGGAGATGACATAGGTTGTGCCACTAGCTATATTTTTAGATCAATCTAGTTTTATTTTGAGGGTTACACGACAAACCCGTCACCATGCAGAATATATATATATATATATTCAAATGACTTTTGGTTAATGGCAAAATATGTCCAGCCATGGGAGTTAACTACTACATATATATAATGCTTAGATAGGAATGAAACACCTATACGTTGCCACCTTGCTTGACAACCAAATAGGAAATGAAGTCAACAAAAAAATTAAACAAACACTTCTTGACACCTCATGCTTCCATCATCTGAAATATATATATGTATAAATATGTATCTACAATAACAATTGGTTAGTGCTCACATTTTGGTTTGACCATGGAAGTTAAATATTAAATCTAATATGTAGCTTAGATGAGGATAATATACATATATGCTACCACCTAGCTTTGCACCGAGTAAGTGATGAGAAGAAGGAATTTTAAATTATTTTAATAACATCTAAATAATGGTGGGAAGCTTGAGTTATCCATGGCACTAGTTATTATCAATTTTAACTTCAATTAGGCCAAGGGACTTGGTGATGAGAAGAGAAGAAGAACTTAAACAGCCATAGAAGAGAAAAGATGAGAAGATAAGACAAGGTACAAAGACTCCATTAAAGGTAAGAAGAGGAAATTTAGTATGTTTCTAATTTGCTTCCTTTCCACCTAGTTGAAATTTTGGGGTTGGACAGCAATAAAAGTGTGAGGAAAAGAACACCAAAGAAGCTTAAGGGAAAGCCACGGGTATTTGAAGGCGAATGCTTCAATTTCCTCTTTTGAAACTAGTAAAACCAAGGAAGGGAGTAGAATGGGAAAGGAGCTATGTGACACCATACTTCTAAGACTCAATTCATGTAAGTCCAATGTCTCATCACATATAATTTCTATGGAAGCAATATAGTGGCATAAGGAGTCATGAATCAAAATGTATTTTTCTATGGGTAAAATTCTTTTTTCAAAGTCCCGTGGGCCATATGGACTAATGTATCACATTTCATATTTCTTGACATAGATAAAACTCATTTCCATCACTAAAATTGATCTAGAGCTCATATAAGGCAAAGGGAAGCATACAACATATATTTGCAATTTCGACCAGAAATTTCCTCTTTCTGTCATAAATTTTAGAAAATCATAACTAATTCTAAAAATATTGAAATTAAGCATTCTTTGCCATTCTGGAAAGCTACACATGTCTACTTTATGATACAAATATGACTAGACCATGAATCATCATATAGAGGATGTTTGACATTTGAAAAGAGGCAGAGGTCTGGCTGGCTACTGGTATTGTCACAAGTTTATGCTATAAACTTCAAAAATGTCCAATTAATTCCACAAAAGTTCAATCTATGCAAGTAATATGAATATGGAAAGCTAAGATGTTAGCTAGAGGGAAAAAAATAACTTTAGACCAGTTCAGGCATGTCCAGGCATAAAAAACCAATCAAATAGTAACCTGGGTCAGTTTGGATGCCTAATGTTGGATAGAAAATTCAAAAATGCATATCTCCCTCTCTAGATATCTAAATGAGGTGTTTCTAGTTGGCATAAGTCACTAGGAATATCTAGTTGCTCTTTATAAAATTTTGTGGCAATTGGACATCATTTGACCCTTAAGTAATATATTTCATTTCCAGATTAGTATGAACAGTAACCTAACCAAAATCAAAAAATTTCCCAACATTGAAAATTCATCCAATATTCTATAGACCTTTGAAAATTCTATAATTTAGCTTCTCAAAAAGCTCTCAATAGGCTCTAAATGCATGCTAAATCTCATATCAAGAAGAACTTATTTGGACAAAAAATGATGTAGAGTTCTAAAGTGGTCAAATTTTACTCCATATGAGGTATCAAAATGCACCTCTTGGTCAAGTTTAAAAACATGAATATGACTTGTATGAACTGCTCAAGTGGTCCCAAACCTCATGCATCTCAATTTGGCCATTCCACTTCCATTTATACATACATTTCCAAGATGTTAGTTGCCATTACATGTCTAAATGAGTATTCCCATACATATAACCTTAGCTCTCATTCATACATAACAATTAACATAAATACATATTCTCATATGGCTACATAATAATTTCATCAAGGGATTAAATCATATGCCATGTGTATGGCAAAAAAAGAAGCAAACCTAGACATATTCATATACTTTGTTGCCAATCTTCTTCTTCTAGGCTTGGTGGCCTCCAATACCTTGTTCAATTATTTCACCTAGTATGTTAAGACATTGGAGAGGAGGGAATGAGATTCAAAGAATCTCAATAGCTCATCTCCCATTCAGCCACACATAAAAGTATGCAATACAAGTCTCACAAATGCATACATGGGCATATTGACATGTGCAATCATTTAAGAAGCATTCTTGGCATTTGAAAAAGTCATACATAGTATACATAGGCTTGCCAAGTAAGTGGATTAACCTCCCCTATTCACTTGTGGATCTTGGACTTGCCTCACCTATAATACCTTATATTTTTAGTTCATTTCACAATATTTTCATGCTTTACATTCATAGATTCCATGACAAAGCAAGAAAAGGGAATTAAAATAATGCATTTTCTTATATTGTGTTGTATATGAAAATTTCATTCGATGTCATGTGGACCATATGAGCTCATACAATATATTCTCATATTTAATTACATGAATACAATTCATTTGCATCATGAAAAGTGGGTACACCTCAAGAATCATGAAGGGAAGCATGAAATATTCATATCCATTTTTGACTAGATCTGGCTCCTTTCTGACCAAACTTTGGAAAATCATAACTAATTCTAGAAAATTTGAAATCATATATTCTTGGCCATTACAGAAAGCTACTGATATCTACTTCATACTAAAAATATATCTAGACCATAACATCCATCACAGAGGACATTTTACATTCAAAAATTTCTAGAGGTCAACCTATCCCCTGGTGTTGTCACAACTTTTTTGCAGAAAACTTAGACATTTTTCCAATTAATTCCACAAAAATATAATCCATGTAAATGGTATCAATTTGGAAAGCTGTAGATGTTAGCTAGAGGAAAAACATAATTCCAAACCGGCATAGCATGCCAAGGCCTTTAAATCTAATCAAACAATAATAGAGGTCTGCTGGAATTCCTAATACTAGATAGAATTTTCAAAAATTCAAATCTTCCTCTCTAGACATCCAAATGAGGTGCTTCTAGTTGCTACGAGTCATTATGAATGCCTAGTATCTTTTTATAACATTTCATGGCAATTGAACATCATTTGAGCCCTGTGTGATAGATTTCATTTTTCAGACCAGCATGAATAGTGACATAACCAAAACCAAAAAAATTTGTCAACTTTGAAAATTCATTAAATATTCTATAGACCTCTAAAAATTATATTCTTTAACTTCCCAAAAATCTCTCAACAAGCTCTAATTTCATGCCAAATATCAGATCAAGAAGAGCTCATTTGGACAAAAAGTGATATAGGGTTCTAAATTGATCGATTTTGGCTCCATAAAGGATACCAAAATGTCCAAATAGCTTTCCTTGGGGTTTGGCACCTCTTGGGCAAGTCTAAAAGTATCATTAAGACTTGTGTGAGCTACCTAAATGGTCCCAAACTCCATACTTCTTATTTTGGCTATGCCACATACAATTATACACATACTTCCATAATGAAAACTTGTTAATACATAACCAAGATGTACATATTCATACATACAACTTTAACTCTCTTTAACTCTTATTTATACATAACTTATTAACATAATTACACATGTTCAAGAGGTCATAGGTCATATACAACAATAGATGACAATATTTGCCACCTTGATGGTCTTAAAGAAGCAAATTTCATACATTTCAATGTCATACTTTCATCTCTTAAGTGGTTGGGTTCTATCTCCTTGCTCTCTTAGTCCACATAGTATGTTAGAACATTGAAGAAGAGGGGATGAGATTCAAAGAATCCCAATAGCTCATCTCCCATTCAATCATACATTATGGATACAAACAAGTCTTATAAATACATGTATGGTCATGTAGACATGTGCAAGTACTCAAGAAACATTTTCATCATTTAAGAAAGTCATACAAAGCATACAAAGGCTTGTCAAATAAGTGAATTGGTCTCACCCACTTTCTTGTAGATATTGGACTTTCCTCACCCATTCTTTAATGCATTTATGGACTCAACCATGCTCTTGGGAGCCCACTATGCTTTTAGGAGACTCTTTGCTTTGTCTCAACTAATTTTAAGGATTCTTGGCTCATTCTCACCATGGCTAAGGGTTCTTAGCCTCACCACACTTAAGTAAACCTAAGCACACATCAAAAACATCATATAAACATAATATGTCATCATAAAACCATGGCATAGGAAATCATGCTATCATACTTTTCATACCTTGAAAATATACATACACATATTCTAAGATAAGCTAAGTATACATCCATACATGAGAGAAAGTGGAGAGAGCTATCTTGGACACAATTATACACTTTTTCCTTAAACCTTGAATCCTCTTCCTTGACCTCACATACCCAAGAAGGTGGAGATCATTCCTCTTGGCCTAGACACAATTTATGGAAGCCAATTAGGTTTATAGAATTAATTCTAAGGCCACACAACTTGCTTAAATGCTACCTTGACCTATAAACCTTATTATGATTCCATAATTACACCTAATAAACCAACACCCCTCAAATAAATTCTAGAATCCATTCTTTCCTTTCAAATATGATTCTTGACACCTTTTAGCCTCTTGAAGTCATCACATAATTAAAATCAAGAGCTTAACTACATATTGCTTCTTTAGGTCATAATATGGAACATAAAGCACGAACTCACTTTCTATGGGTTTTAAGTTTCTCCCAAGGCCTCCCCTCATTTTCATTCATCATATATGTCTCAAGCATGGGTTTAAAAAAATGTAAAACTCTCCCTAGCTACACAAACCGCTTTAGGCCGAGGCTATAGAGGAAATAGGGTTTCTTAGAGTGTGCTTTGTTTTCTCAAGGGAAGATGCATGTGGGGAGCCTTTTAGGGATTTTGGGAGTTCATTTAAACTCTTATTTAGGCCTAAGAATCATCATATAAAATCAGATTTACAAGGTGTAATTGAAACCCTAGAAATTACATCTTGAAATCTAATAGGTTTTTGTTAATTCCCTTTGTATATTCTTAATCTCCACACCCTTTTTCCTTAGATTCATCCTTGGTTCTACCTAAAAATCTAGTCCTCCTAGGGTTTCTCATGTTAGGCGAAATGGAGGAGGAGAGGAACCAAAGGTAGCAACCATAGGAAAATAAATTACCTTATTTTCTTGCTTTTTCTCACTTGAATCTTGCTTTCTCCAAGCTCCTCTCTTCAAATCTTAAATTTCCCCTTAATATCTCCCTTAAAATAGATTTGAAAACTTCATTTTAATCAAAGGAAACAAAGGAGAATGGAGGAGAGGAGGTTTAGATGGAAGAAAGCATAGAAAACTACCAAGAATTCATACCTTTTTCATGATTTTTCTCCTCCTTTTCTTCCCCTTCTTGTAAGCTTAAGAGAGTAGATCATATTTTGTATTTTGGGTAGAAATTTTCTTAAAAATATGGGAGAAGAAAGGAGAAGTGTGTGGGAGCTTCTAGAAACACATTTTTTCAAAAATTCTAATTTTTTCCTTCCGTAATAACAATTTCATTTTAGCTTTGTTTTAGCTCCTTTTTGAGAACCATCTTTTCCATTATAGTATTTAACTTCCCAATTTAATAAAATGCCTTTGGAATCACTCAATTTGAAGCTAAAACCTTACCGAACGAACTAGTCAAAGTTTGTGTCAACTGACGTTGGAAAATATCCACCAGAAGAAATTTAACTGTCTCGGGCTTTCCCATGGTTTTCAAGGCCTTTGAGAACCCTGGGCTACTCAAAATTTTCATTTAAAAAGCCTTCCTATATGTTTTTCCAAAAGTTGCACTTATTTACAAAAATGTCATTATGTTTCGTCAATTTTTCGTAAGAAATTATTTCTTCATTCTAAATCCATTTTTCTTTTTATCTGAGCCTGGGATTCTCATTTTTAAAAGTCTAGAATGCTTTTCAAATTTTTTGAAACCTTAACTACATCATTTTGGGGGACTTCCTTTTTATATCCGTTGAATTTCATTCGTTGACAGAGAAACCGTACATTACGTTTATCACGTTTTCTCTTATTTTCAAAAAACTGGATGCTACATTTCTCCCTGTTTAAATAAATTTAGTCCTCAAAATTTGGGGTATACTTTTTTCTTACTCTAACTGCACTTTTCTTTCCCTTCTACTTGGCTCTATACACTTTTCTTAGCAATTTTACTCATTTGAATTTTCTTTCAGCCAGGGGATTTTTCATTACTAGCCCTTAATGAAGGCTTTATTGCTATAGAGTACTGGCTAATTCTTTCTCATAAGGGAAAAATATTTCTAGCTCTAGAGGCCTATCTTGGGAGAGCTTATGTAATACCATACTTCTAGGACTCAATTCATGCAATTCCCATGCCTCATCTTATGTTTGTTCTATGGAACAATATAGTGGCATAGGGAGTTATGAATTAAAATGCATTTCTCTACGGGTAAAATTTTTCTTTCGGAGTCCCGTGGGCCATATGAATGCATCTATCACATTCTCATACTTAAATACATGAATATAGCTCATTTCCATCATCAAATTTGGTCTACAACTCGTGGAAAGCAAAGGAACACATTAAAATTCATGTTTGCATTTTCGTCCAGAATTTCCTCTTTTCTGTCACAAACTTTGTAAAATCATAACTAAATCTAGAAAAATCGAAATCATGTGTTCTTTGTCATTCTGGAAAGCTCAGGATGTCTACTTCATACTAAAAATACGTCCAAGTCACAAAATTCCTCACACAGGACGTTTGACATCCAAAAAGCTACAGACTCGCTGGCTGCCTGGGCTGTGATTCAGGTTACTGATGTAAACTTCTGAAATTCATAACTAATTCCACAAAAATCGAAATCACACAAATTCAGTCATTCTGGAAAGATAAAAATGTTGAATTGACACTAAAAATAAGTCCAGAATGAAACAGAAAGGTTTAGACATCTGGAACTGATGAAACAGTGATTGAGCTCTGGAGATGCCACTGTTACTGACAGCAAACTTCGAAAATTCATAACTCTCTGCTCAGACCTCCAAATGAGGTGATCTTGGTGGCCACAGAAAGCCTATGCCCTCTAGTTTATGCATATAAAATTTCATAAGCATTGGACACCATTTGGCCATCGAGTGACACGAAAATCAAATCTGCCAGTATGAACAGTGCACATACCAGAAACCATGGAAAATCCCAACTTTGAAAATTCATCAAATATTCTCTAGGTCTCCGAAAATTATGATCTTTAGCTTCCCAGAAAGCGCTTAATGAGACCTAATTGTATGCCAAATTTCAGGGCAAGACTAACTCATTTGGCTAAAAAGTGACATAGGGTTCCATTATGGTCAATTTTGGCTCCATATTGGGTACCAAAATTGCCAAATGGATTTCCCTTGGTCTTGGCACCTTTTGGGCAAGTTTAAAAGCTTATTTGAGACTTGTGTGAGCTGCCCAAATGGTCCCAAACCTCATGCATCTCATTTTGACCATTCAACCCACACTTATACACATAACCACCAAACTTTACATTCTCATACCATGGCATTTCATACTCAAAACATGTGCTAATGGTCATACATCATTTCCATACTTCTAAACATCATATAATAGTATGTTCACATATGTCTCAACGTTCTTAGTATATATACAACTTCATATACATGATGAACTATCATTATGGTTCCAAAAAGGAGCAAAATAACACATAAGCTTGTCAATTGTCTCTCTTTAAGGTTGTTGGCTCCCTTCACCATAATTGCTTGGTCCACCTAGCATGTTAGATCATTGGAGAGGAGGAGATGAGATTCAAAGAATCCCAATAGCTCATCTTCCATTCAATCATACATAATATGTGCAAGGCAAGTTTCATAAATGCATGCATGGAGGAAATAAAAGCCATAGATATTTTAAAAGCAAACTTAGCATGTAAATCAATCATACAAGACATTCAAGAGCTCACTAAGTGTTTGGATTGGCCTCACACTTCTCCTCACGGATTTTGGACTTGCCTCACCCATTCTTTGAGCACTTTGGACTCAACCATACTTTTGGGAGCCCACTTTGCTTTTGGGAGACTCTTTGCTTTGTCTCAACCAAGCTCAAGGGTTCTTGGCTCATCTTCACCAAAGGGAAGAGTTCTTGGCCTCTCCACACTCAAGTAAACTCATACAATCATCATGGATTCATTTAAAAACATAACATGGCACCAAGCATCATGGCATATAAAGGCATGCTAGCATACTTTTCAAAGCTTGAAAATACACATACAAGCATTCCAAAACAAGCTAAACACACAGCCATGCATGAGAGAAGATGGAGAGAGCTACCTTGTATACAAACACACACTTTTTCCTTAGCTTTCAAGCCTCCTCTTTTAGCCACACACCCATAAGTTGGTGGAAATAGTGACTCTTGGCCTAGACACAAATTATGGGAGCCAATTAAGTTCATGAAACAATTTCTAGGGCCATGCAACTTGCTTAAACCCTAGATTACTCTACAACCTCCATTATGGTCCATAAAGGCACCTAATGAAGCAACACCCCTCAAATGATTTCTAGGCCTCATTCTTTATTCTCAAATATGATTCTTGACTCCTTTTAAGCTTCTTGGAGTCATCACATCATTAAAACAAAGGGCCTAACATCATGTTGCTTTCTTAGGTCACAATATGGAACCTAAAGCACTAACTCATTCTCTAAGCTTCCTAAATTTTTCCCAAGGTTTCCCCTCACATTCATTCATCATGTATGACTAAAAAATGGATTTGAAACAATTTAAAACTCTCCCTAACTATGCCATCCCTACTTGGCCGAAAGTTAGAGCATAAATGGGATTTCATGGCTTCTTGATTTTTCCTTGATGGGGGAACCATTTAGGGAGGTTGTTAAGAGTTGTAGGAGGTCAAGGAAACACTTAAACAACTAAGGAAACTTATAGATTAAATCAGTTTTTACAATCCCCTTAAGTGCTCTACACTTTTCCAACTTTTAGGTTCATGACTTTCCATGGGGTTTTGTTCATTTTATGGAGGAAGAGACATATGGGGGACCTCTTAGGGATCTTAGGGGCACATTTAAACATTCATTTAAGCCTAAGAACATTTATATAAAATCAGATTTGCAAGGGAGCATTTGGATCCCTAATGATTCCATTTTGTTTCCTAATGCTCCTTTCTTGATTCTATTGGTTCATTCTTAATCCTTGCCATCTAAAACCCCTAATCCCTCCATAAATTGGACAGAAAACAGCCCCTAAGAATTGGGCTCATGGTGGTCAAATTCGTGCAAGAGGAAGGGGAAGGGAGAAACTACCAAAGAATGGAAGTTTTACCTTGTTTTCTTGCTTCCTTTGGCTTGTTCTTCTACTTGGTTGGCTTACTCCCTCAATTTTCGAAATTCCCCTCTCTGTTCTGCCCCAAAAACAGCACCAAACTCTCCATTAAAACCATAGAAAGAAAGCTTGAGAGGAGAGGAGCAAGGTTCAAGAATGAAGGATATGGAATTTCTTAAAGTTTCTTACCTTTCTCTTGAATTTCTTCCTCCAAAATCCTCCTCCTCTTGTGCGCCTAAGGAGCTAGAGTTATCCTCTGAAAATGGGCAGAAGCAAGTCGGTTTGGAGAGGGGGAGGTAGAACGTGGCATATAAAGAAGAAGAAAGAAGTTTCTTTTAACACTTTAATGCCAATTTTGCCCTTCATTCTTAGCATTTTCGTTTCTCCTTCGTTTTAGCTCCTTTTTGAGAACCGTCTTTTCCATCATAACAAATAGGTTCCCAATTTAATAAAATGCCTTTAGAATCACTCAAATCGGAGCTAAAATCATCCCGAACGAATCGGTCAAAGTTCGGGTCAACTGACATTGGAAAGAGTACACCGGAGGGGCTTTACTGGTCCCGGAGCTTCCCATGATTTTTGGGGCCTCTGAGAACCCTGGGCAACTCAAAATTTCCATTTAAAAAGCCCTCCTAGGTGCTTTTCCAAAATTACACTTATTTACGAAAATGCTACTGGCCTTTCGACAAATTTTTCGAATTGCTCCGACCCCGGTTTCTGGGCAACTCAAGGCTCAAATCCTCATTTTCTATTATTTAAAATTTTATCCAAATTTTATTTGGCCTTGAATCACTCATCTCAGGGGACTTGCTTTGAAAACGTGCCCATTTCCATCGTTTAATGAAAACGGGATATTACAGCTTACTAATCATATTTAATTAGTTTCAAGCCCTCTGCCGAGGTTAACATTTTTTTTTTAGTGGACTCATTTACCTATTTTGGGAGGTAACATATTTTGTCTCATGTCTCCTATATCCCCTCCCAATGGTTCCTCATAACATCTCATCATCTTTCCTAATCATTACAACCATCGGAAGTTCCTATCTGTTTGCTTACTTATTTACATGTTCTATCCACTGTTCATCTATGTGTTCTTTCTTACTAGCTCATCCTATGATTATAATTCACATTTCTTTCTATCGCAGGCCTCATATAGTAACTACTTACTAGGATTACAGCTCCCTTGAGGAGTTTCTACCTTTAATGATCTTAATTTCTCTATTTACTATTACATTTGTCTCTGTAAGTCAGGATTTTTTCTATTTACTATTACATTTGTCTCTATAGGTTGGGACTTACAGTGGCATTTTATAGTCCCTCATTTCAATACTGATAAGCCTAACACGTGTGTCTCATACAGGCACCAAAGAGCTACTACACTGACTACTACAAGGCTCTGATGGGATGCTAGCTATTCTCACAGTTTTGCTCACTGGAGACATACTGTATCACTTACCTCATTTAAAACTACACTTGACCCCTTTTTGAATACATAGACTAGCATGTGGAAGATCTCTCTACCTTTTTGTCAGGGTTACTATCTACTAGGTAGTGGTTCATCTGGCTCTAACTCTGGAAAGCTAATTTCTTTCTTTCCTCATTCCATACACTATGCTCATCTCTAAAGAGATCTAGTCAGTGGTCTAATTGTCTGAGTAAAGCCTTTATATCACTGTGGCAACGGTCCACCAGGCTTAGGAGGTCTATCGTCTCTAAGATGAAAGCTAACTAAAACTGTACTGGTCTTTGAAACTAACTACTCAGTAAAACTATTTCAAACTATCATCTCACCAGAGAACTATCATGTTGTAGCTAGGGCTCTCTGTAACTTTATCGGATCTACTGTGACTCCTGGGTCTACTGCGACCTCTCAGAGCCCTACTAAGGTCTATTGCAACCCGCTGTGCTATATTGGGATCTACTGCGATCTATCTCTGGGAGATGTCAAAGGCTAAGATCACTATATATGATAGTAAAGTATGTGCTCACTAAGTCTGGTAACCATCATTCATATTTGATGTGGTTGAACTCAGAGTACATTGTGCTCTTTGTGCAAAATGGGTTCTATGTCATTTGATTCTTTAGGATTCCGTCATACTAATACTTAGGAGCATCTTAAATTTTTTATTCATCGCTCCTCATAGGATCCTCAGATTCCTACTTCAGCCTTATTTGCTTAGGCTTTCTTTTCTTACTCTAGCTATACTCATCTATCTTTTCCTCTCATATCTTGTAAGTTCCAACTATGCACATACTCTACTTTTGAGTGTCTTAGCACTGGGGCATCTCATACTCTGAGTGTAGTTAACATTTATGGTAGGAGAGAGGCTATATGCTGGTCCCTACTCATTTCATTTACATATACTATAAGGGATTCAGGTTATGCATACTGAATCTGAACATTCTCTACTGGGGATTCCTCTCTACCTGCTTTCCGTATTATTATGATATTACTGGAATCCCTTTACCTTTCTTTTCTGACTTATCTCGTTATCTAACTAACTAGGATACCCTTCGATTATCATGACACTTTGGTGATTGATGTCATCGTTTGCTATGTACTCAAGTCACATTACTATTAGGTTAGTCAGACCCAATATCATGTAACCATTGTTGCAAGCAAATCATAATATCAAACACTAATACAGAAGCACCTCATGACTGAGCTCAAAGCCACTATTACCTGTATATTACAAGTTTCCCAATAGTCTAAAGTATTCCTCTCTTACTTTTCTCTATCTGCCCTATTCTTGTAGAGTGCACGAGAAAAATAGGATTCTTCCTTTATTTCATCCCGAGATCTCTCTGTATTGCCTGACTATTTTTTACTTCAAGCGTTATCATGGGAAAAGGGTGTCTATGCAAAGGACAGATGTGCTTTCTTAAGTACTCAAGCACATTAACTAAATATCTATTCTTTATCAAATATGTCATTAGCTTGAACACTGTCATATCTTCTCTTTCTACCTTTCTTATCTTCTTACTTAGGTAAAAGGATGTTTTACTACTGACTATTTCTGTTACCAGTTTAGGTTTCTTTACGCTCAAAAGCACCTATATTTTCCTGGGTTCCTCCACTTATTCACTCTCTATAATATCAAGAGGTCTATTTTTCGAGGTAAGAAGGATTCTATTTCATATAATCCCAGGAATTTCATTCTATGGCATTCTCAGCTTACACTCTTTCTCTATAAAACATGAGGCTCGCCTTCTTAGGTAGTCTCTGGCTCCCTCGAGCTTCCCTAAGGGTACTAAGGCACTAACTATCTATCTCAACTACTATGTTCAGATTAGAGCTAGGCTTTCCCTTTATTTAATCTCTTTACCTTCATCCCCAAGAGCATAGTATATTATTTCTAGGGTTTTACTTATCCAATCTAGGACATGTACTTTCATTGTCCGAACTCTACCTTACTAAAAATTTATGCTCTACTGGGTGCTCTAATCACTCATGTACCTTAACCCTATATTATTCTCATGTTAAAGGGCTCTTCTAACTAACTATTAGACCTCTATCCGTTTATGTCTCTGGCTCAATTTACTCATCTAATCATGACTAAAGCGAGGGCATCTTTTCTATAACTAGTTTCTCAGCTCTTCCTTGCTTCCTTTATTATTGTACTTTACGACTCAGGGGGTCTATCTAGGGGGATTTGCTAACCACTATTGGGTGGTTTCCCCTGACTTAGAATGTCTCATCTTTTGTTTCTCGATCCAGGGAGAACTTTCACTAAGCCTTTCATTTACATATCTCACCTGGAACAATGCTACTGGTCATCTCTCCCTAGGCTTTAGCTCATGCTCAGCCTAGGCTAACCATCTCCTTAAACCTGTCGCGTACTAACTATCCTTATTCTTTTCTGAGCCTTAGTTACTGAACTACTCATACTTACCTCTAAGTATTACCTATAAGGTACACCTTTCTAGGCCACTCACTATGTGCCACACTGCTAGTACTCTTATCTTACGTTATTTCTAGGCTATAGTAACATTCTATCATTCAATGTCTCATAGGGTGGCATCCTAGGTTGGAGTCAATGCCTTAAAGGCCGGTCTCAACAACCTCATTATCCCTATGTCTAACTTTTTATGTTGAAATCTTTTTTCAATCTCATTTGGTAGGCCCACAGATTTTTTACAAATCTTTCGTAACTATTTAATACCCTTTTCTCTACTTATATTAGGGGTTCCCACTTTCTATGGATCAGTGACCCCTTATCAATTTATTCCTTAAGTTAGCTTGAATATGACCAACAAGATATTTCATCTTGCCATTCGTCGCGGCTAACATATCATCTGTCATGGCTAATCAATCTCAAGTTCACCCTAGTTTTCCTGTTTGAGTATTGGCTGTGGCAAGGAACTCTCTAGATTGCCTCACTACTATCTAGAATAATTGGCTGCCGTTAAGCCACTAATTAACTGTAGCTAACGGCTTCTGATTGGCTTATTTTTTCAGGGATTGGGATTTTCATCTTTAGCTACCTACCCGAGCCTCATTGCCTCTATATCTAGCCTGTTATCAAGCTAGAGGATTCTACCTCTTGCTTCGTTCATGAATAGCTAACTATCATCTTCGGGCTGTCTAGCCTTAGGGTGTAGCTTGTAACTCAAACCTCTAGCCTAAAGAGATTAACCTTTTGGGTTCTAATACTTATCTAGATATTTGGGTATTATGGCTAAGGGGTAACTCTCTTTCTCATTCCCCTTAAGCTAGTCCTGTGCAGCTACAGTCTTATCTCATACCGCGTTACATCACTACTTATTTTTGCATTAAGCAGGACATCTCGAAATGACCTGAGTATGACTACTAGAGAGAATTAAGTCTCATATACTCTCTCTAGCAAGCCTCTTCCTACCAATGAGATTATTTCTCATTATTTGTACCTAGAGCTTGCCACTGATCCCGATGAGCTATCATATCACATAGAGCTCTAGCTGTTGGATCCTTTAACTTCACTCAAGCTTAGCTTTACTCAAGCTACTTTAGAGGCCAACCTTTCCCGGTGTCCACTAGCTACTCTAAGACCACTCTACCACTTACTCATCATGAATAAAGCCACAACCTATCCCCATACACCTAACATGTCTCATACAAGGCTCTATCTATCCATTCATACCTTTTACATAGCCCTATTGTTACATCCTCAAGCCAAATCCAATCTGAGAGAGCCTAAAACTTTGTTTTGATACCAATCAATGTAATAGCTTATATTTCTAGCTCATTTCACAACATTTGCATGCTTTACATTCATAGATTCCATGAAAGAGCAAGAAAAAGGAATTAAAATAATACATTTTCTTGCATTTTATCATATATGAAAATTTCATTCGATGTCATGTGGACCATATGAGCTCATACGACACATTCTCATATTTAATTACATGAATACAACTTATTTGCATCATGAAAAATGGCCTACACCTCAAGAATCACAAAGGGAAGCATGAAATATTCATATCCATATCTATTTTCAGCCAGATTTGGCTTTTTTCTGACCAAACTTTGAAAAATTAGAACTAATTCTAGAAAAATATAAATCATAAATTCTTGGCCATTCTAAAAAGATATGGATGTCTACTTGATAATAAAAATATGTCCAGATTATAACATCCATCACAAAGGATGTTTGACTTTGAAAAATTCTTGAGGTTAAGTTATCCCCTAGTGCTATCACAGCTTTTTGCAGAAAAATTTGAAAATGTCCCATTAATTCCATAAAACTTCAATCCAAGTAAATGATATCAATCTAGAAAGTAGATGTTAGCTAGAGGGAAAAATAACTCCAAACTAACTTAAGCATGCCAAGACCTTAAAATTCAATTAAACTGTAACATAGGTCGACTAGAATTCTTGATATTGGATAGAATTTTCAAAAATTCATATCTCCCACTCTAGATATCTAAATGAGGTGCTTCTAGTTGACATGAGTCACTATGAATGTCTAGTTTCTTTCTACAAAATTTTATGGTAATTGAACTTCATTTGTGCCCTGTGTGATAGATTTCATTTTCTAACTAGTATAAACAGTGACATAACCAAAACTAAAAAAATTTGCCAACTTTGAAAATTTATTAAATATTTTATAAACCTCCAAAAATTATGTTCTTTAGCTTCACAAAAAGCCCTCAAAAAGCTCTAATTGCATACCAAATCTTAGATCTAGAAGAGTTCATTTGGATGAAAAGTGATATAGGGTTCTAAATTGGTCAACTTTGGCTCTATAAGGGATACCAAAATGTCCAAATGGCTTTCTTTGGGGTTTGGCACCTCATGGGCAAGTCTAAAAGCATAATTAAGACTTTTGTGATCTACCCAAATGGTCCTAAACTCCATGCTTCTCATTTTGACTATGTCACATGCTATTATACACATACTTCCATAATGAAAACTGGCTGATACATAACTAAGATATACATATTCATACATACAACTTTAACTTTCATTTATATATCACTTATTAACATAATTACACATGTTCAAGAGGTTATAGGTCATATACAACTATAGATGACAACATTTGCCACCTTGATGGCCTTAAAGAAGCAAAGTTCATATATTTCAATGCCATACTCTCATCTCTCAAGTGGTTGGCTTCCATCTCCTTGCTCTCTTAGTTCACCAAGCATATTAGAACATTGGAGAGGAGGGGATGAGATTTAAAGAATTCCAATAGCTCATTCCCCATTCAATCAAACATAATGGATTCAAACAAGTCTTATAAATGCATGTATGGTCATGTAGACATGTGCAAGCACTCAAGAAACATTTTCATCATTTAAGAAAGTCATACATAGCATACAAAGGCTTGCCAAGCAAGTGAATTGGCCTTACCTAATTTCTTGTAGATATTGGACTTGCCTCACCCATTCTTTAATGCATTATTGGACTCAACCATGCTCTTGGGAGCCCACTTTGCTTTTAGGAGACTCTTTGCTTTGTCTTTACCAATCTTAAGGACTCTTGGCTCATCCTCACCATGGCTAAGGGTTCTTGGCCTCACCACACTCAAGCAAACCCAAGCACACATAAAAAACGTTGTATAAACATAATATGTCTTCATAAAAACATGGCATAGGAAATCATGCTATCATACTTTTCATGGCTTGAAAATACACATGCACACGTTCTAAGACAAGCTAAGCATACATTTATGCATGAGAGAAGGTGGAGAGAGCTACCTTGGACATAATTACACACTTTTTCCTTAAGCCTTGAATCCTCTCCCTTTACCTCACACACCCAAGAAGGTAGAGATCATTCCTCTTGGCCTAGACACAATTTATGGAAGACAATTAGGTTTATAGAATTAATTCTAAGGCCACACAACTTGCTTAAATGCTAATAAGTGTCATTATGGTTCCATAATTGCACCTAATAAAGCAACACCCCTCAAATAAATTTTAGGCTCCATTCTTTCCTTTCAAATATGATTCTTGATACCTTTTTAAGCCTCTTGGAGTCATCACACAATTAAAATCAAGAGCCTAACTATATGTTGCTTCTTTAGGTCATAATATGGAACATAAAGCACGAACTCACATTCTATGGGTTCTAAATTTTTTCCAAGGCCTCCTCTCATTTTCATTCATCATATATGACTCAAGCATGGGCTTACAAAAATTTAAAACTCTCCCTAGTTGCACAAACCCTTTTAAGCCAAGGCTATGGAGGAAATGGGGTTTCTTGGAGTTTGCTTTATTTTCTCAAGGGAGGATGCATGTGGGGAGCCTCTTAGGGATTTTGGGAGCTCATTTAAAATCTTAATCAGGCCTAAGAATTATCATACAAAATTAGATTTTACAAAGTGTAATTGAAACCCTAGAAATTGTATCTTGAAATCTAATAAGTTTTTGTTAATTTCTTTTGCATATTCCTAATCTCCACACTTTTTTCCTTAGATTCATCCTTGGTTCTACCTAAAAATCAAGTCCTCTTAGGGTTTCTCATGTTAGGCAAAATGGAGGAGGAGAGGAACCAAAGATAGCAACCATAGAAAGAGAAATTACCTTGTTTTCTTGCTTTTTCTCACTTGAATCTTGCTTTCTCCAAGCTCCTCTCTTCAAGTCCGAAATTTTCCCTTAATATCTCCCTTAAAACAGATTTGAAAACTTCATTTTATTCAAAGGAAACAAAGGAGAATGTAGGAGAGGAGGTTTGGATGGAAGAAAGCATAGAAAACTACTAAGAATCCATACATTTTTCTTGATTTTTCTCCTCCTTTTCTTCCCCTTCTTGTACACCTAAGAGAGCAGATCATATTCTATATTTTGGGCAGAAATTTCGTGCTTAAGAAGATGGGAAAAGAAAGGAGAAGTGTGTGAAAGCTTCTAGAAACACATTTTATAAAAAATTTCAATTTTGTCTTTCCATAATAGAAATTTCATTTCGGTTTTATTTTAGCTCTTTTTTGAGAACCATCTTTTCCATTATAAAATTTAGTTTCCAATTTAATAAAATGCCTTTAGAATCACTCAATTTGGTGCTAAAACCTTACCAAACGAACCAGTCAAAGTTCGGGTTAACTGACATTGGAAAACATCCACCGGAGGAGATTTAACTGTCCTGGGCCTTCCCATGGTTTTCAGGGCCTCTAAGAACCCTGGACAACTCAAAACTTTCATTTAAAAAGCCTTTCTATAGGTTTTTCCAAAAGTTGTACTTATTTACGAAAATGCCATTATGTTTCGTCAGTTTTTCATAAGAAATTATTTCTTCATTCTAGCTCTATTTTTCTTTCCGTCTGAGCCTGAGATTCTCATTTTTAAGAGTCTAGAATGCTTCTCAAATTTTTTGGAACCTTAACTACATCATTTTTGGGGGGCTTCCTTTTATATCCAGTGAATTTCGTTCGTTAATAGAGAAACCATATGTTATGTTTCTTATGTTTTCTCTTATTTATAGAGAACCAGATGTTACATCACCCATTTCTTTAAGAGGTTCTTGGGAGTCAATCTCACTTTTGGGAGACTCTTTACTTTGTTTCAACCAATTCTAAGGGTTTTTAGCTCATCCTCACCATGGCTAGAGGGTTCTTGGCTTCTCCACCCTCAAGTAAACCAAAGTAAGCATCATAAACATCATTTAGAAATATAATGCATCATCATGGTACCATGGCATATAAAATCATGCTAAAATACTTTTCATAGCTTAAAACATACACACACACATTCAAGACAATGTAAGCACATATCTATGCATGAAGGAAGATGGGGAGAGCTACCTTGCTTACATTTACACACTTTTTCCTTGAGTCCTGAATCTTCTCCCTTGACCTCACACATCCAAGAAGGTGGAGATCATTCCTTTTGGGCTAGACACATCATATGAAAGCTAATTATACTCTTTAAGTAAAGTATAAGGCCATACAATCACTATAAAAGTTAGGTGACTTATAAAGCTCTTTTATGATTCCATAATGCACTTAATGAAGCAACCTTAGGAAAATATCATCTTGGCTCCATTCTATATATTCATTTATGATTCTTGATTTTATTTAAACCTCTTGGAGACATAATTAAATCAAGGAGCCTAGTTAGGTGTTGCTTCTTTAGCCATATTATGGAACATATAAGCCCATCTTACTTTCTATGGCTTCTAAACTTTTTCCAAGGCTTCATCTCATACTCTTCCATCATAAAAGGAATTAAAACACTCCCTAGGTGCATGAACTCTCCTTGGTCGAAGCTATGCTTCCATAAGGCACGAATAGAGTTTCCTTACTTCCTTTAATGGGAGAATCATGTCGGAAGCTCTCTTAATGTCTTAAGAATTCATGTGAACAATGAATTCATATGAACACTTAAACATCATAAAATATGGCTAAGGTTTATGATAGAGTTCAAGGTGTAATCAAAACCCTAGCTTTTCTATCTTGTAAAATTCATGGTTTCTACTTAGATTTATTTGCATATTCTTACTCTCCTCACTTAAATTCATAGAATTCACCCTTGGTTCTCCTTAAAGTTCTAGCTCTCTTATTGCTTCTTGAATGGGGCGAAACATGAAGGAAGGAGGAGCAAGGGGTAGCAACCATGGAAGAGGAAATTATTTTATTTTTCCTTATTTTCTCACTTAAATCTTATCTTCTTTGGCTTCTTCTCTTCAAATCCAAATTTTCCCTCCTTGGTCTAACCTTAAAACAGTCCCAAATACATCAAAAATTCTATGGGAAATAAGGGAAAGTGGAGAAGGATGAATTTGCTAAAGAGAAACCAAGAAATCCTGACCTTGCTTTTTCTTCCTCTAAAGCTTCTTCTCTTGGTGTGCCTCATCCCTTAGGATTTTCTTTAGTTTTTGGGCAGAACTTGGTTGACCAAAATGAGGGGAGAAGAAGGGCGCATCATATATATAAGTGGAAGGAAGAAACACTTTTCAAAAATTCTTATTTTACCCTTCATCTTAGCATTTTTGTTTTTAACTTGTTTTAGCTCCTTTTTTAGAATCATCTTTTTCATTATGAAATTTAGATTCCCCAAATTAGTAAAATACCTTTGGAATCACTCAAATTGAAGCTAAAACCTTACTGAACAAATCAGGCAAAGTTTGGGTCAACTGACATTGAAAAACATCCATCAGAGGGGCTTTAGTTGTCCTGGGGCTTTCCATAGTTTTCAATGCTCCTGAGAACCCTAGAGAACTCAAAATTTTCATTTAAAAAGCCCTCCAATGAAAATTCTAAAATTTACTCAAAATGACGAAAATACCCTTATGTTTCATCAATTTTTTGTCACAATTCATTTCTGTATTTTAGCTTTATTTTTTTCCATCTGAGCCAGAAATTCTCATTTTTAGGGGTCTAGAATGCTTCCCAAATTTTTTGGGACCTTAACTACATCATTTTGAAGGGCTTCCTTTTGTATTCGATGAATTTCGCTCGTTGACGAAGAAATCATATGTTACATTTCTCGCGTTTTATCTCATTTTTAGAAAATCAGATGTTACATTTCTCCCCTTTAAATTAATTTTGTCCTAAAAAATTAGGATACACTTTCTCTTACTCTTTTCTTTTCTGGCTAACTACTCTTTTCTTTCCCTTCTTCCTGGCTCTATACGCTTCTATCAATGATTTCACTTTTTTGAATTTCTCTCAGCCAAAGGAATTTTCATTACTAGCTCTTAATAAGGGCTCTATTGCTATGGACTACTAGCTAGTTCTTTCTCATAAGGGAAAAAAATTTTTAACTCTAGAGGCCTATCCTGGGAGAGCTTACTAATCATATCGGGTTAGTCTTAATCCATTTGCAGGGATTAACGTTTCTTCCAGTAAACTCATTTACATATCTTAGGAGGTAACATATTTTATATCACGTCTTTCATATCCTCTCTCAATGGCTTCTCATAACGTCTCATTATCTTTTTCTTATCATTAGGGCCATTAGAGGTTTTTGTCTATCTGCTTACTTATTTACATGTACCATCCATTGTTCATCCCTACATTCTTTTTTACTAGCTCATTCCATGATTACAATTCATTTTTTTTTTTCTGTCATAGGCCTTAAATCTCAATTACTTATTGGGATTACAACTCTTTTAAGGAGTTTTTGCTTTTAATGATCCCAGTTTCTCTGTTTACTATTACATCTATCTCTGTAGGCTAGGACTTTTTCTCACTTTCTTTGCTCACTTATGGTGGCATTTTATAGTCCCTCATTTCAACACTAATAAGCTTAACATGTGTGTCTCATACTAGTACTAAAGAGCTACTACCACTGAATACTGTTGAGCTCTCGTGGAATGTTAGCTATACTCACAGTTTCGATCACTGGAGACATATTGTATCACTTACCTCAGGTAAGATTGCACCTGACCCCTTTCTAAATATATAGGCTAGCATGTAGGAATCTTTCTATCCCTTGGTCAGGGCAAATATCTGCTAGGTAGTGGTTCATTTGGCTCTAACTTTGGAAAGCTAATTTCTTGCTTTCCTCATCCCATACACTATGCTCATCTTTCAAGAGGTCTAGTCAGTGGTCTAACTATCTGAGTAAAGCCTTTATATCTCTGTAGCAATGGTCTACTAGACTTAGGAGGTCTCTAGTCTCTGAGACTAACTACTCTGTAAAAACTATCTCAAGTCATCATCTCACCAAAGAACTATTATACTGTGACTGGGGGATCTCTATAACTCTGTGGGATCTACTATGACCCTTAGGTCTATTATGATCTCTCAGAGCCCTGCTAAGGTTTACTTTAACCTGCTGTGCTATGCTAGGATCTATTGTGATCCATCTTTGGGAGATGTCAAAGCCTACGATTACTATATCTAATAATAAAACATATACTCACTAAGTCCTATAACTATCACTCATAATAACTGAGACTAAACTCAGGAGTACATTGTGCTCTTCATGCGAAGTGGGTTCTATGTCAGCTAATTCTCTAGGATCTCGTCATACTAATACTCAAGAGCATTTTAATTTTCATTTATCACTTCTCATGGGATCCTCAGATTCCTACTTCAGCCTCTTTTTCATTTGGGCTTTCTTTTCTTACTTTAATTGTACTTAGCTATCTTTTCCTCTCATATCCTATAGTTTCTAACTATGCCCACATTCTGCTTTTAAGTACCTTGGCACTAGGGCATCCACACTCTAAGTGTGATTAACATCTATGGTAAGAAAGAGGCTATGCACTAGTCCCTATGCAAATCATTTACATGTACTATAAGAGACTCAAATCATACATACTAAATTCATGCTGTCTAAATCTGAACATTACCTACTAAGGATTCCTTTCTACATGCTTTCTTACTATTCTAATATTACTAAAATCCCTTACCTCTCTTTTCTCACTCATCTCATTCTTTAACTAAGATACCTTTCGATTATTGGGACACTTTGGTGATTGATGTCGCCTGTATATTGCAAGTTTCCTAATAATCTAAAGTATCCCTCTCTTACTTTTCTTTATCTACCCTATTCTGGTAGGATACTTGGAGAAAATAAGATTCTTTCTCTGCTTCATCCTGAAATCACTTTACATTGCCCAACAATTTTCACTTTGGGCACCATTATGCTAGAAGGGCATCTATGCTAAGGACACTTATGCTTCCTTAAATACTAAAGCACATCAACTTAATATCTATTCTCAATATAGTGTGTCCTCGGCTTGAATACTATCATATCTTCTCTTTCTTTTATCTTTACTATCCTTTTACTCAAGAAAAAGGATGTTCTACTACTGGTTGTCTCTGTTACCAATTTAGATTTCTCTATGCTCAAGAACACTTACATTTTTCCTGGGTTCCTTTACTTATTCACTCTTTAAAATGTCAAAGGGGTCCACTTTTTCTTATATTCTTACTCTACTCTTAACTAGACCATCCCTTGGTAAGTAGAATTCTATTTTATATAATCCTAAGAGTTTCATTCTATGGCGCTCTCAGCTTATACTCTTTCTCTTCATAATACAAGATTCACCTTCTAAGGCAGTCCCTATGTAACACCATGACTTCTACCTCATTTCATACCATTTTATAAGCTTTGTATTATCAATCCCACATGAGCATATGAAAAAAGGGATGAAGATAATAGACTTTTTTGCATTACGCTATACTTAAAATTTTGCAATCGGTGTCACGTGGACTATGTGAGCTCATGTTATGATTCTCATATTTAATTCCATCATTATAACTCATTTACATCACAAAAACATGCCTATAATTTATGAAAACTGAAATGAAGCTCAAAATAAGTAAGCATATTTTCGGCCAGATTTGCTCCATTTCTTGACCCAAATTTGGAAAATCAAAACAAAATCTAAAAAATTTAAAATCATGAAATCTTAGACATTCTAGAAAGCCTAGGATGTCTACTACACATTAAAAATATGACTAAGTCACAAAATTCATCACACAGGACATTTGACATCCATAAAGCTACAGAGGTCGCTGGCTGCCTAGGTTGCTGTTTAGACTACTAATACAAATTTCTCAAATTCATAACTAATACTATAAAAATCTAAATCACACAAATTTAGACATTATAGAAAGCTACAAATGTTAAATTGATACTAAAAATAATTCCAAAATAAAAAAAATACGTTTAGCCATTAGGAACCTATGGAACAGTAACTGAACTCCTGGGGTACCACTAGTGCTGACAGTTAACTTTAAAAATCTATAACTCTCTGCTCAGACTCCAAATGAGATGATCTTAGTGGCCACAAAAAGCTTATGACTTCTAATTTATGTATATAAAATTTTACAAGCATTGGACACCATTTGACCATCGGGTGGCATAGAAAACAAAATTGCCAGTATGAACAGTACCTATACCAGAATCCATGAAAAATCCCAACGTTGAAAGTTCATCAAATATTTCCTAGACCTTGGAAAATTATGATCTTTAGCTTTCTAGAAAGATCTCAATGAGACCTAATTGCATGCAAAATTTTAGATCAAGACTAGCTCATTTGGCCAAAAAGTGATATAAGGTTTCATTATGGTCAATTTTGGCTCCATATTGGGTGCCAAAATTGCCAAATGGATTTCCCTTAGTCTTGACACCTTTTGGGAAAGTTTAAAATCTTATTTGAGACTTGTGTGAGCTGCCCAAATGGTCCTAAACCTTATACATCTCATTTTAGCCATTCAACCCACACTTATATATATAATCACCAAACTTTACATTCTCATACCATGGTATTTCATCCTCAAAACATGTGCTAATGGTCATATTTCATTTCCATACATCCAAACATCACATAATAGTATATTTACATATGTCTCAAGGTTCATAATACATATACAATAACATATACATCTTGAACCATTATTATGGTTCGAAAATGGCTAAAACCAAGGCATAAGTTTGTCAATCTCCTTCCTTTAGTGTTGTTGGCTCCCATTAGCATTGGAGAGGAGGGGATGAGATTTAAAGAATCCTAATAGCTCATCTCCCATTCAATCATACATAATATGTGTAAAGCAATCCTTTTAAATGCATGTATGGAGAAAATGGAAATCATGGACATTTTTAACACAAGCTTGGCATGTGAGCATATCATATAAAGCATTCAATAGTCCACTAAGTGCTTGGATTAGTCTCACACTTCTCCTCATGGATTTTGCATTTGCCTTACCTATTCTTTAAGAGCTTTGGACTTAACCATACTCTTGGGAGCCCACTTTACTTTTAAGAGACTCTTTACTTTGTCTCAACCAAGTTCAAGAGTTTTTGGCTCATCCTCACCAAAGGAAAGACTTCTTGGCCTCTCCATACTCAAGTAAACTCATACAAATATCATGTAATCATTTGAAACATAATATGGCATCAAGCATCATGGCATATAAAGGCATGCTAGCATACTTTTCAAAGCTTGAAAACACACATACACACATTCTAAAACAAGCTAAACACACATCCATGTATGACAGAAGGTGGAGAGAGTTACCTTGCACACAATTACACACTTTTTGCTTTGGACTCAAGCCTTCTCTTTCGGCCACACACCAACAAATTGGTGGAGATGGTTTCTCTTGGCCTAGATACAATTTATGGGAGCCAATTAAGTTTATGAAGCAATCTCTAAGACCATACAATTTGCTTAGATGCTAGATTGCTCTATAGGCTCTATTATGGTCCATAAAGACACCTAATAAAGCAACACCCCTCAAATACATTCTAGGCCTTATGCTTTCCATTTAAAGATGATTCTTGATTCCTTTTAAGCCTCTTGGAGTCATCACATCATCAAAACAAAAGGCCTAGTACCATGTTACTTCTTTAGGTCATAAGATGGAACCTAAGACACCAAATCACTTTCTATAAGTTCTAAATTTTTTCTAAGGCCTCCCCTCACTTTTATTCATCAAATATGACTCAAGAATGGCCTTAGAAAAATTTAAAACTCTCCCTAGCACCATGGAACTTGCTTGGCCGAGACTATGGTATTATTTGGGCTTCTTAGAGTTCTCTTGGTTTTCTTGAAGGGAGAAGCTTGCGGGGAGCATCTTTGGTGTCTCAAGAACTCATTTATACTCTAACTTAGACCTAGGAAGCATCACATAAATTCATAATTTGAAAGGTGCACTTGAAACCTTAGGTTTTGCATCTTGGATTCTAATGCCTATTTTATGGTTTTCTTTGCATATTTTATCCCTCTCCATCAAATACCTAAGAATCATCTTTGGTTGGGCTTGGAAATCAGATCTTCCTATGCTTCAAAGGCTAGGTCGAAATGGAGAAGGAGTAGGATGATAGGTGTCAACCATAGGATGCATTTTTACCTTGTTTCCTTAGTTAGTTTGGCTTAAATCTTGATTTCTCTAAGCTCCTCTCTTCAAATCCGAACTTTCCCTTGAATATCACCCTTAAAAAAGATTTATAAAATTCATTATAATCATAGGAAACAAAGGAGAATGAAGGAGAAGAGGTTTGGAAGAGAAAGAGCATGAAAAACCATGAAAATCCATACCTTTCTACCTTGAATTTCTCCTCGTTTTCTTCCTCCTCTTGTGCACCTCATCCCCTAGGCTTTTCTTCTAGTTTTAGGCAGAACATGTCGTGCATAATGAAGGGAGGAGAAGGGTGCATCATATATATAGGTAGGAATAAGTTACACTTTTCAAAAATTCCCATTTTGGCCTTCATACTTTGCATTTTCATTTCTCCTTTGCTTTAGCTCCTTTTTGAGAACCTTTTTCTCCATTATAAAATTTAGGTTCCCAATTAAGAAAAATGGTTTTGGAATCACTTAAATCGGAGCTAAAACCTTCCCGAACAAACCAATCAAAGTTTGGATCAACCGACATTGGAAAATGTCCACCGGAGGGATTTTAACTATCCCGGAGCTTTTCATGGTTTTTAAAGCCTCTGAAAACCTTGGAAAACTCAAAATTTTCATTTAAAAAGTCCTCTTGTGTAAATTCCAAAAATTACTCAAAATTATGAAAATGCCATTACATTTCGTAGGCTTTTCGTAAGAAATTGTTTCTTCATTCTAACTCTATTTTTCTTTCCATTTGAGCCTAAGCTTCTCATTTTTAGGAGTTTAGAATGCTTCCCAAATTTTTTAGGACCTTAACTATCTCATTCCGATGGACTTCCTTTTGTATCCGGTGAATTTCGTTTGTTTACAGAGAAACTATACGTTATGTTTCTCACGTTTTCTCTAGTTTTCAGAAAATTGGATGTTACACTCTAGCCCCCTCTAGCTTACCTAAGGGTACTATGACACTAACTATTTTTCTCAACTCACTTCTACATTTGGATCAAAGCTAGGCTTTCTCTCTATTCAGCCTCTTTAGCCTCATCCCCAGTAGCACAGTATATGAATTTTAAGGTTTCACTAACCCAATCTAAGACACATACTTTCAAGGTCCAGATTCTACCTTACTAAAAACTTTTATTCTACTGGGTGCTCTAATCACTTACGTGCCTTAACCCTATATCATTCTCATATTAGGAAACTCATCTAACTAACTATCTGTATGTTTACCTTTATAGGTTTAGTCTATACATTTAGTCATTACGAAAGCGAGGGCATCTCTTTTATGGCTAGTTTCTCAGTTCTTCCTTGCTTCCTTATCACTATACTTCATAACTCAAGGGGGTTTATCTAGGGGAATTTGCTAACCACTAATAAGTGGTTTTCCTCCACTCAGAATGTCTTATCTTCCCTTTCTTGATCCAAGGAAAACTTTCATTGAGCCTTTTATTTATATATCTCACCTGCATGATGCTACTGGTCATCTCCTATATATATGCTTTAGCTTATGCTCAGTTTGGGCTAATCATCTCATCGGACTTGTAGCTTACTATAAGCCCTATGCTATGTATGGTTGCATGTATGTTTACTAAAGTGACTCTTATGAGTATTTGATCACTGTTATTAGCCAATAACCGAAGCACATTAGCCTAATGAATGAATATATGCTGCGGTTCGGACATTGCATGCTTCTACATTGAACTGTGCATCGAATGTATCCTAAATAGTATTTAATGTTATCTACATGAATGCTCCTTGAATACAATGTTACCCACTAGGATTTTATCTCATTATAGAGCTAACCATTTTTAGGTATCAGTTATACCTCAGACGAAGCCAAACAAGCAGAAACTAGACAAGTAGAATAGCAAACTACCATGTTATTCCTATAATTAATATGTGAATTCCCTGTGTAGCACTAAATGCTAAAGCATGATTGTAGTTTTGAGCATGTAAAGTTGTTTTGTAATCCCTTATTATTCACCTATAGAATAACTATACTAGTATGACTACTAGTGTAAGCTGATGACGATATTTAATTGAAGTGTTGCTCTATGTATAAAAGTAACTGTAATTACTATTTCGTGTGAAACTAATTATCATTATCATGGGATTTCTATGTCCAAATTTTTATAATGAGTTCTCCATTCTTTAGAAGAAAAGGTTTGGAAATTTATAGGACTATTGGAATAGGTTAAATCAAGGAAACGATGTATTAATTTAGCTTAGCTTCTGTATGGTACAACTTTGAGTAGATTTCATAATAAATCTTGTTAAATAGGTAAATGAAGGAATTATTGCATGAAAATTTATGGCAAAGTAGCTAAGACATATAAACATAGATCTAGAAAGTATTAGAATTTTTTGAAATCATTTTATGGGATAACAAAGTCAAAAAATAGAAGGGATAGTGTGTAGCAAGTTCAAACAAGGTAGTAGTCTAAATGGCGTTGGTTAAGGGCAATCCATGAGATTTTTTGAAAATTGATTTAGTGGCTTATAATTAATATAATAAAGAGTCATTCTACCAATTTTTATAATTTTTAGATGCCATTTGATAAGGGAAAGAAATTTCACAAAATCAGGTCCAAAAGCTTAGACTATTTGTAACAATAGTAACTTCTATTTCTTCACAACAGGATATGAATTTGAAGGGTAGTTAGAAGGACAAAGTTATAAACTTGTATTTCCATGAATGTAAGATAGAAATTCCCTAGGTATGCTAATAGAAATCTTTTAGGTCTAGGATCTTGTTGATATGATCTTTGTAATATCTGGTCCTTTGAAAACCAGAGAAAACGTGAGAGATGCAATATACAGTTTCTCTGTAAATGAAACTCACCAGATACAAAAGGAAGTCCCCTGAAATGAGATAGTTAAGGTCCTGAAAAATTTGGAAAGCATTCTAGACACCTAAAAATGAGAATTTTAGCCTCAGACGGAAGGAAAAACGAAGCTAGAATGAAGAAATAAATTTTGACAGAAACCTTACAAATGTAATAGCATTTTCGTAATTTCGGGTAATTTTTGGAATTCACTCAGGAGGGCTTTTTAAAGTAAAGTTTTGAGTTCTTCAGGGTTCTCAAAGGCCCTGAAAATAATGGGAAGCCCTGGGACAGTTAAATCTCCTTCGGTGGACGTTTCCTAACGTTAGTGTGCCTGAACTTTGACAGATTCATTCAGAAAGGTTTTAGCTCTGATTTGAGTGATTACAAAGCCATTTTTCTTAATTGGGAACCTAAAGTTTATAATGGAAAAGACGGTTCTAAAAAAGGAGCTAAAACAAAGGAACAAAAATGCAAATTATGAAGGGTAAAATAAGAATTTTTAAAAAAGTCACTTTGCCATAGCTATATATAGGTGGCACCTCACACTTTCTCTCATTTCACTTCAAAATTTCCAGCCCCAAATCACAAGAAAAACCCTTGGAGAGTGGTGCACAAAGAGAAGGGAAGAAGGAGGAAAGATTCAAGACTTTAGGTATGGAATTTTGCTTGTTTTTCATGCTTTCTCTCCACCAATCTCTTCTCCTCTTTTTCCCTCTTCTTCTCCATGAAATTTTAAAATTTTTGAGGACTATTTTGAAGGAAGAACAGAGGGGAATTTTTGGATTTGAAGAGAAGAGTTTGGAGAAAGCAAGATTCAAGCCAAACTAACTAAGGAAACAAGGTAAAAATGCATTCTATGGTAGCTATGTTGATGCCTCCTTCTTCTTCATTTCAACCCACATGTGTTCTGCCCTAAGGAGCTAGATTTTTAACTAAACCAAGGATGATTCTTAGGTATTTGATGGAGAGGAATAAGAGTATGCAAAGAAAACCAAGAAATAGGCATTAGAAATTAAGACGCAAAACTTAGGGTTTCAAGTGCACCTTCCAATTTCTAAATTTGTATGATGCTTCCTAGGTTTAATTTAGAGTATAAATGAGTTCTTTAGACACCAAAGATGATCCCCACAAGCTTCCCCCTTTAAGAAAACCAAGAGAACTCCAAGAAGCCTAAATAATGCCATAGTCTCAGCCAAGCATGTTCCATGGTGCTAGGGAGAGTTTCAAATTTTTCTACGGCCTAAAGAAAGTGATTTGGTGTCTTAGGTTCCATATTATGACCTAAAGAAGCAACATGGTACTAGGCCTTTTGTTTTGATGATGTGATGACTCCAAGAGGCTTAAAAGGAGTCAAGAATCATATTTGAAAGGAAAGAATGAGGCTTAAAAAGTATTTGAGGGGTGTTGCTTTATTAAGTGCATTTATGGACCATAATGGAGCTTATAGAGTAATCTAGCATCTAAGAAAATTGTATGGTCTTAGAGATTGTTTCATGAACCTAATTGGCTCCCATAAATTGTATCTAGGCCAAGAGAAATCATCTCCACCAATTTGTGGGTGTGTGGGCGAAAGAGGAAGCTTGAGTCCAAAGGAAAAAGTGTGTAATTGTGTGCAAGGTAGCTCTCTCCACCTTCTCTCATGTATGGATGTGTGTTTAGCTTATTTTAGAATGTGTGTATGTGTATTTTCAAGCTATAAAAAGTATGCTAGCATGCCTTTATATGCCATGATCCTTGATGCTATGTTATGTTCTTAAATGATTACTTGATGTTGTATGAGTTTGCTTGAGTGTGGAGAGGCCAAGAACTCTTCCCTTGGTCAGGATAAGCTAAGAACTCTTGAGCTTGGTTAAGACAAAGTAAAGAGTCTCCTAAAAGCAAAGTGGGCTCCCAAGAGTATGGTTGAGTCCAAAGTGCTCAAAGAATGGGTGAGGCAAGTCTAAAACCATGAGGAGAAGTGTGAGGCCAATCCAAAAACTTGGTCAACTCTTGAATGTCTTGTATGAGTGATTTACATGCTAAGGTTGTGTCTATGACTTCCATTTTCTCCATGCATACATTTGAAAAAGCTTACTTTGCACATATTATGTATAATTGAATATGAGATAAGCTATTGGGATTCTTTGAATCTCATCCCCTCCTCTCTAATGATCTAACATGCTAGGTGGACTAAGCAATTATGATGAAGGGAGCCAACAACCATGAAGAGGGACAATTGACAAGCTTATGTGTTATTTTATTTCTTTTGGAACCATAATGATGGTTCATCATGTATATGATGTTGTATATATACTATGAACATTGAGACATATGTAAATATACTAATATGTGATGTTGAGATGTATGATTCTCATATATGACCACTAGCCGATGTTTTGAGTATGTAATGCCATAGTATGAAAGTTTAAAGTTTGATGGAAATATGCATAAGTGTGTGTTGAATGGCCAAAATGAGATGCATGAGATTTGAGACCATTTGGATAGCTCACACAAGTCTCAAATAAGCTTTTAAACTTTCCTAAAAGGTGCCAAGACCAACGGAAATCTATTTGGTAATTTTGGTACCCAAAATTGACCATAATGGAACTCTAAATCATTTTTTAGCCCAATGAGCTAGTCTTGATCTTAAATTTGGCATGCAATTAGTTCTCATTGAGAGCTTTCTGGGAAGCTAAAGATCATAATTTTTAGAGGTCTAAAGAATATTTGACGATTTTTCAAAGTTAGGATTTTTCATGGATTCTGGTATAGGCACTGTTCATACTAGCAATTTTGTGTTTTGTACCCGATGGCCAAATGGTGTCTAATACATGTGAAATTTTTCAAGCATAAATTAGAGATTATAAGCTTTCTGCAGCCACTGAGATAACCTTTTTTGGAGGTCTAAGCAGAGAGTTATGCATTTTTGAAGTTGAATATCAGTACCAATGGTGCCTTAAGAGTTCAGTTACTGTTCAATAGATTCTTGATGGCTAAACGTATCTATTTCATTCTGTAATTATTTTTAATATCAAGTTAACATTTTTATCTTTCCATAATGATGATTTTGTGTGCTTTCTATTTTTATAGAATTAGTTATGAATTTTAGAAATTTGTATCAGTAATCTGAACAGTAGCCCAGGTAGCTAGCGACCTCTGTAACTTTTTGGATGTCAAACATCCTATGTGATAAATGTTGTGACTTGGACATATTTTTAGTGTGAATTATACATCCTAATATTTTCAGAATGACCAATATGGCATGATTTCTAATTTTCTAGATTTAGTTATGATTTTCCAAACTTGGGTTAAAAAATGGAGCAAATCTGGCCGAAAATGTGCTTGCTTATTTTGAACTCCATTTCGGTTTCCATAGGTTGTAGGCATGTTTTTGGGATGTAAATGAGTTGTAATGATATAATTAAATATGAAAATACATAGCATGAGCTCACATGGTCCACGTGATACCGAAATGAATTTTTAGATATAGCGCAATGCGAAAATAATCTTACTTTTTCTTACTTTTCCCATGGAAATCCTATATATTTCATGATATTATGCCATTCAAATGTATGAGATGGACTAGAATCTATGGTGTTACACTTAAATTTTTGCATTGTGGAATTCAAGACCTTGTCAATAGGGTCTTCTAATTGTAGTACAAGATCCTTTAATACTATAAGTTAGAACCTATAAGAAATGTAGGTGTGAAAAAAAGTATTTCATATGGTCATATTTTTGCACAAGTTCTTCCATAACTCAAAACCTAGCTTGGCTTGTAATAGTGTTGATGGAAGTGTAAAACATAGGGATCGATAAAGTGTTAGTTGAAGATTAGGAATAGAGTTAATTTAGCATATAAACAAAGAGTTGATGAGTTTCTCCAGTGGGCATTTAGTTGGTCGGCAGTGACTGAAATAATTTGATGCTTATGCAAAGTGTGCAAGAATATGACATGGAAGCTCAGAAGTGAAGTCAAGGTAGATCTATTTAAGAAAGGTTTTAGTGAGACTTATGAAGTGTAAGACTTTTATGGACAAGTTTTACTTGTTGTCCACAGTCTTCTTCATAACGTAAATGACAAAGTGAAAAAGGATAACGATGAGGAAGATGACATCATTAACATGTTACACAATGTATATGACTGTGTAAATTCAAATGAAAGGAATAGTGGCTCTATACATAATAAGCCACCTAATATGCAAGCTAACAAGTTCTTTAAGTTATTGGAAGATTCTCATACCAACCTTTATCTAGGTTGTAATAAAGTGTTGAAACTATCTTTCATAATCAAGCTCCTTCACTTGAACTGTCTCAATGATTAAAGCAACAAATCTATGAATGCATTGTAGAGTTCATTCAGGGATTTTTTCTCAAGGAGACACTAGCACCTAACTCTTACTATGAAGTGAAGAAGGTTGTTTAAGAGCTCAGATTGGATTACACTAAGATTAATGCATGCAAGAATGACTACATCTTATATTGGTGGGAGTTTATTCAGGGTTGTTCTTCTTAAAAAGGCACTAGTGAAATTGAATGAATTGTTATGAGTATATTTAGGAAACATTTTAGATATTCCTATTGGAGGAATTTGACAGTGGAACAATATGTGACAAAGTTTGTTAAGCTCTCTAAATGTTCCTCCTATTTGCAGAGACATGATGATGAGAGATGGAGAGCAGATAGATTAGAGAAAGGCCTACTCCCTGAGATTAGAGACAAGGTGGTGCCACTGAGAATTAGGCACTTTAACACCTTTGTAAAGGTATGCAGAGTTACAGAAACAAATATCAAAATGATGCAGCCCAATTCCAGTGCCAGACCATCCCTCCCTGACCCCAAGAGACCTAGAAAGGGATCACAAGCTGTGGTGACTAGCAAGAGAGGTGGCAGAGGCCAGTGAGACCGATAAGGGAAGAGATAGAGGACTCAGTCGAGCAGAGGCAGTTTCACACCTAGCGTATGTCCCCAGTGTGGCAAGAACCATGGCACTAGACCATGCTATGCGAGGCAAAACGTATGCTTCAGGTATGGTAGGTCGGGGTATATGGCTAGAGATTGCACCTAGGCTCCTCATCAGTTCACACAGTGGAGGGAAATGGCTCCTCCTCCCAGACCTCAGACTCAGGGTAGAGTCTTTGCCCTCACTCAACAAGAGGCTAGCTGGTCCTCGAGTCTGATTCAAGGTACTATTAGAATAAATAATCTTTCTATGACTGCATTATTTGATTCGGGTGCTAGCTACTCTTTTATTTCATATGACTGTACTAAAAGGTTAGGTATAAGTATGCATACATTGCCATATGATTGGGATGTATCTAACCCTACAAGAAACTGAGCCATTACCTCTTATGCTTGCTTGAATTATGTGATCCAATTTAACCATTGCCTAACCACCCTTAATTTGATTTGTATGCCCCTTGTTGATATTAATGTAATTATTAGCATGAACTGGATGTCTGTGAATAATGCCACACTAGATTGTAGCCACAAATGCATTACTTTACCTGAGTGTGGGACTATGCTTAGTATGAGGGTTGAGTTATCTGTCATGACCACCTCCCAGGCTGAGAGATCTCTAGGGCATGGTTGTCAGGGGTATTTAGTTTTCTTTTTAGTTCAGGCTAAGGTAGAAGAAGGTATAAATGAGATTCCCATAGTAAGGGGGTTCCCAGAGGTATTCCTTAGAGAGATTAGCGGACTACCCCCAGAGATAGGGTTGAATTTCCTATAGATATTGTACCTAAGGTAGGTCTAGTGTCTAAGGCCCCGTATAGGATAGCCCTTACTGAGTTAGCAGAGCTTAAGAAATAGATAGAAGAGGTATTAGAGAAGGGTTTCATCAAACCCAGTGTCTCACCATGGGGAGCTCTAGTCCTATTTGTAAAGAAGAAAGATGAGAGCCTTAGATTATATAAATTACTGGGAACTCAATAAGATCACCAATAAGAATAAGTAGCCTCTCTTTTGCATAAATGACCTCTTAGATCAATTAGTAGGAGCGTCAGTGTTTTCCAAAATAGACCTCAGGTTAGGATGCCATTAGCTTAGAATAATGACTAAAGATATTCCCAAGACAACATTTTGAACTAGATACGAGCACTATGAATTTTTAGTTATGCCTTTCAGGTTGACAAATGTACCCGCAGTCTTTATGGATTACATGAACAGAGTTTTTAGGCCATACTTAAATAGATTTGTAGTTGTCTTCATAGATAATATCCTTATCTACTCAAAAAATAGAGAGGAACATGAGCAACACTTGAGACTAACCTTGGAGACCTTGAGAGAGAGACAATTATATGCTAAACTTAGTAAATGTGAGTTTTGGCTCACTGAGGTTCAGTTTCTAGGTCATGTGATCTCCCAGGCAGGGGTCGCAGTAGATCCCCATAAGGTAGAGGCAGTATTACAATATAAGAGACCTAGGGCAGTGACAGAGATAAGGAACTTCCTAGGTTTGGTAGATTATTATAGGAGGTTCATTTAGGGCTTCTCTCATATAGCGATACCATTAACTAGGCTTACTAGAAAGAATGTGCCATTTGTGTGGAATAAAAAATGTGAGAGTGGTTTCCAAGAACTAAAGCACAAGTTAACCATAGCCCCAATATTAGTACTCTTTGACCCTAGAGAAACTTTTCTACTCTACAGTAATGCCTTTAAGAAAGGGTTAGGATGTGTACCTATGTAGAAAGGTCGAGTGGTAGCTTAAGCTTCTAGACAATTGAAATCTCATGAGGAAAATTACCTCACACATGCCTAGAGTTAGCTGTAGTGGTATTTGATTTGAAAATATGGAGCCACTACTTATATGGGGTAGCTATAGAAATTTACAATGACCACAAGAGCATCAAATATATATTTGAACAGAAAGAGTTGAATATAAGTTAACAGAGATGGTTAGAATTTTTGAAAGATTATGATTTCACGTTGAAATACCATCCCGGTAAGGCAAATGTGGTAGCTGATGCCCTGAGTAGAAAATTCATACACATGGCCTATATAATGATTCGAGAGCAAGAATTAATTGAGAGATTTAGAGATATGAGTCTCTCCTGCAAGGTGTATTCAGGAAAATTATTAATGAATGAAACCCGAATAAAAAATAACCTGAGAGATCAAATAAGAGAGGCCCAACAGATAGATGATCATGTAAATAAGATTAGAGCCTAGATAGCCCAAGGTAGTATTCAAGAGTTGAATCTATTTTAGGATGACATAGTGAGGTACAGAGATAGGCTGTATGTGCCTAGAAACACATAGATTAGATTGAAGATATTAGATGAGGCATATAAAAGCAAGTATACCATTCCTCCAGGCAGTAATGAAATGTACTAGGATTTGAAGAAAATGTTCAGGTGGCTTAGAATGAAAGCAAACATAGCAGAGTATGTCTCCTGATGTCTAGCATATCAGAGAGTGAAATAGAACATCAGAAACTAGCTTGGGTTACTTCAGCCCCTGGATATCCCAAAATGGAAATGGGATAGTATAACCATGGATTTTGTCATGGGTTTACCCAGGATATCATCAGGGTATGATGTAATATGGGTAATAGTGGATAGGTTAACAAAGTCAGCACACTTCTTCCCTAGGATAGGCACTTATACCCTAGATAAATTAGCCTAGCTATACATCAGGGAGATAGTAAGACTACATGGTGTGCTTAGGAGCATAGTATCAGATAAAGATCCTAGATTTATATCAAATTTCTAGACATCATTTCAGGATGCCCTAGGCATTAGATTTAGATTTAGCACTGCCTATCACCCTCAGACAAATGGACAGATAGAGAGAACCATCCAAACCCTAGAGGACATATTGAGGGCGTGTGTTTTAGAAATGAAAGGAAACTAGGATACATACTTGCCTCTAGCAGAGTTTGCCTATAATAATAGTTATCATGCAAGTATATAAATGGCACCATATGAGGCATTATTTGGGAGGAAGTGTAGGTCCCCAATGTGTTGGGTTGAGCTAGAAGGGCGAAGCCTTATAGGTCTAGAGTTAGTGGACCAGACCTTTAGACAAATAGAAACCATTAGAAAGAAACTTTTGATGGCCCAAAGTAGATAGAAAAAGTTATACAGATAAACTTAGGTGGCCGTTAGAGTTTGAGATTAGAGACCATGCTTTTATTAAAGTGTCTCCAGTCACAGGGATAGGTTGATCCATTAAAAGCAAAAAGCTCAGTCCAAAATATATAGGTCCTTTCTAGATTCTTGATAAAGTAGGACATGTGGCATACAGACTAGCTCTTCCCCCAAGCCTAAGCCAAGTCTATAATGTATTCCATGTTTCCCAACTTAAGAAGTACAAGCCCAACCCCTCACATGTCATAGAATATGAGAATGTGTAGTTGCAAGAAGATCTATCATACATAGTGTGACCAGATCAAATCATGGACGTTAGACTCAAGTAGTTATGGAATAAGACGATATTGCTGATAAAAGTGGTTTAAAAAGTGTTATCTCCCAAAAAGGCCACCTGGGAATTAGAGGATGATATGATGAAGAAATATCCAGAACTCTTCCTTTGAGGTAAGTTATTTAAATTTTAAGGACAAAATTTTTTAAAGAGGGAGAATTTTAACGTTCGATTTTCGTTAAGTAACGAAAATGGGCGTGTTTTCAAAGCAAGTCCCCTAAAATGAATTAGTTAAGGTCCTGAAAAATTTGAGTAACATTATAAACTCCTAGAAATGAGAATTCTAGCCTCAGACAGAAGGAAAAATAGAGTTAAAATGAAGAAACAAATTTTGACAGAAACCTTACGAAACATAATGACATTTTCGTACTTTTGAGCAAATTTTGGAATTCACACAGGAGGGCTTTCTAAAAGAAATTTTTGAGTTCCCCAGGTTCTCAGAGGCCCTAAAAATCATGGGAAGCCCTAGGACAATTAAATCCCCTCTGGTGGACGTTTTTCAACGTTGGTACACCTGAACTTTGATGGATTCATTCGGGAAGGTTTTAGCTCTGATTTGAGTCATTCCAAAGGCATTTTATTTAATTAGGAACCTAAATTTTATAATGAAAAGACATTTCTCAAAAAGGAGCTAAAATGAAGGAGAAACAAAAATGCAAAGTATAAAGGGAAAAATTGGAATTTTTGAAAAAGTTACTTTCCTACTCCTATATATAGGGGCGCCCCACTTTCTCCCCCATTTGGAATCAAAAAATTTTGCATAATTTTATAGGAGAGAGCTAGGGTTTTGGGTGCACCAAGGGAAGAAGATAAGGAAAAGAAATTCCAAGCTAAAGGTATGTTCTCATGGTTGTTTTTCATGCTTTTCTTCATCCACACCTCCTCTCCTCCCTTCTCCTTTGTTTCCTTTGATTAAAATGCAATTTATAAATCTGATTCAAGGGAGAAATTAAAAGGAAATTTTGGATTTGAAGAGAGGAGCTTGGAGAAAGCAAGATTCAAGCCAAAATAAGCAAGGAAACTAGGTAAAATTTCATCCTATAGTTGCTATTCTTGATTCCTCTTCTTCTCTAATTCAACACACATAAAGAACCCTTGGAGGATCTGATTTTTAAGCCTAACCAAGCATGAATCTTACGTATTTGAGGGAGAAGAATAAAAATATGCAAAGAAAACAATAAAATAACCATTAGATTTCAAGATGCAAATTCTTGAGTTTTAAGTGTTCCTTCCAAATTTTGATTTTGTGTGATGATTCCTAGGTCTAATTAGGAGTTTAAATGAGTTCTTGAGATCCTTAAGATGCTCCCCATAAGCTTCCTCCTTCAAAAAAACAAAGAAATCTCCAAGGAGGCCAAAAACCCCCTATGTCTTCACCAAAGCAAGTTCTCATACCTAGGGAGAGTTTTAAATTTTTGAAAATTAGGGGAGGCCTTAGAAAAAATTTAGAACTCATAGAAAGTGATTTTGTGTCTTAAGTTCTATATTATGACCTAAAGAAGCAACATGATGTTAGGCTCTTTGTTTTAATGGTGTGATGACTCCAAGAGGTTTAAAAGGAGTCAAGAATCATATTTGAAAGGAAAGAATGGAGCCCAAAAATTATTGAGAGGTGTTGTTTCATTAGGTGCATTTATGGATCATAATAGGGTTTATAGGGCAACCTAGTATCCAAGCAAGTTGTATGATCTTAGAATTTGTTTCACGAACCTAATTGTCTTCCATAAAGTGTGTTTAGGCCAAGAGAAACCTTCCTCACACTTTTGTATGTGTGTGGCGAAAAGCAGAGGCTTGAATCCCAAGGAAAAAGTGTGTGATTATATACAAAGTAGCTCTCTCCACCTTCTCTCATGCATGGATGTGTGTTTAGCTGGTCTTAGAATGTGTGTATGTGTTATTTTCAAGTCATGAAAAAGTATGCTAGCATGATTTTATATGCCATGATTCATGATGACATATTATGTTTTCAAATGAATGTATGATGTTTGTTTGAGTTTGCTTGAGTGTGGAAAGGTCAAGAATTCTTGGCCATGGTGAGGATGAGCCAAAAACCCTTGAGATTAGTTGAGACAAAGTAAAGAGTCTCCCAAAAACAAAGTGGGCTCCCAAGAGTATGGTTGAGTCTAAAGTTCTTAAAGAATGGGTGAGGCAAGTCCAAAATCCATAAGGAAAAGTATGAGGCCAATTCAAATACTTGGTGAGCTCTTAAATGACTTGTATGACTTATTCACATGCTATGTTTGCTTCTTGAATGTTCATGACTTCCATAATATCCATGCATGCATTTTGAAGGCTTGCTTTGCATATATTATGTATGATTGAATGGGGGATAAACTATTGGGATTCTTTGAATCTCATTCCCTCATCCCTAATGATCTAATATGCTAGATGGACTAAGTGGACATGGTAATGGGAGCCAACCACCTTGAGGAGAGAAGATTGACATCAATATGTTTAGCTTTTGCTTTGTTAGAGTCATAATGAACCATAATGATCTATATTATTGTTGTAAATGGTCTATGACCCTTGAGACATATGTAATTATGATATTATATGATGTAGAAATGAAAGAATATGCTGTGTGAATGATGGAATGTAAATTGAGTAGGTTATGGCATTATAGCTTGATGAATGGCTTTATGGAAATATGCATAGGTGTGGATGAAAAGACCAAAATGAGATGCATGAAATTTGGGACCATTTGGACAGCTCACATAAATCCTAAATGTGCTTTTAGACTTGTCTAAAAGGTGCCAAGACAAAAAATGACCATAATGGAACCCTATGTCATTTTTTGGCCAAATGAACTCTTCTTGGTTTGAGATTTGGTAGACATTTAGAGTTTCTTGAGAGATTTTTGGAAAGTTAAATATCATAATTTTTGGAATTCTATAGAATATTTGATAATTTTTCAAAGTTGGTAATTTTTCTGATTTTGGTCTGCTGCACTATTCATTTGGTCTAAAATTGAATTATATCACCCAGGGGCCAATGATGTCCAATTGCCATGAAATAAAAAAACTAGACATTCACAGTGACTTGTCTCAACTAGAAGCACTTCATTTGGAGGTCTAGAGAGGGAGATATGAATTTTTGAACATTTTGTCCAGTGTCAGGACCCTTACCCGACCTGAGTTACTATTCTATTAAATTTCGAGGTTTGGGCTACCTAAACTAGTCTAGAAATATTTTTCCCCTCCAGCAAACATCCACATATTTCCATATTGGTATCATTTGCATGGATTGGATTTGTGTGGAATTAATTGGACATTTTCAAAATTTGCTGTAGAATCTGTGACAACATTAGGAGGTAGTTTGACCTCTGGACATTTTCAGATGTCAAACGCCCTCTGTGATGGATGTTATAGTCTGGGAATATTTTTAGTGTGAATTAGATATCTTTAGTTTTCCAGAATGGCCAAGAATGTGTGATTTGGAGTTTTCTAGAATTAGTTATGATTTTGCAAATTTTGATCAGAAAAAGGGCCAATTTTGGCTGAAAATGTACTTAAGTAATTTAAGCTCTCCTTTGATTTCCATGAGTTGTGGGCATGATTTTATGATGTAAAAGAGTTGTATTGATATAATTAAATATACAAATGTGTAGTATGAGCTCACATGGTCCATGTGACACCGAATGAAATTTTTATACACGACATAGCGCAATTTAAATCCATTAATTTAATAGACTTTTTCTACTTCCTTCATGAATTTGAGAATATGATGCATAAGAGTGTTATAAGATGAGCTAGAAATTATGATGTTACACCTAGAATGAATCCCAATAAGTTAATCTGCCTTGTGAATTGCTATATGTAGGCCAAGTTAGCCCAAACTCACCTATTTATGAGTGTCATTCTGAGAAGAGCCAAGAAAAAGTGAATCAAGAAGTGAGTTAATGGTAGCTTCAAGTTTTCAAAGTGATAAAGTAGCTTTATCTCCTTATCTAGCATGCATTTTAATATTGAAATGAGTTGAGATGCTTATGTGTGTAGTTGCTTGATGTATTCTTGAGCTATACTTTGATATGCTTTCCATTATGAGTTTTATGCAAAAGTTTAATATGTTTTAGCTCTTAGCTCCTTATGAAGGGGAATTGAGCACAGTCACTCTTCCTTAACCTAAAGTTGAATTTAGTTTAGCCTAGCCAGTATGTTGAGATGCCATGGCTTAATAACAAATGAGTTTTTATGTTACAAGTTATGTTTGAGTTATATAATGTATATGAATGGAATTCTTGCACCACATGCATTGCATTTCCTTATTATATTTGTGTATACATTGATTTGGTTGAAATTGGCTATTGAGATTCTTCTTAGAATCTCACGAATATATTTCTACTAACCATTTTAGGCTCTTCAAGCAAAGAAAAGGAGGTAGAGAAGCATTAGACTTGAGGAAAGTATGTAACAAGCTTTTTGTAATGTAAATGTGGCTACTTGTGCATAGTGTAATTAAATAACTAAAGACTTTATGTATGTACAATGAATATCCATGTACTTGATGATGCTTATAATAGAGTTGAGAGGTCATATTTTTATACAAGCTTTATTTTATATGTTAGACCATATGAAATAGACACTTGGAATAATTGAAATTTGCTCAAAGTGGAAGAGTGCAATTTAAAAATCAATTGAGCCACTTTTGAACCAAAATTTGGTCCAAATATGCCATAAATTGTACCCTAACCCTTAATGGCCTAAATGACCTAGTGTGAGGCCAAATTTTGACATGCACGTAGGAGACACTAAGAACTTTCTAACAAGCTAAAGTTTGCATTTTTTGGAGTTTTGTGGAATATTTTATGAATTTTTGAATTTGGCTAGTTTTAGTAGGATGGACTGATACTCTACAAACTAGTATAGGTTTAATATTTCATGATTTTGAGGGGTCAAATGAATTCAATTTTTCTTGAAATTTTGATAGTATATAGTTTTTATTATAAGTTTTCCATATACACATAATTTGTGTGAATCGAAGTTACATAATCCAAGTTATGAATTTTTTAAATTTGATGCATAATATGTCTAAAGAGGCAACTATGGGCTATGCAACTCCCTTAGGTAACCAACGTGTATTTTATGAGTGAGTGGGCCAAAACAAATTTGTTTGTGGTGATTATGAATGAAGGAAAAGAAATTTTCGCTATTAAAAGTATGGTAATGATTGTAATTTTATTGTTAATACATATAAATGGTGCAAATAAGTTAAATGAAGCTAGGTATGATAGCATCTCTCTCTTTTTCGTGCAAGGCTAATGCTATAAGATAGTTTTCTTCTTTTCTCTTCTTAAACTTCTTTACTCTTATCCTTCGCTATTGTTCGATTTGGTGAATTTCAGGAATTCTAGCTATTCAATCAAGAGGTGAGGCCCTACCAATTCTTTTCTTCTCTTAAGCTTTAATCCTCTAGCATGGTCTTTAATTAATTTAAATTTCTAGTCGTTTTTCCTTATCTTCTTTGTCTTTTTTGCTATTAAAGTTTGTTTTGTGGTTCAATGTTACTATTCCTTTCATGTCCTTATTTCAATCCCTCAAGTAATGATATAATTCCTTCATGCTACTCATCTCCTTTTCAAGGCCTAATTTTCTTGTAGATGAAGCAAATGAAGCAGAAAAGCAATATAAAGATAAGCGGAATTGCAGCAAAAAACACTTGAAAGGACCAGTAACTGATTTTCCATTGTATTCTATGAACCACTCCATACGAACATGAAGAAGCAACAGAACATAAGGTAATAACGCTGCCATTATAACATCCCAAAATTATTTAATATGTATTATTAAGGTAAAATAGATAAATTAAGGATTTTTAAGGAAAAATAAATGAATTTGGAATTTTTAGGAAGATTAAATTTTTATTTATAAGGCTTTATTCTAATTAAGTGAAAATTAAATATATGACCCTAAAAAAATTAACTGAAATCTATTAACCCCTAAGATTTAATTAAACTAATTAGAAGAGGCCCAATTTGAAATTTACAAGTGTCCATGATCTAAACCCATAGCATAAATTAAATAAAATTTGATTTTTACCCCCTATTTTGCTTCATTTTCAATCAACCTATTAGAAGAGGAGAAAGAGGCATTGGAAATTTGCAAAGAGAGAAGAAAGCTAGGGTTTCAAGACTTTGAAGCTCAAATCCACAAAGAATAAGCTATTTTTGGCTCAAGCCAATGTAATAGAAATCAATCTACTCTTTCTCCTCTTTCATTTAAACTAAATGGCTTTTCTTTCATTTAGACAAATGGCTTTTGATTTGGTGGTAGTTTGTAAAACTCTAGGTTGGTAAATTTGGGATTTTTAGTTGGATTTTGGTGAAGAAGTGGAAAAAGAGGCTTAAGCATCCATTCAATAAGTAAATCCCTTCTATTGTAATATTGTTTTGCTCAAATTTCATCTTAAAGGTTGACTTTTGTATATGGCCACATGCATGTGCAAAAATTCAAAAGGAAGTGGTGAGCCATTATGTTGGCTTTGATTCTTGAGCTCAAACTGGTACTTTATGACTCTTAGAACCTTGTAAGTTGAAACGAAGTAGTTATTGGGTTTTTGATTGATTTTGGATTGATGAATATATGTTGGCTGGTTATGATTGCTACAAGCTTGTGTCTTTACTTAGTGGCTATTAGTTGTTATTTTGGAAATGGAAATCATTGCTTTACGTGACAAGAATTTAATTCTATTCATGTTTATTGTGTAACTATGTTTATTGCTTAGATGTAAATGATTATGTTTTATATGATGCCATAATTGAGTTTGACTAGTTGTGAATATTTCATTGTAGACTTCATGAGTGTGTCCTGATAATTACTGTGGACCTCGCAAGTGTGTTTTGGTAGAATGGAAATCTATTAACTTTACAAATGTGTTTTGGCTACTTGTAAGATGTTGTAGGTCCTGCAAGTGTGTCCTGCCTATCATTTAAGTTATTAGCCAATGATTGTATTTTTTTAATAGTCAAACTTACTACTTTTGATTTGTTGAATAGGGAATAATGAATGATGATCTTATCATAAACAACTTTATACTTTTTCACCTATATAAATGTGAATGGAAATTGCCTTTGTTTATTGAGATTTTACATCTCACCCTAATTGTGAACTAACATTTTATAGGTAGAAGTTTAGGCTCTAGCAAGGACAAGCAAGCAAAGACTTAATTGGATTAAATTAGGTTTATTTTTTGAATAGTCATATTTGGATTATATATATATATATATGATATGCCAAGTGTAAGATTTCATATTTTCAAAACTTGTACATGTGAAGATCCTAAATAGGATTTTAGATGATTGTAGTTATGGTTTACTTTGGATTAGCTTATGTTTTTTGTTGACTATAGCATGTTTGACTCCTCAAACTTAATGGCATTATATAGTGTTAATCATTATCTAATTGGTCATTTAGAATTGGCTAATGGTTGGTTTTGTTGTTGATTTTGGAAGCTATAGGATGAGAGATATTGTTTTTGTATTATTGATTCAAGGAAGTCACATGATGAAATTTTGTGTTTGTAGGAGTTTTATGGTTCCAAAGGTTGGAAACATTTCGATTTAGCATTTAAACTTATAAGGCTTGGTTTGGAATTAAATAACTGTGTATTGAGGAAATTAGGTATGTAAGTTACTGGTCTAAATATGCATTCTATTGTCATAGGAGTATGTGGCTATCATAGGCCATATTTTTCTAGTTTTCCATGTTACATCTATCACTTAAGGGTGTTAGGAAGGTTAGATCATTATTTCTTGAGTAGTTACATCTTTAAAGGGTGTGGAGTCACTATAAGTGTCCCATATCCATTTAATTAAGATGGAAGGTAGGGGGATGTTGCACATTTATTGTTGCATTAAATTTTTGCTAGTTTAGTGCTCTCTATATTAGGGAAGCCATAGTGTGGCTCTTTAGTACTATGGCACCATGCCAAGAATTCGACATTCAGGTCATGACACTATAGCATTGTTCAAATAAAGGCTATGATGCTACAACAAGGTTCTTTAGTTCCATGACATTGTGCAAGTATTTCATCTTATGACATCATAATGTGACCTTTTGGCATTGCAGCAATGTTCAAACAATGGCAAACACATTGTGTTGTGGTTTTGCACTCTAAATGTTGCAGCACTATGGCATCAATTATATTATGAAGTCTAACAGTTTCTTTCAATGGTTTTATATGGGATTTTGCTTAAGTACTTAATCCAAGGCCTTATGTAAGTATCTTAAGGTTTTAATGAGATGTTTTGAGAGTTAATTAAACCTTTAATAGTTTAGGTACTCAATCTTCTCGTGGTGGACATTAAGCTTAGTAGGTTGTTTATAATAAAAGTTTTTTAATTAGTTTGCATTTTTGTAGTTACTAATATTATTCTTGCAACTAATTAACTAAATCTCTTTATCTCATCCATAGGTTAGTCATTAATTAGAACTAGGTGTTACAACTAGCATTAATCATATGACATCTTAGGAACACATGCTACTTTAAGTCTTCCTAGATCAACACCTTGCTAACAAATTTTGGAATAAGTGTTATAGGTACTACCTAATGATAAAAGCTTATATTAGCTTAACTTGGTCCGAGCATGGCCCAAGAACTCAACAACTACCATTCATCCATCCTTATTCAAAGAACTAACACAGCAAGTTGTCAAGTTGCTTTGAGCAAAATGACTCCAACATAGCAAGCCAACTACCCAGACAACTTTTACAACTCCACTAAGCAATTTGGTCTAACTGTCATCATCACCTCAATGCCCTTGAAACTTATAAATGGAGACCTGTATAACTACACCAGGGGAGGAAATGAATAGAAACACAAGGATCATCAACCACACACATTCTTATTGGGGCTAAGACTTATAGTATTTATTTTGTCTAGCCATTGTATAATTATCCCTTTAAACCCTAGAAAACCTTCACTTCTAATAATTTACAGATAAATTTCAAAGCACTTACTCGACCAAATCTTCTAACAAAACAAAGTTTTATTTTATAGCTAAGATTGCTTTATTATCTTTAACATAATAATTAATAGTGGGTAAGTATTGCATGAGTTACATAAAAGTGTAGTGTACAATTTTAAAAAAATTAAAATAAAATTGGCAATGACTAATATATATAAAACATACAACTCAAAATATGAAAAATAGAAAGAGAAAAAGTTATAACATAATAATCATCCAAAAAGCATAGCATCAAGCACTTAAAGTATATAATAATATTTAACAAAGCTTTGAGTCAAATATTTATCACAAGACATCTAAACTGATTCCTCTCCATCAAATGCAACATCATCATAATGATTATTATTATGCAATCTATTTGTTCAACAACCATAAGAGAATAAGAGAAGAATGCACATTGCCCTCTTTCGGTTCTCTTGATATGGTTAATTAATATTGATTATCCAAGGATGAATCAAGTGAGCCTCTGGCAATATGTAACACTATAGTTTCTAGCTTGCTTCCCATCATTTCTAAGCCTCACATCATGAATTGTACAAAGGGAATGGAAAAATGGCACTAAAATAATGCATTATTTAGCATTATGTTATGTATAAAAATTTCATTCAGTGTCACACGGACTGTGTGGGCTCATGTATCATATTGTCACATTTAATTACATAAATGCATCTCATTTTCATCATTAAAAATGGCCTACAACTCATGGAAACTAGAGGAAAGCATATAACTCATACTTGTATTTTCGGCTAGAATTTTGCCATTTTTGTCACAAATTTTGAAAAATCATAACTAATTTTAGAAAAATTAAAATCATACATTCTTTTCCATTCTGGAAAGCTACACATGTTTAATTTATGATAAAAATACGTCCAAATCATGGAACATAACACAGAAGATATTTGACATTCAAAAAGGTCCAGAGGTCTGGCTGTCCTAATGCTGTCATAGGTTTCTACACCAAATTTCAAAAGTGTCCAATTAATTTTAAAAAAATTCAATCCATGTAAATGTACTAATATAAAAAGTTGTTGATGTTAGATAGAGAGAAAAAATAACTCCAGACTAGTTCAGGAATGCCTAGACCTCGAAACCCAATCAAACAATACCTAAGGTCAGTTGGGGTGCCTGATACTGGATAGAAAATTCAAAAATTCATATCTCCACTTCTAGGCATCCAAATGAGGTGCTTCTAGTTGGTACAAGTCACTGGGCATGTCTAATTTATCTTTACAAAATTTTGTAGCAATTGGACATTATTTGCCCTATGAGTGACAGAATTCAATTTCAAACTAGTGCTATAGTACCAATGACCAAAACTAGAAAAATTCTCAACTTCAACAATTCACCAAATATTCTATAGACCTCCAAAAATTACCTACTTTATCTTTCCAAAAATCTCTCAATAAGCTCTAGATGCATGCCAAATTTCAGACTAAGAAGAGCTCATTTGGATAAAGAGTGATATATCCTCATGAAATGGTCATTTTTATTCCCTATCAAGAGTCACTTTGGTCCAAATGGCCTCCTCTTGAGCTTGGCACCTCTTGGGCAAGTTTAAAAGTATAATTATGACTTGTGGGAACTACCCAAATCGTCCAAAACACCATGCATCTAAATTTTGGCCATTCCACACCCAATAATGCACATGTAGCCATAACCACATAAGAGGCAATTTTTATGCTTTGCATTGATTTAATGTCACACATGGGCTACATAATATTCATACATCATGTTACATGTACTCAAGGTCTTACATTACCAAAAATAACATATACAAAGCTTCTTGACATTCCATTACAAGTTAGACTGCAAAATGAACAAAGTGTGGTCATTCAATGCTCTTGGCTTGCATTTCCTTAGTTTTGAGCATCACCTAGACATTTCAAGAGTAAGAGGGAAAGGGGAGTGAGATTTCAAGAATCTCAATAACTCACACACCCATTTACCCACACATTTAAGGCATACATACATCAAGAATACAATTATGTAAGCATAAAGTGTGCAAAGACACATTTCCATGCCACATTAATGCATTAAACCATTTCCATAGCCTAGGGACTTTTGGTTTTGCCTCACCCCATTTCTAGGACTTTGGAAGTACCTCACTCTTGGCTTGACTTAACCTCACCCACCCAAGGGACTTTTGGTCTAGTCTACCTGTAATGTCCCACATCGGCTGGAAGGGGCCTGTGCTGAGGGCTTATAAGTGGGAGCAAAGCTCTCCCCACCAAGGCGCGCTTTTGGGCTGAAATAAGAGTAAGACTTGTAGCAATTGGAAGCACCTCATTTGGAGGTCTGAGCTAAAAGATATGAATTTTTGAATTTCTGGAACAGTAACAGTAGCACAGCACGACCTGAATCACTGTTCCATTGAATTTCAGTTTCTAAACGTGCTTTCTATGGTCTGAACCTCTTTTTACCATAACGTTAACATTCATAGCTTTCCAACTTGATATAATTTACTTGGATTAGAGTTTTGTGTAATTAATTGGGCATTTTCAAAGTTTATAGCAGACACTTGCATCAGTACCAGTAGCAATCCGAACCTCTGCCCCTTTTCGCATGTCAAACGCTTTCTGTGTTATGTTTCATAGCCTGTACATATTTTTGTCATAAAGTAGACATGTGTAGCTTTTCAAAATGGCAAGGCTAGGCAAGAAGAAGCCAGGAGAGAGGCTCCTCCTCCACCTCCTCCTCAGCCATCCACCTCTGGTGTACCTCAGCCATCCACCTCCGGTGCACCCCAGCCTTGCCGGTGAAATGAGAGTAGCCGAGGGGGCGTTGGGGACAATATTGTGAAGGGCCCACCACCCTAAGCGAGGCGCTTGGGCGCAGATCCCCAAAGGGCAGATCGGCTCAAGACAAAACCCCACACTTGCCGATGAAATGAGAGTAACCAAAGGGTGGTTGGGGACAATATCGTGAGGGTATCAGAGCCTGGTTCCGAGCGACGCGTTCGAGCGCGGATCCCCAAAGGGCGGATCGGCTCGGAACAAAACCCTTCCCTTCCCGGGTGAAATGAGAGTAGCCTGACGGGGGACGTAGGGGACAATACCTTGGAGGCTCTGTAAGTTGTTTGGTATTAAAGCAATCCTAGCCTAAAAGCGCGCCTTAGTGGGGAGAGCTTTGCTCCCACTTATAAGCCCTTAGCACAGGCCCCTTCCAGCCGATGTGGGACATTACAATCCACCCCCTTGGGGCCAACCCGTCCTCGGGTTGCATATGGACCAGGATTGCTCTGATACCATAAATGTAACACCATATATTTTTAACTTACTTCTTATCATTTCTAAGTCTTACATGATGAATTGCATTCCCCACAGAGCCTCCAGCAGTATTGTCCCCATTTACGGCACCCCGTGGTTTCCACATGGCTGGGGTTTTGTCCCTTGGGCTTACTCTCATTTCAACCCAAAAGCGCGCCTTGGTGGGGAGAGCTTTGCTCCCACTTATAAGCCCTTAGCACAGGCCCCTTCCAGCTGATGTGGGACATTACAATCCACCCCCCTTGGGGCCAACCCATCCTCGGGTTGCACATGGGCCAGGATTGCTCTGATACCAAATAACTTACAGAGCCTCCAAGGTATTATCCCCTACGTCCCCCGTCAGGCTACTCTCATTTTACCCGGGAAGGGAGGGGTTTTGTCCCTTGGATTTACTCTTATTTCAGCCCAAAAGCGCACCTTTGAGTGGAAGCGTAGTGTCCTTCCCCAAGGTATTGTTCCCAGCCCCCCTCGGTTACTCTCATTTCACCGACAAGGGTGGGTTTTTGTCTTGAGCCGATCCGCCATTCAGGGATCCGCGCTCAAGCGTGCCTTGGTGGGAAGAGCTTTGCTCCCACTTATAAGCCCTCAGCACAGGCCCCTTCCAGCCAATGTGGGACATTACACTACCCATGCCTTGAGACTTTTGGCACATTTTCACCTACTTTAAGAGACTTTTGGCATCACCTCACCCTTAAGAGTCAATCTCACATTCAAAGAAATTCAAGATCACACATTGGTACCAATGCAATTTCAAGAGATCATATGGCATATTACCCAATCATAAGAACACATGCAAGCACACCATGACATACATATGCACACAAGAAAGTATGAAGAATAAGGTGGAGAGCTACCTTTCAATTTATGCAAGCTTACTTTGCTAATTCCTTCCTCTCCTTAATATCACAAGAGCACTTAGGTGGTTGATTATTCTCTTAGCCTAGACATCACAAGGAACACACAATCACATAATTGAAGCAAGCCAAAACATTAAACTAAAGCTTAAATACGCACTTGGTTTCATACTTGGCATTATGGTTCCATAATTAGTCTAATAAAGCAACTCTTGGAATTCAATTTCTAGGTTCCATTCTCTTATTATTTCTAGACTTCTTAGACTCATTTAAGGTCCTTGGAGCCCTCACACATTCACTCACATAATTGGAAACCCAAGTTGCTTCATATAGCACCATTATGGATACCATTGCTCTATCTCTCATTCCATGGCTCCTAAATTTTTTCTAATGGTTCCTCTCATCTTCTAATATCATATGAAGTCTCAAACCAAGGCTAAAACAAATTAAAACACTCCCTAGCCCTATGAACTATGCTTGGCCAAAACAAGCACTATGTTTAGGGTTTATGGAGCTTTTGAATTTTCTTTGATGAGAGAACCACTTGGGAAGGTTTCTAGGGGTCTTAGGAGCTCAAAAGAACATTCAAATAGCTAAGAAAACTCTTATAAAAAATCAGATTTTACAAAACCATAAGGAAGCCTACACTTTTCTATCTTGATTTCCATAAGTTTTTACTTGAATTTCTTGCCATATTCCATCTCCCTATGGCCTAAAACCCTTTGGACAGAAATTCCTTCCCCCATATGGTTCTAGTTTAGGCCGAAAATCCACCAAGAAAGAAGCAACAAGGAGAAGCAACAACAACAACAAGTAATTACCTTCATTTTAAGCTTCCTTTTAATGCTCTTTTTCCTTGGTTTGCTTCCTCTTATGAAATTTGAATTTTCCCCTTATGTTCTAGCCCAAAAAATAGAACCAATCATCTTAATAAAACCATAGAAAGAAAGTCAAGAAGGAGAGGAAGAGAATTGGAAGAAGGAAGAGTATGAACTTCTACAAGTTTTCTTACCATTTTCTTGATTTTTCTCATCCTTTTCTTCCCCTTCTTGTGTGCCTAAGAGAGCAGATCATATTCTATATTTTGGGCAAAAAATTTCATGCTTAAGAAAGTGGGAGAAGAAAGGAGAAGTGTGTAAGAGCTTCTAGAAGCATACTTTTCCAAAAATTCCAATTTCATCCTTCTATAATGACAATTTTGTCTCGACTTCATTTTAGCTCCTTTTTTAGAATTGTCTTTTCCATTATAAAATTTAGATTCCTAATTTAATAAAATGCCTTTGGAATTACTCAAATTGGAGCTAAAATCTTACCGAATGAACCAGTCAAAGTTCAGGTCAATTAACGTTGAAAAACATACACCGGAGGGGCTTTACCAGTCCCAGGGCTTCCCATAGTTTTTGGGGCCTCTAAAAATTTTAGGCAACTCAAAACTTTCATTTAAAAAACCCTTCTATGTGTTTTTCTAAAAGTTGCACTTATTTACAAAAATGTCATTATGTTTTGTCAGTTTCCGTCGTAAATTGTTTTTCCATCCTAGCTCCATTTTTCTTTTCGTCTAAGCCTAGAATTATCATTTTTAGGAGTCTAGGACTCTATCCAAATTTTTTGAGACATTATCTAGGTCATTTTAGAGGATTTGCTTTTACACGACTCATTTCATCATTTTACATAAATTACGTTTGTTAGACAATAGCTTTTGCAAAATCACTTAAATTATGGTTTGTTGTTACCCTTCTTTTTATGTAGTGCTATAGTTTGCTATAGCTTACAAAAATACCTCCAGTTGTATAGCTACAATGAAGCTATATGAAAGTTGCAAAGCTACAAATGTGACATAGTGCAATAAGACGTACATTGAACAACAAGCTATGGCACACTATTAATGACTAATGCTTTGAACTAATAAAGATACAATCTCTACAAATTTCACAAATTTGTTTTACTTGTTTCACTCCAATAGTATCATATATCGTGTCGAAATGAATGCATTTCAATACCATTGAGGCAAAACATTTAAACTCAAACAGGAGTTACGAGGGTTATATGGTGTTTATTATGATTATTATTGGCTTACGAGAGTTACAAGGCATTATTGGAGCATTATTGTTGCAACGGTTGATGGCTATTCAATAAGATGGCTCTTCAATGGAGAATTCCATTTCATCCTCCCTGAGTTGGATGGGACTCACCCTCGGATCAAACTCAGCATTATCATCAAAATAGGGTGATAGATCAACAACATTGAAGGTAGCTAAAATGCTATAGGCACCAAGCAATTCCACTTTGTAAGTGTTGTTGTTGATCATCTACATGATCTTGAATGGACTGTAAGCTCTAAGGGACAACTTGCCATTTGGTTGTTTAGGAAAATGCTCTTTCCTCAGATATATCCAAACCAAATCTCCCACAGTAAAATTTTGCTATCTCTGATGCTTGACTTATTGCATCTTGTGTTTCAAATTCTATTTCTAGATTCTTTCACAGACTTGCTTATGTAGTTTCTTTATTTCTTTAGCCCTTTAATCTGCATCTGTACTATAGTACTACTTATCAGATTAAGGAATCAAGTCCAAAGAATTGAGAAGATGAGTGCCATAAATAATTTTGAATAGACACTTCACAATGGCTTGATTGATTGAATTATTATAAGCAATTTCAATTTGAGCAACAATAAGGTCCTATTGCTTCAAATTCTTCCTAACAAAACTTCGAAGAAGATTTCCTAGAACCTTATTTATAGCTTCAGTTTGTTTGTTCGTTTGAGGATGGCTAGCACTACTGAATTAGAGCTTAATTCCCATCTTCGTCCATAGAATTTACTAAAAGTGATTAAGAAACTTGACATTACGATCAAAGGTGATAGGCTTGGGAATACCATGAAGATGAACAATCTCTTTAAAGTATAAGTTTGCAACATGAACAGTATCATTTGTCTTCTAGCAAGGAATAAAATGGGCCATTTTTTAGAATTGGTCTACAACCACCATTATAGAATCTTTCTATCTTTGAGTTTAAGGCAAACCAAGAACAAAATCCATGCTTACATCTTCCAAAGGTGCTATTGGAACTGGAAGAGGCATGTATAATCCGGTGTTTTGGCTTTAGGACTTAGCCAAATGACAAGTTTTATATCTCTATATGTGTTTGTTAACATCATTCAAGCTTGGGCCAATAGAAATTCTCTTTAACTAAGGCCACAATTTTGTCTCGACTAAAATGACCTACCAACCCACCATTGTGGGCTTCCTAAATTATTGCATCTCTTAATGAACATTAAGGAATATACAAAGCTTTTCCCCATAATAGAAACCCTTCATGCCTATAATACTGGTGGAAAGGTTGATCTTTGATGGCTTCCCATACTCCATAGAAATCAGAGTCATCCTAGTACAACTCTTTGATGACTTCAAAGCCAATAACTTTGGCTTGTATTGTAGATAACAAAGTATGGCGATGGCTAAGAACATTGGCCACTGAGTTTAAAATTCTAGCTTTGTGCTTAATTAAGAACAGGTAAGACTGTAATGTCTTGCTTCAAGAGACATGTCGGCAGCTGATCTTCTCTTGAGAGAATTCAAATGTTTGAGGGCTTAACAATCAGAATAAAGGATGAAATCCTTATTTAATAAATAATGGCTCTAGTGTTGTCAAGCTCAGACAATGACATATAATTCTTTATCATAGGTAGAGTATTTGAGCTTGGTGTCATTGAGTCTTTTTACTGAAAAAGGCAATTAAATGTCCTTATTGGCTCAAAACGGCACTAATTCCAGTGTTAGAGGCATCACAACTGACCTCGAATACTTGGCCAAAATTAGGCAAGGCTAATGTAGGCACTTCTGTCAAATGCTTGTTCAATTCTTCAAAGCTTGTTTGAGCTTGCTCTATCCATTAAAACTTGTCTCCTTTAATGCAATCTGTGAGTGGTGTAGTAATGGAGCTAAAGTGTTAGATGAACTTCCTATAAAAGGAAGCTAATCCATGGAAGCTTCAAACTTCTTGGACAAATCTTAGGGTTGGCCAACTATTAATGGCCTTTACTTTGCTGAGATCAACTCAAACCCCCTCTGCGGTGATGATATAGCCCAAAAAAACAACTTCATTGGTCAAGAAGGTGCACTTCTTTAGATTGGCATAAAGTTTCTATTCTCGTAAAGCTTGCAAGACTTGTCACAGGTGTTCCTCTTGACTCTTGCTGTAAATAAGAATGCCATCAAAGTAAACAACAACAAATTTACCAGTGAAAGGCCAAAGTACCTAATTAATTAGGTGTATGAATGTGCTAAGGGCCTTTGTCAACCCAAAAGGCATCACATTCCACTCATATAGGATATCTCTTGTTTTGAAGGCAGTCTTCCATTCATATCCTGGTCAAGTCCTAATTTGATGATATCCATTACAAAGGTCAATCTTGGAAAAGGTAGTGGCACCATACAACTAGTCTAACATGTCATCGAGTTGAGGTGTCAGAAATCGATACGTGGTAGTGGTTTTGATGACTGCTCGACAATCGATGAACATTCTCTAACTCCCATCCTTCTTAGGTACTAGAAGAATAGGTATAGCATAAGGGCTGACACTTTCTCAAACCAATTCTTTCTTTAACAATTCTTTAACTTGTTATTGGAATTCAGCATGTTCCTACGGACTCATTCTGTAAGTAGGCTTACTTGTTAAGAATGACTGCTCCTGGAATAAAGTTAATGGCATGCTGAATGTCTCGCACTGGCGGTAATCCTGGTGGAATTTCATTAAGTATCACATCTAGAAATTCAGCTAATAATGGCATAACTCCTGATAGAATAGTGGATCCATCGTTTTCTTCAAGTATCATAATAAAATCAATGGCTTGGTTCTCTGATTTGGTCACCTTAAATGGCTCCTTATCAATCAAAGTCACCAATGGCTTGGGATCCTTCTGGCCTTTGTTATACTCACTAGGTGGTAACAAGGCTAGCTTGATCTTCACACCATGTTTCATGAATTAGTAGGTGTTTTTGTGACCATCATATAGAGCATGACAATCATATTGCCAAGGTCTCCCTAAAAGAAGATGGTAGGCATCAATAGAAACAACATCACACTATACCTTGTCTTGATATTTCTTTCCTATTGAAAAGGAAATAAGGCAACGTTTAGAAACTTTTACCTTACTCCCCTTATTAAGCCACGGTAGCTTGTATGGATGTAGATGGGCTTGAGTAGAAAGATTCAGCTTCTCCACCATGTAGTTGGACACTACATTTTCACAACTTCTATTGTCAATGATGACGTCACAAACTTTACCCTGAGCAATGCAATGGCTATGAAAAATGTTATGACATAGCCAGGGTTCTTCTTTTGCTGGTGCTGTATGCAGGCTTCGTCTGACCACTAATGTCTCACTATAATCTGCAGGCATGACTTTCTCATCATACATTGGCTCTTGCTCATCAAACACTAGCTCTTCTTCTTCTTTTTCAGACACATCATGAGTTATCTCTTCAATGATTGTGATAACTTTATGATTGGGATAGTTTAAAGCAATGTGGCCAAAACCTTGACACTTGAAACACTTAAGAGATTTAGATTTGGACTCCTTTGTGTCCTTAGGCAGAGGCCTGCTTGAAGAGCTAGCTTAAGACACCTGAGCCTTGCGGCCTTCAGTTGAACTCTTGGTATAGGAGGAAGATTGATAGGTAGACTTTCGAGGTAGCTATTTTTAGACTCGAATAGCCAGATGGATAACATCATCTAGAGTCCAGTATTGTTGAAGCTAGACTTGGTAGCTGATGTCCTTGTTCAATCCTCCAAGATAGCGAGCTATCATTTGGTCCTCCCTTTCTTGAATGTCACATTTCATCATGAGCTTCTCGAACTCCCTCGTATACTCTTCCATAAATAAAGCTCTTTGCTGAAGGTTTTCTAACTGAATAAAACTTTCCTAATAATAATGGTCATTAAACAACTTATGTTTGAGTTCACATCGCATCTTCTCCCAAGTTTGAATCTTGCTCTTTCTTTCTCATTCACGCTTTCTCTTTATATTCTCCCACCATATAGAGGTATTCTTCTTGAGCTTAATGGTAATGATTTTGACTTTTTGTTCCTCCAGTACCTCCTTGTACTTGAACACACATTCAACAGTTTGTAACCAGTCAATAAATTCATTTGGCTATAACTTCCCTTCAAACTTGGGAATATCCACTTTTATGTCATTGTTTCTAGCTGCGAGTCTTCGAGGTCGATGATTGGCAAAGGAAAAACTGTTGCTATCTTCGATATCATCCCCTCCTGCATCTCTCTGTGCATCTAGTTGAGCCCTTTGGACATTAACCAACTCTTGTAGCACTTGGATCCGATTTCTCAGATCCTCTATCTCAACTTCGTGAATATTTCTGCATCTTGGAGGCATTTTGTAGGCTAAATGGAGGACAAATGTGAAATTTTGGGGTGGAACTTGCTTTTAAGAAGGTTAAGGGTGAAAATGTTTCAAGTGGATTAGGGGAAAAAATAAATTCAAAAAAATTTAGTGTAATTTTAAAAAGATTAGGGGTGAATATATAATTATTAAAACTTTTAGGGTAAAAAATATAAATTTAAAAAGTTTTAAGGATGTAAATGTAATTATAAAAACTTTTGGGGCAAAAATATAATTGTGAAAAAATTGGTTGACTAGGTGATGATGTGGCAATGGTAACACGTGGCAGATGGTGGTTGGATGATATGGCACTGACTAGACACGAGGCTGCTTATGTTGCTTATGTGGCCGTTTTGACACATGGTAGGTTATGGGTGGCTGATGTGTAGATGACGTGGCTATCTTCAACCTCAAGAAGGCGTGTGAATGGCATGTGGAGCGAGTAACCAACGCGTAGTCCTCAGGCGATAATGCATGATGGTGTGTGAGGAAGATTTCGATGGCAAAACTCTCCCGTGCAATGTTTTTCAACCTCCTGAGCACGTTGGTGACGCCTATTTAGTACAAAAAGGGTTAGAATTGGGAGTTTTGAAATCCACAATGACCTCCTCTCTTGGTTACTACAGTAACACAAACTCATATTTCAAGCTATTTTTTAGGAGTCCCTTGTCTATGGAACCAGGCTTTAATACCAAAATGGTTTAGAAACTAGAGAGAATAATTGCTAAACACTCAACTTTGTGAAATATATGACTCTTATTCGATGATGCTTCTTACAATGCAATGGGTGTCCTATTTATACTCATTCTATATGGAGTCAAAACATTTACACTCAAACAGGAGTTACAAGGGTTACATGGTATTTATTATGATTATTATTAGCTTACGGGAGTTACAAGGCATTGTTAGAGCATTATTGTTGTAACAGTTGATAGCTATTCAATGAGATGGCTCTTCAATGGAGAATTTTGTTTCAGTAAGTTTCCTAAAATCAAATAATAAGGTTCCTAAACTTTAGTAGTAACTCATAATAACTTTGGTCCTTAGAATAATTTTAATTTTTAAAATCTTTTATTTTAAATTTTGCAAAATATGGATCATTAAATGTAATGTTTCTATAAGATAAAGTCATATATATCTATCTATATATATATGCAGCCCAATAAAGTTAAAAAATGAAAGAAACAAAAAATAATTTAGATTAATATAAATTCCTAGATTTGTATAAGAGGTTGAATATTATGTTATATCTTTCAACCTAATCAAAAAGTGTCTTATGATGTGCATATATATATATATATATATAAATCAAAAAATATACAACAATGCATAGACGTCAAAACTTTATTTACATATATCAATCAAACATGCTCAAGTTACTAGTGCTTAAGAACCTAACCACCCCATTGAGATAACATATAAGAACAAGGTCATTGAAAAATTTATGGGCATGGCACTGTTAATCACATGCAAGTTCAGATTGGAAAGCACAATGTACATCTAAAGGAGAAAATCAATACGTAGTTGAAATCTAAATCACTCGATATGTAATGAATAAAGTAGCAAATTTTAGCTAAATTTGATAATAGAATGAAGTGATAATACCTATGAAGTTCTGCCACTCAAAGGGCATTCCATTGCATACAAAATGTTATCAAACTTCAAAAAAAAGAACACCAAATTTCTAAAGAGGTCTTTGAGAATGTGACAATAAGAAATCTAAATTTTCAATATGCACAACCCTAGATTAGCAAGAGTAACTATTGTTACATGGTCAAAAAAGAAAGTTAAAGCTTATTAATATATACAAAGCAATCTTGTTAACTAACACTTATTAAAAAAAACTAATTGAATAAATAATCAAGCCACAGTGAACACATAAGGAGGATGAAAAATAAAATAAATTATAATAAAGAAGTCCTAGTAGGGGGGAGCAATTTCTCTCTCATTTCTACGCAAACTGAATCCTCCAGTTGTAAGAGAGAAACTATTTTATTCTATTGTTTATTCACTTTCCTTTTTTTTTTTTTCAAAGTTATGATTTCACTCTTTTACAACTGGACCTTCCAATTTATGCACAAACTTGAGAAAATATGCTCTCCCTAGTAAGACAGAATTTATAAGATTAATCCAATGCTTTCCAATGAAATTCATAAAAATCACTATGAAGGTTCAAGAGACTTCTTTAAAACATAAATTAGTGTGTTCTTCTAATCTTTTCCCATAAAGAATAAGCATGGTTTGGATAATGATGGGTCCTTAGTTCAAGTTCTTTGTACCCATCTCTACTACTACACCAAACAACCTATCTTTACTAAAAATTGGCTATTATATATTTATTGCAGGCTATATTAGAAAAGCACAATTGCTAACACAACAATGAGAATTGTATACTCTGTATTTGAACAATGAGAAGAACACATGGATTGTGTGACACCTTATATTTGTAGTTCATTTCTAATAGATTTGCATGCTTATATGATACTTTCCATGAAGGATGTAAGAAAATCCATTAAAATAATACATTTTCTTGCGTTGCGTTGTATATGAAAATTTCATTCGATGTCAAGTGGATCATGTGAGCTCATACAACACATTGCCATATTTAATTACACAATTACAACTCATTTGAATCATCAAAAGTGGCATACATCTCAAGAAACTCAAAGGGACGCATGAAATATGCATATTCATTTTCGGCCAAATTTGTCCTTATTTCTGTCCCAACTTTGAAAAATCATAAATAATTCTAGGCAAATCGAAATCATGCATTCTTAGCCATTATGAAAAGCTATATATGTCCACTTCATACTAAAAGTATATCCAGGCAGAGGATGTTTGACATTTAAAAAGGTCCAAATGTTCAGCTGTCCACTGATGTTGTCACAAATTTTTGTAGCAAATTTCAAAAATGTCTAATAATTCCATAAAAACCCAATCCATTCAAATGATACCAATTTGGAAAGTTGTGGAGTTAGCTAGAGGATAAAAATGACTCTAGACCGATTCAAGCACACCCAGACCTCGATATTCAATCAAATAGTAACTAAGGTCTGGTAGAGTTCCTGATACTGGATAGATTTTTGAAAATTTATATCTCCCTCTCTAGACATCCAAATGAGGTGCTTCTATTTGGCACAAGTCACTAGCAATGTCTAATTTTTTTGTATAAAATTTTATAGCAATTGGACATCATTTGGGCCCTATATGATAGATTTAAATTTCAGACCTGAGTGAATAGTAACATGACCAAAACTAAAAATTTGCCAACTTTGTAAATTCCTCAAATATTCTATAGACCTTAGAAAATTCTATTTTTTATCTTCTAAAAAATATTTTAACAAGCTCTAATTTCATGCCAAATCTCAAATCAAGAAGAGTTCATTTGGACAAAAAGTGATATAGGGTTTTAAGTTGGTCAATTTTGGCTCCATATGCGAAACCAAAATGTCCAAATAACTTTCCTTGGGGTTTGACACCTTTTGGGCAAGTTTAAAAGCATAATTAGGATTTGTGTGAGCTGACTAAATGGTTCAAACCCTTATGCATCTCATTTTGGCTATCTCATCCACACTTATACACATTTCCATACTATCATTCAAGAAGCTAAATTGCCATAACAAGCTTATTTTACATTCTGGTATGCATATTCCATAATCTCTCACTTATACATAATACATCAATATATTTATACATGTTCACAACTTCATAAGACACATAGATTCATGAATTATAACATATGTCATTCTTATAGCCTTAAAGTAACAAAATTTTCACATTTTAATGTCATTCCTTCATCTCTCATGTGGTTGGCTCCCATTGCCTTGCTCTTTGGGTCCATCTAGCATATTAGAACATTGAAGAAGAGGGAATGAGATTCAAAGAATCCCAATAACTCATCTCCCTTTCAATCACACATAACATATGCAAGGCAAGTCTTGAAAATGTATGCATGGGTATAATAGATGACATGAACATTCAAGAAGCAAGCTTGGCTTGTGAATAAGTCATACAAGGTATCTAAAGGCTTGCCAAGTGGATGGATTGGCCTCACACTTTTCCTTATGAAATTTGGACTTGCCTCACCCATTCTTTAAAAGATTTTTAGACTTAACCTTGCTCTTGGGAGTCTATCTCATTTTAGGAGACTTATTTACTTTGTCTCAACTAATTTTAAAGATTCTTGGCTCATCCTCACCATGGCAAGAGTTCTTGGCCTCTCCACACTCAAGCAAACCCAAACAAACATCATAACAACATTTAGAAACATAATATGTTATCATGAAACCATAGCATATGAAATTATGCTTGCATACTTTTCATGGTTTGAAAATACATATACACACATTTTGAGACAAGTTAAGCACACATCTATATATGAAAGAAGGTGGAGAGAGCTACCTTGGAAGCAACCACACACTTTTCCCTTTGAAAGAATGCTCCCTCTTTCGGCCTTACACACACAAACTTGTGGGGATGCTTTCTCTTGGCCTAAACACAATTTATGGAAGCTAATTAGATTTATGAACTCAATTTTAAGGCCATATAATTTGCTTAGACACTAACTTGGCTTATAACCTCATTATGGTTCCATAATTGCACCTAATGAAGTTGTTCCCTTCAAATAAATTCCAAGCTCCATTATTTCCTTTCAAATATGATTCTTGACTCCTTTTAAGTCTCTTAGGGTCATCACACAATTAAAACCAAGAGCCTAGCTATATGTTACTTCTTTAGGTCATAATATGAAACCTAAAGCACCAACTCAATTTCTATGGGTTTTAAATTTTTTCCAAAACTTCCTCTCATATTTATTCATCATATTTGAATAGGCTTAGAAAATTTTAAAACTCTCCCTAGCTATGCTATCCTTTCTTGGTCAAAACATAGAGCCTTAATGGGTTCCATGGAGCTTTCTTTATTTTCTCAAAGGAAGATGTATATGGGGGAACTTATAGGGATCTTAGAAGCTCATTGAAACTCTTATTTAGGCCTAGGAATCATCATACAAAATCAGATTTTACAAGGTGCACTTAAAACCCTAGGTATTGCATCTTGAAATCTAATGGCTAGTTTATTATTTTCTTTGTATATTCTTGTTCTTCTCCCTTAAATTTCTAAGATTCATCTTTGGTTTGGTTGAAAACATAACTCCCTAGGGTTGACTATATATAGGTCAAAATACCCATGAGAGAAGGGAGGAAGAAGATCAAGTGGAGGGATTGCATGATACCTTGATTTCCTTAGTTTTTCTTACTTGTTCTTTGCTTTCCTTGACTTCCTCACTCAAATTTCAAAATTTCCCCTTTGTTTTTCCTTCAAAACAGCCCTCGAAGCTTCAACAAAATCATGGGAAAGAAGGGGGAAAAGGAAGAGAAGAGATTGGCTAAGAAAAAGCATGAAAAACAAGCAAATTTTCATACCTTAAAGCTTGGATTTCTCCTTCGTCTTCTCTTCCCTTGGTGTGCCTAAACCCTAGCCTTATTCTTTGAAATTGGGCAGAAAATTTTGAGTCTAAATGAAGGAGAGAGTGGAGCGCCACCTATTTATAAGGGGAGGAGGAATCATTTTTTAAAAATTTCTATTTTGCCCTTTGTTCTTAGCATTTTTGTTTCTCTTTTGTTTTAGCTCCTTTTTTAAAACCATCTTTTTCATTATAAAATTTGGGTTCCCAATTTAGTAAAATACCTTTAGAATCACTCAAATCAAAGCCAAGACCTTCCTGAATGAATTTGTCAAAATTCGGGTACACTGACGTTGGAAAACATCCACCGGAAGAAGATTTAACTGTCCTGAGACTTCCCATGTTTTCAAGGCCTCTAAGAATCCCAAAGAACTCAAAATTTTCATTTAAAATGCCCTCCTATGTGAATTTCAAAAATTGCTCAAAATTACAAAAATGCCATTATGTGTCATAAGATTTACGTCAAAATTTATTTCTTCATTCTAGCTCCGTTTTTCCTTCTGTCTAAGGCTAAGATTCTCATTTTTAGGAGTCTAGAATATTACTCAAATTTTTTGGAACCTTAACTAATTTATTTCAGGAAACTTGCTTTGAAAGCGGATCCGTTTCCATTGTTTAACAAAAATCGGACATTACAGATTATGTACAATGCAGAAACATTACTATTACATTTTGAAAAAGATTTCGATACTGATGATTTCTTTGAGGAGATAAAATTTTGAATTTTGACATTGATGATTTCTTTTAGGAGACGAAATCTAGATTTTTAAGTTTGTCTCATATCTTTTGTTAACTCAAATGACAAAAAACATTGGTTTTAAATTTTCCAGTGATACATACACTAGGGAAGAAATATGGGTTTATAAAAGGTAAAGCAAGACTTGACTCTCTGCAGCGAGTTCTTGAAGAAAAGGAAGAGAAAGGAAAAAAGATATAACTAAAAGAGAAACAAATCAATTTGCACTCTCTTTATTCCAAACCTAATATTGGCTAACAATATTTTTAAATCAACCATTGTAAAGTAGTTTTGTGCAATTCAAATGCCAAATCAATTTTACACTAAGCAAATTGTTCTTGATAGCAACAACAACAATAGAAGAAGTTATATGCAAGTGTCGTATTAAAATATAAATCAATCAATAACGCACCTAGGAGATGAGGTTCATATATTTACAGATGTAAAGGCAAGCTCAACTCAACAGTAGCCCTCGTATGAGTTAGCAGTGAAAAACAGTGACTACTATTTATATCCAACTTTGCAATCTACTTGAAGGTTATATACTGAGATTCATAATGCCTATGCTGAAAATAGTTTAGGGTTATAGAGACACAGAAAGGGGAAGAATGACAAAATTTCTTTCTTACCTAAAGATTTTAAATTCCCTAAAGAATCCAGTAATGAGAAAGCAGCTGACGAGACCTTTACAGAAGGTCGAGATTCTTTGAAAACAGAAGAGGATTATTTTCTGTTTCAATTTTACCCTAGCTTGGATAACTAATTCAATCTTGCCACTGGAACATGCTCCATAATTTAATAATGGAAAAAATTATAGTTAATGATTCTAAATTAAAAACACATATACTAAAGAATTTTGAGTTTTAAAATCATTTTAAAAAATTTTAACTTAAAATCTTATATTATAATATTTTTATTCAGTTTAAATATTTAATTTTTGAATCTTTTAAAATAATTTCAAAATTTTAAATTTTTTAATATAAATATTTTATGTTTAAAATTTTCAAGTGCTAATTTTTCTTAAATCCTGCCACTACAGAAATGCGTGGAGTTCACAAAAATGAAATTGTGATCCTCAACTGTGCGTAAATACAGTATCTGATGCAGTGCTGTGAAACGCACCATTTCACAGCTGAGGAAACTTTTGTTTCTATGCCTACGAAATCGTGGCCCTCGATCTGAATTGCGATCTTAGCCGTCCTATGATGATTTAACACTGCCTTTGCGACATTGTGTTCAATCCCCCGTCTGATGTGAAACAAAACAGCGAGAGGCAACATAGCGAGGCGTCGATGGTCATGACTTCCCCTCTCACAGCCATGGTGGGCATCGAATGTAGCGATGCTGTGGTGGATGGAGGTAGGGATGATCCCCATCTTATGCGAAACAGAGAGAGGTGTTGAATGGATCTAGCTCTTGCTCTTACAGCGAAACTTTTTTGGTTTAATTTCTGATTTAACTTCTGGTTTAAATTATGCTTAATGTATGATGAATTCTCGTCAAATGTCGAATCTCTGTTCATTGCACGTGATCTACAATCCTCGTTCCTGAGAACTCAAAAATAAACACATGGCTATTGTTTCCAAGACTATGACACCAATTAAGATTCTGGCACTACTCATTCAACTGTTCCAAGCACGTGTGCTGATTGCTGTTGGATCAATTTGTGTGTGTTCACATATGGCTAACGACGAAGAACTTCTCCTCAAGGATGGGCTCTATGCAAAATTGTATAAAGTTCAAACAGATATTCTTCATTCAAGTGGTTCATGGATTTAGCAAATAAATAAAAAAAGTGGTTTGTGGATTTATTTATAACAATTTGAGGGGAGAAGGGAGTGAGGGTTTTGTATACTATGTAATCAACGAGAGTTGAAGGTTGCAATGCAAGCAAGAACCCCAATTCTCCTCATCTTTAAGGAAAGCCTATTTGTTGTGGTATTCCTTCAACAGGGCAAATAAAGTCAAAAGCTTTTGATTCAGTAAACCAAGTAGCAACTTGGAGAAAATTATTAGTTACCAAAATAACAATTCACACATTCACTTATTGTGCAGTACACATGCCAAGTGTGAAAGATATTTTTTTCATATAACAAGTTACCCTTTTTTTAACCTTGTAAAATCATTTCAGCCATGTGTTTTCATGCATATTATATTTCAATTACAAATTGCTCCATACTATCTTAAATTGTGTTTTCTCTTCATAATTGAAACATGTGATCCATCCTTAGTCAAATTTTTAAAAGTTCTTTATGTCATTTTATATTAAATGCCATATGTATAATCCATGCAAAGTTTTTAGCAACACCTCATGCAATACTTTTGCCATCACTTGATATTGCTTAATAAAAATAGTAAAAGGCTTTTTTTGCTTGTGTATCTCTAAAAAATGTTTCAAGAAGTCATTTAAATGAATATGTGATTTCATCATACAACAATGTTGTCCGAAAGATCAACACTCCTTTATGATGATTGAATCCTGAAAAGATGGCAAGCATTCAATGCGATTGATTAGTATAATATGTTGTATCAAGTGACACCACATTTTCAAAATAACTATAGTCCATTAATACTCTTGCACCAGCTTAAAAGCCATTAATAATGTTCTTTCATATCCATTTGATAAGTATAGTAAAATAATAGATTTTCAAACAATTGTTGTTAGTAATATCGCAATAAGAACCCAACCTTTCTATACTCATGCTTCTTTTTCTTTTACATTGAAAATAATTTCTTGCATCTTCTCAGGTATAACCTAGATTAGCTCTTCCTTTAATATGCCTACTTGTCAACTCAAAAGATACTTTCTATTGAAGATCAACATCCTTTGCCAAGTCAATCTCATAGCCTTGAACTTTAGTTAATTTATGTTATGAGCCCAAAATACAAATTGTTTTTAGAAGATGAAGTAGATGATTATATTTCTTGATAAAGTCACTGACCTTCTATTTTACATTCACACGTGCCACCCCAACATATTTTCCTAGTCTCAAGTGAAGGATTGATAGTCATAAAGTCTCTTTTGTCTTGCTTTCATACACCCTCTTTGCAATAAACATATATTTATGAAGTTATGGAGCCATTTTTCTTACTCTTATTAAAATAATATTTCCTAACTCCAAATCTAGTTCTTCCACCATGGCCAATCCCAAACTTCCATGTGCCTTTCAAGTTTTCAAATACATACCCAGTTTGAACTCAAGCTCCATTGGAAAATCCATTTCCAAAAGACTAGAAACACAATAGAATGGTACCTTGCAAAAGGCAATATCAATGTTTAGGCCATAAAAAATATGACGTAATTTATCCATAACACATAAAACACTACAAAAAAAATAGACTTTTAGTAACGACTTTTAGTGGCGACTTAAAAAAGCGGTTGCTAAAAAAATATTTTTAGCAACGCCTTTATAAAGTTGTCACTAAAAAACTATTCTTGATTCTGAAAATATTTTTAGCGACAAAAAAAAAATAGTCACTAAAACTATTTAGTAGCAACAAAAACTTTGCCGCTAAAACTTTTTTGCAAATAAAAAATAACTTTTAGCGGCCACCAACTTTAGTCGTCACTAAAAGACAACTTTTAGCGACCAATAATTTTAGTCGTCACTAAAACATAAGTTTTAGCGGCGACAAACTTTAATCTTCACTAAAGCATAACATTTAATTACAACGTAACTGGTCATCACTAAAAGTCCAAACGTCAAATTTTTACCCTTTTAAAATATTATTGACAAAACTTTTAGTGACCATTAGCTTTAGTCGTCACTAAAACACAACTTTTAGCAGCGACAAACTTTAGTCGTCACTAAAGCATAACATTTAGAGACGACATAACTAGTCATCACTAAAAGTCCGAACGCCAAATTTTTACCCATTAAAATATTACTGACAAAACTTTTAGCGACCACCAACTTTAGTCGTCACCAAAACATAATTTTTAGCGACCACTAGCTTTAGTGGCGACTGTTTATAAGGGGATGCGTGTTTCATAGCTTTAAATAAATTAAATTCAACATTTTCCTCTTCCACTCTTAATGTAAGCTTACCATTCCTTACATCTATTTATGGCTTTAGCTGTGGCAAAAATTGGTCTTCCTAATATCAAAGATATATAAGTGTCTTCTTCTTTCATTTGCCAAGACTATAAAATCTATCAGAAGGTAAAATTTGTCCACTTTTACTAGTGCATTTTCTAAAACACCAAATAGTGCTTACCTGATATGTTTGCCAAATGTAAAGTCATAGTTGTAGGTTTTAACTCTCCTAAACCAAGTCTCTAATAGATAAACAGTGACATCAAACTAACACTAGCACTTAAGTTACATAGGGCATGATTGAAGGCTACATTGTCAATAATGTAGGGACTAAAGAAACTCTTTGGATTAGCAAGTTTTGGTAAAAGCTTATTTTGAATAATGGTGCTACATTCTTCATTAAGTGTAATGGTATCATGCCCTTCTATTTTCCTTTACTAGACAACATTTCTTTTAAGAAACTTCACATAAGTGGGCATTTCAGCTAAAGTATCAACAAAGGGAATATTAATGTGAAGTTGCTTAAATATTTTTAACAATTTCTCGAATTGCTTGTCTAATTTTTGTTTCTTCAATCTTAGAGGAAAAGGCACTAGGGTATATATGGTTTGATTGGTACTTGTGGTTGATTAGGTTTTGATTGATCTTTCTCAATTTAAACTGAAGTGCTAGAATGCTTCCCTTTATCATTTTCACCTTGACTTTTAGAGAGCTCATCTTCCTTGTTAGTCCTTATTATTTGCTTCCTATTTCTCAAAGAAATTACCTTACAATGCTCTTTAGGATTTATTTTTGTGTTACTAGGAAATTTTCCTAGAGCTTTAGAGTTTGATAAATTAGCTAGTTGACCTAATTGTATCTTTAGCTTCCTATCGTTGCTAGCTACCTAATTTATCTAAGACTTAGTTTTTCAAAATTTTCAATGGTCATGTATAAGAACTTACAAAAGCAACCTCTAAGGATGGCTTATTCTCATTCATTTGTGGACCCACTTAATTCTTATATTAATACTCTTGCTTTTGTGGAACACTATAATTTTGATTGGTTCCCATGATTACTTAGGTTAAGTTAGGATGATTTTGATGCCAAGAAAGTTAAAAAAAAAAGAAAAAAAAATTGTTACTACATGGATTTCATATTACAAGGGATTTATGCTCCACAAATTGTGGCAAGTAAATATTCTCTAATGGTTTCATTTAACTAACTCTTCACATATTGAAACCCAAATTGCCTACTCATCCCTTGGGATAAGTAGGTGCTATCCCAAATTTGAGTCATCCAAATTTGATATTTTCTTTTTCTTTTTTTTAAAAAATCTAGATCATCATTTTTTTCCAGTAGTTATAAGATTGTTTTTATTTTTATTTTGTATTCTATATCCCTCAAAACAAATATATATATATATATATGTGTGTGTGTGTGTGTGTGTGTGTGTGTGTGTATGTATGTATGTATGAATACCAAATATATGTTAAAAAAAATAAACTTAGGTTGTTCAGATTTAATATGGAGGCCTATATGACCCATATTTGATTTTTTTAAATATATTTTGATTTTTTTTGGTTTTGAAGGATATAGGATGTAAGATACAAAATGCAAATAAATTTTTAATTGTTAATGTAAAAGAATGATGATTTAGATTGAAAAAATAAAAAGAAAATATCAAATATGTAGGACTCAAATTTAGTGTAGCACATACTCATCCCGAGGCAATTCGAGTATAGTACAAATTCTCACATGCCATGCCACGTTGCGGCTTATATTGATATTATGTAGATGTCCAAATAGATTTTTTTTAATCTCATATTATATATAAATAAATAAAATAAAAAAGTAAAGTTAACAAAAGTTTAAAAAAAATAAAAAAGTAATCAAGTAAATTATATAAACAAAAAAGAATTATATTGTTTTTAAAAATTTAATATTGAAATACATAAAATAAATAAAATTGCTAAAAATTTTAAAGATAATGGTGTAAATTATATACATATCTTTATTATCTTATTTTTGAAAGTTTAATAAAGTGATAAACCAAAAAAATTAATAATTTGAGTGTAAATGGAATATTATAATTTATCTCATTATTAATAAAAAATATCTCTTTAAAAATTAAAGAAATAATAGTATAAATTAGATAAATAAAAAGAAATTATCCTTTTTTACAAGTTAATTTAAAACTAATAAATTAATTAAATAGTAGGTGGGACAAGGCTAACCAATCTTTCAGCACAAAAATGATAAATAAAATAAAAATTTCAACCATATATCCTCTGGCAGTACAATATATAATTTGCAATTGTTTAACTATCATAATATCATATTCTATAGAATAAAAATTGAAGAATCAAAGCTAAAGTTATAATTAACAAACCCTTCACATAAGAAGATAAATATTTAATTTAACCTAAACATTAAACTAAAATTTTAGTTATCAATAAATTTTATATATATATATATGTGTGTGTGTGTGTGTGTGTGTGTGTGTATGTATAAAATGAGAGACTCTATAACTATAAATATCACGACCCACAGATTTGGTATGTTGACACAACAGATAGCAAATTCTCCTACTATAATTAAGAGTGTCATTTCTGACTTTTGTAGAAATTTTGGCAGAGTCCCCTCTATAATTTGGACCTCCCGATATTTCTACAATCTGTCAATTCAACAATACGCCCAAAATATATCAAAATATAGTCATCTAGGGAGTGGGAATAACCTAACTATGATTCAGTGGAGCCACATATATTTACATTGTTCTAAACTAAATATATGACAAACATAAACAAAATGCACCCACATGAACAACTGTGGGCTCGCCAAAAGAAATAAGCAGAAGATCTTCAGCTAGTCGGCAGCTCAGGGTAGGCTAGGGTCTTCAACGCTCTCTGAAAAATAAATTTTAGAAAGAGTGAGTTTGAAACTCAGTGAATAAATAACGCTGACCCTTAAAATCTTAAGGGCAAGGCCCGTAAAATATCTATATGTATACATATGTATATATTCATCATGCGCAAAACAATCCTCAAGCAGGTCGTTTTCTTAAAAATGCATCAGAAGTATCTAAGCAGAACTGAATTAAAATAGACGCAGAGCATACGGCTCGCGGGAAGAATAACCACAGACGCAAAGCACTTGGCTTGCGAAATAAATAACTCCACGTGTGGTAGCTACCCACACGGGGCTAGCAAAACCCCTGCTAGCTGAGGTCCAGATCATGGTGCACCAAGGCTAACAACTACTGCTGTTAGCTACAGAGTTCTGAGTAGATAACCTCTTAAATTTAATACAAATTCTCAAATCACATTTCAGACAGAGTACCTTCCATATCAGTTCAATGTCAAAGTTTCCAGATAACTCAATAGGCATTAATTTGCAAAATTTCATGTTTAAATCAAATTTTTAGTAAACATGTACATAACACAACATTTAAATATGTATCTCCATAAATAGATTTTCAAATTTTTAGAGCACTGTAAGAAAACTTAGTAATAAAATGAGAAATAGGTTTTACTCACAGTCCGCATTACTTACTCACCTCCTAGGATGATATCAATATTCCCTGCCCAGTCCTCATCTCTAACTCAATCTCCCGAGTACCCTACAATACCCATCACCAGATTTTTGAGTGTGAATAACTAGCAAAATTGTCTTATTAACTTAGCCTATCTAACATTAATGTCCTCCAGATCCATGCAACAACCGGGAAAAAGGGAAAAGGAAAAGAAAGTGAAAGCTGGAAATTTTGAAGTCCAGAAATTTTGCCAAGTCCTCTCGCAACAGCGAGAAACGGTCTCGCTACAGTGAGAGAGCTAGTTCGCAACAGCGAAGGCGATCCTAGCTATAGCGAGTGCTGGCAGCAGCCCATACAAAAACCAGGGAGTTGCTCGCCGTAGCGTGCGCCATAGCGAAAGTGAAGTCTGGAACTAACGCGATCTCGCCATGGCGAATAGTAAATATCGCCATAGCGAAGGGAATTGACGCGATCTTGCCATAGCGAATGCTGCACCTCACCATAGCGAAGTAACTCAACTCATAAGAGAGGGATGAGAGAGAGATGAGAGAGAAAGAGCATAATCTGAAAGAAGGAAGGTGGTAATACTTTGAAGCTTAAGGGGAATCCATTTGCTCTAACCAACTCATCTCCTTGCACCCTTTTCTTTTCTTTCTGCTCACCCTTCCATATCAGTTTGTCATACACACAGAAACACCTTACAGAACAGCAAAACAGGGGAGGGGGACTCTGTGAAGTGGAACCAGCAGAAACAATACTTACAGCAACAAACTCTAGACCTGGAACAAGACTTGGTTCTGGCGTTACTTTCCCCCAACCCACAGCAGTAGAATTTGAAACAACTAATAGCAGGAAAATTGAGTCCAGGAGCAGTGAAAAATGGCGAGAAACAGAGGAGAGAAGATGAAGCTTTGTTTCCAGTGCAACTCTGCTCCTTTTTCTGACCGAAAGGATGGGTATGGGCATGGTTCAGTGCTGCAGAATTGGGAGAAGCAATTTACGTTAAAGACCAGCTAAAAAGGGGATGAAAAGGGGCATTTCGGATATTTGCAGAAAGAAGGAAAACGTTCTACGTGGCTACATCAATTTCTCCCTTTGAAAAGTCAACTTCCATGCCTATTACAAACTCATGCACGTCGGGTCTTACAATAAATTTTGACCAAAAGTTAAATTTTTTTTTAATTTAGTATGTGTGTTTTATGTCTCTTTCTTTCGTATTTTTTTTAATTATATGTTTTTTTCTCATCTTTTTAAAATTTTTTAAAACACATATACCAAAAAACTGTGACGAAAAATTTGGGATGTAGGGCAATTTGGCCAGAAAAGCAAAGCCTAAAGAATTTTTAGAAAAGAAAATTACAATCCATCCCAAAAGAGAGAAAAAAAATTAGTTTACAAATCCTTCACGAGATGATGTGCACACAAATCTTCAGGGATAGCCGCCAGGGCTTTGCTCCCTAACTCCTCCATCTTCCTCTCTTCTTCCACTGTGCGTCTTCGACTTTTGGAGCAGCACAAGGTCAGCTAGCGCCGTGTCAGTGACTCAGACAGTGAGTAGGGTCACGCCGCACCTCACCGTCGTCGGCAACTTTGTATCGTCTCTTCGCGCATCGCCCAAGTAGAATTGCAGGTAACTTGCCTCTAATTTTATTTTTTAAATCTGATTGTGTATTTGTGTTTTTCTTCATCAGTGAGTTCTCCCACTTGCTCAGTTTCACTGTATCAATTTTATTACTGACAATTGACAAATAAAGCATATTTTTTTTACCTTTAATGCATACCATTAGTTGTATGTTGTATATTACTTCATTCCGTGATCTTCTAGAACAACATTTTCTCCTAAAATCAAGCCCTTTTCTTAACCTAAAAAGGGGCGTAGCGGAATCACTACAGTCGAAAGATGAGCTGTCCAATTCCTTTTATCATGGCTTTATCGGGTGTTTCCAGCTAATAATGGTTAGCATTAGCTGATTTCTCACTTGTCAGAATGAGGCTATCAGTGATTGAGTTCTACGAGGGTGATGAACGTCTAAGAATGGGTTACACAAGAGGAACACTGTGTACTTCTTACAAATTTCTCCTCATCATTTATTTCTAGCCAGTAGAATTGGAACATGCATGATAATTTCAAGCTTAAATATTCAATGCTTACTACAAAGTATACAGTGACCAACTAGCACTTTTTGTTTTTTCCGTTAGGACAATCACCTAAAATTTAATATACAAGAAAAACAAGGTGAAGAATATTTATTCCTTCCTTGAAGATGCTTTTTTAGTTTATCATTAATAATTTAGGAGTTCCTATATCTTAGTCTTATCGAATTAATATTTGCTATGTATGATACATGATAAGATTACCCATTAAATAGAGAATCTAGACTGACATTTAGTGTTCAATTATTTTGTTAAATTGATAGTGCTCAAACTAAAGCTCTTAGCATTTGGCCTTGCCTTTGTTCTGTCAAACTCTGCAGTGACTGAAATCAACAACAATGGGTTATTGGCACAATCCCCCTAGGCTTTTGCTGTTAAGTGTTTGACTTGACCACCATTTTTTATATAATTCCCTTTTTTTGTTTGCTTCTGCATCAATCAGTCACCATGGATGCTGGACTTATCACTTACTGATATCTGTTGCATTTGACCCTCATCTTTAATGATTTTCCTTCATATTTAGTTTTTTTCTTACTTTTGTGGCTGCCTCATTTCAAATGGAATGAAAATGATTGTGTGGGTATTGATTTCAACTCTTTTCAATAATTCAAATTAAGTACTTGGTATAACTGGAAGCAACTTGATCCATAATATGCTTTAACTTCTGAAGGGCCTTTGTGACTATAACATATTATTTTATTGCGTCTTAATTCTTAATCAAGTCGTACTGAAATAGTTCTATATTGTAGTTGAACATCAAGTCTTGAACTAATAAATTTAGCTCATTTCTTTCAGCTACTTGGCCATTTTGACTCTGAAGGAGCCCATATTGCAGCAATGTCAGATCTTCATCATAGGATTCTTCCTCCAGGTTTCCTATCTGAAAATCCCAAGGAAGCTGGATTTTGTCTTTGGTTGTTGCATCCTGAACCATCATCACGCCCAACAATGAGGTAATGTTGTCTATCATAATCAATATTAGATTCACTTAAGCAGGTTTTTTTCCTCTTCTCTCTCTCTTTCTTTATTTTTTTAATTTTAATAGAATACTTTATATATATATATATATTGTAGAAATACCTTTAAAGTTAGTTGATATCTTGGTCCTTGAAAAATACACTTTGTCTCAATTTGATTTGCCAAAGTTTAATTGTCCCATTTCATTCTTTCAAAGAGTATTTCTGTAACAACCGAGAAAAAGAAAAGAAAAGGAAAAGAAAGAAAGTAGAAAGCTAGAAATTTTCGAAATCCAGAATTCTTGCTAAGTCTTCTCGCAATAGCGAGAAATGGTCTCGCTGTAGCGAGAGTGCCTTCTCGTAATAGCGAATGTGATTCTAGCTATAGCGAGTGCGGGCAGCAGTCCATACAGAAACCAGGGGGCAGCTCGCTGTAGCGTACGCCATAGCGAAAGTGGGGTCTAGAACTAACGCGAGTTCGCCATAGCGAAGGTCAAAACTCGCCATAGCGAAGGGAACTGATGCGTGCTCGCCGTAACGAAGGTTAAGCCTCGCCATAGCGAAGCCAGATAACACGAGCTCGCTATAGCGAAGGTTAATTTTCGTCGTCACGAGGGTCAGTCTGGAAGAGAGTAAAAGGCGAGAAATTTACTTCCTTAAACGCTCCAACTCATTCTTTCTCTCATTTTTGCCCTAGACTTTGACCCAAGGAGAGAAAAGAGGCGTGGAGAGTGAGAGAAACCAAGAGAAGGAGGAAGAGCAAGGGAAAGGTAAGCAAGTTCCTCCCATCTCCTTAGAATTCTGATCTCCTCTCTTTGCCCTCTCTTCTTACGGTTTTGTTTGTGAAATTGGTTAGATTTTAGGCATGGGTCAGAAGAGGGAAAGTGGAAAACACTCTTGAATCTCCTTGTTTTCTTTGAAAATGTTGTTTCCACTACTTTAAGAGCTTGAGAGAGAAGAAGAGTTGATGGCATTCTAGAGAGAGAGAGAGAACCTCTAGATTCTGGTATATTATGAGAGTTTGCTCTAAAGATTATATTCTAAGAGAGTAATTCCTTGTTCTTGATTGTGTCTAGGCTCAAGTAAAGCACCTCCATCAAGGTGTGAGTGTGAACCTAAGAAGGGAGAAGAGAAATTAAAAGGGAAGGCTTGTGTTGGCTCTAAAGGTAGCTCTCTTTCCACTCTTTCTTGTTGTATTCTTGGATGTAATAGTCATTGTATATTTATGTATATGCTTGTTATGTAAAATATGCCATATGCTATTGCTTTGATACATTGATGCCAATGTACTTGTGTGTTGAAATGTGAGAATTGCTCGGGTGAGGTAGTGCCGAAAGTCCCTTAAGATGGGTGAGGTGAAGCCGAAAGTCCCTTGAGATGGGTGAGACAAGGCCAAAAGTCTCATAGCCGAGTGAGGCCAAGTCAAAAGTCCCTAAACTCGGGTGAGGCATCCAAAAATCCCTAAACTCGGGTGAGGCTAGACCAAAAGTCCCTGGAGCCCATTTTTGGCATTGTTGTGATTTCCATAGCATGTACAACGTGTGTTGGATGTTTGAGAATGGCTAAATGCTTATTCATATGCTTTGACTTGTTATATGCCTTGATTGTTTACTTGAATGAGTGCATGAGCTACTGAGATTCCCTGAATCTCACCCCTTCCCCTCCCAACTTAACATGCTAGGTGGAGCTCAAGGAGAAGCAAGTGCACACCAAGGAGGCTAGATGCATGTGTAGCTAGGTGTTTGTTTATTTTGGTCTTTTGATGTAATTTTGATGTAAAGAGATGCCAAAATGAATATGCACCTTCTATTTTTGAGATGAACATGTTGTAGTAAGTGTAAAAGTATGGATATATGATGTACAAACTATGCATAGAGCCAAATCAATGGAAATGAGGGTTTTGCCCCTTTTGTTGAGTATATGTGAAAGTGTATTTTTGGCTGTAGCATAGCGAGTTTGGCATGTATGATGATTTGGACCACATGACATGTTATATAGACTATTTTCATGCTTTTAAACTTATCCATGAGTGTCTAGAATATGTGAGAGGCCATTTGAGCCCATTTTGGACCTTTTGGGTGCCAAAACCGGTATTTTTGAGAGCTCCGTCAAAGTATGACCGGATGAGCTCCTCTTGCCATGAAATTTGGCATGCCTCTAGATTTTATAGAAATCTTCTTGAGAAGCTAAAATGGGTAATATTCGGAGGTCTAGAGAATATTTGGCGAATTGTTGAAATTAGGAAATTTCTATGAATTGGTCATGGCACTGTGTAGCTAGTCAGATTTGAAAACCTTGTCATTCATGGACCAAATGGAGTCCAAATATTGTGAAATTTTATACACATAAACTAAAAAATCACAGTGACCTATATCAACTAGAATCACCTAAATCGGAGGTCTGTAGAGAGAGATTGAACCTTCTGAAGTTCTGTATCAACATCAGAGAGCTCACCTGACCTCCGTTACTGTTCCATCAGTTTTCGGGGTGTAGGGGCTACTGAACTGATTTGGACTTATTTGTTTCCTCTAGTAGATATCTGTAGCTTTTCAAATTGATATAGTGTGCCCAGATTGGATTTTTGTGGATTTAGCTATGAATTTTTGAAGTCATGACAGTAAGCTGCACCAGAAACAGTGACAGCCGGACCTCCTTCCCATTTTTGATGTCAAACATGGTCCAAACCTAGAGATTTCGATTGGAATTATTTTTAGTGTAACGTTAAACTTAGAGCTTTCCAGAAAGCTAAAGTTTACTGGATTCCCATTTTTTTACAATTAGTTATGATTTTCCAAAGTTAGAGCCAAAATATGACTTTTGGGCACAAGTGAGAAAATGCATTTTTCTGGTTTTTGGCTCCATACCCATGGCTTATGGCTTGTTTTATGCTATGTATGAGTTGTATAAATGGAATGTGAGTAGAGAATGTGAATGATGGGTTCACAGGACCCACGGGGCAGATAATGAGTGTATGAAACCCCGTTTCATAGCATGAAAATGCCACGGATTGGTATTGGTTCTTTGGAAATCATATGGAACCGAGCCCAGTGAGAGGCTAGATAGTGGTAGTAGATTAAGGTGTTACAATTTCAATTTCAATGTTATTGTCACATTAAGCCCATTAACATGTATTTAAAAGATATGGGAGGTAAGGTCTAACATGAAGTTAATATGGCCATTAAATGTCTAGTTGTCATTGAAACATGCCAAGCTGGAGCACCAAAATGGTATTGTGCTATGGCTACCTCAAATGGTAAGATGCTCTGTCAGCTGAACAATTAATGATTATATCAGCTTTTTGTGAGGTTATGTCACCCATCTTTCTTAGCTATCAATTAACGGGCTTAATACAAGGACAATATTGAAGACAAAATACTCTTTGGAGGACTGAAATGAGACATTCAAACTTTGGAGGACCAAATTGAGATAAGGTGTATATTGAAGATAGAATTCTCTCCCAGTATTGAATACACATGTAGTAATGGCCTAATTAAATATACTACTAGTCCTTGAATTGTGGGCCTTAAATTTGAGTTATACGCAATTATGATTTCTTGAACTTATAAATTCTGTTGCACAACTCAAGAAAATCCTTGGTTTCATCTAGCTTGCAGAATAAATCAAGTTGTCTAAAAGAGAGTATGCCTCTTAACAAAGAACCTTTGCTTTTAGAAATGCTGCCCTCAACTCCCCCAATATCTAACGAGAATGAATTTAGATTAATGGAAAACATATACCAACTTGAAAGTGCTTACTTTTCCATGAGATCCAAAATTCAGATTCCTGAAACAGGTTCTGCAACTCACCCAGATAAAGATTTACTAAGAATTCGTGAGAACTGCTGTGTGGCTTGAAAAGATGAAGAAAAACATAGAAACATAGATCCTATGGGAATTTTCTTTGATGGTTTGTGCAAGTATGCCCGTTATAGCAAGTTTGAAGTCCGGGGTGTACTAAGAAATGCTGATTTTAACAATCCTGCTAATGTAATCTGCTCTCTGAGCTTTGACTGAGATGAGGATTATTTTGCTGCTGCTGGGGTGTCAAAGAAGATAAAGATTTTTGAGTTTAATGCACTGTTCAATGACTCTGTTGATATTCATTATCCAGTAGCTGAGATGTCAAACAAATCAAAGCTGAGCTGTGTTTGCTGGAATAACTATATTAAGAACTAGTTAGCCTCCACAGACTATGATGGTGTAGTTAAGGTTTGTACGTCTTATGCAATCCCATTTGAATAGTTGTTTTATCATTAGAACACATTCTTTGGAGTATCCATTTGTTACTTACGTGAAATAGGTGCAGCTCTGACCAAAATGCAATAATTTATCTGAGGGCCTATGTAATTGTTCACTTGTATGTTTGGGGTAACACTGTTGATGGGTCTTCTTTGGAGCCTAACATATCCACAGGCTGATTAGTAGATTGTTAGTACCTGCTATGGGTTATTAATTTCCCTGATTCTCTAAGTTGTACATAAGATTATATATTCTCTCTGAAGTAAGATATCTAAGTCCTATATGGGTGTATTGGTTTCTTAACTAAGTTTATCTAGTTCTCTAGGAATTATTGAAACTGGTACCAGACACAGGGATGTTATGATACAAACACATGCATATAGCTACATGGGTGCAACTTTGGTAGATTAGTAGAGATAAAAACACCCATAAACACGTGTGTGTGTGCACACGGGCATATGTATAAGCATTATATTTACAAGGTAAAATTTTTAACTAAGATTAATGGCAACTACTTTTTTTTTTTTGGAGGGGGGGAGGAAAAGTGAAATGCTTTGTCATGATCACAATAAAAGAGGATCAATGCTGGTGAGCATCTTTGTTTACTTAAATATATTAAAACACATGCTTGCACTGTATCCACCCCCCTTTCAAAAAATAGAAAGCTTTTGGGAAGTGGCTTAATTTTTAGTCTAAAAAAAGTATAATAATTTCCTTTTGATAGTTGGCCATGATAAAGTCGTTAGCCATGTCAAATTCTTAGACTCTGAAACACTAGTCTCTGCATCTACTGATAATACATTAAAGATTTGGGATCTCAATAAAACCTCTTCTGTGGGTCCATCCACTTGTGGTTGCAGCTTGACCCTTTCATGATGCAAGGGGATTTGTTTCCAAAGTTGACAACAATAATCCAGTGTTGTCTATCAAATCAAAGGGGGAAACAAATTGTTATATGCCTGTTTCTGGGTGATGAGGGTCAACGTTATTACTCATTTTAAGTGAAAGGCATCTATTCTAAGGAAATGTTTTGCTATAAATGTAATGTTTTCTTGAAAGATGGTAATGTAAGAAAGCTCAACTTCACAACTAACCTCATGAGTTGTTTGTTTACCAATAAAAAATAGGTCTGTTACTAGGTTTTTGTTTTTTTACTTTTAGAGAAAAAGGGGGAGGGGTTGTGTTTAATTTGAGTTACCAGGTATAGACTACTACACTTGGAATGGATTTTAATTTGCTTTGTTAGATCTGTGTTTGTTGGTCTCTATATTTTACAATGTTTACATTGGGGCTATCTTTTTTTCTTTTTGGGTAAAATATTATGGTTATTTCTTACAACATCTTTTCTTCTTGCTTTTTCTTTTTTTGGGGGCTTGTTCTTGCATTAATAAGTCTTGACTTCTTGGCATCTATTTTTTTTCTTTTTAAATAATGTTTTCTAATATAATACTACTGTGGATTTTGATTCTAGTTATAATATTTTTTTAGGTTTGGAGCTTATTTAGAGGAACACTATTAAGAAATATAGTATTCCCTTCAATAATTGATGCAATTGCATTGGATCCTGCTGAACATGTCTTTTATGCTAGCAGTAGAGATGGAAAAATATTTATTGCTGCTCTTAACACTGAAAGGATCTTTAGTGATAATTATGGGATGCATATTGTCGGTTCATTCTCTAATCACAGGTTATTATTATTATTTTTCTCCTCTAAGTGTCCATATCATGAAACATAGACCTCTCTATTAGTGGTATACTGGTATTTTTCTTCTCGCATGTTCTCAATCTTTCCAGTTTGTCGTAGTTATGATAGTTTGTTATCTCTTTGCCATGTTATATTTTTCCTTATGTATATTCTATGGTGAAATAGAAATTTAGATTTTTCCTTAGGTTGATCATCAAATTGCTAGGAGCACTTTTTTTCAGCCAATATTTGACAATTTAGTTGGCCATTGCTGCACGTTTCTCCATTGAAGACATTGTATATTGGTTTCTGACTGGGGATTGTAGTTTTACTTTTTCACTGGTGGACAACATATATCCTAATAGTTCAGCATAGGTGGTCTGCATATTTAGATTCTAAATATAGAAAAAGAAAACCCAATAATCATGATGACTACTCAAGTCTCGTACAATATGAAAGTCGTTATTGAATTAACCTCTACTGCTAATTTGAATATGATGACCCGCCTCGACATATTTTTTCAATATGAAAGCCATTATTGATATTAAATTTTATTATCTTCATTATGGGTTTTTTTTTTTGTGAAATGTTAAAGATATTAATAAAACCAATCAAATTTAAAAGCTTAAGTTTTTGGATTGAAATGGTCATTTGACATGGTATCATCACCTTTATGACCTAGGTGATTAGGAGTTTAATCCTTGCTATTCCTATTTATAATTAAATCAAAATTTCAGTGCTTTGTAGCTGATTTGAATTTTTTGCACAAATTATGGTGAGTCTTTACATTGTCCATGAGCCCAAAAGGCTTTTGCATGAGGGTGTGTTCTAGATATTAATAAAATCAATCCTAAGTCTTCACTTAACAGATAAAACTTGAGTTAAATGGTCTTTGACTTTGAGCATGTAGTAGACATATGCTTGATTGGACCATAGAAGTTAACTTATGGTTTTTCTAATTTTAACAGCAAGGTAGTTACTTGCTTAGCATATGGCACGAGTGAGAATTTGTTAATCTCTGGATCGGAGGATGGAATGGTTCGGGTTTGGAATGCAAAAACTCATAATATTGTTCGCATGTTTAAACATGCAAAAGGTTTTATCCCAGCTCTTTCTGATAGCAGATCTATGTTTATTGCTTATTATATTTTCTGCTGTCTATTATAAATTGTTATATGTAGAATAAGCTTATGACTTTGTCAATGTTCAACCTATCACTTTCTGTACTAGAACTTAATGATAACTTACATCTCAATATGCATATGTCAGCAAAAGAGTATAGATGATATTTTGCAATGTGCATGGAAGTAGCTAATATAGATGATATCTTGCAATGTGCATGGAACTAACACGATTTATTTTATAGAGTTAGCTCCTAATTATATATGTGCTCTTGCAAAATGCATATTATCTTCCTTTTAATTTTTTTTAATTTCTACCATCTGATTGGTACTGCATCTCAGGTCCTAATTTTATCTTAATGTTTTGGCCCATGTTTTTATAAATGAATGCCGATTGTTTAACGAACTTAGCCTACATGTGGAATTCATAGATTTTTTGGTACTAGTTTATTTTCAACTTCTTTTTCTTGACTTATCACCCACATGACATGCCACGTCCACCTTTTGTTTTCAGTATTGATTGTGGTTAATCATGCATTAATTAATTTTAATGTTAATCTGCCGTGCAGGACCTGTAAATAATATTCTTGTTGCCAGAAAACAACTTGACTCAAGTAATTGTATATCTTCTAATTTACAAGTGCCCTCAAGAAGGTAGGGATCTTTATTACCCCCTTTATTGGAAAAATATTCAAATTCAACAGATGAAGACTCAGATGTTAAGACTATTATTAGCCTCCAGGATGGCAGGTGCTGTATGGATGTTTCATACATCTCTTCCCATTTGATATTTAATCAAATAAAGGAATTTCAGGTGTGTACGAGCAGACAATTTACTAACAGATATATTCTCATCATTGAGCATCATTTTGTAATGATTTTTTTCTAGTAAAATATCCATTATTTAATTTTCTAATTGTGACAAAATCTCTCCTTTTAAAAATTTTATCAACATCGGGATTCTGCTGCTACTGGAATGAAGATGGATAGACTAGGAGCTGATTGCAAGAGGTCTATGCAAATGGTTAACCAATGGAAAAAGATGTATGAAAATTTGCAACAATTCTGGGAAAACAAGTTGTTAGACTGTGTTCAAACAAAAACCTCAAATGAAACTGGAAACTAAGTTGCCTTATTTTCTTGCTTGCTCTGTTCAAAATTTAGACTTTGAAGGGAGAAATTGTAAGTGTTAGGAGATCCATCTGGTGAGCACTGGTTAACAACTTTGCTTCCTTATGAAACTCTTGATTACCGATGCTGCTATGCTATATGTAAGCTTTTTTATAATATTTTTACATAGACAAGTAAATGCTACATGTAAATAGGTAACTGTTGCAAATGGAAGGAAATGCTTCAAATTTTGACTGAGCTTTCGGCAAATCGAAAGGAAAAAAAATAGAAATAGGGTGACTTCATTAAGAAATTTTTCTCCTAAGAATAGCTTTTGAATAAGTTGCCTAACTTAATTATCATATTTCCTTACTTCCTCTCAAAAGAATAATTCGTTGCAAAAATAGGCATTTAGCATCACCAAAATATTTCGCCACTAAAAGCATACATTTAGCGACGACAATACTCACCACTAATTCCTTTAAATACCCACTAAAAGGAATTTCGACAACTACTAATGTCACTGTTAAAACAATATTTAGCATCAAGGTATATGTTGTCGCTAAAGATCCCTAACAAAAGCTTTTAAAAAGGTCAAATAGAAGGATTTTTACGGCGAAAAGGTCGTCGCTAAATCTTTTAAACTAAACGATCGTCGCTAAAAGTATACATTTAGTGACCACAACTATTGGTAAAAGTCGTCGCTAAAAGTTTTTTGTGTCAAAAGATATTTGTTGCCGCTAAAACCATATATTTAGTGACGACTTTTTTCGCCTCTAAAAATATTTTTTGTGACGACATGAATTTTTAGCGGTGAAATTACATATATTTAGGGGTGATTTTTGTCGTCGCAAAAAGTTTTTTTAGCAACGACAATTTTTTGGCCATTAAATCTCTTTAGCTACGGTTGTAATTACGGCGACTTAGCGATGACTACATTGTTGTCGCTAAATAGTTTTTGCGACGACTTCTGATGTTTTAGCGACGACTTTTGTCGCCACAAATTCCATATTTTTTTGTAGTGAAAGATGTCTAATAAGGAAGTATGACATAATTTATCCAACGATCCACAACCCATTCTCTTTTCCTGTTAAAACCCATTCTCTTTTTTGTTAGCATATAACCTAACTATAATTTATCCATCTAACATATAAAAAAGTATGACATAATTTATCCTTCTCATGATTTTGATGCAACATAATAAAACCCAAAAAGGAATTCACAAATGAAACCTACCAAAGAATCAAAACGCAATAGTCATACCCAAAAAAATTCAAATCTTTCAACCATCATTCCCACAATAACTCATTTACCTCTTCTTATTTTCATTTTTCAACAATAAAAAAACCCATCTTTACATCTAAAACCCAAAAAAAAAAAAAATACAATGGCTTTCAAATGAAAAAATAGAGGGTAGTGGACAATAAACAACCTTCACCTATTGAACAATGAATAACTTCAAGCTACTGCATTTTGCTAAAATGCAATAGTTTTTGGCACCCTTTAACAAGCCTTCATTTAAGACGATACCTTCAGATAGAAGGAAGCCACTTTTACATTTTGTAAAAATTGAAGTATCTATTACAGTTGATGTAGCAAACGCAACGTTAAACATCAGGGGATAATTGGAATGGCAATTTTGATGGAAGGCCATGATTTCACAGGGTTAAAAACCCACAAAAAAAAAAGTTTTCTCAGCTATGAAACGCACCACTTCACTTATCGTGAAACGTTGCATTTCGTAGCACCACATTAGATATCGTGCTTAGGCACAATCAAGGATCATGATTCACAAAACTTAATTTTACAGATTTAGCTACATCACAAGGTTGAGTTAGCACCTAAGTTTTTTTTTTTAAAAAATGTATATATATATTTATTTATTTTATTTGATCTCTGAAAAATCTGCCTCATAATAGTTTAATTCTTAGATTTATTTCCTTATACAAATTAATTTGTTAAAGTCTATAATTCACCAGACTTTCATAACTCAACTAGATGAAATTGTATATTTATCTTATTTTTAATAACTAACTCAATATACATATCTAGAAAAAAAAAAAAGGTACACAATACATATATACACAAGTTACAAACTTTGAGATACTAATTTGCATAGAGTAATAATAAAGACCAAAGTGTAAGAAGGTATATTTTGTAGAGACCAAATTATACACTTATTTAATTTTTTTGAGAAAATATACTCTTTTACTCACTTAAAAATTAATGCATTTCTCAACTAGTTGGTTATTGAATCACATGGCTTAATTTCTTAAAAAATTTTTACTCGTTAGTCTTTTATGTGTAAAAAATAAAAAATTTAGGCATGTATTTCTAAAAACAAATGGATGAACTTGCAGGACTAGACACCTGGGGCATTGAATCACATGGACTTAGAGAGATTGATAACATTCAAAGATACTAAAAGATTAAGTATAAAAGAAACAAAGAAGCCATATGAATGGGGGATAACAATGGTAGTATTCGAAGGATTCAATTACTTAAAATCCATGATAAAGGAATCAAAATCCTATATCCATTTCTGCCAATCTCCTAATCTATACTTGCCTAAAATTATCATATGCTTAATTTGAAAATTCTTCTTCATTATTTGCTCATTAGTCATATATCTTGGCAAAATCCACAACTTGGGCTTTTGGATATAACGCATTAATCAAGTGAAGCCTATATATGGCAACACAATCATTTTAGGCCACTATCACAAGTTGTGGTGCATGCCTTTGTTTTCCGAATCACTTGTGATTGAATGTCTCTTTCAAATTTATTGATTTGTTCTGCTGGCTGAAGAGATATCATTTACTCTATGTAAATTATTTTCTTTTAAAAAATGTTAAAATTATACAGTGCACAAATCCCCTTAATATTAAAATATGACTACATTTTTTTCAAAAATAATATTAATTTTTTTATTAAAACTATAACTTATTAAAAAAAGAACAAATTACATATGCATCCCCTAAATTTTGTTAAAATTAAACAAGCTCTCAATTTTTTTAAAATATACATTTTGGTCTTATTTTAAATTTTTTACTAAAATATCAAATATAAAAAATATGTAAGAATGGCTAACAATGGGTATTTTAGTCAATAAATTTAGAATTAAATTAAAGTACAATATAACTTTTTGTTTTAAAAAATATTTTGTGCTTATTTTGAAAATCGATAAGAGGTCTATATAATTTCAACAAAATTCAAAAGAAATCTATCTAATTTACTCTATTTTTTAATTTTTATTTTAGGGTTATGTATTTTGTATTAAAAATATAAATTTAATTTAGTCTAAATTTAAAAAAAAAATAAACATTTTTTATATTTATTAAATACATATTTAATATTTGTTATAAATACAAATAATAAATATAACGATATTTTAGTCAAAACAAGAAGGGATGTTTATTGATTCAACTTAATTAGGTCAGGTGTGGTCAAGCCAAAAAAACAAAATTGGCGAAACTTAAAAGAAAAATGGTTGGTATACCAGGCCAAGCAACGGCGAAACCTTCGAACTAGTTGGTATACTTTATTTTTTTTAATAAGCATCTTCAATCTACAGCTTTCCCAATTCCTAAATCTCAAAAGAAATGAAACCCAAACCCTTCCCTCTGGAACTTATTCGTTCTCACTAACAGCCATGCACTTGCAGGTTGCAATCATTGCAGCTACACCTTTAAAGCTTCTTCTCATTACATTTGCCCACTAGCCCACAGCATACAACGACGGCCACTCATGTCATCCTCCATTGCTGTGGTTTCATTCTATTTTCAGCTTGGGTAAGTTCTAAACATGTTATTAAAAGCTAGAGTGAATTTATGGTATCTCCTTCAAATTTGTAATCTCGGTTTCCATGCTCAAGTCTAGCAAGTCAGTAACTCAATTTAAGTGTTTTCCCAAATCTGAAGTTTTGAATCTCTTTGTTCATCACCCATGGTGAGACCCCCCATTCCTTTCGCTTTTTAATTCTTAATCTCTTTTTTTATTGCTCTTAGCCTTTTTCTGAACAGAAAAATGTAGCTTTGTAACCTAAGCTTATGAAGGTTCAAAAAGATAGTAATGAAACCATTGAGAAATTGATGGAGATTGAATGGAAAAGTTCTTAATTCTACCAAACTTTGAAAAGGTGTTATTACATGTCTTAGTTATCTAATTACTCTTTTTTTTTTTTTTTACTTGTATTTGAATGGAGTCTTAAGGAGAAATTATCAACTTTAAAGGACAAAAATCATGTCCTATGTTAGAAAGCCTCAAGTCCATAGTTAAAAGTAACTATCCAACTTTTGAAAGTTAATTGTCGGAAGTAAGTTGCATAATATGGTGTGCACGTGCACACACACATACATATCCACAACTATAAAAATTATGTAGACCTGATTTAACTTTATTCACTATGACTTTGTTATCTTTGGGTTTGTCATTCTAACTTGTTAGGTAAATGATACATTTTTTATCTATGGTCTGGATGTGTTAAGAACTATTGTATAGTAGCATAATTAATTACTTATCTTTTTCTTTTTAAAATAGAAATTTTGCTTGTTAAAAATGTTTGGAATGAGCATTTTGAAAGAGATGATGACTTTTTCAAGGATTTGATGGATTACCTAATTGTATTTCAAGGTTTGTTTACGTGTTAATTCATTAGAAAGTATGTTTTACTTATATAATGAATAATTTTATGGCCTTTTAAAGTCATTGATATGATTAAGATATCATGTGAAGATTAAAATTGTCAGCTTAATCCTAATAATAACCATTGAACACCGCAAAAATTATTCTAACATATAAGCAAAGTAAACTTTCAACAATACAATTGTTTGATGTTTTCTCATTCGCATGATTATTTATATTTAAGTTTGGATGAAAAATATCACAGGATTGTTAAGTACTAGAATAAATTAAAAGAAAGTCAAATAACATGCTTTTAAGTCATATGAGAACAAAATGATTTTAGGCCCAAGTGCATTAATTTGATTAGAAAATCAAGCAAAACTATTATTTCTAAATAATGGGGTTGATTTTTATATTAATTAGGTGGTACCTTGATAGCAATATATGTACATGTCAGCTTTGCTTATATTACAACATTGGCTGGGGATGGGCTGGTATTATATGGCTATATAGTTTGGTATGATACCAAAAGTATGTAGAACCAATGTGTTAAAATTTAATGGCTCTATAATTAGCCATCCTTTAAATTGCCTTGGATGCTTGATTGTTACTAATTAAAAATATGTTGAATTTTTTTCTATTCTCTTCTCTAATCAATTATTGCTTTTCCCTTTTTCTTTTTTTGGTTTGCTAAACAAAAAACCATTGGGCTAGCCTAGCTCATCCTAGACTAACATAAAACTCGACTTGTTTAGGCGAAATCCAGTCATGGGTATAAAAATAAACTCGATGGTTAAATCAAGCTTAGCACTAGGTCAATATAATGTAGAATAGTATTATATAGTACAATGGACCCATAAGAAAATTCAAATCATTTAGTGAGTAATTAGAGTAGAAAAAAATTGGAACCATTTAGACAAAGATTAGCTAAGGGCAAGAATTGAGCTTTATGATAGGTAAGGCACTACATAATCTATGTAATTGTTTTGGCAATAGGACCATATGTTGTAAAAGGTATAGAGAAGAACTAAATGATGCTCAAAAGCTTAAGTAATAGTGAGAGAGGCAAATCTAGTCACACATGTAATTTTAAGACAATTAGTGGTGGTATTGGTGTTATGGCCAATTTTAGGAACCTTCAATAATGCTACTTATCTGGAAAAAGGATTGTGAGGAGATAATAGAAAATACTTCATATAAGTGGATGGTTGGTGAGTAGATGACATCTTATTGCATAATTCATGATTTCACTTTTTTTTAACCTTGCAATTCTTATTATTTAGTGAAATATCATGATTTTCTTAAATTCTCAATTTCCAAATCGCACTAATGTTCATTTGAGAAATATTGGAATTTTATTAAAATTCTTGAGTTAGTTATTTGACATATGTATGGCACTAGTGGGAGTTATCATAGGAAATTTTTAGAAATCTTGATTTTAATTACGTATAAGAAAAGTTTTAAATTTGAATAAGGTGATTCCATACATGATGGTAACATTTTATGAAAGGACTAATTACAAAACACTACTTGCTAGCGATAGTTTTGTTAGCCCTTGTGTAATATCCGATTTTTCAAAAACGAGAGATGATGTTATGTGACTATTAGAATGTATATTGAGCATGAAGTATGACAACAGACCAAGTTAATTTAAGGGCTAAGATAACATCTCATCACCTGGGTCGAAGATCTTGTCGACAAGATCCTATAATCTGTAGTGCAATTTCTGAGACCTTGTGGACAAGGTTTTCGCCAGCAAGTACAAGGTTTTCTTATATAATGTGTTAAAGCTTATGTAGTCTAGAATTGGGTATGGAGGGCTTTGTAAATGAAAGTTTTGAGTTCTTGAGGGTTCTCAAAAGCCCTAAAAACTATGGGAAGCCTCGAGACAATTAAAGCCCCTCTGGTGGACGTTTTCTAATGTCGGTGCACCCAAATTTTGAGGGATTCATTCGAGAAGGTTTTAGCTCCAATTTGAGTGATTCCAAAGGCATTTTACTAAATTGGGAATCTAAAATTTATAATTTCAAAAAGGAGCTAAAACGAGTTGGAAACAAAAATGCCAAGAACAAAGGGCGAAATGATAATTTTTGAAAAAGTCCTTCTTAAACCCATATATATATGAGGTATCCTTCTGCTCCCCTCATTTAGATCAACCAAGCTCTACCAAAAAAACCAAAGAAAGCTTAAGGGAAGGAGGCGCACAAGAATAAGGCAAAGGAGAAAGGAAAATTTCAAGAAAAAGGTAAGAACTTCTTAGAATTTCCTAGTCTTCTCCTTAGGAAATCTCTTATCCTCCTTCTCTAATTTCTCCCTATGGTTTTATTAAAGTTTTTGGTGCTAGTTTGAGGTCAACCAAGAGGGGAAAATTCGGATTTGAAGAAAGGAAGCCAAAGAAAGGAAGATTCAAGTGAGAAAATAAGGAAAAACAAGGTAAATCTTGCATCTCATGGTAGTTACTCCTTCCCCTTCTTCTCCCTATTTCACCCCATATATGTAAATGCAAGAGGGTTGGAATTTTAAGGAGAACCAAGGGTGAATTCCATGAATTTGAGGGAGGAGAGTAAGAATATGCAAAGAAATCCAAGTAAAAACCATGATTTTGCAAGATAAAAAAGTTAAGGTTTTGATTGCACCTTGAACTCTTTCATGAACCCTAGCCATATTTTATGATGTTTAAGTGTTCATATGAGTTCCTAAGACACCAAGAGAGCTTCCTACATGATTCTCCCATCAAAGGAAGCAAGAAAACTCCATTGGTGCCTTATAGAAGCATAGCTTCAACTAAGGAGAGTCCATGCACCTAAAGAATGTTTTAATTCCTTCCAAGCTTAGTTTTGTATCATGTATAATAGGAGAGTATGAGAGAAATCCTTGGAAGAAGTTTAGAAGCCATAGATAGCAAGATGGCCTTATATATTTCATAATATGACTTAAAGAAGCAACACCAAGTTAGGCTCTTATAATTAATTATATGATGACTCCAAGAGATTTAAATGAAGTCAAGAATCATGAATGAATGGATAGAATGAAGCTAAGATGATGTTTTCCAAAGATTGCTTCATTAAGTTTATTATGGAACCATAAAAGAGCCTTATGAGTCACCTAGTGTTTTTAGTGATTGTGTGGCCTTAGACTTTGCTTTAAGAGTATAATTAGCCTTCATATGATGTGTCTAGGCCAAGAGGAATGATCTCCACCTTCTTAGGTGTGTGACGTCAAGGGAGAAGATTTAAGACTTAAGGAAAAAGTATGTAAATACAAGCAAGGTAGCTCTTTCCACCTTCTTTCATGCATAGATGTGTGCTTACATTGTCTTGAATGTGTGTATGTATGTATTTTTTAAGCCATGAAAAGTATTCTAGCATGATTTTATATGTCATGGTACCATAATGATGTATTATATTTCTAAATGATGTTTTATGCGCTTGCTTTAGTTTGCTTGAGTGTGAAATAGCCAAGAACCCATAGCCATGGTAAGGATGAGCCAAAAACCTTTAGAATTAGTTGAGGCAAAGTAAAGAGTCTCCCAAAAGTGAGGTTAACTCACAAGAGTAAGGTTGAGTCCAAAAACCTCTTAAAGAAATAGGTGAGGCAAGTCCAAGATCCACAAGTAAATGGGTGAGGCTAATTCACTTACTTGACAAGCCTATGTATGTTACGTATGACTTTTTCAACTGCCAAGAATGCTTCTTATATGATTGCACATGCTAATATGCCCATACATGCATTTGTGAGATTTGTATTGCATGCTTTATGTGTAATTGAATGGGAGATGAGTTATTGAGATTTTTTGAATCTCATCCCCTCATCTCCAATGTCTTAACATGTTAGGTGAAATAATTGAGCAAGGTATTGGAGGCCACCAAGCTTAAAAGAAGAAGATGGGCATCAAAGTATATGAATATGCCTAGTTTTGCCTTCTTTTTAACCATATACATGGGATATAATGTAATCCCTTGATGAAATTGTCATGTAACCATATGAACATATGTAAATACCCAAAAGTATGATGTATGAATGAAATTTGATGCTAAATGCATGAGATAGCATGTTTTGGGCATTGAATGGCAAGTTTAGCTCTTGAATGGCTAGATAGATTAGTGTAATAATGGAAGTGAAATGGACAAATTAAGATGCATGAGACTTAAGATCACTTGGGCAGTTCATACAAGTCATGCTCATACTTTTAAACTTGTTGAAGAGGTGCCAAACTCAATAGGAAGCCATTTGGACTAAAGTGACTCTTGATAGGGAGCAAAAGTGACCATTTCATAAGGCTATGTCGCTTTTTGACCAAATGAGTTCTTCTTAATCTAAGATTTGACATGAAATTAGAGCTTGTTCGAAACTTTTTTGGGAAGCTATAGAACAAAATTTTTAGAGGTCTAGAGAATATTTGATAAATTTTTAAAGTTGAGAAATTTTCTAATTTTGGTCTAGTATACTATTCACTCAGGTCTGAAAATAAAATCTGTCACTTAAGGCTCAAATGATGTCCAATTTCTACGAAATTTTATAGAGAGAAATTAGACACTCCTAATGACTTGTTTCAACTAGAAGCACCCTATTTGGAGCTCTAGAGATGGAGATATGAATTTTTAAAAATTCTGCCCAGTATCAGGTGTCTAAACTGACCTCATGTACTATTTGATTAGTTTTCAATGCCTGGACATGCTTGAACTAGTCTAGAGTTAACTTTTTTCCTCTAGCTAACATTTGTATCTTTCCATATTGGTATCATTTGCATAGATTGGATATTTTTGGAATTAATTAGACATTTTTTAAGTTTACTATAGAATTCTATGATAGCACCAGTGGACAGCCATACATCTGGATGATTTTGAATGTCAAATGTATTTTTTGTTGTGTTTAATGGTTTGGTCATATTTTTTACATAAATTAGACATGTGTAGCTCTTAGAATGGTAAAAAACATATGATTTCAATTTTTTTAAAATTAGTTATGAGTTTCTAAAGTTTGTGATAGAAAAAAGGAAATTCTAGCCAAAAATACAAACATGGGTTTTATGTGTTCCTTTACTTTCCATGAGTTGTATGCCAAGTTTGATGATTAAAATGAGTTGTATTCATGTATTTAAGTATGAGAATGTAATAAATGAATTCATATGGCCCATGAGACTCCAAAAGAAAAACTTTACCTGTATAGAAATGCATCTTGAAACATAGCCCCTATGCCATTATGTTGTTCTCCATAGAAATTATATGAGATGAGGCATGGGAATTGCATGAATTGAATCTTAAAAGTATGGTGTTACACCTTGGCACACCTTAGTTGAATCCTAACTAGTATGAGGTATAATGGATGCTAGCCCAATGTGTTGACCAATACACAGGGAATTAAAGGACGCCATTTTACATGAATTGAGGACTCACAACAAACTTAGATGGACTTAGTGTCCATGATAGATTATATCATTATATAGAAAGTCTTTCCAAACAAAAATGTTTTGAAAGGAATTTGTTTTGAAAATTTTCAAATGTGTATTTTGAATGTTTCATACTTTATACTATGTGATTGTTGTGAGTCAAAACATATGCCATATTTAAAATTGTTCTTAGAATTTAATTACTATTTTGTGAAGCATGGTTTCAGATTCTAAGGTCTTTGTAGGGTGTTCGTAAGCTATCTTTCCTATTTATTTCATTTTATTCATTTATTTGTTATTTAAACTGTGGGATGTTATTTACTTAATAAATATTTGGTTTTTTCAATAGTGAAATTATACTAGAGTCCATACCAACCTCCCAGCAGGACGGACTTATCTTCCCTTTGTAATGCCTTACGTTGTTTCACATGTGTGATGTTGGATATTTTTTTAACGGCATACATATGTATTTTTGTAATTTAGTTATAACCCCATAAAATCCATATGCAGAATTCCTTACCTTAGTAAATGATGTGTAGTAGATAAGAATGAAATTGGAGTTCTCTTTTGTTTATTGTTGTATTAAGCTATTTGTAGGAATTTCAAAAAATACTCTACCAAAATGTTTACAAGAATTTGCTCAAGTATATGGAATGAATTCGACATGAAATGTGAAGATTCTTAGATAATTACACTGACTAATGTTATAAACATTAAATTGTTTCATTAGGACTATGGGTATTTGTTATCCAAGTCACCATGTTAGGCATATGATACAAGATTAACCTTGTATTCTATGCCAGTTATATCTTTAGTTTGGGGTGTGACAACTTGTATGATCCATGATTTGACTATCACTATATTCAATGAAATTTAAGTAAGAAGCAATAAATATGGATATTTAATATTTGAAGAAAGAAAAGTAAGAGATCTTGTAGCATAGAAATTAATAATCTTTTGTTCCTATAACATTCGACTTTTCATAAAAATAATGAAACGAGTCAGTTTGAAAAGCAAGTCCCCTAAAATGAATGAGTTGAGGCCAAATAAAATTAGAATAAAATTTTAAATAATAAAAAATAAGGATCTAAGGCCTAAGATGCTCGAAAACCAAAGCCAGAGTAGTTCAATAAAATTGCCAAAAGTATAATGACATTTTCATAAATATGAGCAAATTTTGAAAAACTCATAAAAGGGATTTTTTAATGAAAAAATTGAGTTTTTCAAGGTTATCAGAGGCCCTAAAAATTATAAGAATCCCTGGACTAGTTTAAACCCCCTTCCAGTTTATGTTTTTGAATGTCGGTTGTGTAATATTTGGTTTTCTAAAAATGAGAGAAAATATGAGAAACGTAACGTATGGTTTCTCTGTAAATAAATGAAATTCACCGGATAGAAAAGGAAGTCCCCCGGAATGAGATAATTAAGGTCCCAAAAAATTTAGGAAGCATTCTAGCCTTCTAAAAATGAGAATTGTAGCCTCAGATAGACGGAAAAATGGAGATAGAAGGAAGAAACAAAATTTGACGGAAACCTTACGAAACATAATGGCGTTTTCGTAATTTTAGGCAATTTTTAGAATTCACATAGAAAATCTTTTTAAATCAAAGTTTTGAGTTCTCTGGGGCTCTAAGAGGCCCTAAAAACCATGAGAAGCCTTGGGATAGTTAAATCCCCTCCGGTGGACGTTTTCTAATGTCGATATGCCCGAATTTTAACAGATTCGTTTGGAAAGATTTTAGCTCCAACTTGAGTGATTCCAAAGACATTTTACTCAAATGGGAACCTAAATTTTATAATGGAGATGACGGTTTTCAAAAAGGAGCTAAAATGAAGGAGAAACAAAAAATGCAAAGTATGAAGGGCAAAATAGAAATTTTTGAAAAGTGTAACTTATTCCCACCTATATATATGATGCACCATTCTCCTCCCTTCATTATGCACGACCATGTTATGCCTAAACCCAGAAGAAAACCCTAGGGGATGAGGCTCACAAGAAAGGGAAGAAAAGGAGGAGAAATCAAAGGCTTAAGGTATGGAAATTAGTAGTTTTTCATGCTCTTTCTCTTCCAAACCTCTTCTCCTCCATTCTTTTTTGTTTCCTATAATTAAAATGAAGTTTATAAATTTTTTTTAAGGGAGAAATTGAGGGGAAAATTCAGATTTGAAGAGAGGAGCTTAAAGAACACAAGATTCAAGTGAGAAAAAGCAAGAAAACAAAGTAATTTCTCTTCCTATAATTGTCATTTTTGGTTCCCTCCTCCACCATTTTGCCCCACTTCAAAAAACCCTAAGAGGAGATGATTTTTAGGCAGAACCAAGCATGAATCTAAGGAAAAGGGATGTGGAGATTAAGAATATCCAAAAGGAATTAACAAAAAACTATTAGATTTCAAGATACAAATTCTAGGGTTTCAATTGCACCTTGTAAAATCTGATTTTGTATGATGATTCCTAGGCCTAAGTAAGAGTTTAAATGAGCTCCCAAGATCCCTAAGAGGCTCCTCATATGCTGCTTCCCTTGAGAAAAAAAAGAAAGCTCCATGGAACCCAATATGCTTCATAGCCTCGACCTAGATGGGTTCTCCTAGCTAGGGAGAGTTTTAAATTTTTCTAAGGCCATACTTGAGTCATATTTGATGAATGAAAATGAGAGGAGGGCTTGGAAAAAATTTAGAACTCATGGAAAGTGATTTGGTGTCTTAGGTTTCATAATATGACCTAAAGAAGCAACATAGTGCTAGGACTTTTGTTTTGATGATGTGATGACTCCAAGAGGCTTAAAAGGGGTCAAGAATCATATTTGAAAAGAAAGAATGAGGCCTAAAAATCATTTGAGGGGTGTTGCTTCATTAAGTGCCAATATGGACCATAATGGAACCTATAGAGCAATCTAGTGTTTCATTAAGTTGTGTAGCCTTAGAGTGTGGTTCATGAACTTAATTAACTCCCATAATTTGCATCTAGGCCAAGAGAAACTATCTCCACCAACTTCTGGATGTGTGGCCGAAAGAGGAGGCTTAAAAGCTAAAGAAAAAGTGTGTGTTTGTATACAAGGTAGCTCTCTCCACCTTCTCTCATGCATAGATGTGTGTTTAGCTTGTTTTAGAATGTGTGTATGTGTATTTTCAAACTTTGAAAAGTATGCTAGCATGCCTTTATATGCCATGATACTTGATGTCATATTATATTTTCAAATGATTACATGATGTTTGTGTGAGTTTGCTTGAGTATGGAGAGGCCAAGAACTCTTCCCTTTGGTGAGAATGAGCCAAGAACCCTTGAGCTTAGTTGAGACAAAGTAAAGAGTCTCCCAAAAGTAAAGTGGGCTCCCAAGAGTATGGTTGAGTCCAAAGCTCTTAAAGAATGGGTGAGATAAGTCCAAAATCTATGAGGAGAAGTGTGAGGCTAATTCAAGCACTTGATAAACTTTTAAATGCTTTTTATGATGTGCTCACATGCTAAGCTTATGTTAAAAATGTCTATAATTTCCACTTTCTCCATACATGCATTTAAAAGGCTTGCTTTGCACATATTATGTATGATTGAATGGGAGATGAGCTATTGAGATTATTTGAATCTCATCCCCTCCTCTCCAATGATCCAACATGCTAGGTGGACTAAGTAATTATAGGGGAGGGAGCTAACAACCATGAAGAGGAAAGATTGACAAGCTTATGCATGGTTTTATCTATTTTGGAACCATAATGATGGTTCATATTATATATGATGTTGTATATGTACAATGAACCTTGAGACATGTATAAATATACTACTATGTGATGTTTAGATGTATGAATATGATATATGACCTCTAGCATTTATTTTGAGTATATAATGCCTAAGTATGCAATTTGGAAGTTTAATGTAAATGTGTGTGGGTTGAATAGCTAAAATGAGATGCATGAGGTTTGGGACCATTAGGGCAGCTTACACAAGTCTTAAATATGCTTTTAAACTTGCCCAAAAGGTGCCAAGACCAAGGGAAATCTATTTGGCAATTTTGGTACCCAATATGGAGCCAAAAGTGACCATAATGGAACCCTATGTCACTTTTTGGACAAATGAGCTAGTATTGATCTAAAATTTGGCATGAAATTAGGTCTTATTGAGAGCCTTTTTGGAAGCTAAAGATCATATTTTCATAGGTCTAGGTAATATTTGATGAATTTTCAAAGTTGGGATTTTTCATGGATTCTGGTATGGGTACTGTTCATATTGGCAGTTTTGTGTTTTGTATCATTCAATGGCTAAATGGTGTTTAATGCTTATGAAATTTTATATGCAAAAACTAGATGTCATAAGCTTTCTATGTCCACTGAGATCACCTCATTTGGATGTTTGAGTAAAGAGTTATGCACTTTTGAAGTTGACTATCAGTACAAATGGTGCCCTAGGCGTTCAGTTACTATTCCATAGGTTCCCGATGGCTAAATGTATTGGTTTCATTCTAGAATTATTTTTAATATCAAGTTAACATTTGTAGCTTTCTAGAATGACTAAATTTGTGTGATGTTGATTTTTATGGAATTAGTTATGAATTTGAGAAATTTGTATCAGTAATCTAAACAGCAGCCTAGGCAGCCAGCAACCTCTGTAGCTTTTTGAATGTCAAACGTCCTGTGTGATGAATGTTGTGACTTAGGCATATTTTTAATGTGAAGCAGACATCCTAAGATTTCCAAAATAACTAAGATTCCATGATTTTGAATTTTTCAGATTTAGTTATGATTTTCCAAAGTTGGGTCAGAAAATGGAGCAAATCTGGCCGAAAATATGCTTGCTTATTTTAAGCTCCATTTCTGTTTTCATGAATTATAGGCATGTTTTTGTGATGTAAATGAGTTATAAAGATAGAATTAAATATGAGAATGTATAACATGAGCTCACACTGTCCACGTGACACCAATTGCAAATTTTTAAGTATAACACAATGCAAAAAAATCTATTATCTTCATCCCCTTGTTCATATGCTTTTGTGAAAATTGATAATACAAAGCTTATAAATGGTATGAAATGAGCTAGAAGTCATGGTGTTATAGTTAACCTAAACTTTGACCTTTTCATTTAGAAAGATTTTAAATCTAATTTAAGTTATTCCAAATCTATTTTATAAGTTTGAGGATCTAAATTTTATGATAGAAAAAAAGGTTCTTAAAAAGGAGCTAAAAAGCCTTTAAAACAAAAAAGCCAAGAAGACAAGACATAAATAGAATTTTAATGAATAATTTCTTTTAATTTGCTTCTTAAAGTGGTGTCCCACTCTCTCCTCCACCTTAATTGACCTTGCTTCTATCTAAATAGAGGGGAATCTCGCCTAAGAGTATTGCACCAAGAAGGAGGAAGAAGAGAATGAAAAAGCCTGGAAAAAGGTAAGGAAAAATCAAGGTTTTCATAGTTCTTCCTTTAGGAATCTTGTTCTCCTCCCTTTTCTCTTTCATTCTATGGTTTTCATGTGTGATGTGGGGTTGTTTTGGGTCTGGTTTAGAGGGAGAAGGTTAAAGTTTCAAGGAAAAGCCCATACTAAGTGAAAGAGCCTTTGAACAAGCTAAGGAAACAAGGTAAGCATCATACCTTTCTTGTTTTCTTCTTATTGCTCTCCTTGGGGGTTGGTTTGGCCAAGTAAAGAGCTTGTAGAAGGAGATAATTTATGACCAAAAGCAAGTAAGAAACCTTGGTTTTAGAGTGTGGGAAGCAAGATTAGACAATTAAATCCAAAGGAAAACTTCTAGAATTCAAGAATGGGAACCTAGGGATTCTTAAATATATGGCAAAATCTGATTTCTTTCAAAGACATCCTAGCTTATTTGAGACTTCAATTGAGTTCCTAAGACATCTAGGAAGCCACCCAAGTGCCTCTTCCTTCAAGAAAAATTGAAAAGCTCCATGAGCTCTTTTCATGGTGCATGTCTTAGCCAAGCTTAGAGCATGTACCTAGGAAGTGTTTTAAATTTTCTAAGCCTACATTGGGACTAGGTATGATGGAGGAATATCAAAGAAAGCCTTAGAAAAAATTTAGAAGCCATGGATTGAGAGTCGGAGGTGTAGGTTCCATAATGTGACATCAAGAAGCAACATATAACTAAGCTCCTCAAAATGATTATGTGATGGCTCCAAGGAATCTAAATGGAGTCAAGAGTCAGAGATTAAAAAAGAAAATGGAGCCAAGATTATGAATTCCCATAGTTTCTTCATTAGGTCTTTTATAAAACTATTATATAGCCATAGAATAAAGTCAATATTCTTAGAATGTGTGTGATATTAGAGCTTGCTTCAATAATGCAATTGCATCCTATTTGATGTGTTTAGGCTAAAAGAATTAAGTTCCATCCACTTGTAAGTGTATGGCTAAAAGATGGGAAGAGTAATCAAGGAAAAAGCTTGTGTTTTTACATTCAGGTAGCTCTCTAACCTTTCTCTCATACATTCTTAGTTATTTTATTGTCTTTGGATGTGTGTATATATGTTTATGCCCTGAGAAATATTTCTAGCTATTTCTAACATGTCATGGTACCATGATATTTTTGAAATGTGTTTTATAAATGTGTTTTGACTTGAATAGGTATGGTGAAGCCAAAAGTCCCATAACAAAGGTGAAGATGAGCCAAAAGTCCTTAGAATTGGATGAGACAAAGCCAAAAGTATCAAGAAGAGTAAAACTTAGTCAAAAGTCCCTTGAAAATGGGTGAGGCAAGTCTACAAGTCCTAAGAAAAAGGGATGAGGCTAAACCAATGCCCTTAAGAGCTAATGTATGATATGTATGAGCTTCTTGAACATGAATATTATTTTATGTATGGTTGTTAGTAGCTTAATCTTTATGCATGCATTCTTTGACTTGAAAATGTGTCCATTATGTATGTTTGAAATGGTTAAGAGCTATTGAAATTCTTAGAATCTCACTCTCCCTTCTCTAATATCTAACCATGTCTAGGTGAGCTAAGTGGACTAAGAAATAAAGGCCAACCACCTTGAAGACCAAGGCTTTGACAAAGAGATAGTTATTTAGCCATTATGTAGACATATAGATGTCAAATGATGTAACTATAGGGTGTATATATGTTGTAGGTACTTGAACACACTTAAATGTATACAAATATGATGTATGTAATGATTTTGGGATCATATGAATATGTATGATTTTGCCACCAAAGAGCCCATATGTGATGTGGTACCCTTGTGTATGATAGCAAGTAGCATAATGAAAATGAGCTCCATTGTCATGTCCCATACCAAGGTGTGACAGACATGGATAGCGACCAAATTTTTCTTCCTAAAGCTAGCACTAACAAGATTCTACTCATCACTAAAGAATATTCATAGGAGGTAATGCCAAAAACCAAAACCAAAAACAACAATGATCATTCATATGAGCGTTATATAAATGTAGTTCCAAAAGGACTCTTGTAGAAATTTTTGTAGAATCTCCCCTATAAATTAGACCTGTTGAAATTTTTACAAACTAGTTAGTTAACTCAAAAACATTAAAGAAAATTTAGACAAACACTTCAAACCAAAATACATCAGTCTCTAGGGGTAGGGAGAAATTTCCTTTCTGTGACTCAATGGAGCTACAGACCATAGTCTATAATACAAAATGAATTTTTTCAAAACAATAACAAAAGATGTCCACATAAACAAAAGCGGGCTCACTGAGAGTATAAGAAAGTGCCAATGCTAAGCTACTGAGGGAGGATCAGGCTGAACCTACTATCTAAAACAAATAAAAAATGAAAGCACTGAGACGAAGTTTAGTGAGTAAACAAAGCTAGCTACAAGGTGTAAGAACAGTAAGATCTTATTCAAATAGTAATTTACAAGAGAAACTGTATATAAAAATAATATCAATGTATGTATATGTCTATATACATATACAAGAAATTTCTATGTAAGTCAAGTCTCAAGTACAATGGGGAAACATCTAATTAGTACTAATTTAGCTAGACATAGAGCACACAACCCGTGAGGGTAAGTAACATAGATGCTGAGCAACTTGCTCATGAAGATGAAATCAGATCCACGTATGGTGGCCAACCACTATACGGGGCTAGCGTCACCCCTGCTAGTTAGGGTACTCATCACAGTACACCATGACTAACCTTTACTGTGATTAGTTGCAGGGTTCCAAATTAGATTGTTCCCACTAGAATTAATCTCAAAAAATACATACATTAGAGTAAATTAAATTTTAACTCATATTTATACTTATAGCTCTAATATCTGACAGAGTATATCAGAAGTTATTTCCATAGTTCAGAAACACTCAATTAGTATTCTGATGCATAAATAACTCAAAATCATATTTAAGAAGGTAATTTCATTTACATAATTAATCAGAAATGTATTCATTAACGTAAACATAATAATAGAGGAATATGTACTCACAAACCATGAAACAAAAGGTATAGACGACATTATTTACTCACTCCTTCTTCTTTCAAGATAATTAAAAAAAAAAAATTTGCCTAACATTCTCCATCAACTCTTTGGACACGCCTAACTCTCCAAATGCCCTAAACACCAAATTCACAAATTCTTAATATTTGAATAACTTCAATGGTCAATTATGTAGAATATACCATCTTTACTCAATTATCTAATACTTATAAATTCTTCTTTAACTATGATAATTAGCTACACCCTCCCCTTCACAACATTCCTAATTTGCAAGGAGTTAAATTGGTTTTTAATACTCAAACTCGAAGACTTTGGATGCATCTTACTTAAAAAGGGAAAAGAAAGAAAATTTCCAATATCCTAGAGGCCTAAAACATTACTGCCTAAATAGAATAAACCAAAGCAAGATATTTATATATTAACATGGCTTAGGCTATCCCCAAATAGCATTCAAGGAACTAACCACTTTAACTACCAATTCTAGGGTCCCAAAATCTTCAAAGCCTTAGTTTGCAAGCTCTTGGAAATTCCTCTAACTTTAAACTAAGAATAAGAAATTTCTATGTCACACAAATCCTAAAAGTATTAATATTAAGCTTTTGTCATTATATGGAATCATAATGAGGGTAGCTATTCCAAATTACACCATTGCAAAGTAAGGAGGCTTTCAAGAATTAAGTTGGAAAATTTACCTCCAAAACACAACTCACACCTTAGCTCCCCCAATCCACCAAGAAGCTAGAGTCGTAGGCCAAAAATGAAGAAAGACTCACACCACATGATCGCTGTCCAACCCAGTAACAGAATATGATAGAGGGATGCTTGTTCTACATAAATGGAAGTTGACAAGTAAAGAGTACCATAAGATATGGTTTAATAGTAGAAAATCATGCAGAAAATGGAAGCAATGGAATTTGAAGGAAAGTCGATGATATGTTCCAACATAATAGAAACCAAGCTTTACTCCAACAAGAATTTATAAATCTTACCTGAAATTTAATCTACATGACACTCCCACCAACTCGCTCTAAAAGGAAAGGAACATACAACAACATCGAAACCAGAGGGTGGGGGAAACTATCAAAATAGAACCCAAAATAAAGAAGCATCACGCATCAATAGAACTTCTAGGTCTAAGAAACAAATTTGCACGAATTAATACCACCAAAATAGAGTAACCAAAACTGATCTAGCAACAAGGAGAGACACGAACAGATACAAGAAACTAGAGGAGAGCAACTTATGGTGAACAAAAAGGAGAAGAGTACAGGCACCTCTAGGGTGTGTTTATGTTGCTTCCTCTAATTGAAAGGATAGAGGTAGGTGAGCTACGTGTTATTGAGTTCAAGAGGTGTAAAAAGACCTAAAACCCAAGCTTCAGTCAAGCAAATAAGGGGTATATAGGGAATAACAGAAAAATGACAAAAGAGGAAAAATGTTGATGTTGGCATGCTTCAGGATTCGAACACGGGACATGGAATATCAGATTCACTTGTCTGGCCCTAGACCAAAGACATGCTTAACTAATGTTATCCTTTAATAAATATATGTGCACATTTAGGTCTTTACAATCTCTCCCACCAAAAAAAAATTTAGTCCTCGAATTCATATATGTACTAACCTTAATTCTCAATTAAGTAAGGGTACTTTACATGCATTTCACTTTCTACCTCCCATGTAGCCTCCTCTAGTGCATGGTGGCGCAATAAAGCCTTCACTAACATAATCTCCTTGGAACATAACTTCTTCATTTGTCTATCCAAGATTGCCATAGGAGTTTCTTCCTAAGTTAAACCTTCACCCAAAGAAACATCTTGATTCAGCAACACATGGGAGGGATTAAGTAAATACTTCCTCAACATTGAGACATGAAATATTGGGTGAATATTAGATAACTCAGGTGGCAATGCCAGCTAGTAAGCTACTACCCCAACTCACTCTAAGATCTCAAATGGACCTATGTATCGCAGGGTGAACTTCTCTTTCCTCCCAAATCTCATCACACCCTTCATAAGAGACACTTTGAGAAACACATAGTCCTCAATCATAAACTCTAAATCATGGCATCGGCGATCCACATAGCTTTCTGCTTACTCTAAGTTGCTACCAATCTCTCCCTAATTAATTTCACCTTTTCCAAGGCATCTTGTACTAACTTAGGCCCTAGCAATTTAGCTTCTCCAACTTCAAACCATCCAATGAGAGATCTGCACCATCTCCTATATAATGCCTTAAAGGGTGCCATCTGTATGCTAGCTCGGTAACTATTATTATAAGCAAATCCCACCAATGGTAAATAGTTATCCCAGCTGCCACCAAAATCCATAACACACAACCTCAACATATCTTTTATTATTTGTATGGTTCTCTCTAATAGCCCATCAATCTAAGGATAAAAGGCAGTGCTAAGATCTAATCAAGTACCTATGGCCTCTTGAAAAGCTCTCCAAAACTTATAAGTAAATTGGGGTCTTGGATAAAAAATTATAGACATTAGAATACCATGAAGTTTTATTATCTCATTTATGTAAAGCTACGTATGTCTTGCAACACTGTGTGTTATTTTTACAAGGAAAAAATGAGCTATTTTAGTGAGTCTATCAACAATTACCCAGATAGAATCATAACCTCTAAATGTTCAAGGTAGTCCTATTACAATGTCCATAGTAACTCTTTTCCATTTCCACTTGGGTATCTCCAACCATTAATGTAGCCTTGTAGGTTTCTGGTGTTCTGCCTTGACTTGTTAACACACCAAACATCGAGAAACAAAATTTGCTATATCTCTCTTCATACCTTCCCATTAGTACACTTGCTTCAAATCTTGATACAT